>OX465279.1:2548066-4043160 GCA_949987645.1 Tachina grossa | reverse complement strand
TTTTCGACACAAACAAAAAAACTTCTTTGTGCACACATACATACACGCTAATTGCTTTTTGCCCAGCAAACACTCATTTTTGATTTTAAATTGCGAGTTATTTGAAGTTAAACGCGAAAGTTCATATAAATATGTATAATATTTAAATTCATGGAAATCATTTTGATTGAAATGTACATACATACATATGTATACGAGTATGTATGTATGCATTAGAACTTATAAGTAAATAATATATAAAATAGTAATGTTTTAATTAATCCAAGATTTGTTTTAATAATTTCGCTGAAACTATTTTAATTTACTTTCTTTTGATGGCAAGTTTTAGCCTGTTGGAAAAAACTAATTGAGTTTTTAAAATAACACACCTTTTAGAACGAAAATGCGCCTAGAGGTTTTGAAAATTATTATTATTTTATGTAAATGAACTCAATTATAATAATTGTAATATCAGCTGTAACGCTCAACAGTAATATTTGTCATTGTACATTACCAGAGTAGATTTTGGACAACTTCATCGGAAATACGAAGTATTTAGCTATTTAATTTCCAGGAATGTGTATGCTTGCAGTAGCAGCTCAATCAAATCTTCACTTTCTCGTTTTATACTTTTGTTATTAATGTTCGTACCTACTCATAATAATTTAGTTTTATTCACAAACAATATACATATGTATATTTTTTAACAAAAATACATACATATACAAGACTTTTTATTTGCTGGGTGTTTATCAGTATAAAAAAATCAAATAAAATGGAAAACAGCTGTTCGAAACATTGATGAGAGTTCAACATCTTCACATTTTTTTTTAATCAGAAATAATTTTTAGTCAGGCTCAAGGTAGAGCTGCAAAACTATCGATAGTACTATCGATAGTATCGATAGTTTTGTTGTAAATGAAATATCGATAGTTTTTTCCACTATCGATACTATCGGCAAAAAAAAAACAAGTAATTAAAAGAGTAAAAATAATCGAAGTCAGTAAACAGTAGCCGGCAGCTTTGAAGCAAATTATCCGTAGTTGATTTATGCTTTTGTACAGCGATGGAAAAGTTGGTACAATTGTATATTTTTAGCGCTATTTGAATGCCAAAAGTACCGTAGCACCGCAATGACCCATTTAGCACTACTGGAATTTCTTTATATATATTATATTACATGCCAAAAATAGCATTAAAATATATTAACCCCCTTATGCAAAAAATAATGCGTGCTTGAAGTGTACATTAAAAAAAATTTCCATAGAAAAACCGGTTTTAACGTTCACTTATTTTTTTTTTGCACAAGGGGGTTAATCTTTATTTCGAAGGTATTAGAAAATTAAGTAAATCAAACGATGTTTTCCGGTACTTAAATAATTACTGGAGGAATGCTATTTATTCCAAATTCATCTGCAAATGTGGAAATTTTATTTTCCTAACAAGGAGAGAAGCCGACTATTTGCATCGACTGTGAACAATCGAATAAAAAAAAGGTTATAAACGTAGTATATCGTAAATGTTACTTTTATATTCAGATCCCAGCAACTAATATTCTTTGTGCACCTTCTGGCGTTTTGTTAATTGATTTTTAGTTAATTAAAAAGTACAAGTATTAAAAATATATATATAAAGAATTAGGTACAATCGTACTGAAAAAATTAATTTTTTTTTTGAAAGTTAGTACAATTTGTAAATATGACATCGCATCCCTGCTTCTGTATACATAAGTACTTAAATACATATGTATGTATATGAATTTATTTATAAATCCAAGTGTTATTCGACAAATAGTAGTCACAAGTATCTTAATAAATTCAACATCGTCGACACAAAGATAAATTTTGGTGGTACTGATATCGCGACGGCCGCCAATCGTCTCTTACGATAAAACTTTACAGTTAGTGTCTTAAAAGTTATCAACAATTTTCGCATTTTGATAATTCTAAACCATGGGTAGGCCCATAAAATTTTAAGTTCAATAAAAAAGTATATTTTCGATAATATGCCGCTTACGATAAAATCGAAAAAAAGGCTTTATATATTTTTATATACTAATGAAAATGTTGAGGACTCTGGTTTTTTTTCAAGCAAATGTAGTTTATGTGGCAACTTTTATAAAACTATTCGATACTATCGATAGTTTTATATAAAACTATCGAAACTATCGAGTGAAGCGACTATCGATAGTTTTGCAGCTCTAGCTCAAGGCATATCAAACAGGTACACGTATCAGGCATATTGCTCATCCGCTGATTTTTTGTTTACAAGTTTATAACGAAGAATTCGTTTGACAATTACTTTTGTGCCTTGTTTGATGCATACAAATTTTTGACAATTACTTTGTAAAGCTATGTGAGAAGCACAGAGTTGCCACAGAGTTTTGCCTAATGCATGTACCTGTAGTAAATGTGCCTTGGTCGGGCTTAAGTTCAGTGATTTCAATTCTTTTATTGAATGAAATATTTTTATTAATTAATGTGAGTTTCTAAAGAAGAGAAGAAAAATTAAATTAGAGTTTTAAGCTGGGGGAAATACCGATATTTTTCTGTGCAGCAACGCACTTCATCAGCACCCTAGTCTATCCACTTGGGTAGAGATTGTTATTAACATCAGCTATTTAACGTAAATTCTAATGAAACGGAATGTGAGAAATGATTGTTGTGTACAATTATTGATTAACCTTTGGCAAATACATATGTAAGTACTTGTTCACTTGGCAATCACAAATGTTGGAATACCAAATAAACGGTAGAAAAAGCAAAAACAAAGTAACATAATATCCACTACTATAATATTTATATGTATGTACCGACGGTACATCGAATAAGTAAAAATAATTAATGTGATGATCGTAAAAGATAAGCAAGAATAGTTAAACATACTTAGGTAGAGTAATATAACTTCGTGCTAACCTAAATAGAGAGATGAAAAAATGGAAAAACAGGGGAAATAAATAGTGATACTTACATATGTATTTACCAAAGGTAAATCAATAATTGTAAACAACAATCATTTCTCACATTCCGTTTCATTAGAATTTACGTTAAATAGCTGATGTTAATAACAATCTCTACCCAAGTAGATATACTAGGGTGCTGATGAAGTGCGTTGCTGCACAGAAAAATATCGGTATTTCCCCCAGCTTAAGAGTCTAATTTAATTTTTCTTCTCTTCTTTAGAAACTCACATTAATTAATAAAAATATTTCATTCAATAAAAGAATTGAAATCACTTAACTTAAGCCTAACTAAAAATTATTTCTGATTAAAAATTCACTATAGTTCAATTAAAAATCTAAAAAATATCTTCACATTATTTTTGATTGTGTGGAAAAAGTACCAAAATTATTTAAATTGTATCAAATCATTATTTTATACTTCCAAACATTTTAATGACTTCGACATTAAGTGTTTCAGCTTCATACCCGTGTATACATACATACTTACATTACAACGTATTATAATTATAAAAAATATTTATATTTTTATTATCATCTTAATTATTATTATGATTATACGTACCTATTTTTATTTTTATTGGAATTATTTTTAAATAAAAATAGTTTTTGTACGCTTGAATGTTTGTACGCACATATGTATGTATGTATATTTTACATGTTCATATATACATATGTACATGTACATATCTGTATGTATATTAAAAAAATAAACACATACGATTGGTAGTCTCTGGTTAGATTTTATAAAAAAAACATTGCTAGAAAACTAAATTTATTATATATGCCATGTATGTATACAAATTAACCACTCAAAAGCTTAAACTATTAAAAGAAACAAAAGTACCAAATCAGTGCTAT
The DNA here is from genome assembly GCA_949987645.1 of Tachina grossa. Lineage (NCBI taxonomy): Eukaryota > Metazoa > Arthropoda > Insecta > Diptera > Tachinidae > Tachina > Tachina grossa. Next base: position 4,039,361 of record OX465279.1, on the reverse strand, counting down.
TGTGCCACACTCTCATTCATTATACATACATCCCATCACTGTCTACAAATGTCACGTAACGTCGTCATGAAATTCTATTTTCTGCAGGTTCAGACGTTACATTTACGTGCCATTTCAGTCAGGTAAGCATTAGCATAGCTTTTCATGCAACAGATTCGAACAGCTGACACATTTACAGTTCTACATTTACAGTCGGGTAATTCTGCCTTTATGCTGAGTACACATTTGGCATTTCTTGTGTTGTCATTAGCGGTGTCATTTTCAAAATGTGTGCATCGCCGTTCACATTAATTTTTTTTATATGGAAAGCAATGCCAGACAATGGAAAATATCGGAAAGGATAACGTTGCCACTAGTGCACACTACTGCAATGTGACAAAATGCCATAGTATGTACGCGGCATTAGTGATGTAGGATCAATCCTCCTATCGTTCTTCATATTGTGTAAAAATTTTATAAAAATATCTTATTTCGTCAACTCTTGAGAGAAAAATATTTTATTCCGTTAAGTTAAGTGTGTAAATTGAAAACTAAAATTCATTTTCTTGTATACTAGTTTTTTGAGTTATGACGTTGTTTAAGTAAATCAGCGATATTTACTCTGGGATTTTTACATATAAATAAATGTATTATTTTTTATTTTACCTCTAAAATACTCTTAATGGGCAAGTAATTGAAAAAGGTTTGTAAGGTAATTCTTTCTGCCAAAAAAAAAACTGACTTCAATGCAAAGAAGAAGAAGAATATAAGAAGAAGTACGTGAAATATAAAATTAAATTTTAATGGCCGTGTCTCCGCTCAAGGTGACTGATAAGTTTCGTAAAAATCGATTGAGTACAACCACATGAAATATTATAATAAATTTTAATGGGCGTAAGCCCGCCCATTTTACAACTTTCAAATTGTGTAATTACAAGAACCAAAGATGTTGTATATGTTTCGCAGCAATCAAATGAGTAGCATATCATAAAATTAAATTAAAAAAACTTTTCATAGTAATAAGAAAACTCAAACATTTTAAATTCACATATTTGTGTTTACCCAGTAAAAAATTAGACATTACCATGTGAACTACTTGCCATATAATGACTTATTTTTAGATTGTCAAATTGAAGTACCCGCTCACAAATCTCATTACCTTAAATATTAAACATAGGAAGCAGAAGTTGAAGATATTCTTTGGGTTTTAAAAGATGACGTGAAAGTATTGCCAAAATGTGTCGTTATTTTAAATTAATTATATAGATTTCTATGGTGTCAACTTATTTATTTTAAACTAGAAAATAAGCACTTACATTTTGGAAAATTATTATATAAATATAAGTAGGTCCAAATAATTTTTTTTTATTTTCGGTTTTAATAAAAGTTCATCAACCAAAAATTTACTACATATGTACATATAGTATTTATAAGCAACAATATAGGCACAGATACGAATAAAATATAACCCACTTCAATTGAGCCTAGAAAAGAAATTTTACAGAATGGTGTATTTTGTAGTAAAACAATACCCGTAGTGTTTTTTTATATATTATTTATTTTTTTATCAAAAATTTATTATTTATTTAATCAAACTGAGTTTTGAATCAAGATCTTCCATTTACACAAACAACGTCATATTTAAAAACAAATGATTTTTTTTTCGACTAAAACAAGTAGTTCCATCAAGAAAAAATAATTATTTCCACAAGGAAAAAAATAATTAGTTCCTACAATAAACAAGATAACTACTTCTCAAGAATCGATTATTTTAGTGTAACGCCTCGATTATTTTTTTTTTTTTTTGAAATTTTTTGCTGGGTAGTTATCAATCTTCTTGGCACGGAGTACGAACAGCACTGTAGGTAACACTTATTAGGTCTGTTTCTGAGAGCAAACTATAATTTCTCTCAAAAATATGTACCATGTTCACACTTATGTTCTTAAACATATTTAAGGAAAGTATTTTAAAAACTAAACACAACCGTTCACATTAAATTTCAGATGTTTAAGGGTGACATTTTGTCATTAAATTATTGTATTTGCAAAAATTACGAACAATTATGCTTTTTATTGGTTTATTATTTTAAAACAACAAATGTTTTTGCAAATAATTGAGTATTTTTTAACTAATTACTTGCTTACACCCCTTTTAAACACGAAAAATTCACTTTGCAATGTTTTAATTCAGCTGGGAGAAAGACAGATGAATACTTTCTCTTTCTGTCTTTCTCACAGCTGAATTAAGACTTTGCAAAGTAAACTTTGCATGTGTAAAAGGGGTATTACCAAATAATTTTTCACGTGACGCCATTTAATAATAACACAAAGTTTGCCAGAGTTATCAAAAAACGGACTGAATATACTCCATTTACATGTTTAAGGAAGTGTTTAAATCTTAAACACTGCATTTGAGATGTTTAACAAAACAAGTCAATGTATGGTAAAACATCTCAAAATTGTCAAGCTCTTAAACACGTTTAGAACCATAAGTGTGAACATAGTATAAGCTCTTAAGCACGGATGGGACGTTAAACACTTTACTTTGAACATAGTATAAGATACAAAAATTTATACAAGTACGGAAATGCGAAAAACTGACACTTTTGACATAAAAAGAAACGTCAATGCATGTATGCATATGCATACTTATACACATACATACATATAAAAACTTATGCAATTTTGTCGTGCAATAAGGAGAGCAAGAAAAACAACATTACACTTTTAAAACCTCTCTCATTTACCCAATTTTTGAATACCTGAACGTTTTTCGTGCAAATTGGGATCGAGTGGGATTCCAATGCAGAGTAAAGCAACACGCCTATTGTTGTTCATTGTACATTATCTAAATTATTTTCACATACTTTATCCCTATCTTTGAAGTCAGTTAGATTTTTTTTATAAAAGTTTTATTTTAAACTTTCTAGCGCTGCCCTCCGAGCCACGCATTTTATTTTTCTCACAGTCAACAAGTCGTCGTAATTTTTTTTTTTTTTTTGATGCCAATTGTGTCTTCAGTCATGTGTTAAAATATATTTGAAAAAAAAAATTATACAAAAAGATTGTTTTCGAAATGAATACGACAACCATTAATTGGTACTGCAAATAGCAAAATGTATTAATGATTGAGCAAAAACTAATTAAATTCACGTGTGTAAGTAAATCTTGAAGAAATCTTAACTAATTAGTTTGACAAATTCTTGTTTCCATTTACGAAATAAAATAAAGGCAATTTTAGCAAATTTATAAGTTATTTTAAGTAGTATCTATTTAAGCAGAATTGTCAAGTTTTTAATTGGAAAATATGCAGTGTCTGTCAAAACTCGTTGAACATTATTTTTATACCAATGTTTTGTTCATTATTTGATAAATATTTTGGTACCGAAATTCAATTTACATATTTCCCATCACTGCTTCACAGGTATACAGCAACGTTGGTATTAAGTATAACTTGGCTAGAATCATTCTTATCCTATGTTGAGTAAAGTGCAGACTATACCAAAGGCTTCTAAGCATAGCATATGTCCTTCCAGACACAATTAAGGTTCACAAAAAAAAATTAAAATCAACTTTAATTAATATTTTAGTTAGAAATTTGTACTATTAATTAAATCCTGTACTGATTTTCGTCCTGCAAACAAATTGATAGATAATATCAATTCATGAATTTGTAAAAATGACGTTTTCTTGCTGTTGAGATCAATTAATAGAGTTAATTGAAAGTACGCGTTTATTTTAAACAAATGATCAATTGGCGTAATTAAATTAATAATTGAATTTAGAGATTTTAAACAATTAAATTGTTCGTTGAATGAATTAATAAAAGTAATTGAATTGTATCAAACTTTAAAAAGTAAAAAAATTTTAAAAAGTAAAAAGTTTTTTTTATTTATTTATTTTAACTTACTAAATTTTATTTATTTATTTGTTTAGTTAGTTCCTTCCGTAACTTACGCTACAGGCGTAAACAAACCCAGCAAAAAAAGACACTCCAAAGGAGTCATGAAAATGTAGAGTTTGCAGTCTGGAAGTAGTTGAAATTTCGATCCGATCTAATGATTTTTACATAGGGTTGTCATTGCAAGAAGTTCTCTTTTTCGATGCCTAGTCACCGAATTAGAAGCGATTTTAAGAAAAATTTCCTTTTTTGTGTTCTATGGTATTATTTTATTCTAGGAAAAAATTTAAAAAGTTACATATTTTAGCAATTCGTTTCTTTTTATACGAATTTAAACGCGAAACAGTGTTTTCATGTAAATTTAAGCAAATAACTTCTAAGTTTTAGGCCAAAATTAATTCATAAATTTCTTTAAAAAAATCGATTTTTTGAACATTTTGGTGAGTATTTGCTAAAACTATGGAAAACCCACAAGGTTTTGTGTGATTAAAATAAACTTTTACTTGGTTTTCTGCTAACTATCGGCAAATTAAAAATATCGATTTTTTGGAAGCAATGAAAATGTGGTTCTTTCAGAATGACTTCCATTTTTTTTTACTGGGAAGTTAATTCAAACAATCAAAAAATTGGTTGAATTTTTAATAATGCGTACAAAGGTTTAATATTCATCTGTATGTTTGCATATTTTCTAACATCCATACAAACATTAAACTTTTTTGTTTTCAATCAACAAAATTTAATTGAGACAGTTATAAAATTGTTTGAAACAGCATTGATTTAATTGGAAGCATTTTGGCTAAAATTTTTTCTGTGTTGCAAGTAAAAGTTATACCTAGATTTTTAGCTGTGTGTACTACTACAATTCGATTGACGTTGAGACATTAATTTATGTTATTAGTTATTTCACTGCTATTTGCACCGATAATTATGCATTTAGACTTGACTGGGCTTATGCATAATTCATTTGGGTCCTGCAGTGGTAGATCCTATCAAGATCAAGGTTAAGTTAATTAACTACAGTGCGAATTGATGTACGCTGACGACAAGAATATTTGATTTGAGTGAGTAAATCATTAGCATACAATGAGTACAGAAATGGGCCAAGAATAGAACGCTGGAGAACACCTCTCAATGTCATCAATGGTCTAGAGACAGTGACTTTATGGTCAGCTATCTGTATTCTATCGCAAAGATAAGAAGCCATTAGTTTTATAGCAGTATCTGAAAACTCAAACATGTTCGAGAGTCTCATAATAAAAGTTTGGTGTTCAACAGAGTCAAAGGCCTTAGAGCAACGCTGCCCACAGAGAAAAAACCGAGAGTAATGTATAAGCGTATGTGCATTCATTTGTACATTGGTACAGCTATGTTGAGACCTAAAACCAGATTGATGATCGGTTTGAATAGAAATCTGTGTATGTTGGAGGCGTTCAAAGACCTTAGACAGGCAGGATAGAATCGAAATAGGAAAGTATTATTCCTAATCATTTTAGGCAGAGGGATAATATTCGCACACTAGATGTTGTTAATAATCGATTCTTGAAAAGTCAAAAATACGCGCTTATTGGTACTTTGGAAGTAGAGAAAAAGTAGTACCTAAATAATTATATTACATTTTTTTCAATGGGGGCGATGACTTTGCATGGTTACTCAAGCAGAAAATTTAAACTTTATTAATTGCACTTAAAAATGAAAAAAACAATAACACATCTAGCCATAGCCGATACTTCGTTTTTTTTTACGAAAATCGCTTAAGTTTTTTTTTGGCGGTCATGGCACGATATACGTATATATTTTTTTTCTTTTTTTTTTAGAAAATTTGGATAGATTTAGCTAATAACTCGTTGTTTTAAAATATACACACTGTTCTAAATTTGCGTTTGGCTTCTTACTTTACTTTTTATTATTTTCATGTAAGCGAACGCTTTCTGGCCCGAATATGTCAATCCGAGGATAGGCAGGACTCCAAATGCTACCTTCTTCACCTATCTGTAGTAATCGGGAAGACTTTTCCTTTCGTCGAATATAAGTTCCTTCTTTTCAAACTGTCCATTTTTTGTTGCGTTATGTGCATACATATCTAGTGTTCCAACTCTTCTAACTTTTTTGTTTTTTAAAGAGAAGTAATACTCAGGCAGTGAATGCCTACTAATATTACTAGGTGTTACCTTCTGTAGGAAGGGGATAGTAATAGAGAAGATAGGTAGGCGGTGAAGGAAGGGAAGAGGAAAACTTCATTCTTTTACGATTCTGCTTTTAGCACGTTTTTAATAATGCAGTGCTGCAGTGCTTCAGGTGTTAAATGAGGCGTATTAATTTTTTTTTTTTTTTTTGAAGCTGCGTTAGTAGCCATTTTATTGGTTATTTTATTTCGCCGCTAATTCTGCTATAAAACGAAGGAGGGCGCCTCTGATGTTATATTTTTATCTGCTTAAGTCGGTATAGTTCAATGACCAGTGGCTATGCCTTCATCACTTGAACTTTCCTACAGTAACTGACACAAAGGAACCTTTCTGGTGTCCGGACTCGAACACTTGACCTTTGGTTTTGTAGTCAACGTGGTAACTATTTCTACCAAAGCCACCCTCTTGGTGTGTTATGCAATAAAAAGTTGGAATTGTATCGTTTATTTTGCTGTGAAGAATCTTTATTTTTCCTTGATTTTTTCCTTTCAAGTACATCAACTAAAGAGCCGCACCTTTACATCCAAAGATATGCATGGGGCTCGCAAGCCGCAGATTGCTGACCCCTGTCCTAGACTAATTGCGATTCAAAGACAAAATGAAAATTGGGCAAAATTAGAAAAGTGGCAATTCAAAATGTTAACTTCGGGCTTTGAAGTGCGTTATGTGTGTAAATAAATTTGCAAAAATCTTAGGCTTATGGAGACTCCATTTGCTAACATTTGCAATATATCTAATAAGAGCATCCATCCTAGGCTAATTTGGTAATGAAAAATATTTCGAAGTTAGAAAAGTTTGTGAATGTGAAATGGCCATTTTCGGTTTTGTGCTTGGATTTTGTTCAATTATTTTTTTTAAAGACCACACGATTTTCTATAGGAATCACTCATTTAATTTTTATTTTCATAGTTCGAAATAATAATAACCAGGGACGTTTTAATGAGGGGGCAATATATTTATCCTTTTCAGAATTTTTATGAATTGTGGCATCGACTCGTTAGTGCATATTTTACCTTTTAAATCATGTTTTGGCATATATCAGTCTTACATGCATATTTTTAGTATATGCTCTAATTTTTAGAGCATAATTTACATTTTTAGGGCATATTTTGATACTTGATAGAATTCTTTAATTTTAATATGCTTACACGCAAAGAAAAAATGTGGCTGAGGTAACCATAATCAAACAGCAACATAATATGATTGAATTATATGGTTGCAGTCAGATCATGTTATTTTCAAAAGTTTAAATAATATTATTATTTGAGTTAATAATGAATGATATTATCTACAAAAACAATTAACTTTGTTGTATCTAATCTTAGTATTGTAAATATGACAACACTATTGTTATATGTGACTAAAATATAAATGAGACTTGTCATACCATGTTCTTATATTATAATAACATTGTTAAATGCGACCACAGTATTATTTTATGTAACAATAATATTTTGCTTTTAATCACATATTTATTGGTAGATCATTTGTTTAAAACAGCTGTGCGTTAAATCCGAAATAAAAATAAATTAATATTGTTGAAATAAAATGAAATATGTGTATGAACGATATGTGTATACACGAAATACAGCCACGTCGGTATAAAGAGATATATACATGTATATATATTTATATTGATATTACTATTTTGTTTATACTATATTTATTTATTTATTTATATAACACTACGAGTGCACTACCGATAGCTTACAAGCGAACAAAAAAATGTAATTATAAATTTCAAACATTACTTTATTTATCGTAATAAAATTTATGTTTTAAATAACAATAACTAATTTTTAACTACCACACATTTGTTTCAGAGGACATTGTTTTCTCAACCATTCTACAATCATATCTTTTCTCTGTGTCTACAAGCTTATGTATTGGTAAAAAATTTTTATATTTTGCCATATAAATTTCATTTCCAATGTTCTATGTAGTGTACACATTTTTCTTTTATATTGTTATTTCGGACGTTACCCAGCAAAAAAATTTGAAGATTTTGTAATGGGTAGTACTCTTTTAATGGCTTACAAAGTAATGAGTGGTACTTATTTATTTAATTATTTTATGTGTATAATAATGACTGTCTAGTAATGAATAAAGTAGCGACTTATTTATATCATTACGTGAAAGTACTTATTGTAGTACTTTCTAGTTAATCATGAAATCTATCTAGAAAAATATTTATTGATTGTGAAAGTGAGCTTCGAAAAAAATAAAATAACTTTGGTGTACTGCAATATTTATTACAAAATCTAAGTATTTTCGCATATTCTTCAATATACGTATGCATATATTTGCTTTGTAAAATTATGATTTTTAACAATCCCAAAAAACTTACAAGTTTTATAATTATGTTACAAAATTCTATTTGTTTATAATTTTAAGCTATTCTATTAAATATTGCATTTTTGTGAGCATTAAATTTTTAATACTTTTAGGCAATCGGTAATCTATTAACTTTTGGATATTTGTAGGCAAAAAGTATAGGGTAGCGCACACTTTTTGAACTTCTCATACAAAAACAATGGGTTATTCAGTCAAATTATAAGTACTCACGACTGGGAGAGTACATACACTTTTTTGCATTCTAATAGGCAAACTTTTTTGCTGGGTAGTTCCAATAAGAAGACGTTGAAAGAACATTTTCAATGTATACAAGTTTATTTAGATAGTTGAACGTTTTATCTGATTCAATTATTTTTTTTTCAAATAAAACTTTTACTAATTTTTTTTTAAAAAATTCGTAAAAATTGTTACTGACTCAGTTAATTTATTTTCTGATAATACGAAAACTTTTAGTGAATGTGTTTGTAAATTATAAAAAAAATTGCTGAATAATACAAAAAAATCTGCAAAAATGTTTTTCTGTTCTTATTAATACATTCGACTGAAAATATTTTGAGTTTCAGTTAACTTTTTTCTCTAATGCCATAATAAGTTGACTAAAAATAAAATTTTTTTTCCAGTTAAATTTTTACAAAATTGTTATCAGAATCTACAAATTTCTTTGTAGGTCCGCATTCATACAAAATATTTACTGATTCAATGAATTTGGTTACTGAAAACGAAATTTAGTTTTTTCTGTGTACAATACAGTTATAAAGTTTCAATTCTGATACCGTGATCTCTTTGAAATTGAAGTTAAATTTTCACAAGAGTATAAAAAAAATAATTTTTATTCTGTGCTTAAGTCAAGTTTGTATGGCAGTTTTGTTTTAACGTCCACTTCAAACTAAAATTATTTTTTTTAGCACGGCTGTTATTCTTTTTAGTTTTTTATTGCTTCTTTTTGTTTTTTTTATTTTATTTTTGTCTTAATTTATATGCAAATGTTTTTAGATTTTTGAATTAAAAATATATTTTCATTTACTCTTAGTATATTTTTTAGTTTTTAGTGCATATTTTCAAGTTTTTAGTGCATATTGAATGCGCACAAAACACTTTGAGCATATTTCTGGTTTCACTGAAAATAACCAAAGAAACTGGCATCATAACTCGAAAAATAGACATGGTACAAACAAGAACATTCAAGTCTATTAGAAGTATAGTTATGCCAAAAATCAAGCAACTTTGGAAAAAAATTTGGGTTGTCCGTCTAACGAATAATGCCTCAAGTGCATGTATTGGAGATTGATCTTTATTTTGAAGATTATTGTTTTGACTTTCGATCAAAAGATGGAAAACAACCGGAAATTGTGCTCTGTTGAAAAAAAAAATAATGAAACCCACATTTAGTGAAATTAAAAGTTCAAATTGTGTGTCTGATAAAAAAATTACTAAAATATGTATCTCAACCGCGTAAAAATTTACAGGGTTTTGACCTCGTATAAATGCACATGACAGGTGGCCATTTAGCCAATTCATATGCATAACGTGAAGATATTATGTCATTTTCGTAAATGAACCACATTATAGTAGCACTATCCATTAATATTATTAACATCAAATACATACATATGTATGTAAATCTAAACATAAAATTTAAAATTCTCTACTTACAAGCATACTATTTTTCAGTCTGCCTCTTTGTCCATTGTCAGATAATAATATTTTTAATTATCAAATAAAAAGTTTTTATTCTAGCTTTCCCCTTTCTCCTTGTTTTTCTAATTGAACAGTTGTAACAAGTAATCCTTTTGAAAATTTCTACTGTCCGTAGAATAAGAGCCCTTTTGTTTTCGGAATGGCAAGCAAATTAATTTAAATCCCTTATTGCTGACCCGTTCTACCACCAAGATTACGAGAAAGTATATACATACATTTATATTTCAAAATAACAAAACTCAAACCCTAAACACTTGTTGAGTCGTGTAGCAAAGAATTCATTACAACATTCTGATGTTTTTACCAGGACTTAATTACAAACACTCCCAAGCACATACACACACGCACACATACAACTGTTGTGCTTGCATCAACTCTGCGTGTGTGTCTGTGTGTGTTTTCTTGTAGTTGTGCGTTTCGCCTTATTTTTTTATTATTATTTTTGCTTCAGTCATCCACCCTTGAAGATTTTTTGTTTATCTTTGTTTAAACGGCAATTAAACACAATTAAATGGGGATTCTTAACAACTTAACATTGGATTTTGATGTGATTATTTCAAATTTTTTTGTTTTGTTGGTGTTCTTGCTGTTTTTGTTGTTGTTTTATCGTGGTGTTTGCGGTTTCATTACTTAATGTCACATTAACAGAGATGCCGGACGTGTACGCACATCCGATTCCATGCAAAAAATTTTTTGGAAAAAATCATGTAGTCCTTTTTCATAATGTATGATTAAGAGTTAACGTGAACTTTAACTGACAGTTCGTCATACAAAAATTGCCGTTAAAGTCCCTGTTAGATTTTAATTGTACATTGTGAAAAGGGCCGTTAGTCAGATAAAACATTTTTTCATGTGTTACCTACAGTGATTTTTAAAGTCCAAGTTAACGAACTTCGTGGCACAGAACCGTGTTTACGCATTACGCAAAGTAATGTTTTATTTAACTGAGACTTCATTATTTTTAACTATCTAGTTCAGTTAAATTTGTCCGAGAAATAACATATTGCTAAATTTTCAGCTAAGTAGTTTCAAATAGTTTTTTCGGGAGAAAACAAAATCTGACAACATCCATGGTATTTCCAAACTCCTACCCTATCCACTTGCCTTATATCAAAGTGTGTGCAAAGTTTCGGATGGGTCGGTTGGGCATAACTGCATGAAATATAATATTAAGTTTTAGTGAGCGTTGCTCCGCCCATTTTTCCGAAATGCAATTGCGTACAACCGATTGGATTGTTTTACCCGGCTGGCTGTTATCCATAAGCAATCAAGAAGCATCGCGATATTTTTAGATGGATACCATATTTATGCATAGAATAGTATAGGGTTAAGATGAAAGTTAGCACAGAAGTTGGAGGAGACCACCTAGTGGCATCTAAACACAGAAACTCAGAATGAGCAACACGCATCTACTGTTACATGAGACGATGCACTCGCATATAATATGAGCCATTGTCTTATCATCTTGTAGGCATAAGTGACAAGATTGAACGAACTTGTTTGCTTTTCCAGAGATGGTAGTCCATTCCAAAGTGTACAGAAAGAAATCCCTAACAAGCCGTAAATTGTTCCTGTTGAAGTTCAGTATACCAGATATGCCTTCAACTAGAAAAAGTCAGCCTTTGCGGTTGAAGTATCATATCCTTTGATCAGAAAGAATACACTCGATCAACTAATGCGTTATAACGCCACAAAAAAAGGAGTCTGGATCAATAATCCAAGTGAAAATTTTTACTAGATCCACCCCTTTGCGTTGAATTAACGAATGAGGTCACCTACACATATCCGTGACAGCTCTAATGGGTCACACAGTGTATGTTTGCCTACAAGTGTGTTTCACGCGTTCATAAAGCAGTTGGCACACTATCTCAATCAATTGGGTAATGTCCTTATGAAAGTTAAAGGTGAATGTAAGATTAAGTTGGCTAGAAATGAAATATTAATAAATTCTGATGGGATGAAACGGTAGCAAAGACAAAAACATTTTCCAAGCCCCTTAACAATTAACGCAGTTCTAAAGTAACAAATATCAAAAAATATAATTATTGAACCAATTTTCCAACTTTTTTTTAAGTCTGCTCCAAATGAGTCTTTTGAATTATCATTGAACATATGGCAGCATTGTAAGCAACAAGTTGCAAAAAAAAACAAGTAATTATAAACAACCCTTTCGTTAACTGAAATAAATTATTAAAATCATTTTGAATTTAGCAGAGTGAATTACGAGTATTAACACATTTTAATTTATTTAAGCTTGTTAACACCTTCATTTACTTTTACAATTAAGGATTTAAAAGTTAAATAGCTCTTGCTTTGTTTGTTTGTTACTTTTTTTTTGTCAATATCGTATCGTTAGGCTTTTTAATTTATCTTGTTAATGAGAAAGGAACAAAAAAAAAACGAAAAACAATGAGACACTAAAGTAACAAATAAAATATCATTTGGACTTGTTAATTAATTTGAAACTGTTGTATAAATTTAAAAAATCAATTAAGACGATGTCACGAAAAGTATTTAAGGATAACAAGATGTTGCAAGTGGATTGGTATGCAAATTATGTTAATGATAATTTTATGTACAAAACAAATAGAAGTTTATATACTGCTACTTGGAGTTAATTTTATTCTATCTGTTTTTTTCAGCAATTTAACAACCAAATGAAAAGACCGGACAACTTTGGTAAGACATTGAAATGCCCAGAGTTTTAATGAGATAATTCTAATTGAGACATGTTTGTTGGTTTTGATTTTTCATTCACGTATACATTATGGCACAATAAGAAACTGTGTTAAGTTCAATTCTGGGAGGGGTTGATGTAAGTGGAGCCGTAAATGTTAAAGCTTCTGCCAAATTTTATACAGGTTAGGTTTGAGAGGTTACTAAGAAGAGAAAGTAAGTTGTCTGCCTTTGTGCTACCTGGGAGTAGGACAGGGATAGTGCAAGTACAAATATGTTGAATTGTTTGATAACATTAGTATAGAAACCAACACATATCAGAAAAATCTATGGTGTTGATATGACTGAGCCTGATATGACTGAGCCAACTTTTACTGACAATAATCTTTAAGTGTTTTTAACCTTCCTTAAAGTCTCGAATGGCTAATTGGGGACGTAGGATTTTGTTTGGTTTAAAGTTTCTTGTTGTTCTTATTTTTTTTTTGCTGATAATGTTGATTTATAAATTAAGGACAAATGATTACAGGAAATATAACCAATATCTTATCTTTGGCCACGCAAAAGGAAAAGGAGACTTTTAAATGAATAAAAATAATTTTGTATGTTCGCCTTTGAACACGACCCACCAAAAATTTTCATTGCAAGTTTTAAATTCGAAATGGGCTTAAAAATCAGCATTTTCAAAAGAAATTCACAAAAAAAGAATTGTACTAAAATATTAAACGGACTTTAAAAGATATGTACTTCAAATTAAAAAGTAATAGTGGAGTTTGCTTATAACGAATGAACAACAGTCTTGCATTAATATTTCGAATTACGAATTTTTACTTTTAAAATTTTTATAAAAACTGCAGGGAAATATACATAAATGGTTCTAATATAAAAATCGAAAGTTATTGTCTGGTGATTGGAAAGATCTATTCTCTTACCTCAAAAATGAAAAAGCCCCTACCTGTAAGGATTCATTTCATTGAATTGAATTTAATAAAAGTAGGCTTGAACAAGTATTTGAATTTCTAAAGACTAAGTACATATGTACATATTTTAAATTACAAATACAATGTGACACACCCAGGGCCTCCGGTAGTAATACAATAGACATCTTACTTTCTTCTTTTACTCTGTTTGAACTGCAGAAAATGTTTACTCGGCTGTAACGAAAAAAAATCGCTAGCAATTTTAATATATGCTCCTACTCCACTGAATATAAAACATTGTTGCAAGGCAGTTTCGAAAAAATAAATTTTTTTGCCGAACGTTGGGGTCGCCAAAATACATTTTTCGTTATATCTTTGGCATTTACAGTTGGATCTTAAACTGTGATTTATAAATTTTTTTGTCTCGATTTTGACCTAATCTTTCAAAACGGAATATACCACTGTAATCTACGGCTCAAAATTAAGTTGATGTGTCTCGGGTTTTTTCTGTGTCATTTCGAAAGTTAAAATTTTACTTACAGTGTTATTAAGAGACAAAAACATTTCAGTAAGTTATTATTATTGATTATCTATATTTATGATTTGATTAGACTAAAGTTAATATGGCTTTGTAAGCCAAATTACATGTGATAATTATTAATGAACAAATAACACCAAATTTAATTGTAAATATTCAGACAAGAACTAGACGAACGGAACATCTACCTGTTTTCGAAGGTCGCTGCAACTTCATAATCAACGTCCACTGTGTGTGGTGTCAGTTGATGTAGATTTCTGCTTTATATACTCGTATTACAATTTGCTGAAAGCATTTTTTTATGAAAGCTCAATTTTACCGTCTCTTATTTTCCAACGGTATTGTCACTGTCGTTTGTTCTTTACTAATTAAGCACATGTCAGGTAATTTGCTTATTTTTGTTCTACTTGAGACAAACTTTTTTGGTGTGATACTATAAAGTATATTTACTTTATTTTTGCCACAAGCTCATAGCTATTGATTTTAGTTGATCTTAATTATTATTGTTCACACTTTGTTTGTTACTATATTTATGATTTGATTAAACTAAGGTTCGTATCGTAACAACCTAAAAAAGTTTGACATTGAGAAGACAATAGCAAGACTGTTCTAAATTAATGTATGGTAAATTTGAGCAGACAATAAAAAAAAGCTTTCAGCAAATTCAATACGATGCATACACATTATGGATCGGTCTTTGCAAATACCGATCATTCGAGTACCAGCTGTGCTAAGAGTTCTAAAAATAGGAAAAAAAAATATTTGATCAAAAAGAGTGACATATAGGCTTTTCACTCCAAACTTTTTTTTACAGAAATCTGCAGAAGGTACGTTTTCGAAGGTGCATTTCATTGATTCGGGAGTGGTAAACACACACATGAATGCTCTTTTATCCTCTGTTGAATGATAGAGGAGTATAATTTTTATGTTTCAAATTGTTTGCTGGGCAAAACGTCTGGCGCTAGTAAAGTTACCTTCTTTAAAAAGTCGTCGTCAAATGCTGAAGGTTAACTTCCTACTGAAACTGATAAAGAACAAAATTTTACCATTCCTTGTCGTCCAACTAGAAATTATAATCCTTTGAGCATTATTTATTATACGTACTTCGGACTATGCTAATTAAGATAATAGGGAAACCGAAAAATACAATTGCATGTTTTTTCTTGTTTTTTCTTTAAGAATTTAAAACCAGTATTACCATACAAAACACTGGCTCCCAACTCTTAAAGTATACTTTGTTTTGAATATGGATATGCGCAAATGTATTTCTCGTTACAGAACTTTTTATGAATTTCGGCACTGATTAAGATATATTTTTATTAAGATATTATTAAATAAGGCATCACCATATATTTAAACTCTTTTCAATAGCTTTATTTTTTGTTTTAAATATATGTATATACAATGAAACCTCTCCTAACGGACGGCAGCTATGAAACACGGAAATAAGAGTTGCATTTAAATAGTACGTCTTTCTTTATTCAACTCTGATTCGTATTTATATTAGTGTCAATGATACTGGTGATTCCCTGGTTAAAGCAAATGTAAATACTGTTGCTCAGCTCGTATTCCAAAATCGTACAGGAAAGATTGGTTTTTATCAATTAAAGAAAAAAAGTATATATTTTAAACGAGTTTGAAAAAGAAAAATGTTCCATATTTGAAATTGCGAAGATTTAATCTTTCTGGTTTAGTTTAACTATTCATATACAAATTGCCCGCTCGAAGCATTTTTCTAAATACGACTTTGTTGCATTCGAACAAATAAAAACACTGAAAGTCATTTTGAAACCCAACAGCTGAAATTATATCAATTTAGTTTGAAGCAGTCTATACTTAATATAATTTTTCAACTACAACAAACTTCCAAAAAATGTGTACTTCTCTCACAAGCGGACAACTCTAATAACCGCTACGGTGAGTGTCCGGCTATGAGAGGTTTCACTGTATGTGCATATCTATTATGCTTTGAAACAATTTTTAAATAACTTCCATTGTACATACATATATACATATGTATAAGTCTGGAAGGTTAACTCCATAGATTTAATCAAATAAATAAATTCGTGAGTTAGTACGAATACGTACGTATGTATGCATGTATGTACATTTGGGCGTTGTGTAATCCTTCCAGACATGTTATCCTGTACATTTGTGCGTGCAAGTGTTAGGTATGCTTTTATTTATATGTCATGTATATGTATCTATGTATTTACATACACATGTACGGAAATTTATTAAAATTGTTCAAAATGACCCTCAACAAAGTAAAGAAATCGATAAGGCAACTAAAAAAACCAAAATATGTATATTAGTGCAACAACAACAACAACAAATCAAAATCGTTCCGCCAAACATTACATTCCCAACAGTCCTGACGTTTAGCCAAACAAATAGTATTTTTATGGCAAAGAGTTGGTTTCCAAAACTCATATGCCACAGGAAGTAAATCTTCTCTAGGGCCTGTCTTAATCTAACTTAACTATCACATAAAAAACTAAATTAAAACTATCTTTCAGCTGCTCCAAGTTTTAAATTTTAGATTTTTTTTGAGATTTTAAATGACAACTAAAATTTTATTTAAAGCTTTAAAAAGCGATAAGTAATGTTTCTTTAATATTAAGTTTAGCTTCCTCTTCCTAGTGTAGTAAGAGTATTAAAAATGACGATGGAGATTTTCGCCAAGGTTAAATTAAGCCAGTAGTTTTGTATTTTGCTTTTATTCATACTTTTTTTTGTTTCAAACAAAACAAACCAACGAACAACTATCATACGCTCTCCATCCCCTTTTACACGGTCAAAAAAAAAAAAAAAAATAAACAACAACAAACATGTTGTAGAGGTCTTTAACTTTCGTGGCATACACACATGCATACATACATATATTTATGTACACATGAATATATGTATATGTATGCTGCCAAACATTTGTATGGATGTTGACATGTATGTGTTTATGTCCTTGAGTCCGCTTGAGTGTGTAACATATTGTTTCAACTTGGACATGTCCTTAGGGCGAGTTTCTAACAATAAAGTAAAATTTCAAGGTGGAAAAGCACAACTTCATGTTATTGTTTTGTTTATTTTTTGCCTCCCTTCCTAAAGCAACTTTACCACAATTATCGGATGAAACACAAGATGTTTTAGGCCTTGAAAAATAACTAAAATCAAACGATTATTTTTATCCAAACAAAATTGTCATCTTATCGATTAACACTTTTTTATAAAGTAAACTCACTCCACTGATTTGGAAGTTTTTTCAGTGCAACAAATAAATAACCAATTTAAGACAACATTTTAAACATATCGTCACACGCACGTATAATCGCGAATACAGATATTTTTGTAGAAATATTTTCTTAAATCAAAAGTAATGAAATTACAAAATATGTAATTATAATAATTAATTTTTTGTAATAAAATTTGAAGAGTGAATAGTGGTAAAAGCATTAAGCGACCCACCCACTTACAATATAATTGTGAAATTTTTCTTATCACCAATGTGTATGTCATATTCGAAAGTGGTACAATATCTGTGGTCATAAGTAAAAATTGCTTAAGTCATATTTTACTGTTTTGCAGGAGAGCACTTTTAAGTTTTCAGGTCGAATTTCAGAAATTTATCGTTCTACACACTATAAGTAATACATTTAAGTCCAAATATACCAACGTATAACCTAAATTAAGTAGTTATTCCAAATGATATTATAAGTCTAAAAAAGATAAGTCGCAAGTCATAATGCTATAACTTTCTGAAAAATTACGCAAATTAATTGAGAATTGAGGAATTGCAGATTACGAAGGGACCATTAACTCAAAATTAGCTTATCTCAACTTATTCACTTTTTCCTTTTTGCCACAGATATATTGGCAAATATCAAAAGACTTTTGATTTCTATTGTACACTCAAGTAAATTGTGTAATGTGGTGGCAACATGGTTCGATGTTGTTTACTTTTTTACTGTTAGGAAAATTGGACAATATTTTCTTTAAAACATTGTGCCATTTCTTGCAAAGTATAGGTACAACAACATATGCAATAATATTGTATAATGGATGGGCCGCTTTACTCTCGCCAATATTTTGAAATTGACTCAAACGCAAACCCTTAGATACTCGTATCTCGATATACTTACATATGAAAACGTGGAATAATACCACTTTCATATACAACAGCTCAAATATGTACTTATGTATGTATGTATGTACTTATATATTTACATACATATATATCTATATCATTGCACGTTATTTTTGACCCTTAAAATATTTCAGCAGTTGTTTTTTTTTTTTGAAAATTTCATTGTCTACATGTTGACGCAATGATTCAACCGGCTTTAAAGACTTTGAGTGATTTACAGTAAGTAAATTTGCTGAATGTGTTTTTCTATAAAATGTAGAATATATTTTGAAATAAAATAAAAACATTTCAAAGATTTATTTATACCTACATACATACATATACATACATACATACATATTTGTATCCATAAGCATTCTACAATAAATATATATACTCGTATAGATATTTTATGCTGAAATGTGTCTGGAAGTAGTATTCTGTGAATGTGTGTCAGTGTGTTAGACGTCTGAACACTTATAGCACGCGCCAGAGTTTATTACAAGGTGATAAAAGTTTATCGATAACAAACACGCAATACAATAACAACGCAGCAACACTAACAACCAGAACAGCTACAAATAAAATAACCAGAAACTCACCAACAGATAGCAAAGCATTTACGAAGGCTGCTTTGCAATCCTTATGAGTAGTGATGGGATGTTCAGGTACATAAATATGTCGAGAGTCCTATATTCAAAATACTTCAACACAAATCGTCCCTGTTTTAACTACCTGACCTAACTAACAACTTAAAAATTTAACAGGAGAGCAGTTTTTATGGTTGTTTTATACCTTCATTCTTATGGCTGCGTCAGTAATCTTTTTACTTATATACGCACAAAAGTAATGCTCACAGTCATGCAAATTGTAGACAATGTGTATTATGACTTATAAAGTCTAGTAAAGGACTTAACTCATTTTTCAAAAAAGTGTCAGTTAGGTCAGTTAGTAAAACAGCGACGAAATTTGGTCAAAATGAGTTTTTGATGGCAAAAGCTCCCCTATGCAATATTCATCTGCAGTATAAATTTCGATTCAAAAAAATTATTTTCCCCCCCTTTTAATATCAGTTTTCCTTATTCTGCTATTTCAAAGTATAATTTTTTTGGTGAAAATAAATGTTAACTCTGTGCAAAAAAAAATTTTAGTATACAACAGCCATAAAATTTACGGCATGTGAACCAAAGAGATTCATATTCAATGAAAAAATGTGTTCCAAAGAATTATTGTTATTAATCGTGGACATTATTTATTGATCTTGCCCCAAAAATAGTTATTCATAAGTTTTAATATATAATTGCTAATATAATATTAAAACTAGGCAGTGTATTAATACAGTTCGCCTGCAAAAATAAAGTGAACAAAACGAAGGGAAAAGTGAAAAAATCCACGTGAAAAATATTATTCACGATAAGGGGAATCAAGAAAGGGAACACATTTTAGGGGAAAAATTATTCACGATTGCAAGTTGGGGAAAAGGGAAAATATTTTTTCGTATTTATAAAATGGCGTCTGTTGGCCGCCATATTGAATTTTGACAACTCACATATCTTTAGTGACACTCCCGGGATTAAGATAAGTCGACTGACATAAGAATCATCAAAATCGGTCCACAAGTTCGGTTTACATATGTAGTGTTGTAAAGGAACACACATACATACATATGTACATACTAGAGCGTGGCACAAGCCCTAAAAAAGGCTTACAAGCACTCTCATTAATTTCAAAATGTGTGTGTATATTGCTCCGTTATTTCAAAACAAAACTTTCAAAAGAGATGTGTTTTGCTTTACGATAAGAATACTGCAGTACAGAACAAAACTGCAATAGAACAATGTTGAAGTAAAAACAAGCATTTTAAAACAAAAATGAAATAGAAACATCAAAATTCACACAGAACATTCAAAACATGTTTGAGTGTTTTGATAGCAAAGATAATTTTCCATATAAAAGAAACATTGCGCTTCGTTAGGAATATGAAAGCTGAAAAGAGTTTTTATTTACTATAAAATAATATCATACATACTTACATATGTATGTACATTTATATATAATAATTTGTTAATTTTTATTTTCAATATATGTATACATATATACCTATACATACATACATAGCTTGCATGTTTGTGCTCGTGTTCTAGTGCACTCGATGTTTCTGCTATGATTTACTGTTGCTTTGTTTCATTCTCGCTTTTCGTTTTGATGTTATACTTGTTTTGAGAACACAAGCACTAACAAAACTGCAGAGAAAAACTATTCGAATGATGCTTGATTGATTTTAGTGAGAGTCATGTTTTGTTAGTTTTGTTTTGTTATTTATGTTTGCACTAAAACAGACTGCTTGGCAGTAGTGTGAAATAGAAAAACTTTTAGAACGATTTACGCACCCCTTTAGTACATACATACATACATGTATAGACTGACAAACCCAATTCCCTTCTTTGCGTTGCGCAGTGGGGTAAAAAATACATATTTTTGCATATTTAATTATAAATGTATATTTTTAATAATTTTTTTTTTGTTCAAGATATAAAGCAAGTTTTGTTGTTTTTTGATTAGTGGCAAGGCAGTTAAATGCTGCAGTTTATACGACTGTGTAAGAACAAAAAGGAGGAAAACGAAAATTATTTCCGCAGGAATGGAAAATTTGTGATATTATTCGATATTCAAAAACGTCGTAGAACTCCTTCAACTCATTTGAAAAATTCAATGCCTTGGCTTAAGTCAAGAATACCAACCCTTTTAAACCCAAAATAGTTTGTGTAATTTCTTGCCTCTCTCTACTGGTTCCCTACTAATTTCAGCATTTCAGCATTTAAAAAAATATCCAGGACACGACTACACCCACAGCCTATATTAACTATATGGGGAACGTGGTTGAAGGCTGTCGTATACTATATTGCTATTAACAAAGCTAAATAAATTTTAAAGTAAAAAAAAAATTAAACACTGAATTGGTACAGAATATCGCTTTCTGTTGACACTATAGCCCAATTAGAGGGCTTTGATTCCGCAACAGCTCAAATTGAATTAATTGAAGATGCGGTAAAAAATTTTTCTCTGAATGGTAGAATAAGTGAAGAAATTTATTATAAATTAGATAAGGTTATACAAAAAATTATGGACTTAAAAAAATGCAACAAATTGCATCAATAATTTATAGTTTTAACAGCGGAAACTGAAATTCAATGAACGTGGAACGTAAATTTTTATTATACAAAAGTTAAAAAAAAAATGTCAAAAATTTATCTTTGAAAATTTACAAAAACACTTATTCATTTACGTAAATATGAATAGGAGTTCGACTTAACTTTATTTTGTATTCGATATGGTTTGACAAAATGTTTGTTAAGAAAGCAATGAAGCGGATTTTTTTAAGTTTTTAATGTTATTAAATGTTGAAGAAAAGTAAATAAATTCATATTTTATTAGTCTTAAATATGTACATATTTATTATTTTTAATGTATATTTAATGTATGTATTTTAAATACATGAAAACCCTATTCCTACTTAACTATTAGCCTTAACTTAAAACCACATAAAATTTATTTGCGTGCATGACCAGCATAGCGCAAAATGTATCAAACAGCCTTCGTACCAAACAATCTTAAACAAATAATGAAAATAAAAGCAAAATTAAAGAACGTTGCAGCAACAAAAGTATGGGATGGACCGTATTTGACACTAACAGTGTATACACATGTTAACGTAAAACATAAATTTGAAAGTATTATATACATACATACATAAGTATGTACATAAGTAGGTATGTATGTAGCCAAAATCACAACCCGAAACAAAACAACAAGAACAACATGCCTGAAGTTATTGCTAAAGGGGACAGTAATATATAATCGAAACTTTCCGCCAAAACTTTAAAACTAAACATTTCGTTTGTTTGAAAATAGACATTTAAGGATATCAAACAAACATTAAGACACAATAAAGCGATTTCCCTTTCAATTTAGACCACAAAATATATATGTATATATGTATGTACTTTGAAGCACATTCGCATAATTCTCCGAAGATGTTAAAGTAATAAACTTGTTTTGCACGTTTGTTGTAAAATCAACAGTAAAGAAGTGTCTCTTACATTTGCAATTCGAAACTGCAGTTAAAGAATAAAGGCCCAACTATTATATGCAAAAGCTAGCTTAATCCAGCTTAAGAAACTGTGCGGTTACATATAAAACGTATGTGGCAAACTATAATGTACTTGAGTGAACTTTTCGTCAAGTTTCGTCCAATGTCATTTGCCCAAACAAAGTGCCAAACTGAACGCACATTCCATACGGAAACAACTGTTTGTGCATTTTTTAACTCAAGCTAGCAGCAGCGGAAAATATTCACTGCTTTAAAATATTATTTTTGTATTATTTTTTCATTTTAAACTCCGAAAATAAAGCAAATCTTTTATTACCCACCCGACAGCGCCAGTGATGCACATTAGTGTCCTGCATAAGACATCTTATAAGAACTTTCAAGACATGAGGGATTTTTCAAATGATTTACTACAGCGAAATCTTATAAAGCAAATGTTAACAACACTGTTTGCAAGAAATTTATTTGAGTATTGTAGGTATAAGAGTAAAGAAGAAAACACTTCGTGACGGAAGAATTTGTGATACTTGCTTCTTTCTACGCATGAGCGCGTGTACAAACGTCATGCATGTATGTGTGTATGATTTTTTTATTTTTCTGCGCACATGCAAATCCACACACATGTATTAACATTAGTTGTTTGCGGTTAACTACCCTGCAGAAAGTGCGAATAGTGAAATTTTGGTGATTTACTAGTGAAGTTGCCAGTAGCACTACTGACCAGGTGCACCTCAGCCAATGGTATCATCTATTGACATTTAACATTAGCTTGTCATTGAATTTCCACCACTAGACTAAAGCACTACTAACTTAGTAGTTCTTTCGGGACCACATGGAGACATTGGCACTAAAGATTCAATAGTAAATTTTTAGGGGCTCTAGTCCACAATATCGATATATCCAATCTGGTTGTCAATAGTAAACTTATAGTGATTTTCTAGTGACATTGTCAATAGTGCTACTGACTAGGTGTACCCCAGCCAATGCAAATGCCTATTGACAAAAAACATGGGGTTGTTATTCAAAATCTAGCAGTAGACTTTAGCACTGTTGAGAAGGTAGTTCTTTTACGACCATATGGAGATATTTGAACGGAAGATTCACTCGCAAGTTTTAGTGACCCTCGTCTACATATATGACAGCGCATTGAGAAAGGGACCTAAGAGTAAAAAAAGCAATTTTCCCTTTTTTTTTTTTTTGATGTGGACAACATCTGAGCATCGAATGAGACCGATCCCGTGCCCCAAAAGTGTTCCCTTCCAGAGATATGCGCGTTTTATGATGTGATGGTACACCAAAGATACACGTGTTTAAATCCTTAAAATGGCTCTCCTGAACAAAACCGGTTTTTACCCTTTCTATTTTGCACGTCACATATATTTATTTAATATTATTGCACAACATAATAAAAAAACAAAAACAAACTATTGACGCGTTCATTGACAATATCACCAGAAATACACTAGAACTGTCGTCTCTAACGTATCTCTACTCGCGCATAAAAGGAAAGTTGTCGACATTTTAACTAGTGCAATTTTCGCTGGAGAAAAAGTATTGACATAGAGACATATGGTTCTAGGTTGACTACAGGGTACATAATAGCTTACCATCTACATATTACACACACTCTAACCTGCAATATGAAAAATAACAAGCATACAATAATCAAAAGTACTTCTTTTGAGTGTTTGTTACAAACAAGCTGTCTTGCGACATCGCTTGTTAACACTGATATACACGTACACCAATACATCCATCGTGCTTCGCTTATAGTACGACAGCATTTATTATTGGTTTAGTATGATACATGCGATGTGAATACATTTAAAATCATGACGTATTTACATTTAAAGACCTTTTA
Source organism: Tachina grossa (assembly GCA_949987645.1). Lineage (NCBI taxonomy): Eukaryota > Metazoa > Arthropoda > Insecta > Diptera > Tachinidae > Tachina > Tachina grossa. Next base: position 4,015,025 of record OX465279.1, on the reverse strand, counting down.
CGCAGGTCTCTAGTGCACATTAAAATTAAAAAAAGCACTAAAAAGCGTAATTTTAAGTAGAGATGTGCAGTAAGCATTTTTCAACTCACGACTCACGCTCACGCAGAAAAATATTTTACTCACGCACTTTCACGCACGAATGATCTTGAAAATTTTCACAATCACGCACGCTTACGAATAAAATATTATTAATCACGCACGAGTGACTTACAACTTATCACGATCACGCACGCTCACGAAAAAGTATGTAATCCAGGTTTTTACGCATCTAAATCTGGAATTCCTAATGTACTGATTGGATTTATATAAAACTCCTAACATCCGTAGAGAAGAATTTAGGCTTTTTAACATATGTCATGACAGCCTTCTGGCTTGAGCTGGACAGGAGTTACAGTGGGCTACCTGGGAAACAAAAAAACTTCTGAGGCTTGTAACTTTTTTAAAAATTATCCAATTTTTACCTGATAAACCATATTGAGATAAACTTGAAATTCGTAAGAAATAATTTCGCCTATAACTTTTTAGTTCATTGTTGGATTTTAAATAAGAATAAAGCATTAAAAATTTAAAAAAAAAAATTAGAAAAAAATGTATTAATATTGAAATCGGGAAAAGGCTAAAAATAAAATATTAAAATTTCCCTGAAAAATTCATATTTTTTTAAGTATCTTCATTATTTTAAATTTTAAAAAACTTTGTTTACATAGCGCTAAAAACAATGCATTAAAAATGTGCTTAGAGCCAATAATTTTGTATTTTGTGCATGTACCCTACATTTAGCAATGTCCTAAAATATTAAATTTTAAAAAATATTTTTTGTGTTTAAGCGCTTATAAATTGTTTAAATTATTTAAAAAATTATTAAAATTTCAAATTAATAAATATGCTTATGACAATATGTCGAATAATAAATTTCTTAAATGTTAAATTTAGATTTTATTTTTCATTTTGCATTATAAATACTTTTATTGTCATCCAATGGATTTCTAGTTCTATAGGGGTGTAGAAAAATAAAATGGATTCATGTCGAATGTAAATTATTTGCTGGGTTTTGTATAAGTTTCTAAGCCTACTACGCTTATTTTGTTTTGTGATTTTCAAAAATATTTTTAGTTGTGAATTCGCAAATAGTTTTTGAAAGTCTGTGCATAAGACAAGAGATTTGTGACTGTTCAAAATATGTGGTTGAAGTCTACTGACGATTTCTTAAAGCAATAATGAAATGCATATAGACAATGCTTAACCACCAGCAAATGAATTTCAAATTAAAACATACATATTTACCCCCATATTTATAAAAAAATAAAATGAATTTGAAATTCATTTTAGGAAAATTTTGTATTCAAAATTTGAAATAAAACACATTTAAAATTCGTTTCAAATTTTATGAAAAAAAAAAAATTCAATACAGTTACATATGTATGTACTATGCAGGAATGATATCTCGTGAGAGCGTGAGCATTCATGCGTGATTATTAAAAATAGCTATGCACGATCATGCACGAGTAATTTTTTTAAAGTCACGCTTACTCACTCACGCGTGATTAATTATAAATTTAATCATGATCATGCGTGAATCACGCGTGACACGATAAAATCATGACATTTCCACATCTCTAATATTAAGAGCTAAAAAGCGTGAAAAACACTAACGTGAAAACCGAGTGAAGATTCAAACGAGTGAAGTTTAATAATGTTTAATATCTTCAATAAACTTTTGTGACGACGTGTACTTGTGTGAAATGTATTGGAATCACTCAAAAACTCAATTTCGTGAAAATACGCGCTAGTGCCTTTCTGCCTGTGACTAGGCATGTAGCATTCGCAAACTATTCGCTTACTTTTGCTAGTTGCATTCGCTAAGACAAAGAAATACCTCTTTTACGAAAATAGTTTACGATTAACAAATGTCAACAACACGAAAATGATTTTGAGCCATCATGAAAAAGAGGGTGGTGTTGGCTGAAGTAGATAGCACGTTGACTACGAAACCGGGGTTCAATCCCTGTATCAGACAGTCATTACAAGTTACAACACCACGCATTTTTCTGATGTGCAATAGTGAACCATTGTATCAGTTGTTATAGGAAAGTTTAAGTGATGAAGCCATAGTCACTGGTCACTGAACTATACCGAATTCAGCAGATGTTAATCTTACTGTAACATCAGAGCGCCCTCCTTCGTCGGTATTGTGTAGCAGAATCATCGGCGAAATAAAACAACCAACAAAATGGCTATTAAAAACACAGCTTCAATTTAAGTCACCTGAGCTTCATTTAAAACACCTGAGGCACTGTCTCCTCCTTTACCGCCTATCTACTCTATCACTATCCCTTTCCTAAAGAAGTTAACACCTAGTAATAGTAGTGTGCATTCATTGCCGGAGTGTTAGCTCTCTTTATAAAAAATATACACATACTTACAAGTAAAGCATTCTTAGCAAAGCTTTAAAATTTTAGCGGAAAAGTTTTCTATAAATAAGTTAGCATAAGTATCAAAATGAAACCAAAACCCAGCTGTGCTTGGAAATATTTTTCAGTTTTTGAAAAAGAAAATGCAGTGTTTGATTTGCGCGAAAATATTTTTTACTTAAGACTAGTCTGTTCAAACAAAGTGCCACTCATATTATTTCGCATGAAAATTTAAAATGTTGAAGATATATTTCATATGTTTTTCCCAAGATAAACAGAGTACTACTTCTGCAATATTTTTTCATGAACAATTCATGCCGATTTTTCTTAATATGTATTTTCACAGCATTTCACATGAAATATTGACGAGAGTACCAGGCTTTAGGGCCAAAGTACGATTGGGTTGATTGCCTAACATTTGGTAAATTTATTTTTAATTATTATCTTGACTTATTTTAATATAATTTCATGCATATTTCTGTTTTAAGAATTTGTATTTTTAATAAAATAAAAAATATTTGGTGAATTCAAGACGCAATTAAAATAAAATGTCATATCGCAACGTACTCATATCTCAAAATAGAACAAGTTCGCCAGAAAACGAGTTTAAAGTTTTCAATCTACACACAACTTAATGGAAAAAGAAAGTTTTATTTTTCTCTCAAGCGCTGAGTAAACAAGATATTTGTATGAAATTTATACACAATATAAATAACGATATGAGGCTTAATTCTGCATCATTAACTCGAAAAATTAATTTCTTGAGATATGACTACGTTGCAATAAAGGAGCGATATATAGTACATCTATGTATACAACACAACTTCATGTTCGTAAACATATATATATATTTTCATGTGATTTTTTTATCGTATTGTAATTGTTCGCAAAAATTAAAATGCATTATTCGTTTTCGCATTCGCATTCGCTAAACTGGTATTCGTTGCATCCCTACTTGTAACCATCGATATGTATTACCAAGATTTTTGTTCAGGCAGCGACTGTAGAAGACTAGACAAATAAATGCTGGCGGCGGGACGAGTCGCCCTGGTGTCTTAGATACGATTCTTTACGAAAGTTCCTGATTTTATGCTTCTCTACTTCAATAAAACATACTTACAATAAAAATTAAACCCTTAGATTAATTCAGCGTTATGTTGCCCTTATGATAAAAACATTCAACAAAATATTTAATTGTTTCCTTTGTTCAAATGAATGAGGAAGCTTACTGTTACTGGTACTTTTACCATTGTTATTTTATTTTTTTCTTATCTCATTTTCTCGGTTTTGCTTTGTTCTACTTGGCTTTTAACTGTTCTGTTATGTACTCTGCTTTTGTTTTTGAGCGTTTAATTGATTTCAATTAAGGTTCATGTTGTGATTTAATTAAGATCTTTACTTTGGATTTGCTTGACGTAAGGCTGGGTTGCTTACGCTCTTTCATCTCTTTTATTGTGTGCCAATGAGAAGAATTTTTTTGATGGTATTAATTTCACCGTACAACAAAATCAAAATATTTTCAAAATAATAAGGTTCAAGGCACATCAATCAGGTCCCCGCGATTCTACAACAAATATTACAACAGCAACAACCACATGTACCTTGTTAGTATGAATTACCTTCTTACTTTTCAAAACAGCCTAGCATCGTCAGATTGCATGTTTCTTATAGGAAATGTCAAACACCATACAAAGCTGAATATTCGAAAGATGTTTATGGATACCCAAATAAAAGCATGCTTTTAGGCATATACGTACACAATCCAAGTTTGACATTTAGATTGGTATAATGACGTTAGTCACCTGGTGTAGTGCTGCCACCTAATAAATGCGCCTTGATAAGGTTCTTGCAAAAGCTGTGTTGCTAGTTTAGGGGATTTGTCCCCAAATTGGGGACTTTTTTTCGCAGTTGGGGATGAAAATTTCGTGTTGGGGTACTGCGGATTTGTTGGGGATGATAACCAAATTTAAGGGGTTTTTTGGGATTATTTTTTTTTATAACTGATGGTAATAAGAATGATTTTTGAGGTAAGAAATGTGTATCTGGCAAGTCTAAAAACGTGTGTTTCTATTCATAGTGAATGGTATCTAATAAAGAAGAAGTATCAAGGCAGATTAACCAATAATGAACACTACCAAAACAAAAATACGTAACAAAATGCATGACTTGTTACACAGAAAAAAAATATCATTGAAATGCAACCAACAAAACAAATTGCTAATATTTAATTTAAAAATTAACAATGATCATTGTTGATATAACAAATTTAAATTTTGTAGTCAATTAAATTACTCAACAAAATTATTTGATAAATTATATCATAACTTAATGCGCACATGTAGAAGAAACAAAAAATCATGTTTTGTGTGTATTCGTTATTTGCTTATCTAATAAAGTGTTGCTCTTTAGCTGAGAGGTAAGTGTCCTGAGGTTGCTGGTTCAATTCCGCCCAAAGACATTTAGTGTTTTTCGCAGACAAGCAAAAATCGTTTCGAGGATTGTGATTGTGTATAAAAAAAGCTTTTTAATAAAACAAGTATGATACGGAAATTCAACAATTTACTTTAATTGAAATAACTTTGAAATCTAACAAAAATAAATGTTGAAAAAATAAATAAATTTCAACAAATTATTTGTTGATATATTTAATTGAATATATATTTAAGAATTTCCTTTAACTTACAATTTCGTTAATTGTATTTACAAAAATCGTTGTAGGTTCAAAATCAATTAATTATTTAATTGATATAGCAAAAAACTTAATTGTATTTACAAATAATTTTTTTCTGTGTATAAGCACTTCTTAGAATAAGCACAAACTTTAAAAATAATTCAATTTGTTGTGACAAATTTAATCCTTTTGCTGAAATGCTAAAGCTCTTTAATACAAGCACTATGTACAACAAAATTTCTGAACCTGAGAACTCAGAAAATTGCGATTTTGAAGTTTTTGAAATGGTAAACTTTGGTTAAATTTTTTTTTATACTTGTGTATATTAAACTATGTATAATTTTTTATTTACAAGTTTTATACGAGGCTGGACTATTAACTCAGTGTCTTTTTGAATTGCCCACCTCTTGATTAAAATAACAACACTGCTCCTGTCAAAAGGCAACTGTCAGTTGACTCCTGTCTAAATTTGATCAAGCTGTGTCATTTAGTTTGTTTTTGGCAGCTGTTGATAACAGACAACCTCGCCTTTTGAGAAGAAAATGGAAAAAAGTGAATTTCGTGTGCTCATTAAACATTATTTTTTGTGAAAAAAAATCCGTCAATCAAACCAAGGAAAAGCTCTTTATACACTGGTAAAAAAGTGGTTTACTGACTTTGGTTGCGGTCGCAGAAGTACAAATGGCGCTGAACGTTCTGGATGGCCAATTGAGGTCAGTAAGCCCGAAAATGACGAAAAAATCTATGATATGCTGTTGGCCGATCGAATAGCAAAAGTGCGTGGGAATGTTGGTGCCATAAACATTTTATATGGCAGTGTGGTTGCGATTTTAAGTAATCAGCTGTGTTTAGGAATGTTGTCTGCAAGATTGGTGCCGCGTTTCCTCTTAATGGTCAATTGATAAACGTAAACGTGTGACGACTTCAAAGGATTGTTTGTTTGCTAGCGAGCCCATGAAATCGAATATTTTTGGGACAAAACTGAGCGAAAGGTGGAATTTTTTTCGATTCATTTTTTAGTGTCATTCTCGATAGTCTTGCACCATAAGTGTTCGAGAAATAATCGAAATCGATATCATTAACGAAAGTCTTGGTCACGACATTGACTTCAAGTTACAACTGCCAGATTTTTACAGACAGTACAGTTCGTGCTTTTATCTACATCTAACTAATAGTAATTATTTTGGTAGTAATTGAAAATAGAGCACGTATTTTCTGTTAAAGCCAAACCAATGACCATTGACCGACCTTCGTGGAGACTTGTTAATGGTGCTAAGTATGTCGCGGTATTACCTCGGTATCAACAATATCGAAAATGCACCAAAAACAAGTACAATTGTACCATGAATTCCATCCCTGAGCAGCCAAAATATAATAAAATTCGCCCTTTTGATATTTTCAATTTTATAATTTAAAAACGAGCCCTCCCGCTTAAATTGCAATTAAGTCCAAGCGGAAATGAGATTCCATAATTTCTTTATGTACGAGTAGGTATAATAAGAAATGCGGGACTCAAATAATTTCCAGAGTGTAATAAAGAGAAATTATATTTAAATCTCCAATGTTTATTTTTGAAAAAGTAATAATAATCTTCAATATAAGTAATTATTTTAAATTTAAAGTGGATGTATAAATCACAGCAACTACAGTTATGAGCACTCGTATTGCCACCAGGGCTGCCAGGAACACTTGTTTGCCGTTCCCAAGAAAATTTCCAAAAATCCCCAATGTATAAAACAATTACTTTTTATAATACATATCGCACATCCAGTTCAATAGTGTCATAACTCAAAAAAACTAGTTTTCGTTTAAAGTTTTCAATTTACACACAACTTTATGAAGGCATGAACAAATATTTTTCTCTCAGGAGGTGATAGTACAAGCTATTTATATGAAATTTGTATGCAAAATAAAATACGGAATGCATTATTATTCTGCATTATTAACTCAAAAAACAAATTATTTGAGCTATGTCACTATTGAACTGAATGTGCGATATATGTGGGAAGCTTTGAAATCAACTACATGTTTGATAATTTTTAAGCTTTCCTGTAATTTCTATATAAGGAATTTAAAATGTCCTTATTTTTATTGTTGATTACATGTGAATCGATTCCCGAAGATTTTCTTCAGGAAATGCTTTTCCAAACTAACTTTAGTGTTTCGGAAAAAAGATTTTTTTTTTTAAATTTTATATTGTGAGATTCTAGATTGCTGTTTTTAGTTAAACAAAGTTAACAAAGTTTTTTTTAGAATTAAATTATATTCTGCATGTTATTTTTAATCTTATGTAGGCAGACAGACCTAAAGGCTGGTACTCTGTTCAAAGTTGTGAAAAATTTTCAGCACCATTGATTTTTTCGCGTGAAAAATTTGGCATATCCTAAATGTAGCCCAAGTCGCGGTTTTTGTTATAAATTTCTCGCTTTTATTGCTTGAAAGTATGCAATATTGTTAAAATTCCGTGCAAAAAAAGCGCTGCTCATAGCTAAACTAAAATGATGCCAGACTAATTTTGTATGGAAAGACATGATTTTACGTGTTTTTCACAACAAGAACAGAGTACTACTTTTGCGAATTTATTTCGCAAATATTTCATACCAAATACTTTTATATGTAGTTTGACAACATTTCGCATGAAATTATGAACAGAGTACCAGGCTTAAGGTAAAAAAAGTGCTCATGATTACATATAATTTAAAGTAAATAAATAAAAGTCAATAAATGAGGTGATGTGATAAAGTTTTACTGTCAGTCTTTAAGAATATGTATTTGTATATATGTATTAGTGACACATGAATATTCGTATTCGCATTCGAATTCCCGAATATTCGTTCATTTTTAGATATTCGGATTCGTATCCGAATTTTAGGCGAATACAAAAATTTTTTCCCAAAAATAAAATAAATTAATGCATAAATCCTAAATGAAAATTAAAAAAATGACATAAAAATATTTGTATATTAGCTTGTAATGGCTTACAAAAGAACTTTACTTCAATTCAAACAAAAAACAATTCAAAACAATCTGACAATTCAAAGCAAACTACACAAACTTATTGTACAATTATCATTAAAAAAGTTTAAATATTTTTCATCACCTTTACTTCAAAAATAAGAGGTGAGAAACTTTTTCTCCATCAAGCCTATTACGATGAGGTGTGTAAATAAGACCAACACCAGCACTGACTAAAAATCCTGTTCTTTATTCAACTTAGTTTGAACCATGTAAGATGATCGACGCCATTTGCTATCCGTTTTTCCGCCAAATAGTCTGCTATAGTTTTCCGTATTAATGAATTTACAGAATTTTAAAAACAAAATATTATGTAATGTCGACCATTACAATTTTGGATAGTTTTTATTTACTTAAATGTACGCGAACAGGAATTTGAAATTTTTTTCTCATAAAAAATGTTTCATATATAATTTTGTAGCCGCAAATAGGACCCCAATTTAATGTCTAAGAATTTCACATGCAATATTCGTATTTGTATTTGCAAATATCGTTTTAAATATTCGTATTCGTGAATTTTAAAATTTGGCATTCGTTACATCACTAATATATATATGTATATTTGTATATATAATATTTTGAGTACCATGAATAAAGCTAAATTCTGAATTCTTTCGGTTAACTACCCGAACTGATCGGTTAATTCATATTTGGCTTTTTTAGATTAGCGGTTAAACCGGTTAATTTAAGTCATATGCTGTAGTATTACAACGTATTTTTTGGTGTGTTTAATTATTTGTTTCGTCTCATATACAAAAGATATGTGTTTAGAAATTACTTTTCATACAAAAATTTTTTTTATTGATCCTAACTTAAGTAAAAGTGGCGTAGAAAAGCGTGTGAATATAAACTGTAATACCAAAAAATTATAGGTAACCCTACTTCCTAGTGACTACCGCAAAAACAATGATTGCAGGGTTGCTTTCTTAAACGTAATAAGAGCATTTACTTGTGTATGAAAGTGCGAGTGTGTGAGAATACGTACTTGAAATCGTAATCATGAGGGCATGTGAAAACGTATGAACGAGTAGTACTCTAAATTAATATAATTTAATTTCAATTTCTATAATTTTTTAAGTTGCTCGATACATGTATAAATGGAGTTATGCATGAGTATTATGAGTATTATTTTAATGAATACTTTTTACACACATAAGCAACTTTATGAAGAATTAGCAACAGTGCACAGTGGGTTGCGATTGCAAAACCAAAGTCTCCGAAAATGAGAAAGAATATACATATTGCTATTGAACATAATAGTAGCTGGAAAAGGAAGCGCTCAAGTCAATGCTATGGCTGCGAAAATGTTCTGATAAAATAGAGGATAAAAATTAATGTCTAATGTCAAATTCAATTTTAGAATTGGGAATAAATTTCCTTGTGTATTTTCGCCAAGTGAAATGGATTTGCAAGCGCCCAAAAAATATTGCGAGGCAATTGAAATTATGCCCAAAAAGTTATTGTCAAAAATGTTTAAATAAACAGTTTGCTCAGAGTGAATTTTATTTTCTGTCAAATTATTTCGCTGTTTCTATTAACTATAATTGAGGTTTTAAAATACAAGTTAAATAAATGCATTAGTGTGAAAAGAACGTATGTATTCCTACAATTCTACAAAATAAAGTCTAATATAAGTAAATATAGAAATTGCTGCTTGAATATAAATTTGTGTCATTGCGTACTGTGTTCCAGTTAATTTTTTTTTTTTTTTGCATGTATTTATTTATTGTATCTTCATATATGAACTAACAATAAGTATTCAAATCTTAAATCTATAAAAAAAATTATTAGGCCAGACCAGTGTCGGACATAAACTTAGTGGTAGTTATAAATAATACATTAGTAGTGACAATCAAAAAAAGGGAGGGGGAGGGGAAAAGAATTTTCAAGTAGTCCCATCTGGAGTGTCAGGTATAAGAGCCCGTGTGTCCCTCTTTTTTAAGCGGATGTGTCCAGTAAAGTTCAAAATATTACGAGCAAGCGGATTAGGATGTGATTCGAGTTTTGTTAAATATTTGCCTGCGTATTTTGCAATTTCTTCAGTCACTAGTGGCATATTTAAATCACGATGTATAATAGAATTTTGGATGTACCATGGAGCCGATGTTATTAACCGTAAAATTTTGTTTTGCCTTCGTTGGATTCTCTCGACATTGGAAGCTGAAGCAGTGCCCCATAACTGAATTCCGTAGGACCATATTGGCTTCAAAAGCGACTTGTACAGTAAAAGTTTGCAGTCTAGGCTGAGTGTTGAGTTTCTGCCAATCAACCAATATATTTGAGTTAACTTAAGTTTCATCTGAGTTAACTTAGAGTCAATATGATGTTTCCATGTAAGTCTTCGATCAAGGTGTATACCAAGGTATTTCACTTGGGAATGTTGAGGAATATTATGATTGTTGATTCGAATGGGGGAGAAAGTATCTCTTCTTAGGGTGAACGTTATATGGACACACTTTTGTTCATTGACTTTAATTCTCCATAAGTTCAACCATATTTCCAGCTGAGTGATATGTTCCTGGAGATTGCGGGATGCCTCATAAGGGTTTTCGTGCACACTCATACAGGCTGTATCATCGGCAAAAGTAGAAATATGGATATTATTGCTCACAGGCATATCACAAGTATATATTAAATACAAGACAGGACCCAGAATACTACCCTGGGGCACACCAGAAGATATAGATTCGGGCACACTCGTGAACTCTCCTTCCACAACAGTGATTTTCCTATCAATAATATAACTTTCCAAAAGCTTTTGAATGTTTATTGGCAGATATGTCTTCAATTTTAAAACTAGGCCTTCGTGCCATACTTTATCAAACGCCTGAGAAACATCAATAAAGAGAGCAGAACAATACTTCTTTTCTTCAAATGTTCTTCTTACAACTTGGACCAGTCTATGCGTTTGTTCAATCGTGCTGTGCTGACTTCTAAAGCCAAATTGATGGTCCGGGATGCACCCATTATCAGTTAAAATTTTGGACAATTTAGTCATGAGCAGCTTTTCGAAAAGCTTTGAGATTGTAAATAGTAAGCTTTTAGGCCTATATGACTCAGTCTTGGTAAGATCTTTGCCCGCCTTTGGAATCATTTTGATCTTGGCCAGTTTCCAGTTATGTGGAAAATACTGCATTCTTAAAATAGCATTAAAAGTAAATAGCAGGATTCTTATTGCAATATGAGGCAAGTTCATGAGCATTTTGTTACTAATGCCATCAATACCTGGAGCTTTCTTCGGGTTGAGTTCAGCAATTACTTTTTGTACTTCACGCATCTTAAACCTTAAGGGACGAGGGGGTAGAGAAACTACACTCGGTAAATCAGCAGCACCCGTACATGAATTGGGAGTGAATACAGATTTTAAATGCTCAGAAAATAAGTTACCTTTCTCACTATCACTTCTTGCCCAGCCTCCGGTCGCAGTACGCAATGGTGATTTAAGATCAACGGGTCGTTTAAGATTTCTAGTAGCGCGCTATAAAGAGTAATTAGATGCGGACGTTACATCAAGACCTTCTAAATACTTTTCCAGTAGTGCAGTTTTTTCCGATGATAGCAGCTCTTTGAGTCGTTTAGTACATTCTTTAAGTCTGATTTTATTTAGGGGTGATCTGTGTTGTTGCCATTCTCTTCTAGCTCTCCTTTTTTCACATACAAGACGTTCAATTTCCGTAGAATAAATTCTGTTAAAGCCGGTCTGCGGATAGGAGGTAGTGGCGTGTTCAGCAGCCTGTTTAATATTTTCGTTAAGATTGACAATATTAAATTCAATATCATCGCATGATCTAAGCTGAATGTTTTCTACGCAGTGACTACTAAGATATTTTTTGAATACCAGCCAGTTGATTCCATTAATCATCTTCACATATGAGTTAGTTAAATCACTCCTTAGTGGGTTGAAAATTGTAACTATTGTTGGAGAGTGATCGGAGGACAGATCTAGAGAGGCCTCTACATGAATTAAGTCCCTATGAATATTTTTCGTGACGGCAAAATCTATAACATCTGGAATTTTTCTTACGTCAGTAGGCCAGTAAGTAGGCTCCCCACTAGAAATGACATCTAAGCTCATTTTTGAAATTGTATTGAACAAGGCTCGACATCTAGGTGTAACAAGACGCGATCCCCAGTAGGTATGTTTTGCATTGTAGTCACCAGCTGCCACGAAACAAGATCCAAGCGATTTGTAGAACTTCTCATACTGATCTTCGCTAACTGAAAATCTGGGAGGTGAGTAAATTGATGATATCACGAAATTCGCACAAAAATTTTCTACGAAAATATTCGTTGCTTGCAAATATTCTTCACTAACGTTGTCAAGGACATAGTGCTTGAGTCTTGACTTAATCAGAATTGCTGATCCACCACATGCTCTCTCTCTCGGGTCCTTTGTATCATATAAAGTGTAACCATTTATTTTAAATAAGCTTCTTGAGGTCAAATGAGTTTCAGAAACCAACATTATATCAATATTTTTTTCCATGAGGAAGTGCTCAAGTTCATTTTTATGTTGGCGAATGCCGTTTGCGTTCCAGAAACATATTTTTAACGTGTTCATGGTTTATTAACTAATGCTTGAAGCAGTGTATTCTGCATTCGCAGCATTTCTTGCATCATACTTGTCATATTTGTAGTAAAGTTGTTTATGGTTAGCACCAGATTCTCAATAGTAGCTTCAAGGCAACTAAAGTTAAAGCTTGAGTTTGAATTCGTTGAATTATTTGGCGGTGGAACATTTTGCGTGGGAATTGAACTAGTCTTAGCAGCATCAGATACGATACACGTGAAGTAACTGGTTGGCTGATTTGAGCAAAAGTGTCGGAGTTCGCGTTAACTTGTAGAGCTGGAGTTAGCTTGGGTTTTTGACCCATAGCCTGTTTAACGAAAGAATATACAGGGCACCCTCTATAGTTAGCTGTGTGATTACCTCCACAATTACTACATTTTTTTTCTGCGTGATCTTTTGGCTTAGTGCAGCTAGCAGTACCATGCAATTCACCGCAGATAACACACACTGTAGGTAACTTGCAGTAAGTTTTCGTATGGCCATATTCTTGGCAATTATGGCACTGTACGGGACCTGAACGCTTACGTGGCTCTTCAACTGTGATTTTTCGATGTAAGAGATACTTTACGTTATAAACTGGATGGGCTTCATTTTTTTTCAATTGTATGTCATTCGGCTCCAGTTCAACCCGAAATAGGGGTTGGGGGACCTTTTCTCTATTAAATATGTTGGTAACATTTTTTACCTTGAATCCTTGGTCGACAAGTGCACATTTTACTTCTTCGGGTTCAACATATGAATCTATGCCCTTTAATACTATCTGTAGGCCTTTAGCACTCTTAAGTTGGTATGTGTAAAAATTTGTTTTATTTTTTTTGAATTCACTAACAATTTTTCGAAAATCTTTTTCATTATATATTTGGATTTTAGTTTCATCAATATTACCTCGTTTAATTGGAATGATGTGAAAAGTATTTTCACCAATGGTCGACAGTAGTTTTTTTATAAGCGCGTTAGAATTTTTTTCTCTCAGATAAATAGGTGGTGGCTTAAAAGACTTTTGCGATGATGTAGAGGGCTTGTCGTCGGTGTCTTGCAATAATGAAAAACAATTTTGACGATTGGTAGATGATGCGCTGTTATCCCTAGACATCTTTGGGGCAGATGAAATTTTTGAAGAATTTGGGCTTCGACCACGCTTTACCACTGTTATATATCTGTCCATTCCCACTTGTACCTTGGGTTTTGAGCTACTGTTATCTGTATTGATAACTTGGTTTAGTGATGAAGGCGAGCCCGATGCGGATGATATCGCAGACTTAAATGAAGAAGTACTAGGCAATGGTAATGTTAACGATTCACTAGTTGGCATTGCACAAAGCGAAGTTGATCGCTGACGAAAAATTGGCTTTGCCGTTAAAAAAAGATTTTCATCAGATTTATTATTTATATTTTTTTCATTAAGAGTTTCAGAACTCACAGTAAAATAAGCATTTCTGCCGGTAGAACTCACTTCAAAATTTTTTTCCTTTGAGGTACTCATACAGAGTATTATTCCTCAAGGGAACTTTGTTTGTGTTTACGGTTTTTTTTTGTTTTTGCTATTTCTTGCTATGTAAAAAATATTAGTAAAGCCAATAAGCTTATTTATCAAGGTGAATATGTATTACGAATATTTTTTGTATAATTTTTGATTTTGTTGTTTTTTATATTTGTTTCGTATGTATGTATGTAAAAAAAATTAATTTTTTTTTATTAATTTTTGTCTCAAATAACATAATAAATTTTGCTAAAAAATTTTGTCTGTTAAATTTCCACAAAATTGTTATCAGAATTTATAGAATTATTTATTTGTAGGTCTGCATTCATACAAAATATTTACAGATTTGGTCACTGAAAATGTAAAAGCATTCTGAAATCTTGAACCTGAAACTATTATTGTGAATAAGACTACCTGTTAAGGCTCCTTTTTCACTCTGTCTTTTTTTTTTTGAACGGAATCCTTCCAATTTTCAAAAGATTCTTTTCAATCCGATGCACGGAGGAGTACGTGAGCCAAAAAGCTAATAATTCGTTTAAAAAATAAATATTATACATTTTTTTTTTTTGCAAAAAAAAGTAAGTAGAATGTTTTCAAAAGTGAAAGTACCTACATTTAAAATTATGTTTTATACCACAATAAAATTTAAAATCTCTAATTTTAGACGCAAGAAAAAAGTTTGCGCCATCTTTTTGGTGATTTTTTGAAAATTTCACCTTTTTCTTGTGTTTGCTCATTTTGCATAGATATACTTATATGATTAAGAAACCTTTTTGTCTGTCATAAAATGTTTTGCTTTGAGGGCAGGGATTTTTTCCCTTGTCCATAAAAGCTTAACCCCTACACACAGGAAAATTTCAACTAAAAATCTACTAAAACAAGGTTAATCTAATATATTTCGGCAATGATTTTGCTTCATATGTGTTTCATGTTAATTTAACATGATTTATAATAATTGTCAAAGAAAATGTTTCCTCTTGAAATAACTTAATTTCACGTTGAATTAACATTTACGTACTGTTAAAATCAAAATGAAGAATCATGTTGAATCAAAGTTATTTCAAGTTAGATCAACATGAATTTAATTTAATGTAGTAATTGTATTTTATTAATTATTTAACTTATGTGTGGTTGACATAGACATCAGAAAAATTTTTGTATATAAATTAAATTGGCTTCCCCTCCCCGGCTAAGATTTGAACTCGGAACTCATCGCGTGGTAGTCAACGTGCTTACCCCGGCAACCACAACAACTTTAAATATTCTTAAGATATACAATAATATGCACCATCTTGAATTAAATTATACTGCCACTTCCACTAGTCGCTCGAATTCTAATACATTTTCATTCCACTATGTCGTCAGATTTCTTTCGCTTGAGATTACGTATGTAATTTTTTTGTTTTACGTGTTTATAAATTAAAGTAGTGCCAATTTGTATATTTCAAGTATTCCTAGCGATTTTTTAAAACTTACTAACATTTACATGAAAATAAATACAACCATATTGAACAATGAAAAAGAATTCAATAAAATAGTCGCACAGCAACCGCAAGTTATTGCTGTTTTGCTTTACTAACACAATCAAACTTTTTGAATTCAAAACTAGATTGATTTCAAATTCACCTATCCATTTATATGGCAATTTAGTTTTCAATTTGAACGGCTTGTCACAGAACACATTGATTGAAGCTACAAATTTGAGTTGTTTCTTCGTCGGTGGAATTTAAAAAATGAAATTGATTATCAATTTGTGTCACAGCTATCAATTTCAGAGAATTTTGACACACAATATGTGTGATGGAATTGAAAGTGATTTATTGAACGTGTGGCTGCAGCGTTACAACTACATTCGTTTTGTTTAAAATGTGCAAGTACTTTTTATAATGAACATACAACAATAATCAAAACAGAAGTGTTCAATAATATTTTGATGAATATTTTATGACTTTTCTCTACAAATAAAAAATAAATTGAAGAAATAGTAATAAAAAAATTATAATATGATAAAATAATAATTTCACAAACTTTATTGAATTGTTTGCAAATAAATTTTACTACACGAAAGCAAAATAGCAAGTGAGTGATTTTGACATAGTTTTTGCTTTGCTGACGGCTCATTCGAGTTAGTGGTATGAAAATCTGTATGAAAACACTTACGTTTTCTTGCGACTTGTCGTTCGAGTCAACCTTCGTAGAGAAGTAAGATAGAGAAATGGAAATCAGTTTTCTTTTGCTTAGAATGAGAATGAAGACCTTCTTTCGAAATAGTGGAAGAGACAGATAATTTAACATTATTTCTTATCATTTAACATACAATTTATTTGAAAAGTTTTAGTTTTAGTTAAAAAAAAACAAAATGCTTTGACCTGAAAAGTTTTAGTTAAAAAGAAAAATACAAAATACTTTGACTCGACTCCAGGATTCGAACCTTCGATCCTCCGAATGCAAGACTAGTACACTGCCTACCAGCCAGCAGCAGTTTGTCGGCTGCTTACCACTTACAACATAAAAACAACCTACACAACTAAGCACAAAAGTGTATTGCAGTGCAGCTATGAACGAAGCAAATAAACACCAACACACTCAAACAACATATTATTTCTTGTAAAATTAATGTGATTTGAATGAATTTGAATCAACCTTTTGGCATGGTGATTTTACATTTGTATTTTTAACTGTGTGTATATTCATAACAAAAATAAAATGAATAAAATACATTTCAAATTCATTTTGAATTTTATGAATATAGGTGTAAAAGTTTAATTTTCATGATATAAAGACACAAGCAATATATTTTTTGTTTTTAATATTTATGTTATTTTTGGAAATAATATTTTTGTCACCGCCCACAAAAGTAAGGGAGTGGAAAATGATATTTTACGGTCTCCTGCGTCCAAATTTAAGTTTTTGAACTTTCGCAACATTAAAACTTGCATTTTATACTTGTAAATAAAAGAAAATATGAGAAAATTAAGAAAAAAATTATTTTTCAGAGGTAGGATTCATTTTTCTTTTCTGTAGGGAACTTTTTTCCCTTTTGTCCCATTTTTCTTATTTGCAAGGTTTAACAGCCTAAAAATAAAATACTTCTCTGTGCGATGGCAGAAAGTTTGACAATAGGGAGGGAAAAATCAAGACTTAAAATTAACTTATAAGTAGCGCCAACACCACATTGGAAATAACAATTTTATAAAAAAATTATGTTTGCTTCAAAAATACATAATAAAAAATTTAAATAATTACGTTTCAGTTAAGCAAAAAATGATTTATTATATTATATAACTAATTCACTTGAACAACGTCATAATTAAAAAAAAACCCATTTACCCACAAAACGAGCTTGAAGTTTTCAATTTAAAATTTTATTTTTCTCTCAAGAGTTCAGTATACGAAATATTTGTATGAAATTCTGTGAATAGTGATATAAGGACTAATTTTGAATTATTAACTCAAAAATCAAATTGTTGGAGTTATAACGTTGTTCAAGTAAATAAGCGACATATTGTATTTCTGCATTAAATTACCAATATTCTTGTGTGTAGTTAAATAAACCTTCCATTCTCCAAATTAAGTATGCAAAAGGCGTTAATTTGAACCACTGTACATAAAATAATGAATACTCATAGTAAGGAGTGCGCAAAAAAAAACTGGTGCATATACTTTTCTTAATAAAAATGAGACTGAGCGGGATTTTTTTAAATTTATATTTGAATCAAGGATAATAGTACTAGTTTCTTAACAACACAAAATGAAGTAATTTTCAATCAGTTGTAAAACATTTGTTTAGTTTTTTCTTAACTACTTTCATTAAAGTTCTCAACTTCCTTTTAAACTCGCATTTGTTTTCACCTAAGGTCTTAGTATCCTTGAAATATTTTTTACTAATGTCGGAGTTGTGGACAATTTGGCGGAATAGCTTTTTTGCTATAGTGACAAGTAGCAAGATCTGGGGGTCAACTCTGTAATTTGAAACGAAAGAAAATGCTTTCGAATTTTCATGTTATAAACATAGTACATAAAGTGCAAACTTTTGTTTGTCCTCAAAAATGATAACAGTAAACCGATCTTGCAGATTTGCTGATGGTCTCGAAGGAGCATAAAGTTGTCGTGACACTTCCTACATAGGAAGCAATATTTACTACAAATTATCTTGGAAGCCAAATCTGTAAAAATTTCAAAATTTTTTCGTAAGAAGTAACGCAAATAACGAGAACAGTATTATACATAATAAATTCAGTAAAGTGCGACTCTGACTCGCGCACGAAGGGTTCCGCTCGAACACTAGATATGCAACTTAATACAAACTTCATCCTATATAATAAAGAGTTTTGGCATTTTTTTCGTTTTTGGGGTTTTTTCGGTTTTTTTTGCTTTGTCGTTTTTACGGTTTTGGCGAATTTTTTAAGTTTTGGCATATTTTTTTAGTTTTGACACTTTATTTTCTCGTTTTGGCGAGTTTTTTCGGTTTTTGGCGTTTTTTCGATTTGGCGATTTTTTTTTTAAATAAAATTTTTTTAGTTAATTTTTAATTATTATTCGAAGTCCATTTGTTTCTATATTTGTGATTTGAACGGGCTAAAGTTCGTATCGCTTTTTAAGCCAAATTACATGTGATAATTATTAATGAACAAATAACACCAAAGTCTGTTGTAAATATTCTGACTAACAACACATAGTTGAACGGAACAGCCAGCCGTTTTCGAAGGCCACTAAACCTTCATCATCAGAGTTCTTTTGTGTTTGGTACACTGTGTGTGGTGTCAGTTGATGTAGATTTCTGCTTTATGTACTTAGCATTTTATTGCAAATGGAATATGTGAATTGTTTTGATTCATCGTATTTCAATTTGCTGAAAGCTTTTTTATATTGTAAGCTCAATTTTACCATCACTATACTTACAACAGTCTTACCATTGTCGTTTTGTTCTTTTTACTAATTATACATATGTTACTTAATTTGCTTATTTTTTTTTAAATAAAAATATACTTAATAGTAACAAACCAAAAAAGTTTGTCTTAAGTAGAACAAAAAATAAGCAAATTAAGTAACATGTGTATAATTAGTAAAAAGCACAAAACGACAATGGTAAGACTGTTGTAAATTTAGTGATGGTAAAATTGAGCTTACAATACAAAAAAGCTTTCAGCAAATTGAAATACGATGAATCAAAACAATTCACATATTCCATTTGCAATAAAATGCTAAGTATATAAAGCAGAAATCTACATCAACTGACACCACACACAGTGGACCAAACACAAAAGAACTCTGATGATGAAGGTTTAGTGGCCTTCGAAAACGGCTGGCTGTTCCGTTCAACTATGTGTTGTTAGTCAGAATATTTACAACAGACTTTGGTGTTATTTGTTCATTAATAATTATAACATGAAATTTGGCTTAAAAAGTGATACGAACTTTAGCCCGTTCAAATCACAAATATAAAAATTTTTTTTAGTTTTGGCGACATTTTCGCGTTTTGGCGTTTTTTTTTGATTTTCGTTTTTTTTTTCATTTGGGCGATTTTTTCATTTTGGCGATTTTTTTTTCATTTTGGCGATTTTTTCGAATTTGGCGATTTATTTTAGTGTTAGAAATATTTTTTAATTTTTTATTTTTTTTTGGCGATTTTTTTTAATTTTTGGCGATTTTTTTTGGTTTGGCGATTTTATAATTATCGGTTTTTTAGTTTTACCGTTTTTGAAAATTTCAAGTGTTTGACTCTTACGGTTTCCAAGATATAGCAAGTTGTCAAAATGACATATTCAAAATTGCATTAACTGATGGACCACCCTTTAATTTAAATTTTTTTTAAATTTTAGTGTTAATTGTTGTAGTCTGTATAAAAATACACTAATTTTACAAAATTCAAGTTTCAATATACATATGTTCATACAGTTGTATGTATATTACATGGGATTTTAACATTTTTCGTTGCTCGTTTTGGAACACCCTTTAATTTTTAATTCTCATGTATTTGTTATTGTAGCGGCCAAGGTTCTACATACTCTGTCCAAATTTCAGGTCCGTAGCTCTTACGGTTCGTGAGAAAATACCGTGTGACGGACAGACGGACAGCGTAGCGAAAACAATAGGGTTGCTTTTCGTCTTTGGTGTACGGAACCCTAAAAAGTAGTCAAGAATGAAGCAAAGAGTGTGTCACTTCCTAAGTAGATTAAATATTAATTTTATAATATCTTGGTATCTGCTACAAACACATACTTGAAATTCTGCTGAGATTGCCGATGATAGAAAATAACCGTGAAAATGTTTACTTAAAAAAATCTTGGTAACTAATGCAGTGAGAATTTTTAAACTTTTTCTGACTATTTATGTTAATAATGTGAATTGTTTTGTAAAAAAAAATGAAAGTTGAACCGCCAGCGTGGCATTAATAAAAAAAATTATTTTCATCTCAAAACGTATATGGGATGTATAGTAGCACACAGGGTTTTGGAAAGTTAAATAATAACTACACTTAAATAGTATTTGGGAATATATTTTTGTCAGTAAAATTTTAATGAAAATCGAATAAGAGATTGAAAATTTGAAAACACTAAAAAACGGAATAAAGCGGGATAGAAGTTCGAGGCGGGATCGACCTGCGAAAAGCGGGATAATCCCTTCTAAAGCGGAATGTCTAGTCAGGTTATGTATGCCTAGTTTTTTTTTGCTCACACTCCTTATTTACATACATAGGTATGGTGAGTGTGTATGTAAATACTCAGGCACACTTACACACAAACTCTATTGTCAACGCCATTGATGTTGTTGCTGGTGATGACCCAATGGACATTTGTATATATGTACATATGTATATTTTTCACTTTAATAAATAAATTGCTAATTAATAATAATTGACTAACACCACCATCGCTAGCTACTACCGTCATTGCTGGTTGCTATTTATGCCACAGCAACAACAACGGCATAACAATTGTTTTTTTTGGTGTGATTTAAATCAGAATACAATGGCGCATACTCATAGTCAAAACAAAGTATACTTTTATGTATTTAAAACCAGTATTACCATACAAAATACTGGTTTTAAATTCTTAAAGTATACTTTGTTTTGACTATGAGTATGCCCCATTGAATTTAATTTATAAATATTTTGTTTATAATCACATTCACTAACACTATTGTGGTATTTGCTCTAAATAAACGTACCAACGTGGGTCAATTTTTGTCTGCAAATCTTGTGGACAGTCACTCAAAGATAGGGCGCACTGAAATGATGTTTGATCAGATCAGAGCAGCTGTAGGTACTGCTTATACCATATGAAGAGTTTTCCGAGAAGACAGAGGAATACTACAAAATTCGCAAATATTAATATTTTCGAAAATACTCGTTTAGGTGGAAAATGATGTAATTAATAAACAGAAACTGAGAACAAATAGAAACAATATTCAATAAAAAAAACAAAGATTCAATTAAAATATTAATTAGTTATCCACCAATCACGGAAATGGTAGTATTAACTCATCCATTTTAATTGAAAATTTTTTGATTTCTTCAATTAAAAAAATATTAGATTAACCAAAAATTTGATTGATGTTTTTTTAAGATTTAATTAAAAATTAAATTAAATTTAAATTAAAGATTCCATTAAAAAAATTGATGAACAGTTTTTAAAGATTCAATTGAAATATTAATTGAAATGTAAACAAAATCCAATAGTATAATAATATATGAAATTATGTTATGTACATATACATACACATGTATGTATGTAAAAAATTTCCAAAAATTTAAACATTTCTCTATTGTACCAAACAACTAACTGATGTATCGTATTGCTTTTGAAGTTCGAATGGTACACAGAAGTACAATGACCGCATTCGGTGTTTGATAGTCTTCCTTGCGTAAGTCTAAAAGCCTAATATTGTAGATTTTACTTGAATTGTGTGTGTATTGTGATTGGATTTTAAAGAAAGTCTACGATATTTCGCATACACACATACATACATATACTTACGCAAAACCATTTGCTGCTAACTTAACATCCATATTTGGTCCATAACCTTTCATTTTTTTATTATTATTTGATTGTTGAGAAATAAAGAAAAAAATTAATTTCTATTTTTTATTTTTATTTTTTCAAATTAATTTTAATTTTTTCCTTGCATAGAAAATATTAAAACAAATTAAAAGTTTATATGAGTATTTTAATTGAAAATATTTTTTCAAAACAATGTGGCATACTACAAAAAAAATTTTGGATTTTCACACATAAAAACAAAAGTTATAGTATTTACATGCAATTAATATGTAATAATTATTTACCATTTCATAGTATTCTGAGTGAGACTGTGTTGATAACACTTTTTGCAACTAAAATAAACTTATATATACTATTAAAATATTAATCAAAAATAGTATTTATTCTAACAAATAAATTAATTAAAAAAAATTCAGTTCTCGTTGAACCTTCATAGTGAAGAGACATTAAAGCGGATTTTTTTTAACATACATACATACGAAACAAATATAAAAAACAACAAAATCAAAAATCATACAAAAAATATTCGTAATACATATTCACCTAATAATGAAAATATAATGAAAAAGATTTTCGAAAAATTGTTAGTGAATTCAAAAAAAATAAAACAAATTTTTACACATACCAACTTAAGAGTGCTAAAGGCCTACAGATAGTATTAAAGGGCATAGATTCATATGTTGAATCCGAAGAAGTAAAATGTGCACTTGTCGACCAAGGATTCAAGGTAAAAAATGCTACCAACATATTTAATAGAGAAAAGGTCCCCCAACCCCTATTTCGGGTTGAACTGGAGCCGAATGACATATAATTGAAAAAAAAAATGAAACCCATCGAGTTATAACGTAAAGTATCTCTTACATCGAAAAACCACAGTTGAAGAGCCACGTAAGCGTTCAGGTCCCGTACAGTGCCATAATTGCCAAGAATATGGCCATACGAAAACTTACTGCAAGTTACCTACAGTGTGTGTTATCTGCGGTGAATTGCATGGTACTGCTAGCTGCACTAAGCCAAAAGATCAAGCAGAAAAAAAATGTAGTAATTGTGGAGGTAATCACACAGCTAACTATAGAGGGTGCCCTGTATATTCTTTCGTTAAACAGGCTATGGGTCAAAAACCCAAGTTAACTCCAGCTCAACAAGTAAACGCGAACTCCGACACTTTTGCTCAAATCAGCCAACCAGTTACTTCACGTGTATCGTAAGCTGATGCTGCTAAGACTAGTTCGATTCCCACGCAAAATGTTCCACCGCCAAATAATTCAACGAATTCAAACTCAAGCCTTAACTTTAGTCGCCTTGAAGCTACTATTGAGAATCTGGTGCTAACTATAAACAACTTTACTACATATATGACAAGTATGATGCAAGAAATGCTGCGAATGCAGAATACACTGCTTCAAGCATTAGTTAATAAACCATGAACACGTTAAAAATATGTTTCTGGAACGCAAACGGCATTCGCCAATATAAAAATGAACTTGAGCACTTCCTCATGGAAAAAAATATTGATATAATGTTGGTTTCTGAGACTCATTAGACCTCAAGAAGCTTATTTAAAATAAATGGTTACACTTTATATGATACAAAGGACCCGAGAGGGAGAGCATGTGGTGGATCAGCAATTCTGATTAAGTCAAGACTCAAGCACTATGTCCGTGACAACGTTAGTGAAGAATATTTGCAAGCAACGAATATTTTCGTAACAAATTTTTGTGCGAATTTCGTGATATCATCAATTTACTCACCTCCCAGATTTTCAGTTACCGAAGATCAGTATGAGAAGTTCTACAAATCGTTTGGATCTTGTTTCGTGGCAGCTGGTGACTACAATGCAAAACATACGTACTGGGGATCGCGTCGTGTTACACCTAGAGGTCGAGCCTTGTTCAATACAATTTCAAAAATGGGCTTAGATGTCATTTCTAGTGGGGAGCCTACTTACTGGCCTACTGACGTAAGAAAAATTCCAGATGTTATAGATTTTGCCGTCACGAAAAATATTCATAGGGACTTAATTCATGTAGAGGCCTCTCTAGATCTGTCCTCCGATCACTCTCCAACAATAGTTACAATTTTCAACCCACTAAGGAGTGATTTAACTAACTCATATGTGAAGATGATTAATGGAATCAACTGGCTGGTATTCAAAAAATATCTTAGTAGTCACTGCGTAGAAAACATTCAGCTTAGATCATGCGATGATATTTAATTTAATATTGCCAATCTTAACGAAAATATTAAACAGGCTGCTGAACACGCCACTACCTCCTATCCGCAGACCGGCTTTAACAGAATTTATTCTACGGAAATTGAACGTCTTGTATGTGAAAAAAGGAGAGCTAGAAGAGAATGGCAACAACACAGATCACCCCTAAATAAAATCAGACTTAAAGAATGTACTAAACGACTCAAAGAGCTACTATCGTCGGAAAAAACTGCACTACTGGAAAAGTATTTAGAAGGTCTTGATGTAACGTCCGCATCTAATTACTCTTTATAGCGCGCTACTAGAAATCTTAAACGACCCGTTGATCTTAAATCACCATTGCGTACTGCGACCGGAGGCTGGGCAAGAAGCGATAGTGAGAAAGATAACTTATTTTCTGAACATTTAAAATCTGTATTCACTCCCAATTCATGTACGGATGCTGCTGATTTACCGAGTGTAGTTTCTCTACACCCTCGTCCCTTAAGGTTTAAGATGCGTGAAGTACAAAAAGTAATTGCTGAACTCAACCCGAAGAAAGCTCCAGGTATTGATGGCATTAGTAACAAAATGCTCATGAACTTGCCTCATATTGCAATAAGAATCCTGCTATTTACTTTTAATGCTATTTTAAGAATGCAGTATTTTCCACATAACTGGAAACTGGCCAAGATCAAAATGATTCCAAAGGCGGGCAAAGATCTTACCAAGACTGAGTCATGTAGGCCTAAAAGCTTACTATCTACAATCTCAAAGCTTTTCGAAAAGCTGCTCATGACTAAATTGTCCAAAATTTTAACCGATAATGGGTGTATCCTGGACCATTAATTTGGCTTTAGAAGTCAGCACAGCACGATTGAACAAACGCATAGACTGGTCCAAGTTGTAAGAAGAACATTTGAAGAAAAGAAGTATTGTTCTGCTCTCTTTATTGATGTTTCTCAGGCGTTTGATAAAGTATGGCACGAAGGCCTAGTTTTAAAATTGAAGACATATCTGCCAATAAACATTCAAAAGCTTTTGGAAAGTTATATTATTGATAAGAAAATCACTGTTGTGGAAGGAGAGTTCACGAGTGTGCCCGAATCTATATCTTCTGGTGTGCCCCAGGGTAGTATTCTGGGTCCTGTCTTGTATTTAATATATACTTGTGATATGCCTGTGAGCAATAATATCCATATTTCTACTTTTGCCGATGATACAGCCTGTATGAGTGTGCACGAAAACCCTTATGAGGCATCCCGCAATCTCCAGGAACATATCACTCAGCTGGAAATATGGTTGAACTTATGGAGAATTAAAGTCAATGAACAAAAGTGTGTCCATATAACGTTCACCCTAAGAAGAGATACTTTCTCCCCCATTCGAATCAACAATCAAAATATTCCTCAACATTTCCAAGTGAAATATCTTGGTATACACCTTGATCGAAGACTTGCATGGAAACATCATATTGACTCTAAGTTAACTCAGATGAAACTTAAGTTAACTCAAATATATTGGTTGATTGGCAGAAACTCAACACTCAGCCTAGACTGAAAACTTTTATTATACAAGTCGCTTTTGAAGCCAATATGGCGCTACAGAATTCAGTTATGGGGCACTGCTTCAGCTTCCAATGTCGAGAGAATCCAACGAAGGCAAAACAAAATTTTACGGTTAATAACATCGGCTCCATGGTACATCCAAAATTCTATTATACATCGTGATTTAAATATGCCACTAGTGACTGAAGAAATTGCAAAATACGCAGGCAAATATTTAACAAAACTCGAATCACATCCTAATCCGCTTGCTCGTAATATTTTGAACTCGGGCTCTTATACCTAACACTCCAGATGGGACTACTTGAAAATACTTTTCCCCTCCCCCTCCCTTTTTTTGATTGTCACTACTAATGTATTATTTATAACTACCACTAAGTTTATGTCCGACACTGGTCTGGCCTAATAATTTTTTTTTATAGATTTAAGATTTGAATACTTATTGTTAGTTCATATATGAAGATACAATAAATAAATACATGCAAAAAAAAAAATTCAACAATAATTTTTCTGAGTGAGAACAAATAGAATTTGCTTTTGAGTTCCCGACTTGTAATGTACACACATACATTCACAAAGCAGAAATTAAAAAAAGCAATGTATTTCCTCGAAATATTTCTCGAAAATATTTATTAAAAAAAAGGGTTTTAATAATTTTTCAATTTTTTAATAAATGGGGATTTTATTTTAACGTACCATATCGTAGGGTTTACAATATGTAAGTAAGTTTCAGAAAAAAAAACATATAGACAAAATCACAACAACTCAACGAAAGAGAAAACAAAACATAGAAAGGTTCAATGAACAATAATTAATCAAGGGACCTTTACACTAGTGAACAATAAGGGACCTTTACACTATGCGCGTAAACACAATGTGAGTCCGATCACACAGGAGATGTGTAAACATCTAGTAATGAAATTTTTTTTTAAGTTGGAAGTACTTATGCTTTTAGTATCTTTTTTTAAATTAATTGATTAAATTTTGAAACTTTTGTATGAAAAATATTTAGCCACTTGGTAGAATTTCATTATGAATACAAGCATTACTGATTACTGAAAATTCAATGCACGTCATCATATAGCAAATCATTTAGGCAATTTATAAAAATTGTAGAAAAAATTTTAGTAATCAGTAAAAATTTACTTGTTAAAAATTTTTTATTATTTTTGCTGAAACTTTAGTGGTACTGCAGTGCTCATTTATGGTAAATTCCTTTATTTTTACTTTTTAATTTTTAATTCCTGTTGTTCATCGTTTAGTTGTTGCTATTCTTGTTATTGTGTACGCATTGCAATTAAAATAAATTCAGTAAAGTGCGACTTTGACTCGCGCACATTCGGTTTTGAGCATTTTTTTTGATTTAGCTTTCTTCCTTTTTTAAGTTTTTCCAGTTAAAACGATTTTTTCAGTTTTATAGTTTTTTTCTCGTTTTGGTGTTTTTTTTCTCTTGTTAGGGTTTTTTAATTTTCGCAATTTTTTTTTCATTTTGGCGATTTCTTTCATTTCGGTTATTTTTTTTTCTCTTTTTGGGGTTTTTTTCATTTTGGCGATTTTTTCATTTTGGCGATTTTTTTGTAAGTGTTTATTCATTTTAGCAATTTTTCCGGTTTTTCGCGATTTATTTTAGTCCTAGAAATTTTTTTTAATTTGGTGCTTTTTTCGTTTTGGCGATTTTTTTTGTTTTTGGCGATTTTTTTAGATTTGGCGATTTTATATTTTTTTGATTTTTTAGTTTTACCGTGTTTGAAAATTTCAAGAGTTTTGCTCTTACGGTTTCCAAGATACAGCAAGTTGTCAAAATTTCAAAGTCAAAATTGCATTAACTGATGGAACACCCATTGATTTAAATTTAGTATTAATTGTAGTAGTCTGTATAAAAATACACTAACTTTTAAAATTTCAAGTGTATATATGTACATACAATTGTATGTATATTACATGGGATTTTTAAATTTTTCGTTGCTCGTTTTGGAACACACTTTAATTTTTAACTCTCATGTATTTGTTGTTGTAGTGGCCAAATGTCTACACACTGTGTCCAAATTTCAGGTCCGTAGCTCTTACGGTTCATTTTCACCTTTGGTGTACGGAGCCCTAATAAAGCAATTATCAAGTTAAATAAAACAAACAAAAGCCAGCAAATTCCTATGTATTTACAATATTTTAAATAAGTTTGTATTGCTTCTTTCAAACACTAATACACTCATACATATGTAGCTCACACCGATTTGACAACGCGGTGTGAATCTCAGCAAAATTTGTGATTGTATTGTGAAAAAGAATTTTACCCCCTAGCGTATAGATTGTTTACACATCAAAAATTTTATTAAACACAATTAAAAGAGGAGAATTGCCCTCTGGCGTTCCAGAATTTGGGAACATTTTTTAAATCTAGTGGATCAACTGGAATTTCTCAATGTGGTTTTTCCTTATTGTGGCTTGTTCTAGCCATATGTACATTGTCGAACAACCGGCTACACAACATCTTTAATTGCGGATATACGACAAAATATGTACATATGTATGTGCGACTGCAACCGTCGCTCTGTCTGTGGATTCGTGAATTTTTGTGTATGTGCACGCCTTTATGTACATATGTATACACATCCATATATATGTACATATATATTTTTATTAATATTATCATTTTTGTTTTCGAATGAAAACAGAAATCCCTCAATATTAAAAAAAGACGCAATCATTGTTCTTAATACAAAAGAAAACTAAATAAAACGAAAAAAAAACAGCATTAATAAAATAAAAGAAATTCATTTTTAAAAGAACACATTGTAATTGTTTGCTAAATCTTTTACTATTGTTTAATTTCCTGTATGTTCTACTCTCCACAACAATGCCTGTGCGAGCGAACAATCCAAAGACTTATAATCGTCATTTATAAACGCATGAAAATCAAGGTGTTAGGTATATAGTTGACCAAAATAAGGGCGAAAGATACAGAAGGAATACGTCATTCCTACATACTTGTATATGTACATACTAGTGATGTAGCGAATGCCAAATTTTGAAATTCAAGAATACCAATACGAATGCGAATACGAATACGAATATATGTGAAATTTGTAGACATAAAATTGTGGTTATGTTTACGCCTGCAAAATGAAATATGAAACCATTGTTATGAAAAAGAACTTCATACTCCTGTTGGCGTACTTTAAAGTTAATAAAAACTACCCAAAATTTTAATGATAGTCTCTTCATTAAAGATCATTTGAAAATGATAGAAAGCACAAATTTCTACGAAAAATTTAATGAAAATTTATTTTTAGCCATTTATTTAAATTTCGTTTAGAATTTATGCATTTATTTATTTATATACGCCTGAATTTGGCGAATGCGAAT
Source organism: Tachina grossa (assembly GCA_949987645.1). Classification (NCBI taxonomy): domain Eukaryota; kingdom Metazoa; phylum Arthropoda; class Insecta; order Diptera; family Tachinidae; genus Tachina; species Tachina grossa. The sequence continues at coordinate 3,985,756 of OX465279.1, read as the reverse complement.
ACGAATGTCTAAAAATGGCCGAATATTCGGCAATTCGAATACGAATATTCGTGCATCACTAGTATGTATATACAACTATCCCATAAAGTCTGCGTTCACGTTAAAAGTTTTTTACGGATTTAAAAATAACATACAAATAGAAAGAAAAAATAAAAAAAAAGTTAATAAACAAAAAAGTTATTAAACTTTTACACCCCTTGGTTTCTTTTGGCCCACCCTATATGTACCTAACACAAATGTTTTTTATGTATTTTATACTTTTAATCTATAGATAATAAAAATCAAAAAGAAAACTTACATTCATGTCTTCAGTTTTCCTATAACGGGACTTCAGTTTAACAGTACGTAAATCTGGGCACCACAAAGTCTGCCTTCACTTTGTTTATGTTAATAGTGCCATTAAGAATTTTTAAGAATTTCTCGATCCATTTTATTTTATTTTATTTCTTATAATTTATTTATTTTTGCATTTTGATTATCACTACTTATGTATTATTTATAACTATCACTAAATTTATGTCCGACACTGGTCGGGCCTAATAATTATATTTTAGATTTAAGATTTGAATACTTATTGTTAGTTTACATATGAAGATACAATAAATAAATACATGCATTAAAAAAAATAATAATAATTTAAGTGATCGTTGGATGAGATTAGGGGAACATTTTAATTACAAGTAAATATAGATTTTTCAATATGGAAGCCAAAGATAAAGAAGTCAATGCTTCAGAAAGAAAAATAGTTATAAAAATTCCGTAAGAAGGCAATAGCTTCCCGAAAATTGGTAAAGCTATTGGGAGAACAACCTTCCATCGTGACATATATAATGTAAAAAATACAGGTACATTAGATTCTACGTCATCATCCGGACGCCCAGAAATATTATCTGTACAAGAAGAACGCAAAATAGTTATTATGACAAAGAGTAATCTCCGTATTACTTTATTCAATATTATTGGAAACGACGGTCGTGATAGGGATGCCCGTAAAAAACCATGCATTTCTAATGTGAACAGGCAAAAGCTTATCCAGATTAAAACAACCCCAATCTCCTGATCGCAATCCCACTGAGCACCTCTGGCATTTTTATAGCACAAAAATTCGCCAGCACGTCACAATAAACAAAGGAGCTTTTCGAAGTGTTATGCATGTAGAGTGGGCCAAAATCACAGCTGAGGAAGCAAAGAAATTTATAAATTCCATGTAAAATAGACTAAGTGAAGTATTAAGCAGCGTGGATATCCAAAAAAATATTAAAGTTAGGTTTTCTTTAAAAAATTGTATCCCTTATTTCTTGAATTGCAATTGAACGCAGATTTTTTGGTTGCAATATTTATGTACTTGCAACATTAAATTCGGCTATATGAAAATTGGTAAAAGAAATGTACATTCTGTCTTTGGTTTTTAAAACTATAGATTTTTAAAAAAGATCTGTGTGAAAATAAATTTAATCTCAATAAAACGTTTACATGTTATTTTCGAATCACTTGATATATTATTAAGGTGAACGCAGACTTTATGGGCTATGTGTACGTGTCATGTAAGTATGTACTTCTACAAACGATGAATATAAAAAAGTTCAGCCAAGAATATCAAACATTTTTTACAAGATCTGAATTTTCCATTCACTTTAATTTAAACAAAAATATATTTATGAACATGTATGTAAATATATTTATGTACATAGTATAAATGTATTGCAAAATATACATATAAACCCATGGTGAATTAATTTTTTTTCAGGTATACCAACAGTTCTGCATATGCGGCACAGTGCGTTGCACCACAAAAGTCTTAGAACCAATCCCTATCGAAGGTAGTTTTTTGAACTTGATTCTGACTTATGCCTGAATTTTACATACAGAAATTTGTATAGAATTTGTGATATCACACAAAGTCATTAATATGAAAGGAAAGCATGACTAAATAATTTTCTGAACATAAGTTAGAGTTGACCCAAAAAAGTTTCCATGAATCTTCTTAAAAGAAAAATAGGAATAGAACTTTGCTTTTATTCGACTCCGAAAAGTGGGTGTAACCGAGACCAAGGAAATTTGGCTCACACCACTGTATCTTATAACGATACATATATTATGGCATTACAAAGGCCATCGTCGATTTGTACAATAAAAAAATGTGGTAATTTTAACATGTTCTGTAATCTCGATTTTGCAAGATGTTCAAATTTTTCCTACTTCAAAAATTGCGCTTTGTATGAATATATTGTCGCAAGAAATGAAAACTGACGTATCTAAAATTTTTAGATCAAAAAACTTATTCAGTAAAAAACCATATATGTGACGCGCAAAATAGAAAGGGACCTAAGGGTAAAAACCGGTTTTGTTCAGGAGAGCCATTTTGAAGATTTAAATACGTGTATCTTTGGTGTACCATCACATCATAAAACGCGCATATCTCTGGGAGGGAACACTTTTGGGGCATGCGATCGATCTCATTCGATGCTCAGATGTTGTCCACATCAAAAAAAAAAAAAAAAAATTCAAATTGAAAAATAATTTTTTTTACCCTTAGGTCCTATGCGCTGTCACATATGCTAATAAAATCAGTAGTAATTAGGAGAAGTGTTCGAAATTTAGCAAATAAACTTTTTTTTTACTTACCAGACCAAGTTAAAAAAATGCAATTTTTAAATTGTTGTTGAATTTTCTCTGAGGAAAAAATCTTTCGATTTGACGAGTTTTCTTTTCTAATCTACTTAGAAAGTAAAGCATTAAGCATAAAACACATAGACGACAATCTATCAAAAATAGAATAAATACTTTTATATGAAAACGATTATTTTAACGTCATCACAGTTACACGGCTACTCGACCACTTTTGTCGCCTTCGCCAACTTAAACTTATTTATATTTTCATGAGCTACAAAGAGCAAATGTAGAGCTGCAAATATAAGAGAAAATGATATATGAATGATAAATTATAAAGAAATAAGTTGATTCGCATTTATATTAGTTAGCAGAGACACCTTCAGCTACCACAGCCACGAACTGCTTATCCAAATCACGAACATTTTACCAAAGGCCCAAAATATTTTGGAAATTCCAAAAAAATAATATAAAAATCCCCAAACACCCAGGAGTTCCCCGGAACATCCCCAGAAACTTACGTCAACAGTGAAAATCTACAAAATTGGCAGCGGTTACACCACCGGAATGCTATATAACAGCGTTGTCAACTTTTAAATTTCAAAAAGCACTGAAATCAGGAAAAAAAAGCGAACAAATTAAATAAAAAAGCACTAAATTCAAACTTTTTTAACTGCATTATAAAAATTCTTATTTGTATAAAAAAAATTATATTTAAAGAACATACATATAAAAGTGTAATAACAAAAATAAAAAAATGGAATAAAATGCAAGTATATAGCATACAAATTCTTATAATAGGTAAAAAATATATAATTTTTTTATATATGTATATACGAGTATATCACATGGAAGTCTTAAAATTGAACATTATCATCTGACCATATTACAGCATTTCATGGATTTCACAACTCGAATTTTCCCGTTTCAGACCGGTTTTCATATGACGCAAAGGATATTATCTTACATATTTCATAAATTCACAGAGTGTTCAATTTCTGCGTTTGAATATGGAAGGGACGGAAGTAAGATGGCAATTTTTGCTGACGCCTGAAGCGGGCTTATATCAACTTATTATTTATAAAATTTTACTTCAAAAAAAAAAAAAAAAAAAAAAAAAAAAAATGCGATGGTGGAATCAATGTTTTTCCGTTGCATTAAGTGAAATATTGTTCATCCGTTATCTATACGAGACAAAATTTCGCTATTAGACTCTATTTGGATATCTATGGGCATTATGTATTTTTTGTTATTATAAAAACACTTTTTACATTAACTGTTCTTATTTTGCTTAAAATATTAAAGTTTGAGGGTCAACTGCCGCTAATTTCTTCAACCAAACTTCTTACCAATTTATTTAATGAGAGGCTTCCCCAAAATAAAATTGAATTAAGTGCCACCGCCACGAAATAAAAATAAAAATGAAAGCACTAACTTCAAAATCACTAAAAACGGCGTGAAAACCACCGAGTTGACAACACTGCTACTTACCTTACAACAAAATATGAGAATCGTACTGTCTAAAGCGGGTGCCAGACACATCAATATTCAGCTTCAATATGTGTGGTTGTGTGCGTTTGTTTACGAAAAATAGTTACACAACTATTGGTGTGAATATTTTTTATAAGCAAACTCACACAACCACACATATTGAAGCTGAATATTGATGTGTCTAACGCTCGCTTAACGAACATCTTCTTTCATAATCATGGGAAAGCTTGTTAATTTCTGAAACGAGTGTTGATTTCCATTGAACTTTATTTGAAAGCTGCAAATTAGTGCACTTCTACATGTTATAAGCTTTTTCTAAAATATCTACAAATCACTTCCGATTTCTCAAAATATAAAATCCTATTACCACCCTCGAAGTACACCATTAAATACGATATACATAATTGCAGCTTATTAATTTTTTTTGTGCTTGTTAATGAATATTGGCTCTCATATATTGTGTGATATCTGTTTGTAATATAGTTACAGATTTGTTTGTTGGATTTTACATTTGCTTTAGTCGTAATTAATCAAAATTTGTCAATCATCAATGAAACATATAAAACGAAAGTTGTTTTCAAAACAGGTAGACACAGCGCCGTACAAACATGAAGAAGGCTGCAGCAAAATATATTTATCCAGTTCGTTGCCATACTTTAGGTTGTAATTTTATCATGAAAGGTACATAAATGGTATTGTTGTATAAAATAAAATAAAAACAATGCATTAAAACAAACAATGCCATACAAAGATATATATGACTGATTCTAATCCATCAATAAATGGAAACTAAATAAATATTGTGTATGCATGTGTTAGTATCTGTAAATTTCACAAGTGTCCTTTTTTCATTAGCATTGAGATAGTAGAAGTAACAGTTTATATTGTGTATGCATGCACAAACATACATACATAAATACATCCATACATACACATGTATTTACCGATGCGCGTACTTTATTATCTTGTATTTGTGTTTACTTAAATTTTCCAATTTTTTGGGTTTCCTACCAAACAGGTAAGCAACCAAAATAGAGAACACGTTGCCTTTTCCTTTATAAAAATTCTTATTTAATTGTTCCCAACTACTAATAATCATTTATATTTATATATAGATAGAATGTAATTATTTATAATAATTGTAATGATTTCCATTGAAAATTCAAGACCGAATACAGGTGTTCGAAGGTGCTTTAATTATTATTTTTTGTATCACCTGAAAATAAAATTTAGAAAACTCAGAAAATATGGGAAATATTAAAAACAAATTCAACCGACTTCATGAATAGTCACAGAAAAATTCAAAATTTATAACTTTCAGTTAAACAAAACATTATCATATGTGATATCTAAAGAGAGGTTTGAATTTGGTGCCAAGCAGGTTAGAAATTTTGAATTAATTTTAATACCAAGCCGGTGTATACATATTATAAACCCAAAAAAATTAAATTTATCCCAACAAAGTATGAATATAAATGAATTTTGATTTTACATATGTATAAACTACTTCGGATTAAATTTCACACTTTAATTTCAAAATAATCTATAATTAAAACCGCTGAGTATGGACAAAAGTTAAGCCACAATTTTTACTGTGCAGACATATCCCCAAGTAACCCTCATTTTACGCGAAATGCACCACTGCACATGGAAGAATGAAAGGAGAGCAGTATTTGGGCATATAAAAAAAGATACTTTGTCAAAAGCATTCAAGGCAACTTAGAGAGTGTTGTTAATCAAAATATTGCACAAAAAAGTGTATTAAGAAATTGTTCAAAGTTTATAGAGACTATTCGAAATGAAATTTTTAACTTGTCTTGGAATATTTCCCGGTAGCAAAAGGTTTAGTAGTCTTACAAAAATTTCTGAGAAAAAACAGAATTGCACTTAAAATTCAAGAAAAATAACTAAAGGTGTGCCTGCCGCAAAATATTCCATTCAACTCTACGACCTAATGAAAAAATGGTCCGAAATCAGTACCTGGATTCACTAACTTTTATTACGATAATCGTATCGCTATAATAAATATAACGAAAATTTATCGACTTTGCTATTCAGTAACATATTTGAACGATATTCGTTGTCGGTTGGAGGAAAATAAAATAAAGTCACAAGCTCAAATTCATTGAGTTTTTCTTTATCATTCTTTATGGTTTTTGGCTTATTTTTACATTTTCTATACAGAGATACCACATAATATTGAATTAAATGGCGATTAAGATAATGTTGGAGACTATCGTAAAAAAGAAATTACGAAACCACAAACGAATAAATATGTCGATAAATATTGCAATTTGGGCTCGCAAAAAGTTACAGAATCCAGATACAGGGTTGGCAAAATTGGTACAATTGTACTTTTTTGGTACTATTCAAACTCGAAAAGTACAATAGTGCACCAATGGTTAATTTAGTACATTTAAGGAATCTCCCCAGTTTCACACTGCATTTATTTTCAAACAATTATAAACAACATTGCAAAATTTAAACGCAACAAAAAAAAAATAAAAAAAAATGGCAAATCGTCCATTTTCAAATTATTTCGTATTCTAGAGCACATGCTTTTAATTTGTGTGTCCTAAATTTTAACTTTAACAGGTATAGCCATATGTTTCAACATTCGAAATCATATGCCAATTTGTGGAAAATATTCGGTAGCCGGAACACAATAAAAATACATAAAAATATGTAATTTGAACTAAAAAAATCTTTGAGTACAATTTGAGTTAAAAAAGTAAAATTTTTTAAAATTGTTGGTACAATTTTAAAAGTCTCAATGCCATCCCTGTACGAAATTGGAACAGTGTGTTCACAAGACAGTCCCGATAAGTCTTCAAGTTTGCGGAAGTCTGCTAAAGGATCATCAGCAGTAGAACAGCGCAACCAACAATGACGATTCTTTCTGCAAAAATTAAGTTTTTTTTTATATTCAAACTAGTTTTACATACGTTTACATCGTTTACGATAAAATTTTAGTTAGTTAGTTTTTTTACGACATATCGAATCGAAAATAAGGCTCGATATGTTCTATATGCATGACACAAACGCACTTATCGGGAATCAAAGCTCAAGTGAAAAATGTTCCCTTTGCCTAAAACTGTGATGGCCAACGTTTTCATTATGTTGTGTTGTGTCAGCATACTATTTTCTAATTTCACTATTTCTGAGGTCAACATTTTTTGTTCATGACAAATATTTCAATTATTCCTGATAAGGAGGAGTAACCAAGCTAGAACCATGATTAGAATAATTGCACAATCAAAAACATTCAATATTCATATTGTTAGCACGAGGGTGGATCATTAACTTAATGTCTTTTTGAATTTCCCGCCTCTTGATTGAAATAGCAACACTGCTCCTGTCAAGAAGCAAATGTCAGTTGACTGCTGTTTAAATTTAATCAAGCTGTGTCCTCTACTTTGTGTTTGGCAGCCGTTGATAACATACTACCTCGCCTTTTGAGAATAAAATGGAAAAAAGTACATTTCGTCTGCTCATTAAACATTATTTTTTTTTGCGAAAAAAAAACCGTCGGTTGAATTGAGGAAAAGCTCAACATATACCATGGGGACTCTGCACCATCGATTTCAATGGTAAAAAAAAGAGGTTTACTGACTGTCGTTGTGGTCGCACAAGTACAAATGGCGCTGAACGTTCTGGACGGCCAATTGAGGTCAGTTCACCTGAAAATGCTGAAAAAATCCACGATATTTTGTTGGCCGATCGAATAGTAAAAGTGCGTAATATTGTTGATGCCATAGGCATTTCATATAGCAGTGTAGTTGCGATTTTATATGATCAGCTGTATTTAAGAAAGTTGTCTGCAAAATGGTTGCCGCGTTTCCTCTTAATTGACCATAGATGTAAACGTGTGACAACTTCAAAGGATTGTTTGGAGTTGTTTAGCCGCAATCCGAAGGAGTTTTTGCGGCGTTTTACAACTGTGGATGAAACATGGATCCATTACTGTACTCCAAATACCAAGCAGCAGTCTAAACCTGCTCCGAAGAAGGCCAAGGTGGGTTTGTCGGCCAATAAGTTGATGGCAACAGTTTTTTAGGATGCACGCGGGATAATCCACATCGGTTACCTTCAAAAGAGAAAATAATAAACGGCGAATTTTATGCCAAGTTGTTAGACCGATTTAATGACGATTTAAAAAGAAAACGACCCCATATGGCCAAAAAAATGTTTTTTTTCATCAAGATAATGCACGACTGAACACGTGAGCAGTTTATGGCAAAACTCTATGAATTGGGGTACGAATTCGGACCCCATCCGCCATATTCTCCAGACTTAGCCCCTAGTGACTACTTCCTTTTTCCTAACCTAAAGAAATGGCTCGGTGGAAAGAGATGAAATTATTGCCTCTTTTAAGAACCTCGATGAATTCTTTTTTTTTTTTTTTGGAAGTGTACAAAAACTGGAGAAACGTTGGAGATTATGTTAAAAAATAAATTTTTGTTTGGAAAAAACTGTATTCAAAAAGTCTCGGACTTTTTGATCCGCCCTCGCATAAGATATTCTCTACAAATAAAGAAAAAATTAAAAGAAAAAATGTAATCAATTGACATTTTAGAAACAAAGAGCAGTGCTACAGCTGCGAAGGCGGTTTTAAGAAAAACAAGAAAACGTAATATTGTATTAAGATAAAATATAAGAAAAAGTGATGTTAGAGCTCAAAATGAAAAGTCCCCAAATCGCTCCCCTTGAAGTTGTGTTGACTTATGAGAATTCACATCCCCATTTCGGGGACGAATCTCCTTATGCGGCAGCATATAAGCATGCATGTATGTGTACATGGAAATAAGAATAAAACTATTGTTAAAGTGTAAGAAAATACGATTCGGTGGAAATTCTATTTCAGGTAACGTAGGTTGCTAACCTTCATTCCCAAGTTTGGTGATGGGGCTGCTATCTGAGCATCCAAACGTGATGTAATTTCGGAGCCAGAGTTCGGAGAATTCAGTGTTCGAATTCCACCTAGTTTCTTAGACGCTCTTAGGCCATTCCGGGTCCACCGACACTCTATCCCTCCTACTTTATGGACTTGGAGTTTGCGACAGAATTTTTTCTGAAGGTTAAACTGCCTAAGATCGGTAAGCAGAGTCTCGTTAGTGAAAACAGGAGACACCAAGTCGTTTATGAATAGTGGGTGAGGTTGACAATTGAAAAGGATAGGCTGTGTACATAAATCGATAAATCAATTGTATTCGCATTACTTTTCCATAGATTTCACAAGTGCCCTATACTCCAGTGGGAGTCAAAGGAACAGATATATATAGAATATGCATAAGACTTAAAAAATTTTAAAATATATAACGATATTACAAGTAGGTCTAGTTCAGCAACTAAGGCTGAGTTTATATCTGCCATTTCTTGTGTTGTCATTTTGTGGTGTAATTTTTAAATGTGTGCAATGCCGTTCCCATTAAGTTTTTCGATAACTCACAATTTTTTTTTGTCATTGTGACAGGAAAGTGTCCCATTCCCAAATTAATTGCAATACGGTAACATTGTCTACATCTCGAACTAATTTTGATATAAAATACACTTAGTATCATTTTTTTTAGCAATTGTGAGACTTGGATTTTCGTATTTCGTTTGTTAATTATATTATTAAATGGATATTTGTCACCGTATGTTTAGCAATAATAAGAAAAAATTAAGACAATCTATAAAATGGCACAGAAAGTGGCCACCAAAGCATTCTATTGTACTCTAAATTCCAGTTGACGGAAGCAGTATTCACGTTGGTTTAAAAATTTCCTGCGCATGAAGCTCTAATTTCACCGAAATTTCTGCCAATGCAATTTCCTTTGCATTTCTATCCCTATAAATTATACAGAGATGATTCCATACAGCCTCACGAGCCTCCACCAGCTGAATTAGCTGTGTCGTCATGTCATGCGTCCAAGACGGTTGAAATTTTTTCATTCGCTTCTGTTTATACCCTCGTAGATTTAAAATTCTATCGATATGTACTCAAAATAACAAAATGTCAACACGCTGACTTTTTATTTTTGTGTCTGCAATGCTGCCAACTTATTCTCAAAACTACAGTTTGTGAGGTAATGCCACATAACGAAAAATATCGGATATGACAAACATTGCTTGCGATGCCACAAAATGCTACAGGCAGTGACTCACTATCCTACACGATCGCACCATCTAAAGCTACGGTCACAGTTGTCAAACATTTGCCCAAAAAAGCGCAACCAAAAACACTAATGGAAAAAGTTTTGATACATACACTTTTTTTTATCAAATTAAATAGTTTCGAACACAACTAATAGACAATGTTATAGAATCCAACATTATTGTCTACTCTTTATTTTTTTTTTTTTTAATGCATGTTTTTTTATTTATTTTATCTTCAAATATGAACTAACAATAAGTATTCAAATCTTAAATCTATAAAAAAATTATTAGGCCCGACCAATGTCGGACATAAGCTTAGTGATAGTTATTAATAATACATAAGTAGTGATAAGCAACAAAAAGAAAAAAGTGTTTTCAAGCAGCTTCATCATCTAGAGTGTTGAATATTAGAGCCCGTGTATCTCTCTTTTTTAAGCGGATGTGCCCAGGAAAGTTCAAAATATTACGAGCAAGCGGATTAGGATGTGACTCGAGTTTTGTTAGATATTTGCCTGCGTATTTTACAATTTCTTCAGTCACTAGTGGCATATTCAAATCGCGATGTATATTTGAATTTTTGATGTACCATGGAGCCGATGTTATCATGCGTAAAATTTTATTTTGCCTTCGTTGAATTTTCTCTACATTTGAAGCTGAAGCAGTGCCCCATAGTTGAATTCCGTAACACCATATTGGCTTTAAAAGCGACTTGTATATTAAAAGTTTGCAGTCTAGGCTAAGTGTTGAATTTCTACCAATCAGCCAATGTACCTGAGTTAATTTAAGTTTCATTTGAGTTAACTTAGAGTCAATGTGATGTTTCCATGTAAGTCGTCGATCAAGGTGTATACCAAGATATTTCACATGTGAATGTTGAGGAACAACTTGATTGTTAATCCGAATGGGGGAGCAAGTATCTCTTCTTATGGTGAACGTTATATGGACACACTTTTGTTCATTGACTTTAATTCTCCATAAGTTTAACCAAAGCTCCATCTGGCTAATGTGTTCCTGGAGTTTGCGGGATGCCTCATCAGGGTTTTCGTGCATACTAAGGAAGGATGTATCGTCGGCAAATGTGGAAGTATGGATACTACTGCTCACAGGCATATCACAAGTATAAATCAAATATAAAACTGGTACCAGTATGCTCCCCTGTGGCACACCGGATGAAATAGTTTCAGGCTTACTCGTAAAGTCTCCTTCCACAACAGTGAACTTACGGGAAATAATGTAACTTTCCAAAAGACTTAAAATGTTTATTGGTAAGTAAGTCTTCAATTTTAAAATTAGGCCTTCATGCCACACTTTATCAAATGCCTGGGAAACGTCAATAAAGAGCGCAGAACAATACTTTTTTTCCTCAAAAGTTCTTCTTATAAATTGAACCAGTCTGTGAGTTTGTTCAATGGTGCTATGCTGACTTCTAAAACCAAATTGATGGTCTGGTATGCACCCACTACTAATTAGCATTGGGGACAATTTTGTTTTGAGCAGTTTTTCGAAAAGCTTTGACATAGTTGATAGTAGACTTATTGGCCTATATGACTCAGCCTTGGTTAGATCTTTGCCCGGCTTTGGAATTATTTTAACCTTGGCAAGCTTCCAGCTGTGTGGATAATACTCCAGTCGTAAAATGGCATTAAATATGAATAATAGGATTCTCATTGCAATACGAGGCAAGTTCATAAGCATCTGGTTACTAATTCCATCAATACCCAGAGCTTTCTTCGGGTTGAGTTCGGCAATTAATTTTTGTAAATCACGCGTCTTAAACTTTATGTGTTGAGGGGGTAGAGCGACTACATTTGGCAAATCAAAAACACCAGTACATATGTTTGGCGTAAAAACGGATTTTAAGTGCTCAGCAAATATTTTACCTTTTTCAGTATCGCTTCTTGCCCAACATCCGGTAGATGTGCGTAGAGGTGGCTTATACTCAATGGGTGTTTTAAGCTTTCTAGCAGCGCGCCACAAAGAGTAATTAGACGCTGGTGTGACATCAAGACCTTCCAGATAATTTTTAAGAGATGCAGTTTTTTCAGACGCAAGCAACTCTTGGAGTCGTTTAGTGCACTCTTTAAATCTGATTTTATTTTGTGGTGATCTGTGCTGTTGCCATTCCCTTCTAGCTCTTCTTTTTTCACGTACGAGACAATCAATGTCTGTAGAATAAATTTTATTAAACCCAGTCTGCGGATGGGAGATAATGGCATGTTCAGCAGCCTGTTTAATATTCTCGCTGAGATTGGCAATGTTAGATTCAATATCATCGGATGTTCTAAGCGTAATGTTTTCCGTACAATGACTACTGAGATATTTTTTGAACCCCATCCAATTAACACGATTGATCATCTTCACATATGGGTCAGGTAAGTTACTTCTTAAGGGACTACAAATTGTAACGATCGTCGGAGAGTGATCGGACGAAAGATCAAGAGAAGCTTGAACTTGAATTAAATCCCTGGAGATATTTTTTATGACGCCAAAATCTATAACATCCGGAATTTTTTGCATGTCACTAGGCCAATAAGTGGGCTCCCCACTCGAAATGACATCCAAGCCCATTTTTGAAATAGTGTTGAACAATGCTCGACCTCTGGGGGTAATTAGACGCGAACCCCAGAACGTATGCTTAGCATTGTAGTCGCCAGCTGCTACAAAACAAGGTCCAAGAGATTTGTAGAAATCCTCATATTGATTCTCAGTGATTGAAAATCTGGGAGGGGAGTAAATTGATGATATAACAAAATTTGTACAAAAACTTTCAATGCCAATATTTGTTGCTTGTAGGTGTTCTTCACAAATGTTATCAAGAACATAGTGCTTGAGTCTTGACTTTATTAGAATTGCTGATCCACCGCAAGCCCTTCCTCTAGGGTCCTTTGTATCATATATAGTGTAGCCATAAATTTTAAAAAGACTTCTCGAAGTCAAATGAGTCTCAGATACTAACATTACATCAATATTTTTTTCCGTGAGGAAGTGCTCAAGTTCATTTTTATGTTGGCGAATGCCGTTTGCGTTCCAGAAACATATTGTTAACGTGTTCATGGCTTATTAATTAATGCTTGAAGCAGAGTATTCTGCAATCGCAGCATTTCTTGCATCATGCTAGTCATATTTGTTGTAAAATTGTTTATAGTTTGCACCAGATTTTCAATAGCTTGCGTCAGTATTTTTTGAATTATTTGGCGGGGAAACATTTTGTGTGGGAATTGAATTTGTCTTAGCAGCATCTGCATACGATACACGGGAAGTAACTGGTTGGCTCATTTGCGCAAAAGTGGCAGAGTAAGCGTTTGCTGATTGAGCTGGAGCTAATTTAGGTTTGTGCACCATAGTCTTCTTTACGAAAGAGTACACAGGACAACCTCTGTAGTTAGCGGTGTGATTACCTCCACAATTACTGCATTTTTTATCACTTTGATCTTTTGGCTTATTGCAACTAGCAGTGCATTGTAATTTGTCGCACACAACACAAACAGAGGGTAAATTGCAGTATGTTTTTGTATGGCCATATTCTTGGCAATTATGGCACTGTACAGGACCTGAACGCTTATGTGGCTCTTCAACTGTGATTTTTCGGTACAAGAGGTATTTCAAATTATAAATTGGATGCGTCTCATTTTTTTTTCAATTTTATATCATTAGGCTCAAGTTCAACACGAAATCTTCTCTCTGTTTATTATATTGGACACATTTTTTACCTTAAACCCCTGGAGGACGAGTGCATCTTTTATTTCAACATAAGAATCTTTTTTTTTTATTTTGACAATCTTTTGTCTGAATTGAACGATTTTTCATTAGCATTTAGTGGTTACGCTTTTTTGCGCAAATGTTTGACAAGTGTGAACGTACCTTAAGAAAAAGTCCAACCCTGTTCTGATGAATTGTTATTGTCTCTTCAAAATTTTCATAGACTCCATTATATAGGATAGTGTGTCACGGCCCTTAACAAACAAAAGACACCTGGATAAGTGGGGTCACCTTGTAGCTGTGCCTTGGCTGTTATTATGAAATTCCTCTTTTTGAAGTTGAAAAATGGCTCATATTTATAGCGCTCTTAAAAATATCGAAACCCGATACTCGTAATTAAGAATCGATGTATCGGTATATCGTTTTTTAAAATATCGCCAGCATGTATCGACATTTTTTTCTTAAATATCGATATTTTTGCCCATCTCTAATGGATAGAACCACATGCTTGGAGAAGACACAAAGCTTTCTGGTGAACTATTAAAAAGGCACGCATAAACAATGGGTATAAATGATGATAACTTTTATCCTAAGACAATTCTTTTCCATGCGAGCACAATGCAAAATATCAAGCCACTCAAATGTATCTAAAGGGTGTTTTTTATTGAGGTATAGAACTTTAAGTTGGCATCACTTTTTTAACTGGCGGCCATTTTGTCAGCTGTCAAGTGATTAATATTTAGTTTGGTTTGCCATTTCATCATGAACAGGTTGACAAAAGAACAACGCTTGCAAATCGTGCAAATTTATTTCGAAAATAATGGTTCAGTTCGCGAAGTTTACCGCAAGCTCCGTCCATTTTATGGTCGACCTAATCGTCCATCAGAGCAATTAATTCGGTTAACCATGGATCGTTTTCGCACTACGTTTACTCTATGTGATAATACGCATCCGCAGAGACGTCGAACAGTGCGCACCGAAGAAACAATTGCCGCTGTAGAGCAAAGTGTTGAAGAGGACCCGAATGAATCGATTCGCCACCGTGCACAGCAATTGGAGCCGACTAACCGACTATTTTGTTCCCGAATTGGATGGCATGAATGTGGATGAGTTGTGGTTCCAACAAGACGGCGCTACATGCCACACAGCGCACGTCACAATCGATTTATTGAAGGAAACATTCGATGAGCGCATAATTTCGCGGAATGGACCTGTCAATTGGCCACCAAGATCGTGTGATTTGACACCATTGGATTATTTTCTTTGGGGATATGTGAAGTCGCTCGTCTACGCCAACAAACCAGAAACGTTAGGGGACTTGGAAGCCAACATTCGTGGCGTTATTGCCAACATACGGCCCCATATGCTCGAAAAAGTGGTTGAAAATTGGACCTGTAGAATTCGCTTTATTCGAGCCAGCCGCGGCGGCCACATGCCCAAAATCATATTTAAACATTAATGGCATAAAATTATCCTTCCAATAAAGCCAAATTAATGGACATTAAAACGATTTTCTTGTGTTTTATTTCAATTCGAAGTTCTATACCTCTGAAAAAAACACCCTATATGTGCGTATGTACTAGGGATGCCATTTGGGTTTTCCGGGACTTTGGGATCTGAAATTTTTTGTTAAAATAAAATATTTTTTAATAAATAGTACTTTAGTAACAAAGCTTTCTTTTATTTATGAATTTTAAAAGGTTTTATGTTGATAAAACATCATTACACAATTGTTTTTAAAATTAACAATTTTCTAATACGTACGAGTATGTGGTTGCATGTGAACTAAAAATCAAAAGAGTTTTTCTCATCTATTTTTAAGTTGATTTATCACATTTGATGTTCGAGAGTTTATACTGAAAACAATAACTAAATATGAAAATTTGTTTTTGTTTTCAATATAAATTTTTTTCTTTAATCTAAACCAAAACGAATATAAGTGGACTTTTGACAATAGCGCTTAAGTTGACTTACGCAAATTTTTAGATTCACTATCATTAAAAAGGTTCCCCGATGATCTGCATTGGCAACCGTAAAATGCGCATAGGATCCAGCTAAACCCCTCAATAATCAATTTCAATGTATTTTTAATAAAAAAAATATTTTACTTAATAAGTAAAATATTAATTTGCGATTATTAGGGCGTTTAAAAAATTTTAAACTGAAATATTATTGCTTTGTTAAATTTATCTCTTAATGATTTTTTTTTTAATTTGCGATTGATCAACAATAAGGTATTACAAATGCCAAGCATTGTCTCTTTTTTTTCGTTTTCGTCACTACCACGACAATCATAATAAGGCTGAACATGTTCTAATCAAATTCAATAATTTAAAGAAAATCAAATTTTACTGCACGGAAAAATCTACATACTCCCACTGTTGGTCAATGATACTTTTCCAAGAAAAGAACTTACACATGTCTTTCAGTTAAAAATTGAACAGGGGTCGAATCGTTACATCCGTGGACGTACAACTCATCACGTAAAAACACAATTTTCGGATTATGACATACGTGAACGTATTGAAATCCCATTCAGTTTATACGATTGACGTATCGTTTAATTTGTTTCCGTACGACTGCCGATGCGATCACGTATGTAACGATTTGAAGCCAGGTTTGTAATCAGTGGTTCTTAATTTGTAATAATTGTTTCAGCATCAAAAAATTGTAAAATTGTTGCGCTAATTTTCCGAAATTGTTGGGCAGTAAAAGTCTAGTATACAAACTGTTATAAGAAGTTATAAAAAGAACAACAATGTTAATAGTAGACCAAGAAGTGGCCGTCCGCCAAATATTACATCAACGTATAAAACGACACATATTCAAAGAAATTTACAAAAATTCCAGGACAACTGCTGCTGATATGGCAAAAGACATGGAAAAAAAGTTGATTGTCACTATTCATACACCAATACAACGCAGTGTATCGGGAAGTGGAGGTTATCATAGCCGAGTGCCTCGGAATAAACCATTTATAAGCGATATTAATAAGGTCAAATGGAATTTGCTTAAAAGCATTTAAATGAAGATGAAAACATTTGAAAAAGATAATGCATTAAGAATGTGCTTGGATCCAATTATTTTGTATTTTGGACATGTACCTTACATTCAGCAATGTCCTAAAATAGTAAATTTTGAAAATATTTTTTGTGTTTAGCGCTTACAAAAAATTGTGACGATAGATCTTGAAAGTTGCAACTATAACATTTTATTATTTAAGAGTGCCTTTTCATAAATGTACCATAAAAAATATATTAAAATAATTTTATTTTTCTATATTGGTATTTTTGAATTTCATATGAGCCACTTTACTACTCCAAAAAAATTATAACAATAGCCCAATTCAAAATCTTGTGGAAATGGTCTCTTACATTGTAGCATGTGCAAATTGGTATAGTATATTGATAATCACCTATACAGGAATGATATCTCACTTGTGATTAATTATAAATTTGATCACGATCATGCGTGAATCACGCGTGATTCACGCGTGACAAGATAAAATCACGACATTTGCACATCTCTATTGTATAGGGTTGAGGAAAGTCGACATATATGTAGATAGTTAGCTAGCTATACACGGCAATTATGAATAAAATTCCGCAAGAACTTTCTCCTTTTTCTAATAAGATTTTTTGTTTGTTTTCCCTATTACTTGCTATTGTTTGAAATTGTTCCCTGGAAAATATTCTCGTGGAATTTTATATATAATTGCCCTCATAATAGAATAAGAGGGAATGAATTTTTCAAATTTATGAATTTTCAAAACGTCATTTTTCTTCCAGAGCTCATATACTTCTTTTTGTTTTCAAAATAATTCTTACTCCAAGTACACATCTGGCACAGATGTGCACAAAAATTACTAATGAAAAACTGTTTGATTCAGACATGTATTTATGAAATTGTTTAACTTAATAAATACGTGTCTGAATCAAACAGTTTTTCATTAGTTATTATTGGTTACGTTTTTTGGGCACATGTGCGCCAAATGTGTACTCGGCATTAGTTGTATATTGATTGTAGTACACTTGATAAAAATAACCCTAAAGCCTATAGTACACGGCATGTAAAAAAGACATGCGCATGTGGTTCTGACGCAATTTTGACGTCATCACAAAGCTACATTTGCTGCATGCCGTGTACTTGCAACATACACATGTACATGCAAATACTCACATGATTACAGAATTTGCTGCCTCAGAAAATGTGTTCAAATCGGTTAAAAATGTCACATTTGAATTTTGGAACAAAATTTTGTATAAAAAATGCAACCAACATGCTAAAAATGTCCGCAACGTCATTTCCACATATGCATGTAGCTTTTTACATGCCGTGTACTATGGGCTTAAGAAAGTACTTAATTTATTTTGCTCTTGTTGTTAATTTATAAGCATTTTTTAACGACTAGCCATTAAATTGTTAAAAGTTAAGTTATAAAATTCTATGGGACTTTTAAATATTATAAAAAATATCATGAAGTTAACGAAAATTTTAATATATAAATATATATATTTTTTTAATAAAAATTGCTCCGCAACTCCGAAAAATAAATGCCAAGCCTTAATTTTGCAAATTCCGGGATTTCCGGATTTCGCGTTTGGCATCCCTGGTACGTATGTACGCAGCTTTCTTCGTATACACAAGTACATACGTGTGCATTTACCTGCACAAATCAACCAGAGTTTAAAAAAAGTGTTTTGTTAATATTTTTTTTAAATCTTTAGACAGGACTTTGAATGCGCGACTTTTAAATGTTGTTGAAATAATAACGCTGCTGTGTTGGTTTCAGTGTTTCAGTTGCTGCTTCAGTTACGAGCAGTATTGCCTCTGTTTGTTTGTGATGGCGCTGTTTTTAATGTTGTTGATGCGGCTGATGAAGACAATGATTATGATGATGCTGACGATGATGATGACGATGGTGGTACAAACAGAGCATATTCTTTATGTTGCGAGTATAAACATTGTCACTGTCAAAAGATGAATTTACGTTTAACGTTAAAAAAAATATATATAAATGTATGCACCTATATGTACATACAAAATAAAGGGGAAAATAAGAATAGGAATAAAAACAAAAATATAATAATAAATAAAAGAATTGTATTAAAGAAAACCTTGAATATCAATGAGGCTTTATGAATCATAATGAACCCTTCAAAATTAAACCTTTTTTGTTTCGACAACAAAAAGAAGAAGAAAATAGTAACAGAAACAAAAGCCAAAAGCGAAAAATGAAAATAATATCATATGATGACTCCAGTAAATTGAAATTGTAAATTATAAATAAAATCGTCTGAAAATCTTGCTATTGATTGTATTGTACATACATACATATGTATGTATGTATGTAGAGATGTGCCTGCTTGCAAGAATTCATTTTTGCTCTCATGTTATTGTTCAGGATTATAACAAAAAACTACACACGATCCTTAAGAATTCTAAGAAAAATGTTTTCGGGGTATAATTGTAGATTAGTTTAAAAACAAATGATTGGAAAATAATACAACACCAACAATATTAACAACAGAGCATTCATAAAAAGCTCAACATTAAGCAAAACAAAACAAAACAATATAATTTATGCAATTTTATTTTTCATACGTTTACATAAAAGATATCACCAACCTGATCAATTTCCATAAATAACAACATCAAAAAGATCACAATTAGAGCTGACGATAAACTTATGTACATACATAAGTGTGTATGTGTGTAAGTATGTATGTACCCTCTAGTCAACCTAGAATCATATGTCTCTATGTCAATACTCTTTCTCCAGCGACAATTGCACTAGTTAAAATGTCGACAACTTTCCTTTTTTTTTGTTTTTTTTTTATTGTTTTTCTTTTTTATTATGTTGTGCAATAATATTAAATAAATATATGTAGACAAGGGTCACTAAAATCTACGAGTGAATCTTCGGTTCAAATATCTCCATATGATCGTAAAAGAACTACCTTCTCAATAGTGATAAAGTCTACTGATAGAATTTGAATGACAACCCTATGTTATTTGTCAATAGGCATTTGCATTGGCTGGGGTACACCTAGTCAGTACCACTATTGACAATGTCACTAGAAAATCACTATAAGTTTACTATTGAGAACGAGAGAGGATATATCGATATTGTAGACTAGAGCCCCTAAAATTTACTAGTGAATCTTTGGTGCCAATGTCTCCATGCGGTCCCGAAAGAACTACTTAGTCAGTACTGCTACAGTCTAGTGGTGGATTTTCAATGACAAGCTAATGTTAAATGTCAATAGATGATACCATTGGCTGGGGTACACCTGGTCAGTAGTGCTACTGACAACGTCACTAGTAAATCACCACAATTTCACTATTCACACTTTCTGCAGGGTATGTATGACCATACAAATGTAGTAGTACATTTTTGCGCATAATGAACCTGGTCACATCATGCATGAGCTCCTAATAAAAAAATAAAATAGGTCTTTAGCAAAATAAGTGAAAATTGTTTAAAAATTATTTGTAAAAGCTCACGGAGAAACTAATTTGTCTTCCTAAAACTGGATTTTAATGATAATAGAAATTGAGATGTTCAAAATATGTATTAAATATCATTATATGGAAAGGAAACATCAAAGTCCAAAAATCGTATTATATTTAGACTCGGAATTGCCGAAAATATGTTCGTATGCAGTTACACCACTCCAAAGTGATAAATTCCGGCCAAAAACCCATAATTTCTGTAACACTAGTTTACAAAATTACATATTTTTTTTATTATTAGAAAAAACTTTCTTAAAGTAACTTTCAAGCACATTTTTTTTATGAATATAAGCCTTTAATGTATGAAGAATGTGAATTTCGTTTCTGCTTAAGAAACTCATCAGTAGACTTTAACCAAAAAATGTTTGAAATAAGGTAAAAAAAACTTCATATGTTTATAGAACGACTATCAATATGTTATTAAGAATTACGTACACAAAAATAATAGATAATATTCATAAGAATTATTTTGGTTTACAAAACGTTAAAGGCCGCGATACACTATCATACAAAGTCGTGCGATCTACGAAAATATACAACACTGGTGTGATGAATTGTTATTGTCTTTTGAAAATTTTCATAAACTCCATCATACCAGCGTTGTACTTTTTCGTAGATCGCACGACTCTGTATGATAGTGTATCTCGGCCTTAAACAAACAAATTTCGATACAAAGTTTGTTTTATAAACCTTTTGTAAACCAAAACTATTTTTTATGAATATGGCAGAATAAGCTTAAAAGCTTCAAGCAAAAATTTTTACAAACTAACATCTTCGATTATTATTTTCTCATTAGTTTTTACGATTAGCTGCCACATTGGTTGAAGTCTACTGATGAGGTTGGCGGCTTTTCCACACGCAAGATTTACTTTTCAAAGTCTTGAGTTTGTTGTAGAAAAAAGAATATGGAATAAGTATGACCTCTTTGCCCTTCTCTCCTACAAACTCAAGACTTTGCAAAATAAATTTTGTGTGTGGAATAACCGTCTTTCATTTGAAGAAACGAAATGGATATAACCAACAAACAAATAAAAATTCTTTAAAATTATGTGCAAATAATATAAAATAAATGAGAAAAGAAAGCGGGTATATAAAAAATTATACATAAAGTCATTTAATTTGTTGGATAAATATCCAAACGACTTCGAAGTGTTATTTTATTCAAGTTCACTTGACTGAAAATTCTTTCGACATTTGCAAATGAATATGGTAAAGACTAAAGTTAGGGCTGCAAAATCTTAATCGAAATAAGCTCGTTTTATTTCTAAACGCTTGCCAAAGTTAATTCTTCTTTTTCTTTAATGATGTCTTCTAAGTTCAAACATTGTAACTCTCTAAACTATGAGTCGTTCACACATAAAAGAAACAAGAAGTAGTAGCAGTATTAGGTCTGAGTTTTTAGGCCAAAAATCTTCAAATCTGCATTTGGGCTTTTTGGAAGATAAAAATCTGCAAAATCCAGATAAATCTGCATTTATGGCAACCGTGTTTACTTACGGCCATCACATTAATTATTTTTACTTATTTGATGTACCGTCGGAACATGCGTATAAGCATTATTTTAATGGATATAATATCAGTCTACAGTTATGTGGCAATAAGGAAAAAATGCATAAATCATATTTTACTGTTTTGCAGGAGAGCACTTTAAGCGTTCAAGTCGATTTTCAGAAATTTATTTCTTTTACAGTTAAATTTTGAAGTTCTCTGTTAAACTTTTTTTTTTAAGCAAACCTTAATCTACACACCATGAGTAATACATTTAAGTTAAAATTTACCAAATTATAACCTTAAATTAAACTATTATTCCCAATGAGATTCGAAGTCTAAAAAAGATAAGTCGCAAGTCATAGTGCTACAACTTCCTGAGAAATCACATAAATTAATTGAGATTTTGAACAGGGGTACTTTCAAACATGCAGATTACGGAGGTACCACTAACTCAAAATTATCTTATCTCGACTTAAGCACTTTTTCGTTTTTGCCACAGTGTTGATTTTATTTTTCAGTATATGAACTGTAATTGCCAAGTGATCATATTTTTGTCACGTGCCCATGATGATTTAAGGATGCATTTTTAATTTTAATTGTACTGCATTAAATTTTAATGACATATTTTTTATTAATTAATGTGAGTTTCTAAAGAAGAAAAATTAAACAAGACTTTGTCAATACTAGGAATGTCAATCCCGAAATCCTGATTCCGGGATTTCTATTTTTTAATCCCGGGAATTTCGGGATGAAGTCAATCCCGAATTGTTTACTTAGTTTTTTTTATAAAAATTAATTCAACATGACTTTCCCCCATGTGAAGATAGTACCCGTGGCAACATAATATTGATCTTTTATATTTGTTTGTTCCATCCTGTTAATGGTGTCAATGAAAATGTGTTTCCAAACCATGTTTTTTCTGCTTTCCTTTATTAATTGCAATCTATAAGATGATAACACTGTGCAACAGGAAAAACCATGCTCAACAATTCCAACGAGAAATGAAAGGTTTTGAAGAGTTGGGAAATTTTTGACCATTTTTTGAAAATTAAAAAAAAAACGTAGGATTATATAATAATATTTAATGGAATGTAATTGTGAATTATTATTATTGCATTGAATCTAATTGGGGAAATATATTTTTTCCTTTATTTCAACAAATAGTGGGCGGTATAAGCGTGGTCAAATATAAGGAAATTATCAATTTTAGATTAAAATGCACTGCATAATACTCATTGTATTTTTCAGAAAAATTTAAAACTATTCTAGATCAAATGGACAGCGAATAGTGAAATATATCATAGAAAATTTTTAGGAATCATTTTGAAAGTAAGTGAAAATTAAAACTTCCCGTTTTTAACGGGTTAGTAAATATTTAGTCCTGAGTTCTAGCGGAAATTTGTTGGTGGACCAAGAAGTAAGAAATGAAGATGATAATGGAGCTAATTTAGACAGTGAAGCAGAAATGGATTCGGCCTCGAAAGATGAGAGTGACAATACCCAGAACTTACAGCTTCCATCAGCATCAAAAAGATTTCGAACCATATAAATAGTTTAAAATATTTATGTTGGTTCCGTTGAACAAAATTTACATTTTTTTTTAATAAAACAAAAAAATCTTAAAAATCGTTTATTTTTTTCAAAAAATTCAGATCACATTTTGAAAATAAATGGTACTATTCAATAGAATTTCAGATTCATTTGATCTAAAATAGTTTTAATTTTTTCTGAAAAGACATTGAATGTCATGTAGTGCATTTTAATCCAAAATTAATAATTTCTTTATATATGACCACGCCTATACCACCCACCATTTGTTGAAATAAAAAAATATACTTTTTTCACTTTGGGTGTAATGCAAAAATTATATTCCATTCAATATATTTATATATTTATACGTTTTTTTTCAATTTTCACTCATAGTGCAAAAAATGGGCAAAAATGGATCAACTTCAAGAGGCCACAAAAATTCAATTCGAGCTAACTTTTCAATATCCTTTGGCAGTTCTGTTGATTTAATGGTCTACTTTCATTTTCCATTGGAATTGTTGAGGCTGGCAGCGATGACCTTAAATTTGTTGCACAGTGTAATAAGCAATATTTTTTAACAGCTTTAATAATAATTGCTTAATTCACAAAACCTCTTGTATCTCTGTATCGATTGTATTATCATATTAAATACAAGAGTGTAACAGTTGTTGTATGAAATTTTCATATTAAAATGAAATACACTATTACACTTTTATTTCATATGTTTTTAAAATGTTGTATTCAGATAGAGGCTCTCTGAGAGAATTTGTATGTAGCTTGTTCTTCTTTTTCATTAAAAATACAAAATACATTAATACACTACACAGAGGGTGTTCGTTCACAATTAAAAAACAAAAAGTGTATTTGATACACAAATACACGATAAAGATTTTTGTGAATTAAGCAAATATATTAAATAATAAAGGTATTCACGTCAACTCTTGCAACTGTGTGAAATACATAATTTAACTTTCTTATACTGAAACAAAGTGCCAGAACTTCGCTGAATAATTCTGTAATCAATTCAGTAATAAAATTATTCTTTACCAAATTCTAATAACATATTTGAGCCAACGGTTTTTGAAAATAATAAAATTACTAGTTTGTTATCCTAAAATCGAATTTGAAAATTAAGAATTAAGGATTTTTGAAGTTTTATGGATTTAAAAGTTTTTGAATTAATTAATTTGTATAGGACGCATCTTTAACCATTTTTTTCAATTTAAAAAAGGAACATATGCCTAAAACAGGTATTTCTGAGTTATAATTTTGTGTATACCCAGCTAAAAAAATATGTATGGAGCATACATATATGGTATCCCATACATGGTTCGTATGCGAAAAATGAGGGTATATGGGCATATATGATTGTATATATTCATACATGTATGTGTAAGTATTTCCTCTATAGTATGCAAAGTTCATATTCATACTCTCTTGATTCATAAAAGCGCACTGCTGTGCAATAAAAAATAAAAATACTTTTTTTTAGATTTTGAACAGGGAGGTTGTGTTTAATGAAACATTTGTTTGGAAAAATAATGAATAAATTCAGTAAAGTGCGACTCTGACTCGCGCACGAAGGGTTCCGTACGAACACTAGATATGTAATTTAATACAAACTTCATCCTATATAATATATAGTTTTGGCATTTTTTTCGTTTTTGGGGTCTTTTCGGTTTTTTTGTTTTTAAGTTTTTTTCGGTTTTGACGATTTTTTTAAGTTTTGGCTATTTTTTTAGTTTTGACACTTTATTTTCTCGTTTTGGCGATTTTTTCGGTTTATGGCGTTTTTTCATTTTGGCGATTTTTTTTTTATTTTTGGCGATTTTTTTCATTTTTGCGATTTTTTTATATACATTTTTTTAGTTTTGGCGACATTTTCGCGTTTTGGCGATTTTTTTCGATTTTTGGCGTTTTTTTTCATATTGGCGATTTTTTTCATTTTGGCGATTTTTTTTGGTTTGGCGATTATATAATTTTCGGTTTTTTTAGTTTTACCGTTTTTGGAAATTTCAAGTGTTTGTCTCTTATGGTTTCCAAGATATAGCAAATTGTCAAAATTACATAGTCAAAATTGCATTAACTGATGGACCACTCTTTAATTTAAATTTTCTTAAATTTTAGTGTTAATTGCTGTAGTCTGTATAAAAGTACAGTAATTTTACAAATTTCAAGTTTCAATATACATATGTTCATACAATTGTATGTATATTACATGGGATTTTAACATTTTTCGTTGCTCGTTTTGGAACACCCTTTAATTTTTAATTCTCATGTATGTATTTGTTGTTGTAGCGCCAAGGTTCTACATACTCTGTCCAAATTTTAGGTCCGTAGCTCTTACGGTTCCTGAGAAAATACCGTGTGACGGACAGACGGACAGCGTAGCGAAAACAATAGGGTTCCTTTTCACCTTTGATGTACGGAACCCTAAAAACGAACTAAAAGTCATTTCATTCATAATTTTAAGTCAAAAGGTGAATCAATTATTTAAAAGACACAAAACTCATATTCGTTCATAAAATTTAATTTAAGAAATCAGATTAAAAACTAATGCAATTAATTATAAAAGAAAAAATAGTCCGTCTAATAATAGTTTTCAATATAATTTTTTTCAGTTATATGAACATTGTTTCTGAACTAGAGAATTCTGCTATTTTCTATAAAATTAATGACTGGATTATCTTTTTTATTATGTGAAATATTGAATGGTTTTGTTGTAACAAAAGTGTTTCTTTTTCAAATTTTGAGGGTACGCTTCATATATTAAATCTTATTTCTATATATGGAACCACATATAAAGAGCTTCATAATGAAATTTCCATATATGAGCTCATATATTATAATATATTTCATATATGTATTAGTACAGATATTTGTTCATATATAATAGTTTTTTCATGTATAATCACATATATTTCCATACATGAATTCATACATACTCATATATAAATAGTTGCAGCATAGCCGCGAATAACGTTGTAAAAGACACTTTTTGCAAAAACCAGTTTTTTCACAGATTACCGTTAACATTACTCTCTTCATTGTTCAAACCGCAAACAATCCAAAATTATGCATCTTATCGCCGTCAAAATACAATTACAAGCAGTCAGTCTGTGAAAGAACTTTGTAAATAACTGATAAGATCATAAAACGAAATTGTCGAAAATAATTGATATATGTAACAGAGATACAAACAGAAACGTTAATGCTAATTTTCATTATTTTCGATAAGCTGAAAAAATTAAATGAAAAAACAAACTTGCTTTAAAATACGTTTTTTGGCTCTCCTGAAAAATTATTATTTTGTCACTTACAACGTTATTCGCGCCTAAGCTTCAGTTATATACATTCATATATGAAAAATATATGGACCATATATATTTTTTTTAGCTGGGTAGCTATTTTTATGAGTATTGTTGTCCATTTTTTGGGCTTGTCAATGTCATTAAAAGTTGCACAACTTTACTGATAATCTGAAACTCATTCAGATCCTGATAATTTTGAATAATTTTTGCAAAATAATTTTTATGTGGTTGTTGCGTTTTTTTTTTTTTTTTTGAAAATTTTGCAATTTTTTTTTCACAATAGCGCTACTTTTACGCGAGTACTTTTAATATTTAAATAATTTTGGTTTTTGCTTTTTTATGAATAATAAATATTTAATGTAATCATCTTTAACTATGTGATATGAAACAATTATAAAACTTTTGCTTGTGAACCTCTTTCAAATGGTAAAGTAAGAAATTAAAAACATGTTGATATTGAGATCTTGTTTCAACTTTGTTATTTCTTGTTGAGCTTCTCATTTGTTTAAATGAAAGTTTATAATATAATAACTTTAGTTGTTCTAAGAAACTTTGGGTAAAGGTTCACTGATGATCAACAGTGAAATGCGCATAGCATCCAGTAAACCCCCAAATAATCAATTTCTATATATTTTTAATAAAAAAAGATTTAACTTAATAAGTAAAATAATAATTTTGGATTATTAGTGCGTTTAAAAATTGTTAAACTTTCAAAGACGTTTTTTAAATAAATATCTATAAAAAGAATATGTCTTTTAATGTTCAAAAATCCCAGAGTCCCGAAAAAACCATGAATCTCAAAAAATGTTGGGATCCCGAAAAATTCCGAAATGCCGTGATTTAATTTTTTCAAATCCGGAATCTCGGGATCGTAAAAACCAGTCCCGATTGGCATCCCTATTGCTTACACAATATAATCTTTTCTCATATTCCATTTCATTGAAAATTTGCGATAAATAGCTGATTTAATAGCAATCTCTTCCCCAGTAGATAGACATGGGTGCTGATGAAGTGCCTGGCTGCAGAAAAATATCGGTAAGTCTAGGTTTATTTTTCTTCTCTTCTTTAGAAGCTCACATTAATTAATAAAAAATATTTAATGCAATGAGAATTGAAATTACTGAACTAAATCCCGAGTAAGAAATTATTTCTGATTAAAATTCACTATACTTCAATTCAAATTAAAAATGTTTTACTATTCTTCTTAAATTTTCGCTGAATTATGTACATGTCGAGATGGTATAGTTGTCAGCTGGAATCCCGAAAAAGCTGTGCTTAAAACAGTAAAAATATGCAATTTTCAATTATTTAGAGTTAAATATGGGAATGACATTTGTATACAAATTATATTATTCCATACCGATTAGGTACCTATAAGATAGTTCAGTTCCTGCTGGGAACTAATAGCGGCACGCAAACAACTTTTAAATTTTTTCTTAACTGTCATTTAACTAATTTGCTCGAGTTTAATCCTGGGATCGCTTAATGTTTTTTCATTATTAATTAATATCATTATTCTTATGTTTTTTTATCCTGTTGTAGTACATACTTACATATGTATGTATGTTAATTTGGATAATTTCCTGTTCGGAATTAATGTTAAAACTGCTAAGGAAGAGAGTTTATCGCATCTCAGATATAATTGGATATTCGAAGTACATGACTTATTTGCTAATTAACATTTTAATGAGTAAACTAATTTTGATGACTTAACTGTAAGTTAGAGGGCAGATTATTTTAGTTCCTATAAGTGATTAAATTGAATGGACGTTAGTGAAAAGAAAAAAGACACTTATACACTCTAGTTGAAATAATTCAATCCTGTCTGATTTTCCCCCTTTTAAGTTTTACTTTCTTGTCTTTATATCTTTTTTGTCTCTCATTTTGACTGGAGATTCTTAAATGTTCATTTGGCTACATTACCAGTAAATAGTACAACATTATTAAACTATGTACGTTATAACAAATAACGTTTAATCTGGAAATGTTCACACTTCCGAATGACACGTGTACAAAATGTGGCAAAGTGGAAATCACAATTCCATGTTGATGAAACATCCCGATTAGAATGAAACAACTAATTCTTTTAATACACGTAACGTCTCCGCGTATGTATGTATGTATGTACTTATGTATGTTCAGACACACACACACACACTTAACTTCTATCAATATGCAATTACACATTTTTTACGATGTGCAGTAAAGTGATAAGGCCAATTGTACATATTGTTCGTTCCTTTATGCGATAGTATGTATTAGACGAGAAGGGCCACTTCCTTTCACGTAGAATATTAAATAAAATAACTACCTTTAAAAAACAAACTTTAGGAATACGAACACTTAAAACTTTTAAGAAAATCTCTTGTAAATAAGAAAATTAATTTAAAAAACTAATTGTTACAAATTTTTCCTTTGAAAAAGAACCCCTTGAAGAACTAGTTCTCCTAAAATATGACATTTAAAACATGTAATTAAAAAATTACTTCTCAATAATAAACTTTTGTAGAATTACTTTTTTATATAAATTATTTTAAGAAAAAAGTACGTCTGACAAATACCTTTTCCAAAAACATATGTATCTTAAATAAATTCAGTGAAGTACGACTTTGACCCGCGAATGAAGGATTCCGTACGGACACTAGATATGTAATTCAATACGAACTTTAGGCTATATAATAAATAGTTTAAGCTTTTTTTCGTTTTTGGGTTTTTTCGGTTTTGAGGGTTTCTTAGTTTTGGTGTTTTTTGCGTTTTTTTTCGGTTTTTGGCGTTTTTTAAGTTTTGGCCCTTATTTTAGTTTTGGCACTTTTTTCCCCGTTTTGTGGATTTTTTTTCGGTTTTTGACGTTTTTTTCATTTTGGCGATTTTTTTATTTTGGCGTTTTTTCGGTTTTGGCGATTTTTTTAAGTTTTGGCGCTTTTTTAGTTTTGATGTTTTTTCCCGTTTTAGCGATTATTTTTCGGTTTTTTCGCGTTTCTTCATTTTGGCGATTTTTTTAATTTTGACGATTTTTTTTCATTTTGGCGATTTTATTTCATATAAACAATTTTTTTCTTAGTTTTGGTGCCTTTTTCGCGTTTTGGCGATTTTTTCGGTTTTTGGCGTTTATTTTTTAATTTTGGTGATTTTTTCAGTTGGGCGATTTTATCGAATTTGGCGATTTATCTTAGTGTTAGAATTTTTTGTTTTAATTTTCGGGATTTTTTTTGTTTTGGCGATTTTTTCTTTAAATTTTTGGCAATTTTTTTCGGTTTAGCGATTTTATAATTTTCGGATTTTTTTTAGTCTTACGGTTTTTGAAAATTTCAAGAGTTTGCCTCTTACGGTTTCCAAGATACAGCTAGTTGTCAAAATTACATAGTCAAAATTTCATTAACTGATGGACCACCCTTTAATTTAAATTTTTTATAATCTTAGTGTTAATTGTTGTAGTCTGTATAAAAACACACTAATTTTACAAATTTCAAGTGTCAATATACATATCGCACTTAATCAACAAGAGGATATTAAATGATTAAACAGAATACCGGCTTTAACACATTTTCCATACAAATTGACACAAAAAAACAGCCGCAGAAACCGGTCGTGAGATAGAATCTATTTTATTTTGAGAGCGTTTTTTCTTATACTCTCACATATCAATGTTCATTCTCACAAAAATGTTACCATACCTTCAATAAATTTCATACATTTTGTAAACAAAACTACAAAGAAAAATAAGCACAAAAGAAAATAAAACAAAAATTAGAGAGCATTTGAAGTTACTGCCGTCGATGTTATTATGGGCTTGATTAATTTGTCAGCGATTTTCCTGAAGTTGCAGACTTTATTCTGTTTCTACATTAACTCGAAATTTTAAAATTTTCAGTAGAGACAAAAACTGCTTGTGGTTACATTTTAAGAGAATTTGAAAATCCGAATACAAAGTAATCAGCAAATTCCATTTGAAAATATATTTGCATTGTTTTAATTTGAAAACATTGCAATTATTGGTGAAGAATATCTATATTTTGAACTCGCAACTCAAGCAATAATTAAGCAATTTCTTCATAAAAACTGTCACATTTCGTATTAAAATCACAAATTAAAACGAATTTGTAACAATAAAAGAGTATTCGAAACACCTTGAATTTTTTATAGTAGATAGATATTGATGTTGTTAGTTGATTTCTTGTAAAAAGTGAAATTTTAAAAATTTTGAGTTAATACCCTCTTGTTGATTAAGTGCGATATGTACATACAATTGTATGTAACTATATTACATGGGATTTTAACATTTTTCGTTACTCGTTTTGAAACACCCTTTAATTTTTAACTCTCATGTATTTTTTGTTCTAGCGGCCAATGTTCTACATACTCCCTCCAAATTTCAGGTCCGTAGCCAGCGTTGTCAACTTGGTGCATTTCGCACCATTTTGGGTGCTTTTTGAAATTTTTTGTGCGAAAAATTCCTTAGTTGGTGCGTGGTGCGCTTTTTTTTAAATTTCGGTGGGTTTTTTAATTTTTGGTGGCACCTACGCAAATTTAACACAACAACGGGTTAAAACCGAAAAATTCTTGTTGTGAAACTTATGTTAATTACCATATTAATACTAATGATGTTTACAAAATATCACAATTTGAAATAAAATCTGTTGTATGGTCCGATAATATCAATAATGATGAAAATATTGGCTTTATTTATTTGGAATAATTAATTTTTGTTCTCTTTTTAAAAAGTCTTAAACAGAATCTATAAAGTTAACGTACAAAAATGTATCATCTTGTACAAGTGAATCTAAACATAAATATTTATATGTCCTTAATTATGAATATTGTATTAGTCATATATTTCTTTGGTCGAGATATTTAGTACATTACATTTAAACAAATCCAAAAATATTTTTGGAATTTATGCAACAGTTTAATTTAGAGTTACTAGTATAACTTTATTTTACTATATCGAATCAAAAATGCGTATGGCTTAGACCACTTTCATAATTAAGGGCACATGTATACCATGTATGTACGAATTCGTTTAGTACATACAGTACTGTGTAAAACGAAAGCAACAAATACTGCAAAAATAAATGCAGATGATTATTTCCGAATATACATCATATGTGACAAAAACTGTGAACATAATTTATTTGTATTTATGTGGCCTATGTAGCGCATTAAATAAAATCTTGGTTAAAAATACTAGGTTTTCAAAAGTTGTATAAAATAGTTCAGGCTTTGATATGGAGATGTGCATAACAAAAGCAACAAATGAATACTATTCGTATAATCTTTAGTTTTTTCACAACACGTGTATTTCAACGCTGAATTAATTAACAAATATTATTTATTATGCACCATGGAATACATTTCGGCTGAGTTAATGGAATTTCGAGGTGTTTGTTGCAATTTTGGAACCATTTTCCGAAAACACTCCTGCACCATCTTGCAAAGAGGTTTTCAATGGCGTTGAAGAAAACTGCGAGTCGGTCAAGCAAGCATTGGAGTTAAATTAATTTTCTTGCTATTTTTTGCCCAAGCTCCAAGTATGTTATGGACTAATACCGCATTTAAACATCCGTAGAAGTGTCATATTCCACTCAAAATGCCTAATGAACTTTACTTCAAGTATTTTTTTTTACAAAATTTGTGGAATGGTCTAACTTTATACGTCGGAAAACAAAACATCACCATCACCTAAACGCTGTTATGCTTAAAACCCATTTTGATATTTCGTAGCGAAAACTGTTTGCTAGGCAAGAGCCGAACTTAAGATATGATATACCAATTTGTTACATAGAATTTGAATTCTTCAATAAATAAATCGGTTTCCCATTTTATTATGATCCAACTAGGATGTGTTCTACTGAACTCTATTTTATACATATAAAAGCAATAAAATTGTATGAAGTAAATATAAGATTTACGTGTCTTTCTTTTTGGAATTATCTCTTGGTCAACTATGGTATTTTCTTAGTCTGCAACTTTTTCAATTGCTTTCTCTGACACGGTTTCGAGTTATACCATACAGCTCACTTAAATTTGCAGATATTATAACCTCATTAGAAACAGTAATCGAGCTTTTTGGATTATGTGAAATACAATTTCCTATCATAAACTGCGGAAGTTTTTCGCGGTCGTACACAAGACTGCTTAATACGTAATTATCCTGCCGACCTACCCATCGGAAAACTTAGGATATATTTTTATTACACTTTTAAGTGATTAACGGCCAATTTCTATATGTTTTGAGACCCTTAACTTTTTAAAGATTCGGATGTACAGCAATATCTACTCTTTCCCACTCTTGCTAGATCAAGCAGCACCAACAACATTTAGAACGGAATTTTAAAATCTAATATAACCAATAATAAGTACTATTAAGCCTGTTGGACTTCGGAATTATAGCGCTATATCAGGGGGCAAATTACGGCACTAGTTATCGAACGAAATTGCGAAATATTTCAATAGAATTTATATGGAAATGTTTCGTAATTTCGTTCGATAACGAGTGCCGTAATTTGCCTCCAGATAGTTTATTGATAATTGTGACATTCTCTATTTTGTTGCTATTGTTCTGCACAGTCACGATACACGGGCTTGAGAATATGATTGCTTACAAAAGTATGTAAAAAGGGCTGCTTGAAATAATCAAATATCCAAAATATTACAAATTTAAGTCAAATAGGTATTTTGTTTCTTTTGTTCTGCACAATACTATATGTATGTATATTGTAGAAGGCTATTTATTTTAATTGTGATATTTTTGATAAAAAAATTTAAAAATATTTGGATAAAATGATATATACTCTTTAAAAATTTTTGTACAGAATTTATGAAATTAAAAAAAAATATTATTAAACAAATTTGTTTAGTTTTTTTAGGTTTTACCCTTTTAACTTTGAGCTGTAAAAACCTGTTTTAGTGTTAAATTTTTAATATAAAAAGTATAATACATCTTATACTTTTTATGCAAAATCAGTTCAATAAACATTTTAAACTAAAGAAATCTTGGTGCGTTTTTTTTGTAAATGGCGCGATTTTTTCTCTATTTTGGTGCGTTTTGAAATTTCAAAGTTGACAACGCTGTCCGTAGCTTTTACGGTTCCTGAGAAAATAGCGTGTGACGGACAGACGGACAGAGTAGCGAAAACAATAGGGTTCCTTTTCACCTTTGGTGTACGGAACCCTAAAAAGGAACTTTTAACAAATTATAGTTAAACAAAACTCAAAGACAGAATTTCTTAAGTGTGAAGAATTTGTTTAATAGCAATAGAGATACCAACAATCATTTATACTATTTATTTTGGAATAAGATAAAATTAAGAATTAGATATTACCAAAATAATTCAATCATAATAAAAAATCGTGTGGAGCTCGGATACTTGTATTTATTTGTTGTATGTTCAAAAATGAACTAAAAATAAGTATTAAAATCTAAAGTCTAGATGAAATTATTAGGCCCAATCAGTGTCGAACATAAACTAAACTTAGTGATAGTAAATAATAACTTACATGCGAAAATTATTACATATATATTAATTGATATATGGGCGAATATAAAAAAATTATAAATTAGGGATGCCAATCGGGACTGGTTTTTACAATCCCGGGAATTCAAAAAACCAAATCTCGGAATTTTGGGATCTCGACATATTTTGAGTTCGGGGATTTTCCCGGACTCTGGAGTTTTTGTACACGAAAGGGTATATGCTTTTTATAGATATATATTTAAAAAAAAAACGTCTTTGAAAGATATTCACAAGCAAAAGTTTTACAATTACTTCATAGTACATAGTTCGAGATAATTATCTTATATAATGGGTGTTTTTATTGAGGTATAGAACTTTAAGTTGGCATCAGTTTTTTAACTGGCGGCCATTTTGTCAGCTGTCAAGTGATTAGTATTAAGTTTGGTTTGCCATTTCATCATAAACAGGTTGACAAATGAACAACGCTTGCAAATCGTGCAAATTTATTTCGAAAATAATGGTTCAGTTCGCGAAGTTTACCGCAAGCTCCGTCCATTTTATGGTCGACATAATCGTCCATCAGAGCAATTAATTCGGTTAACCATGGATCGTTTTCGCACTACGTTTACTCTATGTGATAATACGCATCCGCAGAGACGTCGAACAGTGCGCACCGAAGAAACAATTGCCGCTGTAGAGCAAAGTGTTGAAGAGGACCCGAATGAATCGATTCGCCACCGTGCACAGCAATTGGAGCTTTGTCCATCAACTTTATGGAAGATTTTGCGCAAAGATCTTGGCTTGCGACCTTACAAGATCCAGCTTGTGCAAGAAGCGAGACCATGCAATGCGTCGTGATTTTGGTGTATGGGCCGAAAATGAGATTAATCTCGATGCTGATTTTCATCGCAAAATTTTGTTCAGTGATGAGGCTCATTTTTGGTTGAATGGCTACGTCAACAAGCAAAATTGCCGCATTTGGAGTGAAGAGAATCCACATGAGACCCTTGAGACGCCATTACATCCACAAAAACTGACTGTTTGGTGTGCTCTATGGGCTGGTGGAGTCATTGGGCCATACTTCTTCCGAAATAATGTTGGAGAGTCAGTTACCGTTAATGGAGACCGGTATAGAGCCATGATAACCGACTATTTTGTTCCCGAATTGGATGGCATGAATGTGGATGAGTTGTGGTTCCAACAAGATGGCGCTACATGCCACACAGCATACGTCACAATAGATTTATTGAAGGAAACATTCGATGAGTGCATAATTTCGCGGAATGGACCTGTCAATTGGCCACCAAGATCGTGTGATTTGACACCATTGGATTATTTTCTTTGGGGATATGTGAAGTCGCTCGTCTACGCCAATAGACCAGAAACGTTAGGGGACTTGGAAGCCAAAATTCGTGGCGTTATTGCCAACATACGGCCCCATATGCTCGAAAAAGTGGTTGAAAATTGGACCTGTAGAATTGGCTTTATTCGAGCCAGCCGCGGCGGCCACATGCCCGAAATCATATTTAAGCATTAATGGCATAAAATTATCCTTCCAATAAAGCCAAATTGATGGACATTAAAACGATTTTCTTGTGTTTTATTTCAATTCAAAGTTCTATACCTCTAAAAAACACCCGTTATTTGATATAACAAAAATATTTATTATTCAAAAAACTTTTACTTACGTAAAAGTTGCGAATTGAACTGTGAAAAGCAAAATTGCAAAATTTTCAAAAAAAAATATCACAACAACCACATATAAAACTATTTTGAACAAATGTTTCAAAATTATCAGGGTCTGAGTAAGTGCAAGATTGTCGGCGTATATTTTGTAAGGCTGTGCAACTTTTAATGGCATTGCCAAGCCCAAAAAATGAAAAAAAGTACTTATAAAAAAACAGGTATACACAAGATTATAACGCAGAAATACCTGTTTTAGCTATATGTTTATTTTTTAAATTAAAAAAATAGTTAAATATGCTTTCTATACAAATTAATTTATTAAGAATTTTTAAAATTCATAAAATTTCAAAAAATCTTAACTAGTGAAAGTATATGAAGTAATATTCAAATTCGATTTTAGGATAACAAACTCGTAATTTTATTATTTTCAAAAAACCTATGGCTCAAATATGTTATTAGAATTTTGTTAGAGAATACGAATGTTATTATTAAAAAAAAGCGTGCAAAAATGCAGAGTTGTAAAAGAATGAAGCTTTATTCTATCTCTTCCTTCACCACCTGTTTTCTATCACTACTCCTTTGCTAAAGAAGGTAACACTTAGTAATAGTAGTAGGCATTAATTGCCTGAGTGTTACTTCTCTTTAAAAAAATGTGTTTTTATTACTGAATTGATTACAAAATTGTTGAGCAAAGCTCTGGTACTTTGTTTCGGTATCAGAAAGTGCAATTATGCCTTTTACCCAGTTGCAAGAGTTGATGTGAATGCCTTTATTATTTAATATATTATTATTAAAGCTGTTAAAAATAGTGCTTACTATCATCAAATACATTGCAATTAATAAAGAAAAGCAGGAAAAACATGGTTTCGAAACACATTTTCATTGATACTATTAACAGGATGGAATAAACAAATATAAAAGATCAATATTGTGTTGCCACGATTAATATTTCACATGGGGGAAATTCATGATGAATTTATTTTTATAAATCAAACAAAACTTAGTAAACAATATCGGGATTGGCTGCTCCTGAAAATTCCGGGATTAAAAAATCGAAATCCCGAGATTCGGGATTCCCAAAAATCAAGGGATCTTCGACATGGGATGAAGTCATATATGGACACATAACTATGAAGCTCTTCATATGTGGGTCCATATATAGAAATAAGATGTAATATATGGAGCCGTACAAGTACATATATTAAAAAAGCTTGCATTTTACACTGGTGATACATACAGTACATACACTGGCATACATACAGTATGCAAAGTTTATTTACATATTCCCAGCTAAAAATATTATATATGGTCCATATATTTTTAATATTTGAATGTATATAACTATATATGAGTATGTATGAATTCATGTATGGAAATATATGGGATTATACATGGCAAAACTTTTATATATGAATTAATATATGGACTAATATATGAAATGTATTAAAATATATGAGCTCATATATGGAAATTAAATATGAAGCTCTCTTATGTGAATCCATTTATAGAAATAAAATGTATTATATGGAGCCATATAAAAATGTATGCATACATAATATCTCACATAAGATCGCATTTGCAATCAAAAAAGCTTGACTTTTATTAATTCGAACTTTTTCAATCTTTTGTTATCACTGTTGAATTGAAAGTCTGTTAGAAAATACATACGCATATGCAAAGTTTATATGCGTGGAGCCTCAAGGTTTAAAATATAAAAACTCGTGTAACAAAAAAATCTTTTTTGTGGATTTTATATATTGTGGGTCTATTTAATAAAACAAATAATCAAAAAGATAATGCAGCCATTAAACAAAATTCATATAACTGCCAAAAATAATATTGAAAACTACACAGAAAAAACTAAATTTCGTTTTCAGTAACCAAATTCATTGAATCAGTAAATTTTTTGTGTGAATGCGGACCTACAAAGAAATTTGTAGATTCTGATAACAATTTTGTAAAAATTTAACTGAAAAAAATATTAATTTTTAGTTAACTTATTATGGCATTAGAGAAAAAAGTTAACTGAAACTCAAAATATTTTCAGTCAAATTTATTAATAGGAACAGAAAAACATTTTTGCAGATTTTTTTTGTATTATTCAGCAATTTGTTTTTCATAATTTACAAACACATTCACTAAAATTTTTCGTATTATCAGAAAATAAATTAACTGAATCAATAACAATTCTTAATTTTTTTTTTTAAATTAGTAAAAGTTTTATCTGAAATAAATAACTGAATCAAATGAAAGGTTCAACTATTTTTTTACTTTAAAAAATTGGCTTGTTTTTATGGTTAAGCATTTCATTCCCGCTTTTGGAACTCGTCAGTGGACTTGAACCCAAAAAATTTTTTAATTTAGCTAACAAACTCCGTATGTTTATAGTAAGACTCTTAATACTATATTGAGAATCACAATATACGAACATAATAAGTTTGAAAACCGCAAACAAAAAACTTAAAAAAAAAATAAAATGTTAAAATAAATCAGACAAATTTTTTTACAGTATATAAAAATAAATTTAACTGAAAAAATTAAAAAAAATCAGACAAATTTTTTTACAGTATATAAAAATAAATTTAACTGAAAATAACAAATTTAAATAAAAAAAAATTAAATCTAAAAAATATTTACTGAAACTAAATTATATTTCAAAACACACGTTTGTTTGAAAATTTTTTGGGAATTATAAATAGTATAAAAACGGTTAATTTTTTCTTTTATAATTGCATTAGTTTTTAATCTGATTTCTTAAATTATATGTTGTGTACGTTTGTGTGTTTTATGTTTTTTTTAATAATCGATTCACATTTTCTCTTAAAATGTCGAATGAAATGTCTTTTAGTTCGTTTTGAATTATTTTGTTCGAACAAATGTTTTATTAAACACAACCTTTCTCCACAAAATCTTACAAAAAAATAATTTTAATAATTTAATTTATTGCACAGCAGTGCGCTTTTTGAATCAATATGAACTTTGCATTCTATATAGGGAATACACATTCATGTATGAAAATGTATGGATATATATCATCATATACCCTCATTTTTCGGATCCGAACCATATATGTGATATCATATATTCTCCATACATATTTTTTAGCTGGGTTTACATATGTATGTACGTATAGCCTCAACGAACAGTGTTCGATTCAAGAATTTAGGACAACAAAAATCATAAATTTGTAAATAATTAACATACGAGTCCAATTTTTTTGTATTTTCATATTAAATTTGTTCTTATTAAATTTATTTATATATTTGGGGTATTCACATACTTTTAACTTATTTTCACACATGTTTTACATATATAAAAGTAAAAGAAATTTCATAAATTAACAATAATATAACAAAATTATTTATATATTTGTGATATTCACAAAGTATGTACTCTAAATTTATGTTCACAGATATTTTACAATAAAAAAAGTAAAAGAAATTTCGTAAGTTAACAATAATATAAAAAAATAACAATAAATTATTCTGAGTTGCTCCACATATTGGACTTTTGAAAAAAAATTTAAGGGGGCAGCTTGGGGCAGGAATTTTATGTAAAGTCTATAACAGTAAGGTTGAACGATTGAAACGGATGGATATCAAAAGATTTCATCTGACAAAGTTAGTTTCTTTGGTAATAATTGTAAAAAAAAACTCACTTTGCTTAACACTTAATAAAAAACTTGCCATTCATTAGAAAATAATATGTTTTTGTGTATTAGTTAAAAAGAAGTCAAAAGTTACAATTGAATTAAAAAAAAATTAATATCGCATCTACAACGCCTTCTATTTGCTTTTGAAATCTACTGATGATTTGGTTCAAGCGCCAATGAAATACGTATATAGACATGCTAGACTACCAGCAAATAAATTTCAATTATTTTATGTACACTTCTGACAATATGTCAAATAATAAATTTTCTTTAAATAAATAAAATTATTTTATACTTCAGTACGTATAAAATTGGTATTTCAATTTAAAAAAGTTTAAAACACGTTTCCAGGGTTGGAAAACCTTACATTTTTTATAGAAAAGTAACTTACTAAACCAAATCTTCCCTTTTTCTCTATAAATTAAAGATATCTTATATTCTTAAAAGAAAGAGATTAGTGTAAGAAATCAGAAAAATCAAAAAGTTTGATTTCAGGGTTGGAAAACCTACACTTTTTATGATATAAAAATTAGCTACCGAAAACTAATTGTTATTTTTTTTATAAAATAAACTTATTTTATACTTCAGTACGAATGAATTTGGTATTTCAAAATAAAAAAATTAAAAAAATTAAAATAACGTTTCCAGGGTTGGAAACCTTATTTTTTGTACAAAAGTAACTTACTAAAACAAATTTTTTCTTTTTTACTATAAATTAAACATATCTTATATTCTTAAAAACAAGATGGTGTAAGAAATCAAAAAAATATCAAAAAGGAGGATTCCAGGGTTGGGAAGCTTACACTCTTTGTGATATAAAAAATTAACTACCGAAAACTAATTTTTATCTATTTTTATTAAATAAACTTATTTTATGCTTGATAACGAATAAAATTGGTGTTTCAAATAAAAAAAAACAATTGAAAAATGAAAAAGACGATTCCAGGGTTGGAAAACTTTAACTTTTTTGTACAAAAGTAAGTTACTAAAACAAATTTTTCCTTTTTTTTATAAATTAAACATTTCTTAAATTCTTAAAAGAAGGAGATTGGTGTAAGAAATCAGATAATCAAAAAGGATGAGTTCACTGTTGGGACACTTACACTTTTTTGATATATAATTAAGTCTAATTAATTTTTAGCTTTTCCTTTATAAATTATATGTATTTTATGTTTTGGAAAGAAAAGTTTGGTATAGAAAATTATAAAAATAAAAACCACAGCTCCAGAGCTGGAAACTATGATTTTTTTTCTGAACATTAAAGTAACTAAATAAAACATTTTTTTTTAATTTCCTTTTTTTTCACTTAACACACTTTCTATATTTTTTTAAGAACTACTAGATTGGTATAAGTAATCAGAAAAATCTAAAATTATGATTCTAGGGTTTGAAAATTATTATTTTTTTCTTTGTACATAAAAGTAACTATATGTTTATGTATGTATCTCTTTACTACATAAACGCACTTTGGTAAAGGGTATATGAGATTCGGCACAGCCGAATATAGCTCTCTTACTTGTTTCTTTTAACACGTCATTTAGAGTACCGTTACAAGCATACAAACAGAAATATATACAAGAATTATATAGTTTTAAGCTAGTCTGAGTCTTCCCTTGCGAATAGTGTGGTCAATTTAAATTTTTAATGAATTTTATTTTTAGATTTTTGTCGTCCTAAATTCTTAAATCGAACACTGTGCAACGCTTTAAATA
This sequence comes from Tachina grossa, assembly GCA_949987645.1. Lineage (NCBI taxonomy): Eukaryota > Metazoa > Arthropoda > Insecta > Diptera > Tachinidae > Tachina > Tachina grossa. Next base: position 3,944,466 of record OX465279.1, on the reverse strand, counting down.
CAAAAACTTGTAACTAAAAAAACTATTCTTATTTAACGATTTTATATATTGTGGCCCTATTTAATAAATCAAACAGTCAAAAAGATAGTTCAATCGTTATATTTATAGAAAACAACGGAATTATCTAGATATTTAAAAAAACATAGTTCGTATTACTGCAAAAAATTATATTGAAAATTATTCTTAGTATAAAATCGGATTGTTTTTTCTTTTCAAATTGCGGTAGTTTTCTTATCTTATTCTTAATCTTATTTCTTAAATTGAATTTTGTGTACGAGAGTATGAGTTAAATAATGGATTCACCTTTTCTTTTAAAATCATGAATGGGTAAGACTAATTTAAGAAATCGTCTTCATGTAAATACTGTTCATATTTAATACAATCGAAACAATTAAAGAAATATTATTCTAATAATAGTTATGATAAAGATAATAAAAAACAAATTGCAAATAATAATATCACAATTGAGGAACTGTTGAACTCATAACAATAAAATTAGAATTACATACAAAATATGCGGCCATATGTATAGCATAAGACTTAGTAGTGGGTTAAAACTACGTATTGCGACCATTTTTAATTTCAAATTGTAAGAGGAACTCGTTAACAACTGAGTCAATTTCGTCACTTATGCTAACTTAATGCCAATTTTTTCTTATACATAAGGCCTATGGCTTTGACCTAAAAGATTAGTTTTTGAGCAACATATTTACATATAAAATTTGTGATTACTTTAGATTAAAAAAAATACCTTAAACAATTTTTTATCTTTGTTTGCTATCTTTTGCTTATGTTCTAAATAAAATAAAATACATACATAGGTGTATGTACATTAGGGTGGCCGTTATTTTATTTATTTTTTTGATTTCTTTTACTCTCGCCCCCAAATCGGTTCAGTTTTATGTGAAAAAAATATAAAAAAAATTTCATACCGTTAAGTTGTGTTTTAGGGGGATCTTCCGGCCCCCAAAGTTGGCCCTCAAGCCCATATATTCGCGCTCATGCTTAGAAAGAAGCAAATAATTATAACAAATTCTTCCGTCACGAAGTGTTTTCTTCTTTACTCTTATACCTACAATACTCAAACAAATTTCTTGCAAACAGTGTTGTTAACGTTTGTTTTATAAGATTTCGCTGTAGTAAAGCATTTGAAAAATCCCTCATGTCTTGAAAGTTCTTATAAGATGTCTTGTGCAGGAGACTAGTAAATACATACAGGGTGTTTTTTATTGAGGTATAGAACTTTAAGTTGGCATTACTTTTTTAACTGGCGGCCATTTTGTCAGCTGTCAAGTGATTAATATTTAGTTTGGTTTGCCATTTCATCATGAACAGGTTGACAAAAGAACAACGCTTGCAAATCGTGCAAATTTATTTCGAAAATAATGGTTCAGTTCGCGAAGTTTACCGCAAGCTCCGTCCATTTTATGGTCGACCTAATCGTCCATCAGAGCAATTAATTCGGTTAACCATGGATCGTTTTCGCACTACGTTTACTCTATGTGATAATACGCATCCGCAGAGACGTCGAACAGTGCGCACCGAAGAAACAATTGCCGCTGTAGAGCAAAGTGTTGAAGAGGACCCGAATGAATCGATTCGCCACCGTGCACAGCAATTGGAGCCGACTAACCGACTATTTTGTTCCCGAATTGGATGGCATGAATGTGGATGAGTTGTGGTTCCAACAAGACGGCGCTACATGCCACACAGCGCACGTCACAATCGATTTATTGAAGGAAACATTCGATGAGCGCATAATTTCGCGGAATGGACCTGTCAATTGGCCACCAAGATCGTGTGATTTGACACCATTGGATTATTTTCTTTGGGGATATGTGAAGTCGCTCGTCTACGCCAACAAACCAGAAACGTTAGAGGACTTGGAAGCCAACATTCGTGGCGTTATTGCCAACATACGGCCCCATATGCTCGAAAAAGTGGTTGAAAATTGGACCTGTAGAATTGGCTTTATTCGAGCCAGCCGCGGCGGCCACATGCCCGAAATCATATTTAAACATTAATGGCATAAAATTATCCTTCCAATAAAGCCAAATTGATGGACATTAAAACGATTTTTGTGTGTTTTATTTCAATTCGAAGTTCTATACCTCTGAAAAAAACACCCTATACATATGTACACATTATATATTACCTTACCAAATGCAGAAATGTATGGCAGAAAATGTAAAATTGTTTTGATAACTTTATTGAAGAAATGTAGAAACAAAAACAAATAAAGATCTCTGAACACTAAAAAAATTATCTTTATACATATGTAAGGCCATGATTAAAATTATAGTTTTACGAAGTGTAACATAATACGATGACAGTGCGAATGTATGGAAGCTTCAATATTCCATGAAGTCACTACATACTAGCTGCATTGAAATAAGCACTCAACAAGTATTTATACAAAAAAATCAAAAAACCCCACTGCGACAAACTTTGAACCCTTAAATATCCTAAATTGTCATTCGAAATGAAAAATCATAAGAGAAACCTGTCGAATCATACCCATTTTAATATAGTTCGGCGACTGTTTATTTTTTTCGTATTTACAAAATGGCGTTTGTTGGCCGCCAAATTGAATTTGGCATATCCTTAGTGGCACTCCCGGGATTAAGACAAATCGATTGACGTAAGAGTCATCAAAATTGGTCCACGCGTTCGGTTTATATAGTGCCGCAAAAGAACACACATACATACTTACATAGACTGATAAACACCCTTCTTTGCGTTGGGAGGTCAAGTAAAAGATATGCTACAATGTGGGACATCGCGAACAAATATCATGGCGTACGTAACCAGGTCTGTAAGCCAATAGCAGCTTGATATTCCCGTACAAACCTGCTTACGGTGAGGCAGTAACTTTTGCTGGGATGTATTATATTACGATCAGTAAATTTCGTTTTTTTTAAGCTATTACATAGCTTTTATCGCAGGCTTTGAGGGTGTCGACCGAATAAAGAAATTCAGTAACGAAAAAAACCTAAGACTATTTTTATTTGAATTGCTCAGTGTATGTTAACCCCTAAAGTATGCTATTGATTTCATTAACATACAGTATTGCTAGAACAGATTTTTAAATGTAGGAAAACTAGAGCTGCAAAACTATTGATGGTACTATCGATAGTATCGATAGTTTTATTTTAAGTGGACTATCGATATTTTTTTTCGATAGCGATACTATCGACAAAAACACTCTACTAAAAGAGAAAAAATCAAAGTAAATAAAAACGGAATGATGGCGACTGTGTAATAAAAAAATGCAACATTCAAATTTCGCCGCCTGGTTTGGCAATGGTTATCATTACATATATACATAATTGTGAAAACAAATTAATTAGTTTTGACTTATTTCAACATAAGATGTCAGTTTTTATCTACTAGATGCAAATTGCATAAAAATACAATTATTATGTCCCAACGGCTTTGATACTTGAAAAAACTTGACGGCGGCTAAATTTGACGACTACTGGACTGTCTACGCTCTTTACTTTTAAATAAAAGGTGACGCTAAATAGTTTGCTTCTCCTTCTGTTAAACGAATACTTTTTAGCTAACTGCAATAGTTTAAGTAATGATGAAAGATTTTTTTATTTTATTCCTTTTTAATTTATTTTTTATTGATGCATCTATCTATCTGTTTGCTTTTTCGTTTATTTTTTTTATAGAACTGTGTATATATGTTTGTTGAATATGTGTATTAAAAACATTGGAACTAAAAGTTTTAAAAAAATCAACTTTCTTTTTACTTTATGGAATGATTAAAATATTCCAGATTTTATATTAGAAAACACAATTGATAAGTTTTAGCCCTTATAGACACGGAAACTTTACTTTGCAAAGCCTTAATTCAGGAGGGAGAAAGACAGAAGGAGATAGTATTTATCACTCTGTCTTTCACACACCTGAATTAAGACTTTGCAAAATAAACTTTCCGTATGTAAAAGGGGTGTTTCTAAGAATCAAAAATTATCGATAGTATCGATGGCATCGAAAAATACTATCGAAACTATTGAATGGAGCCACTATCGATAGTTTTGCAGCGTACGTAAGAGCAATTGTGGTTGACAAAAAATGATAAACACAAACAAACAGAGAATTCATAGGTTTTTAGGGTGTCGACCGAATCAAGAAATTCCGTAACAAAAATAAAAACCTCAGACTATTTTTAGTTAAATCGCCCAGTGTATGCTAACCCCTAAAGTATGCTATTGATTTTATTAACATACAGTATTGCTAGAACAGATTTTTACATGTAGGAAAACACAAAATGATAAACAAAAAATGATAAACACAAACAAACAGACAAATCGTGTAGGTTTTTTATTTAAAAAAATAAATTTGCATAAGTTGATAAAAAATGCTAAGCAATAGCTTTACCGCAGCAGTCGCCGAGTGCCACACATATTTTTTTAAATATCAGAATATTTTAATCAAATACATTAAAAAATTGTTTGTCCTATCAAAGGTATTTTGACCCTTTTAAATCGTTAATTTAGCATTAAAAAAAACTAAAAATTCATCACTGATTATGGCAGTTTATTCAATTTGTAGGTCATTGTTCCAGAAGTAATCTATGATTGGCTTTATAGGTTGTGCGCTGATGCTAGAGTCTGCTTTGAGGAGTTCAGCGGATTTGCAGTGTATTTCAGGTGATTTTTTGGTCAGAGATTTTACAACATTTTCAATCTCTACAACTTATATACATTTCATCTCTTTCGGCGTGACTAGTACAGTCGTATTACCTCTCGGCGTGACTAGTACACTCGCATAGTCTCTCCAAATTTTGGAGTTGCTCCGCTTAGAAGTTATTATGATAATTAACTTTCAGCTTATGGCTGAAGATGAAGGACTGACAAGTCCTCTCCGCCACGGATTGAGCTTCTGCTGACAGATTTTCTGAACGAGTACTTTGCCTCCTTGCAATCCCTGTTGTTTAGGAGATTGCGATTTTCTGTACGAAGTGAGTGTATGTATTCATCCTTGACATTATTTATTTGTAATTTTTCTGTAGCAAAGTTTCTTCGAGATAATTGATTTCTTTTTTGTTTGACTGCTGTAATTTTAAGCTTTTGTCTCCAGTACTAAGGTGCTGATCTGAAGCTCAATAGGCACCCCTTCTGTTTTTCACATCGTGTGTTGGTCTATGGAGACCCAAGAAATTTAGTGAAATTTTTTTTGTGTGGAAAGATTGTGCCTTCAATGAACAGTTGTGTTGGTCTGTGGAGACCCAAGAAATTTAGTGCAATTTTTTTTTGTGTGGAAAGGTTGTGCCTTCAATGAACAGTTTATATTTCTAACATAATTATGTAAACAATTTTCCATTTTATTCTTTTACCAAGATGGCATTACATTTTCAATATTTGTTTTATTACATCCAACTTGTCCATTCATCATACATACATCTCCAATCAGTATCAGTATTTCGCCTTTGTGTGTTTTTTCTAGAAAGCTGTAGAAACTGACTTTATTAGTAATATCTGCTAGATCCATTCGGGTATGGCACTGTCTGCAGGTAATATTTCTTGCCCTAGGGAGATAATTCTGTCGGAATGTGGGTTCTGCTCTATAAGAGCAGCCTCCTTGCAAAATGGGAATTCAAGGCCAATTGCTTTCGGTCAATCTGCTTGTCTTCCTGAATATAAAACTGTGATGCCATTACTCGTCCTCACCTCGTTATGCCCTGGACATATTGTGTCACATAGGCTGGTAAATAAAACATTATTAAATCCTTTGTAAATTTTTTTAATCTGATTTAGATGTGAGGCTTCCAATAGCGCTTTTATATTCCGTGTTCCATATTAAAGCAGTGGCTGTGTCTTCTCAGAGAACGTTGCCAAATTGAACGAGTGCCTTTAATTTAAAAACTAAAACCGGCAACACTATGGTATGTGCTTGTCCCAGTCAGCACGTGTTCCGTTTATATTAGGTGTGCCTGTATGAGTGGGTTTGTTAGTTCGCTATTCCTTCTATTACAATATTTAGCTCTTTGTGCTAGTTATGTTTATTACTTGTGTGAATCCATTAATCAGTGATGCCGCCAAAGGCATTGATTCCGATTTCAATATGTATTTACGCATGTTTGTTTTCTTATTTTTCTTAAAGAAAGGGTGGAGAGGGTTGCACATGTTGATTACAACTTTCCGCTTTACATACATATATGTTAAGGCGTAAGTCTTATAAATTGTGTAACATAAAAAGGAAATCACAAAAAAATTCAGAAGAATACTTTTTGTCTCCTTCTCCTGATGCCCTCATCACCTCTTCAACGAGACTAATTAGTTCTTTTTAACCGACTTCAAGAAAGGAGGAGGTTAACAATTCGTTTTTTTTTTGGCGGTGTTACTTCATAACTCGGTACATTTTAGACCGATTTTTTTCTGAGAGGGTATAGCTTTCCATTGGTCCTACTATAAAAAAGTGCGGGGACACGCCCACAAATTTTTTAATTTAATTTTATGATATTATACTTATTTGATTACTGCGAAACCTATAAAACACCTTTGGTTGTTATAATAACACAATTTGAAAGTTTAAAAAATGGGCGGGATTACGCCCATTAAAATTTATTATAATATTTCACGCGGTCTTGCGAAACACCACACACCTTGAGCTCTAAAATATACACAACCCTCCATTTAAAAAAATTGGTGGATTCACGCCCACTCATATTTAATATTTTATTTTAAGTGGTTCTACTTTACCGATTTTTAGAAGACTTAACACGCACCCTGAGCTCAGAAAAACACACAATCTTGCCCATTAAAATTAAATTTTATATTTCACAAACTTCTTATATCATATCTTTGCATTGAAGTCGTTTTTTTTTTTTTTTTTTTTTTTTTTTTTTTGGCAGAAAGAATTATTTATTTTATTTACACGTGCACCATAGCCAGGGCCTAAAACGGGGAAAAAAATTCCAACATAAATTTTCCTTAGGTTAGGTTAGGTTAATCTGGGTGGTCCAAAGACCTCGCATAGACCGAGATTGATCCTTAGCGATACCAGCAGATGAGAAGAGAACCTATAAGTATGGCATCCTAGTTCGTGGTGCCTGTACGAATGACTCGCACACAGATTTAACAAATTTTAGCAATCTACACAGTTCCGCTCTCGACACAAGTTCAAGACTACCAAAAGTATGAGCACCAAAATAGTTATATCTAGTGCGGCTTAGAGCCGGACAGTGACACAGTAGATGTTCAATTGTATCAATCACCCCGGGCTCCTTACATTTCCTTACAACTTTTTGTAATCCATTACAGTGATTTCCGCTTAACTCATTTTTCAAAAATGCATGCTTTTCATTGCAGTCAACCTGATAAATTGTATTTGAATGTGAAACACATTTCAGGCTTTATTGGGGAGAGGGAGCACTAAAGAATTATTCATGCCAAATCACCACAAAAATTTTCAAAAAGGGAGATAATTCAACTCCGCTTTGCATTCAGAGTTTTGTTTGTCCTATGCCAGTCTTTAGATAGAACTTTGCTTGGCTGTTTTATTTTTTGTTTTACAGTGTAAATACTACAAGTTAATATATTACAGCATTATCGGGTCCCATGGTTGGAGGCATAATTGTCACATCTTCATAACCACGAAGCTATCCTGAAATTGAGTGAGCTCTTGGCCAGTAGGCAATATGCTTGTCAGATGGTTGCATGTTAGATTCCTGCCGGAGACTCTGAGTTTCTCTGCAGGCAAGCCAAAAAGAAGTTTCACAGTTTGTATTTGCTGCAGCAACGTTGATTTGATAGATTTTTTACTAGAATATTTGCCACCCCATATTCATATTATGGATATACTTACCTTAACGATTGTTTATGGAGTTTTTAATCGTACTTGGACAAAAAAAAAACAAAAAAAACTAAGAAAAAATATTATTTTTGGAGTTATAACATCGTCTTTGTTTTGCTTGTGTTGTGCCATAAATTTTAAAATAATTTGTATTCCTTCGGAATGAAAATCCCCATCGGAATGTTTCATTTGCAGACACAAAATTATTTTGTTGCAAAGTATCCAAAATGTAATTATTTGAAGTCATATTTCTTTATTATACTACTTATTTGTGCTTCTCATTAATATTAAGGCAGATAACATAAATGGCAGGAGTAGCCAGACAAAGAGCCACATGCCCCTTCCAAAGTGGGTTGAAATTCAGCTTATTTCGATTTCACAGCAAAGCCAAATGTATTAGATTCTTTTACGGTTAATTAGTGAGTATCATAAGAATACGAATATATTGATACAATTTAATATTTATTTTACGAAAATACGCGTGTAGATGTGTATAGTACGTGAGTGAATAAATAATATTCTAAGCAGTAGAGGAAAGAAAGTTGATACACCCAACAAATGAAAAGGTTTGAACTAAGATTAAATTAAGATAACAACTAAATTAAAACTAACAACTATCTACATCAGCTGCGTCTAAACACACATACCCTGACATTTGCATTTTAGGTAAACAGCTTTGAAAGCTCTTACACAACATTGTTGCCGCCGAGTTCAGATTGGCTGTTATGCTCTCGTCGGTCTGAAATCACAAAGCTCTTTTGTAAAAGCTCACACATTTCTTTACATGCGTAACTCACTGCGTAACCGGAAATGACCAATTCACATTAAAATTTTTCTGGCCCGTTTTTTGTTCTATTTGTATTTATCAAAATTATCCTAGGATAACGGAATCTCCAAAAATTAATGAGTAGAATCACATATTTTTTTTATTTTTAATATATTATATTACTTCCATTATTGTTTGTAAAAAAACAAAATTTCAATTAAGTACCCCATTCATATCTACTAGAAGCACAGTTATGCCAAATATCGAAGCATTTTAGCAAAAAAAAATAATTTTTTCGTTGTACGCTTCACGAGTAATGCCCCATATACATATGTATACATACATAAGTACGTAAATGGAAGTAAAAGATTATGTTTGCTGGATTACCAACATAATAAACAAGTCTAATGTTTGTGCGATTACTGGCTACTTAATCCAGTTAGATGTGTGTGTGTGTGGCAACTGTGTATTCATTTCATAATTATAAGCATGCCGCAAATATCAAGAATTAGAAGATAAAAACAAGACAGAAATAAAGAATATATATTAAATTGTACGTTAATAACATTTACTCGACTAAATCAAATTAATTTGTTTAGGGGAAATCATCATGAATTCTTACCTCAGAAACAAACAACCCTGAGAATACTTGATTGCATGTATGTCATATATTTTAACGAAAGTATATTCATTCATGTATTATTTCCTTCATTCATTAAGAATAATGTGTGTTTATTTATACACACATATGTATGTACATTAGGGGGCGCCTTAGTAAAAAATTTTGGGTTTTATCCAGTCTTATGATCTGAAAAAATTTCAAGTCAAGACCTACAAGAAAATGTGCGGCCTGTAATATTAACAGTATTGGCGGTGGTGTTGGCTGAAGTAGTTAGCACGTTAACTACAAAACCGAAGGTCCTGGGTTCGAGCCAACTCTCCGACAGTCATTAAATAACAACACCACGCATCTTTCTGATCATGATTTGTATTCATTTGTATCAGTGGTTGTTGGGAAGTTCAAGTGATGAAGGCATACTCACTGGCCACTGAACTATATTGACTTCAGCGGATACTAGTCCCAAAGTAACATCAGAGCGCCCTCCTTCGTCGGTGTGGTGTAGCAGAATCATCGGCAAAGTAAATCAACCAATAAAATCGCTACTGAACACAGCTTTGAATATTTAATACTTCTTATTGACACCAGAGGAGCTGCAATACTGCATTATTAATAATAATAAATAATAATAATAGAATAAAGTTTTCTCTATCTCTTCCTTCAACACCAGTCTTTTCTATTACTATTCCTTCTCTATCACCCTCTCTCACTATCTACTCTTCAACTCACAGATAACACACAGGATCATTGTTAGCGATGGTAACTTGGTGCTTTTGGAACTAATTTTAGTGCTTTTTCAAGACTCAAAACGCCAAATTTTGAGCGTTAGTGCCAAACTAAGAAAATAACTTTAATAAAAACTCAGTATAGAGCATAATTTTTTGTCTGATATATTTAACTAAATAGAGAATACCCAGCTAAAAAAAATTTATAGAGCATATATGATATCCCATATATGGTTTGGATCCGAAAAATGAGGGTATATGGGCATATATGATTATATATTCGTACATTTTCATACATTTATGAGTAAATATTTCCTCTACAGTATGCAAAGTTCATATTCATAGGCTGAGTTTACATCTGGCATTTCCTGTGTGTCATTTGCCCAAAAAAGCGTAACCAACTAATTACTAATGAACAACTGATTAAGATATATATTTATTGATTTAAACACTTTCCAATCATGTTGGATTCTATAAAATTTTCTATTATTTATGTATGAAACTGTTTAACTTAATAAATATGTGTCTGAATCAAACTGTTTTTCATTATTAATTAGTGGTTACGCTTTTTTACGCTTGTGTGGGACATGGCACACAGATGGAAACCCGGCCATACTCTCTTGATTCACAAAAGCGCACTGCTGTGCAATAAATTAAATTACTAAAATTACTTTTTTTAGATTTTGAACAGGGAGGTTGTATTTAATGAAACATTTGTTTGGACAAATAATGAAAAACGAACTAAAAGTCGTTTAATTCATCATTTTAAGTCAAAAGGTCAATCAATTATTTAAAAAACACAAAAATTATATTCGCACATTAAATTTAATTTAAGAAATCAGGTTAAAAACTAATGCAATTAATTATAAAAGAAAAAATAATCCGTCTAACAATAGTTTTTAATATAATTTTTTGCAGTAATATGAACTTTGTTTCTCATCTAAAGAATTTTGTTATTTTCTATAAAATTAATGACTGGATTATCCTTTTGATTATTTGATATATGTATTAAATGGGGCCACAATGTATAAAATCATACAAGAATGGTTTTTTTTTTGTAACAAAAGGTTTTCTTTTTTAGACGTTGAGGGTACGCATATAAACTTTGCATACCGTATGTATTTCCAACGGATTTTCAATTCACCAGTGATAAAATACCAAGCTTTTTTGATTGCAAAAACGATGTGAGATATCATGCATGCATACATTCTTATATGGCTCCATATATTAAATCTTATTTCTATATATGGATCCACATGTGAAGAGCTTCATAATTAAAGTTCCAGATATGAGCTCATATATCTATTATAATACATTTAATATATTAGTCCATATATTAGTTCATATATAATAGTTTTGCCATGTATAATCCCATACATTTCCATACATGAATTCATCATATTCATATATAATTATATACATTCATATATTAAAAACATATGGACCATATATAATTTTTTTACCTGGGTAGCTTAGAAAAGATATAACATTATTTAACTTCACTAGCTTTTAGTGCTGTTTTAAAAATTTAATGTGAGCTGGACTCTAAATTTCACCCTTTCTTACCAACAGCTTGCTAACCTAGCTGACCTAATATCAAGAGTAATTAAAATAAATAGCCCGTCCTTACCACGTTTTTCACCGTTGCATTATTTGGATTTAAGCGCCATTGTTCGTTCTGTTGAGAATTTGAAAATAATCCTGTTTCGCCTGCATTAAAAATATTGTGAGGTGTTGGTAATAGTGGATTCCAATCCGAACAAACTTAATCTCACTGACACCTGCATTTTTCGAAACAATTACTAGCTTTAAAATTGTTGTGTGCGGCAAACTTTTAAGTTTCTTTTAAGCAGTGCTCCTCCCAAACACATGTTTTGAATTCGACATGGCGTAAATCATTTGGATAAATATTGCTCAAGGTCTTGATATTCAACAAAGCGAATTTACCCGATTTTTTGAAATTGTAGAAGGAGTCGTCGGTGGTATATGGAATTCTTTAGCAATTTGTTGCTTACATTTGTCAGCACGGTTACCGCCATCAAATATTAAAATTTTTCTCACGTATAAATTTATGTATGCAGACAAATTAAAATTTCGTTGTTTTGATATCGCGACTTTCTTTTATATTTATAAATTGCTTAATTCTGACTCCGTTGTGTAGATGCTTTTCAATTAATACTTTGCTATATGGAGGCCTTGTAGCTCAAAATTTTTTCGTTATAACTATAGATTCGTTATATTAAGTTTCATACATATAAGCACATAGGTTTTGTAGGCTAAATATTTTGAATTGTAGTTGAAGTATGCTAATGCATTGTATAAGCAGCAACGAAGTGCATCTAGACGTGGTTAACAACCAACAAAAACAACCTTTTTTAAATTGCAAATTTTAATTGCTAATTTTTTATTTTTTTTATTAATATAATAATAAAATGTCAACATAAGTACATACATACACATACATACATATGTATGCATATATATATGTAAAATTATGTACATAGAAAATAAATTTTTTTTTTATGATATAAATATGTTCATACTTGTTGGTTTTATTCAATTCTTCTCAATTAAGTATTTAATTATAAAACTAGGGGAAAATTTGTTGAATTCACGTATGTTGTAAGCTTCATGGCAAAAAATTTTTTCTTCAACTATTTTGTTGTAAAATTAATATCTTTCAAGTTACAATACTTTAAATACAGATTTTCAGAGAAATTATGGTTTTTCCTGAATTTCATTGGGCTTGAGGCAGACCTTAATCTTCACCAATTGACTTGAAATTCTTGCAGATCATATTTTTTTGCCTATTGTCACTAATTGGGGGGATGTGAGGGGAAGGAGAAGTTGAAAAAAAAATTCCCCATATAGCTAAGACCCACCCTAATGTACATACATATATTCTCACCCAGCGGAAAAAAGTAGTAAGCAGGCCTTCTGTAAGCTCTTTTTTGTCAGACACAAGGCCTTATTACCAGCCAGCCAAGGCCTTTTGCGACCCCTTCCTCAACAGACCTGGTGGGAGGCCTTTTTCAACAATTTTGTTTCAGGGTTTTGTATATGTTATTTTGTCTTTTAAATGTAATTTTTTTCTGAAGCCTTATCAGCTTTGTTGCAAAACGTAGTACACTCAGAAAAAAATCCTATGAAATTAATAAGAATAATAATTATTTTAATAGTTTTTTACTATTGTTTTTAGTCAATGGGATAAATCACTTTAAATTAATAATATTCAAACTATTGAATCGGTAGTCGGTTTCTACTATTATTTTAATACTATTATAGTTTTGAATTAATAGTACACCGAATTATATTTTAATAGTATGTGCTATTATATTTAAAGTGAACCGTATTGATTTAATTCGGCTAAGATCATTAGAAGCTAATGGGACCTCCTTTAAAAATAATAAGAAAATCATATTAAAACTCAGCAAAATACTAGTGAAGCAACTATTGTTTTAATAGGATTGTCATATTATATTAAACGTAGTGTATTATTTATTTTATATTATATCCCGATTAAAGAAATAGTACTTCGCATTAAACTTTAATATGATGTACTTTTATGTTTAATAGGATTGAAATATTACTTCAAATGGCGTAAAGCATTATTCAATTGGACTCTGAAATTTTCAAAAACTTTAATAATTGAATCAAACAAAAATTTCTTTAAATAACAGAATTATTATATTTATTAAAGTACATTTGATATATAATTTTTTTTAGCCTGAAAGCCCTTTTTCCATCTTTTAGAAGATGTAAATGAATTGGAGGACCGTCAAATTCGTCGACATCATGTAAAGTAAATGTATTAATGTGTGTATGTACTATGTATGCTTGGTAATACTCACTAAAGTAGTAAAAAAACTAGCGATAAAATTAATAGTGATCCTATTGATTTAATAATATACCATATTAAATTAATAGGAATATACTACTCATTAGTTTTTTGAATATACTGTTTACCTCTGATGTGGTTCTGGAAACCTGGAACGCCGGAATGCCGTGCGATGGTTGTGGTGCTAGCTGCTGGCAACGCCGGAAAGCCGTGTGATGGTTGTGGTCCTGGTTGTGGAGAAGCCGGAACTCCGTGCGATGGTTGTGGTGCTGGTTGCTGGGAACTCCGGAAAGCCGTACAATGGTTGTACCTCAATTGTTTTTATTTTTTGGAGCAGAATTCATACAATAAACACTTAGGTTTTGGAACAACATAAAGTTGTTTTTGGAGCAACACAAAATTCGACTTCACTCTTCGCGTTGAAAATGAGAATGCATAAAAAAGAAAGTCAAAGACAGACATTTGCAAAAACGCGAAGAAGCATCTGTACACGGCTGGCGCATAACGTTAACCGGTGGTCACATTATTTTAATAGTTTTTTTTAAACTATTAAATCAATGGGATTAACATTGATTTTTGTGTAAACTATTAAAATAATTGTATATCTTATAGAAAATATAATGTGAAATGTTCCATTGAAAATTAATAGGGACACCACATTAATTTAATACTGCGTTTTCGTTGATTTTTAATATGGTGATCACATTACTTTAATAGTTTTTCATATTGGTACATAATAGTTTCAAAAAAATTGTTTCAATAGTACAACACTATTCAATTCCTATTGTTTTAATGTGATTTGGAACAAATTTTGTGCCTATTAAATTAATAGGGACCCTTTTGGCGAATTAATAGGATGCTTTTTTCTGAGTGTACGTTTACAAAATCTGTGTATGTATAATAAAAAAAGCAGCCTATGAAGAAGGAGGTAGGTAGGCTTTCCATACGGTCTTTCTGAGAAATCAAGCGGGATGCAGAAGGCCTTTTAAAGGAAGGACTCCAAAACTTTTTCACTGTATGTCTTACACATACATAATTGTGTATACATACCCACACCAAGAGGGAAAACGCAGATGTCTTTCATTCTTCAGACCTTATTAAGAGCCTGTCTAGGAATTTTTTTTTATTCTTATCTAACTACTAAAGAATGCCTTGTTGCATAAGAGATAAGAAACACATTCCCTTCTGTAAGAAGGGAGAGGAGAAGTAGCATTTTTTGTTTAATATTTTTACTAAAGCATAAGTAAAATCCATTAATTTGTTGGACTTTCAGAAGCGATAGGGGAACGCCTACTCCGCAATGACAACGCATGTGAAAGAGTATGGAATACAGCGAGCAGGCCTTGTACATGTAAAATAAGGAGTACATAGGCCTTCTAAAAGGCATCCGTACTCCTTGTTTTCCCCGCTGGTTACATACACATGTATGTATGTATATATGTAGTAAATGTATGCATGCAGTATTTGGCAAATAGTTAAAGAAGTGCATACATAACTGGCGCACGTTGATGATTAATTTCTTAACACTAAAGTTAAAGTCAATGTATAGAATGTAACTTGCATAAGGCAACAAACGTACTTAACACACTTCAACCCCTCTCTACTCTTCATCGAACTGACCCACACTCCCTTTATGGGTGATGATTATTTTTGTCATATACAACCGTGTACAACTTGTTCAAGTGATTACAAATGTTTTTATGATTTTTATTATTAACTACTGCCTATAATACATAATTAATTTATAACGAGTAGAATAAAATGTTTTTACTATCTTCTTCTTTGATTTGCCTACAACCCCTTGTAATTTTTGATAGTACCAGTGACATAATTTTTGAAGATCCTGAAATAAATGCTTCACTGTTCCCAATTTAAAAAATATATGGTTATCAAACTTGTTAAAAAAATAAATATTTAGCGACTTGTTAATAAAAATAGTTTAAATTTTTATTTTCCCTAAAATTGAACAAAAACGCCTAAAATATTTAAGAAGACACACACCATACATGTAAGGTTTTCTTTTTAATTAAAAGGCTTTATTTAATGTTAATAAAAATTATAATTTTATTTAATATAATGTGTTAATTGGTATTCTCCGTCCAACGTCTACCAGTAAAACTACTCGTAGCGTCAAAAATGCCCGTCTGTTAAAAGTTGTACTATATTATAGCAGAGTTGTACTGTTAGTAAGACTTGCAGCTCCTGGTCGTATGCCCGTTAATACCCGTCCCCACATGCCTCACTTAACATGGCTGTTTTAATAAAAACTTGAATCAGAACTCATTTCTTACGAATAAAGTCTCATACTCTGTACAACATTTCAACGGAAATACTGTTTCTGAAAAAAGTTGCTGAAATAGGACGACGTGAAGCGGACAAGGCATTATTTTTGGCCGAAATTCCTCTATATTTGGCAAAACTATACTTTTAGTCGATATATTTTTATGATATACATATATATTAGTGGTGTAACGAATGTCCATTTTCGGTATTCGAATATTTAAAACGATATTCGCGAATACGAATACGAATATTTAATGTTAAACTTATAAACATTAAATTAGGTTTCTATTTACCCCTGCAATATGAAATATTAAAAAATTGTTATTAAAAAGAACTTCATACTTCTGTTGGCGTACTTTAAAATTAATAAAAACTACCCAAAATGTTCAAGAAGTTCAGTAAATAATATTTGAATTACGAATGCGAATACGAATATTTAAAAATGGCCGAACATTTATACGAATACGAATATTCATGCATCACTAATATACATATATATATATGTCGAGTTATGGGTTGCCACTCCGTTGCCGGTTTAAAATATTGTTACAAATCCTTTAAATAAAATTATATTTGAAAAAAAAATTTGTGTTCAAAATCAAAAATTACCAATTGATACTCGTTATAAAATTGTTCAAACGTTGAAATGTTTTTTTATTAAACTGCCAAGAAGGGTTATATTTTCATGCGAGTTACATCCTTATTATAATTAAGACGTAAGTAGATAACACTTTCTAGATATAAGTAAACACAACTGTCTAGATCTTAAATGAAACTTAAATAAACATAAAAAGAATAACTATCAGCAGTATAAATAGAAGGCTTCGGTATACAATTTTTCACACAAAAGTTAGCTCATCCAGAGCTGGAAAGTGTGATTTCTTTAATTTTTGAGTTGGCTGAATTTCCATCCCTGGTTGAATGATATCGTTGTAATGTTGTGCCTATTTTTCAAGTAGGACCAGCACTCAGGAGATAACCCCTACTCATGCAATGTATTGTGCTTGAACTAGGAGGATATAGGGAGTAGTGTCTGTGGACATTCGATTTTAACTTTCCGACATTGAAACTGACAGGAAAGACTTCCGCAGGTAGTTTATTCCACGTACGAACAGTACGGCTAAAAAGGAATTTTCTCTGTAATGCGTAGTGCGATTTATTCGTACGTGTTGTGCGTAAAAATGTTAGGGTTTCAGGAACAAGTTCCATAATTTCATTAGAACACATTCCATTGTAGTAACGATAGAACAAGGAAATGTACCCCACATTGCGTCGATGCTCCAATGAGTCAATAGAGTTGGATACTCTACTCTCACGGATGAGCTTCTTCGCCCTCTCCTGTACGTGGCCAAGCAACCCAAAATAGACTTTAAAGCGCCGGGCAATACATCAGAGTTGTATTCAATTTTTGGTCGGGTATAAGTGGTAAGAATAGTAAGAAGATCAGATGGGGTAAAGTATTGCTTGCACAGTTTCAAAAATCCAAGGCACTTTAATGCTTTTTTTGAGACTAGAAAAATATGTCCAGTCCATCGAACATCACACTGAATTTTCACGCCAAGAATATTAAGCGCTTCCGATTCCTTAATATTTATACTCACCATAGTTATGGAGTCAGCAGCATTTTGGGTCATGCGTCTATGAGTAATCATAAAACATTGGGTCTTACGGTCGTTGAAATCGACCCTATTCACATAACCTCATTCAGAAATTTTTGCCAAATCATAGCTTAATCTCTCATACATTTTTTTGTCGCATAGCCTCAAATTCCGGCAGGCTAGGTCGATTGCTGACTGAGAAAGAATGGCAGATGCTGCTGTCGTCCGCGAATTTTTAATTTTATGCCACAGTGCAGTGTTAGATGTTGACCAATACACAATACCTTTAGTGGATGAACTATTTGATGCAATGACTGGCGGTACAAAATTCACAAAAATTTTAAAAATATACTTACCCCGAAATACACCCAGATGATAGAGAATATCTAACGATGAACATACATAACGCTCTGTACCAGCCGACACGGTTGATGTTCGGTGTAGCTAGCCCCTGCCATTGGCAGCGTTTCATAAAACAATTGCTTGCAATATTGTAAGAGTAACATTTATTCTAGATGACATGAAAATTACAACAGAGGACGAAGGCAAACATCCAAGTAGATTAAATTAAGTATTAAAAATGCTAAATATGCATAATATGCGTGTAAAATGTTCGAAAACGTCGTTATAAAAACATCTATAGAATATTGCAGTTTCTTAATAGATAAGGAAGGAAAACATAAAATTAAATCAAAAGTAGAAGCTATTCAAGACTTAAGAACCCCAAGAAAAAAGGATAAGGTTCAACCATTAGTAGTCTTGTAAACTATTATGGCAGATCTTTTAAGAATCTAATCTAATCCTGTAGTACTGTCTGCGATAAACCGTCTTCTACAAAAGAATGTAGAATTTATATGGAGCTCAGAATGTGAGCAGTCCTTACAAAAGCTAAAGAAAGAGATGAAGTTGGACGTAGTTTTGGCTATAGATGCCAGTCTGAACGGAGTAGGTGCCGTATTAAGTCACTAAGTGCAATATACAACAAAAAGGTCTTTACACTTTGCTACTCAAACCCTCTCTCTAAAAAATGCAACAAAAGTGTAGTCAAATTGACAGAGAAGCATTAACAATTGTGGTAGGTATTCATCGTATTTATCAATACCTTCTTGGCATAAAATTTATACTCGTAACAAATAACAACCCCATTGCATAAATATTTTCACCAAAAAAAGGACTGCCACTATTGTCAACCTCATACATGCAGAATTATTCTATTGTCTTGCAATTTCGAAATATGCGTAAAAAATTCAAAAGACAACGATAACGCTGATGCTATGTCACGTTTAGTGGGCAATTCAAATAAGTGGGACATGTTCACGTCGAAAAAAATGAAATTTTCCAAGAGGATATAAATTCTATTGAAGTTAACATGATTACATCTTTACCAGTAAAAGTAGCAGAGTTAAGTGCAGCCACAGAAGCAGACATGAAGACTAAAATATTGCGTGATAGTTTTAAATGTAGGCCGCAAATGCGATCGTAAACATAGATTTCGAGTCTACATTCCAAAAGAACTTCGAAAGCAAGTCCTATCGAAAATATACGCCGAATATTTTGGAATAACTAAAATGAAATCATTAGCCAGAGCTTACTGCTGGTAGCCCTCCCTTGATCGTGACATTAAAAATATAGCGTCAAACTATGTGGAATATCAATCAGTTCGACCGTCAGCTCCAAAAGTTATGCCAACACAACAACACAATATGGAAACCACCAACAAGAGTTTTTGAAAGAGTCGACGCGTATTTTCCTGGGCCACACAAGAGAGAAAATCTTTTTATTTTATTGCATGCTTTTTGCAAATAACCCTAGGTTCATGTTGAGCCAGATATTATCGCAAAGTACACAATAAAGATATATCGTCACATTTATGCTACATTTGGATTGCCAAATATTATGGTAAGGGATCATGGTACGCAATCACTGAAGTCCATTAAAATCACAAAATATGTCTTTATGTCATTAACTTTGTACAGTGTCTCACATTCAAAAAATAAGTACTTCATTTATTGTTTATAAAGGCCCCTAGTATGATTTACAACTAAGGTGACAGTCGAGTCGTAGTCGCCAAATTTGTATTATGGATTACAATTGTTTTTTACCATAAGACAACTGCTTTTTATCAGTTGTATTTTTGTTTTTATTTCGACTACTCCCAAGTAAGTGGAAGTGGAAGCACTTCCGTACCGGATTACCAACTTAATGATTTTAAAAATGCGTGAGACTAAAATAATCGATTCTTGAGAAGGACTTACTTTTTTATTTGGCAACTTGTTCACGTAATCCATTTAATCTAAAATAATCGTTCTCCTCATTTAGCAACTTGTAATGGGTGTTTTTATTGAGGTATAGAACTTTAAGTTGGCATCACTTTTTTAACTGGCGGCCATTTTGTCAACTGTTAAGTGATTAATATTTAGTTTGGTTTGCCATTTCATCATTAACAGGTTGACAAAAGAACAACGCTTGCAAATCGTGCAAATTTATTTCGAAAATAATGGTTCAGTTCGCGAAGTTTACCGCAAGCTCCGTCCATTTTATGGTCGACATAATCGTCCATCAGAGCAATTAATTCGGTTAACCATGGATCGTTTTCGCACTACGTTTACTCTATGTGATAATACGCATCCGCAGAGACGTCGAACAGTGCGCACCGAAGAAACAATTGCCGCTGTAGAGCAAAGTGTTGAAGAGGACCCGAATGAATCGATTCGCCACCGTGCACAGCAATTGGAGCTTTGTCCATCAACTTTATGGAAGATTTTGCGCAAAGATCTTGGCTTGCGACCTTACAAGATCCAGCTTGTGCAAGAATTAAAGCCGCGAGACCATGCAATGCGTCGTGATTTTGGTGTATGGGCCGAGAATGAGATTGATCTCGATGCTGATTTTCATCGCAAAATTTTGTTCAGTGATGAGGCTCATTTTTGGTTGAATGGCTACGTCAACAAGCAAAATTGCCGCATTTGGAGTGAAAAGAATCCACATGAGACCCTTGAGACGCCATTACATCCACAAAAACTGACTGTTTGGTGTGCTCTATGGGCTGGTGGAGTCATTGGGCCATACTTCTTCCGAAATAATGCTGGAGAGTCAGTTACCGTTAATGGAGACTGGTATAGAGCCATGATAACCGACTATTTTGTTCCCGAATTGGATGGCATGAATGTGGATAAGTTGTGGTTCCAACAAGACGGCGCTACATGCCATACAGCGCACGTCACAATCGATTTATTGAAGGAAACATTCAATGAGCGCATAATTTCGCGGAATGGACCTGTCAATTGGCCACCAAGATCGTGTGATTTGACACCATTGGATTATTTTCTTTGGGGATATGTGAAGTCGCTCGTCTACGCCAACAAACCAGAAACGTTAGGGGACTTGGAAGCCAACATTCGTGGCATTATTGCCAACATACGGCCCCATATGCTCGAAAAAGTGGTTGAAAATTGGACCTGTAGAATTGGCTTTATTCGAGCCAGCCGCGGCGGCCACATGCCCGAAATCATATTTAAACATTAATGGCATAAAATTAGCCTTCCAATAAAGCCAAATTGATGGACATTAAGACGATTTTCTTGTGTTTTATTTCAATTCAAAGTTCTATACCTCTAAAAAAAACACCCGTTACATAATTTTTTTACATTTTAGGTAATGTGATTTGTAAACGAGTAATGAAATTTGGTAATCAGAAAGGTAAGTCATTATATGGCAAATAGTTCTAATGGTAATGTGTAATTTTTTGCTGGGTTGTATTAGTTTTTCTTTATTTTTCCAGACGCCAACCAATCCCATTTCTCAGCCAATATTGTTGCCGAGTTCATAAAACTTAGAATCTCAAGAAAAAATAGTAAGGCGAAAACTAAAAATATTTAAAATACTTTGTGATGGCTACTATGGTTTCAAAAACATAGCATAGACAAGAACCTCTTCTCTTCAAGTATTGTTTCGAAGACAAACTAAAATTAGTTGCAATTCATAATATCAAAAAACCGTTATGTTGCTTTAAAGTTAAGTTTTTTCAATTTCAATTCAACTTAGTTGAGTTTTAAACCGTAATAAGGGCAATCATTACATAAATCAATTCAATAAAATTTTTTGTTGTATCATTTACAATTCGTTAAAATAAATGACAAAAGGACTCGGGTTCCAGTTGCAGCTGTGGTGTAAAATTAATTATGCCAATCATGACACTAGTATTGCAAAGCGAAAAATAAAATATTTAATGCCCCATTGTGCATATTTATAGCTCCAAGTTAATGGCATTGAAAAATTATTAAAACATTGTTGCGAATGACACAAAACTCAGGCATAAAATAATGTTTAGATTTCTAATCAATTCTCCTTAAAAGATGATGAGTACGAATGTGCATATATGTATTTATGTATATTAACGCTAAGTCATTAAAATCAAAACGTATTCTCTGAAATCGTATCATCTCATGACTTGTATAAAAACAACATTAAATGAAATTCATAATAAAAATTACATTTACATAAACATAAGCAAGTACAATAAATGGGAAAATTAATAGAAAAAAACTTTTCCAAGGAAAGCAGGAAAATTAGTATTTGAGCAGAGAGCCTTAACTTGTAGTAAATGGGGAGGAAAAAGGTTTTCGTAATCATGCGGTGTAAATTTAAGGATAGTTTTAGGAAAACATTTTAAAAATATTTTCAGTCAATATTAATTTAAATAATAATTTAATTTCCAGTTTCATAAGGATCATTTTAAATTTTTAGTGGGTACATCCTTGTGCACTTTTCCAAGAACAAGATTTGTAAATACATACAAATAACTTTTTAGTAAATACATTTTAAAATTTGATTGGGATTGCACCTGCAATGATTTTTGTAAGCACAACCACGACAGTTGCAACTTAGGAAAATAAAATCAGCTCAATTCTCTTCAATTAAATATTTTGTTTTAGTAAAAATCGGGCGAATCAAAAAATATTTTCATCTAATACTTTTTGCACAATAATTTTTGTTTGGAAAAAAATTTTAGCAGAAAAAAAAATCAATTAAAATCATTGTTATATTAAGACTAAACTTTGTTGTTATCGTAATATTTGAACACTATATTTCTTTTTGAAGGTGTTGAGATTGGCTAGTGGTTTGTGTACTGAGGAACCCAAGTAAAGATGTGAGTATTTTTTTATTAACAAATATGTAGACAAGGAATTAAGGAAAAACACTTGCAGAACAGGAAAACATAGTTTTTTCGAAGAACGCTACACCTTCATCATCAGCGTTCATGTGTTCACCAACTCGACAATTTCAAAATAGGCTAGATTTAGAAATAAATGGCTAGATTTTACAAACGATTAAAAACTATATTATATATCCCAGGACCTAAAAATTTAATTATTATTTTTTTCACTTCAATCTGTAAAAAATTAATCCAATTTAAAGTTTACTCAGTTTCTTTTTCTATGCGAACGAGGTCGCGGGAAAACGCTAGTACCTATAAAATTTTGTTATAATTTGCTTTTTCATTTTATATTGCAAACATAGATTGTCTGGAGGAGAAGAATATAAAAGAAAAAATTAAGAAAGTTGCGTGGAACAGTATAAAATGTAAGAAATTCGTGCTGTTTCTTAATGGATGCGATCAAAGTCACGCTAAAATTCTAATTTGAAATAAAAATTTTAATGAAATATCAAACACACATACATGCGTATAAAAAAAATTTTTTTTATTATAATATTCAACATTTATTTTAATATTCAACCACAACTAAAGGGTGTCCCAACAAGAACGCAAGATTTAAATTTGGCGCCATTCGAAGTGTCATTGTTTGACATTTGAACAATTGTTACTGTTTGATAGTAGAAGGTACGAGGTTAGTAAAAATGGAGCACTACACGAATGAACAACGCATTCTCATTGTGAAATTGTTTTACCAAAATAGTGAAAGTTTTTCGGCTACAGTTCGCAAATTTGCGATCAATTTGGGGTTAAAATAATACTCCAAAAGGGTCTACTGTAAAGAGTTTAATGGATAAATTTGCCGAAACTGGGTCTGTTAGTGATGTAAAGACAACAACGCGCTTTCGACGAGGTCGATCGACCGAAAATGTCGCAGTTATTTCGCGTTTTGGAGACCAGAATTGGCCGCCTAGATCGTGCGATTTAACACAATTATACTTTTTTCTTTGGGGTTTTTTGAAGTCGATGGTTTACGCGAATAAGCCGACGACGACTCAAGCCCTAAAAGAGGAAATTGGACGCTGCATTAATGAAATACCGCAGCATATATGCAAAACCGCCATTGAAAATTTCATTAAAAGAGCGCGTGTGTGCCAGCAAAGCCGCGGCGGCCATCTGCCCGATTTGTTGTTCCACACATAACCTCATTTTGTCTACTTTACGATATAATAAAGTTTCACGATTTTTTTTTAGTATCTGTGTTTTATTTAAAATTTAAATCTTGCGTTCTTGTTGGGACATCCTTTATATACATTTAAGATAACATAGTTTTTGACTCATCTGCACAAAAAATGGTGCAAATTTGATTGTGCAGTTAAGTCGAAATTACTATAACTGCAATAGTGTCGATTATTTTTGTTACGAAAATCACGTCTTAGCTTTTGCGTCTGGCATAAACAGCATAGCTGTAAAGTTTTGCATGTAAAAATGCATAACAAAATTATAATTACACATTTTCTTAGAGTTCTCGTGGTACCTTCATAGCAAACAGTCGATTAGCGGAATTTTACTTAGATACAAACAAAAAAATATACAAAAAAATATTCGTAGTACATATTATTCGTAATAGAAACATACTGACTTTAATAAATAAGCTTTATGCTTTGCAAATATTTTTTTTACATAGTAGAAATAACAGAAACAAAAAAAAAAAAATAACCGCAAACAAAAAAAAAACATAAACAAAGTTACATTGAGGAATACTCTATATGTGTACCTCGAAACAAATAAACAATCATAAATAACAAAAAAAAAATAAAAAGACCGCAAACAAAAAAAAAAAAAAACACAAATGAATAACTCTTGAGGAATTCTTTGTATGAGTGCCTCAAATACAAAAAAATTTGAAGTGAGTTCTAATGGCAGAAATGCTTATTTTACTGTGAGTTCTGAAACTCTTAATGAAAAAAATATAAATAATAAATCTGATGAAAACCTTTTTTTAACGGCAAAGCCAATTTCTCGTCAGCGATCAACTTCGCTTTGTCCAATGCCAAATAGTAATGATGCATTAACATTACAGTTGCCTAGTACTTCTTCATACAAGCCAGTAATATCACCACCTTCAGGCTCGTGTTCATCACTTAACAAAGTTATCACTACAGATAACAGCGACTCGAAACTCAAGGTGCAAGTCGGAATGGACAGATCTATAACCGTAGTAAAGCATGGGCGAAGCCCGAATTCTTCAAAAATTTCATCTGCTCTAAAAATGTCTAGGGATAACAGCGCAGCCTCAACTAATCGTCAAAACCGCTTTAAAATTTTGCAAGATGAGAACGACAAACCCGATGTATCCTCGAATAAAACATCCAAGCCGTCACCAATCTATTTGAGAGAGAAAAATACAAATGCCCTTATTAAAAAATTAATTTCGGTCATTGGTGAGAATAAATTTCACATTGTCCCAATAAAACGTGGCAACATCGATGAAACGAAAATTCAAATTTATGACGAAAAAGATTTCCGCAAAATGGTTTCTGAATTTGAAAAAAAATAAAACAAGCTTCTACACATACCAGCTTAAGAGTGCTAAAGGCCTGGAGATCGTATTGAAGGGCACAGATTCCTATGTTGTTCCTGAAGAAATAAAAGATGCACTCGTCCTCCAGGGATTTAAGGTAAGAAATGTATCTAACATAATAAGCAGAGAAAAGGTACCCCAACTTCTATTTCGTGTTGAACTGGAGCCGAATGATATACACTTGAAAAAAAACGAGACTCATCCTATTTATAGCGTAAAATACCTTTTATACAGAAAAATCACAGTTGAAGAGCCACATAAGCGTTCAGGTCCCGTGCAGTGCCATAATTGCCAAGAATATGGCCATACAAAAACTTACTGCAATTTACCTACTGTTTGTGTTATGTGCGGCGAATTACACGGCACTGCTAGTTGTACTAAACCAAAAGATCAAGCGGAAAAAAATGCAGTAATTGTGGAGGTAATCACACCGCTAACTACAGAGGTTGTCCTGTGTACTCTTTCATAAAGAAGACTATGGTGCAAAAACCTAAATTAGCTCCAGTTCAAACAACAAACGCTTCCTCAGCCACGTTTGCGCAAATTAGCCAACCAGTTACTTCACGTGTATCGTATGCCGATGCTGCTAATGCCGGTCATACACTACAGTGCTCAAGTCTGGCACTGCGTAAATTAAGCTTGTGACACACACTATACAAGTAAACTGTGCAGTTTTTATTTTAAAGCTATAAGTGAAGAAGACAACATGTGCAAATACTGCTTTATTTTATTAATTGCTGTGGCAATAAAAACAGCCTAAATCCTAAATGTGTTAATCTTTTTAACAGCCATTTCTCTATTTGCTTCGGGGTATTTTTTCTTTAGTTTATTAATTCATTTTTCGTAGGCTTCGATTTTCATAATTCTATTGCTATAATCACTGCTTTTAATGCGCCATAATGCAGGCGATTCTTTGTATAATTCTAGGAACTCTGTCCAGAATATTTTTTCTGCGCTCATTTTTTGTTTTTAACTCTTAAAAAATCACGACAAAACTGAGCGTTTGCAACATACACTACACAAGTTCACTGTACAGTTTTCAAACTTGAGCAAATATCAAAATCGTTTTGATATTTACTCAGTTCACTGCGTAAATAGCACAACCGCCCCCATACACTACACAAACGCACTGTACAGTGCCAGACTTGAGCACTGAACTTGTGTAGTGTATGGCCGGCATAAGGCTAGTTTTATTCCGACACAAAATGTTTCACCGCAAAATAATTCAACAAATACAAACTCAAACTTTAATTTTAATCGCCTTGAAGCCACTATTGAAATTCTTGTGCAAACTATCAACAACTTTACAACAAATATTACTAGCATGATGCATGAAATGCTACGAATGCAGAATACACTGCTTCAAGCATTAATTAACAAGCCATGAGCACGTTAAAAATATGTTTCTGGAACGCAAACGGCATTCGCCAACATAAAAATGAACTTGAGCACTTCCTTACGAAAAAATAATATTGATGTAATGTTGGTCTCTGAGACCCATTTGACTTCTAGAAGTCTCTTTAAAATGAATAGCTACACATTATATGATACAAAGGACCCTAGAGGGAGAGCATGCGGTGGATCAGCAATTCTAATAAAGTCAAGACTCAAGCACTATATTCTTGACAACATTTGTGAAGAACATCTACAAGCAACAAACATCTGCGTTGAGAACTTTTGTTCAAATTTCGTGATATCTTTAATTTACTCCCCTCCTAGATTTTCAGTCACTGAGGATCAATACGAGAAATTCTACAAATCTCTTGGACCTTGTTTCGTAGCAGCTGACGACTACAATGCTAAGCATACGTTCTGGGGTTCGCGTCTTATTACGCCTAGAGGTAGGGCGTTGTTCAACACAATTTCAAAAATGGGCTTGGATATTATTTCGAATGGGGAGCCCACTTACTGGCCTGCTGACGTACGAAAAATTCTGGATGTTATAGACTTTGGCGTCACAAAAAGTATTTCTAGGGAATTAATTCACGTTGAAGCTTCCCTACATCTCTCGTCCGATCACTCTCCCACGATCGTTACAATCTGTAGCCCACTATGAAGTGACTTACCTCATCCATATATGAAGATGATAAATCGTGTTAATTGGCTGGGGTTCAAAAAATACCTTAGTAGTCATTGTACGGAAAATATTAAGCTAAGAACACCAAATGATATTGAATCTAACATTGCCAATCTCAACGAGAATATTAAACAGGCTGCTGAACATGCCACTACCTCTCATCCGCAGACTGGGCTTAATAAAATTTATTCTTCAGAGATTGAACGTCTCGTACGTGAAAAAAGAAGAGCTAGCAGGGAATGGCAACAGCACAGATCACCCCAAAATAAAATTAGATTTAAAGAGTGCACGAAACGACTCCAAGAGTTGCTTGCATCTGAGAAAACTGCATCTTTTAAAAATTATCTGGAAGGTCTTGATGGCACACCAACATCTAATTTCTCTTTGTGGTGTGCTGCTAAAAAGCTTAAAAGACCCGTTGAGTTTAAACTACCTCCGCGCACTTCGACCGGTGATTGGGCAAGAAGCGATACTGAAAAAGGTAAAATATTTGCCGAGCATTTAAAATCCGTATTTACCCCAAATACATGTACTGGTGTTGCTGATTTGCCGAGTGTAGTTGCTCTTCCCCCTCGACCCTTAAAGTTTAAGATGCGTGATGTACATAAACTAATTGCTGAGCTCAACCCGAAGAAAGCTCCAGGTATTGATGGTATTAGTAACAATATGCTGATGAATCTGCCTCGCACTGCAACTAGAATCTTACTATTTATTTTTAAAGCCATATTACGACTAGAGTATTATCCACACAGCTGGAAGCTTGCCAAGGTCAAAATGATTCCAAACCCGGGCAAAGATCTTACTAAAGCTGAGTCTTACAGGCCAATAAGTTTACTATCAACAATATAAAAGCTTTTCGAAAAACTGCTCATGACAAAATTATCCCCAATTCTAACTGATAGTGGGTGCATACCGGACCATCAATTTGGTTTTAGAAGTCAGCATAGTACCATTGAACAAACGCATAGATTGTTTCAAGTTATAAGAAAAACATTTGAAGAAAAGAAGTATTGTTCTACTCTCTTTATTGATCTTTCTCAGGCATTTGATAAAGTATGTCATGAAGGCCTAATTTTTAAATTGAAGACATATCTACCAATAAATTTTCTAAAGCTATTAGAAAGTTATATTCTATCCCGGAAATTCATTGTTGTGGAAGGAGACTTCATGAGTGTTCCCGAATCTATATCTGCCGGTGTGCCACAGGGGAGTATACTGGGACCAGTTTTGTATTTGATTTATACTTGTGATATGCCTGTTAGCACTAAAATCCATACATCTACTTTTGCCGATGATACAGCCTTCTTTGGCATGCACGAAAACCTTCACGAGGCATCCCGATATCTTCAGAAACATATTACCGAACTGGAACTATGGTTAAAGTTATCGACGGCTTAAATGGAAACAACACATTGATTCTAAACTAACACAAATGAAACTAAAATTAGTTCAGGTACATTGGCTGATTGGTAGAAATTCAACACTCAGTCTAGATTGCAAACTTTTGATATACAAGTCACTTTTGAAACCTATATGGTGCTACGGAATTCAAGTATGGGGCACTGCTTCAGCTTCCAATGTCGAGAGAATCCAACGAAGGCAAAACAAAAGTTTACGTATGATAACTTCGGCTCCACGGTACATCAAAAATTCAAATATACATCGTGATTTGAATATGCCACTAGTGATTGAAGAAATTGCAAAATACGCAGGCAAATATTTAACAAAACTCGAATCACATCCTAATCCGCTTGCTTGTAATATTTTGAACTTTACTGGACACATCCGCCTAAAAAAGATGGACACAAGGGCTCTTATACTCAACACTCCAGATGGGACTACTTCAAAATATTTTTTTTTTCTTTTTTGATTATCACTACTTATGTATTATTTATAACTATCACTAAGTTTATGTCCGACAGTGGTCGGGCCTAATAATTATATTCTAGATTTAAGATTTGAATACTTATGCCCATTTTTACAGTTGGTAATCAAACCCTAATTATTTTGAAGTTCTAATTAAATACGAAATTGTGTTTTTGAGTGCTTATTTAAATAATAATTAAATGCCCAACCTTGCGAAATTAAACACTACTTAAGTTTTATGTTTTTATGCGTGTGTGTGTTTACTGAAAACATGCACATGAGCATCATGCGGTCCTATTAAAAAGAATTTCGTTTAAATTTCATAAATATATAACATATACAGTACAAAGTTTCATATCATGGAATAAAGTAATATAAAAATGTATTATGATGTTCTTTTGGTCTAATAAAATCAGTTTTTATGCAATTTAATTTTCTACATGTTGATAACCTAACTTTTTTGCTTACGTTAAACAGCTGCTGTTTGAAAAGCCTTCAATAATACTGGGAAATTTTTCAGTGCTACCGTACTTTCAACGTAATTTAATAAGAACTTTAAATAACCACTGAAAAAATTAAATCGTATTTAATTACAACTTAATTTTAAATAAAAATTAGCTAATTACGTACTTAATTTTTAAGTTAAAAACTGGGGGTTATTGTTAGTTCATATTTGAAGATACAATAAATAAATACATGCATTAAAAAAAAACACATTTTTTTTAACGCCATTGTTGTGTGTTTTGTTATTGATAATAATGCTAAAACAGTAACATATTACTCTGTTGCATTCTTTGGTAGTTCTTTTGTTGCGAGTTAAAAATTTTATATGAAAAATGGCAAAAAATTCCTTAAAAGTAGCGATTAAAATAAAAGTGGCTAAAGAAATTGGTAAAAAAATATCTTTTCTTCTAGCTACAGGTAATGAAAAATGGCTAAATTTAGCCAAAACTTGCTAAATTTTCATCACTGGTTCGTAATGAGGTCGCTTTTCTAATAAGCTCAAGGGTGTCTTTGAAAGCAAGGAGATGCTCGCTAGGGTTGTCGTATGTAAGTCCTTATGAGAGTTAAGTCCAGCATATATCAGGATATCGTATCAACTCAACCTGCATAGCCAAATGAATGATTACGTAACTTAGAACATTTTTAAGTCCTTACCAAGATGACATTAGCATGAAAGTCATTTCTGCAAGATTTCACTCGGTATACTGAGATGAAAATACCAAAATTATTAAAAATCGTTGTTAGAGACGTCGCTCCACATCATTGACAGGTCGTCAGATTATGTGTAATTCGCTTGTTTTTATAGCTGCGGTATTCAATCTTTCAGGACACCTGTTTTGTGTAGCATCCCCCTGTTGCGTTGCATAGGCTGACGAGATGCCAGTTCATGTGTTTCTTGTTACCAATCCACTATCCATCATAATTTCATATCGTTTCCGGTCCATCCACGTGCTAGGTTTTGATCACCCCATGTTGGTATTGTAAGCATTCCCAATTCGCTCAATGCGAACCAAAAAAAGACTACAGATTATTTTCAAATATGATTATTTAAGTATCCGTTGGTACAGTTATTGAAATCATCCAAGAGCCGACAGCGAGTAAATGAATTAAAACAATTATTTTTGTGTGTATGCATTTGTTTTTGTGCGTAATTTTGTAATAAAAATCTATATATACATACATACATATGTATATTTGTTTCCTCATTATTTTATATTTCCCCCATTTGAATCTGTGGAGCTTCCGATACCATCAATTAGATACATGTAAAAATCACATTTAATTAAGACAGTCAGACAATCCACAGTAATTTCGTTTCATATTCTATGCGAATGGATATAATAAAAACACTTATTTATTTATAAATTCATTTATGAATGCAATGCTTTTAATGTCAACGACACACACACTCACTGATACATAAACAGTTATACCCTCCCAAACACATAAATTAATGCGCGAATCAAGTATTATGGCCATTTGATAAACCCACGAATGAATATCGGGATGATGAGCTTTCACATAAGTTTCTTGATTGAAATTTCTTCTGAAACTAGTTCGCTACCTGCAGGTAACGCGACTAACTAATTTATAAACACTTTTAATTATATTACAAATATAATATTTTATTTTAATCAGAAAAAAATTCTATTCGAAATTTCAATACACATCATTAATGTATGAATATTATTTCGGGCAAATGGCCACCGCAGCTGGCCTTGACAAAGAGTTTCCTGAATGTACAATGCTGATTGAGACATGTCAAATCGCACGATTGAAGGTAACTTTTACAACCAACCAACTTTCCGCGAAATTTTGATTTCAATAAGTTGGTGGTAGCGCCATCTTGTTGAAAACACATCTTAACCGGGTCAATGTTATCCATATTTTCAAACCAAAATTTATCGAGATATGGTAAAAATCTCCACTTACAGTAATGCAAGGCTCCGGCTTAATTTTTGAAGAAATAATGTGCACAAGCTTATAAGCCGCACCAAACGGTTAATTTTTCGGGATAAAATGGATTTTGTAAGCTCTGTTGGGAACTGATTTCACGTAATTTTCGCCAAATTTGTTTATTAACATACTAATCGCCCGTTAAACCGAAAATGAGCCTCATCACTGAACACAATTTTTCAATAAAGCTTCGTGGTTTTCAAGGTAAATCCAAAATACTTTGTAGCGCTGTTGAAACTCGATTATTCGACTTTTTCCAGAAACCGGTTTTCGAATAGTTCGAATATTTGAATTTATGAAAAACCCGGTTTCGGTTTTTACAATTCAGGAAAAACCGGTCAACCGGTTTTTTTAAGTAAGAAAATTCCGGTACCAAGCTGTCAATAAATGGCATCCAAATATGTTGTTATTATAATAATTTTTTAATTTATTATTTTTTGTACAAACATATTTATTAGCACCCTAAATATTGGCATAATTAATTTTTTGAATTTCTTCCCAAGTTTCCTCAAATCCCAAAAATGATGGATGTATGTAGAGTTTAATCCTTAATGGTATATACATATGAATGTATGGACAAGGTGGATATCTACCTCTATATAAAATATGAAGCAAAATGGCAACCAAACTAAAAAACACTTTTTGCAACTGTATTTTGACATCCATTGCACTCCATAAGGCCAATTAAATTCGCTTCTGCTATTACCTCATAAAATAAATTCTCTTAAATTTCATGTTTCAGTAAATGTTGCCATGCCCTAAAAAAGCTTAGAGCTTTTGCACTAAAAAATTACTTACGGAAATCAACAAAACATGCAAAATGTACAAATCGAAAAGTATT
This sequence comes from Tachina grossa, assembly GCA_949987645.1. Lineage (NCBI taxonomy): Eukaryota > Metazoa > Arthropoda > Insecta > Diptera > Tachinidae > Tachina > Tachina grossa. The sequence goes on along the minus strand of OX465279.1, from coordinate 3,911,848 downwards.
CGACTCAGCCGGTTTTTAAATTGTAAAAAACCGGACTATTCGACATTCGAAAAATCAACACTTTGAAAAAACCGACAACCGAATTTTGAAAAAACCGGATTTTAAAACCGGTTGAAAAACCGTGTCGATCACCCTAGTATGTTCATATAATTAAATTGTACAAATAAAAATTAAAACTCGAATTCATGCTAGTGCATAAACAAAACAGTTTGTAGTGCACATTAATAATGTTTATGATAAAAAAAATTTTAAGCTTTTATTCAAAAATAAACGTGCTTTTACACAATATATAATACATTGGCTTTGTCAGTTATACCAACCATCTGCAATTTCGTATAGCTGTTAAAACAATCAATTTCGCACTTACCTTTTTGGTTTCATCTAGCATAGCCTTAAAACAATGCGCACTAATTTTTCCTAGTCCCAGTTTCATTAAAATATGTGTACTAATTTGTATTCCTTTTCACTTCTAATAGTACTGAAGTTATTTATTTTTTTTATGGTTAAGCATTGTCTATATGCATTTCGTTCCCGCTTATTAAACTCGTCAGTAGACTTCAATCCAAAAAAAATTTTTTTTGAATTCATCTAAAAAACTTCGTATATAAAACTTTTAAAATGTTATTGAGAATCAAAATATTCGAACATTATAAAAAACATATATTAAAAACTTCAAAAAAAATCTTAGCAAAACAAGCATCTTTATTCGATTTAACACCTATTTAATTTTCTACCACCTTTTTACAATTATTTGCAACACTGGGTTACAATAAAAGTATTAAAAAGCAAAAAGAAAAATAATATATATTTTTTTTTAGTATTTTGTGTTGAAGTATACTGAAGAGTTTCATAAGTGGGCACAAAACGCATAAATACAATGCTTAATCATAAACATAAGTAAAAGTTTCAAATTAAATTACGACTTTATGTCAAATAAATATATTTCGTTATTTCATGATATTTATCTTACCAATGATATGGAATTCCATATGTGCCATAATTAATAATTACTTTGTATGGGGGTACCCATCCCCCATTCCTATCACGAGTTGGTAAAAATGGGACCACATGTGTAGTATCCCATTTCATACAGAAAAATAGCTTTTAAAATCGTTTCACAAATGACGGAGAAACCGATGAATACAGAAAAAAATACATACATGGCTAGAGTATACATATACCTCCTCCTTTTCTGAAGTCAGTTAAAAAATAAAGAAAGATTTATGAATTTATTTTAAAATGTATAAGAAGGAAAGAAATTAAAAACAAAAAGATTTTATTTAGTAGTTATGGATAGAACTGGAAAAGTAAACCATAATAATATTAATGGTGTCGTTAAAATACAACTTTAGTGATGTGACATTGTAAACAACGAAATGTAAATTATGGTAATATTGAAGGCCCGATAAATATGTTCGATCACATCCATTTCATCTGAGATTTAAACTTAAACATTTGTAGTATTTAGGGAGTGTATTCAAAACCAAGGTAGTTAAGGATAGCTCTCAAGAACAGCCGCAGCCGTGTTTAAGAGAACTCCACTTTGTACTACTTCGTGTAAAAAGCGTGACAAAAGTACTGAAGTGTCTTGGTGGAAACTGCAACGTAGTGTCACAGAATACACAGAAGTGAAGAAAGTGACAGGTAAAAAAAGCTCCAATCAGGTTTTTGTTAAAATTCGTGGAAAAAAGAGAAAAGCATAGTGTATTTGATACTGTAGTGTATTACTACTTACCAATTAACACAGCTAATAAAAATTTATTGCACTAGAAAGACGTAGAAAAACAAAAACGACGACAAAATTTGATTGAAAACGAGACAAACAGAAAAATACCCATACCTTCCGTCTTGTGACACTTCTGTATGTTTTGTGTTAGTGTCTTGGCAACAACTACAAGGTTGAGAGTGACCATACTCAAGGCCTAGAAAATTCTTTCCGAATTCGGATCTTATTAAAAAAATTGTTTTATAAAGATTTTATTTGATGCCAGTGGTGGCAGAGCTATAGGTCCATTCGGTCAAACAAAATATAAATCAAAAGGCTGCTTGATTGGGAAACGCAGTGAATCGTATATATAACAAAAGTTTAACCCTTCAATTAGGGCATAAATTTATTTTTTACCCGACTGCGCGACGCAAAGAAGGGTATTCTGCTTATCAGCATATGTATGTATGCATAGATGTTTTTTAGCTATACGAGCTAAGGCTAGGATATCTTGTCAAGATATTGGCAGCCCGAACTGGCCAATATGCATGATTCGCAGCAAGATTTACTCGTTGGCTTGCCAGTGCGGCTATGTACTAAAACCTATCCTCGTTCGCCTCCCCTCCAACCATTTGTCCCCCGAGAACACTGCTGATTCAGCAAATGCTGCTTGCTAATTTCATATCTCTTTTTTCCTGATTATGATCTAAAATATACTGATTCTTCTACGAATCTCTTCCGGCCTGTAAAGTTCTAATAGAACTAGCTTTAAACAAATATTCACACTGCTCTAGTTATACAAGGATTCTAACATAATTGGGACTATATTATCTAAATAGCACCTCCAACTGTAAAACCGCGAACAGACAAAATATACATGTTTGGCATCCCCTACAACATCCCCACCACAATTCCAAATGGAACATTGTAGTATTCGAACAGGGGAACAAATACGACCTAAAAAAACCATGGCCAGCCAAAAACTGTGTGAGGTAGTAATTTAAGTCACTATGATTGCTAGCTAACCATATATTGATGTCCAGTTGTTGGCCTTCTTGCCACTTTTGTGCACATAAATATGTACCACCTTCCCTATCTAGGACTTCTAAATCGATGGGCATTATACTTGCAATGGTAAAAGCGGCTTTATCCGACACATTTCGAAATGCGTGTGCTTGCAGCACTGTATACAGTGATAGATTTAGGTATATGCGCGTGAGGCCGGGCCTAGGGCGACATGGTTTTAGGGCGGCATAATTTTCAGAACCCTAAGAATTGACATTTTAAATAATTTGAAATTATATGTTGATAATTTTTCTTCGATCTTAGAAATTTTATATATCTGTTTTCACTTAATCGGAAAACATATATACATAATTTCAAATTAATAATTTTTTGTGATTTTTTTTTTTTGCAATATTCCAATGAAAAAGTTAGAATATCATTCTGACCTTACCCATTAATGCAATGTATTTTTTTAGATTTATATGATAGTATTCTAAAGCATTTGAGTAGACAATTGTGCATTGTTGAGATTTAACGACAGTTCGGGCAAGTGTATTTTATAAGTTTCTTTAAGAAACCAGAGCGCACTCTAGTTAGGAGGTATTAACAAGCAGCGTTCAAAAACTCCTGCAGCCGTATTATGTATTGCGCTAAAGCTAAATCTCTATCGCTAAAAATCTGTAATGTTATTTAGCGATTTTTGACTGCGATTGCAATTCTGTAACGTGCATTGCTAAATTTGGCAATGCCATAAAAATTGAGTTTGCCGTAATAACTAGCATTTAATGCCATCGCCAAAATGTTAAAATTTTGTATTCTCTAAAGCCAAAGAAGTAGGTATTGCTCTCGAAAACACTAAATTTGTAGCAACAAAAAATTTAAGGTGCTAAAAAGTAGGTAAAATACAAATGTTTTTTAATTTAATGTTTCTTCCGAAAAAAAAAATTAATTTTAACAGTATAATGGAAGAAATAACTAAAAAGGTTAAATAGGAGCGAAAATATTTATATGCTCATTCAGTATTTAAAAGAATTAACTGAATTAATATCAATATTTTTGTTCCTTTCATTTTAGATAAAAAGACTGCTTAGAAAAATAATGATGCTTTATAATATTGTTTAATAAAAAAATATATATTCGATTTCGAGCATATTGCGTATATTGCTGCAAATAAAATACAGTAAAAATTCCAAAACACTATATTTTAACATAAATAAACAAAGTGATGCCATGTTCGGAAAATTTTCCTATAATTTCCGCATTTGGTGGTGTCATGAAAGATATATTTGTAAATTATCCACTTAAGCGTTACTCAAATACATGTTTAGGAAAACTAAACAAATTTAGAGGAGGAGATTTTAGAACATATTCTAAAAACTTATTGAAGAAAAGTGTTAGGAATTTTTAGGGAAAACAAACTATGAAGTTGGGTAACACTATCTACCTATCTATCTATCTATATAATTCATAGGCGTACATGTTTTTTGTAATCCCTTTTACGCTGGTACCACTACACCGATTTTAAAAAGATTTATATGGTTTTAAAGGATTTTCTGTACAGATGTGCAGAATCTATATTTTATTGAAATCGGTTTAGTGTTTTGGGAGCTATAAGCGTTTAAAGTTACTACTACTACATGCACACATATTACACACGCATTTATTAGCTTACAAGTAAAAAAGAAACAAAACATGAGTGTGTGTGTGTGTGTTTGTAGTATTTCTTTTGATCTAACAATTTTTTTCAGCGTTGTCAACTCGGTGCTTTTTGCACCGTTTTTAGTGCTTTTTGAAATTTTGGACGCGAAAAATTTTGAAGTTAGTGCTCGGTGCTTTTTTAAACTAATTTTTGGTGCTTTTTATGTCTTTTGAAGAAGTCTAACATTTGAAAAACATAAGCACTGAAGTTAAATGAAACATTTAAAAATATTCGTATAAGATTGTACAAAACTTGGTTGAAGAAATAAGTGCATTTTATTCTCAAACTTTCACATTCTAAGCACAATTAATAGAAACAGTGTTTTGCCACACGACAAAGAAGACATAATGCAAGTATAGTCCAATAGCGAAATATTTTTATTATGGCGATAGTTCGCTATCGAGTTTTGGGAAGAAATAAAGTCTTATAACGATTCATTTGATATAAACTTATTTGGGGCATTATCGAAATTGCATTCTCATCAAACTTTAATGTTTAAACGCAGAAGTTGATCACGTTTTTTGCCTTTATTACTTTATTCAAGTCTAAAATAAAAGCGGTCTGAAACGAGAAAATTGTGTTGCTAATAGAGCTGCCGTTTTAGGTTACATATTTATAACCTACTTCGTTCCTTTTTTCTAAAATAGTAGTACATATAATTTAAGTTTATATAACTTGGTTAACTTGCAAATTACTTTTTTTTTAATTTTGTAACTTTGTTATTAATATTGCGTTTGCTGTGAAAGAATGTTTCCACAGCATTGTTTAATAAAAATCAAATTTTGAAAGTCTTGACTTTAAAAAAAAATTAACTACTACTCCCATCGAGCTTAAAATCTAATCAGCAAGTCAAAAAGATTTGCCAAATGCTGCTAATTTGACTAATTTCAGGTGATTTGTTTCTCCGTTGACGAAAAAAATTGAATTTTTTATAATAACTTAAAAAGGTTTCGTTAAATTGATTTTAGAATTCACTGATTCTCATAAAATCAAAATGTGTATCGGATGCTGCAAATTTGAAGTTTTAGGAATAAAATGCAAGGTAAACCGATTTCTATATTTTTTATATATAAAATTTTTTTTATAAAACAAAAAATTTTATTTTAGTGCTTTTTTACTTAAATTACGCGTTTTTTTCCTGGTTTCAGTGCTTTTTGAAATTTAAAAGTTGACAACGCTGATTTTTTTCTCTTATTTGTTGTTGTATGAAAGCCATAATACTTAAAGGAAGAGAATTGAATAAAGTGAATTAGAAGGGATTTGGTTGATGTTTTTTTTAATTTCATGTATTATTTAATTATGATTGCATATGTATGTAAGTTTGTGTGTGGCTGTGTTTTAATGAATTTTTTATGACGTTTAGATATGTAAATTTTCTTTGAATCTTAAATTAGTTACATTTTGATTATAGAATACGGACGAGTGTGTCGTCCGTTTGGTATAACTAGTATTGAATTATCAAACAGGAACGCATTATGTTTGTTTCTTTTTCGCAGCAGTTCATCAAAGTATAAAAAAATAAATAGTCTAGAAATAGCAAATTAGTTGCGGCGAAAACAGAAAATTTTACAATTTACAATTTTAGACTTACAGAATACAGATTTAGCGCCATCGCTAAAATATTTGCCCTAAATTTTTTTTGTAGTATTTTAGCGATCGATATGTAGCTTTAGCTAAGCGAGTTACAGAATACGGCTACTGTTCATACCAGAACCAAAACACACTCAAAACTGATGCAAACAGGTATCTCTGTGCAGGCCTATAATATGTATGTACGCATATATTAGTCAAAAATCTAACATATCAGTTGTAATACCCAGCAAAAAATTACACATTACCATGAGAACTACTTGCCATATAATGACTTATTTTTCTGATTGCCAAATTTCATTACTCGCTAAATGACTAGAATGATTTTTTTAGATTAAATAGATTACGTGAACAAGTTGCCAAATAAAAAAGGAAGTACTTCTCAAGAATTGATTATTTTAGTCTCACGCCTTGTTAAAATCATTAAGTTGGTAATCTAGTAGGAAAGTGCTTCCACCAAAAATGCTTTATTCTAAACTCGATTACCTTTTTTGAAATTTTTTGCTGGGTACAGCTTGAAACAAAAAATGACGTGCTTTAATGTTTATTTTTCATTTTTCTTTTTAACTTCCCGCTATGGGAATTTACTAATTTTTCATTTTTCGAAAATCGCGTTTTTATCACATTTAGACGCTTTAATATCCTTTGTGTGTATTTATTAGAGGCCTGCTGCTGATTTGTGTAATTGGTTGTGCTTCTGCTTACGCTTCTGCTTCTGAAAATGTAAACAGTCGCAGTCAGCGCGAACGCTTGACATGTTAAGTTACACACAATGAATAATTTCTGCAGTCGAAATGTTCGAACAGTTTTTGGTTTGACTGACTGCTCCTTTCAATAAATTTGGATGTTAAATTTTCGTTTTTTGCTAGACTATACTTTTTTTTTGAATTTTTTTACTTTCTTTATTTTAGACATGTTTAGATTATATTGTAAAATGTTGTTAGAAAAAAATTAGCCACTGTCAGTTATTCTGAAAGAAATGAAAATAAAAATTTTTGCTTTACTTTTGCAAAAAAAGTGCACGAAGAAATAATTTTTTCGGCGTAAAATGTCAATGAGATTTATTCAGTGGACTCTTAGCTACATTATTGTCATATACAGTAAAGCGCTATCACCAAGTCTGAATTAGATGTTCGCAAAAAAATGATAACAGCATTTTTTGAGGGCGAACTAATTTTCGAAATCTTTGGAGGTTCATCAAAATTGGTCACCGAAGTCGCCACACTGAGTATAGGGGTTTACTTCCCTTTGGTAATACTATCGGACCGTGCGGATTTTTTACTGTTGCACAGTGTAACTTAAATTTCTATAATTTCATAGAGCAAAAACGGCGGCATATCTCACGGGGCCTATGGCGACATCAAACATAAATCCGCCACTAACTATATATTTTGATGATTCTTACATCAATCAAATTGTCTTAATCTTGAGAGTGTGACTAAAAATATGGCAGTAGTAAAAATTCAACAGACCAACGGACGCCATTTTGTTAATATGAAAAAATAAAAAGTCGACGAACTATAACAAAATGGTTATAATTCGACAGGTATTTTAAAATCATTTTTAAGTTTCTCTTATGATTTTTCATTTAGAATGATCATTTGGAATATTTAACTGTTTGGTCGCAGTCGGGTTTTTTGATTTTTTTAATTACTACTTGTTGTTTTATTATTTTATTTACAACATGAAATGAAATCTAGAAATATGCGAAAAGATAAAAAGAATTGATTTTGTTGCATTACGCATTTATACATCAAGTGTGATTTTAATAATCTATCAAATTAATAGAGGTATGATATAAGATTAAAGTAACTGAAGAACTCAAAAAGAACACTTCAAGCACACGTTATTGTTTTTGCATATATCTAATGTTGGTAGTACTCAAACTTGTTGTTTAAGTAATACTAATTTATTTATTTATGTTGATTTTGGAAGGCTCCAACACAAAGTTTATTTATAAAGGCCCCTTTTATAGTTATACATTTCAGAAATTACAATTATTTTTCTTATAAATACATTTACGTTTTCATTTATAATAACTATTATAAATAAATGTTTTATTTACATATAAACGAGATTTAAATCGAATTGTATAAATTTAATTCTAAAAGAAATGTTTTCTCTTTTTCTAATTTACTATCTTTTGTCAGAATTTCAAGGTTATTTATTTTATATTTAAGCCGTTTTTCATTTAATAATCTAGTGATACTTATTGAATTACATTTGTTTATGTGCAACTAAAGCTTATAATACACGGCATGAAAAAACTACATGCGCATGTGACTGTAACGTAATTTTGGCGTCATCATGCAGCTACACTTGCTACATGTCGTATACTAGTAAAATATGTAAATGCAGACGTTCAGATGCTTACACATACGCTGCCTCTGGAAATGAGTGATCTTGGGCTAACTGTGAAATATTTGAATTTGGGACAAAAATACTATAAAAATTTTACGACGTGGAACCATTATTATTTACATATTTAAAAAAAATAAAACCAAGCTGGTGAAAATGTACGTGACGTTATACCCACATGCGCATGTGGCATTTTAAGTATCGTGTACTAAAGGGTTGCATTTGTATACTCGTTTGTATAGCCAAAACAAATATACCATGGTATGTACCATGTAATTGTAGTGTGAGCGACAGAACTAGTATAAGAGTTAGTGTGTGTGCGTGCTTTTCCAAATAAAAGTACAATTGAAAACAAATAACAATTGCTTATTGTATTGCTGCGGAGCAACTGTTTGATCTGTTTTTGCTCAAAAAATACATATTGTAATACAAATAATTATATGAAAAAACCACTATTGAAACAAATAGATGATGTGCAGATGCATGTGCGGACGTTCGTTATGTTATTTTGTGGCACAGCCAAAGTATAGAGAGAGAAAGAGACAATTTTGCTCTGAGAGTAATTACAAATGCATGTGTTTCATGTACATGTATCATTTACTTACATTGTATGTGCAATTTTGCTTTCATTCATTCATTCATCAGCCAATTACATTTTTTCTCAACACACCATAAGGCACTTATGGTAAAAGCAGTTTTATGTATCTTATTTGCCTTAGAAAAACAAAAAAAAAAAATAAATGTGTTGTTTTCATTTGCTCATTGCCCAACCATACCATAATTGCTTAAAAAATCAACATTTGCAACTAGTAACAAAAAACGATAAATAACATATTTGTTCATACCAGAACCAAAAAACACGCAAAACTAGTGCAAACAGATGTATCTGTGCAATGTTATATCGTGTACTATATAGGCTTAAGAATATTCTGTGCATGGGTGTATAGGGTCTCAAACCAGACCAGGTGATCATACGGACAAAGATGGTATGAGTAGATACACATAGATAATAAATCGGCCGCAAGGTATGGAGAAGGGGATGTTAAAATTTTTATCATTAGAGTTCGGCCATTACAGTACGGCAGGTGAGTGATTGGTCAGGGCTGTCGATAGCATCTGTGACAGACTCCGCATTTGGTAGGTAATCATATGACTATTTGCGTATTAGTCACAGTAGCTTACATGTAATTCCTTGGTAACAATTAGTCATCTCTTGGCAATGATACCCATATGTCGGGAACGAGTTTATTGTGTGCTTGGACGTACGCATATCGTTTTTATACAAAGTATCCACCCATGTCCAGCGAACTAGGATGTGACACATGCAAGCAACCCGTGCGTCAAGGTAATTGCAAAATTAGAGCTAAGTCCGCTCGTAACAAGTTTGACTTTTGCACAAGATGCTGTATTGTTGTATTGATATCTAATTATCAAAAAAACCAACAAAATATATATCCTGAAGAAGTTAACAGAAGGTTAACGAAATGTTGAACCAATAAATTAAGAATATTAGCTGAACTAAAGCTCAAGAAAATAGTTTAATTTAACATATAAAAAAAAGGTCGAAAAATTACATAAAAATATTTGATGCTGTATAGTCAAATTTCATTTCTGCTGTGTAGTATTTTTTTAGGGTGACAATGGGTATAGGGTAACATGACTATCGCCTCAAGCCTGGTGATGCCATTAATTGGTAATTATCCTCCTCGTGGTGGCACCCGGGTTCAGTCTTAACGAGACCCAGGGTAATTGGCAGCATCATTAACTGGGATAATGCGCGAAAGCTCAATCAGCTACCAGCATGAACAACCTAAAAAGATTCAAGAAAACTCATATGAAAGAAACGGACAGGAAATTTCGGCAACGATCACACGCATACGAAAATCGTGGGCGGAGCCACAAAGCCCAACTTGGGCAACCAAGGATTGCCCAATTTGGTATTTTTGATCTGATAAGAAACGATATTTTTGAATTGAATTTTTAATATATTCAAGAGCTACAAAAAGTCAGCTACATTTACGGGTTTTAGCTTAAACTTTAAGAAATATACGAGAAAAAAATTAAAATTTTGGTTTTTTACCAACATCGGTCCACTGTTCTGCTAACGGTGAGTCAAATTTTGTTCGATTTAGAAAAGGAAACTTAATATGAATTAAAAGCAAAAAAAAAACATGAAAAAGAAAATTTTTATCAAAAGCACAATTAAATCAAAATTTTGAAAAAAGTTTAGAAACTGCAGGGTACTTGCATTTTTTAACAAAATTTTCCACTGTGTATCGAGTGCCTTATGCCCCACTATGCATCAGAAGGCACCGTCGGATCCAGATAATGAATTAAGACCGCAGATAGCATATATCGTCCCTACCACGTCAAACTATCCAATATGCAAAATTCGGTTTTTAGATTCGTTATCTTGGTACCCTAATTTGTACGATATGGCTCATTTCAAAATGCTGAAATTCTCATGGACAATAGATAACTCAATAAGAACTATTTTAAGCCTGGAACTTTTAGTAATACGCCGACTTTAAATTCGCAATTGACGGATGGGTCCTCGCACTCTTCTGAAAATTACTAATGTGCATATTGGATAGTTTGACATGGTAGGGACGATATTAAGAATTAAAAAAAAAATCGCATACAAGCTGCCACCAGTCTAATGTACACACATATGTAATAAATTAAAAAAAATTGGTGAGTCCTTTTTTAGGGTTCCGTACACCAAAGGTGAAAAGGAACCCTATTGTTTTCGCTACGCTGTCCGTCTGTCCGTCACACGGTATTTTCTCAGGAACCGTTAGAGCTACGGACCTGAAATTTGGACAGAATATGTAGAACCTTTTCCGCTACAACAACAAATACATGAGAATTAAAGCTTAAAGGGTGCTCCAAAACGAGCAACGAAAAATGTTAAAATCCCTTGTAATATACATACAATTGTATGAACATATGTATATTGAAACTTGAATTTTGTAAAATTAGTGTATTTTTATACAGACTAAAACAAATAACACTAAAATTTAAAAAAAAATCGCCAAAACAAAAATAATTGTTAATATGAAAAAAAATCGCCAAAATGAAAAAAAATCGCCAAAATAAAAAAAAAATCGCCAAATTGAAAATCGCCAAAAACCGAAAAAATCGCCAAAACGCGAAAAAGGTGCCAAAACTAAAAAAAAAGAATCGCCCAAACGATAAAAACGAATAATGAAAAAAATCTTCAAAATGAAATAAAATCGTAAAATTGAAAAAACGCCAAAAACCAAAAAAAAGTGCCAAAACTATATATTATATAGGCTGAAGTTTGTATTAAATTACATATCTAGTGTTCGTACGGAACCCTTCGTGCGCGAGTCAGAGTCGCACTTTACTGAATTTATTTAAATCTATTATATAAATTTAAGATTTCAAACCAAAACCGTTTATGCATTAGATATTTTAAATATGCCCTCTTAAATCTTGTCATATACCTCAGTTTTAATTCGATTCTTAATACAAATTCATGGCACAATTTCTTGTAAAAAATATTAAAATGTTGGTTTTGATTCCTATAATACAACTTTTTGGAATCTTTTCGGCACATATTTTATTTATTTTCATAACGTATTTTTAAAAATGTCGAATAAAATTCCTTTTGTTGAGCAAGCTAGATTTAGTATTTTTGATCACTTCTTAATTAAATTTTTTTTCTGAATATGGACTAGGCACGTTCAATAAATTTTGTCACCTACTGACAACCTTCGCCGTATATTGCGTAGTTTTTCGATGTTCGATACTCATTTTTCTTCAATTTGGATGCGAATGAAAAGCGTTGTAATGATTTGAATTGGAAAAAAATTTTGGATTAGAAAAAAGTATGTACACAGCCTATATTCAAAATATGTCAACTCAAAAAGCTTACTTCTCAGAAGAGCGAAAAAACTAGTTATTTCTTTTATTGTTGTAAAAATAAATGATGTGCCTTCCATAAGATGATTTAAATAAGCTTACTAATTTATAGGTATCCAAAAAAAATTTATTTTGCACTGGTTTCCGTATTTTTTTAAGATAACATATTTTAGTCTATCAAAAAACAAATATTTTTTTAGAGTTAGCATATTTTGGTGGAAAAACCCCCGATTTTTTTAAATATTTTTATTATTTAATCAATCTGTGAGATCTCTTACTCAATACAAAATATAAGAATTGAAAAGAAAAACTTTAAAAAATACTATAATAAAATAATTTAGGTAACATTGAAAGCCTCTTGCATCTCCAAGTGGTCAGCTTTGGCATTCTCTAACTCAGTCTCTATTGCAATAGGGTCACTCCAAATCTGCAATTTCAAAAGCTAATATCATTGACGATAGTCGGCCAATACATAATGTTTCTATTCGATTAACAGTTTAAAAGTTATGCATATATTACCAATTCTTTTTTTTTTTAACGGAACCCCAATGTACCAATATGTTAAAAGTGAGTATATCTCAAAAACTAGCCACAGAATATCAAAATCTTTACCTGACTCGTGTTCATCATGTAAAATGCAATATGATATGAGGTAGATTTATAATAAATGGCTTATATTTTTTAAATTTTAGAAATTAAAAATTTTACGATGAGATAGCAGAAAAACAAAAATTGATACGAAACGAGAAAAAATAATTTTTTTGATTTGAAATTTATATTTGGGGTATTCACAAGGGTGTCCTAGGTTTCATAAAGTCCTAACATTTTAAAACAGTAAAAGGAGTACTATATTAATACAATTTTTCACTCTATGTATTTGTTACTGTCATAACTAATTATTTTGCTTTTTACTTTTCTTTTTCGACAAAATGTCCATTTACGTTTAAATACGTGGCATTTTTCTTTACAAAATTTCTACTCAAATCATTATATATTGCAAAAAATATAAAAATTCGCAAGGGATTAAAATAATGGAAACAATCTCCCAAAGCTGATTATATAGACCGCATACAAATCGCGAAAACTTGCAAAAATGCGAATATTTTCAAAAAATATCCAAAGCCTCAAAAACTGTATTATATTATATTATATGGGAGGAATTTGCCATCGGAAACTCATCTTGACCCAATTTGAGTTGATATATTTTAAATATAGGTTCTCGATATGTAATCATACGTGTACACTGTACACATAAATTAATAAAAATTAATACACATGCATTTTAGTTTTTTTTTTTGATAATGGCTCCTACATATACAATGGAAAGGGGCGAGGTTGATCATCGAAAGTTTTTGCATTATATAGAAATTTTATTTAATATCCATTTTGCTTCAGAATATTTAAATAATCCTTTATACTTATGTTGTGTATTATTAATTTCTTATGCGTGAGAGTTCCTTGACTTTTCTTTATTGCTTTTTCCCTTTTACCCGTTTCTTTCTTGTTGCTTTTTCATTATGCGTTTGTTTGAAGAACTATGTTTTCCCTGTAATAAAATTACAACCCGTTTTACAATGTTTCTAAAGTATAGAACACATAAATATTAAGGCAGGAAGAATAACCAAATATTGATAAGGTTTTATTGCGAAAATTGCAACGAATACGTAGCTAAAACAAATAATAAAATAAAAATTGGACAAAAAAAACACCACAACATTTTTTTTGTCCTGAAGATTTACCCAGAGTAATGTTATTAAAACGACGGTTGTTTAAACATACATACATACTTTTACTCACGTACAGTACATACATTGTGTTTTGTTTTTTATTCTTAAATTAAAAAGACCTTAACCAAAAAACCCTTAAAACTCAAAATTGTAAAAGAACGCTTAATTTGTAAAGTCACCCTCTCAAACATTTTTCCCTTTTTATATGTGTTTATATATTTTTTATTTAACTATACTCTATTCACCTCTGCCACCGTCAGTCGATTCTAATGTCACCACTTCACCCTCACAAAAAAAAATATTTTAAATAAAAAACAAAAAACAGTACCCTCACAGACAGTCCAGAAAGAAGGAGGAAATGCTTAATAAGAAAAAAAGCATTAGCACTGGAAATTATTTTGACGAGTTAAATTGTAAAAAATATGTGCAATATCCATACAGCAGCAACAACATCACTACGAGCCACCAACAATCATTATTTTTTAATGTTTGCCTCCATCCCAAAAACATTTTTTTGTTTTGTTAATTTTTTTCATTCTTTCTTTTGAAAACGAAAAAAGTCTGTATAAGATGTTAGCTTTTACTTACGAGAGTGGTTTCAGAATTCACCCACATATCAAGGACATTATAGAACAGTTTTTGTACAATGGGGGCATTCAAACGGTAGTCTTAAGTGTATTGATTGATGTTTTAATATTATAACATAGTTTAACAAATTGTTGTTGTAGCTCAAACTTTCTGTGCTATGTTTATTGTTTTATCATAAGGGCTGGTCTAATATTGCTTAACACTTGGGGGGGGGGGGGGGATGGGGGTTAACTGTTTTTATATTTATACTGAAAATTTATATTTATATTTATACTGAAAATTTGGTACAAATCGTTACTAAGGGGTGGGTGGGTGAGCTATAAAAACTTGGAAAATATCGTTACGTAACAATAAAAAAATATTATTTAAAAAACATTGGTATATTTCTCTTCATTTTATTTATAAATTTTTATTTATTTTTTTTTTGTAATAAGAATCCTAATGATTTGTTCGTGAATTTTCATAATATATGAGAGTATATTCCCAGATTTTTGTGCAGAAAAATATATTTTCCTCTATCGTCTATATTTGTATCGAGTTTTGTTGATATATATTCAATGGCTCACGAGCTGTGTGATAATTTCCAAATACATAACAAAGCTTATAATAACCTGGTATGTGATGTTTTGATTTTAATATTATTAAATGATACATATTTGCACCAAATGTAATAGTTCTATATAATCTAGAGATCTTACCTAATATAGAACAACGAAAACGGATTATAATTATCGCTATCCAATTTTTAGCGAGAGCCGTTAAAAAAAAGTCTTACCAAAAAATTTAATTTTATCTCATTAAAGGACCATGATATAGAGCTGGAAAACTATCGATAGTCACGTCATTCGATATTTTCGATAGTTTATTGGAAAACTATCGATACTATCGATAGTATCGAATTATTTTACATGGGAATGCAGCATTAAACTAAATCATCTAAGCAGCATGAATAAGGCCACACTCTGCTGGGTTCCTTGATACGGCGGGGTGGTACGATATGAAAATGCAAATAAAATGGCCGCACCAGAGCTGTTTTGCGGACTCGGATTGGATAAAATCTGGGAAGATATATCGACGGAGATTAAGAGTAACAGGTAACACCTCTGGTTTAATCTCCCTGGATTGAGGCATGCAAAGCTAATAATTGGAACGTATAACCACAATCGTTTCATAGCTCTCATGTCCCTGAGTAAAAACAATCTAACAATGCTCACAGGCCATTGTAGACTCAGAAAACACAACAGACTTGGCACTGAGAGTAATACCCTGTACAGATTCTGTGATTAAGAAGTTGAAACTGCGGAGCATATTCTGAAGGACTGTGAAGCGTTATGCCACAGAAGATATAGCCAATTGGGCAATCACCTATTGGAGGTTTTGGAACTGTCAACACTAGATCCACTGGTAATCCTGAGATTCATCACGATAGGTCTAGATGAGGTGCTCTAGAATCTGACAAGGGATACAATAGATCTTCTTTGGTCACAGTGTCCTGTGTTTCCCGTTTGACTTAATTCATTCATTCATTCACATGTAACATAAATTGCGTTCGCCTACTCAAAAGTTTTTACAAATTTTTACTGAACTTTACTGCATTTTACTAAATTGCGTTCGTTTAACCAAAATACAGTAAATGAGAACATAAATTGAGAGAGTAAAGTGACAGTTCTTGACTGAGTGTTGTGCAAATTTTTACGCAGAAATTTGTCGTAGTAAAGTTTAGTAAGACAAAAACATATGATTCAAAATGTAAACAAATGGAAAGTAAGCAAATGAAAAGTGTAAGAATTTGAAAAAAGGTTTTATGAAAATCGTGAAAGTCATCGAAAAAATAATTAATTTATAAATCATAATAATAATAGCTGTTATATACATATTTTGTAATATATATTATTAAACCTTTTGTTTTGCAATTTATTATAATTACTCAGACTTGTAAAACTGTAAAGTATCTTTGTACTTAGTATCGCACTTGCTTTTAAGGTAATCAGTAACATTAACAAATAGTCATGCAATTTTTATTAATTTAGCCAACAACAAAACAAGGAAATCAAAAATAAATTAATTACAAATATTACATGAAATAAATTACAGAATTTATTCTTAGATTGTCCTTGCTATAAAAATATTGTATCGAGTGCCAATAATTAAAATAGTTGCATAGTCAAAATATTATATATTTTTCAACACTATGTGTTAGAGTCAGCTGTTTCTTTAATCCTACTAATCTTTACAATTTTTCCGTTCGCGTACTTTTTTTTAGCTATCGCTCTTTTTGAGAGTAAATTTTAAAATTTTCGCAGTAACTACTCATTTACTGCATTTTGCTGCAAAAGTAAACGAACACACTTATAATGTGTAGATTTCAAATGTTAATGATTTTTAAGGTGTATATTAACGTATATTCCTAATATTTCTTATCAAGAACGCAAAACATGCTATAAAGGAGACGTATAATCTGAAATGGATTGGGTCAATTTATTACTGCCTCTCTTTTCAACCTAACCTAACATGGCTGTCAAGAAATCTGTTTTAACAACTCAGTTAGGATATGAAATGGCAAAAAAGCAGATAGCATACAAAAAGATATATGTATGAGTATTCGATCTCTATTCCAAAACTTTCAATTTTGCTAGGCAGAACTCTACGAGCGTACTTGTTTGCTCACTTGCCGTTAGTGTTAAAGTACTTTCATGTCAGCTGGAGACGAAGAGTTAGGAATGTTAAATTTTATTTTCAGATGAGTTTAGTTTTCAATTTACATACAACTCAGTGTTTTTCTTTCAAGAGTTGAGCCATTACACGCAAAGTATTCCTTATTATTAAATCCATAAATTTATTTTTGTTTAGTTATGACGTCATTATTTGAGTAAATGAGCTATATATGTACTTAGATGTATTATCAATAAAAGAAAACCAATATGTTAAATTTTATGGAGTTTGTTGCCAATTTGGTAATATATTTTTTCAGCGATAGTATCGCTATCGAGAAAAAACTATCGATAGTCTAATGGAAACAAAACTATAGATACTATCGACAGTACTAACAATAGTTTGTCAGCTCTACCCTGATAGGCCATAGCCAAACATCCCGCTTTAGGTGGGATTATCCCGCTTTTCATAATTCGATCCCGCCTCGAATTTCTATCCCGCTGTGTCTCGCTTTTTTGAGTTTGAATTTTTTAATATTTATCATTCCAAATATTTTTTTTAAGTGTCGTTAATGCTTAACTAGCCAAAAACTTATTGTGTAGACTACAATTTTCATTATTAACACAAATAGTCATGAAGAGTTTCAAACTTCTCACTGCATTAGTTTTCAGGAAGTTTTTTAGTAAAAATTGTCTCTATTTGAGAGGAGCCAAGCTCCCCTGTTCAATGACGATTGTTTATTATCATCAGCAGAATCAGCGGAATTTCAAGTTAGAGTTTGTAGCACTTACCAAGATATTAATAAATTAGTATTTAATTTACCATTATTGACTCGTTTTTATTGGCGTTACTGCTTAGGAAAAAAATTCAAAATTTCCACTGGTTGGGCTTAAAATATATCTTGAAATAAAGGATGTTTCTATGTGAGAAGCGCCATGCCAACCTTAGATATTAAAAAAATAATAGCCTATTGCTCTTTCTAGACTATCAGTAATATAATATGGGCAAATCAGCAAGATCAGTACACTGGTATTATTTTTGAAGAGAAACAATTTATGAGAGGCACCACGCCATTTAAGAAATTGTTCCTAGAGACAATGCACATTATTAACAGATTTTGTCCCTTCAAAATTTCAACGTTCTCTCTGCATTAGTTTTCTAGAATATAAATATTTTCGCATTATGGGAGATGCCACATCCCACACACAAAATTTCACGTTTCCTGCAGCATTAGATGCAAAGATATTCCAAAATTGAAACAAATTATATTCGAGGTGAAATGTCTACTTTTATTTTATTTGGACATCTTATAGGGACAATTAAGATGACACGCCCACTTTTAAATACTGGGAATATTAACAAAATTGGACACGTTGGTTCAGCCGTTCTCCGATTTTAGATAAATTAAAAGAAGTGGGTGTGACCATTTTTTTCACCAAATATTAAAAAAAATATCGAAATCGGTGCCATTCCGTTCTTAATTGATGCGAATACCGACAAAGGACATTTTATTTATATAAAAAACTACATATTTTTGTTTATAAATTTTTTTGTTGCTTGGCGTTTTTTTTTTTTTTTTTTGAGTTGAAAACTGTGTTTTCTACACCCCGCTTTATAAAAGATATTTATTTTGAAATCCCGCTTTTTGGCAGCAAACCATCTAGTCACATTAAGTTAGAGCAAAATTATGTACAAAACAAATGTTGTGATATTTATTCTGCCTAAAAATGGTTATAAAATTTTTTTTTCGAAAAACGCCGTATTTGAAAGTTATGGGGCCAATAGTGTTTATACATAATTTTTTTTGGTGGAAAGTGCAATGCGTATGGCTGGTTTGCACGCTATCAATGCAATTTTTACGCACATGTAATTTTTTATGGCCAGTCTACCATAAACTGCCAGTGGAGGGAGCAACTTTTATTGCAAATGGAATATGTCAATTGTTTTGATTCATCGTATTAGAATTGGCTGAGAGTATTTTTTGTAACGAAAGCAGATATTCTTTTGCAACTCAAACTGACAACCTTCGTCATGAAATGCTTGCACACTATCCACTCGACCACAGGGGCTCTAATATTTTAAAAGTATAAACACTAGTTAAGCTTTGGTTAATATATGACTATATTTACGAGACTGGTTCCAGAATGGATTGGCGGTATTATTGGAGGGAACAATTTACATTATATTTATACTATTTGATAGGTTCTGGATCCAACCACATCGAACTATTTCAGTGCCATTTAATATAACACTAGACCGATTCCCAATTAAATTGACAAAAGATCAAGAAGATTCACCCGACAATGGCAAATATGTAACCATTTACAGCTTATGTCTTTTTTTCACCATACACTACTCCCTACTTTTGGTATCACCCCCCATATTCTCAATTCAAAACGAGTACGTTTGGACTAATTGTCACCAAATTTTTTGCAAGGGTTCCACTTAGTGTTTGTCAGAATATTTACAATTAACTTTGGTCTTATTTGTTCATTAATAATTATCACATATAATTTGGCTTACAAAGCGATACGAACTTTAGCATAATGAAATCATATATGTATATAGAAAATAATATTTCGTTTTTTTCCTGAACTAATCGTTTATACTGATCATGAAACAGAGTATTGGTGTGAAATGTGAAAAAGTTATACAGGATTTCACCTAGAAAGTTGATTTACTAGTCGAATATGTACATAATGAGGGCCAATTACCTTTATATGTGTTAAAGACATTGTATACGTGGTATTTATAAAATATTCACGAGGCACATGATGCCAGAATAAAGTCAATAAAATAATATGTTGAGAAACTACTTTTTCTGCCTTACTGCGTACTACCTCTGCCATTCACCCGCTCTCCCACACCAACACCATAACATATCCCACCCTATCTTCACATCTACTTACAAAATACACATACATGCCTAAGTATGTATATTTTATGTATATAAAGTCATCTGACAATATTAATATGGATGTATGCTTTAGCGTTTGCCTGCTTACCTACCGGAAAACTTTTAGAGGCCTTAATTTATAAGGCCTTCTGCAAGACCTTCCCAGATCTTTTTTTATATCCAGTACCCATGCTCACTTGTCAGGAAGGTGTACCTACTGCCTTTTTATTATGTGTTTGCACTAGTGTTGTTCAAACGGTATTTCCCGGAAACAATTTCCCGGCATCCCGCATATTTACCGGGAAAGAGTTCCCGGAAATTTTGTGCGGGAATTCCCGGTATTTTTTTTGATTTTATAATGGCTACTTGATGAGTGTCGCTATTCACTTTATGAATGCGATGGTGTAATAATAAGGTGATTTCACTAGCACAATCGCTAAAACTTTACAACAATTAAGGCCGAGTTTACATATGGCACACATGTGCTCTAACACTAAGAGGCCTCTATTTGTCAAAAGCGGAACGTGACGTTCAACATTTAATTCTACAACAATTCATAAAATTAAAAACAGAAATTCGTAAGTATATAAAAGAAATATTACAAAATAATTTTTTATTTTCTTTGGTAAAAATAAAAACGATCATTCTGTACTAAAGTCCTATTTCCAAAGAAATATTTTGTAATATATTTTTAATAATATAATTTGTTTTTTTTTTGCGTTATATCAATGCATTTGGCTTTGCACTTACATATAATATTGGTATTTATGCATTACTGAAATGAGATTATTTGTTTTTACTAATTTGTTTATAATACGTAATAACCTAATAATAATATAATTATAATTAATAATTATATAATATAATATATTATAATTATTAAATCAATGTCATGAATTGTACGGGCATGTTCTTACACTCGCATAACATTTGTGATTGTGACTTGAGGTGTTCTGCAAATAGCAATCGAAAGTCTCTTGGCGAGTTCAAATCGCAAGAGCATGCTGAAGTGAACTGCTGAATTTAGCATAAACCAAACTTTAATGAAACACTAAAATGGTTAATAAATAAAATTAAATTAATTTTCTTTTTATTTTAATCAAAAATAGTAATACTTTCTTAAAAGTTTTGTTATAAAATTGAAATTTATAAAATGTTCTTTTGTTTTGCATTGTGTTTTCTTATACACTTACGATTTCAACAAACAGCTGACTTCAATCAATATGGCAAGCTGCAAGCAAAACATATGACTTACAGAACATGTAGAAACAAGTTTGGCGATTTGCAACTCACATACGATCTGAAAACCATGCGAGTGTCCGAACATTCCTGATATTTTCTTTTTTTTTTTTTTGTTGAAATAAATTAAATTAAAAAATATTTTGTATTGTTTTGCACAGGGCACGAATTCCCGGGAATTCCTGGGAAAGCGAAAAGTCATTCCCGCTTTCCCGGGAAACGAAAAAGTTCGGGAAGAGAAAAACTCTAAATTGTACGCACACATACATACGTTTTGTGCACGTGTTAAGTTTACAACATTAACAAGCATTACAACAAATACAAAAGGCTTAAACAAAAATGCAAAAATTGAAAAGAAAAAAAACTTGCAGACGAAACATTGCAAGACAGAAAATCTTTATTAGGCATAGCTGTGTCGGGAAACACCATGGTGGAGAAAATTCTTAAGCCCGGTCGAAGCCGGCTATGCACAAATCTTTACTCAGTGAAGCAGCTTTGCCATATACCGAGCGGAAAAACCCTTAAGCTAGGCCAAAGCCGGCATTGCAAAAACCTTCATGTGTGTGTGTATAATTTAATACATACGAACGTTGTCCTGCAGCGCAAGCCTTTGGCCGGGCTCAAAAATTTTCTTCACGTCGCAGCCTAATAAAGATTTTCTGTCTCATAAAGTTTTCTTGGCCAATAAAGCTTTCCTTCATTGCTAAGCCTGCATTTTACCATTTCATGAAAGATGTTCTCAAAAGCTTTAAAATTATACTAATATTATTGGTCATATTCGTGATTTTTCATGAAGACAAATTAGACTAAGTTTGTACCGCCGAAAATATTTGTAAAAAAAATTAATTTGGGCGAATCAACATTTTTAGATATCTGGGTATTTGTTCATAATGAATAATTGCAATATTTTCGCAAAATTTTAAAAAACCCAAAGGTTTTTTTTTTAATTCGGGTGATTTTACGTAATGAACAAACACCCAAAGCTTTTGGGCTATTCTTCACTTGTTTTGGGCGGTGTAACACTGCTTCTTTTTTGGCATTTCTTCACAATGACTAATCATCCAAAAATTTTGAGCGTTCCTTCATTTAGCTGTTGGACTTGGACGATAATTCGCTCAGCCGAGAATTTACACTCAATTGGAAATGTCTTGGAATTAATAACAACAAATTTTTAAGAATATGATTTTGTCAAATTTTTATAAATATATTTAAAATAAAGAACATTCTCCTAATAGCCGGCATATTTATTTTTCAAGAAGGAGCTTTTGCCAGCTCTTGAAAAATATAACAAAAACAGACATTCACATACCCTCAACAATATCCAGCCAGTGGCGTTTGTTAGCGCTGGCAAGTTCGCGTAGGCTTATTAAATTAGCCCCAAATTATTAATTTGCACCATAACACTAATCACTACAGAACGATTAAACGTTTATCCAAATTAGAAAAATAAAATATTCTAATGAAAATTGGTAAACAAAGTGATATTAATAAGCGATCACAAAAATACAATAAAAATAATGTAAAATCCTAATTAATTTAATTAATTTAGAAGGTCTTGGCTGGCTAGGACAGCATGTGTAAAAAATGCATGAGTATGGAATGGCGTAATGAGGCCTTGTGTCTGACAAATAAGGGCTTCCAAGAGGCCTCCTTGCTACTTCTTTTCGTCGGTGGGTTGTTTGTGTGTGTGTGTATGTGTGCATACATATACATATTTACCGTTGCTGATTTAAATTTTTCTTTTAATTTTTTTATTTATTTTTTACAATATACCGCCAAAGTTACCGTCACTGCAACCGACGTCTTGGTAGCCAGGGGTGGCCTTGAGTGTAGCAGCCAGCTATGAATTGTGTGACACACTGATTCAGACTCACCACCGCCACTAATACATTTTAGTCTAATATTTCAGGGGTTGATTTTTTTTATAATATGTACTGTCATTGTTGTAAGTTTTTTGTTTTTATTTTTTATTTTTTGCATCCACATCCTCATTTTTTTATTTCGTTTATATACATATACTTACATACATACATATACACACTCACACACATATAGAGCGTCCTTAAAAAAATCTTACTGATTTCAACAAATTTAAATATGTATACAGGAATAAAATATTATATATCGATTTTTATATCCTCACCCTATAAGATTATCAGCATACACATTGAGCAAAGAGCGTTAGATACAAGTGCATGAATTTATTTCTGCTTTTATTTTCGTTGATAATTGCAAAAAAGAGAAAACGTGTATGTACCCACAGTTTGTAATTTTTTATTCGAAAACTTTGTTAAATATTAAGGAAAAACGTTAATAATTTTGGAAAAAAAAACACACGTAGAGAAAAATCAACCAGGATTATGATATGCCCACAACAGCAGAGTCTGATCGTGTTAAGCAAACTATGTCTCCTTTTAACAATAATCTGATTTGCTGAAGAATGTGAGGGGGGGGGGGGTGTATATGAAGAGGAAAAATTTAACTGAGGTAAACTATTCACTATTCTACACAATCGAACGACTTTTGAAAAAATATAACCCTGAGCTAGTGTTATTGTTTTTTGCCCAAAGTGCCGCCAAAGTGCCGAATATCAATCGACTTCTTTTACAAATGAATACACATGCACGAATACATTCTTAAAGACACTGACGATTTCTTAAATGGAAAAGATGAATTGTTTGCAACAGCTAGCTCATGTTGAAAAGATGGTTTTATAAATTGAAATAATTGAACTAAGAACTTAATTTAATTCTTACCCCTGGGTCTGAGTGGTAGCGATGCTAGCCTCTCAGTCGAGAGGGCGTGAATTCGATTTCCGTCATAGACCCTGGGTGTCTACAGACAAGCTAATTGCTTCGCGGGATGTGTTTGTTTAATGAAAAAAGTAAAATGTTGTAGATAGAGTTCTTGAATAGTGGGATGTAATGATAAAACTTTATTTATATGAAACAGTTTGATGGATGATATAAGCAAGATGCACCAGAACATGTTCTATGTAAGTGGAGACACGAATAATATTGTTCCCTATTTCCAAAGGAAACAAAATATGCTCTAAATATTTCAGGTGAATCCAGATCCACATCAGACTTAATATAAAAAAAAATTCAAGAACTTAAGCAAGGTTTATCAACGAGAGTCTCGAGTCTTGATTAATTTTTTCTCGCTTGAATTTTTGGAGAGAACTTCATAAATTTTTTTTTATAATTTTTGTACAACATTGTTTTTTGTTTTGGTTTGTATTTTTTTTTTCTTCTTATAATTCTACAAATTTTGTATTTTTCATTATTTTTTTAAATATTATTACAGCCTTATTTATAAAACTTATTAAGGCTTTATAAAGGGTTTTTAAAACAAATTTGCATTAAAAATTTTTCTTAAAAAGCCTTTATAAAGCCTTAGTAATTTTTATAAATAAGGCTATTAATTTTTAAATTAAAAATATTTAACAAACATTTAAAACAAACATATTGTAATTGATAAATTTTCATTGGTTTTTGGTTTTTGAAGTCTAACAATATATCTTTTTATAATAGTAATGCATATCAAATACTGACCCAAAAACATAAATTCTGTTATAACGATATAATCTTTGTTGGATTGCAATAAGTAGTTAATAATTACACTGTATGACAAAAATGAATGACGCCGAAATAAAAGAGGGTGTGTCACTATTTTTCAGTTATTCATTGTCGAGTATAACAACCATCTATCTTTGAAATTTTCCAAACACCTCCAAATCAAGAGTTACGGGTAAAAACCGGCTTTTCGTAACCGTTCGCACTTACCAACATTTAACTAAGTTCGATATTAACCGATTCTAAAGTTATAAATGGGTTTAGGTAAAAGACACTTAGACCTTTTGAACGATATAACTTCTATTTCAGTAAATTTTAGATATACGTGAGTATTTTTTTCAACTTTAATTTTTTTTTAATTTTTTTTTTTTTTTAATTTTATCCATTGGATTTGTGCTAACTCAGTATTTTTGTACCAGAACCATATTATTTATGACCTTACTTATAAATAATAATTGATTACGAGTAAAAAGCAGGTTTGTGCTAAAAAAAATCCGATACAAACTAACTGAGTTATTAAATATTTTATTAGAAGACCTTTTGTTACAAAACTACCTGCATAATGGATCTCGTGTTCTATTTATGAGTTTTACAGGTATTTAAGTTGAAAGTGCAATTCAACAAACATAGATCAACATATAGTACTAAATTTTTACAACATTAGTTGCCAAACTTTTTTCCTTGAGAGGCACATTTGTGATATACACCAACCTTATATTCCGCAAAATTATATTTATTCTTAGTATTTTAAAGTAAAGCTTTCTTGGCAAATTGTTATTTTGACTCTAATTTGTATTGAGTATAACAGTTATTTCCAACTTGCGGCCCACATGCTGCACAAATTGTATTAGTTATGCTAATTGTAGGGCAATAACTAAATATAAAAGTAAATTGCAAGTAAAGTACCAGTTATTTATCATTTCAGTATTTCAAGAAATGATACCCACACCAAAATAAGTTTTAATTTGGTGTACTTTAGGGGGTTTTAAGGCTGGTGTGTGTGCAAAATGTGACTCTCAACGAAAAAAGTTTGGTGATCAATGTTTGTTGAACTGCACTTTCAGCTTAAATACCTTGAAAACGCATAAATAGTATATTATGCAGGTAGTTTTTTAACAAAAGGATTTCCAATAAAATATTTAGTAATTCAGTCAGTTTGTATCGGATTTTGTTTAGCACGAACCTGCTTTTTACTCGTAATCAAATATGTTTTATAAGTAAAATCAGAAATAGTATGGTTCCGGTATAAAAATACTGTGTATAAACGAATCCAATGGAGAAAATTTTCAAAAAAATTTTAAAAATAAAGTTGTTAAAAAAATCCTCACGTATATCTGAAATTTACTGAAATAGAACTTATATCGTTTAAAAGGTCTAAAGGTACGTTCACACTTGGCAAACATATGCCCAAAAAAGCGTAACTACTAAATATTTGTGAACAAAATTTTAATTCAGACTTAAGTTTATTAAGTTAAACCGTTGCTAATAATATTATATTCTATGACATTGTCTATTATTTATGTTTTAAACTGTTTAACTTAACAACCACATATCTGAATCAAAAGATTTTTCATTATAGTGTAGTGGTTGTGCAAATGTTTGCCAAGTGTGACCGTACCTTAAGTCTCTTCAATCTAAATCCATTTATGAATTTAAAATCGGTTAATGTTGAACTTAATTAAAGTTTGATAAGTGCGAACGGGTACGAAAAACCGGTTTTTACCCATAACTCATGATTTGGAGGTGCTTGGAAAATTTCAATGATAGATTGTTGTTGTACTCGACAATGCTTAACAGAAAAAGAGTAACACATCCCTGTTATTTCGACTTCATTAATTTTTGTCATACATTGTTTTTTTTTATTTTTACCATGTACTAATTTATACAACTTAGCAGAACATACATGTATTAAGACCGTGATACACTATCAGATATAATCGTGCGATTTTGGAGAAAATACAACCCTGGTATGATAGAGTTTATGAAAATTTTTAAATTTCTTTTGGAGTTATTATAGTCCTTACGTTCATATACATATATGTATGTATTTATTTGCTGTAGATTAGGCATACTATAAGTGAACACTAATTAACTGTCAAAATTTAAATTACATAAAAAGTGGTTTGGTACTATTCAATTGATTTTGGCACTCTTTAAAAATGGATTCGGCATGAAAATCATATTTCCAATTCCCATCACTGGTTCCACTTCGTCCTTGTCCAGCGTCAATTACTGCACTATCTACTGCAAGTGGATGATATCTTTTCTTCGTAGTTGGTCCCTTTATATACCATTCCCAATTTACCAAGTCACGTCGAGAACGAGAACGAGTACGTTTGGAACTACTAATATTATTACCAGGGAATAATGTAGTCAACACATTACATAAAAGTGTTCTTGGAGCGAATAATAGAGTTAATATAGAAGTCAGAAGTCTATATACACATAAAATTTATTTGCTTTCTGAAAAATTCACATTTTTAAAATCTGGCAATTTCATTTTCAAAATAGACAAGTATTTATAAAAATAAAATAAAAAAAAACCGACTGCGACCAACTTTGAACCGTTAAATATCCTAAATGGTCATTCGAAATGAAAAGTCATAAGAGAAACCTAAAGTTGATTTTAAAATACTGGTCGAACGATACCCATTTTGATATAGTTTGTCGACTTTGTATTTTTTCGTATTTACAAAATGGCGTCTGTTGGCCGCCGTATTGAATTTTGACAACTGACATATCCTTAGTGGCACTCCCGGAATTAAGACAAATCGATTGAGGTAACAGTCATTAAAATCGGTCCACGCCTTCGATTTATATAGTGCTGCAAATGAACACACATACATACATACATACATACATACGTACATACATACATACATATGTACATACATAAATAGCCTGATAAACACAATAATACCCTTCTTTGCGTTGCGCACTCGGGTAAAAAAGACTGTCGAATTAGTTTAACTAGAAAATAGTGCTTGAAGTTCATCGTCTACCTAATATATACTCGATTTTTATAAATATATTTTTTATTGCAACTATAAACACGAAAATCTAATTTTAATTTGCGATTTTAATTAAATTGTGAGACCCAGTGGCTTATTCTGCAGATGGCAAGCATTTGCACACATACATATATAGTATATTTTAAAACCCCGTACGTTGCATAGTTGTGGTGCACGTTATTGAAATTAAAACAGTTGCTACTTAATGCTCGCATCTCAACTACATTTTTTTATTTTCTCAGTCTAATAAGGTTTTCATTTTTAGTATATAATTGCGAATTTTCGCATTTTTACTTTTCTTTTCCTTTTTCCATTAGTAAGCCAGCCATATGTGGCCGAACCGTAAAAATTTAATATGTACCGTGGCTTTATATCAATTTAATTAATAACATTTTTTATCTCTTTATTTTTTATATAATGTGTTTTTTTATTTGCTCTTCTTTCCTCTGCCTAAAAAATCCTCCCTTTGCAAAAGCATATATTTTCATTATGTATGTATGTATGTATATGCACTTGTATGTATATTTTTTCTTATTTTCATTTTTATTTTTGAGCTGCAGTTTACCCTCAGGATTTTTCATTACCTATTACACTGTGTGACAAAAAAATACTTGGGATGTGTTACTATTTTTTTGATAGGTATTGTCGAGTACGTATAACAAAATCTTCATTTACGCGTAAAAAACCGGATTTTCGTTCCCGTATGCACTTACCAATCTTTAGCTAACATAAATATCAACTGGATTTTAAATTTATAAATGGATTAAAAAAAAAAAACTAAGACCTTTCGAATCTATACATTTTGTTTTCGTATTTTTGCACCAAACATAATTTTTTCGGTTTTTTTTATTAACTTTTCTACTTTGGATTCTTTCTTAGGCAGTATTTTTTTGTACTGGAATCATACTTTTTATGACTTTACTTATAAAACATAATTTATAAATATGGCATTTACATTAGCTCGAAATCTAGTACTTACGAGATTTCGAGCTAAATCTTGCTGTTTTTTACTAGATTTCCCATGCAAAACAAAATCTATTTTGTCAGTAGATTTGTAGGAAATCTAATAAAAACCTAATAGTTTTATTTATTTCTTACCACCCTGCAAGACATATTTATAAAAAAGATGAGTGAATTAGCTACGGTCTGCTTAAAAAGGTGTGTGACTTAGTTACATTGCAGTTATTTGGTTGTAGTTTTGCAAACATTTTTTAGATAGTGGGTTTTGTTTTGGATAAAAAATCTTGATAAATGTCAAAAAAAGTTGGTCTAAACGGTAAAGATTTTCATAAAAATTTTAAATAAAATCTGATAGATTTTGTTCTGGTGTATATGGCCTATAAGAGTAATTCGCAGGTTTGTGCTAATAAGTTCCTCAGAAATTGACTGAGTTATTAAATATTTTATTAAAAGTCTTTTTGTTAACAAAAAAAAAAAAAACTTACTGCATGATGATGTTTTTCACATTCTATTTATTTAATTAACCTTCCAGTATAATTAAAGTACAATTTATAACACGTATATCAACACAAACTACAAAATTGGTACAACGTTGGCCGCCAAAATTTTTTCCTTGGACAATGAGTTGAGTAAACAAAATATTTGTATGAAAATTTTGCACATATGATGATTAATTCTGTATCGCTAAATTCCATTTTTTCGAGTTATGACTTTCTTTAAGTAAATGAGCGACATCTATTTATGTTTCTCCATTCTACATACATACCAGTGTTGCCATTTTGGTGCTTTTCGGTTTTTTTTTGTGATTTTTTCCTTTCCACACTATGCACATATGGTATATATATTTACAGGAAGCCATTCATCATGTTTTTACTCCCCGAATAACTTCGTTCCCACAATGGTAAAAATATAAAACTTAAGACATAAGTCGACCTCATCAAAGGGTAACTTTATTTATGCAGTTCAAAAGTTCTACATTGACAACTTTTTGAGATATGCAGATGCAAATTGTGAGGGCAGCAAGGACACGCCCTCAAACATTAAACGTAATATTTTACAGTATAGAGCAAAAGTTTGGTACACAACTATTTGTGTGTACCAAATTTCTTCCTAGATCAGTTACTAATAACGAAAAAAAAAAAATCGGAAAACCCAAAAATTTCAACAAGTGCGCCGATGCCACGTCCTTAAAACCCAGAATTATAAATTAAAACTGTAGGTCTTTAACGCAAGCGATTTTACTGAAATGTTGCATATATTTACACTGTACTTGTGCAATGATGCAATTTAGCGTTTTCTAAACTTTTTATAAAATTTGCTGCTTTTTTAACTTCTGATGCTCAGACTTTAATCCATTAATCTAATTTAAAAAGTAGTCAGGGTTACGCTCGCAGAAACTTACATTATATTTTACGTATTTCTATCCAAAGAATTCTTGCGATATATCGTACGCACTTGGAGTTCTAGCTATCACCATTTTTCAAGTCACTGGAACTAAAAACTATAAATTTAAAGAGAAGAAAGAAAAGAAAACTTTTTTACAAGAACATAACTATTAAGAAATGCTAAATTCCTATCAAAAATACCGAGATAACAACTTCCATCAAGTTCTCGTTTGGTACAATCCATTTACTACGAGTACATTCTGCTATACATTGTAAATTTCAAATCATCAGGGTATCATATACTGTCGCCAGAAAATTTTACAACAAATCTGAAAAAGTGACAAAAAATCGGCGAAAAATCTGCAACAATAAAAACACTTTAATTTTGAAATGTTTTTAATTTTATTTATCAGTTAACATAAATTATCTTGCTATACAAAAGTATATGCTGACATTACAAATTGTTAAACAAAAAACATAAGCATTAACATAAGGAAAATATATACACAAGTTTTATACATAGAACTTAAAAAAATTTATACATACTAAATCATAAACAGTCACAACTCAAAAAATCCCAGATATTCAGGATTGGCAAAAAAAATTTCGATATTGTAGAAATGATGCAACTACATATGTATGTAATATAAAAATAGGTTTAATGGTATTTTGTATTGTTCAAGAAGACTGTCTTGTAAAAGAAATTTTTCCGGGCATTAGAGATTTATTCAGTTAAGTTGTTTATGAAAAACCACAGCCATTTCCATAATATTGAGTTGTGACTGTTTACGATTTAGTGTGCGATATGTATATATAGTTATTTCTGTGCACGGGTTTGTTAGTTCTTTTTAAAATATGTTTGTTATGTTGGTGGTATAGTTATGCCAAAGTTAAGTCAAACTGCACTATAGTTTAATTAAATTCAATATGCATCAAAACCCACTTATTTAATAGTGTTTCTTAGGTGTATGTTTCTGACAGTAATACCATAGTTATTTCTTTTACGGAGCGTTTCCGAAAATCTGCAAATCTCACTTTATCGTTTTTGCAATGAAAAATCAGCAAAATACAGAGAAATCTGCAACTCTGGCAATAGTGGTATCATCTTATTTATCTCAGTTCTACTTGAATTTAAAAAAAAAGTAGAAAAAAGAAAAAGAAAGAAACAAAACTTCACTGTGCAGACACGAATAAAAAATACAGCAAAACATTTTAATAAAGGAAAAAAAGCCTAAAATACAACAGTATCTAAACCCCCTTTTTTTAATTCAACATTAAAAAATATATTATGTATTTGCAAATTTATTTTTATAACACCACGATATTGGTGTTTCGGCTCATCATATTCTTCAGCAATAAAGAAAGAAAAACTTATTTCCATTCCACTCCCTCAATCACGTTGTAAGCGTAATAATAAAACATTTGCTTAACGCTCCAAATTCAAATTCTTTATCGAACTTATTACAAATATTAAGACGTGATAAACTGTACTTTTTTATCACATCGAAAGCAAGTTAATTTCTTTTTCATTTTTTTACTTTTTTTCGCAAAAAAATTATTGACATAGAGATGTGCAAGAAATATCGATATTAAGAAATATAATATCGATAATTAACGCCATTCTTAAAATACCGATACATCGATTCTCATTTACAAGTATTCGTTTTTCGACTGTATATGTTACTGGCATCACTTCTAGTGATGCGAAGGAACAGAGAAATTTCATAACAATAGCCCAGGTGCATCTACATACATATGTGACGCGCAAAATAGAAAGGGACCTAAGGGTAAAAACCTGTTTTGTTCAGGAGAGCCATTTTAAAGATTTAAATACGTGTATCTTTGGTGTACCATCATTGAATAAAACGCGCATATCTCTGGGAGGGAACACTTTTGGGGCATGGGATCGGTCTCATTCGATGCTCAGATGTTGTCCACATCAAAAAAAAAAAAAAAGTGAAAACTGATACCCTTATGTCCCTTTCTCTATGCGCTGTCACATATACATAGTATATAAGGTGACCCCACTAAACACAGTATGACATTTAGCAATTATACAGGGTGGCGATGAATGAGCTATATAGTTTGAATGGTTTATAACTTTTTTATTTACGCGATTATTATAATTTTTTTTTACAGTATATTATTGGAGAATTTTTTGCAATTAGCTTTGAACAATGATGTCCTGTAAGTGATGTTCATTTTCTGCTTCGCACATACGTGCTCCTTTTAGCATATTTTGCATAACTTTTCGCAAAATTTCGGGTGTAATGGCCATGATTTCATTTCGAATGTTGGTTTTTAGTTGCAGTATGGTTCTTGGTTTGTCAACGTACATTATTTCTTTTAAATATCCTGACAGAAATCTGTGGGTGCAGTGCACACTTTAATGGCGACGATGTGCACGCTGTGTCAACATAATAGACTGTTGGTTTGAAAAATAAAATTCAATAATTTTTGTACGTAGTTCGATCGTGTAAAGATTGATCATTTATTCCCCAAGTCTTCTTCACAAAATGCTTAAAAAAAACAAAGAAAGAATAATAATTAAAAAAGTTATAAAGAATTCAAACCATATAGCTCATTCTGCCCCACCCTGTAGCTGGCCAAAATTAATAACTGTCGTTCCGGACTAGATATCGAAATTAAATTTGGTATGATTAATGTCTATATATATAAATTAAGCCATGATCCGCCCATTTTTAATAGCGCCTATACAAGGTGAAAAAACTGGTCTGTAAATTTGATCAGACCCACTTATCTATATGTATTTCAATGCACCGAGTCCGAATATGATCTTATTTTAACACACACAGTTTTGAGTAAATTGCGGAAAACCTCTAAAAATTTAGACTGCGGTACATCGTGCATTACCTCAAATAGTACGCTCCGTGGCAACGCCATATTTTCTAATAATATTACACATGTACCCACTTAAAATCTACGTATTAAACACATGCTCATGTCTGCACAATTTATGCAAAAAAACAAGGTCGAATTTTGTAGCACCCATTTTTTCTTATTTTGAAACTAGATACTTTCCTTAATATTATGGTGGTAGTATGAAAACTGAACTCCTTGAAACAATTTAGTTCTACTTCATTAAGGGCCAATTTCACCAACTAAATTTAAATATCAATTGATATTTAAATGTCGATTTTCATTAATTTTTGTATGGAATTTCTGAATAAAATTAAAAAATTATGAAAAATGTATAAAGGTAGTAAAAATACATGAAACGGTGTAAGGATTTCATATTAATTGTCAATTTCTAAATGAAATTTGCAATTTAAAATATTATCAAACAAAATACATGACAAAAAGTACAATTGTATCATGATTTCCATCCATGGTTCTGAATTGAATGCAATTTTTTTCAAGTTTTTACAAGTAAAGCGTTCATTTACTTTTTCATATTTAGGAGAACAATTTCGTAAATGTCTGCCTGACTCTCTCGTTGCTAGTTTCTGCTCGGAAAGTAAATGAACAGACCTATTATTTTAGTACTTATATTAGCAGGTGCATTTATTTTAAATTTATAATATTTTGACATTTTTAGGTAAATACGTTTTGATACACCGAAACGTCAATGTTTTACTGAAAGATACTAATCGATACTGTTCAAAAATATCGATACAATACATATTGATATATTTTTCCATTTGCCCATCTCTAGTGTGACACGCGCCAGGAGCGGTTCAATAAATAACGAACAACCAACTCGCACATTTGCAATCTCTTTCCTTTTTTTAGACATTTGTATATATTTTCTATTACAAAATACAACTAATCAGTACAGTATCAATAAATTTTTTAATGCTTTAAAGCCAAAAAAAAAGGGTTAAACGAAACAAAAAGCAAGGAAATTAGATATAGAGTACATATGTATGTACTATTCAGGGATGCTTGCCTTCGCCATTACCATTGCCTGTGAAAAGTAATATTTGAAAAAGAAATTTTGGTATTAGAAACAGCAAGATATTGTGTTTAGAAAATGATAAACAGCGTCTATGTGAGTATTCGATGTGTTACAGTTCAATATGGAAATCAATATTAAAAAATAACCCTCCAAATAGTAATTATAAAGATACATACAATACAGCAATGTCAAACAAACAAATTTGTACACACAGGCACACACACACACACAGATGCATATTTAAATATATGTACATACATACATACACACAAAA
Organism: Tachina grossa; assembly: GCA_949987645.1. Lineage (NCBI taxonomy): Eukaryota > Metazoa > Arthropoda > Insecta > Diptera > Tachinidae > Tachina > Tachina grossa. Next base: position 3,877,377 of record OX465279.1, on the reverse strand, counting down.
AGATTAAAACATAACAACAACAACAACAACAACAACAACAACAATAGTTATTTAAAACAAAACAACCCCCTCAAACTAAAATTAAAACTATACTTTCAAGCCCTCAAAACTAATTTAATACCAAATAACTAAAATAGATACGTCGATGAATAAATTATGGAAGGAAAATTTATCCTGAACCTTTTTCGCATTAACACAAATATTAAAATTCGCTTAGCCAGGAATTTTTCCAAAAATAGTTTTTTAGGTCCTTTGTTTAGATCGAATATCCATTGTTCATTTTGCTAAAAGTAATTCCGGGCAGAAATAACTTTAAATTGGTTCTGTTGCAGCTTGGCTCTTACCACAAGACTGACTGACTGAATATGGAATGGAAAATTTAACAGAGAAATTTTTGTTGTCCGTCTAGAGTTATCAAATGTTCGACATATTCCAAAAAAAAAATTAATTCAAGAAACATGTTTTCGGGGTTTTATTGTGTTAATAAAATCACTTCGAAACCCCTGTTTTTATTAACTGGTCTTAGAAAAACTCAAGCTTTTAAAAAAGTTCGGTACTGATTGCAAAACGTTGAAATCCGTGTGAGATAATGATTTCTGATTTCAGCAATAGAAAATTTTAAAAGGTTCCTGCACGGTGTTTCTGAACAGCCATAGCCGCTAAAATAGCTTAAGCGACACAGTTTTTGGACTTCGTATTTTTGACGAAAATCGACGTTTTACAACTGCAAATAATCGATTTTGGTCAAAAAATGATGTTCGAAAATTATGCCGCTTGTGGTTTTTTTGGCGGTTATGGCACGATATTTCTGCGTATTCACACTAAACCGTTCGTTATGTCTTTATAACTTTGTTCTCTTTAATTATAAAATAATGAGGTTGGAAGTACTCCTGAATACGTATTTCCCAAGCAGCACAGACATCTCTCCCTGCACGAAACCGATTGACATATCAAGCATTGCGAATATTGACATCGTTTCATAAAGTAAAGTGAAGTGGTCCATTAAATCCTTTAAACCGTGATATCACCAGGCCCATGTCGACTCTTTACTACAAAATGCTGAATAACAGATAATTAATTCCCTGGCTAATCGATATCTTCAGGGACTCGCTAAGCCTAAACTATGTGCTAAGGCGCTGGATGGTAGCTAAGGTTATATTCTTGCTAAAAACAAGTATGTCCATCAAAAATCTGTCCACCTAAATATCATATTATATCACCAACACGCCTATACAAAAGAAAATTAGTAGAGACTGAACATCATTCTATGCACTAGTTGTTTTCGTGGACATTGCAAACGTGCTTAGTGATATGTTTACCAATGTAATTATGGAAACTGTTGGACTTACAGTTGACAACCTGCAGGTTAATAGCCAGATAGGAAACCTATTGAATAGTATAATGGTATCTGTAGGATGGACAAATGATACTAGAAAGAAAGAGGCTCACAGAGGTACTCCCTAGGGAGGAGTTATATCAATACTTGAACGTTGGTTATTAACGTTATTCTTATCAATATTGAAGGAAAAGTAACAAAGATCCCGGCATACATATATAGACTATATCGCTACTATCATTACAGAAAAATTTCTTTTTATTTAAAATAGATCTCATAGTTTTTAGTAGCAAAAAAGTTGCACAGTGGAAGCCACCAGCGATAAATAGTATACCGCTCAAAACAAAAAACACATACAAAGTAAATATCAGTAGTTTTGGATAGTAAACTAATGTGAAAGATAGATTTAAAGGTCCACTACTGCTCCATTTGCATGTAAAAAGAGGATGGGTAAAATATTGAGTCTTTTGCCTAACCTTACACATTGAAAATTCACCGCGATGACTAGACCATTTCTAACCTTCAGAATATTTGTATCGTGGAGGGCAACTGAGACAAAACAAATCTTTAAAAATTTAAGCATTTTAAGAGAATATCAGAACACGGTACCCTTGCAGCCTTGTGCTTAATATTGGACCTCAAACCTGTTGGACTACTTACAGTGAATGCGACATATATTTGCCTTAGGAAAATTAGGAAAATAGGTCACATGTCGTATAAACCAGTTGGTGATAGTAAATTACTAGAGATGGTGCGTAGCACAGACCTTATCACTCAAATTTTAAACTTCAATGATAAAATACTTATAACTATAGGACAAGATGGGCACAGACAGTTGGAGTGTTATCTGCTCCGTACTGTCAAGAAATCGATAAAGAGGAATCATATAAGCGTCCTGGTAATTGTATACTGCTGGGGAAAATCTATGCAGCCATATTGGCTGCAGAATTATATATCTCACCTCAGATTCTGAAAGCAAGTGAAAATTTGTATATTGATAGCTAACCAGCAATTGAGGTAATTGCTGCAAACTCATCATGCATGACTCTACGAAGGTTATACCATTTAAAACTGATATTGCCTTTACATGTTAGAAAATCTGTTGCTCACGCCCTACTGATGACTAGAGTCAACTACTGTATTGATGTTTACTCGGCCTGTAATATGGGTAACAAAATGAAGATAAAAAGCATTTTGCATAAAATTACACCATGTTTCACATCATGTAAATATCTTTCTTATATATAAGTTCCGATAGTTCCTACAAGGAGCATAGGGCCATAATCAAGTTCGATGACTACCTTAAATTTCGTTTACTAATTTACTTATACAGTATTATAAAGCTTCAAAAGCCTGAACGTATTATATGTATGATTAATTTCACTAGAACTTTTAGAAATCCACAAATCATTATATCACGTATAAACAATGCTACCTCTGATAGATCTTTTCTTGTAAATACAAGCGACTATATATTGGAATATTTTACCTAGGAATTTACGCTTTTTCTCTATGTCCTTAACAATATTCAAACGTAAACTTATAGAATTTTTTAATGGCCTAAACTCGACGCACTAACAACAATGGTACCCTCTATCACCTTTCTTTTATCAATGTTTTTTTTACTGTGGGCGGGTTCTCTTTGGAAATTTATTTAGTCAGAATGAAATGAAAAAAATTAATTTTACTTAGTAATAGAAAAGAAAATAAAAAAAATAAAAAAATTTGATTCTTCGGATCAAAATACATTTTAGAAGTATGGTTCCTTCGGCAAAGTTTCCTATTTTGATCCCTAGAATACAATTTTTCTTGTAATTTGAGCGATTTTTTTGCCTACATACAAATCGACACGCCCTAATATATATGTAGTTGGTATTGCGGCATTTAACTGTAACACTGGAAACTTATAAGTTTTTATTGTTACAAATGCCATGATATTTTATCGGAGAATTTTCTGAGAATCGAACTGACAACCTCCGGCATAACAGGATGGCACACTGCCCACTCGACCACAGGGGCACTAATATTTCAAAAGTAAAAATACTAGTTAAGCTTACGTTAATATTTAAGAAATTTATTATTCTACATATTGTCAGAAGTTTATTTTAATTTGAAATTTATTTGCTGGTGGTTCAGCGTTGTCTATATTATTATTTGTGAATTCTCAAATAGTTCTTGAAAGTCTGTGCATAAGATAAGAGGTTTGTGACTACTCAAAATGTGTGGTTGAAGTCTACTGATGATTTGTTACAGCAACAATGAAATATATAGACAACGCTTACGTTAATATCTTAGTACAGTTACGGAACTGGTTCCAGAGTGACTTCACTGAAAGGAAAATCATTCATTCAGAGAATGAAACGGTTTCATTAAATGTTCTGCACTATATTAATGAAACTTTTCATTAATACAATGAACAATTTCATTGTATGCATGAAATCTTTCAATCTCTGCTCTTCATGTGTTCTTCATAGTTCATTGTATTAATGAAAATCGTTACATTGTTTAAACGAATTTTCTTTTTGGCGAATTTGGGGCAAATATAAATAAGTTCCACAAATTTCGTCTTCTTATTGTATACAGTTTGTCAAACATAAATAAATCAAAATTTATTTTGTTAAAAAATAATTTCTATTTCTTATTTTTCTAATCCCTTTTTATTTCAAAGCAGTATGGTCGTCATGAATGCAATGAAATCATTTCATTTATATAATGTAATATTCTTCAATGTATAGCAGATATCTCTATCTTTATCTTTTTTTTATCTATTCACGTTCCTCACCTCTATACAAACACAAGAAGGTTGTGCCAAACATCTTATAAAGATGCTTGGTTTGTTAAAATTTTTGTTTGTTTCTTTTAAACTTATGTTTGTGTTTTGTAATTCTCAACTATAAACATGTAAGTTTTTCCGCTTACTTAAAACATTATTTGGGTTAAACTCTACTGATGAGTTCCTTAAATTTTAAATGTTTTGCGTTAATAAATACATAGACATGCGCATATATTAAGTACATATGTATTTGTATATATTAAATTAAATTAAAAAAAATCTATATTTCTTTTATTAAGTAGGTGGTTTCGAAGGGATTATATTTAATTATATTTATGAAATCTTCTTTATGTTAATGAATAAACTTCATTTATAGTATGTAAAAACTTCATTAAATTAATGAAAAAACTACATTATATACATGAAAAAGTTTCATTGGACTAATGAAATAGTTTCATTCTATTTATGACATAGCCGCCAAAATTAACTTCATAAATACAATGAATCATTCTTCATTGATCCAATGAAGGGCTTCATTAGCTGACTTTTAATGAAACATTTCATTAATACAATGAAGAATTTCATTGTCTGAATGAAAGTTTTCCTTTCAGTGTTGGCGGTCTCATTGGAGGAACAATTAACATTATATTTATCTAGTACGCCACGCCAAGTTTCGGCCAATGCGTACATGTACAGGAAGCGATTCGTTGCATTTTTACCCCCCGAAGGTTTCCAATAAAACCTTCCTGAGATATGGAGGTGCAAAATGTGCATATTTTAAGACATATTCACTGACTCACTGACTGACTGTTTATGGGCTCAGAATTAAAAAAAAACAAATCTAAAGCGTTTAACTCAAGCAATTTTATTGAAGTTTAGCATACAGGTTGCAATAATGCAAAGCTATAAATTTTCGTTGAAAGAACACGCCCATAAAGTTTAAGCCTTTGGCTCAGCACATTTAAATATATTATTAAGTGAGACATTTTTAGATTTAATTGAACTGTAGTAAATTTTAATCAGAAACTATTTTTTTTCACTACTTTTGATGGACGAAATTTTGGAAAGGAACTTGGCCTTTTTTCACATTTATGTTTTTGTGGGGATACCATTTAACAGGTCGTGGATCCAACCACATCGGAAATGTTCAGTGCCGTTTACTATAATACCAGACCATTTAAAGTGACCGAAGATTTGGATGACACATCACGAAAATGGTGAATGGGTAACCATTTACACGATGTGTATTTTATCACCATAGCACTACTTTCTATTTTTGGTAACATTCCCATTTCATCAAGTCATAGCACGAGTGCATTTGGATCATTTGTCGCAAATTTTCTGCAGGGGTAGAAATTATTTCCAAAATAAATTATAGTTTTCAGTTTGGAACCGCATTTAATCAAAATGAAATATGTACGTATGTATTATTTATTTTGTATGAATTAATATTAGGACCTCAAGAATTTACTAATAACATGTAATATTTACAACATACATACATATGTATGTGCATATTCCATAGTTGCAGACACAACTTTTAAGTTACAATAATTTCTGGAAAACAATAAAGAATAATCAGAGTAAAACAAAATCAAAAAAATATATATATCATAAAAAACAAAAGAAATAATGTTACCATTAAGTTGTGAGTGTGTGGCAGCATCTTATTTAGGGTGCATGGAGTATTTTTTTTTATATATCAGGGTTGTCACGATTCTGTTGGTGTTGCTAGTGTTATTTATTAGGAATAACGTATAAACATACTCACACACATGCATACATGTGTATTTACCCTGAAGGAAACGTCGGGTTAAGTGTCCCCAAGTCACCATTATTGTCGACTATTTTTCAGATACACACAACTATGCTTCTTCTTAATATTTTATTGGTTTGCTGAAAATCGAAGTTTTTATAAAAATTAGTTCACGAAATCAATTTAAAAAGTAAATATATATACAGGGTGGGCCAAAAGAAACCAAGGGGTGTAAAAGTTTAATAACTTTTTTGTTTATTAACTTTTTTTTATTTTTTCTTTCAGATTATATAATATACAAAATGGAAATTTTTTTACACTAAGTATGAAAAATGATGTCTCTTAAATGACCACCGTTTTCAGCTTCGCACTGATGGGCTCTTTTTAGAGCATTTTCCATAACATCTTTCAAAGCTTGTGGCTGTAGCGTTCGAATTTCTGCAACAATGTTTGCCTTGAGTTCAAGGATTGTCTATGGCTTGTTCACATACACTCGCTCCTTCAAAAAACCCCAAAGAAAATAGTCGGGTGCTGTCAAATCTGGCGATCGCGCTGGCCAAATAATTTCCGAATTTCGAGAAATTATTCGCTCTCCAAAAATTTGACTTGAAAGTGCCATTGTGTCTCGGGCAGTATGGGCAGTGGCTCCGTCCTGCTGAAACCACATACCAGGTCTGTTTTCAAGAGCAGGACGTAAAAAATTTTCTATCATAAACCGATACCGCTCTCCACTTACGGTTACAGCACTTCCATTTTCATTCTCGAAGAAGTAGGGCCCAATTACATTTTCAGATGTGATCCCACACCATACTGTGCACCTGATGGGGTGCAATTGGCGTTGATGAATGGCTCTTGGATTTTGAGAACCCCAGAACCTACAGTTCTGCTTATTAACAAAGCCATTCAAATGAAAATGAGCTTCATCACTCATAATCAAATTTTCAATAAAGTTGATTTCATTTCTGGCCAACTCTTAAAATTTAACTGCAAAATTTAGACGTTGCCGATGATCTGCGGGTTTTAATTATTGGACCAATTGCACCTTATATGGGTATAACTGTAAATCTTTTTTTAAAATGCGCCCTAGTGACGTACGAGACATTTCTAGCTGAGCAGAACGCCTTCTGCCAGATGTTTCTGGTGCTTCGTTAACACTTTGCTGTACTCGTTCAATATTTTCCGCAGTGCGACTTAAACGTGGTCTACCGGTTCGAGGCAAATCTCTTACGCTGCCATGTTGGTGATGACGATTAACTAAGCAACGAATCATCGCTTCAGAGGGCGAAATTCTGACGTTAAAATGTCGACGATATGCTCTTTGCGTTAAAATAATTGATCTCTGGTTTAAATAATAAAATTCTATTGTTCTGGTTCTCTGTTCAGTTGTGAACCTCCCCATTATAAATTCTCCAAGTGTCTATATAATCTGAAAGAAAAAATAAAAAAAATTAATAAACAAAAAAGTTATTAAACTTTTACACCCCTTGGTTTCTTTTGGCCCACCCTGTATATATATATATATATATATATATATATATATATATAAATGTTTCAGAAAGTAATTCAAAGAATCAAATAAAAAGAAATTGTTAAAGACGAATAAAAAACAATCAATTTTTTTGACATAGAAATAGAAAATGTGAAAATGAAACAATTATGGAAACTTGTATGAGCCTGTAGAAGGTTTTGTGGGAGTAGTTAAAAATTTGCTACAGGTCCAGATCCATACGTAATGTCGAGTGTACATCTGGCGTTTCTTGTGTTGTCATTTTCAAAATGTGTGCATGGCCGTTCACATTATGTTTTTTATATGGAAAGTAATGGCACACAACGAAAAATATCGAAAATGACAAACGTTGCCGCTAGTGCACAAATTGCGATATCACAAAGTATGTACTCGGCATAAGTGTTTGACTTTACTAGTTCAATGAAACTTTGAATTTTTGATTTACATGCGAGTAACCAGCAAAAAATTTCAAAAAAGGTAATCGCGTTTGGAATTAAGCATTTTTGTGGAAGCTCTTCCCTACTGGATTACCAACTTAATGATTTTTTTTTTAAGTGAAGTAACACTCAGGTGTTACCTTCTTTCGGAGAAGGAAAAAAGAATAATGCTGAGACTAAAATAATCGATTCTTGAGAAGTAATTGCTTTTTTTATTTGACAACTTTTTCACGTAATCTATTAAATCTAAAACAAATCATTCTCCTCATTTAGCAACTTGTACATAATTTTTTAAAATTTTAGGTAATGTGATTTGTAATCGAGTAATAAAATTTGGTAATCAGAGAAGTTAGTCATTATATGGTAGGTACTTCTGATGGTAATGTGTCATTTTTGCTGGGTATTTATACAAACGACAAACCACATCACTGCTTGCTGAACGAATAAATGAATTAGTTTGTTTTGTATATGTTTTTCCATGCATCAGTTCCATTTTTTATATATTTTTCGAATAAAACTCCAAATAGGAACAAAACTTGGAGTTTCATTGTCAAAAGTGAAGACTATAATTACTAAAATGTTTGTTTCCAATGGTCCCATGTCGTCCCTACCATGTCAAAATATTCAATATGCAAATTTGTACTTTTCAGAAGATTGCAAAGATAAGTCAATTTTTAATATAAAGTCGGTGTATTCCTAAAAGCGCTAGGCTTAAAATATTTATTATTGAGTTATCTATCGTAAATGAGAATTTCAGCATTTTTAAACGAGTCATATATTATGAATTAAGGTACCAAGATAGTTTGGATGGTTTGACATGGTAGGGACGATATGGTCCCAGAGGAACTACCTAATCAGTAGTACCAACGTCAGTATTTGCTTTTCGCACATGTTAGCAAAAAGCATTGTCTGGGTAAAATTCCTCAGTATTACTGGTGACAAAGTCAATAGTGAATCAATACTGATTCACTAGTGACATTTCCTACAGGGTACGTAAATGTTATACACACGAAAACATTCAAATATTTTTATGATGCCGTTGCTGTTGTTAATGGAAGTAACTTAGAATTTTACGTTAGTACTCTAAATTTCATTAAAGAACGGAGAAGTGGGAACAATCTACAATAAGAGGAAAAAGATTGACATAAAAACATTTAATATTAATGCTGTTGGCAGAGTGGTGGATATGAAAATCGTAAAAAAACCTTTGTGTGGAATACTCATTTTAATAGAAATGCGTACATATATATGTATGTATTAGAGCCCTACATAAACTCATTTAAAAGAACTTTCAAGACATGAGGAATTTTTCAAATGCTTTACTGTAGCGAAGTCTTCAAAAATAGACACTGTTTGCAAGATATTTGTTTCAGTTATTGTAGGCATAGAAGTAAAGAAGCAAATACTTCGTGGCGAAAAAATTTGTGATTTGTGTTTGCTTGCATGCGTGGGAAAGCATGGGTGCGTATGCAAACGTCATGCGTGAACATACACACATAGGCTGTGTGTATGCTCTTTTATTTAAGCAGAGACACCTTCAGCTCTCACTGAACGAAACACTTATCCAAGCTACGAGCCTTTTAGAAAAGACACAAACCATATTAGAGGTTTCCAAATCTTAAGCTAAAATTCCCAAACTCCCAGGAGCTAAACGGCACTTCTCCGGAAAATAACGACAAAATTGAGAATCAAAAAAATCCGCAGTGGCAGCACCATCATGTTATGTAGTTGTTACCAGTAGTTGTAACCAGGTGAAGACACTACTTCTTCATGTGGTATTTTGAGTGTTTGCTACGAACAAGAAGTGTTTGCGACATCACTTGTAAATACTCATATGCACGAGCTACATTCATCGTGCTTCACTTATTATACGACAGCATTTATTGTTGGTTTAGTATAATACATGCCACTGCAATACATGTAAAAAGCAAGACGTGTTTGCATTTCAAGAATGTTTACGCAGGGCTTTAGTATGTACGCATTAGTGATTTGCCAAATGCCAGTTTTTAATATTCGCGAATACGAATATTTAAAACGATATTCGCGAATACGAATATTTAAAACGATATTCGCGAATACGAATATTTAAAACGATATTCGCGAATGCGAGTACGAATATTATATGTAAAATGTATAGACATTAAATTGCGGTTCTATTTACGCCTGCAATATAAAATATTAAAAAATTGTTATGAAAAAGAACTTCATAATTCTGTTGACGTACTTTAAAGTCAATAAAACTATAAAAAATTTTAATGATCGTTATTAAATAATATTTGAAAATGATGCAAGTACGACAAACTTTAATTTTTATAGCTTTGCTATATATTGGGCGATACGGGAGTTAGGACGTGATTTTTGTAACGAAAATAATCGACACTATTACAGTTATAAATTTATTTCTGTCTTGAATTTTTTGTATTTAAAAGCAGAGTACGAAAATAAATGAAACAAATTGTGTGATTATGTCTTGTTTCGTTTTTTTGGTGTGAGTAAAACAAAAACAACGAGAACGATTGCTCAACACAGCCGATCGGCTGTGAGCCGATTAACAACAGCCACCACCCGCAAACAATACATTAATTTAATCGTACGCCGCTAGAAAAGAAAATAATGGAAAATAAATGGAAACGTTTTGAAATATTTGCAGAGAATTTCACATCATCATATAATATAATTTTATTGCATTGTTCTTTCACACATGAAATTTGTAACTAAGCAGCAAAGCTATAACCGGCTGTCCTAAGACACCTATCTTCTTTTTAATTTTTTATAGAAAAGTCACTATATGCCAAACAACCTAGAGACCAATTGTAGTCAAACTGTTTAAATGGGTTCAATTTCCTCACCTCTTTTCGATATACATTCTTAGATATTTTTAATACATATAAATATTTCTTGCAATTCTCATGGACAAAAAGGTGTCTTTTTAAAAAATATATTCATTAATGGATATGACATTGTATTGTATAAGTTTTGTCAGATGTATTAATGGAAACTTTCATACAAAGACGTACTTTCAAAAGGATATTATTTACACTTTTTATTAGCCGAACTAAAGAAAATATTTTTATCTAGGAACTAGACCGTTGACCCATTCAATATAATCAAATAATACTTTATTATATTTTAACATGGAGAAATTGATGTATTTAGAAAAATAAGTTTACTTTTTTAATATTAATTTTACGAGAAGTTTCTTTTATTTGCTTTTAAGTTCGGTACAAGAATTGAATTGAAGTAATTTTTTTTTAATTATTACAAACTAATATTTTTAGCCATTTCTTTAAATTTTATTTAAGACTAGCTACTCCCAGTGTGCTTCGCTACCCCCATCGTGTTATCGAATGATGTAAATATTTTGTAAATAAACCGAAAACTCGGATTTTTTAATGCAACATTTCGAAAGTTTTAAAATTTTGATATTGGATCATTATTTACATAGGTTTTTGTAAATATCTTCGGAACTACATAACCGATTTAAGATTTTGATATCTCGTTTTGAAAAACATGAGAACAGCTTTCAAAAAATAAAAAAAAAAATAAATATATGTATATGGCATTGGTGGTTCAATATGAAAAATTGATTTTGCCACGCCCCTCTGCCCCCAGGCCGAAAGTAAATAATCAGACTTTCCAATGTCACCCGCCTAAATATTCTAAAGATTCCCTGAAAATTTCATCAAAATCGGCCCAGCCGTTTTGGAGTCCATACGTTACATACATACACACATCCTCTTTTATATATAAAGATTTATGCATTTATTTATTTTGGAAATATATTCGTATTCGCCTGAATTTGGCGAAAACATGAATACGAATATGTAAAAATGGCCGAATATTCGGCAATTCGAATACGAATATTCACTAGTATCACTAGTATGTATGCATGCACCCAGTTGGCAATGTCTTTCAGACAGATGCACGACAATCTTAAAGCGTATTTGAGCTGTGGGTAACAGGTCAGTGAAGAAATTTTCGAAGAAATGGTGCCTAAGTTCACACATGACAACATAGAGTGGCACGTTCGCTTATATTTTCCTTGTCCCTGTAGAACTGACAATTGCTATAACATTTTCATTAATGAAACTATAATTTAAATTAAGTGTCCAGAAGACGATCAAATAAAACCATTAATCACATACTTGTGTGCGAGCAGTCGTTTTTCTCGGCTACACGTACACGTTGTTGGGAATGATTGATTAGAATCAAAGGATTTGATATTTTTATTTGATGGCTGATTATTTGATCGTGTCCAAATCTGATTGACGAAAAAAACGTCATTTGCTTTGTGTTATTTGTTGTGTGATGATGTATATGGAGAAGTGCGTGGATGAAAAAAATCATTTTGCATTTCATAAAATTTACCATTGTTCTTTCTAAAAAAACAAAACAATAAAAAATCTACAAGCAGTTTTATTATTGTTATAAATATAATATTCTCTGATGCCGTTTATTAAAATTTATTTATACCAAATAAATAATGAGTTTAAAATAGCATTATAAGTGGGACGCATTCCTCATTTCTTTGAGTAATAAGCTTTTGGCTGACTTAACTGCGGCCTCCCATAATCGCCCGAAATGAAGTGCTCGATCAGGAATGTAATGAAAAGCAATGTTTTTATTTGCACATTTTCCGTCGGATTGTTTCTTGAGATGTTAGGGTAATAGCAAATAAATTTAAAAAAACAACTAAAAAGAAAAAAAAAATACAAGTCCAGCAGTGTGGAACATAGTAACTTTTGTAGTTTTGAGCCACTATAAAAAGACTTAAAGATTGGATTTTTAATGCTTCCCGACTGTAAAAGTCACTATGATCCGCACTACTGGACTAGTTTATTTTTTCTTTTCAGTTGTTTTTAGGTAGTCGGGTTTTTTGATATTTTAAATTTATTTGTTATTTTAAACTTTTTAGTGTCCCGGCAACTCTTAGATATAAACATAAAATTATATGTGCATACATATTTTTGTAATCCCGTTTTAATTTCGTTTGTTTTGATACCCTACTCGATAAGTTTCTTAATTTTTTTATTAATGTAATTTTATGAGAGGTCTCAGCCAGTTATCAAGAAATTTTAAATTTTTTATTCCTAATTAAATTTATGGCCTGTCCAACGATGTCACCAGAATCAATCGAATACTTATAATGAAAACAACAACAAATTTTCTAATGTTATTGTTGTTTGCAATAAAAGTTGTCGATCGAACGATTTCTGGTGATATCGTGGGACAGGCCGTTAAACAAAACTTATACACATATATGCCCAGCAAAAAATTATCGTCACTTGGAAGCACTAAAAGCTGTTAGAAGCAATACGTTGTATCTCTAGAAGCACTAAAGTAAGCGAGACCATTAAAATATGTTCTACGATCGTACACGACCAGTACACAATTATATATGTATGTGTATAGTACAGGCATACGTTTGGTGAATGATTTATTGCTATTGCTTCGCGAACAAAAATCATGCATTATAAAAGCGCAATTGCAAGTGATTCCGTTTCATGGTCTCCCTTACAAAAATGCTTCCAGCAAGCAAAAATTTTTGCTGGGTGTTTGTAATCCCTCTTTAATTTTCTTTATTTTGATATCCCACTCGATAGGTTTGGTAAAAGAAAAATTTTTGACGCGCTAATATTTTGCATGAATACTCCTCCATTTTGTTTTTTGTTTTTGAACACCTGCCTGAGAACACTTGGGTTCTTAAGACAAATATAACGATACCTTAATTGGCAAAATCCATGCAGCCGTTTGGGAGATAAGTAAGTGGTTATAAATAAATTTACAAACAGATAAGCAGGAAATGCGCGAAAAACATAACCCTTCTATATATATATATATATATATATATATATATATATATATATATATATATATATATATCTAGATAGATAGATAATGAAATAAATAAAAATATAAATAATTTTATTGCATTGTTATTTAACACATGAAATTTGTTTTATATAGCTTAGCAGCATATCTCTTACCCTGTGTATCTTCTTTCTTTTTTGTATTGTATGTATAAATACTTATACTTTTTGACAAATATCGTATCGGGTTTTAGAAATATTTCTAAGTTTGTTATTAAAAGTATTTGTTTTTCTTTTGTAATGAATTTTGTTAATAAAAAATAATTATACTAATGCCCTAATTCTGTTAGACGTTTGGTATCGTCTTTTCTATGTACGTAAAAAAGCCTCACTTAGACGCAATTTACACTGTGCCTTTTCTGCTTGCCTGTGCAGGCAGGCTTTTTTAGTTTGTCGGTGAGAGGGGGTGAGAAGCTTGCGGGGTAGAATAAAAGGCACAAAATGAAAATTCGAGGGGATTTATAACATTTCTCTTTCCCTTTTTCGTACCATCAGCATTAAACGTGTATATAAGTGCTAAAAAGGCATGAATAAAAAAGGCTTAATGTAAATATGTGCGACTTTTCGTAAATGGCTCTAAGAGCCATTTCACACTATGCCTTTTTAGCCTACAAACTAAAAAAGCCTGCCTGCACAGGCAAGCAGAAAAGGCACAGTGTAAATTGCGTCTTATGATTCTTTCAAACAATTATTATTTTTTGTCTATGCTAGAAGGTTCGTGTATTTGCTTTAAGATTTTGTTCTATATATTATATTCAACACATGTTTTTTCATATTTTTTTCAAACTGTTGTACAATACTTTAATTTAAATTTGACGTTTTAAAAACATGGCAATAATATTATTATTTTTCATTATCAAAGACAACAATCACAAGAATTCAAACACAAAAACTCAAAAGTATTTTCAAACAAAAACGTCCTAATCTTCTTACTGAATTAGGGCATATCTCACATTGTACGTGTCGTTTTTTCAAAATTTTTAAAACTGTTCGAAAAAGGTTTTTATTCTTTGTTCGTTAGAACATTCGGACAAAAGTTTAAAATGAATCGTTTGTTCGAACAAAAAAAATCTGAATTTCATTCGAACAAATGTAAAGCGCGAATAATTAACAATACTAATGTCGGAAAACTTTACTTCTTTATTTGAGGTTCTTACATTTGTGAAAAATCTTGTAAATTCTGGCAATGTCAGTAAAACTTTATTTCTACATATCAACAATGGTAAGTTATATCTATCTATCTATCTATCTATTGTGAGTAGAGTTTTCATTAAAAATATTTAAAACACAATTTAAGAGATTAATACCTTAATTCAGTTAGAAGATTCAGGGCGTCTTTGTTTGAAAATACTTTTGAGTACTTGTGTTTGAATTCTCTAAATTGTTTTCTTCAAAAATGATTGTTGTGTTTGATAATGAAAAATAAAAATATTATTGCCATGTTTTTAAAACATAAAAATTAAAGTATTATACAATAGTTTAAAAAATAACACGAACCTTGTAATGTAGACAATGAATAATAATTGTTTTAAAGAATCACAACTGCGTGTTTTTTGTTTTGTCCATAGACAAGACAATACAATCGTCGAACAGAATTAGGTCATAATGCACCAGAAGAGTACAAAACTGTTAACGTACACAAACTAATTTTCAATTTATTAATTTTTATTCGTTATAAATTAATTTAAATATTAATTATATTTTTTTGTTTTTGTTTTTATTTTATATATATATATATATATATATATATATACAGTGCGCTCGGGAAAACGTCAACTAATTAAAACCGCGAGTGTTGACGTTTAACAAATTGTTGACGTTTATGAATGTAGAAACTTTTAATAAAAAACATATTGATAGTGTGCTTTAAAACGTTTTTATTGACCATAAATAAAACGAAACATAAACAAATACAAAATAACAAAAATTAAAAATTTTTAAAACCCCTGACTTTTTTCAGAAAAGATGTTATATCTTCTAAGCGGCTGGACCGATTTTCATCAAACATAGCTCCCGATCAAGTCACCTTTCAAACAGAAAAAACTAAATCAAAATCGGTTCAGCCGTTTAGTCTGTACGTGGACACGGACAGACACACAGATACACAGACACACACACACACAACAAACTTATAACATCCCTTTTTTTAGTCGGGGGTTAAAAAGCAGCTCAACATAAAAAAGACATTACATAGAGATGCAATTTCTTTTCTATTCTACATACTTATAAGGGGAATACCCAAATTCTTAACTAATTTCATAAAATAAATGTCTGTGTGTGATCAAAACTGTGTATTTTAACTGTTGCTTAATTCAGAATTTTGATTTATTTAAAGTTTACGTTTTAGAGCTTTGTGGTTTGGTTGTTTGGTTGTTTGGTTGACGTTTTAGAGTAGACAATGTAAAAAATTAAGGGTTGACGTTTTGGGATGTTGACGTAAACTAGTGTTGACGTTTTCCCGAGTGCACTGTATATATATATATATATATAATATATATATATATATATATATTGCATTATTTTATATACATTGCAGTTTAAATTTCTTTCATCAAAATAACTTTTAAGCTCTTTTATATATATGTATGTATATCGTTACTAAAACCAAATCGCCCAAAAATAAAAATAAAAAATCGCCCAAAAATTTTTTCATAAAAATTTTAAGTAATTATTCATGTGAAAAATCGCCCAAAAATTGTTCAAACATTTAAAAATTAAAGGGAAAAATACACCCAAATACCATGGTGGAGAAAATTCTTAAGGCCGGCAGTGCAGGAAAACGCTATTAAACAAAAAAACTTGTCAAAGCAGAAAATCTTTCTTAATCAGCGCCGTGTGGGGAAATACCATGGTGGAGAAAATCCTTAAGCCCGTCCGAAGGCCGGCAGTGCAAGAAAACATTCTTAAGCAGGAAAACTTTGCAAGGCTGAAAATATTTATTAGGCAGCGCCCTGTCGGGAAACATCATGGTGGAGAAAATTTTTGAGCCCGGTCAAAGGCCGGCACTGCGAGAAAACTGCAACGCCCTGTCGAGGAACGCTATGGTGTAGAAAATTCGGGAACGAACGAACATTATTTACGCTTCTCTATAACTTTTCTTTTTTCATTTTAATATAAAAATGAAATTACTATAATTTTAAATTTTTCTGGTGTTTTTTAATTTTGGGCGATATTTCTTTTTTTTTCTTTTGGCGATTTTTAATTTTCATTTTTGGGCGATTTTTCATTTTCATTTTTGGGCGATTTGGTTTAGGGCGATTTTTTATGGAGCCGTTACCGTAATATAGAAAGGCCCTAACTCACTATTTTTTTGAAATCGAGATTTTTGAATTTTTCGATACATTAGATGCTATTTTACCTATATACACAAAAAAACTCGATAAAAATGACTTAGAGTCTTTCTATATTATGGTATCGATATATACATATGTATTAAATAAAAAAAGTCGTTATAGTTTCGAATAGTATCGCCATACCCAATTGGGAATGTATCAAGTAGTATTGAGTATTCAAAAATGGCCGCTTTCTACAATACTGCAGTATAGTATAAAACACCGAGTTATCTTTCTTTGCCATCCATGGAAAAACTTTTCTTGTAATTGTGTTATTTAGGGCCTAATTTCGTAAAACGCGTTGACAAATTTTGTATGTATTTTTGTAGTTTGAATTCTTTCCATATAATATTTGTCAATGCTTGGCGTTGCGTGTTTTAGTGATGTAAAGCTAATATATACAAACATATTTTAACACTTTCTACTGCATGCTATTCAGGGTACCCAGTAGCAAAAATCAAATATTGATGTATTCATTTAAATCCTGTTAACTTGATATGAAATTAATAGCTATGTAAATATAATATGATAATATGTAACAGCATCCACCGGGGTTCTTTTTTTATATATATTTCTGTGTTTTTGTGGTAAATGTTTTGTTTTTGACGCTCTGTGGTTTTTTACACAGCTGTGGTTGTTGTATTGTTGAACAACAATTCCTTATGCAGTCCGTCATCCCACATCAAATTTACGGCCTGTTCCACGAAGACACCAGAAATCGTTTGATAAGTATGCACCTTAGGTTATGCTCCATCTTCAGTATTCTCTTGTGCTTAAAAATAAATTTATTAAAGACACAAAAAAAAAGGTTCTGTGTTGTGTTTACAATCTAGTTGATAACCATATCGTATTTTGTGTTGCACCATCTTCAGTATTCTCTTGAGTTTAAATCCCGTCTTATTAAAGACACAAAAAAGGTTTCTCGCATAACTATGGCTGTTTTATATTTAGTATTATATTGCTGGCACAGATATAAAAGGTATTAGCGTCACATACTTTTAGGAACTTGCTTAAGCTTGGATCGCACGATGGCACAATGTACCAATTTTCGTTGGCTCACTGAAATAAATTCATAGATGCAATAATTTTTTTTTTATTTTTATTAAAAAACTCCACCTTACCGATTTTATTTTGATTTTTATTTATTCCTCAAAAAGTAATAGTTATATCTTGAGTTTTATTTATTTCTCACAAAATAAAAGTTATTTGCTGACTTTTATTTATTCCTCACAAAATAACAGTACTTTATGATTTTAATTTGTTTGCTTAAAACATTATAATTTTTAAAATGAATAAACCATAAAAACGTAAATTTAATTTAGCATATAAGAGTTTTTTACAGACTCTTGCTATAAATTCAATTTTAAATCGGTTAATATTAATTTTAACTCAGAAATTACGCTTTTTACACATTAAAAATTTAGCAAAAAAATAAAAATCAAAAAGTAATTGATATTTTGTGAGCAATAAATATATGTCACAAAATAAAAGTTATTTTGTGAGGAATAAATAAAAACCAAGAAAGAACTATTATTTTCTAAGGAATAAATAAAAATCAAGCAATAATGATTAAAAAGTAATTTTTGAAATAAAAATTATAACCGTTACGGTCCCTGGGTTTTAATGATAGTGATTGCAAAACAAAATCCGCCTTATTGAAAAATGTCATCGGTCACCCTGAATAAGAATACAAAAAATTCCTGTAAGATTTGATTATGAAACACATTTTTCGGCAACGCTGAATAAGTCTAGTTGTGCCAACAACCCATTATGTGTCTGTCATATAAATATTCCTAAGAGAGTGCAGCATATTTAAGCTCTAGCACAATTGTTGTTCCATAACACTACAGAGGGCACTACAAATGTTAAGTATTTTTTCCACATACAAATTGGTATTTTCATATTAAAAAGAGCAGCCACACCTGGTTGGTACAAGCAAGCACACTCGTCGGCATTGATATGAAATTGTTCAATAAATTATCCATTTGCTTAGACGTTTCCGGTATCAAAATAATTTTGGTTTGTTGTTGAACAGTGATGCCAATTTAGACAATTTGGCAATTTTTCATCCCATTTAGCCAGACGATATGTTAATTTAGCTATTAACAATTTTTATAGCCGCTTTTATTTTAATCTAGCTATATTTTTTCCAATTTTTCCATGCAAGAAATTTTAACTGGCAATAAAAGAACTACCAAAAAATACTATATTATTATAAAATATATACACAGCAATGGCGTTGAAACAAGTATGTAATCAACCATGTGCTACGCATTTTTTTCATACAAAGTTTTTAAACATAATAAAAAAAGGAATTCAATTTCATACACAAATAATAAAAAAAATAAATAAGATTTGGTACTCTTTTTTTATAATCGTTGTAATATTGTTGTGGCCGAGTCTAGTTGGTGTTTAATTATATAAAAAAAAAATGACTGTCGTTTTTTGTTTCATACAGGTGAAATAAAAGTTTTCAATATATAAAGTGGACAAAATAGTTTTGGACTTAGAGTTGCTTAAAACTTATTGGCACAAACGACAGTTGTTTTGATTGATCTGATTTTTTAATTAAAAAACTATCTATCGTAAAGTAACATATAGCTAATTTACTCAAACAACGTCATAATGATACAGAGTTAATCCTCATATCATTCTTCATATTGTGTACAATTTTCTTTTTCCATTAAGTTCTGTGTAAATTGGAAACTTAAATCTCGCTTTCTGGCAAATTAGTTTTTCGAGCTATGGCGTTATTTTAGTAAATTAATTAAACTCTATTTGCTGGTGGTTAATCATTGTCTATATATGTACAGTGGAATCTCTCTTGAACGGACACCGAAGGGACCATAGAAATGTGTCCGCACAAGGGGACTGTCCGCTCAAGAAAAATCAATTTCTTTGCTTATGGAGCTGTCGGAACCTGTCAAGAGTATCCGTCTAAAGCGGTTGTCCGCCTATAGGAAGTGTCCGTTAAGGGAGATTTCACTGTTTTTCATTGGTGCTTAGCCAAATCACCAATAGACTTCACCGCCTGTCTTCTCTATCACTATCAATTTCCTAAAGAAGGTAACACATCTACTAATAGTAGTAGGCATTCATTGCCTGAGTGTTACTTCTCTTTATTAAAAAAACACAAATTTTGAACAGTCACAAACCTCTTATCTTATGCAAAGACTTTCAAAAACTAATAACTAGAATTCACAAATAATAATATTTTTGAAAATCACAAAAGAAAAATAAGCATAGTAGTCTTCGAAACTTTTACAAAACCCAGCAAATAATTTATATTCGATATGAGTCTATATTATTTTTCTACACCTCTGTGCAATTAAAAATCCATTGGATAACAATAAAAGTATTTACAAGGTAAACTTTAAAATCAAGTCTAAATTTCACATCTAAGAAATTTATTATTTGACATATTGGCATAAGTTTATTTTAGTTAAAATAATTACAATAATAATTATATTAAATAAATATTATTATTAATATGAAAAACCGCGCAAAAATTCCATGCATGGAAATTTTTTTCAAAAATAGATAGATTAAAAAAGTGGCTAAAGAATTTTTTTTTAATACATGTATTTATTTATTGTATCTTCATATGTGAACTAACAATAAGTATTCAAATCTTAAATCTATAAAAAAAAATATTAGGCCCGACCAGAGTCGGACATAAACTTAGTGATAGTTATAAATAATACATAAGTAGTGATAATCAAAAAGGAAAAATAAATATATTTTCAAGCAGTCCCATCTGGAGTGTTAAGTATAAGAGCACTTGTGTCCCTCTTTTTAAGGCGGATGTGTCCAGTAAAGTTCAAAATATTACGAGCCAGCGGATTAGGATGTGATTCGAGTTTTGTTAAATATTTGCCTGCGTATTTTGCAATTTATTCAGTCACTAGTGGCATATTTAAATCACGATATATAATAGAATTTTGGATGTACCATGGAGCCGATGTTATTAACCGTAAAATTTTGTTTTGCCTTCGTTGGATTCTCTCGACATTGGAAGCTGAAGCAGTGCCCCATAGTTGAATTCCGTAACACCATATTGGTTTCAAAATCGAGCTGTATATTAAAAGCTTACAATCTAGACTTAGTGTTGAATTTCTACCAATCAGCCAATGTCTCTGAGTTATTTTAAGTTTCATTTGTGTTAGCTTTGAGTCAGTATGGTGTTTCCATGTAAGCCGACGATCAAGGTGTTTCACATGTGAATGTTGAGGAACAACTTGACTGTTGATTCTAATGGGGGGACAAGTATAGTTTCGTAGGGTAAAGGTTATATGTACGCACTTCTGTTCGTTTACTTTTATTCTCCATAAGTTTAACCATAGCTAAAGCTGTGTTATATGTTCCTGAAGATATCGGGATGCCTCATGAGGGTTTTCGTGCATACTAAGGCAGGCTGTATCATCGGTGAATGTAGAAGTATGGATATTACTGTTTACAGGCATATCACAAGTATAAATCAAATACAAAACTGGCCCCAATAAACTCCCTTGAGGTACACCGGATGAGATGGTTTCGGGCGCACTCATAAATTCTCCTTCCATAACAGAGAACTTCCGGCCTAAAATATAACTTTCCAAAAGTTTTAGAATGTTATTTGGTTGATATGTCTTCAATTTTAAAATTAAGCCATCATGCCAAACTTTATCAAATGCCTGAGAAACGTCAACAAATAGGGCAGAACAATACTTCTTTTCTTCGAATGTTTTCCTTATAAATTGAACCAATCTATGCGTTTGTTCAATGGCGCTATGCTGACTTCTAAAACCAAATTGATGGTCCGGTAAGTACATATTATCTGTTAGACAAGGGGACAATTTTGTCATGAGCAGCTTTTCGAAGAGTTTTGACATAGTTGACAGCAAACTTATTGGCCTATATGACTCTTCTTTGGTAAGATCTTTGCCCGGCTTTGGAATCATTTTGACCTTGGCATGCTTCCAGTGTTGTGGAAAATACTCCAGTCGTAATATGGCATTAAAAATAAACAGCAAGATTCTTATTGCAATATGTGGCAAGTTCATCAGCATCTTGTTACTAATTCCATCAATACCTGGAGCTTTCTTTGGTTTGAGTTCAGCAATTACTTTTTGTACATCACGCATCTTAAACTTTAAGGGTCGAAAGGGTAGAGCAACTACACTCGGCAAATCAGAAACACCAGTACATGTGTTTTTCCGTATCGCTTCTTGCCCAATTTCCGGTAGATGTGCGCAGAGGTGGCTTAAACTCAACGGGTGTTTTAAGCTTTCTAGCAGCGCGCCACAAAGAGTAATTTGATGCTTGTGTGACATCAAGACCTTCCAGATAATTTTTAAGAGATGCAGTTTTTTCAGATGCAAGCAACTCTTGTAGTCGTTTAGTACACTCTTTAAATCTGATTTTATTTTGGGGTGATCTGTGCTGTTGCCATTCCCTTCTAGCTCTTCTTTTTTCATACATGAGACGTTCAATATTCCTAAAATAAATTTTATTAAGCCCAGTTTGCGGATGGGAGGTAGTGGCATGCTAAAGAAATATCTAATAGCTAAATTAAGTTTTCTTGTGGCTAAATGGGATGGAAAATAGCTAAATATAGCCAGAAAATGGCTAAATTGACATCAATGAATAGGGCAAATTTGCGATACTTGTTTCATGAAACCCTTTTCAACTTTTGCGCAGACTGTTTTGAGTCAATTAAAAATAAATGTCAAAAAAATTTATTTAACAAAAATAAAACTTTCAGAAATCTGTAAATTGAAATATATATTTATTATATACACATAAAAATGTGTAAATTGTACTCGTATCTAAAACTGCCTGAGGAAAGCCAAAAAACTAAATTGCTCAGATTATTCGAAAAAGTTGCAACAGCTTAAGTTTACGAATCAAAATTATTGGGCAAACTTAAAAGGTTTGTCTAATTAATGTCCATACAATTTTTGATAGTTTAATAACGAGAGTGTAAAAATACACAATTGCATATTTGGTGCGAATTTTGAAAGTTTTCGTGAGGGCCCATAATGAACTTGTTTTTTTTTTTTTTCCTTAATTCTGTGTGACGATTGTGTCGTCTTGTGTATGGACGTTGTGGTTCTTTAACAAAATTATTATTTATTGTCTATACATATTTGTATGTATATCGAGAGCCTATATTTAAAATATTTCAACTCATATTTGGTCGAAATGAGTTTCCGATGACAAATAGCTCCCCTATGCAATATTTATCTGTAATACAAATTTCGAATCAAAAAAAAAATTATATTTTTTTCGTTTTATATAAATTTTTTTATTCTGCTATCTTCAATTATAATTTTTATTGTTGAAAATAAATAATAACTCTCATGTAAATTTCCAAAATTTTTTAAAATGATTTTGAGATATGGTCACTCTTAACACATTAGTACATAGGGGTTCGGATAAAAAAAATGGTAATATACATATGTATGTGTAACTTTTAAACTGTTTATCATATAGAAAGATTATGTATGGGCCGATTATAGTCAATGATATAAGCTTTCGAAATTTAAAATTTGGAGTGACCCTGTTACAATAGAGATTAAGTTAGAGAGTGCTAAAACTGACCATCTCGAGATGAAAGAGGCTTTCAGTCAGGCTTAAATTATTTTTTTTTATGGTATTTTAAGTTTTTTCTTGTAGCTTTTCATTTCTTATATCTAGTATTGAGTAAAAAATTTCACAAATTGATTAAGAAATAAATATATTCAAAAAAATCATATTTTTTCCGACAAAATATGCTAACACTAAAAAAACATTTGTTTTCTCAAAAAACAAAAAAAAAAAAAATACGCAAACAGTGCAAAATAAAATTTTTTGCAGACCTATAAATTAGTAAGCATACTTAAACCATATTATGGAAGGTACATAATTTATTTTTCCAACAATGAGCGCATTAACTAGTTTTTTCGCTCTACTGAAAAGTTAGCAATTTTGAGTTGACGTATTTTGAATATAGGCGGCTCTCGATATGCTTTACGCATTTATTCCAAACCATTATATCCAACAAATATTTTTTTATATCTTCTTCAAACTATCATATAATACTAGAGATGTGCACGTGAGTGTTTTCTGACTCACGACACGCACGCTCACGCAGAAAAATATTTTACTCACGCACTTTCACGCCCGAATGATTTTGAAAATTTTCACGATCACGCACGCTCACGAATAAAAAATGCTTAATCACGCACGAGTGGCTTACAACTTATCACGATCACGCACGCTCACGAAAAAGTATATGTATAATATAATTTTCATATTTTTTGGGTTGAAAAATAGGTTCTTACATATCGTCACCTAAAATTCAAAAGGCCGTAACAACCAAAAAATTCAAAATAGACTTTTTGATTGATTATGATGTGATTAACCAAAATACACATTTTCCTAAAATTTTGCTCACATATGTTTAAAAATACCAATTTTATTCATTATTCAATTTGGCATCTAACATACATGTAAATAGGATAAATTTATGATATTTTTTGCTTTTCCTGTAAAATAGTAAAAAGTGTACTTACGGCCTTTTGGATTTTAGGTGACGATATACATATCTATGTATATATGTATGCTCGTGTTTTTGTAAAATTTACAATGTGAATTAAAATAAAGCAAAGTTAATTTGATATCGTTTTAAATATTCGTATTCGCGGATATCATTTTAAATATTCGAATTCGAATTGTCGTATATCAAAAATTGACATTCCGCACATGTATGTATGTATACATACATAATATAAATGTGAAGGTAACACGTATGATCAATTTAATAAATGATAATCAAATAAACGAGAAAAGCATATTAAATGAGAAAACATACAAATTACTTAAAAAAATTTTTGTTACGTAACATTTTCAAGGACTCCCCCCACCACCACCATAACAAATCATAACAAAACTCGAGCCCCACCCCTTACAGCGTTACGTAATATATGGATGGCCCCTAAATCAAAAAGCGTTTTCTGCGGTACGATTCGTCAGTAGTATTGTTGACAAAGGCACTGTTGAATCAATAGTGTTTCTCAATTGATACTTCCTACAGGGTATCTAAGAAACATACATACATACTTACAAAGGTGTATGTACCCATCAAACAAAATGCTCCGAATTCGTAACGATTGGTCGACAAAATCTTCCGATTTGGGCACCGAAATATTACCGAAATCGTAACAATTTTTGTATGAAATGGTTGACACGACTTCGTAACGATATGTCGGTACGAATTCATTACGATAAGTTGGTACGAATTCGTAACGATATGTAGGTACGATTTCTTTTTTGCTTTTATAGCAGAGTACCGCTTCACCGTTATGTTGCTGCTATTGTCGAAATAATTTGCACATACTCACGTTTTTTTAATATTTGTTACAATCCTTTTTTTTTATCAACATATACATACATATTTATTTAAAAAAATTTTCACAGACTTTTACTTATGTATTCAAAACTCAAAGTTCGAATTCGGTACGACAAGTCTGACTTCAGAAAAAGTCGAAACATTTTGTTTGGGGGTATTCATTGTGTTTGTAAGCTCATACTACCATACATATTACTATACATACATATAGTATGCATTTATTATTATAAAATAATTTATTTCAAATGATTGAATACAGTTACATATGTACATATGCAGGAATGTTATCTCGTGAGAGCGTGAGAATTCGTGCGTGATTATTAAAAAAAGCTCACGCACGATCACGCACGAGTAAATTTTTTCAATCACGCTCACGCACTCACGCGTGATTAGTTATAATATTTGATCACGAATCACGTGAATCACGCATGACACGATAAAATCACGACATTTGCACATCTCTATATAATAATATAAATAAATTTTTGCATTTTAGAAACATATATTTTTATTTTCATTAGCAAAGACACCAACCCGTTTTTGGAGAAAATGATCTAGAGAATTAAAAAACAAGCATTCAAAAATATTTTCAAACACAAACGTCCTAAATACTCTTAATGAAGTAGGGCATTAATATTTGGAATTTTCACTCAATATTATTAGACAATATATACATTTATTTTGGATTTAGTTTTTGTATGTTTTTTACTTTTATGAATTTTATGAATTTTTCTAATGTATCGGGCATAGAGGTGGGTGCGTGTCGAATTTTTCCAACACGACACTACCCAAACACGAATACGAACATTTCCAACACGTACGAAACACGCACGCGAAAAATTTTCTCAACATGATATTGCACAACACGCACGAAATCAAACTGAACAGTCAAAAATCTCTTTTTTTATATTCAAATACGAGAAACAGTAAATTATCACTATTTGCTCTTAATAATCCCTTTTCTAAAGATTAATAAAGAAGAATAAATTTTATTTTGTATTCAGTTACTGAACTCAAAAAATCAAATATTATCTTTCTGAAATACCAAAGTTCTTAAGCATTTACTAAAATGAAAAACACATTTTTTCTCTATTAAAATAATTTACTATACATTGAGCAAACCCAATGAAGAAAATAATAAAAGTTAAAATCATGTTTCTTAAAACAAAAACTTAACATGATTTTTTTCTGTGGGTAAGTATATTATTTATTTGGTATTGGTATGGTATTGAAAATCACAAAAAATAGTTCCGGCTTATGTTCATACTTTAAAAACTTTAAGTTTAATGCGCCAACACACTGTCAACAAGTTTGTAGGTGTTAATTTTTTCTTTAGTGTAAATTCATTCATACATATTTCGCACCTAAAATCATGTCGTGTTATTCGTGTCAGTTTTGCTCAACATGAAACGATCCTACCACGTACGAAATCAGGGGGCAAATCGTCACATCCGTGAACGTACAACTCGTCACGTAGAAACACCATTTTCGGATTATGGCATATGTGAACATATTGAAGTCCCATTCAGTTTATACCATTGACGTATTACTTAATTTGTTTTCGTACGATTGTCGATACGATCACGTATGTAACGATTTGAACCCAGATTTCTTGTCACAAATACCTCGTGTTGAGTCGTGCGTGTTAGTGTCACGAAAATAACACGACACGCTCACATGTCTAGTTGGGCATACAATTTTAATAATTTGATTTTTTGCACATACATGTGTATATGGATCTGTTATTGCAATGTATAGAAAATGAGTTTAAAGAACATTAAAAAAATTTCCCTTTTCTAAGAGATGAGGTTACAATAACGTGACTCGGCCCCCACACGAAAAAAATGAGCCGCTCGTCTCTTACGGACTGGCCCACGATGTCGACAAGAAATTATCTGTCGCTTAGTTATATTGAAAACAAAAACAAAATTAGAAAAATTGTTTTTGTTTTCAATATAAGTAAGCGATAGATAGTTTCTTGTCGACATCGTGGGCCAGGCCGTTAGTATTAAAGATTACTCAATATTTTTAGTTTTTTTTTTGTAAACTGCGTCGCCATTTATAAGAGCAGCATTTCTCCTTTTAATAATTATTGACTCTGACGTCAAATTCTTCATCGTTTATTGTATAACAATTTTAATTCAAATAAAGTATTTAAAATTTTCGGATATTTTTAATGAATCGCGGGATTCGGGATTTTTTAATCCGCAAAAAATTCCGAAATTTTCTAAATCGGGACTGGCTCCCCTAATAGATATGGAGGTATAAAATTTATACATGTATAGGAATGAGTCTTGATACATACTATAGCATTGCACAGATACATCTGTTTGCACTAGTTTTTGCGTGTTTTTGGTTCTGGTATGAACAAATATGTTATTTAGCGTTTTCTGTTACTAGTTGTAAATGTTGATTTTTAAAGCAATTATTGTATGGTTGGGCAATGAGCAAATGAAAACAACACATTTATTTTTTTCGTTTTTTTAAAACAAATAAGATACATAAAACTGCTTTTACCGTAAGTGCCTTATGCTGTGTTGAGAAAAAAATACATGGCTGATAATGAATGAATAAAAGCAAAATTTCACATACATATGTAAGTAGATGATACATGTACATGGCACACATGAGCTGCAAATACAAAAAAAAAAGACACACGATATGCAAGTGTAATTACTCTCAGAGCAAAATTGTCTCTCTCTCTCTCTATACTTGGCTGCGCCACAAAATAACATAACGAACGTCCGCACATACATCTGTCCATCATGTACTTGTTTCAACAATGGCTTTTTTTCATATAATTGTATTACAATATGTATTTTTAAGCAAAAACAGATCAAACAGTTGCTCAGCAGCAATACAATAAGCAATTGTTATTTGTTTTTAATTGTATTGTAATTTGGAAAAGCACGCACACACAATAACTCTTATACTAGTTCTGTCGCTCACACTATAATTACATTGTACATATTTGTATTTGTTTTGGCTATACAAACGAGTATACAAATGCAACCCTTTAATACATACACGTGTGAAATAAAGTACACAGGGGTATACGCTAGTATCAGAGTGAATGAATATGAACATGTATAAAATATTTTCGATATGTGCTAGAGTATCCAAATTTTTTTGTAGTCAATGTCATTCTCTGGTAGTGAAAAGCACTGTGGTAACATTTATAATATGTAATGTTTTATTCAATTGAAATTAGATTGATTTCATTTTGAAGCTGTATGTATTTTAGAACGTTTTATTAATAAAAACTTAAAAATTGTATCCAAGTAAAAATATACTGAGTTTTATTTAACACGTACGCACTTTTATGATTAAAATGTAATCACTCTCAGGCGTGAACCAGGCGGGACAGGAAAATATCATGGTACATAAAAATGTTTATATTCGATGCATCTATTAACTCGTTATAATGTGTGTTTAATGCAGTTATTACTTGCAACCTTATATACATGCGTGCATACACGCATGAACATACCCTGTAGGAAATGTCACTAGTGAATCAGTAATGATTCACTATTGACTTTGTCGCCAGTACTATCCAGCAAAAATTACTGCTTTCCATAAGCGTTTTTGTAAGGGAGACAATGTTACAGAATCATTTGCTGTTACGCATGAATAATGCATCTTTTTTTGTTCGAGATTAGCCAGATAGAAGCAATACATTTAGCTCCACAAAAAGCCATGATTTTTGTTTGCTTATATATACCTTAGTAATTCTATTATACACTTTTGATAATGAAATTGCAAATTTTTTCACAATTGATTTATATATATATATAGATATATATTTTTTTTAAAGAGAAGTAGCACTCAGGCAATGAATGCCCACAACTATTACTAGGTATTACATTCTTTAGCAAATTGACAATGATAGAGGAGACAGGTGTTTAAGGAAGAAATAGAGGAAAGCTTAAACCTTTTACAACTCTGCTAATCCATTGTTGCAGCGCCTCTGGTGTTAATGAGGCGTATTTGATTTTATAAGTTGTGCTTAGTATTTATTTATTGGTTATTTTACTTTGCCGATGTGTAGCAGACACAATGCCGATGAAGGAGGTATTGGTATTACATTAGGATGTTTTATTAAAACAATATATAAAAAATGGAACTTGTGCATGAAAAACATGTAATAAGTGGAACAAGTAGGATTTTTTTGTCATTTCTACTAAATACATATGTATGTATATCTAAATCAAGAATTTTATCTTTCGTTGAATTTGTAAAGTCAAATACTTAGATGTGAAAGTGTGACAAATATTTAACTGATGGCACAAAAACTCCCACAGGCTCAACAAAATTTTCATAATGGACGCTTTTACTTAAAATTGTTTAATTTTCACATTTTCTATTTTTATGCAATATCAGTTGTTATTTTATTTGTTTTTTTGTAATGTGTACTCGCAATTTTTTCAATTACTGCTCAAAACATTTATATTGGCCTTTTAATTTGATTTCTTTTATTTTCAACAAATCAATAAAACATTAAGAAGAAGCATAGTTGTGTGTATCTGAAAATTATGTCCTACGCATCAAAAGCAATATTAATATATAGACGCTCCGTTGACAATGCCACCAAAATAGTCGACAAAACAGTTGACTTCGTGACACTTAACCCCACGTTTCCCTTAGGGCAGGTAGACATATGCATTTGGATGTGTTTGAAAAAAAAATACGGATGTTTGTATGTATGAATTAGGGACGTTGCGAATGCCATTTTAGTGAATGCAAATGCGAAAACACACAATTCATTCAATAGTCACATGAAAATAAATTTGTATAATAACGAGAAGTTTTATTGTATTTAAATTGAGTCTTAAGTTGAGCAAATATAAACTAGTAAAACAGAGTGTAATGTGAAACAGTATTAAAATAAATGTAAATAATAATTAAAAATAAATTAAAAAAATATTTCGCAAACACTGCTGGAGTTTGGTTTCATTTTGATACCGATTAAATTTTAAAGTTTTGTAAAGAATGCTTACTTGTAAGTATATGAGTGTGTATCTGTTTCATGATGGCTCAAAAGCATTTTCGTATATTTGACGCTTGTTAAGCTTAACGCTCAAATTAGACGTGACATAGCCATAACGCCATAACCATAACCAAACCAAAATTCAATTGGTTTCTATGGTGAGCGTTATGGCGTTATGGCGAGTCACGTATAATCGAATACAGTGTTGCCCATTAGTTTAGTCCGAACGGCTGTTTTCTATGGCTATGGTTATGTCACGTTTTGTATTCGCTTAAGGCTCGAAACATTGATGAGAGTTCAACATCTTCACATTATTTATGATTGTGTGGAAAAGGTACCAAAATTATATATATATATATATATAATATATATATATATATATATATATATATATATGTATATTTTACATATTCATACATACAAATGTACATGTACATATCTGTATGTATATTAAAAAAAATAAACACATACGATTGGTAGTCTCTGGTTAGATTTTATAAAAAAAAGCAATGTGAGTCCGATCACAGAGGAGATGTGTAAACATCTAGTAATTAAAATTTTTTTAAGTTGGAAGTACTTATGCTTTTAGTATCTTTTTTTAAATTAATTAATCAAAAGTATCAAAACTTTCAATATTGTAAATACATATGAATTTGTTGGTTTTTGTTTGTTTTATTAAACTTATTTGGTTAGTAAATGGGCACACTGCAGTATATGTATATGTACTGCATTCAAAATTGCAGTAATCAGTAAATTTACTGATTACTAAAAAATTTCAGTAAATTTTTACTGCTAATGAAATTTAATTTGCATTACCAGTAAAATCGTAGGGCCGTAATCATAATATAATTGTAGCAAGTGGCAAAGTTTTTTCATTCAAATTTTGAAACTTTTTTATAAAAAACATTTAGCCACTTGGTAGAATTTCATTATGAATACGGGCATTACTGATTACTGAAAATTCAATGCACCTCATCATATAACAAATCATTTAGGCAATTTATAAAAATTGTAGAAAAAATTTTTAGTAATCAGTAAAATTTACTTGTTACACATTTTTTATTGTTTTTACTGAAACTTTAGTGGTACTGCAGTGCTCATCTATGGTAAATGCCTTTACTTTTACTTTTTAATTTTTAATTCCTGTTGTTCATCGTTTAGTTGTTGATGTTCTGGTTGCTGTGTACGCATTGCAATTAAAATAAATTCAGTAAAGTGCGACTTTGACTCGCGCACATTCGGTTTTGATCATGTTTTTTTGATTTGGCTTTCTTCCTTTTTTAAGTTTTTTCTGTTTAAACGATATTTTTTCAGTTTTATCGCTTTTTCTCGTTTAGGCGTTTTTTTTCTCTTTTTGAGTTTTTTTAATTTTCGCAATTTTTTTCATTTTGGCGATTTTTTCATTCTGGCGACTTTTTTCTTTTTTTTTTCTGAGGTTTTTTTCATTTTGGCAATTTTGTCTGTTTTTGGGGTTTTTTTTATTTAGGCGATTTTTTAATTTGGTACTTTTTTTTCATATTGGCGATTTTTTTTGTTAGGCATTTTTTTCATTTTGGCAATTTTTCCGGTTTTTCGCGATTTATTTTAGTACTAGACATTTTTTTTAATTTGGTGCTTTTTTTCGTTTTGGCGATTTTTTTTTGTTTTTTTGCGATTTTTTTATATTTGACGATTTTATATTTTTTTGATTTTTTAGTTTTACCGTTTTTGAAAATTTCAAGAGCTTTGCTCTTACGGTTTCCAAGATACAGCAAGTTGTCAAAATTACAAAGTCAAAATTGCATTAGCTGATGGAACACCCATTGATTTAATTTTTAAATTTAGTGTTAATTGTTGTAGTCTGTATAAAAATACACTAACTTTTAAAATTTCAAGTGCATATATGTACATACAATTGTATGTATATTACATGGGATTTTAACATTTTTCGTTGCTCGTTTTAGAACACTCGTTAGTTTTTAACTCTTATGTATTTGTTGTTGTACTGGCCAAATGTCTACACATTGTGTCCAAATTTTAAGTCCGTAGCTCTTACGGTTCATTTTCACCTTTGGTGTACGGAAATATACAGAAAAATAACTGGCGGCGGCGCACCGTCGGCTTCGAGCCGGTCGACTTGATTCTCTGCTTGGTATTGTTTCTTTCAAACACTAATACACTCATACATAGCTCACACCGATTTGACAATGCAAAGAAATCTCAGCAAAGAAATCAAAGTCAAAAGATTTTTACCCCCTAGCACAAGGCATATTTATTAGGTGGCAGCACTACACCAGGTGACTAATGTCATTATACCAATCTAAATATCAAATTTGGATTGTGTAGGTATAAGCCTTAAAGCATGCTTT
The DNA here is from genome assembly GCA_949987645.1 of Tachina grossa. NCBI lineage: Eukaryota > Metazoa > Arthropoda > Insecta > Diptera > Tachinidae > Tachina > Tachina grossa. Next base: position 3,844,660 of record OX465279.1, on the reverse strand, counting down.
TCGAATATTCAGTTTTGTATGGTGTTTGACATTTTCTATAATGCAATCTGGCGATGCTACCCTGTTTTGAAAATTACGAAGGTAATTTATACTAACAAAGTACATGTGGTTGTTGCTGTTGTATATTTGTTGTAGAATCGCGGGTACCTGATTGATGTGCCTTGCCCTAGCGTATAGATGTTTACACATCAAAACTTTGCTAGAAAACTAAATTTATTATATATGCCATGTATGTATACAAATTAACCACTCAAAAGCTTAAACTATTAAAAGAAACAAAAGTATTAAATCAGGGCTATTGTGCCACACTCTCATTCAATATACATATATCCCATCACTGTCTACAAATGTCACGTAACGTCGTCATGAAATTCTATTTTCTGCAGGTTCAGACGATATATTTACGTGCCATTTCAGTCAGGTAAGCGTTTGCATAGCTTTTCATGCAACAGATTCGATCAGCTGACACATTTTCATTTACAGTTCTGCATTTACAGTCGGATAATTCTGCCTTTAAGGCTCAATCAGACGTGACATAGCCATAGCCATAGAGAGTCGCCGTTCGAACCAAACTAACGGGCAACACCTTATTCGATTATACGTGACTCGCCATAACGCCATAACTCTCACCATAGAAATCAATTGAATTTTGGTTTGGTTGTTGTTATGGCGTTATGGCTAATGTCACGTCTAATTTAAGCTTTAAACATTCACATATACATACTTAAGTAAATAGAAAAAACAACTCTGGTTTTTGAGTCGGCAGTTTTAGTTGCTCAACTTTTGGTTTTGTATGAGAGAGTTGAGAAATTAATATGTGTATTAGTGTCGTGCACAAGACTATTTATAAGACCTTTCAAGACATGAGAGATTTTTTCAAATGCTTTACTACAGCGAAATATTCTAAAAGAATCGCTAAGCAACACTGTTGGCAAGTAATTTTTTTCGGTTGTTTGTCTTGCCAACAGTGTTGTTTACCGATTCTTTTAGAATATTTCGCTGTAGTAAAGCATTTGAAAAAATCTCTCATGTCTTGAAAGGTCTTATAAATAGTCTTGTGCAGGACACTAATATGTATGTATACCTTTTGTATACCTATCTTTTTCTTTCTCATTATAAAATCAAACGTTGAGCAAGAAAAACTACCGAGTCTAAAACTAGAGTAAGTGAATAATTTATGAATGCGATTGCTAACATTCGTTACATCCCTAGTATGAATCTATATTGAATATATGATAACTTTTGGGATATTTTGCCGGATGACATCCTGTGGAGACACTATATATGTATATATATATTTTTGAACGTTTGAGTTCATAGTTTCGTAGAAGAAAAACAGTAAGAATGATCAGCATGAATTTGTTCTATTAAAAAAAACTATACCGATAAGCACGCACATTCACACACTCATACAACACATAAAAAGAATTTTATACTTAGACGTTGGTGAAGATACATGAATATTTGATTGCCTGTCCTTCTTTGAATTGTGTACGTTTTTGTTTCTTTTTTTCATATTATCATAGTTACGTTTAAGGTTGCCGTTCATGTTCGTCTATATATCTTTCTCTTTGTTATCGTACACATTAGTTTTTTTGTTCGTTTTTTTGTTGTTGTTGTTGTTGCTGTTTCATCTTTTAAATGTTGAAAAGGTCAAATGTGTAAATTGTCTATAACAAATGTTTAATTTAACAGCTCAACATGACACTACCAACCAAATGCATCTAAAAAAAATGCAGTTTCCTTACACAAGCGTTATGCATTTGCAATAACAAGAACAACAACAGCAACAACAACATGAACATGACAATTTTTATAAATAATCTGGCAGCATTTGTCTCTGTTGTTAAGACTTACATATTTTATTGAGATTCTACTTGAAACTTATAGTATGTTTCCACTATACGTGCTTCGCTCTCAATTCATGCTTCACATTCCAATCATGACCAGCGTTACTATTTGTCAAGTTTTCCCATTTTTTTTGCAAGTTTTTAATTTATTGGGTAAAAACACAAGTTTTTTTTAAATATATAAAGTTTTTTAAAAATACATAATTTAACTTTTGCAGAATATTGTATGAAAATATTAAGCGATGTGTGTATGCAATGAAATTATCTTATATTTTTTCACTCCCTTATTACTGCAACAGTATATAATTATGTTTACTACCTCTTACATAGTGTCCACACCTGATGAATTTATATCATGATGAATGTCAAACTCATATCATGATGAAAATTCATCACGTATAGACTCAATTTATTAATATTATGGCAGCGTTATGATATAATCATCAGAACTCACAGCCTGATGAATTCATCTTGATATCAAATGTCATTTCATGTGTTATTGTGCATTTAACGGTTATTTATTAAACAATTTTCGTTTAAAAAATGCGGCACAACAATTATTTGTGACCAAAAAATTAAAAAACACGCAAATTATTTATTTTTGGCAAGTATTTTTCAAATATTTGTTTGATTCATCCTAATATAAAATCATCAACGTCCACCCCTTTGTGTTGATATTAAGTGTCCAGGAGACGTACAAAATAAACCATCAATCGGTAAGAATGTGTTAGTGCCGTTTAATTGATGATTTTTCGGAGACGTACAAATAAAATCGTCAATCAGCATTTTAATTTTGTGTTCGTTGTGTGCGATGGCATATATGTCTTCATCGGATGATGATTTTTTGTTGTTAGCGGCATTAAAACTTTATGAAATCTTTGTATAAAAAAACACATTAAACAAATATACAGAGCTAAATAATAATTTTTCTATCTTCCACACTAATTTTTCATCTATTATTATTATTATTATTATTATTATTATTATTATTTATAATTATAATAATTCTAGTTCTTCAAAACACTCTAAAAAAACAAACATATTTTCCTTAAAAAAACCGAAACAAACGATTTTTAATATAGGTAGTGTGAATAAAAAAAATATGTACATACTCGTATGCATTTGCTTTTTAGTTAAAAATTTGTTTTAAACACAAAATTCACATACATAAATACATATGCATTTGGGGTTTTAAAAATAATTTTTAAGTATTTTTTTTATTCACACTACCCATTAAGATTAGAAAAATTAGAGAATATAATATAGTATTTATAATAATCATACAACTGTTTGTAGACTTTTGATTGTTTGGTTTTTTACAAAGATCAATGGTACATTTTCATAAAGTGCAAATTAATTTTTTTCATCCGAAAAACTTCTCCATGTCGTCACAGAACAAATAACACAAAGCAAATGACGTTTTTTTTCGTCAATCAGATTTGGAGACGTACAAATAATCAGCCGTCAAATAAAAATATCAAAATTTTTTGATTCTCATCAATCAGTGCCGACAACGTGTACGTGTAGCCGAAAAGAAACGACTGCACGCACACAACTATGTGATTGATGGGTTTTTTTACGTCTCCTGGACACTTTAATGAAAAAATGACAGTTGCTCTGCCGGCGTCATATTACGAGGTCTGATATAAAATCATCAGGTGTGGACACTATGTTAAGTACATTTTTATATGTACCTGCAAAATACCACTTACAAGAACTTTTAAGACATGAGGAATTTTTCAAATGCGTTACTACAGCGAAATCTTCTACAACAAACGCTAAACAACAATGCTTGCAAGAAATACACACGTTGTGTGTATGATCTTTTATTTTTCTGCGCGCATAAAAACGCATACATGCATTGACATTAGTTGTGTACAATATGCAAAATAAGATACATACACGCATCAACACTACATACTTCTTTTGAGTGTTTGTTACGAACGTTTCTGTTCCCCTCGTCTCTCTCTCTCACTCTCTCTCTCTCCTATCAAACTAATCAGTTTAACAATAAGACTTGCATAGTGTAAATTAGGACTATACACGTACTTTCATGAACACATCCATCGGGCCTCGCTTATTAAACGACATCATTTGAGGAGCTGGCGAACAAAACTACACATCTCCTCAGTAAATGATTTTGTTTTTAATGAAATCACGAAATATTTTCATTCAAAACCAGGGGTCGAATCGTCACATCCGTGAACGTACAACTCGTCACGTAAAACAACATTTTCGGATTATGACGCACGTGAACGTACTGAAATCCTATTCAATTTATACGATTGACGTATTACTTGATTTGTTTTCGTACGATTGCCGATACGATCACGGATGTGACGATTTGAGCTCAGTTCAATCAAACCTTAAACAAATAACAAAAACTGACTTTTCCTTACTAGTCTCTATCTAGGTAGTTCAGGAATTTGCCTTTCCTGTAAAACACAGTTAGTCTGGTTTTGTTCGCCAGCTTCTCATTTATTATTGGTTTAGTATAATACATTCTACGACAATACATTTAAAAAACAAGATGTTTTTACATTTCAAGACTGTTTTCGAAGCCCTCTAATGTACATAGCCAATTTTAACAAACTTTCGGGATTTTGTGTTTGTGGTGCAAAAGAAATTTAAAATACATGAACAAATATTTAATGAATAATTGTAAGTACAATGAAATATTTACATACATTCCTAAATAAATCATTATTATATTGTTATTAGTCTCAAGCAATGGAAGAAACGAATCGGCAGAGGAAGTAGCAGAGGCACCGGAGAATCCAATTTCCAAAAACAATAATTGTACAAACTTTAAGCAATCAAATGAAATGGCTTTAAATTTTAATAAAATAATGTTAAAATAAGAAATACATACAATATTAATGCATGCTATATTTTTTTAAAGATCTAAAAATTTAAATATGAATTTTATTTTATATATTTTTATTATATATATATTTTTTTTTTATTTTTATTTTAATCGTTTTTATATTTTTACATAAAATGAATTCCAAATACATTTAATACAAAAAAGTTAAAAAAAAATATATTTTATTCAGATATAAGTAGTTTTTTTTTAACAAAAAATATGGTAACGCTGATCATGACCGAAGCATCTTGATTCGCCATTAGAGTTTTTCTTTTTCCGGACTTCTTCATTTCCCAGGAAAGCGAGAACGACTTTTCTGTTTCCCGGAAATTCCCTGAAATTCCCGCCCATTGCAAAATAATACAAATTAATTTTTAATTTATTATATTTCAAGAAAAACCAACTATAATTCATGAGATCGATTAAATAATAACGTTTTATAAACACATGTTTTATAAAAACATTATACGTATACTATTTAAAAAAAATGCAAAATATTTCTATGGAAGTAGGACAGAATAAGCATTAACAGAATCGTTTTTTTTACCAAAGAGAATCTGTAATTATTTTGTAATAAAGCAATCAATGCCGACTAGTATTACTAGGTGTTAACTTCTTTAGCAAAGGGGTAGTGATAGAAAACTGGTGGTGAAGGAAGACATAGAATAAAGCTTCATTCTTTTACAACTCTGGTTTTTGCACGATTTTTTAATACTGCAGTGTTGCAGCGTCTTCTAGTGTCAAATGAGGCGTATTAAATTTTTGAAGCTCTAAACACAGTTATTTTATTGGTTACTTTACTTCGCCGATGATTCTGCTATACAATACTGACGAAGGAGGGCGCTCTGATATTAAATTAGGATTAGCATCTGCTGAAGTCGGTAATTTTTCTTTTATTTCCTTGCACATTTCTGTTTTTACTTTTATGAACTCCTGTACAATTGAATTTTAAGTTTCAGAGCACATGTCTGCCAGATGTAAACTCGGCCTCAGTTATTGTAAAGTTTTAGCTATTGTGCTAGTGTCATCACCTTATTATTGCACTTTCACATTCATAAGTCTTGTTTTGAATGTTTGTTTGTCTTGAAGTAGTTCTCTTCAATTCGAATGAAATAACCAAAGAGAATTGAATTAACTTTTCAGTGCAACCAATTCAGTACCTCCAAGGCGCATTTATTAGGTGGCAGCACTACACCAGGTGACTAACGTCATTATACCAATCTAAATGTCAAACTTGGATTGTGTACGTATATGCCTAAAAGCATGCTTTTATTTGGGTATCCATAAACATCTTTCGAATATTCAGCTTTGTATGGTGTTTGACATTTCCTATAAGAAACACGCAATCTGACGATACTACCCTGTTTTGAAAAGTAAGAAGGTAATTTATACCAACAAAGTACATGTGGTTGTTGCTGTTGCAATATTTGTTGTAGAATCGCGGGTACCTGATTGATGTGCCTTGAGTACCCCTCTTTTTCGTCTTTTCATTCCCTCCCATAAACTCAGACTTGCTTCAAGAAAAACTGCGAGTTAATACGACACTCATCAAGAAATGTGCACATATAAACTAAAGTTTCCATAATGAAATCAAAAAGGAATTTCCGCACAAATTTCCCAGGATTTCTTTCCCGGAAAATTTGCAGAATCCCGGGAAATTTTTCCCGAAAAATCCCATTTGAAAAACACTATTTGCCATACAAAGCAATGAGAGCGAATAAAGTAGTCAAATTGGTATCTTATCTAGCTTTTATCGCCAGTTTATCTGAACTAGCTATCATCATGTGCATGTGTGTGTGTGTGCAAATACCCTGTCGGAAATTAAGTTAACTTTAAACTAACTTTAAGCTAACTATTTCGCAACTAGTACTGATTGACACTTAGATTACTTTTCAATGCAATCAACTGACTATTTTAACATTGCGATATCCCAGGCGGTAGTCAATAGTCTCACCCTGCGTTACTTTCCAACTAACTTAAAGTTGATTTTTTTAAACCACTTGGTATTCAGTGAACTAAAAACTTTTTTCTGGGGTTCGAACATGTATCATCACACGTTGTGTACTCGACGCGCTACCAGTCAGCTAAGGTACCATCTCAAATAACAACAGCAAAATGTTAATATAAAACTGGAAATGAGTTTCAAAGTAGCTGAGAATAAATTTGTTGGCTCTCATCAAATTCGATTACGTACTCATCTTAAGAATTAATCTTAGGTTTGTTTTGGATGACATTGCAGTTAGCTTTTAATCGGTCTAAGAAAAGTTAACTATAAGTTAACTATTTTTGTAGTCAACCGTTCTCCGACAGGGTAAAAACAAACCGTAGGTATCATACGTGCGTATGATACGTGCGTATGTGTGAATATACATAAAAAATGCCAAAAACGAAGCACAAATGCACACTGTAAACGGCATGATTCATAACGCTGTTTTTCCCGAAAGGTCAATGATATGGATAAAAATGTTCATGCGGTGGATTTAAATTTTTTTTGCATTGAAAAAGTTTTTAGTAAAAGAAACAGATTTCGTAATAAGGTTTATAGTTATGAATGCTAACAGAAGACTTAAATACATTAATATGAAGTTGAATTTATTGTATGTTTCCACCGACTTTAAATCAAATAGAAATAAATCACTTCAAAGTGTTTCCACTGAACTTGTGAGTGCTTTATAATTCGAATTTTCGTTTTCAATTTATGCACGTACTTTATAAGTTGGGCTCAGTAGTTGTCATTCGAATTAATTTTATCCACATAAAGTTGACATTTGAAATTTATTAAATATTCCTTAATGCCATTTTTTTCGCAATTGTCAATCTCTATTGATGGATTACCCAGGGATGGAGCTTGTAATTTTAAAAGCAATGGGGGTCTTGTCTAGATAAATCCAGTTCGAAAAATAATATTATCGAAATTATTTAAAATAAATCAACTACTTTGAGGTGATTTATCCATATGCAAAATTTGTGGTAAATCATGAATAAATTAACATGATTTGCTCAAATCACCATGATTTATCTAAATCATGCCGGTGGAAATATACTATTAGAATCGTATAGGACATACGGAAATGCATACAATGCATATGCGTAGAAAGGATGGTAAGGACTTTCAGCTTTACATTTCATTTATTGTATTAAATTCATTTGTTAGACTAGCACTGTGTGTAGACAAAAATCAATAAGTTTACATATGGATGTACTTTTACACATGTACCTCAAATATTGGTAAAACTATTTTGTTAAATTCTTCCCAGGTGCCCTCAAACTCCAAAAATTATGGTTTATGGAGATCTTATTTCTAAACTGTATATATGAATTACTGATGCGCGAACATCAAACAAATCAAATTTGCTTGTAATAATTTAAAAAAATAAATTTATTTCAATTCAAAGAATAAACAATCACCCTCATTCCAGTTGTTAACATCAACGTCACGTCAATAAAATGCAAAAATTAGAGTTTGTCCAGTCGCTCGCGAGAACAGTACATTTCTTGACAGCTGGAATAAGGGCGAAAATTCTTGTAGCAAACTTAAAAACAAACTTCTTTTACAATTAACATTAAAATAGCACTTTTCTTCACTTCAAGAGAATAATGTTTAACTTCAAAACTTAAAATTTGGAAGATTTTTCTCCATTGACCTACAGTCAAATCCCGATAATTCGTAATCGCAAGGGACCGGCCATTTCTTACGTATAATAGGAGGGTTTTCGATTTAGCGGGGTTAAAATAAAATAAATACGAATTAACGGGATTTTTCAATTTATTTACTTAAACGATAAAGAAGCATACAAAAATTGTTAAAAATAAAATACAAAATAAAAGTTTGTTGTTTTTGTAACACCGGCAGAGTTTTATGCGTGTGTGCAGGCAAAAAAAATAGCAGTAAACAAAAAATCATTCTTTCCATGTTTCTGTTGTTTTTATTACGAATTATAAGTGGTAGTTAGTTATTTGAAAAAAAAAATATTACGCATTAGCGAGGTGGCCAAAATGTATGGAAATTATACGAATTAACGAGATTTTTTCAAGGGACCCACAGCTTATTAAGAATTATCGGGAATTACGATTTATCGGGGTACGAATTATCGGGATTTGACTGTATTACGATGAGGTGTGTAAGTAAAACCAAGATCAACACTGGCTAAATATTGTCTAGCTATAGGTATATATATCCTGTACTTTTGTTTATTTAGTTTTAAACATTTTAGAGGATCGACGTTATTTGTTATTTCCACTAAATAGTCTGCTATAGTTTGGCCATTTTCAAAAAAAATCTAAAATGTGAGTGAAACTATTAAAGAAATTATTTTATATCTTGGACCAATGAAGGTTGCCGTGATGACAAATATTTCATTTTCTAAAAGTGAAAATTTTTTAATGAGTGCACTTAGCGGGAGGGCTTTAAACATACACTTTGTTGGCGGTGTTTTGGGAGATCAAATGACTCAAAAAATTACTATTTTCTTGATTTTTGTCCTTTTTATAAGATTACATTTTTAGTAGATAATATTTGCCTATTTAAAAATGAATTGTTAAAATATAATTAAATATTCTTTAAAAGTACCTAAAAATTTGAGGGGTACTCGATATATTTCCTATGCTCATTTTAAAGTTATTTTCTAAATAGTTTTTCTTAAGTTCGGTTATATAAAAATTTAAAATAATGTCCTTATGAAAATATCTCTATGTATGCAAGTTCCATTAATAAATCTCCCAAAACTTACACGTTGACCAACAAAAATTTTAAAATTTATTAATTTGTTATTGTCATGTACATATGTATATGGAAGAATGTATATTTTTTAAAAGGCCACTTTTTTTAAGCGACTTCAAAAAAAGGAGGAGGTCTAGGTAAAATTCGTCTCTTCATAGCTCAGTATATTTTAGACGAATCGTAAAAATTTTTTTGTTGTCTGAGAGGGTATAGCTTCCCATTGGTCCCATTTTATGATATTCTACTTATTTGATTGCTGCGAAACCTATAAAACATCTTTAGTTCTTGTAATTACACAATTTGAAATTTAAAAAAATGGGCACAATCACGCCAAAAGGCACAATCTTGCGTTCAAAAAAATGGGCGGGGCACGCCTATTAAATTTTAGAATAATATTTCACGGGCTTGCACTTAACCAATATTTACGAAACTTGGCACCTTGAACTCTTAAAAATACACAATCTTCTTTAAAAAAAAGTGGTCGTAGCCACGCCCATGAAATTTAATACTATATTTCACTAAAAAGCTAAAAGTAAAACTTAAAAAAAAATTAAACCGACTTAAAAAATAAGAACTAAAAAGCTAAAAATAATGTAGATCTGGTTAAATAAAATATCTTTACATATGTGTATTAGCTATGTATATTATTATACAATATTGGTAACTAAGCACATACATGTGTACATATACATGATTGGAAACTTTTTAAATCAATAAATAAATGTCTGAATCAAACAGTTTTTCATAAGTAATTAGTGGTTACGCTCTTTTGGGAACATGTGTGCCAGATGTGTACTCGGCATTAACACGAAATTTCAAGGATGGTCTAGCGACTCCCATTTTTTTTTTTTTTTTTTTTTTGATAACAAAGTCCTATATTTTTTAGTCCTAATCTATTATACCTATAGTATGAATGTATGTATGTATGTGTGTACACTTGTCAAACATTTGGCCAAAAAGAGTAAAAATAATAAAAAATAAATAAATAAATAAATAAATAAATAATAAAAAAAGTTTTGACCAGACACTTGTTTATCAAATTAAACAGTTTCGATCACAACTAATAGACAATGTCATAGAATCCAACATTATTGGCTACTCTTTAACTTGAAAAAATTTTGTCTCAACTGAAAATTTTTTATTGGCATTTAGTGGTTACGCTTTTTTGCGCAAATGTTTCACAAGTGTGACCGTACCTTTAAACGGTAAGGCAAAAACTCGGACCATTTTTGCTGCAATGTTAGTCAACCGATTTTGTGTATTCTTTCATCTATTAGTTGACATTGTCGAGATGTGATGTTTATATACATATGTATGTATGTATATATGTATGTATCTACTATTGAAATCATTTCAGTATTTAAAGAATAAATGGTTCCTTTAGTTTCCACATGCTAAAAATACACACAGATGTGTAATCCACAAGCAAAAACATAAACAAAACAAAATTGTTTGGCTATGTGTGTGTAGACTGCAAATTAAAAGACCATGCGGTAAAAATCACGGGGCATTTGCTAAACAGGCCTTTCTTGACAGTCTTCTTAGACTTTCTTCAAGATTCGATACTCATTCAATCAGTCCTTTTGGGTAAAGAAGTATGGATCACCTTGGTCGCCAATGGTATCGCGTTTAAAAGTTAATTGAGTAATGCAATGGTATCCTTGTGCCTGCTAAATAAGGCCTTATAGAAGGCCCATTTAATCCTCTTTTTTACCGCTGGGGAGTTTAGTAATTATTGAGTTTTTCTTATCTGTCTATACGAGTGTAGTTCAAAAAAAGCAAGGAGATAATTGTTGATATTCTTTACCATACCAACAATAAATTTTTTAACAGTTTCTTAAAACTCAAGACATAATTTTCTTCTTAAGTAGTAAAACATTCAAATAGAAGTTTTCTATAATAAATTGGGTCTGATTTCGCACACAACACTATGGTCACACGGTAATTTGGACCACTGGATTCGCTGGATGATTTGCAATCGCGATTCACACGACGTATTCGTGCATCGTTTTAATGGCTCTTTTGGATGTACAGTAGAGTGCCAGTCACCCCCTAGGATTAAAGATAATGTAAAAACAATTCCAAAAATATATGTGTTTTTTGCTACGCCTACAAATACCACCCTTTTAGTATTTTGTTCACTGTGTTGCAATTTTTAGTCCGATCATAACATTTTGTATACCGGCTCTATAAGGGCTAAATTTCTGTCCTTAATAGTTAGCGTTGTCAACTTGGTGCGGATCGCACCATTTTTGGTGCTTTTTTAAATTTTTTGTGCGAAAATTTCTTTAAATTTCGGTGCGTTTTCTAATTTATAGTGGCACCGAAGCAAATTCAACACGATTTTTTTTAATGTGATAAAAACATCCTTGTTCGATAAACTACGTCTGTTTCAATACTATTTCATTCAACAGTACAAAACTTTTACAATCAATTTTAGTCTATGTTCAGACAATGAAAGCTTTATTTTTAAGATTACTAATTTATAAGCGTGAGTGAGAGAGGGACGAGGGGAAAAGAATCATGTACGCTGCTTCATCCAAAATGCACACCTGCATACACATAAATATACATAAAAATCATGTCGTCAATAATAATACTTTTATTGTGTGATAATTTCTATAACTTTAAGAAAAAGAAACATTTTATTATATGAAATCTGCTGTCCCTTTTAGATTTTCATAGTATGTAATTCTTTTTGTATTTAGTAAAAGATGCTGTTGAGTCTGTTAAAAAGTTTAGCAAAAGCAAAGTAATGCCGCAATAAATTTTTAAACACATGTATTTTAATAAAAGGATACATACATACTGAACTATTAATAATTTTTTGTGCTTTGTTGGTAATTTCTTTTTTTATTTATTTATTTATTATATACTACCATGAATTCTTAAGTCCATAAGGACAATATTTTAATTGCACTTATTCCCAAAATCAATATTAAACTTGTTCAGTAACATATTACTCGTAATTGTTTTTTAAACATATTGAAATTGATTATTGGAGGGTAAGCTAAATCCTATGCGCATTTCACTGTTGCTAATTCAGATCATCAGGGAACCTTTACCCATTTAAACAAATGAGAAGTTCAATTAATGTAATAGATGAAACAAAAACTCAATAATTAACACGGTTTTTATTTAATTACTTTACCATTACTACATTATTAATTTCGAGTCCTTTTTACTAATGGTTGATTTCTGTTATTTAGTACAAATCAAATCAAAAATAATTCTAAACCTGGTGCGTTTATTATAAATAGATGGCACGTTTTTTTCTTTATTTTGGTGCGTTTTGATATTTTAAAGTTGACAACGCTGTTAATAGTTTTTTACTACTACGTCATGTTCTAGTCCTGACTTTCGTTCAAAAATATTTAGCATTAGGGTGAGTACAAACCGAATTTTTAAAAGGCATGACTAGAATATGATGTGGTAGTAAAAGACTATTAAATATAGAAATGTAGCCCGTACGGAGCCATTTACACCGGTATATAAAATCTTATGATCGGACTAAAAATGACGACACAGCGAACAAAATACAAAAAGGGCGGTATTTGTAGGAGTGGCAAAAAAAATAAAATATTTTTGGAGTTGATTTTACATTATCTTTAATCGTAGCGGGTGACTGGCACAACTTTTTTTCGAACAACTCTAATGTACAGTATACACAGCTATATGTATACGAGAGTAATGTATTCACGTATGTGTATTCATTTGTATTAGAAGCCGATTGATGTTCGGCACTATAGTGCTACTTCGGGCAGCTCAGGCATACGTTAGTAGTAAACACAAGCAGGGTGACTGATGATATTTTTTTGATTAAAAAAAATAGCAGCAAAAAGGGATTTATTAAAAAAAATTAACATTAAAAAAAACGAAGTATTATGGTATTATATGGTATTATGGTCAATTTACTTCAAAATATCTACATATGTATATATACGTATGTACACATGTATAACTACTAAAGGTAATTTTATTAATACAACTGTCATGTTTTGTTTAATTCATTAAGAAAACCCAAAAATATTAATTACATAATAAGTATAAGCTAGGATCTGTCAAAATTCGTACAAATTTGAATGTGTGTTTACAACTGTGTTTTTTTTCAAGCAAATTTAAAACGCTTTTGGTGTAGCCATTTTATGTCAAAAAATAAAAATAAACATTTTTTTTTTGCATATCTATACAACAAAAATACCTTATAAGACATATGTATGTATTAGTCTCCTGCACAAGATATCTTTCAACTTTCAAGACATGAGGGATTTTTCAAATGCTTTACTACAGCGAAATCTTATAAAAAAACGTTAACAACATTGTTTGCAAGAAATTTGTTTGAGTATTGTAGGTATAAGAGTAAAGAAGAAAACACTTCGTGACCGAAGAATTTGTGATACTTGCATCTTTCTACGCATGAGCGCGTGTACAAACGTCATGCATGTATGTGTGTATGATTTTTTATTTTTCTGCGCACATGCAAAGGCACACAGATGCATTAACATGAGTTGTATGCGGTTAACCACATAATAGCTTACCATCTACATATTACACACATACTCAAACGTACAATATGAAAAATAACAAGCATACACTAATCAACAGTACTTCTTTTGAGTGTTTGTTACAAACAAGCTGTCTTGCGACATCGCTTGTTACAACTGATATACACATACACCAATACATCCATCGTCCTTCGCTTATAGTACGACAGCATTTATTATTGGTTTAGTATAATATATGCGACGTGAATACATTTAAAAATCATGACGTTTTTACATTTCAAGACTGTTTACGCAGCTCTCTAGTATGTATGTATGTATGTATGTATAAAATATATGACAAAAAAATTGTGCCGTATATATACTTAAAAAGATATTTGGGGGATTTAGACCAGCGCTTAAAACGTCTCATTTGCGTATTTGCTTTTGCTTCTGCTTCTGAAAATTAAAAGAGTCGCAGTCGAAGTTAATACAATAAACGAATATCTTTACACTAGAGTTCTGTCCAACAGCTCTTTTGAACTAAAATGTAGACTTGTGTAGAACTCACTCAGTAGGGCTGCCAAAAGTGCCGATTTTTCGGCACTTTGCCGATTTTTTCATTAAAAAACCAACAAATGCCGATTTGCGGATTTTAGGTAAAAAAATGCCTAATTAAATCAATACAACTGAAAACACGATAACTCCGTGTTCATACACATAAAATACATGATTTATATGTATACATGGAAAGAGTGTTTAAAACAATATTCTATAACTTTATAAGAAAAGATATTATAAAATATAGTGAAATAGTTTGATAGATTTCATAGACAAAATTAACTTTTTGGAATTTGATAAAATATATTTGGCGTTTTATGTCATAGACTTAAGATTAAAAACTAAGCTAAGCAAATCTGAAATTAAAAATATAAATTATAATTGTGTAAGTTTTTATGTAGAAATGCTCACCCAAATACGGAAATGCTTAAATTTTGAAACTAACATAGACTAGTGTATGTAATCTTTGATAAAACATTTCTGAAATAAAGCGACGAGATTAGATTCAACTAAACTTTTTTCAGTTTTAACGGAATTTGTGAAACAACTTACGGTTCTGGCACATTCGTCCGCAAATGTCGAACGCATTTTCAGTGCCACCAATTTAAATAAAACTAAATTTCTATGTTCCTTAGAAAATAAGGCCTTAGAAGGAGTTCTGTATTCTAAAAATCATTTGACACTAAATAAATCCGACTGTTTCGGCACTCATTTTAAATACGGTTTATAAAGAAATTTAAATTCTGAAATGTATTCATACCTGTATATGAAATATGTACTTTAGCTTGCAAAATCCGGTTAAATGATGTTAAAATCTACATATACAAACGTTTTGTGTTTATATTTATAAAAAATATAGTTTATACTTCTAATAGCTATGGCGTTAAGCATTAAACACATTCACCACAGCAAGCTACCGACTACCAAATGTCAAGGATAGAATACACATGTTTATATGAGAACAATTCTTTTGAAGACAGCAAGGCAACATGGCGGCAGGTTGTTGTCTATGCTTATTTTGTCGTTGTAGTCCAATTAAACTAATTTCTATTTTGTTGGCTACAATGAGACAATTCAGTATTGCCAGTATAATACAAAATGTTGAATGAATGATTTTGTACAATTATTTCATATTATTTAACAGAAGTAATATCCAAAAATTGATGTTAGGAATAAATTGATTCATATTTGTACTTTTACGCGAAATATCTAAATTTTAAAAGAGTAATTAATTTTTATAAATGAAAAACATATAAAAGTGGCAATACTGAACTATGTATTTGTACTTGAATATCAACTGCAGATGGTGCTGCTGCCGTCTCCAAAATAATTAAGTAGCCGGCTACGAGGCGGCAAATGCTGCTAGCGGCATTTGAAGTCGTGTGTTCATGTAGCCTGCTGTGGTGAATGTGTTTAATGCTTTATTTGATGTTTGATGCAAAAAGGTCTTGCGCAAGTGCAAATGCAAAATATCGACACATTTCTTTGGATTGTGTGTGTATTTTGTTGTTGGATTTTAAAGAAAAACTACGATATTTTGCATTGACTACGACGCAAGACAATTTGCATCAAACACAGAATACCACCTATGTATTATTATGTTATCAAATACATGAAATTACAGATGATTGCTCTTTTTCTCATTAATAAAAATTAATGAAAAACTTAAAGGTCTTCAGTCTTATTTATTCCGATTTTCTTGCCGATTCCCGAAAATAATGTGCCGAAAAGCCGATAATTTTTCGAAAAAGTGCAGATTTTTCATCAAAATCTTCTGGCAGCCCTGCCCAAAACAATCATCAAACACACGTAATTCAAATGGGTTTGATCGTAGGTTTGTGTTAACAAGAGATTGAAAATTTCAAAACTCTTAAATAAGGAATAAAGCGGGATAGAAAACTGAGGAGGGAAAAGCGGAATAATCCCACCTAAAGCGGGATGTCTGGTCAGGTTAGTTGTGAGGCGAACTTTAATTATAGTATTTTAAAGTAATGTACGTACTAGGTATAAATAAATAATTAAATTAAAAGAGAAAAATTATGTTAAAACTTTAAAGGCTTTAAGCATAAAAGCTGGATGCAACAGTTCTGTCACCCTTATATAGGAAAATGCCGAGATCTTCCCAAAGTTAAGTGATTTTGGGACTGCCTCCGAACAACTTTTAACACTCACGCACATACATACATACATACAAACACACATATATTAAGAGATCGTAAAATCGTGAAAGGCTGGTGTGGGCAAGAAAAACAGCAACATCAGCATCCTACAAAATGTAACAATAAAAATTCGATCCAATACTTTCGTCGTTACCACGAAAACAAAACAATCCAGTTTAACTTGATTTTTTTTAATTTTTGAAAAATAAAACCATCATTATGTTGTTGTCTTTAGGAAAAAGGGAAAAAAATAGTAACAACAACAGCAATGCATAGTGCATAAACGAAACATATAAATTTGATGAACCAAATTGAGTAAAACTTGTTCTCAGGTTTCTTTCAGTGTTGATGAAGACATTATATTTTATAAGTCAGACTATATCCCAGCAAACACTCACAAATCCATATGTACACACATACATACATACATACATATTTATGTTTATATGTGTATCAGTGTCATTTGTAATTTCTTTCATAGTATGTAGTACATACTTTTTTGATGCCAAGTTTAATTTTAAATAAATTTTTGTTAGGTTACTTAGGTTAAAACCAACCAACATTGATCCAAACCCAAACCCAAACTTGCCGTTTCACCTTCAAACCTAAGACAGCTATGGTTTTTCAAATGGAGTCTCAACAACTCCACAAGATGTATGCACATGTATAAATACATTATATGCATATACATAAATACATACATACCTAAAGCATTTTATTAAAATCTAATATTTATTTATTACAAATAGGTATAAATTCTTAAAACGGAAATATAAGTATATTTCGTACTCAGCGCTCAGTAGAAAGTATTTTCTTACAAATCAAACGCTGCCTTTTCTTTTTCAAAAACTGAAAAATATTTCAAAACACCGTTGGACTTTAGTTTCATTTTCATACTTGTGACAACTTTATTATAGTAGAGTTTTCCGCTAAAATTATAAAGCTTCGCTTACAATACTTACTTGTAAGTATATTTTTGTCATATGCACTTGCTTTAAATTAGTTTCATGTTTTTGACGTTTTTAAATACAATAATAATGTTATCCTTAGTTTTTAACTTGGGCACGTAATTAGTTAATTTTTTATTTAAATCTAAGTTCTATTTAAATACAATTTAATTTTTCAGTGGTTAATTAAAGTTCTTATTAAATTATGTGTGTATGTAACACATGTGTATACCGAGTGCTTGTTGGGTTGGCTTCTTTTTAAAATTTTATGGCCTTTTTTTTGTATGAAAGTTATAAAAATTATGTGCTATGTGTATGTTTGTATGTATTTATACCTTTTTACAACAATGAATTTCCAATTATTTGAATTTTTCAGAGATGTTTAACAACTATGAATGTATGTGTGAATATACATATATACATACCCTGTCGGAGAATGTGTGGTTGACTACAAAAATAATCCACTTTTAGTTAACTTTTCTTAGACTAAGTACAATGTCATACAGAACTGAGCCAAAATTAATTCATACGTTTAATACGTAATCGGATTTGGTGAGAGCGAACAAATTTACTCTCAGCTACTTTGAAACCCATTTCGATATTAAATTATTATATTAACATTTTGTTGTTATTATTTTAGATGATGTATGGTTTGAACCCTAGCAACTATTTTTGTAAATTTACTGACTACCAGGTGACTTAAAAATTAACTTTAAGTTAGTTGAAAGTAAGTGCAGAGTGAGACAATTGACTACCGCCTAGGACATCGCAATGTTTAAATGGTTACCCAGTTGACCAGGACTTTCACTATTGATATCGATTTCGAATATATATCGAACATTTATCATGTAAAACTTTCGAGTGTGACGCTCCAAAATTAATCGAAAAAACTTCACCTGTCGCTCAGTTTTGTGACAAAAAATTCGATATCGAACTTTTGCTAGCAATATCAAAAGTAAGAGAATACCGAACTAATTTCAATATCGCAAAAGGGCAGCTAATAAAACTAAAAAAGTAGTTTTATTTTTTTATTTTAACTGACATACTTATTTTATTTATTTTTGTTAATACCTTAACTTGCGCTGCAGGATTTGAAAATGGTACCTCCATTCTAATAGACAAGCACACACACATCCACTAGGCTGTTGTGTCAAGTTTTTTTCTGTTCAATTATTGCACATATGTAGGTATGTGGTCTTTATTTATTTTATAACTTAAAGTGCTGTCATGGCGCGAACTTGGTACCTCTAGACTAACAGGCTGACACACATCCACTCGACTACCGTCACACATTCGAAAAACTATCGAGAGAAGTTGGAAGTTCGAATCTTTAGAGAACATCCAATTATTCTAAAATTGCGAACAAATATCGAACAATTTTGTTTCGAAATTTCTTTGCTTTAGTAAGCATTCGTTTTTATCGAATCTCAGGTCAAATGGGTAGTTGTTTTCATTGGAAAGTAATCCAAGTGTCAGTCAGCACTAGTTGCGAAATAGTTAGCTTAAAGTTAGTTGAAAGTCAACTTAGCTTCCGACAAGGTACATATGTATGGCTACATATCGATGGTCACAAGTAGAAAGGCCCTAACTCATATTGCCACGAAATTGAGTTTTTAAGTGATTCCAATATATTTCACACAAATACACCTCGTCACAAAAATTTATTGCAATGGTGTAAAAATTAATGCTTTTACAAGCAGATGTACTGTTTGTTATTATATTTTTACCTTCTCCTGTAAAGTTACAATTATTTGTGTTAGGGCCTTTCTACTTGTGACATGTGTGTATAAACTCCTATTCATAACCTGAAGGAAGTATGGGGTTAAGTTTCCCAAAGTTACCAATTTTGTCAACTATTTTATTGACATTGTCAATGCAGCGTCTACATATTAATATTGTTTTCATTGAAATTAAATTACGAAATCAATAAGTGCACTCAAAAACTCAAAACTTTTTAAAATTTGTTAACTTTTTTTACTGGATTACATTCGCGCACACGAAATCCAGTACATATAAAGGCGAATTGAGAAAAAATTACAGTTCATTTACTTAATAAATGCAAATTCTTACTGCACAAATTTTTGCCAGTAAAATCCAGTAAAACGAAACGCAAAAGGAAACAAAAATGTTTAATTTTTGATGAAATTCTCAAAATAACAAAAAACAAAAAGTTGTAAGTTATAAACAATATAACATTTGTTTAAGTTTGATGCCAGAATAATATTCAGGTATGCTCTATATTCCACATGATATTAAAACGTGCGGAATTGCCAAAGAATTGGCTCTGGTAATACATACATATCCTTACCTTAATAGATAAAGGCCCTTACTCATTATTTATTTTGAAATCTAGTGTTTTGTATATTTTAATAGAAGAACATCTAATGTATTAAAAAATGCAAAAATCTCGATTGCAAAAAAGTAACGAGTCAGGGCCTTTCAATATTGAAGTAATGATATGTATGTATTTATAACAAGTGTGCTGTGACAATTCCGAACGATTTGATTTGATGTTGAATACAGAACATAACCGATTGTTTTTAAAGCGAGTAGGTTATTACAGTGAACATTTTTAAATAGAACTGAGTTATTGATTGATTATGCATCTGTACTTTTCTTAAATTCGTTCTCAGTTGTTCGATATCTTGAATATATCAGGATATATAAAGTTATTCCACCTTTTATATATCCCTTAAAAAATGTACTAGTTTGACCTACTTGAAAGGTCTATGCGGCAACAAAGATTTTTTAAAGAAAACCCATATGCACATGTTACTTTTAACATTAAACAAAAAATTATATCGTGTATTTTTATAAGACAAATGAACTAAACATTCTTCGTCGATTTTCTTAAAAACACATTTTTGTTCCATGCGGCAAACCAGTCAGGAAAATAACTCTTTTTAACAGCCAAGCATTTAAAAAATAAAAAGATATTAAACTATACGACGATTGACTTCTGAATCCAAAAAATCACAACAAAACCAAGAGTACTCAGTACTTATGTACGGCCATACATTTTATACCACAACTGTTGCAAAACAAGTTTGAAAATGCTTACTCAGCTAGTAGAAATGTTTATTTTTTTTTTTAATCTTCTCTCAATTTCTGTTTCACTTTTCTAAGAATTTTTGATATTAAAACAGGATAAAAAGAAAAAAAAATACTAAGATCGCAGACGGTCAGCAATACATACAGCGATGCATCCAACCAGTCATCGAACATTTTTAGATTCGTCGTTGTAGTTGCTGTGTATAGGTGGATGAATCGATTCATTTCTGTCTGTGATAAGTAAGTCATCATCTTAATTAATATATAAGAAAAAGAAGTAAGAAAGAAACGTGAACCTACATAGGTGCAACACTTACATGCCACATAAAATGTGAAGATTGGTTTGTTTACTTAATTGCTTCTTCATCTTCGTCTTCTTTTGACCAGGGGGAAACATGTGCTCATGTATGAGCGTACACATTTGTGTGTGTGTATGAGCATCTCTGCAGGAAATGCGAATAGTGAATATTGAGTGGATAGTGACATTGTCAGTAGTACTACTGACCAGGTATACGCCAGCCAATGTAATCATCTATTGACATTTAACATTAGCTTATCATTGAAAATCCACCACTAGACTGTATCACTACTGACTAAGTAGTCCTTTTGGCACCAAAGATTACTATTAAATTTTAGGGATTCGTCTACACCAAAGATTGAGTAATACATTTTGGTGACCCTCGTCTAAAGGTTGGGGCAACAAACTTACGCACATATGCATTTTTTTAACATTATTGCATAGCATAACAAAAAAGAGAAAGAAACTATGACGCTTTTCATTGAGAATTACACCAGAAATAAACTACAACTGTTGTCCGTAACGTATCTGTACTCACGCTTAAAAGGGAAGTTGTCGACATTTCAGCTAGTGCAATTGTCGCTAGAGAAAGGAGTGTTGGCGTAGACACATATGGTTCTAGACTGACTATAGGGATGTTATTGGTATACCACTTAACCAAATGTTTTAAAATTATCAAAGAATTGGGTGCTTCCGGCTATTCCAGGAACTTCCCGCTGAACTCAACTTCTAAGCGGTCTAAATTTTATAAATGTTCAATCAATGGGATGATAGTTCGGCAACGATATCTCTCTAATTCAAAACAAAGATTTGTAAATACAATTAAATTTGTTGTTAAATCAATTAAATAATTAATTGATTTTCAACCTACCACTATTTTTGTAAATACAATTAACGAAATTGTAGGTTAAAAGAAAATCTGAAAACAATTTTCAATTAAATATATCAATAAATAGTTTGTGTGGTAGAAGTCTACTGATGATTTGTTACAGCATCAATGAAATGCATGTAGACAACGCTGAACCACCTGCAAAAGATTTCAAATTAAAATAAACTTCTGACAATATGACGAATAATAAATTTCTTAAATGTAAATTAATTGACTACAAAAATTTAAATTTATTACATCAGTAATGATGATAGTTAGTTTTTAAATTAAATATTAACAATTTGTATTGTTGGTTGCATTTCGATGATATATTTTTCTGTGCACCATTAAACACTTTGATCAAATTGGCAACATTAAGAAAATTAAATAATCCCTGTAAATCGATTTCGCAAATACTTTTGCAGTTGTTAATACAAATATGCAGTTTCTTTCCAAGATTTTCCGTTAGCGATGTCTCACGAAAACAGATTGATTCGAGTTTGGATAACATCTGCGGCATTCGGCGCTATTTGTTTAGTTTAAGAGGTCGTTAGTTTTTCTATTAGATCGATCTTATAGTTTATTGAAATTTTTCGAATATTTACGAAACTTTACTGATTAAGTTCATTATTTCATGAGATCAAAGTGAGGTTAGCTTTTAAAGAGCTCCGCATTCCTAAGTTACAAGAAGTTTACTTATACGAGTACACATATATCTTCATCTTAAAAACAGCAGCATATTCTATACAGTACCCCATTTCTGTAACTTGTGAGAAGTTCTCGCTCGCATCGAGATAAATTAAATAATTATATTGGTTGTCCTATTTTACACAGGGTTGCTCACATAAAAACTTATACAAACTTACAAAAAATATCAACAAATACAGTTTTTTTGTTACTCACCCAGTGTTTCACAGGATGATAACAATTTTCTCGACTCACATTCCTTACAGAAACGATGCACAGATTATTATTATTAAGAACTTCAGGAATTTGTTTTTGTTTTATATGAAATTGTTAGAATGAATAATTTCCTTTGACATCGATAAACAGGGTGTTAGTGTTTATACAATAAAAATTTCTTATATTATGCATCAAAATCCTTTGACTATCACTTACGCCATTCTATAAATTTGTTTGTATGTATGTCATAAAAGTCTATACATTTATAAAATAAGGTGTACTATTAATTTCCCGGCAAAATCTAAAATAATTTCCGGAAATATTAGGCAGAATTAGGTTGGTTCCCGATTTCAATACCCTCCCTGCAAAAAAATTTCAAAAAAGGTAATCGAGTTTGGAATTAAGCATTTTTGGTGGAAGCTCTGCCCTTCCCTACTGGATTACCAACTTAATGATTTTCACAAGGCGTGAGACTAAAATAATCGATTTATGAGAAGTAGTTATGTTGTTTATTGTAGGAACTCATTATTTTTTTCGTTGTGGGAAATAGTTATTTTTTTCTTGATGGAATTACTTTTTTATATATTTTTAATATGCCGTTGTTTGTGTAAATGGTAGGTAGATATTGACTAAAAACTAAGTTTGATTAAAAACTATTGTTTTACTACGAAATATACAATTTTGTAAAATTTCTTTTATAAAGTCAATTGAAGTGGGTTATATTTTATTCGTATCCGTGCCTGTATTGTTACTTCCAAGTAATATATTTAGAAAAATTTCAATTGTTTTGATTGATGAACTTTTATTAAAACCGAAAATGAACTATTGGGAACTACTTACATATATTTAAATAATAATTTTCCAAAATGTAAGTACTTATTTTTTAGTTTAAAATAAGTAAGTAGACAATTTAGAAATATATATAATTTAGTTAAAATAACTACATACATATTTTGGCACTATTTTGAAAGAATGTGTTCAACTTCTGCTTCCTATTTTTTAAATTTTACGTAATGTGATTTGTAAGTGAGTACTTCAATTTTGCAATCAAAAAAGTAAGTCATTATGTGGCAAGTAGTTCAGATGGTAAAGTCTAATTTTTTGCTGGCCTAATAGTGTTATTTTAAAATTTGTAACACAAAAAAGTAAGCATAAAAAATCTAGATTTTCCAAAAATTGTTTAATACCCGTATATAACTTTTTTAATAAATTTTTTAAAAAATTATATGAAACAAAAACACCTGAACAGTTCAAAGGTAATTTTTAGAGTTCCGTGCGCCAAAGGTGAAAAGGAACCCTATTGTTTTCGCTACGCTGTTCGTCTGTCCGTCACACGCTATTTTCTCAGGAACCGTAAGAGCTACGGACCTGAAATTTGGACAGAGTATGTAGAACCTTGGCCGAGAGAGTTAAAATATGTTAAATATATGTTAAATATGTTAAAATCTAATGTAATATACATACATGTACATATGTATATTGACACTTGAAGTTTGTAAAATTAATGTATTTTTATATAGACTACAACAATTAATACTTTAATTTTAAAAAATTTAAATTAAAGGGTGGTCCATCAGTTAATGCAATTTTCACATGTAATTTTGACAATTTGCTATATTTTGGAAACCGTAAGAGGCAAACTCTTGAAATTTTCAAAAACGGTAAAACTAAAAAAAAATCCGAAAATTATAAAATCGCCAAACCAAAAAAAAAAATCGCCAAAAACCAAAAAAATCGCTAAAACGAAAAAAGCACCAAATTAAAAAAAATTTCTAACACTAAAATAAATCGGCAAAACCGAAAAAATCAACAAAAACTGAAAAGAATCGCCAAAACGCGAAAAGGCACCAAAAATAAAAAAATCGCCTAATTGAAAAAAAATCGCCGAAATTAAAAAATTCACCAAAATGAAAAAAAAAATCTCCAAATTGAAAAAAAGTCAAAAACCGAAAAAATCGCCAAAATGCGAAAAAGGCGCCAAAACTAAAAAATCGCCAAAATGAAAAAGAAAATCGCCGAAAAAACCTAAAAAAGCGACAAAACGGGGAAAAAATGCCAAAACTAAAAAAAGCGCCAAAACCCAAAAAAACGCAAAAAACGCGAAAACTAGAACTGTTTATTATATATGCTAATGTTCGTATTAAATTACATATCTAGTGTCCGTACGGAAACCTTCGTGCGCGGGTCAAAGTCGCACTTCACTGATTTTATTATCATTACCAGTGCTTCTGATTTTATTCTCAATTAAGTTAATTAATCTTAATGGCCTTTCACACACGGGAATAATTTTTATGCCGCACAATTTTTGTTCTTTCAAGAACATACGAGACTAATTCATCCAACATAAAAATGTATACGTATACATAGCTTTGTGTGTGTTAGGTTTTATGTATTCATTTGATATTTGCTATTTTTTTAACTATGTGTGTATTGGTTTTATGTTGCTGATGCGGGGTTGTGCCTGGTTTAAAAATGATGCCAACCCCAAAACCGCTCTCTTTGCTTCTCTCACCAACAAACTGACATGCCAGCACAACTGTTCTCGTGTGTGAAAGGCCAATGAAACAATTTTCATAATAGTGTTTTCGCACTGACATGGTTTTTAATTATGGTACTATTATACCAGGTACACGCAAAAGCTAATGTATGCAATACAAAAAGTTGTCAAACTTTGTTTACAAACTGCAAAAATGTTAGTGTATGTGTTGTAAATAAAATGATTACAGTGTTACCAATGAAACTACACATGCGTCTAGATGTGCCTAACCAATAACAAATGATTTTTTTTTTAATTCGTGTTCGATTTGACTCACTTTAAATAAATAAAAAAATTCCATGTTTTATTTCAGCGATGGCGTTCTCTTCCAACACCTTCATTGCCGAACGTACTGTTCTAATAGATTTGCCCAAATCCAAATTAACTTACAAAAAGAACATTTCTAAAAATATTTAACCGATTTTTAGGGAAATGGTATATAAGCAACGTTTCCATAACCAAAATATGAAAAATATGTAACCAAAGGCGACAAAATGTAACCAAAATTTTTAATGTCTGTAATAGATGCAGTGTTTAAAAAACTGTAACGATTTTCATTAAATTTGACTTCACTCTGTTTTCGCTATTGCAAAATACAACAGTTTCAATCAAAGCAAAATCAAAAAACGATTTATGAACGATTGCGCAGCACTTTCAATAGTCGACGATTTGAAAAATTTGAATTTGATTTACTTTTGATTTTGGTTAGTATCGCAAGTAAAATCAGGAGCAGTATATTACTACGTTTATACGCACGTCTTATTTGCAAATAAAACTGTAAATTATTGCCATATTATTGTTTTTATTGCGACTTACTAATTCAGAAATCTATTCACGATTAACGCACTATTTGCAAATAAAATGCGTGAGGTTGCCACACTTACAAATGTTTGCTAATAAAAACCAATAAAATGATAGAATATTGCACAAAAAACATTGATAGAAGAAAATAATGACAATATAAACAAATAATTGTTTTTTGTTTTATACATTTACATATTTTTTTTGTAAACATAAGTAAATTTTCTATAAAAGTGCTACAAAGTTTCTCTACATTTACAATGCCGTATAAACAGTGAGTTAATTTATTTGCAAATACAGTCAAATCCCGATAATTCGTAATCGCAAGGGACCGGCCATGTCTTACGAATTATAGGGGTTTTAGATTTAGCGGGATTTCGATTTAAGGGGGTTAAAATAAAATAAATACGAATTAACGGGGGTTTTCAATTTATTTACTAAAACGATAAAAAAGCATAAAAAATTGTTAAAAATAAAATACAAAATAAAAATTTGTTGTTTTTGTAACACCGACAGTGTCTTATGCGTGCTCACACACAAACAAGCAGAAGCAAAAAACCACGCAAAAAAATAGCGATAAACAAAAAATCATTCTTTCCATGTTTTTGTTGTTTTTATTACGAATTATAAGTGGTAGTTAGCAAACAATTACGATTTATAAGAGGTAAAGAAGATTTTATTTGAAGAAAATATTGCGAATTAGCGAGGGGACCAAAATGTATGGAAATTTTACGAATTAAAGAAATTTTTTCAAGGGACCGACAGTTTATTACGAATTATCGGGAATTACGATTTATCGGGGTACGAATTATCGGGATTTAACTGTATTTTTATTTAAAAATAGTGCTCGTATAAACGTAGTATATATGCTTTTGCAAGTCGTAAATAGTCACAGTCGAAGAAGCAATACCATTATGTAATTTCTCTTCGGATACAATGTCTTCTTTAATATCTGTTAAATTTGGAAACCACATTCACATTTCTTTTTAGCCAAAAAAAAAATTATTCCACCATCTGATAGTTTATCACGATAGTTACCCAGCAAAAAATTACACATCACCACGACAACTACTTGCCATATAATGACTTACTTTTCTGATTACCAAATTTCATCACTTGCTTACAAATCACATTACCTTAAATTAAAATCGATTAAATCGATTACATGAACAAGTTGCCAAATAAAAAAAGTAAGTACTTCTTAAGAATCGATTATTTTAGTCTCAGCCTTGGTAAAATCATTAAGTTGGTAATCCAGTTGCGAAGAGCTTCCACCAAAAATGCTTAATTCCAAACCCGATTACCTTTTTTGAAATTTTTTGCAAATTCAATATAACATATAAAAATGGTTATTATTATGCTACAAAAAAGTAACCAAAATGGAAAAAAAGTATGCAAGTACACATTGGGAAAAAAAGTTAAAAATTTTGTTAAAAGAAGCCAAAACGGCAACGCGGTATATACGACTTAAATGCAAAATCTTAATAATTTTCATATAAAAGAAGTATTTTAAGCAACAAAAATTTAAAAACAAATTTCTTTTTTTACTTTATTCTGTATTAATTACCTTTTGAAAACAGTGTTTGTAGTTTTGCTCTGAATTAGTATGATGTTCACCAGGTAAATGTCAGAAAACCGCAAAATCAACCGCAATCATGTAATTAGTATTGGAGTTTCATTTAGCACGCACACCTCTTACATCAACCATAAAATTGAAATCGTTTAAAGAACGATCGATATCTATTACTTGCTTTAACCAATAAAAAAATAAATTAATTTGATATACAGAACAGGATCAAAATATTCACACAGCACCCATCTTTGATTTCGACCTCTTATATATGTATTTTGAATAAGAAGACAACACAGCCGTATAAGGTTTTAACAAAAATATTTGTTTATATGTTTCTTATATAAAATTAGAATATATTTTATTTAAGAAATAAAAACAAATTTTCTATTCAAGGCACGAATTCAGATAGACAAAAGTATTCACACAGCGTGCTGTATTACTTAAATGAAATCAATGTTAGAATAAATTAAAATTTTGTAGGGCACTTTTTCTTTTTTATAACCTATTCTAACCTTCTTGAAATGGAATGAATGAACTAGCGTTTTGTTACACCAATTCTAATAGCATCCCATTATTTCTTAAGAAATTCATAGAGTTATGATTTACTTTGGATATAACGCATTTCCACTCGTCTATTGAATTCATCCGAAAGATTTTTAACCGGGTACATGTCCGGTAATTGCGCTGGATATGGTAGAATGTAGGAACCTTGTTAATAATCGGGAATCGAACTTAGTTGGCTTAGTTTTTCAGGTCGTTCTCATGTTAAAATGGATGCTGTCCAAAAGACTTTCTTTTAAGACATTCAAAATATTTTTTCCATTGCTCCGCCGGTTAAAATTAAATTCCGCACACCTGCTGCAGTGCTTAATACACAAAATTGAAAATTTTTTGTGGATGGAAATGTTTTTTATCGTATAATATTGGAAATAGACTCTTGCAGAGATATATGTACCTGTTTGTATCAGTTCTGCGTGTGTATTCGTTCTAATATGTACAGATATATTATTTAGCCTTTCTGTTGCTAGTTGTTATTGTTATTTTTTTAAAGCAATTATTGTACGGTTGGGTAATAATTATTATTTTTTACACTGATATTAATTTATTGTTTCTTCAATACTGAACTAACAAGAAGTATTAAAATCTTAAGTCTAAATATAATTATTTGGCCCGACCAGTGTCGGACAACATCTTAGTGATAGTAATTAATAATACATAAATGTCGTATTAGGCACAAAAATATTTTCAAGAAGTTTCATCTGGAGTGTTGCGTATTAAGCGGATGTGTCCAGTAAAGTTCAAGATGTTACGAGCAAGGGGATTAGGGTGGGATTTGAGTTTTGTTAAATACTTGCCTGCGTATTTTGTAATTTTTTCAGTAAAATTTCTCTCTATATTGGAATTTTTACTAATAGTGCACTTATGTCATAGGAAATAGTCATTCGTGAAAAACGACTTATACCGTAGACAGACGACAGCGTTAATTTGCATTTACTGTCTTAATGCAAATTAACTTGTGAATTATCCTCATCCCAATGCGCATTAGATTTATCGTAAATGTACTAAATGAATACTGAATTTAGCTATATGATAATACCGTTCTAATATGGTAACACCACACCATCAATAATCAATCAAATGTTGGCAAATTGTTTTCGTTTTCAAAAAAAAAAAAAAAAAAAAAAAAAAAAAGCGATTCAGCCAGGAAATATGAGAAAAAGAATAAAGAAATATTAAAATTGAGACACATTTTATCCATTTTAATATTTCCAAGGAAAATTATCGAAGTGTGTGGTACGAAAGGGATGCACAGATTTTTTTTACTTAATGCAAATACTGTCGTCTGTCAGGGTAAATTTTTAATTCACATTAGTGAGATTTTAATGCAAATTAACGGTGTCGTCTGTCTACTCTATTAGTGTGGCTTGTATGTATAATTGAGTTGATCAGTTTGCCATTTTTAAAAATTGCAATACACTCTCAAATCGGAAGTTATCGATAAAAAACGCAAAAAATCATTATTTTTCGATAACTTCTGATTTTGAGGGTGTATTGTAGCAAATATATCTTTGGCAAAAAGGAAAAAGTGCTTCAGTCGAGATAAGCTGCTTTTGAGTTAATGGCGGCTCTATAATCTTAATACTCGAAAGTATTCCTGGGCAAAATCTCAATTATTTTATGTGATTTTTCAGAAAATCGTAGCGCAACGATTTGCTGCTCATATTTTTTTTGCTCCTTCAGTTTATATTTTTATATATTTCAAATTGAATGTATATTGCGAAGAACGATATTTTTTTAAAATTTTAATAAACAACGAATTTTAAAATTTGACTGCAAAAGAAATACATTTTTGAAAATCGACCTGAAAGTTTTAAAGTAATCTCCTACAGAACAGTAAAATATGATTTAACCACCTTTTCCTTATTGCCACAGATATAATGCAATTTGTCCATGTATGCAGAACATATACAAATAAAGTAAATGGGAAGTAAAAAGAAGTATTGGAGCAATTTATGATGGAACATACCGTTTCGTTTTATTTTTCTTATTGTTATATGCTAACAGCAATGTAAAAAATAGTAGTAGATAACATAAATAGCAATCGAATACCGTGATCTAAAATATTGCAACCATCGAAGTATTTCTCTACACGAACGTGCATACGATTTCGAATCCGATGGTTTGCATCTAAACACCCTTTTGTTCGTTGACTTTTATTCTCCATAAGTTTAACCATAGCTTTAGCTGGGTAGTATGTTCCCAAAGATATCTCTTGTGAAGTTTTCGCAAAAGTAGATGTTTGGATGTAGCTGCTCAAAGGCACACCACAAGTATATTTCAAATACAAAACTAGGCCCAGTATACTCCCCTGTGGCACACCGGAAAAGATGAATTCGGGCACACTCATGAAGTCTCCTTCCGCAGCAGTAAACTTTCTTATAAGAGTGTAACTTTCCAAAAAATTTACAATGTTTATTGGAAGATTCGTCTTCATTTTGAAAATTAGGCCTTCATGTCACACTTTATCAAATGCCTGAGAAAAATCAATGATGCGATATATAATAGTATTATACAGTTCAGAAATATTGCCAGATAGTGCAAGTTCAATTGCCGATTGCGTGTATTTTATGGTCCTTTCAGATCAAGACTTTGAAGTCACAGCTTTCGTCTCAGTATTAGGTTACGGCTTCACAAACTTAGCTAATCTTTTAGTAGCGCAAGTTGGTCGCTATGTTTAGATATCAACAAAACTCGGAGTAGTTGATACTTATTACGACTGGCCAAGGTAACGTTAGAGTAACGCTTGTTAAAAAATATGTGATATTTTATTCACACAATTGCTCTTTGCCCGTCTCTTACGAATATGATGCTCATTATTGTATTTATTTGTTTTACTTGACTTCTCCTTAAGTGGCGCTTTGTTGGTGGCGATTTTTTTTTCATTTTTGTTTGTTACTCGCATGTTATTGTCTTTATTATTTGTATACCCTTTTTAGTTTGTAATTACTTTATTTACCGCAAATAAATACACACGCGTTGAACGCTGAGCAGACCGCAATACCTATGGCAACTGGCACGCAGGCTATAAGAGAAATGTGTACGCACATATGTATGTATATGCAACCGTACCTTTTATTGACAATTGAAAAAAAAATTAAAATATTTAATGAAATAAATAATAAACAGGTTATTTTTGTACAAATAACAGGATAGTTTTTACACATGATTCTTATCTGGTTTACTTATTTTTTGTTGTTTAAATTTTGTGCTTATTTCAAGCTCAAACCGCTGAAAACTCCACAGATTTTTGAAGTAATTAAAAGATTTCAAATCTTTCAGCAACAATATCACTCGAACGATATACATAACCCATTTAAATCAAATTCGCAGCATTCTTCATAATTTTTCAAGTCTAATAAGTAAGTAAATGAAGCTATATTTCTTATTTCTTTTCCATGTCCCATACACAAGAATTTTATCCACTATTGCAGTATGGAACTGAGCATATGCAAATACAATTAATTAGAAGCAGTAATACGGTTTTGTAAGATTAATGCCATAATTATTTATGTTCGACAATTGTGTCCTCTTGTTTATGGACGAAAAAAGCGCAATTTTGATTCTTTAAGTCATTATATTATATTTTCTATGCTAGAAGGTTCGTGTGTGTACTACATGCTTTACGCTTTTGTTCCAAACCATTATATTCAACTCATAATATTTCATATATTTTCAAACTATCGTACAATACTTTAATTTAATATTTATGTTTTAATGACGTGGTAATAATATTTTTATTTTTTATTATCAAAGACAATAACCACTTTTGAAGAAAATGATTTAGAAAATTTAAAAACAACGACTCAAAAATATTTTCAAACAAAATCGTCCTAAATATTCTTCTAGGACATTTACACGTGCACAAAATCTAGCAGATTTAAATTAAAATCTTTGACAGAAAAATTTCCAAAGCTACAACTACAACTGCAATGTAGCCAATTCACACACCTTTTTCAGCAGACCGCAACTAATTCACTCATCTTTTTTATAAATATTCTGTACAGGGTAGGAAAAAATAAATGAAAAATATTATGCAAGCCACAGACTACAATACGTTGATTTACCAAGTTGTGTGCTTTGCACACAAACTATACAACAACGTGTACAACATTAGTGCACAACTTCATTTTACAAACAAATTGTTGAGTAAATATGACATCGGGTACTATTGCACTATTGTAATCGATGATTTTTTTTTGGTGCAAAACGAAGAAGAAGGATGTAAAAAAGGACAGAAAAAAATTTGGTCAAAGGAGTGGTTTATATAAAAACTTTTGAAAACATTAAAAGAAAGTGAGCCAAATGACTACAAAAACTAATTACATGTGCATAACATTTTAAATGCACATTTGAATTCGTGCGTTGCTTTTTTTATATGACCACCACGAAAATAAACACAAAATGAAATGAAGTTGTACAATATACTTCTAAACTATACAACCTGTCTATCCAACTTGCCAAAAAATCAAATCTTTTTAGACTTTCATACAAAAAAAAAAAAAAAAACACAACTTTATACGACGACCCCACACACTTTAGAATCTTATACACAGCCTGCTAATGTTATAACAACGGTCGCAAGATCTGTGGCTTGCTTTAGATTTTTATTAGATTTCCTACAAATCAACTGTAAAAATATATTTTTTTTTTGTATGGGAAATTTAGTAAAAAGCAGCAAGATTTAGCTCGAAATCTCGATACAATGAGATGACCTATTACTGAAGTAGTAAGTTACACGTGAATTTCCAATAGAACTAAATATATAACGTTACCACAGTCTACCTTTTGTGTGATATCTTCAGGCACATCTTTGACGTCCGTTATAGAATTGTACTTTTTATGAAAACACATTATTGGTTTCAAGATACTGTGAAACTTTAATCATTTAAAGATTTAAGATAAAAATTGCAAGATTTCTATGGCCCTGTAATCAAAATCAAATTTAGAAATAGGAATAGTGTGAGCAGGTCCTTATTCTTAGAAACAACTTATCAACTTTTCACTGCAATTTTCGTCAATTTTCAAAACTTTATGTTCCTCAGAATTATAATATTTGATAAATGATAAGATGAAATTGATACGTGTAATTTGTAAAGTCCTTGGAATTCTTATATTCTCCTTGCAATTTCTGTTCCACGTACGTCTCGAACCCAGGACCTTCGGTTTTGTAGTCAATGTGCTAACTACTTCTGCCAACACCACCTGCCTTTGTGCTTTTATTTGTTTATGTCTTGTTAACAAAGCAGCTGTTCCATAGATATACCATATTTAACTTATGTATATTTTAACTTATATATGTATTTTAAAAGAATTGTTTATTGCTATTTAAGGCTATTCTACACAATCGTGCGACTTTTGAGTGAATACAACTGTATGATGGGAGAAGAATCCATCAGATTAGAATTTATTATTATTATTATTTTTTTTTTTTTTTTTTTTTTGAAGCTGTATTTTTATGTCGGATAGTGAGTCCTAGTATTTATTGTGTAGTTTTATGAAATATTTTAGGAAAAAATAATGTTAGTCAATGTTTTTTTTTTGCAATTTTTACAATTAAAATTCCAAAATAATCTTCTACATATCGCTCATTTACTCAAACAACATTGTAACCAAAAAAAAAACGAGTTTACGAGAAAACGAGTTTAAAGCTTTCAATTTACAGTTTAAATTTTACACGCTATTTAATGAAAACAGAAAATTCTATTTTTCTCTCAAGATTTGGTTGAACAAGATATTTCTATGAAATTTTTACGCAATATGAAGAACGATATGAGGATTAATTTTGCATCACTAACTCAAAAATACAATTTTTTGAATGTTCAAATCCTGCAGCGTAAGTTAAGGTATTAAAAAATAAAAATAACTAAAATAAGTAAGTTAAATAAATAAATAAAAAAATAAAATTACTTCTTTAGTTTTTCTGATGCACTTTTACGATATCGAAATAAGTTCGATATTCTCTCACTTTTCATATTGATAGAGAAACTTCGAGATCGAATGTTTTTTGGGACAAAACTGAGCGGCTGGTGAGCTTTTTTGAGTGCCACTCTCGATGGTTTTACACGATAAATGTTTGAGAAATATTCGAAATCGATATCAATAACGAAAGTCTTGGTCAACTGGTCAACAAATGTCTCAAGTATGTAACATAATAACATGAATAAAGGTATTTTATATTATTCAGGAAGATTGTGTTGCAAAAGAAATTTTCCAAGTCATTGAAAATTCGTTTAGTGAACTGTTTTATGAAAAAAACAAAACCATTTTGATCATTTTGAGTTCTGACTTTTTATTATTTAGTGTGCGATATATTCAATGTGTCGAATTACTTGTCAACTCAGAGAACGTGATATTTCTAGCCAACAAGGTTTGAGACTGGAGCGTTTGAGACTGGGTAGTTTGGTGGACTGCATTCAAATTTGTAATTGGTTTTCTATATCACGTCAGGTTTTTGAGAAACAAAAAAAAATGTTTTTATTCGTTTTTATAAAATAAAAATTATTATATTATTTAAAAATCAATGATTTTTGAAAAGTGAATGTCGTTATTTAAACGAAGTTTGTATTTTGTTGGTTCGGTTTCACGTATAAGAGTCCAGCAATAGTCTCCCAGCATGATTTTATCCCATTAAATCTTGTTGAGCACGCTCGCCAAGTGAGTAATATTTTTTCGATTTTTCATATTGAATCCTGCAACTTTTGTTAAACAGAAATAACTCTCCAAAATACTGGAAGTGAAAAATCGAAATAGATCTCCCTTCCATTTGACCAATTGTTTAAAACAGTTCTGCAACTATAGCAAAATATTGTCGGTGTCCACGGTTTGTTCAAGTACCTGACAGCAAAACCAAAATAATGTAAATATGCATATTTTAATGATTTTTTCCATCCAAATATTCACCACACACAAAGCAAGACCAGAACACAACAGAAAAAACCACTTGAATTTTGTTGGTATAAACTACCATCAGGGTAAAATTTTCAAAGTGTATGTAAGTATGTTTCTTGCAGGAAATGTCAAACACCATACAAAACTGAATATAACCCAAATAAAAACATATTTTTAGGGTTATGCCCACACAGTTCTAATTTCACATTTCGCTTGGTAAACATATATACATCAATCAGTCTCCTGACTTAGTGCAGTCACCTTATTAATGCGCCTCGATTTAATTTTTATTAAATTTCTAAATGTTCTTTATTTTTTTGCTGAAAAATATGGTCACCGTAAGCATAAAAGTGCAATCAGACGTGACATAACCATAGCCATAGAAAACAGCCGTTCGAACCAAACTAATGGGCAACACTGTAGTTGATTATAGGTAACTCGCCATAACGCCATAGCCATTACCATAGATACCAATTGAATTTTGGTTTGGTTATGGCTATGGCAGTATCGCAATGTCACGTCTAATTGCACCTTAATTTATACTTAGCTCAATTCACTTTGAATAATTTATGCTTTAAGGCCCAGGCACATAGAATCGGTCGTACTTTGCACTTCGCCTTTTTGAACTGGCATCAATGCAACAACGAAGAAGGTTGGCACATGGCACAATGAGCACTTTATTGACGAAAGCATTTGAACTGCTTGTATAGATTGGTTCTCCATTTTATTTATTAATTTTTTATTTAGTTCTTTTGTTACATACTAAGGACCATTATTACAACTTAAAGTTAGTTAAAAGTAGGATTTTGTCGGACATATAAAAAGTTGTTCATTATTAGAAATTAAATTTAACTTACCAAGTAAGGTAAACTTGAATTTAACTAATCTCTTACATTAGGTCGAAGTTAAAGGGTACTAGTGGACAACTTTTTATACAACCTATAAAATCCTACTTTTAACTAACTTTAAGTTGTAATAATGGCCCTAAATGGAACAAAGCTCATAAGAAACCATGTATTTCAACCTAGCTGTCAGTTGAAAAAGGAGACGAATTCTATGTGCCTGGACCTTTAGATTGCAAAAAAATTAAGTGAAAAATATGTGTTGTCATTTCACGTATATTTAAATTACAAGCGGTAAAAAAGTCACCTGTTATGTTGCGACTACCTAATAGGAATTCGCATTGAAAAAATGTAAATCAAAAACGACTGGTTAACCTAGAGTTGCCATATCAATGGAAAGAGCATAAGAAATGGAAAAATGATGACACAGTATTCTTTTAAATGCATTTGCGCCATAATATTATATAATATAATTTTGTCAATAATGGTAAATCAGTCAAATAGTGGTAAAAAAGTACAGTAGTATCATATTTTCCATTCCTGATGTAATAATTATTCACCAGTTCATAATATTCTGAATTAAACTCTCTTGAGAAAACTTTTTTTTTTTTGATGGGACAATAAATTCGATGAAAATAAACATATAATTAAAATATTGATAAAAAATATTATTTTTTCTAAGCAATCACTAAATTGATAAAGAGAATAATTTTCTAACAACCTATTTCCATAATCGTGTTATGACAGTGAGTCTAAAATACTTAGGTAGTCTTTTAATTTTTTTTACATACATAGATACATCATTCTGAGTTTGGATCACTGATGGCTAATTTTTTGTCACTGTAACGACTACTGTGTGCTAGCTATGTAGATAATATGTATACATTTAAGCAAAGATTATGCTGAAAGTCCATTCTCCTCTGTGTTGCCGAGCTTCCAACAAGCCCATTTAATAGTTTAGGAGTCGTATAGTCATTATGATTTATTTCGATAATGACAGAAATCCTTTTAATCAGTTGGATGAAATAAAATAAGTAATTTTATTGCATTATTTTTGGTTAACTTTGGACATTTTAGAACATTTCACTTTGAAGGAATTGTTCGCTTTTGGTATCTCTAGTGGTAAATATGTACATAAATATGTATGTAAGTATGTATGTACCATATCGAACATTAAGTTGATGGTTCCTAATCAATATAGTATGCGTAGAGGACTTGTTGGTTGCATTTGTTGGTTAATGCTTGTCGGTTGGTCCTCCCTTTCTAAAAACATAGTTTGTCTCTTATCAGGCAACATACGAGTACATATTAATGTTTGTCTGCATTATACTGGGACTTATGAGCATGTGTTTGTTTCAATAAAGTAACGTTGCTGATGCTGGCAGACCACGTCAATAGGCGGAAGAACTTGTTTACAAAAAATAAGAAACAAGAACAAACTGAAACAAGGCAACAAGAAAATTTTTGTTATGGAAAAACAATACATGTAATGTGGCAACAAATGGCGCACCCACAATGTCTTCCAATGGCTTATGTTGTTGGTTGCATACAACAGGTAGTATGAAAGAAAGAGAAACAAGAAGTGCTATTCATTTCAAATCGATTCCCCTTTACACGACTACATATATACATATTGTCCGTTTATTATCAATACATATTAAGTTTTTGAGCCCACTTTGAGCTTTCATGGAATTAGGGGCACTGTTACCAGGTTGCATTTCTAATAGTCCACAGTATCGATAGACTCAATACACAGTAGTAATATCCATACATACTTATGCACATATGATAAATGTTATAATCAGCTGTGACAAGGGCACGGTAAGAAAGGGACATATGTATGTAATATGTATATTTGTTATTAATTCTGAATCACACGATCAGCAAAATGTACCAATTTTCGTCGGCTCACTGTAATAAAGTCATAAGTAATGAGCAAAAATTACATTATTACTTAATTAATTCCTGAATTAGTCTATATGGCGTTATTACCAATGCAGTGTGGTGCAGTTTTGTAATTATATTTCAATTATTTGAGAAATAAGGCAAACTTACCTTCTTACTTATGAATTTATTTCAGTGAGCACACGAAAATTGGTACATTGTGCCAATTGTGTGATCAAAGCTTTAGATTTTAGCAGAATAATCAAAGTAAAAGCAAGAAAATAAAATAATGATAAGAAATAACTAACATGTTGAAAGAATGTTTACTATCCAAATACATATTATTATTTAATTTTAACGGGTCATGCAAGACTGACATACATATGTGTATAAATGTATGTTCTATCATACACTATCAATAAATTTGACTATGCAAAATATTAAATTATTTTTTACTCGAAACTCATGCATACATAGTTTACACTTAAAATTCTCTCGTGTTTTTCATGTCACTGTTGCTGAACACGATACGACCCGATCACGCACAAAGTCAGATTTTCTGTCATGAACACTTCGTGTTTGGTGGTGCATGATCGTGTCGCGAAAAAATACGCGCCCATATCTAGTACCAAAGAGCACAGTGTTTTGGCTAGTTAGCCAATAACTACACTTGAACAAATTATTGGGTTTGAAGTTTCATCAGTTTCATTATAATACAAATCGAATAAGAGATGGAAAATTTCAAAACTCTAACATGCGGGATGGAAGTTCGAGGCGGGATGAACCTGTGAAAAGCGGGATAACCCTACCTAATATGATAAACATATTTAAAAAAAACTAAACTGTGTACTAGCGTTATTTTTTTTTTTATTTTTTTTGTAGGTTTCAAAATAAAGTGTAGTAACAATACATGGGAAGAGTCAGAAAGCGACTTTGATTAACAATCTTTTACTTTTAATTTTTTTAATAATTTTTTATTATTTAAAGAGAAGTAACACTCAGGCAATGAACGCCCACTACTATTATTAGGTGTTGCCTTCTTTAAGAAAGGGATAGTGATAGAGAAGACAGGTGCTGAAGGATGTATATAGAGGAAAGCTTCATTCTTTTGCAACTCTATTTTTTTAACGTTTTTAATAATGCAGTGTTGTAGCGCTTCTGGTGTTAACGAGGCGTATTAAATTTTCAAAACTCTGTCTATTAGCCATTTTATTGGTTATTTTACTTTGCCGATGATTCTGCTACACAATACTGACGAATGAGGGCGCTATGATGTTACATTAGGATTAATATCCGCTGAAGAAGGAGTAGTTCAGTGACCTTCCTATGCCCTCATCACTTGAACTTTCCTACAACAACTGATACAAATAAACACTAATGCACATCGAAAAATGCGCGCTGTTGTTATCTCAATGACGGTCAGAACAGGGCTCGAAACGAAACCTTCGTTTTTGTAGTCAACTTGCTAACTACTTCAGCCAACGCCACCCTTTTAGGTTTACTAAAGATTTTCTGCGTAGCCGGCCTATGGCCGGGCTGAAGGACTTTCTCCAAAGTGCTACATCGCGACACGGTAATAGGTTCCATGTCGATTTTCTATATACTATCGAGGCGTCAGGCCTCGTTCCGGCCCATGTACGCAATGTGTATATCTAGACGAAGCCATTCGTCGTGTTTTTAAACATAATTAGAATTCATGTGACCTCAAATTCGAAGTTTGAAAGTTTTACAACTAAAGCATCCTAAAATATGAAGGGGCAAAAAGTGCATAATTTAAGACATACCACTGACTCACTGACAACTGACACACTCATCGAATTGATGAAGCACTTCCGCTATAACAAGAGAGTTGAAACTTGGTACACAAGTAGACCTTGAAGAGCAATTAGCTAAAACAATCTGACAACCCTGAAATTTTAGCCAGCGGGGCGGAATAACTATGTTGATCATATTTTTCAACAAAAAATAAAGGACAATTAGGTATGTAATAAAAATTAAATCAAGGCGCATTAATTAGGCCAGGAGACTGATGCATGTTAGCCAAGCCAAATGTTAATTTGAATTGTGTGGACATAATCCTAAAAATATGCTTTTATTTTGGTTATATCAGTTTTGTACGGTGTTTGACATTTCCTGCAGGCACTGTTGCCAGAAAATTATACCAAAAATCTGCAAAAATAATTTATCAGCAAAAAATCTGCAACAATAAAAACACCTTCATTTTGAATTGTTTTTCATTTCGTTTTCGAATAATCACAGGTTTTCTACATAAAACTTAAAAAAATGGTACATATACCTGCAAAAATATATAATCATACATATCGCACTCTAAATCATAAACAGACACAACTCAAAAAATTCCAGATGTTAAGGAATGGTAAAAAACTGTTCAAGAAGACTTTGCTGCAAAAGAAATTTTTGCGGTCCATGAAAAAACAAAACCATTTTCATAATTTTGAGTTGTGACTGTTTATGATTTAGTACTTGTAATGCATATATGTACATATCGCACACTAAATCATAAACAGTCACAACTCAAAAAATTTCAGATGCTGAGTAGTGGCATACAGCGGTTGATACTTTGCAAATGACGCAAGTATATAACATAAAAGTAAGAATAACAGTATTTTATATCCTTCAAAAGGACTTTATTGCAAAAGAAATTGTTGCGGTTGTTAGAGTTTTGTTCAGATAACTGATTTATAAAAGAGCAAAACTACTTTGATCATTTTGAGTTGTGACTGTTTATAATTTAGTGTGCGATATGTACATATGTATACCTTTCCACATATTTTTTAGTTTCTTTTTAACATTGTTATGTTAGTGGTATGGTTGTTTCAAAATTAAAAGTCAAAATCTACTTATTTGTTAGTGTTTCTTATGTATACGTTTCTGATAGCACCACCATGTTTATTTCTTTTACGGAGTAAAAAAAAACCCCGAACTATTGATGCTACACAAGCATTTCAGAAAATCTGCAATTTGGCAGTGAAAATCTGCATATCTCACTCTATGATTTTTGCAATCAAAAATCTGCAAAATACAGATAAATCTGCAAATCTGGCAACAGTGCCTGCAAGAAACATACATACACTCTGATAATTTTACCCTGTATTGAAAAGTTTGATGGTAATTTATACCAACAAAATTAAAGTGGTTTTTGCTGTTGTGATAATTATTTTAGTATTACGGGTACCTGATTGATGTGCCTTGTTTGGGTATGAAATATCAGATTTACTGAGTTGACAAGAAATTTGACACATTGAACATATCGCACACTAAATCATAAACAGTCACAACTCAAAATGATGAAAATAGTTTTGGTTTTTCATAAAACAGTTCACTGAACTAATTTCCAGCAACACAATCTTCCTGAACAATATAAAATATCGTTAATGTTTG
Organism: Tachina grossa; assembly: GCA_949987645.1. NCBI lineage: Eukaryota > Metazoa > Arthropoda > Insecta > Diptera > Tachinidae > Tachina > Tachina grossa. Next base: position 3,803,469 of record OX465279.1, on the reverse strand, counting down.
TTTTTATGTCACATAATTGCATCATTTGTACGGTATAAATAGTTTTCGCCACTCCTTAACATCTAGGATTTTTTGAATTGTGACTGTTTATGATTTGGTGTGCGATATGTACTTTTATCAGTGTTGCCACTTAATTCCAGTTTAAGATGATTATAATTTATATTGCATTGATGTTGAATTTTTCGGGTTTTGAGAAAATAAAACTTATAATTTTGGAGTTAAAAAAAAATTAGTAATCAAAATAAAAAGACAATTCAGGGCAATTGATTAAAAAAATGACACTTTTTCTGAAAAAATGTAAAAGGACATCGTGTTTAAAAAAGGACTGTTCGCTTAAAAATGGTAACCGGAGGCATAACACACATAAAAAAATAAAATTTGCGATCTGATGCGCAATTACATAGTTCTAAGTGAGCAATTAACTCCCCCTCAAGGGGATTGGCTAGGCCCATTAAGATCAAAATTAAAAACGCAAATTTAAAGCGTTTAACAAGAGCGATTTTATTCAAATTTGGCATACATGCTATACATTTTCGTTTAAAAAAGATGGCGATGGCACTCGAAAATACCAAAAACTAAAGCGCAACTACTCTATTGAAACATTGCATGCACATTGCACCTTACGCATGGCTATAATTTTGAGTTTAGAAAGTGAGCATGTACTCTTTTTTTTGTACTTCAGGTAAGCAGACTTTAATATGTTAATATATTTAGAAAAGTGTTATATTTTACATATTTCTATACAGATGACTCTTAAGAAATTTCGTACATGCTGGGGGCTCTTGAAAAAAATAATAGTACATACTAAAAATTTTAAGTTTAAAAAGTTTTATTGTAGAAAATTTTTGAAAAAATAATTAGATCCTCACCAAAACATAAATGTCAAAAAAAGGCCAACTTCCTATCCAAAGTTCTTATATAAATTTCTAGGCAACCTGCTTACAATGGAAATATTTTTATCCTTGTAATACAGAAGATAATAACGGATATTTATGTAATTTTTTGTGTGGGGAGCACTTGTGATTTGGCCGCGAAAGTTGTGTCATTTGACAACACTGGCTTATTTTCTTTGTGGCAATGTGAAGGCATAATTTTTAGATCATTAAGAAGAGAATATTGCGTAGAGTAATCAGAATTGAAGCGATCGGTTGCATCAGTATCAACGAGCCCGTGGTGTACATTTGAACTTAAGTCCTGCACAAGACCATTCATAAGACCTTTCAAGACATGAGAGATTTTTCAAATGCTTTACTACAGCGAAATATTCTAAAAAAAAACGTTAAGCAACACTGTTGGTAAGACATTTCTGTCAGTTGTTTGTCTTGCCAACAGTGTTGCTTAGCGTTTGTTTTAGAATATTTCGCCGTAGTAAAGCATTTGAAAAATCTCTCATGTCTTGAAAGGTCTTATAAATGGTCTTGTGCAGGACATTAATTTGAACAATATGTTTTTCCACACATAACTGAGTTGCCTACATTTCAAAATAAATAAATAATTATGTCAAAATTAAAATGCTTTCATTCGTAAAAAATATTCCAGAGAAGTTTGATGTGTTTATATCTACTTATGTGCAGATAATTAGATATTTAACAATATTTTTTCGCAAAATATTATGATTTAACAAAGTTGGAATGGTTTTTGATCACATTTACTCATTCTAGGTTACTTTACGAATTTACCTCCAAAAAATTTGATGAAAATTTTCAATACAAAAAACCCTCATGAATAATATTTATTAAATTACATAGGTACTTGTTATTTTTTTCAGTTTAGATACAAATAAATAAATATATAAACAAGAGATGCGTGGCCAAGCCTTTTAAATTAAATTTTTATACAAGTTTAAATATGATATAACAATTTTTTCAGCATTATTAAATCCAAACACGAATTTTTCGAGATATATTTATATTGTAGTAAAGGAGCAATACGTAAATATAAGAAGAAAATTGTTGCTTCACATTTATTTTCATTTAAAAGTTGTATATTTTTTTATGACCTGTTTCACAATAACGAAATAAAACTGAAATTTTGGACTGAAAATTTATATTGAAAACAACGAGAAAGTATGAAAGTTTGTTTTTGTTTTCAATCACCCCTATTCTGCGTTTCTATTACGTTCCCGCATTAAGTTACTGAATGAATCTAATAGTACGTTTCCATATACATACATGTTTTGGAGCAGAAAACTTGTTTTGCTCAAAACCAATGTTTTGCTTCATGTTTTCCCATACATATTTCACATCAGATAAACACCTCAAATAAGTTGTTTTCCTCCAAAACATGAACGAATTTGTTAATGCAACACTGCGTTGCTGGCTGAAACTTCAAAAATAAGCCGCAATATTCTGACAAAAGATGGCACTAATATAGAATATTAAATATTTTAAGCAATTGCACAAACCACATCAGTTGTATTTATATGCTTTTTATATGTAAATGAGTGAAAAATTTACTAATCTAAATAATAAGGTTTGCGGCCTTGATAATAAAATCAAATTGATTTCCAAAACACGTTTAACCAAAACACAAAAAAGCATAATGGAAACACTTCCAAGTGTTCTGAGAAAAACAACTTGTTTTGCTCATAGTGGAAACGTACTATAAAGAAAAGGAAGAAGAGAAGAGTATGTTTAAACCTGCTGCTTTGCTATGAAACGGGTGAAAAAGGAACAGAAAAATTAAGCAATTTTGCAAAATTTTTAGCAAAAAGTTAAATTTAGTGCAAAAAACAGTGATTTAACATTAAAACAAACAATAATTAAATATTGTGAACATATTTATTAAATAAAGTCTTGCAAATTTAAGTACAGCGATTAAAAAAAACGAGATAAGCAAGAGGAATATGTGGCCAAACTTATCCAGTGTGAAGAATCCTGTCGCACTGGAGATGATATTTTAATTTTTTACACATAATTGTAACACAAAAATAAAGTTTATTTATTTAAATTTAATTAAATCCGTATACAATATAATTTTTCGTTGCCATTAAATAGGTATGTCAACTTTTTATACTGTTTAACCTGTAATAAATTAAATAAAAATCGCATTTCAGTACAGAAAAACAAAACAAACTATGTGTTGTTAGTCAGAATATTTACAACAGACTTTGGTGTTATTTGTTCATTAATAATTATCATATGTAATTTGCCTTAAAAAGCAATACGAACCTTAACCCGTTCAAATCACAAATATAGAAACAAATGGAGTTCGAATAATAATTAAAATTAACTAAAACTGTGTAGTTCATTAATTAAACCTTCTTTTGCATTTAATGCTTGCATTATTTTTTGAATTAATCACTTTTTGAAGCTAAACAAACAAAAATCACTCCTCCACTAAAGTCGCAACTTACAAAAACGTAGTTACGATCGAAATGCAGAATACATAGAATCGAAAGAGAAATCGAAGAACGGAACGCAGAATACCAAAGTTGCCAAATGGAGAAACTTTCGATTCGAATCTAAACGCAGAATAGGGGTGAATATAAATTGTAAGTCGAAAGCTTAGCTTTGTTATTGTAAAACAGGCCGTAAGTTTTCGAGTGCGAATTTCAATCAAGTTGTTTTTAGAAAGCTTTTGTGTATTGCCAAAGGCCTTGTAACGTCTATGGATGCAATCGGCTCAATTTTGGATGATTCTTTTTATATAATCTTATATATTTATTTAACTCAACCATTATAATGATTTGAATACTAGCTATTAGATTTGTTTTTAAGATCTGTTATCATTTTTTAAAACACTATCAAGTTTCCGCAGAATTGTTTCACTACTTTCGGCTATAATAGCAGACAATTTTCACTTTAAGTCATCAATTAAACTGGTACGTGTGTGCTTGCACAATCATTCTACAATTGACGAGCTGACGAACCAAACTTAACATGTCTTCACTAAATGATTTTTTGTATATTTTCTTCGGGCTCTCTAAGTACACATCTCGGAAACCACAAAATTTTTCCATTCAAAACCAGTTCGACAAAATTTGACACAAAACCATGTAATTATGCAAAAATATATGAGACAAAAATATGCATTTATGACCGAATTATGCAAAAATATGCACTAACAAATCGATGCAATTTTTACGCAAATTCATTGTTTCGTAAAGATAACCTGTCTCTGGTTATTAGAATTTAAGACCGTACGATTTTATGCCGATTTTTAATTTTTGCTGCTGAATTTCTTTTTTGAAAATTCCACAACATAAGTATGTAGTATGTCTGCTTTTATTTTTTACGGTTTTTTGTTTTTATGTATTTGTTAGTGTTTGAAACCGACTGTGCTAATCAGTTTCAAAACTTGGTTTCTGAAAACCCTAAAGTCGAATTAAACTATTTATGTATGTATGTATGCATGTATTGGCTTTTTGGTGGAACAGAGACAAAAGTATAAACAAAAACAGCATTGCAATCACAACCAGCAAACGTGCATAGTAGTAAAAGAAAAAAAAAACAAAAAAGTTGTTTGAGGGCTTAGTTTGATGTCTTAATAAAAGTAATGATACCAAAGAGTTAAATTTTTTAAAAAAGATGTTACAGAAATTTTTGATTTTATGGCTTAATGAAGACAGCTCTGGGTCAAAGTCTTATCGACACAATGAAACTTTTAACATTAACGGCTTAATACGAGTACACATAAATATATGTACATATGTATGTATGTACATTAGGGTCATTCTAAAAAAAAATCGTGTTTTTTTTCTCAGAACCAGGTTTCAAAATTTTGTTTAGGTACAAAAATAGGCCTGTTAAAATACCAGCTAATAATATTAATGATGAGGTAGTGCGCATCGCACTTTTCAATTTCCCATACGATTTACATGGTATGAATTGATTTTATTCATTCTGATTGTCATAACTAAAGAACAGAACGTCCTACAGTAAACTTCTTGGTACGCTTTTGTAGAAAATTGAACGCTCTAAAAAAAATTATATACAATTTTTTGTTCAGTAGGCTGGATCAAAAGTTATTTACAGTCAAAATAAAATTTACCCTAAATTTACGCGATTTTTTAAGAAAACAGCAGAATTATTATGTTATTCCAGAAAATTTCATCAAACTTTCATACAAAATACAAAGAGGACTCTTAAAAAGAGCCAAACATTACCTTTTCGTTATAATAGAGAAAAATAAAACACTTTTATAAATTTTTCAATTTAATCTAGCCATAGCTGTAATAAGTGAATTGAATGAAAAAGAAAATATTTTATTTTTTTCAGCTTTAGTTTGAATTTTAATTTTTTTTTATAGAGCGTTCAATTATTTTCTACAAAAGCGTACCAAGAAGTTTACTGTACTTTACTTATGATAATCAGAATGAATAAAATCAATTCATACTATGTAAATCGTATGGGAAATCGAAAAGTGCGATGCGCACCACCTCATCATTAATATTGTTAGCTGATATTTTAACAGGCCTATTTTTTTACCTAAAAAAATTTTGAAACCTGTATGTGTGTATAACTACTATATATGTACATATAACCATTTCATTAAAAAAACACCCTTTTTATTAAAAACTTTATCGAGCTTGGTGCGTGATGCAGTTCTTAATACATATATACATATTTACTTATGTATGTTTCCATTCCCTTCATCATTTTACCTCGGGAGGTATGATATTTCCAAATAAATGCAAAAAGTTATTACCCTAATGTACATACCTTGAAGGAAGCTTGGGGTTAAGTGTCTCCTAGTCACGACTTTTGTTGACAATATTGGTACATTTTTGCCCACGTTCTCAACGAATCATCTACATTCGTCAGATACGCAAAACTGTCCTTCTTAATATTTTATTGCAATTAAAACTGGAGTGCACAAAATTTAAATTTTCATACAAATTGGTTAACGAAATCAATTTAAAAGGTACACAATAAATAAATTTAGCAATATATCGAAAAATCAAACAAGAAGAAATTACAAAAGACATCTGAAAATAAAACAATTTTAAGTGCAAGTGTCGATTTTGGAAATTTTGTTGAGCCTGCAGACAATTTTTGAGATCACTTGAAGATTTGTCAGACGTTCAAATCTATAACCAATTGTTCGACTTTTCAATTCTGTGACAAAAAGGAAAAAGTGCTTAAGTCGAGATAAGCTGATTTCGAGATAATGGTACCACCGTAATCTACAAATTTGAAAGTACCTCTGGCCAAAATCTTAATTAATTTGTGTGATTTTTCAGGAAGTTATAGCACTATGACTTGCGACTTATATTTTTTAGACTTATAGTCTCATTTGGAATAACAGCTTAACTTAGGTTATACATTGGTATATTTCAACTTAAATGTATTACTTATAGTGTGCATAAAAATGTTTGCTTAAAAACAGAAGTTAAAAAAATTTCCCAATTTAGCTGTAAAAGAAAATAAGACTTAAGCATTTTTTCCTTGTTGCCACAGAATTTACGAAAAATTGAATTTTTTTGCTTAATAGAAACAACAAACCAAAGCCCTACTTGCTGGTAATGCTGAAGGAATGAATAAATTACTTCCTTCTTAATATGTACGTTTTAATGCATTAGTTCATTTTTAAGCTTCCGACACCAAAGGCGAAAAGGAACCCCATTGTTTTCGCTACGCTGTCCGTCTGTCCGGCTGTCCGTCACACGCTATTTTCTCAGGAACCGTAAGAGCTACGGACCTGAAATTTGGACAGAGTATGTAGAACCTTGGCCGATACAACAACAGATACATGAGAATTAAAGCTTAAAGGGTGTTCCAAAACGAGCAACGAAAAATGTTAAAATTCCATGTAATATACATACAATTGTATGTACATACATATGTATGTATAGTGACACATGAAATTTGTAAAATAAGTGTATTTTTATATAGACTACAAAAATTAACACTAAAATTTAAAAAAATTTAAATCATAGGGTGGTCCATCAGTTAATGCAGTTTTGACAACTTGCTATATCTTAAAATTTTCAAAAACGGTAAAACTAAAAAAATCCAAAAATTTTAAAATCTCCAAACGAAAAAAAAATCGCCAAAAACCAAAAAAAAAATCATAAAACGAAAAAAAAACACCAAATTAAAGAAAATTTTCTAACACTAAAATAAATCGGCAAAACCGAAAAAATCGACAAAGTTAAAAAATCGCCAAAATGAAAAAAACGCCAAAAACCGAAAAAATCGCCAAAACCCGAAAAAGGCGCCAAAACTAAAAAAAAATCACCCAAGTGAAAAAATCGCCAAAATGAAGAAAAATCGCCAAGTTTAAAGAACGCCAAAAACCGAAAAAATCGCCTAAATGAAAAAAGTAGCCAAAATGAAAAAATCGCCAAAATGAAAAACAAAATCGTCAAATTGAAAAACGCCAAGAGCCGAAAAACCGCCAGAACGTGAAAAAAAACGCTAAAACTAATAAATCGCCTATATGAAAAAAATCGCCAAAATGAAAAATATCGGAAAAATGAAAAAACGCCAAAAACCGAAAAAATCGACAAAACGGGGAAAAAATTGCCAAAACTAAAAAAAGCACCAAAAACCGAAAAAACGCCAAAACTAAAAAACGTTCAAAACCGAAAAAACCCAAAAACGAATAAAAGCCAAAACTATTGATTATATAGGCTAAAGTTCCTATTGAATTACATATCTAGTGTCTGTACGGAAACCTTAGTGCTCGGATCAAAGTCGCACTTCACTGAATTTATTTTACTTTTTTTATCTATAAAACACCAAATGTGAACAAAATATGCATTTTCATTATCAAAAGTGTAGACTAGAGTTAATAAGATGCACTTGTGATTATGGCTGAGTTTACATCTGGTATTTCATGTGTGCAATGTGCCAAAAAAAAAAACGTAACCACTAATTTCTAATGAAAAACGGTTTTATTCAGACACGTATTTATTAAGTTAAACAGTTTTATACAGTTTTCCATAAGTAATCACTGGTTACGCTTTTTTTTGCTCATTGCACACAGATGTAAACCCGGCCTATCTCTTTAAAATGTCTACATATGTATGTAAGAAAATCAGATTTCGGGAAAAAGATGACATCAAAAAAATAGTAAAAAAATTATTTGAATTAAATACATACTTTACAGAAAGAACTTTATTCATTCATAAGCCAGTGATGCCAATTTAGCCATTTTCTGGAAATGAGTTACTTCTCTTTAAAAAAAATATACATGCATAAAAGATTATGTACGTAAATACATATATTGAAATTCTTGATGGCAGTATAACTTTTTTACTGCCAAGTAAATCTTCGATCTCCTGGTGACTTTTACAGTCATTAAGCACTATTAAAGACTTTTGAAGATTCGATTTTTAATGCTTCCCGACTTCAAAAGTCACTATGTTCCGCACTACTGGACTTGTTTTCGGAACGTAAGTTCCTTATAGCGCAAAATTTTTTCTTTAAATAAAAAAAACTGGCGAATATTGGTTACAAGTACTCTAGATGGTCGTAATTTTCTGGCGAAGTTTCTGGGGAATCTCCAATACGGTTTGCGTATTTGATAAAAGGCTCGCAACTTGATAAGTGGTTCGTGACAATGGTAGAGCTGAAGGTGTCTCTGCTAACTAATACTAAATATAAATGCCAAAGTAAATTTATTGTGGAGGGGTCGGAGGGGGCAATTTCTGGCTTTTTTTTTTTTTTTTTTTTTTTTTTTTTTTTTTTTTTTTTTGATGAAACTTAAAATATGGATAGATCTGAATCTGAAAGGACAAAAACTAAAAAAGTACACTAGGTGTTATTTCTAAGATAAGTAAAACGTAAAGCCTATAGTACACGGCATGTAAAAAACCACATGCGCATGTGGCTTTGACGTAATTTTGACGTCATCACGAAGCTACATTTGGTTCATGCCGTGTACTAGCAACAAATGTACATGTAGATATTCAAATGGTTACAGATGTGCTGTCTCAGAAAATGTGTTCGATTCGGCTACATGTGTCACATTTGTATTTTGGGACAAAAATACTATAAAAATTTTACGGCATGTAGCCACTATTACTAATTTCAAAAAATTCATCCAATATGTTAAAAAATCCCGTGACGTCATCGCCACATATGCATGTGGCTTTTTACATGCCGTGTACTATAGGCTTAAGGGGCTACGTTCCTGCGCGGTGCCCCATGACACCGTGCGTACTTTTTTTCAGATTTTTTAGGTAAGCGGTTTTTTTGATTTCTTAAATTTATTTATTATATTAAAATTTTTAGCATCCTCTTATGAACAAATGGATATCTTATATGTAAATGTTTTTGTAATTCCCTTTTAATTTCGATAGCTTTGTTAAATTTTTTTATTAATCTGATTTCATTTTATCAACAAATTTATTATATGAATTAAAACAAATTATCTTTATATATATATATATGTACATATCGTGAGCCTATATTCAAAATACGTCAACTCAAAAAAGCTAACTTTTCAGTAGAGTAAAAAAAACAGTTAATTTCCTCATTATTGTAAAAATAAATGAGGTGCCTTCCATAATATGGTTTAAATATGCTCACTAATTTATAGGTCTGCAAAAAATATTTTATTTTGCACTTGTTTGCGTATTTTTATGAGATGGCATATTTTAGTTGATCAAAAAATAAATATTTTTTAGAGTTACCATATTTTGTCGTAAAAAAGTATGATTTTTTTGAATATATTTATTATTAAATAAATTTGTGAAATCTTTTACACAATACTAGATATAAAAACTGAAAAGCTACAAGAAAATATTTAAAATACCATAAAAAATAACTTAAGCCTGACTGAAAGCCTCTTCCATCCCGACGTGGTCACCTTTAGCACTCTCTTACTCACTCTCTAGCGTAACAGGGTCACTCCAAATCAACAATTTCGTAAGCTTATGTCATTGACTATAATCGGCCGATACATGATGTTTCTATTCGATTAACAGTTTAAAAGTTATCGGAACCCCTATGTACTAATATATTAAATTGACCATATCTCAAAAACTAGCCGTAGGATATAAAAATGCTTACCAGATGCGTGTTCAGCATGCCAAATGTAATAAGACATGAGGTCGATTCATAATAAACTACTATTTTTTTAAATATTGGAGAGAGTTCGCATTTGTGTTCCCAAAAAAATATACTTTGAGATAGCAGAATAAGAAAAATTGATATAAAACGGGGAAAAATCATTTTTTTGATTCGAAATTTATATTACAGATCAATATTGCCATAGGAAACTCATTTTGACCAAATTTGAGTTTACATCTTTTGAATATAGGCTCTCGATTAGGGCTGCCAGTTTTATTTTTCGAAAAAGTGGGACAAATTAAAAAAAAGTTAAAAAATCAAGGGATTTTCAAAAGTTTCGCGGTACAAACAAAAAAACACTGAAATATTTCTACTTTAAGGAATGTAGGCGTTGTTTTTAAAAATTATTAAGGCTTTGTAAATGCTTAATAAACAAAATTTATTATGGAAATATAGTATGTTTTGTTGAATAAGCAAAATTTATAAATTTATTATGAAAAACTGTTTTAAAAACCTTATATAAAGTCTTAATAATTTTTATAAATAAGGCTGTAAATTTATTAAAACAAATTAACGTTTTTTTACAAAAAAAATTAAAATTTACACACATGTTTCTTAAATCAATTAAGAATTAACGAATTTAAATATATAAATAGTTGAACTTGAAAACAAAATAAAATAACCCGGTTAGAGCTAAGCAGCATAGTTATATAAAACAAATTTCATGTGTTAAATAACAATGCAATAAAATTATATTATGAGGCCAATCATGAATAAAGTTACGCTAAAAAATTTTTCCGGGGAACAATTTCAAACAATAGCAGGTAATAGGAAATACTAAAAAGTTCTAATTGGAAATGCACAGCTCTAACCGGGTATCCTGAGGAACCTCTCTTCTTTTGTTTTAACCATGAATTCTCTAATTCCCAATTGAAATTATATTTGGTTAATCTTCTTAATTTTAAAGTTTTTAGATATTTTTCTTCAATTTGTGAGCTTTCTTTTAAAATCTTCAACAATTTTGTTTACTCATATAAATTTGAATGCAAAGCTTACAATACCAAGGCAAATTCTTCGTTATTCGGCGTGAAGTTATCTAAAATTATACTCCTTGAATCAAGTGCTCAGATGTACTTATTCTTCATTAGTTGAAAATCGCTGTAAAAAGCGGAATTTTTAAATCCCGCGCGGTACGCGTTACTCAATTTAAAAAAGCGTGACAATCCCGCGTAAAACGTTACATATGGCAACACTACTCTCGATATATGAAACGAAATGTGTGTTTGTTTGTTTGTTTGTACCTTTTAAGAGCCCATACCTCTGGACCGATCTTCCTGAAATTTTCACAACATCTAACTGGGACTCTGGAATGAATTATAGTCTACACGCCCACATTTTCACCTACCTTTTGAAATAATGTTTCTCCTTTCACATAATATTTAACAGATTTGATAATATTAACTAGCATAACTTCGCCATTTGTAGACTAATTTAAATTTCTTTCTTTTTTTTTGCATATGAAAAGGTCCACTAATTTTTTTTTTTTTTTTTTTTTTTTTTTGGAAATGCGTTTGAGTTTGTCGCAGATTGAAAGCCCCAGTAATTGATAAAAAAAATAACTTCACAATTTATCGACCAATTTTTAAAATGCTTTTTGCATATTCAAGAGATCCACTAATTTTTTAATGCTATGATTGGGAGATCGCCAAAAAAATGGATTATCAAATTGTTTTGTCGTTTTCAAAATTCATTTTGAATATGGAACATTTCCACAAATTTTTTTAATTGTGGGGAGGAAGGAAGCAAAGTGTCAGTCTCAAAAATTTATTACCAAATAACTTTGTCATTTCTGGAGCAATTTTTCCAATATTAATGGCTTGTGGAAAAGATTCACTTAAAGAGGTTTTTTAAGAAAATGGGGCAGAACGGAGTGCAAAATTTGCAAAAAAGTGCAGAATTTTTTAAATGCATTTTGCATTTTTTTAAATGAGAGGAAGCAAAGTGCCCTCATTTAAAAAGTAAATATCAAATAACTTGGTCATATGTGAACCAATTTGCCAACTTAACGTTTGATATGGAAGAGGTCCACTAATTTTTTTTTTGGAATTTGAGGAAGGGGGCGCGAATTGCCCGCCCTAATAAATGATTGTTAAATAACTTCGTCATTTATCGACCAATTTTCAAAATGCTTTTTGCACATGAAAGAGGTCTTCCAAGTTTTTTTAAATGTTGGAGGGGGATGAGGGAGCGAAATATGACTCGAAATATGACGAAATAAAAACTCTTTTTGCATATGGAAATGGTAAACTAAAAATTATTTTTTTAATTGTTGGTTGGGGGGGGGGGGGGGGTAAAACAAAGTGTCCACCCTAAAAATTTATTATCAAATGTTGTTTCTGGACCAATTTTCAAAACTTTAATGCTCGCCCCAAAAATTGATTAGGAAATATTTTTGTCATTTGTGGATCAATTTTAATAATTCATTTTGCACATGGAAAAAGTCCACGATTTTTTTTTCTGTTTTAATTGGTGGGATTATCAAATTACTTTGTCAATTGTGAAACAATTTCCAAAATTCTTTTTGCATACGGAAAAGGTCTACTAATTTTTTATTTTTTATTATTATTTTTTTTTTTTTTTGAAAATGAGGGGTGGCAGAGATTCTTCCAAAAATTGATTATCTATAAACTTTGTCATTTGTGGATCAGTTTTCAATTTTTTTTTTTTGCATAAGGAAAAGGTTGACTAAATGTTTTTTCTTTTCGAAATTTAGGGGGTGGGGGAAAGTGAATATCAAATAACTTGGTCATATGTTTAACGGTTGATATGGTAGATATGGTAATTTTGTGGGGAAATCGTGAAGGGGGAAGGGTAATGAATATTGCCTGCCTCAGTAATTGATTAACAAATAACTTCGTCAGTTGACGAGCAATTTTCAAAATTCTTTTTGCATATAGAAAAGGATCAACAAACTTTTTTAAGGGTGGTGGCGCAATGTGCCAGTACGAAAATAAGGATTATCACATAACTCTGTCGGTTGTGGGACAGCTTTCAAAATTCGTTTTGCATATGGAATAGGTCCACTATTGGAAATCGTAGCGGGGGAAGAAAAGTGACCGCCCCAATAATTTATTTTCAAATGAACTTATCGTTTGTTGACCAATTTTCAAAGTTGTGATTGCTTATGGAAAAGGTTTACTAGAATTATTTATTTTTTGAGCTGGAGGGGTTAGCAAAGCACACCGGATTAAGCTAGTTATTATAAAAAATTTAAACAAATAACTTATAGGTTTACATTTTTGTAATCTCCTTCGAATTTTATTTATTTTGATACCACCCCGATAGGTTTATATATACGAGTACATATATTTTAACTCCCACAAGGAGCATACGGCCGTAATTTTTCTTGAAACTGTTTCGTTCATCAATTTTTTTAAGACGAATGTCTGATTAGGATATAGCGTCGGATCCCACGAATATGAACAAATTGGACAATTCGGTCCAGCTGTTCTCTGATTTTTGTTAAAAATAAAAACTTAGGTTGGAATATGACAAACATTTAACGACATTTGGTTTTTGTTTATATACATATGTAGATAATTAGTTTTGCTTATAAATGCTTTTGTTAAAAATTGTGTTTACCGAGTGCATGCGAAAATTTGTGTGTGCACATGACACATTCCGCTTTGTTAGAGATATTTATTTCTAAATTCCGCTTATTGGCGGTATTTTCTCCAAAATTAAAAATACCTAAAACCCTTACATTTTCAGAAATCTCACAGTATACATACACACCATCATTGCTTGGGTGTGTTGCGGGCGGTGTGGTGGAAGTTGCTGTGTTTTGTAAGATATTACTGTGTGTTTCGCATTAATTCCCAACAAGCAAAACTTTTTTATATTCATACCCTATTACTAAAGAACTGATCATATCGTTCACGAAAATTCAAACGTAGCCTATTAATTTAATGACATTATGCAAGTTGTAGATCAGTTCTGCGTTAGTTAGTTTGGTAGTTTCAAACAGGTTAGACCAAAATTTGATCGCGAAAATAACGTAACCAACAGAAAACGGACATGAGAATTTTCTTTTAATTTCTTAAGAATTTTCAATGAAAATTTAATTGTACAATTGACCTATACAAGGTATATACATATTAGTTTTACGATAATTTCCTATATTAATAATTTTTTTAACAATTAAAAAAAACAACTTGAAATTAACTTTAAACTCAAAACTTAAATTAAAAGGAGAAGAGAGGTGAGTTAAGACACCCAGTTGGATCTACATATTGTGCTTAGCTACATATGTATGTATATAAAACAAATTTTATGTGTTAAATGACAGTGCAATAAAATTATTTGTATTTTTAAAACTATTTATTTAATATTCATAAAATTAATTTATTAAAGCTATTCCCTTTATTTTTGTTCGCGATGAGCCACTTCGAAAAAATAGCAATAAATCATCCAATAAACGCGCACGTGTACTAAATACATACATACATATATAATTGTTTACTGTTAGTGTACATATTTTAATGGTCTTGCTTACATTAGTACTTCTCGGAATACAATGCATTGCTTTTTAGTGCTTCTAAATATTCCGAATATTTTTTTGCAGGGTAGCTTTATTTACATATTAGCTCAAGCTTAACTGGTATTTAAGCTTTTAAAATATGAGTTCTACTGTGGTCAAGTGGGTAGTGTATTAGCGTAGCATGCCCGAGGTTGTCAGTTTGAATCCCAAAAATAATATATAACTAACTGCCTTTGTAACAATAAACAAGTAGTAATGAAAAAAATAAAAAAAACCCGACTGCGACCAACTTTGAACCGTTAAATATCCAAAATGGTCATTAGAAATAAAAATCATAAGATAAACTTAAAGATGATTTTAAAATAACTATCGAATGATACCCATTTTGATATAGTTCGGCGCCTTTTTCTCGGTTTTTTTTCTTCAAATGACGTCTGTTCGCCTTCGTATTGAGTTTTGACTACTGTCAATGATGTGAGACTCCCAGCATTAATGTAACATCAGAGCGTCCTCCTTCGTTGGTATTGTGTAGCAGAATCATCGGCGAATTAAAATAACCAATAACACGCAAAGAAAAAATATGGTTGTGGTAACCATAATCAAACAGCAACATACTATGATTGAATTATACGGTTGCAGTCAAATCATATTATTGTTAATAGAAAAGCAAACTTTAAATAATATTATTATCTGAGTTAATAATAATATTATCTACAAAAACAATAAACTTTGTTACAACTAATCTTAGTATTATAAATATGACAACACTATTGTTAGATGTGACTAAAATATAATTGAGACTCACCATACCATGATCTAATATTATATTAATATTGTTAAATACGACCGCAGTAGTATTTAATATAATAATACTATTTTGTTTTTTAATCATATATTTATTGTAGAAACAGCTGTGCATTAAATTCGAAATAAAATAAATTAATATTGTTGAAATAAAATGTATATATAGATATGTATACTTACACGAAATATGTACAGACATATCTGTATAAAGAGATACACAAATATTTATATATTTTTATTGGTCTAACCTTTTGTTTATACTTTATTTATTTATTAATTTATTTAACACCACGTGTGCACTACCGATAGCTTACAAACAAAATACTGAACTGACAGATGTTTCTGAAAAAGATTTTTTTTTAAACTCAACATAGTATGGTTATGGATAACATTATATTGTTATTTACATCACATTATTTTTAAATAATAATACAAATTATGTAGTTGTCATAAATTTTTAACAAAACTATATTGTTAAACTCTATCCATATACCACTTTTTTATGGATGTGATAATGTAATTATTAAATACAAACATTACTCTGTTTATCGTAACGAAATAAATGTTTAAAATAACAATAATTAGTTTTCAACGACCACACATTTGTTTCAGAGAACATAATATTGTTTTCTCAACCATTCTACAACCATATCTTTTCTTTGCGTGAAAATGGCTACTAAACAGAGCTTTGAAAATTTAATACGCCTCATTGATCCCAGAGGCGGTGCAGCACTGCATTATTAAAAAAAAAACGGGGAAAAAGCAGAGTTGTAGAAGAATGAAGCTTTTCTCTATCTCTTCCTTCACCACCTAACTTCTCTATCACTAGCCCTTTCCTACAGAAGGTAACACCTAGTAGTAGGCATTCATTGCCTGCGTGTTACTTCTTGACAACAAAAAAAATATTTCTACTACAAGGACCGATAACATAAGGTTTGTTGGGTTATGGGATATATTAAGACGATCATTATTATCACTATGATCATTATTAACATTAAGTTGTTACTTTTTATTTGTTTGTTTGCTCGCTTGCTTGCGGCTGGGCTGGATCATGGTTGTTTCGCTGAATTTAATTAAGAGATTGAACTGTTTGAAGAAATGGTTGAAAGGTTCGATGGTGTGTGTATGTGTGCACGCGCCCGTGTGTATATACTAAAATGCTTAATGCTTGATCATCAGACTAAACGGTTTGACGTTGCTATTGATCAACGTCACGATGACGGAGCGTCCGGCGCGTCGATCGAACTAAACGACTTACTTATTGTTTGGTGAGTGTGTGGGTTCTTTGTGTGAGTGTGTGTAGCTTTGTTTCGGAATATACTTGCACATGTATATATACATTCATATGTATGTATGAATGCATGCACATACATATGTAGATACATACATATATAAATAAGTACATACATTTTTACATTCATCCATTTATATTATGTTGTTTGTTCCCTGCTGCTCTAGCTACTTTAAGCAAATCATTGCAAGTTGTTTGCTCTTATGCATCCTTGATTAACACTTTAGTACGGAAATAACTTACTTACTAAACGCACACGTTCATTGCTCGTTACACTGTTAGAGGAAAAAATTTCACGGAAACGCCGCAACGTGTGTCAATTATATACCAAATAAAAAAATTACAAGTTGAAAACAAGATCAGTGATGAATCAATTGACGATTATCTATGTCCGTCGTAAACTATACTTGTCTAAATTAAGGTTTTAATCTTAAATAGTTATTAATACGAAAATAAATGTATACATACATATGTATACTTATGTATATACATATGTACATAACACTAGTAATAATTAAACAAACAAAATATTATTCCCACAGTAAATTTTCTGTTTAAATACGGTTTACACGCCGCCGGTTAGTCAACATCAACCACAAAACAAATAAATACCGATCAAATGTACAAGTGTCATATGAGAATGAAAATAACAAAAACAAAAGAGATCGCCTTTATATTAATTTTGTATAAAATGTATTTCCATCAATTATTTTATAAATTTCATGAGTGAAGAAGGCACAAATTAAAAGCAAACAAATTTATTTTGTAATTTGAAAACAAAAATAAATATAAAATAGTACAAACGAAATTTAATTTTTACATGCAGCAATATATGTATATACACATACATACACACAAACAACTGAGGATTCAATTTGTACAATACATTACATTACCAGACAGCCAGAAATGGATGCCTACGCCTTACCGCCCTACTTTCCGTTAGTGTAAGTGCATAAATACATACACATACATACATACATGCATGCAGTTATTTAATTTAAATAAAATTGCTTATTTTAGAGTGCATTAATGAAATTTTTTAAATTAATAACTGTGATTGGTTCAGGCAATAACTAATGAAAAGCCCTACAATTAACTAAATCCCATCAGAGGCTCTTAGCTGTTGTTGACTGATCTAATCCAATGTAGTAGGATTCGGTGTATTTTGAGTACTGTATCGAAAAGAAGATTAACCGTTTTCAGTGGGAGAGGGGAAATTAAACGCAAGCAACTCCACTGTTGTTGTTAGTTGTCGCCTTTATTTTTCTTATATCTGTGACCACAATTAAGTAGCCAAAGTCTTAAAACATAAATTCCACAAAGTTATCTTAGGTTAGAATACACCTGCAACTCTGTGTAAATATTTTTTTTAAGTTTTGGCACTTATTTTAAATAAGCGAAATTTTTGTTATTGCTTAAGCCAATGCAGTCTTATTAATATATTTTTAACAAACTATATTAGATAAAATAACAACAATTAAAAAATTTAAAAACCCTCGACCCCCAATGCTGGTACAGACAGAAGAGAGTTATTAACTTGCAATGTCTTAACCGATTTTTGTTCAAATGTGCCTCAGAAATGACATTATCAATTCATCAACAAGAAAATTTATGATAACTTTCAAACGGCTGGACTGATTTTAAAGTATAGACTATAAGATCAATTCACTTTTCAAAAAAATCAAAAGTCGGTCCAGCTGTTTGATCTGTACGTGGGAGGCTCTTCGGAAAACGCGTCGAAGAAGTGAAACTTTCCATTAAAGTATAAACAGAGTTTCAAAAACTTATTTTTGTTTACCATACAATTCTTAAATGAAATAAACGTGAGGATTGTATCTCTCTTTTAAAAACAGTGAATTTCGTATGATAAAAAAACAAATGTTTTCATTTATGAACTTTTGTTTTTGTTTTATATGTAAATTTCACCAAGTTACACAGTGGACTCGTAAAGACACACAGATACACACTAAAATTTTTTTTGGTCGGGGGTTAAAAACAGCGCTATTCATTTAAATTGCATGTTTAAATCAGTAAATATAACACATGTACATATTAGAGCTGCAAAACTATCGATAGTCGCTCCACTCGATAGTTTCGATAGTTTTATGTAAAACTATCGATACTATCGATAGTATCGAATAGGTTTATAAAAGTTGCCACATAAACTACATGTGACTCGAAAAAAAATCCAGAATCCTCAACATTTTCATTAGTATATAAAAATATATCAGGCCTTTTTTTTAGATTTTATCGTAAGCTGGGCATATTATCGAAAATATACTTTTTTATTGAACTTAAAATTTTATGGGCCTACACATGGTTTAGAATTATCAAAATGCGAAAATTGTTGATAACTTTTAAGACACTAACTGTAAAGTTTTATCGTAAGAGACGATTGGCGGCCGTCGCGATATCAGTACCACCAAAATTTATCTTTGTGTCGACGATGTTGAATTTATTAAGATACGTGTGACTACTATTTGTCGAATAACACTTGGATTTATAAATAAATTCATATACATACATATATATTTAAGTACTTGTGTATACAGAAGCAGGGATGCGATGTCATATTTACAAATTGTACTAACTTTCAAAAAAAAATTTATTTTTTTCAGTACGATTGTACCTAATTCTTTATTTATATTTTTTTAATACTTGTACTTTTCAATTTACTAAAAATCAATTAACAAAACGCCAGAAGGTGCACAAAGAATATTGGTTGCTGGGATCTGAATATAAAAGTAACATTTACGATATACTACGTTTATAACCTTTTTTATTCGATTGTTCACAGTCGATGCAAATAGTCGGCTTCTCTCCTTGGTACGAAAATAAAATTCCCACATTTGCAGATGACTTTGGAATAAATAACATTCCTCCAGCAATTCTTTAAGTACCGGAAAACATCGTTTGATTTACTTAATTTTCTAATACCTTCGAGCTAAAGATTAACCCCCTTGTGCAAAAAAATAAGTGAACGTTAAAACCGGGTTTTCTATGGAAATTTTTTTTAATATACACTTCAAGCACGCATTATTTTTTGCATAAGGGGGTTAATATATTTTAATGCAATTTTGGCATGCAATATAATATAAAGAGATTCCAGTAGTGCTAAATGGGTCATTGCGGTGCTACGGTACTTTTGGCATTCAAATAGCGCTAAAATTATACAATTGTACCAACTTTTCCATCGCTGTAAAAAAGCATAAATCAAGTACGGATAATTTGCTTCAAAGCTGCCGGCTACTGTTTACTGACTTCGATTATTTTTACTCTTTTAATTACTTGTTTTTTTTGCCGATAGTATCGATAGTGGAAAAAACTATCGATATTTCATTTACAACAAAACTATCGATACTATCGATAGTACTATCGATAGTTTTGCAGCTCTAGTACATATGTACTCGTATATTACTAATTTGTAAATTAAAATAAGTTTGCACTACGTATTACGTCAACGGTTGGAGCAGTATGTATGTAAAAATCAGCAAAACATAAATGACGCTTTCTGTCAATTCGCACATATCGGCCCTACCATATTAAACTATCCAACAGTATTGCCAAAATATGGTAGGCATTTTCCCCAATATAAAAAAGTAAATTATAAATAAAATAAAAAATAAATAAAATAAAATAAATAATAAACTGCTGAATTTTTTATAAGCAACTTATTTTTTTTTTCATGTTTACTGGTAACAAAGAACAAGATAAATTTTATAAAATATACTTATATGCATTCAATGCCATGTAATCTCATAGTTTGCCAATATTTTTAAGCAAAACTCAGCCAACTCCTTTAATATTTTATTTTCTGCAGTGTCCCCATATTCGAACTTCGAACCATAAAAAAATTGGAATCCAAGCGACTAATCCATCTTATAATATTAATTTGTTTAAGCTGATTCAGTATATTTTCAATATTTTTTGCGATAGACCCTAATTATTCTAAACGTATGGAATAATATCTTCCTGTTTTGATATCTTTTTTTGGTAAAGTTTCCTAATTATATGACTATCTAAAATAAAAAAAATAGTGTTGATAAAATAAATTCTACAGCTCAATTAATATTTGCTTGAAGTTATATTTCAAAAGAAAGTTTCAATCAAAAAGTCTTTGATCAAAATCAAATTATTCAGAAAAAGTTATTTTTTGAGAGATTTCGTTTGAAATTATCTTTTCTTCACACTCACTGATCCAATCACCCAATTTTCAGTTCGCTTTCCACTTGTCTAAAGATTTGTTTACTAATTTTTTTTTAATACGAAAAAAGTATTAAATTGGTTTGTAATATAATAAATGAGAGCTTTTATATAAAGGGTGTCCCAACAAGAACGCAAGATTTAAATTTTAAATAAAACACAGATATTTAAAAAAAAAATCATGAAACTTTATTATATCGTAAAGTAGACAAAATGAGGTTATGTGTGGAACAACAAATCGGGCAGATGTCCGCCGCGGCTTTGCTGGCACACACGCGATCTTTTAATGTAATTTTCAATGGCCGTTTTTTATTAATGCAGCGTCCAATTTCCTCTCTTAAGGTTTCAGTCGTCGTCGGCTTATTCGCGTAAACCATCGACTTCAAAAAACCCCAAAGAAAAAAGTCTAATGGTGTTAAATCGCACGATCTAGGTGGCCAATTCTGGTCTCCAAAACGCGAAATAACACGACAGGGAAGTGACTGATGTAGCAATTGAATTGTTTCTCTGGCTGTATGATATGTGGCGCCGTCTTGTTGAAACCACATGCCCTCCACATTAATTTCTTCTTCAATTCTAGGCACGAAAAAACTGGTTATCATTTCACGATACCGAACACCATTGACTGTTTGCGCTTGACCTGCGTTTGAGCGCCATCATCACGTACAGCTGCGACATTTTCGGTCGATCGACCTGGTCGAAGGCGCATTGTTGTCTTTACATCACTAACAGACCCAGTTTTGGCAAATTTATCCATTAATCTCTTTACAGTTGACTCTTTTGGAGCATTATTGTGACCCCAAATTGATCGCAAATTTTTGAACTGTAGCCGAAAAACTTTCACCATTTTGGTAAAACAATTTCACAATGAGATACAAGTACATATATATGTACATACGAGTATAATTTTTATTTTTAACTTGTTAAAGTTTCACTTTATATTATACAACCACAAAATGTCAATTTTTTATTTTCAAAAAAGTGACGGTAGTTTTTTTGAAGTACGTGGTTATATCGAAAAAGCTCACTATAAATACCAGTTTACGTGTTGCATAGATGCCGTTTTGGCAACACTGCTATCCAATATGCAAATTTGTGCTCTTCAGAAGAAAGCAAAGACCCATCAATTCTGATTTTAAGGACGGCGTATTCCTAAATGTGCTATGCTTAAAATATTTCTTGTTGACCTATCTATCGTCTATGAGAATTTCAGCAATTTTCAACGAGGCATAACGTTTAAATTAGGACAGCAAGATAAGGAATCTGAGAAAAAAAATTGTGCAAATTGGAAAGTTTGACATGGTGGGGACGATATCATAATATTGAGAAAAATACCGTTATCTGAAGACAAGACAACTACTGAGTTTTTTTGTTTTGTGCAGAGTTCAAATATCCGTCTGCCAAACAGCCACATCTGAGCTGTCAAACAGCCACAGCTGAGCTGTCAAACAGCCGTTTTCCAACATATAAGCTATGGTCGCTGCTGTAAAAATTTTAATAGCTCAGCCTTTCGTTTTGAATTTAGGCTTCGGCTAAAACCGTGAAAATCGAAAGACAAATGACGCACACAGTAACAATTTACACAGGCGCAGCTCAGTTTCAGCCGTATGACTTTATTTTAAAGCTGTGGTCGTGGCTGCGGCTGTTTAAATTTATCCAGCTGCAGCTTAGCTTCAGCAGTTAAATTGAAGAAAAAAACAGCTTTTTTGAGCGGTGGTTTTGTAAGGCGCGTGTTTCACAAAAAAAAATTTTATTTGTAGCATTTAAAAGATATAATACAATTTATTAACTTTCAGATTTAAATCTGCACACATAAAAAAAAGTTGAAAACATTTTTTTAAACTTATAGTTTTGTCGTTTATACATATCAAAAAATGATTTATAGGATCTTAAAAAGTACTCGCAGTTCTTCATGAACTGAGAACCCAAAATTATTTAATATTTAACCGGTAGGGCTGCCGACTTATTATGAACTTTTTCATTGTTGGTTAAATCATTTTATTTGTTCATCAACTAGAGGTTTTGAACTCTTGCTTAAAGCTATGTATGTATTTTGGCCCTTTCTACGCAAGTCCATCATTATTTTAAATACATCTTAATAATTCCATTTGTTAAAGCAAAATACCATATATTAAGCTAAACATCTATTAAAAATGATTTCCCTTTTATCTTGGTTTTTAATAAATAACATTTGTCAAGGAATGTAAGAGCGAAACTATTTCTTATAATGTAGGACTTTCGCGGACTATAATTTTTTCCAAAGACGAGATCCCAAAAAGAAGATACTCTGGGAAAAAGCGGACGGATAACAAACCTAAGTATATTTTTGTAGGTTGAAAAATGCCCAATCGGTGTATCTGAAATATATAAAAAATCGTTAGTAGTTAAGTTTTCAATTTTAGAAAGCAATGTTTTGAACAACCCCTGATTTTTTTTCATTTTTTTCCATCCAAATTATTGAATTCTTAAAAGTATTTTTACCACTCTCATCATCAAGGGAACTTAGACTATTTTTCATAGTTTTGATCAGCCATACCCTTTTTTATGTGGACAACCAGCCCAATTATGAATATTCCCGGGGAGTTTTTTTCTCTTCCCTATCATTTGTTCCCGGGGAATAATCCTCCTATTCTAAATAACCAACGAATAAGCAAATACGGGAGAGAGTAAAATCTGGATCAGCTATTTAATGTTTACATATTTTTCTACACTAACGCAAGGGTTCAGCAATAGAAATTTATTAATAATTTTATGTTTTCATTGTCAATAAGATTCCGTGTTAATATAATATTTGGTTTTGTTTAAATAAAAATTAAATAAACAGTGTAACCATTCACAGACATCCGGAATAATTTTGTGTTGAGAAAGTGGAGTGAAAACTGGGCCAGCTGCAGATGCAAATGAATTAAATTCCCAAGGACTGTGTTTGCAAAGGAAATTGTGAATTTTATAAAGTTTTTCTGATGGGTCTTGATCATACTAAAAGGAAACAAATCTTCCATTTACCTATTATGAACTTAAAAGAGGCCTACAAAATTGAGTGTTTTAGTATTTATTCTGAATACAGAAGTGGTGTATATTTTTGAAGTGCATGTGCATAGGGTTTAGGTAAAAATGCAAAAATACAAAAGGGAAATATGTATAATAATTCGGTATTTATTTAAATTTTTGTTTTAAATAAATTCTTATACTATTGTTTTGCAACATTTATTAATATGATTTTAAAATTTTTGCATTAGTTAGTTCCCTTCAAGACTCTCAACAATTTCTCTCTCTCCATCATATATATAATACTTAGTTTTTTCCCGGGGAGCTTTTTCCCGGAGAAATTTTAATTAATAATAGAGGGAATGGGAAAAGGGAAAAAACTCCCGGGGAATTGCTATTCATAATTGGACTGAACGTTTCCGTTTCGAGCTCCTCAATACCATATACTTTGCACTGAAAGTTCCTTCAATTGAGATTCTTCAAAGATATTAATATCAAATGTGTCTTCATTATATACTTATGAATGTGTCCGACTGTATCGTTTCCGGGGTGCCACATGAGAGTATACTGGGCATAATTTTGGGAATGGGAAGTACTCTCACATACAAAGTAATATTGCAAAAATTTTAACCATATTCAAATATATGCACTAGAAAGTAAAAATTAACAAAAAAAAGTATTATTAGATGCGTTAAGTAGCAAAAATTTACTCGGTCTAATTTTTAAGTTATTTGCTAAAAACATGACAGCACTATTATACTATTAGGTATGCCAATTGGGACTGGTTTTTACGATCCCGGGATTAGGGATTTCAAAAAATCAAATCCCAGGATTTCGGAATTTTTCGGGATCCCGATATATTTTTAGATTCAGGGATTTTTCGGGGCTCTGCGGGTTCTTAAATATTAAGAGATATATAATAATATTTATTAAAAAAAGTCTTTGAAAGAAATTCACAAACAAAAGTTTTATAAGTATTTCATATTACATAGTTAAATATAATTATCTTAAGCCGAGGTCCCACTATCGGCTGAATGTAAAAGTAAAGTAGCGAAATGGCTTTATTTCTCAACTAATTGGAAAATAATTACATGATTGCACTTCACTGCAGTGGTAATAAAGCCATATAGCCTTATTTAAGAATTGATTGAGAAATAAATCCGTTTCTATTTTGTACTTATGACTTGATTACAGTGAGCCGACGAAAATCGGTACATTGCGCCGATAGTGGGATCTCGGCTTTATATATTTGAACATTTATAACAAAAAATTTTATTATTCATAAAAAATCAAAGTTAAATTGGCAGTCAGGTTAAAAATTATTTAAATATTAAAAGTACTTACGTCAAAAGTTGCGTTATTGTGGAAAAGCAAAATTGCAAAATTTTTACAAAAAAAAAATTATCACAACATAAAAATTTATTTTTCTTAGCTGATGCAATATTATCAGTGCCTTAGTAAGTGCAAGATTATCAGCGAAAATTTTGCAAAGTTGTGCAACTTTTAATGTCATTGCCAAGTAAAAACATGGCGATACGGTTGAAGATGCGCTCTATACAAATAAATTAATTAAAAAATTCATAAAATTTTAGAAATTATTAACTAGTGAAAACATATGAAGTAATTTTCAAATTCGATTGTAAGATAACAAACACGTAATTTTATTACTTTCAACAATCCTATGGCTCAAATAAATAATTATAATTTTGTTAAAGAATACTAATGTTATTTATATTTATACTTTGATTACAGAATTATTCAGCGAAGTTCTGAGACTTTGTTTCAGCATTTTAACAAAATCTTTTAATAATCAAGAAACGTATGAGTATATTATATGTATGTATGTACATATTGTGTTTCGCTTTAGCGACAACTAAACAAAATGGATTGTTTACGTCAGAGAGTACAATTATGCATTCTGCACAGTTGCAAGAGTTATTTTTTGTTATTTAATATTTTATTAAAGCTGTTAAAAATGTTGCTTAATATCTTCAAATAGATTGCAATTAATAAAGGAAAGGAGAAAAAACATTGTTTGGAAATATATTTTCATTGACACTATTAACAGAATGAAACAAGCAATTATAAAAGATCAAATAATGTGTTCCCACGGTTACTATCTTCACGTGGGAGAAAGTCATGCTGAATTTATTTTTATAAAACAAACAGTTAACAATTTCGTTATTGACAGAATACCGAAAATCCCTGGATTATAAAACTGAAATCCCGGTATTCAGGGATTTTCGGGATTGGTATCCCTATATGGCATGTTTCCACTATACGTGCTTTGCTCTCTATTCATGATTCACACCACAATCATGAGCGAAGCCACTTGCTTCGCCATAATGCCAGATTTAAATTAAAACAAGTAAGAGTGCTATATTCGGCTGTGTCGAATATATATGTACATACATACCGACGTACTATATGAAGTCTAGAGACACATACGTATATATTTATTTTGTGAAAAAGATTTATAATTTTTTGTTATAGTGCAATTTTTAGTAAAATTTATAGTGCATTTTTCGATTAAAGAACTTCATTCATATATTGAGGAAGTATCAATTTTGTTGGTAATAAGAGTGCTGTAACGAAAGTAAAATTTAATGAATTCTGTACTTAGATAATTTTTATATTTGCTTACCTATAGTTTTTTATCATAAATTTTAACAAACGCACGTACATACATATTTTCACAAAAAAAAAATTACACTATATTTTGTCCAGCGCACCAATAGACAAACTGAATTGAGTTGTCCACAAAACAGCAATGAATCATTAAACTTTTTTTTGGGATTACGCAGTTTATGGCTACCTGCCAGCAGCAAAGTGCGAGGTTCTTCAACAAATAAAAGCTTTCTCAAGGACCCATTCGAACCACGCCTGCACACAAGAAGTAGAGAATCCAATAGTGCGGTACTAGAGTATAGATGGTCTGCATCATTCAAAGTCTTCTTTAAATTTGAGTTACATATATGTATGGTACTCCACCAGGTTCTTCAACAAATTGCTTTCAATTTCGTCTCCACTGGTTTATTGCTCCAACATCTAATAAGTCAGTGTCCAAGTACTTAAAAGTTCCATCAAATTTCTTCCAGTGTCATGCAAACTTGAGTTATGTATGGTACTCTACCAGGGTCTTCAACAAATTGCTAGGTTGTGTTTATTCCTTTTTTGAGTATTCAATTTGGTCTTTACCAGTTCACTGCTCCAATCTTTAAACTTGAATTTTGTTTTTCGCGAAATAAACACAACATTTACAGTTATAACGGTATAATAAATAATCATCTTTTCGTATTTTTAAGACTTCAACCTTGAATTTCATCAGTTAGTCTCACTGTTTTGCACTAAATTTTGTCCAACAGTGTATGTTTATATCTGTGGTAATAAGGAAAAAGTGCTCAAATCATATTTTATTGTTTTGTAGGAGAACACTTTCAAACTTTCAAGTCGATTTTCAGGTATTTATTTCTTTCGAAGTTAAATTTTAAAATTCGTTGTTAATTTAAATTTTTTAAAGAAAATATCGTTCTAACCAATATAAGTGAAACATTCAATTTGAAATATATCAACAAATAAGCTGAATTAAGCTGTCATTCCTTACAACATTACAAGTCGAAAAAATATAAACAGCAAGTTATTGCAATATAAAACTTCCTCAAAAATCTCACAAAATAATGGAGATTTTTCCCAGGGGCACTTTTGAGTATAAAGATTACAGAGGTGCAATTAACTCAAAACCAGCTTATCTCGACTTAAGCACTTTTTCCTTTTTGTCACATATCGTCCGTACCACGTCAAACTATCCAATATGCAAAATTGGTTTTTTATATTCGTTATCGTTTAAGAATGCTGAAATTCTCATGGACGATGGATAGCTCAATAAGAAATATTTGAAGGAATAAGCCGACTTTAAATTCACAATTGACGGTTTTTCGTGCTCTTCTGAAAATTTCAAATTTGCATATTGGATAGTTTGACGTGGTAGGGACGATATATATGTATATACATATGTGTATGGAAATTTAATAATATAAAATAATTTTATTTTAACGTTGAGTTACACATACGAACTCGTATGTGTAAAATTTCCTGCTGCCAGAATATTTCCGGACGTTTTGCTTTAATTTGACAACAGAGAAATTATCAGGTAATTTTCAGTTGGTGAATCGATATCACCTGATAGGAATTTGCCTTGTATATATGAATGTAAATGTAAACTAGTTCGCTGTGAAACTACCCATTTAGCCAAGAAATCTTTAATAGGCGATGATGTTTAATATCCAACTTCTAAATCAATCTCCTGATAATTATTTCGAGAGTAATATTGTGCCGTTGTGTTTAACTCACTCTTATAACTCTTCCAATGTTTATTCGACGATACATTTAGCTAAAATCACGTCTAATAGATGTACTCTGCTATAGTCAGGTAAACCTAACAATTTACCACGGTCAAGTGGTGTAGGCTTCCTTCTATCTATATGTGCACGCGGTGCCCTCTTAAACTGGAAGCCATATTCAGATAGAGTGGTATCAGTCAGACTCCGAACAAGTGCTCGTAATCAAAATGTTATGCTCCCACAGATGCAGCCGATCGTAGCACTAAAGAAGAACATTATAAAACCCTAGATTTGGCGATCACAGCAATCTACCAATCTGGTAGTTGGATGATCTTTATTCCCCCATAATCGAATCCATAAAGTAACTTGGGAGTCCCCTAATTTAAGTACGCAGAACAAAATAGACTACATAACGATATCCTGAAAGTGGCACGTATATTTGCTGGATGTGCGTACTCGCAGAGGAGAGGATCTATCAAGTGATCACCACCTCCTAATGTGGACTATGCGTATTAAGTTCGCAGCTATTAATCAAAATAATCCCCATACTCAACGACGAATAGATGTCCGCAGAATGAAAAACGATGATATTACTGAGCAGTTCACCGACGCTTTAAGTATTTCATTAAACAATACAAAACCCAACGTAGCCATTGGAATATATTTGAAATCATCTTCATGGATACCGCAATTAAAATAATTGGATGTAAGGAGAATACCAGCATGACTTCGGATGATACGTGGATCCTAATCAACTCCCGAAAAAGAATCAAAGCTGCCTTAAATGATGCCACAGTATTCTGCTTTAGATCGCCGTGTGAAAAAAGTGCCAGGCGTGATAAGCGCAACTGCACTAACGAAATTGCATCACAAGCTCAAGTAGCAGCAGATACCCCTAGAAATAGCGACCTGTATAGAACAGTTTAAAACTATCCATAGTTATACCAATACAATAAAAACTCTCAAAAATGGTAATGGAGAACTTGTAACTTCTTTCTGTTAACGAGCAACTGAGTCTTTGGGAAGAATTTTACACAAAAATGCTTGCAGCGCGCTCTAACAATGCCCGAGTTATCTGCAACTGCATAGCACACAATGAAGACACCAATATTGCAACAACATGTTCAGATATTTCTAAGGTTGTGAAAGCGATAATATCTCTCAAGAGTAGCAAATCTCCAGCACTATATAGAATTTCACCAAAACTTCTTAAAGCCGATCAATATATCAGTGCACAGATAATCATGCAACTCATTGTAGAATTCTGGGCAACTGAAGCACTACCAAGTGAACTAAAAGAAGGTATAATTATTAAAATTCCAAAGACAGGCAGCCTAAAGGAGAGGAATAACTTTGCTTAGCATGATAAACAAAATAATAGCTCATATTATAGCCCAACGAATTTCAGAAGTGGTAAGACCAGTAATAAGGCATGAACAAGCGGGCTTTAGACCCCAGTGTGGTATTGACAATGCCAACAGCCTCCGAGTTATAACAGAGCAATCGGTCGAATGACGCTCCTCACTATATCTGTTTCTTTTTTGTCGATTTTGAAAAAGCATTTAACTCAGTAGATCACAATGTCATATGGAATGAACAGAAGTTGGGCCGAAATAAAATCCCTCGCTCAGGATAAATTACGTTGTAACATATTTGTTGAGGTCATATAATCCTTGCACGATCCACGGAAAGATATCGTCCCTACCACGTCAAACTAACCAATATGCAAATTTGAACTTTTCAGAAGATTGCGAAGACTCATCAATTATAAATTTAAAGTCATCGTATTCTTAAAAGTGCCAGGCTTAAAATATTTCTTATTGAGTTATCTCTCGTCCGTTAGAATTTCAGCATTTTGAAACGAGGCATATCGTTAAAATTAGGGTACCAATAATAATTATCTATAACAGTAAGGACGTAAATAAAAAAGAACAAACCTATTTTAGCTAAATGTATAATATATATACATTTTACTGTTACAGATAATTATTTTTTCTTCATATCTTCACTGATGCTCTTATATGAGTTTTGAATTAGAATCTTGAGGGTTGCTTTAAGTGTGTTTTTATTTTTTATAAGACTTAGGCCCAAATTCGTAGTCATAAGCAGGGCTAATTTTTCTAGCTTTTTGCCAGAAAAAGCATTTTTTTGTATATTTTAATTTTTTTGTAGAAAAATGCTTATTTTGGATCACCTTGCATAAAAAAGCTTATTTTTCACTCTGGCAACGCGATTAGTATATAACGACTCATATAACTCAAACTGGTGTAAACGAAATTCACATAAAATATATTTCTTTCCTCTTGCACATGTATGTCTGCATGTTATTAATTTTTTTCTTTACTTTTCTATAACTTCTACCACCACCACTTACAATATCCACCAGAATTTTAAAACCTCGAAACATAACCAGGCAATGGAAAAGAATTCATCGGCTCCAAAACAATCGTTTTTAAAAAACCTTACCAGCGACTTAAACACATATCATTTGGATTTGTGCAGAACATTTTTAAGTGCAAATATACCACTACACAAAATTAGTAATCCAGGCGTGAGGTCTTTTTTAGAAATATACCATAAAAACTCTTTGCCATCTGAATCAACATTGCGAACAAAGTATCTGCCGAAAATTTATGAAACCTACCTTAAAGAGCTTCAAGCCAAACTAGAATCCAAAAAGATTTGGGTATTTTAGATTTGGGAAAATTTAAAAAAAAAAAACACCTGATTGTTCATTGTAATAAAGATCTCTTTGAATAAAAATACTTTGAAGTAACAAAATTGTTGATTTTATTCTTGCATATTTGTGCATATAACCGTGCATATTTTGAAATTTTTTCGTGCTATTTCTGGCGCATATTTTGATTTTTTTTTTCATATTTTAATTAGCCCTAGTCATAAGCTAATAGCGATAGTTTAACCAATAATAAATAACTCACAGCTTTTTGTTTGCCATTAGTTAAACCGGTAAATTTAATTGGTCAACAAATAGTAAGACAACAGCTGATTAGTTGTACATTTTATAGTATTGCAGTTTTTTTTTTAATTTTAGACACATTTCACACATGCGTTTTCAAGCATCTTGTATTTAGCTGTAACGCATTCATTTTTTATTTTCTATTATATTTTGGTTTTACCAAACCAATTTCAGCACTATTCAATATTTTGCACAGTAAAGCTAGACGAGCTAGCATTTCTTTTCTCCATATTTAAGAAATAATATAACAAATGCAAACAAAACCCATATGATATACCAGAGCTTCCGATATTGAAACTAAATAGTTCGATAGGGTTACCATTCTTTGCTCACATTAAGAACTTTAGTTAAACAACAGACTGTGAATATGAAGTTTAATTAAACAATAGTTATCACTTTATTTTGGCCCTTAAAGATATATTAAAGTGAAGTATAAATTTAATGTGTTTGGTATTTCATATCAAATACTTATTAAATGATTGGAGGTACGTTAATTAAGGGCTTTTAATTTAATATAACTCTTTTAGTTAATTGAATTTTGAGGGTGGCGTTGGCTGAAGTAGTTAGCACGTCGACTACAAAACTGAAGATCCTAGGTTCAATCCCTGTATCCGACAGTCATTCAAATAACAACACCACGCATTTTTCTGATGTGCATTAGAGCTCCTTTTCATCAGCTGTTTTTGGAAGGTTCAAGTGATGAAGGCATAGTCACTGGTCACTGAACTATACCGACTTCAGCAGATGCTAATCCTAATGTTACATCAGAGCGCCCTCCTTCGTCGGTATTGTGTAGCAAAATCATCGGCGAAGTAAAATAACCAATAAAATGGCTACTAAAAACACAGCTTCAAAATTTAATACGCCTCATTTAACACCAGAAGGCGGTGCAAGACTGCATTATTAAAAAGCGTGCAAAAAGCAGTTGTAAAAAGAATGAAGCTTTCTTCTATCTCTTCCTTCACCACTTGTCTTCTATCACTATCCCTTTCCTAAAGAAGGTAACACCTAGTAATAGTAGTAGGCATTAATTGCCTGAGTATTACTTCTCTTTATATAAAAATAAAAATAAAATTAAAAAAATAGGTCTGTTCTTGCAATACCATTTTGTTCATGCCAAAAAAAGAAGAGATAGACATTTGAAAAAGCAACACTGGACACAAATTTTCCATGTAAAGAATTTATTGCATCTAGCTATACATACCTAAGTAAGTACATAGTGTTTTATTTTCGTTTTTGATTCCTTAAAATATTTTTCCGTTTTAGAAGGAATTCTAAATTGACTATTTCAAAATAGACTTTAATGAAAAGTTTTTTACTAACATATTTTATTTGATTTTTCAGATTTAACTTGCAAATGAAATGAATGCGGAATATTGTATGATTCCTCAAATCGTTATCGATTGATTATTTCACAACTCTCCTAATTGGTCATATAAGATTAACATTGAAGAGCCTTATACGATTCTTATTGTTTTTAATAAAATATCTGTGAGATAGTCTCAAAGTAAATCTCAAATTAATGTATCTACGACTAATAAAAGCGCCTTCCACAGCTTTTGTGTGTGAATCGTCTACATGTAACAGTTTCTCCCGTACGAAGCATCTTCCGCGATTAAAATTTAAGCTCGTGTTGGATTAGAAATGCTCTGCACACAATTCACAATAGACTCTACTGCGACTGGAAAGGCTAGCTGGGTAGCAGGGCTGTCAGCTATGGCGATTTCTCGCCAAACGTGGCGATTTTTCAACTTGTTTTTATGGCTTCTTTTTTAGGCAAAATTGAGCTGCAAAATTTTTGTAATTTAGGAAATTACTTTGTTGAGGGAGTAGTTTAAAATAAATAAATCCTACCAAATTCTTTTGCAAGAAATTAAAACAATTTGATTTTAATGATTTTTCTTATAGTTATTAAAAATAGTGGTTAATGCGTTTTGAATTTGGATGAGAAAAATTTACAAGAAATAATTTTTGGCGATTTTATTTCTGCTTTTGGCGATTTTCTGATAAATTTTTATACGATCATTTTATAAAAATTTATATTAAAAATGTGTTATTTAAAAAAAAAATTATTGTTAAATACATACTATGAAAAACTACATTAAATTGATTTTTGGCGATTTTGGCGATTTTTAAAATCAATTTGGCGAAATAGGTCGGAAAAAATCTGACAACCCTGCTGGGTAGTTGTTTTGAATAATGGCATACACATACATATATATGTTGTATATATATGTATTGGTACATATGTATGTACACGTGTATCTACACATCTACAAATCCGCAACTATAATAGAGCGTTTCCTGCATTAAATAATGCATATTCCTTTTCCTCAAGGCTTGCATTGTGAATGTTTAACAAGTGCCACACAAATGCGGGGTAAATAAATTGAAACACGTAATGTTTTTGTTTCGTCGCAAGCATCACATTACGCCTAAGCAATAGCTCAATTGATTGTAAAAATTCTAAGAATACGTTTCTTTTTGTTTTGTGGACATATGTCGGGTGGTTATTGGTTTGTCCCAATAGTAATGTATTCTTAATATACTGTACAGCACACCAATAACCACCCGGCGATATGTAAAGCTTAGTTTAGACGATATGTGGAATCAGCATACTTATGCTAAACATTTTTCTACAAGTGCGTGCGTATCGTGTAAACGCAAAATTTTTTCAGCATACGTATGTTTAACAACATTTGCTTACACTTTGTTAACAATGTCAACAAACGTATTTTGGCAAATTTAGAATACCGTGTAAACAGCATATTATTAGTGCTTGACACATTTCCTGCATATGCTGATGGATACATATATGTATATGTTTCTATGTTGAAAAGTGTAGGTAAAATTTTCTGCATATGCCAAATTTGTATGCATGTGCGCCATGCGGCCAAGCCGAGCCGCCGATAATTTTTTATGCAAAATAATAATAACAAATAATAAAACAACCCCACGAAATATAATTTGTATCCCCTTCAAAAATTCATTCCATTTTTTCATATATCTAAGTATATTGAAACAAACTACATCATTGGTTTTTTCCATCACGTCACAATTTTCTTTTTAAGAGCCTACCTAATATGAGGTATGCCTAACGTGACCAGATGGTTTTTGCAAAAAGCGGGACAGGATCGATCAAAAAGCGGGATTTTGAAAAAAATACCGCCAAAAAGCGGGACTTCAAAATAAATATATTTTATAAAGAGGGATGTGTAATATTAACATACACAGTTACTTAGGAAACACCGCTTTTAACGCAAAATAAAAGTTTTTAAATAAAAAGATTCAGACTTATTTTTTCCAAAATAAACAAAAATATGTACCTTTTTTATATAAATAAGAATCAAATGTCGTTTGTTGGTAATCGCATCAATGTCATCACCTAACTTTTTTAATCTGTCAAAAACGGCTGGACCGATTTTTAATTTTTTTCTTAATTTAAAGAAGTAGTATTAAGGAGTGGACAATTAGGTGGGGATCGACCATTGTCCTTACAAGCTGTTCAAAAATGAAAAGTCACAATAAAACAAGTTGACGTGGCGCCTTCCTATACATTTTTTTTATTTTGGAATATCTTTGCATCTAATGCAGCAACAGAGGTGAAATTTTTAACGACGATTATAATGTGCATTGTCTTACGAAAAACTTTCGACTTGGATACTAGTCAATAATGTAGCAAAAAGTGTGTCACCACTTAAGTAGGTTAGGAAGGGTGGTGCTATAACGCACATCCACTAGGAGGCCTAGTTGGATCCATTGTGATTACCTCTTAAGTAAATTAAACATTAATTTTTTAATATCTTTATATTCTTGGTGATCCGCCGATGATAAAAAATCAGCGGTATTGGAGAGAATATATAGTGAGAATGTTGAAACTCTTCATGCCCATTTATGACAATAATGAGAATTGTATTCTACAAAATATTGAAGGTTGAAGCGCATGCGTGGCACTTTTGGTATAAAAAAAGCAATGTGAGTCCGATCAAAGGGGAGATGGGTAAACATCTACTAATGAAATTTTTTTAAGTTGGAAGTACTTATATTTTTTTTTATTTAACTTATTTGGTTAGTAAATGGACACACTGCATTTGTATATATATATATATATATATATATTTTCAATAATCAGTAAATTTACTGCTTACTGCAATTTTAATGCAGTACATATATATATATATATATATATATATATATATGTACTGCATTAAAATTGCAGTAATATATATATATATATATATATATATATATGTACTGCATTAAAATTGCAGTAAGCAGTAAATTTACTGATTATTGAAAAAATTCTGTAAATTTTTACTGCTAATGAAATTTAATTTGCAGTAAAAATTCTGTAAATTTTTACTGCTAATGAAATTTAATTTGCAGTAAAATCATAGGGTCGTATTCATAATAAAATTGTAGCAAGTGGCAAGGTTTTTTCATTCAAATTTTGAAACTTTTGAATGAAAAACATTTAGCCACTTGGTAGAATTTCATTATGAATACGGGCATTACTGATTACTGAAAATTCAATGCACCTCATCATATAATAAATCATTCAGTCACTTTATAGAAATTGTAGAAAAAAAATTTAGTAATCAGCAAAAATTTACTGGTTAAATTTTTTTTATTATTTTTACTGAAATTTTAGTGGTACTGCAAAGTGCTCAAATATGGTAAATGCCTTTACTTTTTAATTTTTAATTCCTGTTGTTCATCATTTAGTTGTTGCTGTTCTTGTTGTTGTGTACGCATTGCAATTAAAATAAATTCAGTAAAGTGCGACTTTGACTCGTGCACGAAGGGTTCCGTACATTCGGTTTGGAACATTTTTTCCTTTTCTTAAGTTTTTTTTTCAGTTTAAACGATTTTGTCAGTTTTGTTGCTTTTTTCTCGTTTTGGCGTCTTTTTCTCATTTTTGGGTTTTTCATTTCCTAAATCTTTTTCATTCTGGCGATTTTTTTTTCATTTTGGCGATTTTTTCCGGTTTTTCGCGATTTATTTTATTCCAAGAAATTTTTTTTTAATTTGGTGCTTTTTTCGTTTTCGCGATTTTTTTGTTGTTTTTGGCTTTACCGTTTTTGAAAATTTCAAGATACAGCAAGTTGTCCAAATTACAAAATCAAAATTGCATTAACTTTAATTTAAATTTTTTAAATTTACTGTTAATTGTTGCAGTCTGTATAAAAATACACTAGCTTTACAAATTTCAAGTGTATATGTGTATATACATATAATTGTATGTATATTACATGGGATTCGTTGCTCGTTTTGGAACATTCATTAATTTTTAACTCTCATGTATTTGTTGTTGTAGCGGCCAAACGTCTACACACTGTATCCAAATTTCAGCAAATTCCTATGTATTTACAATATTTTAAATAAGTTTGTATTGCTTCTTTCAAACACTAAGGGCTAATAAATCAGTGCAAATTAATCTTTGTTTTTGGTTTAAAATGTGTTTAAACCAGCAAACCTGTAAATCAGTGCAATATTTAAACCATCTGTAAACGCATAAAATTGGGCGTTTAAACTGCCAATACAGGCCATATGATTTTATTACTTAGATACCATATGTTTTGCATTTAAAGAGCACTCAACTTTTTTCCAAGCTTCTACTTTTTCTTCAGATCTTGTTCGATTTGTTTTCTTACACTCTATTGTTCTTTTATGCTATTCTACTCTGCCAAGAATATATATAATTTCTTTCTCAGTAAAATTTGGGAACTTTTCATTAAATTTTATTAAATTTTTTGCCTTTTTGATTGTGCAAAGAACTGATAGCCTGCTGCAAAAGAGCTGTTTTTTGGCATTTATTCTAGTGCTGCCACAATATAATTTTTTAAACTGCACATAAAGTATGGTTCACTGATTTACTCCTGTTGAGTTTAAACCACATATAAATTAAAGTTTAGTTCAACTAAACTAGCGTTTAAACTTTAACTGATTTATTAACCCTAATACACTCATATATAGCTCACACCGATTTCACAACGCGGTATGCATCTTACACAGAAAAAATTATTCCCAAAAAATTTTTAAGCAAATATTTGTTTGAAATCAAACTTAGTTTCAGTAAATATTCTGTACTGTTCCACTAAATTAATTTGTACCAAAACACTGTATAGAGAAGGAACAGGCCACGTCATTTGTCGGCTACTTTTCGGCATTTACATGTATACAACACGATTAATCAAAATAAACAACAACTAAACACAACAGCACGTTGCTCCTATCAACAAGCAAGATAAACACCAACACCCTGAAATAACATTTTCTCTCAGCCGAACTGTGATTAATTTAAATTTTTACAAAATTTTTATCAGAATTTACAAAATTATTTGTAGGACCGCATTTAAATAAAATATTTACTGATTCAACAAATTTGGTTACTGAAAATGAAATTTAGTTTTTTCTGTGTACTCAAATTTTCTGATAGTATTGTGAAAAATATTTTTACCCCCTAGCGTATAGATGTTTACACATCAAAAATTTTTGTTTTCATCTCAAAACGCAGCAAAGCACACATAGTTTTAGCAAGTTCAGCAATAACTACACTTAGAAAAATATTTATAATGAATTTTATCAGTTACATACATATTGGTAAATATTGAGGTTGAAAATTTCAAAATTATAAAAAGCGGGATAAAACGGGATACAAATTTAGGGTGGGATCGAGCTACGAAAATCGGGATAATAATTAATTATGTAAAATTCTTTGCAAAGACCGCCTAGATATCTCCTCCATACTTGCTTGCACCCGAGCAATGTTCAAATCATTTCCACTACGCCGAAAACTCTGAACCAATCGGTAAATTGTTGGAGCGCTAGGTGCATTTCGAGCATGCAAGAAATTTCGATATGTTCTGAATAATCGAATGCTGACTTTAAAATAAAATTTAACAACTTTGGTTCTCTGTTCTGTGCTGCGTCCTTCCATCATAAATTACCCAAGTTTGTTTTTAAAGAAAACAAAAAAAAAATCAAACCAAAGTTTAATTCACTTATAAAGTTATAATGCTACTTATGTTAAACCCTGTATGTACGTACTGAGTTTATGCATACGCAAACATTCAACAACACAGTACGGCATGCGTAAAATTATGGTAAATATGCAATGTGTCAAGTTATTACTTGGCACAACCGACCGTCGCACACAAACAAATCAGCTCTAGACACACTATATGTCTGGCCGTCAGTCAATCTTTCTTTACATTTTCTTCTTTGGTTTATTTGAGTTTCTTATTGTTACTGTATTGGATTCAGTGTTGCCAGAAAAAGATATCCCTAATATAGTCAAACAACGTCATAACTTTAAAAAAAACTAGTTTCACAGAAACCGAAAGCTTTCAATTTACACACAATTTAATGAAAAAAGAAAATTTGATTTTGCTTTCAGGAGTTGAGTAAGCAATATATTTGTATGAAATTTTTACATAATATGAAGAGTGATATGAGGATTAATTCAAAAATTAAATTGTTTGAGTTATGACGTTGTTTGAGTAAATGAGCGATATGAATATTAAAAGTGCTAAAGCCTATAGTACATGGCATGTAAAAACCCACACGCGAATGTGGCTCTGACGTAACTTTGACATCATCACGAAGATACATTTGCTACATGCCGTGTACTAGCAACACATGTCCATATAGATATGCACATGCTTATAGATGTGCTGCCTCAGAAAATGTGTCACATTTGTATATTGGAACGAAATTACTATCAAAATTTTACGGTATGTAGCCACTAGTAGTCATTTTAAAAAATGCAACCAACATACTGAAAATTCCCGTGATGGCATCGCCACATACTCATGTGGCTTTTTACCTGCCGTGTACTATGGACTTAAGTCGCTTAAAAAAAGTGATAGTTTTCGTATCATT
The DNA here is from genome assembly GCA_949987645.1 of Tachina grossa. NCBI lineage: Eukaryota > Metazoa > Arthropoda > Insecta > Diptera > Tachinidae > Tachina > Tachina grossa. Next base: position 3,764,477 of record OX465279.1, on the reverse strand, counting down.
CAATTTTATTAATATAATAAGCAGATTAGTTTGATGGAGAGGGTGACTAGGGGAAACGTTTTTTAAATCATACATTAGCCAATGTGGAAAGAATTTTCAGCAGAGCAAATCTAGCAAGACGAAACAAAGAAATTGCTTAATACGAGACATTTGAAGGGTTCCTTCACATAAAAGATTTTCTTTAACGATTTAAAACATATTGTTTTATTGTTTCTTTTGTAATTAAGCTAATAATATCTTGAAAAGGTCTGCCTGTATTTTTTTGGGTAATTGTTGCAATTAAGTTTAAAATTTGTTAACGCACTAATAATGTCAAATTATTAGTTTACTTATTTATTAAGTTAAATATTTTGTATTAAAAATACATTGAAATTGATTATTGAGGGGTTAGCTGGCTTCTATGTTGCTAATGCCTATAATCAGGGAACCTTTACCAATAAATTTCTTAGAACAACTAGAAACATTAGTTAAATTTTCATTTAAGCAAATGAGAAGTTCAAAAAATATCATAGTTGAAACAAGAACTCAACAATCAACATGTTTTTTTATTTTCTTACTTTACCATTGCTACATTGGCTGATTTTTTTCCATCAAATTTAATGTATTTTTGATAAATAATATTTTACTGAGTTAGTAAAATAATAATTTGAGATTATTAGTGTATTAACAAATGTTAAATTTATGCTTTTTTTATGTGCCGATTTTTTCCGATTTTTGAAACTAAGTACCACCAGTTTTGCTGATTTTTTATTAAAACTGCCTGGCAACAGTGGTAATAATACACATGCATATGTATAAGCATACTAATGTAGATACCCAATATCCCAGCTAGCCTTTTCAATCCCAGAAGAATCTATTGTGAATCGTATGCAGAGCATTTTCAATCGAAGACGATCTCATATTTTAATCGTGGAAGATGCTGGAGAAACTGTAACCGAATACGATTCGTATACCAGAGCCGCAGAAGGCACTTGTATTAGTCGTAGGTTCAATCATTTGAGATTTATCTAGAGATTATCTTACAAAAAAAAATATATATATATACATATATATATATATATATATATATTATAGTACTTATTAATAAAAAACTTTTCTTCACTAATTGATTAAAGACTATTTTGTGTACATATGTATGTAGATGCAACCAGTCTATATACATAGCAAATTTATGATTACTATGCTAAATTTTGCTTTTATAATCGTCCATCGCTTCTATCTTTGGCGTGCACAACATTTTGCTGTAAGAATTTTTAATAACAAAGATCTATGAAAAGTTCAATTAATTAAAAGAATTAGATTATTTTAAAAGCTTTTCACTTACCTCCAATAATTTAATAAATATTTGATGTGAAATACTAAACACATTAAGTTAATATATATATACTTCACTTTAATATATCTTTAATTATTGTAAAAAATAAAAACACACTTGAAACAACCGACGAGATTCGTATTCAAAACTCAAATGAAAGCATCAGAAAAGAAATGAAGAAAAAAATAACAATATATAACAATAAATATGAAAATAAAAAAAAACAAACATATTTTTGATAAATTCATCGTCGATTAATCATTGCAAGATATATAAGAGATAGTTAAATAGAAGTGCTACAATATCACTATCCAAACAAGTTCCATATTAAATACCAGCGCCTATCAAACAGCTAGCTGGGATACCAGGTAATAATAAAACATCAATACAACTTGAGAATAAGCTTATAAAAATAGTGAGTTCTAACTTTTTCTTAATTTCCTATATAATAGTTGGGGTATTCAAGTGGTACTCCTAAGTGTCATATTGTCTGTATTTTAGTATACATATCGCACACTAAATCATAAAGTGTCAACAACTCAAAAAATTTCAGATGCTGAGTAGTGACAAACAACTATGATGCCGTACAAATGAAGCCAGTATGTAACATAAAATCAAGCATAACGCTATTTTCATTCTTCAGGGAGACTGTAATGTAAAAGAAATTATTTCAGTCGTTAGCTATTTCTTTAAATAACTGGTTTATAAAAAAACAAAACCAGTTTGATTATTTTGAGTTGTGACTGTTTATGATTTTGTGTGCAATATGTACATACAAAGAAGTCATAAAATAATAAGTCTTTTTGAGAGAGTACGCGAGTAAGGCACTAAAGCGAAAGTACAAATAAGTTCAATTCTTATAACTGTAAATTAAAGTGGGCTTGCTCACAGCAGTCATATTTTTCGTGTTATTAACAATGCTTCAGAAACTCTTATCATAAGCAACCTATTCTAAAGTATGCATATACATACATATTGAAAAACACAATAACTATGGCGATTGATAGTGCACTTGTGTATCAGACTGCGAAAATATCTAAACACAAATCATTACATAGAAAATTTAAATTGTTATTATTAAAATTGAATAAAAATAAAGTAAATAGTTAAAATTTTAATTGTTCAAACGTCAAAATATGTTAATTGTGAAGCAATTACATAAAAAATCTTATAAAAAATATTGATTAAAAAATAAGCTTATTTTACAATTTCAAGGATAAGGTTAGAGTAATAATACAAATATAATATTTTCACAAGGGGTTCCGTTTTGATTTTTCAACCCCTGTTACTTACAATAACCTTTTTCAATATATTTTCAATAATTTTTCAAGTTTAAGGCATTTGGTATCTTGGGTATTACTGTGCATATGTAGTACATATATTACATACACACATATGTATGTGTAGGTATGTATTTACATATTTTTTTATGTATATATATTCTCTACAAATTTCATAGAATTGTCAGCAGTATGTCTTTTTTTTCTTACATATAAATTACAACAAAATAACAAAAGAAGAAAAAACCAAAAATAGAAAAATTACTATAAACACATACATACATAAGTATGTACATCGAAACATTCATATATGTACTTATGTATGTATGTATTTCTTTGTTGTGGAAGCAGGTACCTTTTCCAAACTGAACACAGTCTTTCTTCATACATCCCTTTTTCAATCATATATGTACATATGTATATACATATCCATATGTATGTATGTAGGTATGAACTACCCAGTCAGCATGTGGAAGATTGTTTCACCAAACAGTCTTTTTCCACTACCTTACATGATCAAAAACTAATTAATCAGTTCTGCGTTCAAAATAAGACTCGAAAATGAGTCCAAGGTTTGCTTAGAAAATGACTCGTTTGAAAACAAAACAAAAATGTGCAAAGTGTGCGAAATCATAAATTGAAATGTGGCTGCGACTTATTGCACAATCAGACGTGACATAACCATAACGATAGAAAACAGTTGTTCGAACCAAACTTATGGGCAACACTGCATTTAATTGTAGGTGACTCGCCATAACGACATAGCCATTGCCATAGAAACCAATTGAAATTTGGCTATGTCGCGTCTAATTTAAGCTTTAGGTAGAGATGTAGCGAATGTTAGCATTCCTAAATGAATCGCATACTTTTGCAATTTGCATTCGCTAAAATCTATGCGAATATTTCATGCCAATACTAAACCCGCAAAAAAAATTTTAGGCTCTTTCATGACCATAGTTTCGGATTAACAAACATCAAAAACACGAAAATAATGTTAAGCCTGCATGAAAAAGATACACACACACACACATGATTACAAGTAAGAATTCTAAAGCCTATAGTACACAGCATTAAAAAACCACATGCGCATGTGGCTCTGACGTAATTTTGATGTCATTGCGAAGCTGCATTTGCTACATGCCGTGTACTAGAAATATATATGTATGTAGACCTTCACATGCTTACAGTCAGTTACTAATCATAATTTATCGGTACAAGCAAATCAGTACCCCTCTTCCTTCTTATTTCCTCTCTTTCCCATAAACTCGGACTTGATTCAAGAAAACCAATCGAATTTTAAACATCACTAGTAACAGAAACGCTGAATAACGTATGTACCAGAACCAACATACGCAAAACTGGTTCAAACAAGTAAAGGTTGGTTACATTTTAAGGGCCGATGTTGAATGTGAACCACACCTAAAGGTCACATTCTGCATTTATTTTGACATTTCTCAATTTCAGACTAGCTCAATTTGAACCATGGAAAGATACACAATTGAGCAACATTTTAAAGTTATTCAGGCTTATTATGAAAATGGGCGTTCAAATCAAAATACATATCGAAGAAAGTCATCTTCAGTGATGATGCATATTTTCACCTCAGTGGATACGTCAATAAGAAGAATTGCCGCATTTGGGCGATTGGTAATCCAAGAGTGATTGTCGAAAAACAAATGCACCCACAAAGACTGCCTGTCTAGTGCGGTTTATGGGCTGGCGGCATCATCGGGCCGTATTTTTTTCCGAAATGAGGCCGGTCAGGCAGTGGTGCTCGCTATCGTGAGATGATAACAAACTTTTTATGGCCCGAATTGGAAGATATCGATGTGGACGATATGTGGTTTCAACAGGACGGTGCCACTTGTCACACAGCTAACGAAACAATGGCTCTTTTGCGCGACAAATTCAATGGCCGTGCTATCTCACGTGATGGTGATGTCAATTGGCCGCCAAGATCATGTGATTTGACACCGTTGGACTTATTTCTTTGGGGTTATTTGATAGAATAGGTGTACGTCGATAAGCCAGCAACAGCTCAGAATGAGATAATTCGGTTCATTAAGGGCATAGAACCTCAATTATGCCTCAGTGTCATCGAAAATTTGGACCATCGGATAGAGTTGTGTGGTAGAGAGTGACCATTAAGTCGATATTTTCTTCCATATTTACATAATTGAACTATTCCATATAATCATAATAAAAAGAAATGACAATAATTTCCTAAATAATTTGTGTTTTATTCAAAATCAACATCGGCCCTTAAAACTGAACCACCCTTTCTACCTGTGCGGCCATATAATACATACATATGTATATACTCCTTTTAGACACGCAAAGTTTACTTTGCAAAGTCTTAATTCAGCTATGTGAAAGACAGAGGGAGAAATATTATCTCTTTCTGTCTTTCTCTCAGCTGAATTAAAACTTTGCAAAGTAAACTTTCTGTGTCTAAAGGGGGTAATATAACACAATTTCATATTCTCTTACAAATTTATTTTCGTGTGATCTTTTAATTTATTGTAAGTATTAGCATTCGATTTCGCAAAAATTTAATTTCATTATTCGTTCTCACATTCGCATTCGCTAAACTGACGATCGTTACATCCCTAGTTTCAAGCATTGTTTTTGAGTCATATTCAGCGCAGCCTAACGATGAAAAAAGGTTTCTTTGCTGTTTATTGTCGTAATTCAGCTGTGAGAAAAAACGGAGAAGGATATACAAATATCTCTTTTTTTGCCTACAGCTGAATTACGAGTTGATTAACAAAAGTTGAAGTGTGTGAAAGGAGACTTACTATGACTGTATTTTGCGTTGGTTCATATGATAGATTTTTATAATCACCGCATTCATACTAGACTTATATCGAACTCATTCAGGAGCTCGTTTTTGACACAAACCAGTCATGAAACCCGTGTTAACTAAATGGGTTTTATCATTTTTGACATAAACCACTGACCAAACCCATGTTTTTTAAATAGGTTTGACCATTGGTTTGTGTCAAAAACGATCGACTGAATGAGTTTGACCAAAGTCTATCCTTTTGTCCTAGTTTACACTATGCAAGTCTTACTGCTAAGCTGATTAGTTTGTTGAGAGAGAGAGAGAGAGAGACGAGGGGAAAAGAAACGTTTCTGTTCCCCTTGTCTCTCCCTCAAACTAATCAGCTTAGCAATAATACTTGCATAATGTAAACTAGGACTTTGCATTATGTTTTTACTCAAAATAATCATTATAGAGACAAAATATCAATCATGCGAGCTCATTATATTGATTATAAATCACAACCAACAACATTCCAATCATTTGAGCTATTAAAACTTAGCAGAGAATATGTGTGTTTGAAAAAGTTTGATTTTTTGAGCATAATGGCATGCTTTTAGGATATTGATTATATGTTAGTTTTTCAATCACACATTGAAGTTCACTGGTTCTGACGTTACAGTTACGTAACATTTCAGTCAGATAATCATATGGGTAGGTTTTTATGTAAAAGATTCGATCAGCTGACATTTTTACATTTACAGTTCTACATTTACGGTAGGTTAATTCTGCCTTTATGTTATACAGTTACAGCATTTGCCTATTTAATTTCTAATGTATTAAAACCGCACTTTATGAAAATATCTATGTAAAAGAAAAGGGAGTTGGTTATCAAGGTCTTACATGTAAACTATCTGGATACATTGCGATATTTTGACGATGCCTTCAACTCGTTGTCAATCCATTAATATGGTATATGAGAAAGAGTTATCTGGTAAATTCGTTGTGGCTTTTGCGATATCAAAGCGATAGCTTTGCGGCTGCATTATAAGGAGATTGAGACAAATTTAATCAACATGCTAATTTGATATCAGATTGTTTAAGGAAAAGTAATTATGTTTAATAATTCACGGGTGAGTAACCACCACAGTACATTTCATAAATATTTAGCTAATTGAGTCTTAATCCTGTGTCACCGTACTAATATAAATGTCAGTAAGTGTTTTTCTCAATTGACATCAGCTTGAACAAGTAAATTACAATTTAAGGTTTGTGCAGTTGGAGCACAGAATATTTTTGTGCTTTTCCTTACACTCTTTTCTTTATTAACCTGCAGAGAACTTTTGTTGACGGCTGCTGCAGTATGACAGACAAAGACATTATAGCAGACCGAAAGCATTCGCAGGGTTTGCTCATAATCAGCGTTACCACAACCAAAATATTTTTGTAACCAAAATGTTAATAAAGTAACCAAAGGCGACAAAAAGCAGCCAAATTTTTATGTATTTAATCTACATATGTACTGTTTTATTTATACTTCAGTTGAAAATAGAATAGCTACATGGAATAGTCGGTTAAGTCGACTTAATCAAAGAAGTTTTGTGTTATCGTTATCTTCTTTGCATATGTAGCATCGTAACCACTGCAACTATCAAGCGTAATACAGGATAATAAAGCTAAATTTGCGATTATTCTATATTGCCACAGATAGAATTATGTATTGTAAAATCAAATAATATAAAATAACCATAACATTTAAATTTTTGCTTCAGTTTTATAATTAAGGTGTTATTATTATCTGTTGAAGACAAGACATCCAATTTTTATAAAAAATACTTCGTATATTTTTTTATTTCATTTACTCATGCATGATTGAAAAACCTAGCCATATGTCCATAATCGGTTTCACTTATACCACTGCAAAATTCTACATTAATAAGAAATTTATTATTTGACATATTGTCATGAGTTTATTTTTATTTGCTGGGGTTTATTAAAGTTTCTAATCCTACTACGCTTATATTTCTTTTTTGATTTTCAAAAATGTTATTATTTGTTAGTTCCCAAATAGTTTTTGAAAGTCTGTGCATAAGGTAAGAGGTTTGTGGCTGTTCAAAATATGTGGATGAGGTCTACTGATGATTTGGCTAAGCATCAATGAAATATATAGACAATGCTTAACCACTAGAAAATATTTTTCAATTAAAAAATACTTCATGTAATAATATTATTACCAATAGCAGCAGAAAAAAAAACGATCTAATACAAATAAAATATTAAATATACATACGCATTATAGAGTTGGTCTTAAGGTTAAGCTTATTCCTGTGTTTAATTTTGAGTAAACTTAGATGCAAAAATATCCTTTCAGAAGCAGCCGAGCTGTATGGCAATGGAAACGTTGTCCCAAAATTAAACAATGTACATCCATATCAACACTTTGTATATCAAATTTAGAAAATCTGAGCTGTTGCTATTAGGATACAGTATCTTATTCTTTACCATCTGTTAAATTTGTAAACCACTATCCATATATCGCCATAGACATAAATTCTAAAAGGGCGTAACTTACAAAAAGTTCAAAATTGTCCATCTACTACAATATTTTTATCTAAGTATTCTATTAAAAAATATCGAATTTATTAACGAAATTCAAAAGGCTACTGAGAACTAAATACATTTAAACTTATAATCTATTTTGCTTTTTCTGTAAAAAAAATTAAATGCAGCTTACGTCTTTTTTGAATTTATATGACAATTTGTTTTTTAGTCACGAAAATTCATTCAACCATGTGGTAGTTTGTGACGATAGTTAGTTATGTATATGCAAGTTCAATATATCATATAAAAATGATAATTTTACTGTTGAAAACGTAACAAAAACGGAAGAAAAGTACACAAGAACAGATTGCAAAAAAAGTAACCAATTATGGTTAAAAGTAACCAAGACGGCAACGCTGCTCATAATACACTCTATGGATCTGATAAAATTTTGTTCACATCGCTCATTTACTTAAACAACGTCATAACTTAAAAAGAACTGTTTACCAGAAAACGAGTTTGAAGTTTCCAATTTACACACAAAATAGTGGGATAAGAAAATTTTATTTATTTCTGCACAGTTGTGTAAACAAGATATTTGTTTGCAATTTTTGCACAATATTAAGAACAAAATGAGGATTAATTCTGCACCACTAACTCAAAAATTTCAATTTTTGAGTTATGACGTTCTTCGAGTAAATGAACGATATGTTAATGAAGTTTAAAATTTTATATTCAAAGTGAATATGATATACATATGTATGTGTACGAACAGAGGCACATATGTACAATGTACATTGCACATACATACATACATCCTGCACACATCCATTTGTGTGTATGGATTTAGATACTTTACGTTTCGAATACATTCTGTATGAACGTCAGTATCTTTTTATATTTCGTAGAATGCCTTAATAAGACTACCAACTACGAACAACTATTATTGTCGCAAAATGACCCGCAATAACCAGAAACGACCAATGGAGTTGTTTTCATAAAATATTTATAACACAATTGATGATTCCATTTCTCATGATAAAGTCAAAAAAAGTCATATAAAAAAAACCGTGAGTTTTAAATGTTTTAAAATTATTTAAATGTAAAAAACGAACAGTATTCAAACCTCAGATATAGCAGTATAATATCGCACATCTTATACAAACATGTACACTAACGAAGCGATTATGACTCAGAAGAAAAGTCTGATATCAACTAAGATGACAGAGTCCGTTAATCAAATTGAATATAAAAACATCAAGGGTTTTTGATATGGCAATGCCTCACTACATATATATACATACGTATGTATATATAAATAAAGTCTGACAATCGTTCAATTTGGCATATTTAACATGATGCAAGTGACAGCACAATTTTAGAAACTGATATTTTCAATGAGCATTTTTTGAAAAAATTAGCTGATTTCAATAGTAATCAATAAGAGATTACAAGTAATTAAGTTTCACTTAAATAAAACAGTCAAGCGGGATTCACCCATTGTTTCGGAAAACAATTTTGTCCGGAGAATATTTGTATAGCTATGCTATTTATATCACGACACAGGAGCTAGTACGTGATTTTCGTAGCAAAAATAATCGACACTATTACAGTTATGAATTTATTTTTGTTTTGATTTCTTTGTACTTAAAACAAGAGTACGAAAATAAACGAAACAAATTGTTTGATTTTGTTTTGTTTCGTTCTTTTAAGTGAGTGAAACAAAAACAATGAGAAGGATTGCTCAATTTGTTTTTTAATGCTTTTGCACATGAGCACTAATCAGAGAACACAGCCGATCGGCTGTAAGCCGGGTAACAGCCACCGCCGGCCACAAACAATACATTAATTTAACCGTATGTCGCACGTTTGGATAAAACATAGTAAAACCCTCGCATTAGAGCTAAATTGAAAGTTACGGGCATTACTTCATGATTTTTTGTAATCTATATCCTCACAAAAACATAAATGTGAAAAAAGGTCAAGTTCCTATCCAAAATTTCGGCCATTAAAAGTAGTGAGAAATAAATTTTGACCAAGTTCTTGTTTGGCACAATACCTAATACGGAAATATGCTATGTGTTATATAAATTTGTAATCGTAAGGGTGTCATATAATTTCTAGATAGTCTGCTTAATTGCTAACATTTTTTCCAATAGAAAGAAATAAACAAATACGCACTATTCTCTCTATTTAGAAAGGTAAAAATATTGCCAAGTAAGCAGACTATCTAGAAATTATATGACACCCTTACTATTACAAATTTATATAACACATAGCATATTTCTGTATTAGGTATTGTGCCAAACAAGAACTTGGTCAACATTTATATTTCACTACTTTTAATGGCCGAAATTTTGGATAGGAACTTGGCCTTTTTTCACATTTACGTTTTTGTGAGGATCTGACTACTTTTTGAAAAATTTTCTATAATTACACCTTTAAAACTTAATATTTCAAGTGTATCTTATTTCTATTAATGATCGCTGCGTCTGTTGAAAATGGCATAGTTACATAAAATAATGGGTTAGAGCGTGATAGGTGTTGAATTGTAGACCTTTAAAATGCACTATTGCATCATTACAACGGGTCGCTAGTGTGTACGCAATTTGGTTAGAGTCGTCTGGAAAGAAACATGTTATATACAGCGTACATTTTAGTAGGCGTGACCCCGCATATTTTCTCAATATATTTACATATTAAAGTCTGCTTAGCAGAAGTACATAAAGCAAAAGGATATGCCCAATGTGCATGCAAAGTTTCAATAGGTTAGCTGGTGCTTTAATTTTTGGATTTTCTGATTGATTAAATCAATTACTATTTGTCTACAAAATGTTTGCTCTCTATAGTATAATATTACGTAAAATTCTTATGGGCCTGGCCTTGCTGACTTTTATATCTTCTAGTGCTTATGGTTAATAAGTTAATAAGAAATAAGTATTAAATTAAAAACTGCTAAGCCAAAGAACCTGAAAGAAAAACCTAAGATTTATGGGTGAAGTCACGGCTACTTTTCAAAATAGGACATTTTTATTTTGGATAAGTGCAATGTGTATGAAAGGCTTCATTCAATAAAATGTATCTTAATTTTGAATTTAAAGTGCTTGTTACCGCCCTCTGGTTGAAACTTCAGGTTTTTTAGATTTATCTTAGTGATCTCTGATCTAGATTTATTTGTGTATCTAGTTTCGGCTCTCTAGTGCGAATTGGAGTTTTAAAGGCGTGACCCACATACCGGAAAAAACTTCTTGGTTTTATGATTTTCCTATTGGCTTACTCTACACTTACTTATGTATAAAATTTCAGCTCTCTAGCGAGAATTAAATTTTATGAGCACTATCCCTCCCACTATTTTCAACTCACAATTTTGTTGTGAGCAGCGCTTACAACTCATGCTAATTTTCTAGTAAAATATGCTAGACTGAAGCAGATTAAACACAAGGCTAACATTTTATAGGAGTGATCACGCCCACTTTTTAAGGTGATAGTTTAAAGTATTGTATACGTGCAACGCGTATGCAAGGATTCACTAAATTAGTTTGAGTTAAAAGCTGTATATTAAGGTTTTAGTACCAAACAATATTAGCGTGGCCCCGCCCATTAAGATAAACTTTTTTGGGTTTTCAGATTTTTCTAGTTGGTTGCTCACCTAGACCTATTTGTGTATCAAATTTCAGCTCTTTAGCTCAGCTTTTAATTTTTAAGTTTCCATGTTTTCAGATTTTTCTATTTAGTTTCTCACCTAGACCTACTTGTATATCAAATTTCAGCTCCTTAGCGCAACTTTTAGTTTTTAATATTTATGGGCGTAACCCCGCCCACTTTTCCAAACTTAAGATTTTTTTTCGACCAGTGCTTATTATTCGTGTCAAGTTTCCTTGCAAACGGATAATAATACCCACATAAATAGTGTATCTAATATGCTGAACCGTAGTACACGAAAATGAGATTTAACTTGTATGGGCGTGTCAACGCCCACTTTTTTAATGAAAAATTTATAGCCCTGCATTATCGCAGTATATATGCCAAATTTCAATAAAATACCTTTTATTAAGCGCCTTAGATTTGCTTTTTTAATTCTAACATTTATGGGAGTAGCCCCGCCCTCCTGCCCAAGTTTCCTGCGTTTTCAGATTTTTGTATTTTATTTCTCACCTGGACCTAGCTCTGTGTTGAATTTCAGCTCAATAGGACAAATTTTAATTTTTATGGGCGTAGCCCCGCCCTCCTGGTTAACATTTTCGGATTTTCAGATTTTTCTGGTTCATTGATCACCTAGATCAACTCGTGTACCAAATTTTAGCTCTCTAGCGATAGCGGAAGTGCTTCATCAATTTGATGAGTGTGTCAGTGGTCAGTGAGTATGTGTTAAAATATGCACGTTTTGCACCTTCATACCTCCGGAACCTTTCATTGAGGTTATATGAATATATTTTAATTATGGTTTAAATATCATAATTTTACGATTGCGGTGAACAAAGTTATGAGGGGGGTAAAAAAAGCTCGAATGGCTTCGTGTAAATATACACACTGCGTGAATTGGCCAGAACTTGGCCTGGCGCACTGCCGTGCGCCTAGATTAGAGTTTCTAGGCGGGAAAAAATCCCGGGAATTATTTTTTATAAGTCCCGGAAAATTTTCAACGAAATTTTCGGGAATTTAATATTTACGTTTTTGGAATTTTCTTTTTTTACAATGCTGTTCGTTATTTTATTACTTAAATATACAATTTTGCAACGATGCATAATATAACCATGGAAATAAATGTAATAGAAGTTTCCGAGGTGACTCCAACAACTTCAAGAGTTACAAAATATTTTCAACTTAAAAAACTCTTTATATGAAATAGTATTTAGATTGGCAGATGTAGATGGAATTTCCATCCATGCTATAACTCACAGCATATGCATTTATTTATTTTTGTTGTTGAAATATTGTTGTTCTTAAAATGAATGAATGAAGTTGTTTTGTTTTTAATTTAAATGTTGTACAGTAGTTTTGATTTAGCTGGCTTTTATTTAAGTGCACTTTGGACTTAACCGCCTAAAATGATAAATTTCTGTCACTATTCTTTAAAATCCCATACAAATTCGTTTTGAAGTGCATTTTCTATACCTGCACATTTAAGATAAGTGCCCTAAAATTTTGGTAATTTTAAAATATTTTCATACAAAAAATCAATGTTAGCTGCACATTGACTTAACTGCACAAAATATATTTTTTCTGTAATTATTGTTCAAAATCCTTTTTTAAGTGCACTTTGTATACATGCGCATTTAACATATTTTTTTTGGCAGTTTTAAATTATTCTCATATAAAAATTTTAAGTTAACTGCACAAATTAAAACAATGAGGGTACATAAATATGCAACTATGTATGTGTATAAAACTGAACTCAAAAATTGTATACCTGCACATTTAGGCATGTAAGTGCATTTAAGATAACAGCATTTTTGACGTACCTGCTCAAAAAGTTGTGCAAAGTTGATTGTGCAGCTAAGTCAAAATTACTGTATTTTAATTGAAATTTAAGCATTGTGTATATATTTCATTGGTGCAAAGCCAAATCATCAGTATACTTCAACCACATATTTTGAACAGTCACAAACCTGTTATGCTATGGAAAGACTTTCAAGAACTGTTTGAGAATTCGCAAACAATAATATATTTGAAAATCAAAGGCAAGACTTAACCACCAGCAAATAAATTTCAATTAAAATAATCTTATGACATATCGTCGGTTTGTTTCTGCTTTGATGTATGGGACAAAAATGTGTTTTCGAGAAAATCGATGAAGAATGTTTAGTTCATTAGTTTTATAAAAATACACGATAGAATTATTTGTTTAATAATAAAATTAGTAGATACATATGTTTTTTATTCAAATTTAAATTTGACAAATTTTTACAACCAACACGAAAAGTTATTAGGACTTAAAGAAAAAATATCGTGGCCACATTGACCGGTACCTTCGGAACCCATGCTAAACGTATGGGTCTCCCGTATAATGACTACTGCTACAGTTGCAATGACGGGGAAGAGGAGGAAAGTATCCTGCATCGCCTGTGTCTTTGTCCCGCTCTGGAGGATCTCCGTCTGCACCTCCTTGGCAGAATATCATTCAGAAGCTTATCCGAGTTATCGGAAATCGGGCTCAAAAATCTAAGCCTCTATATTACACAGAAAAAAATGATTTGTAAATACAATTAATTTTTTTGTTATATTAATTAAATAATTAATTGATTTTGAACCTACAACAATTTTTGTAAATACAATTAACGAAATTGTAAGTTAAAGGAAAATCTGAAATATATTTTCAATTAAATTTATCAACAAATATTTTGTTGAAATTTATTTATTTTTTCAACATTAATTTTTGTTAGATTTCAAAGTTATTTTAATTAAAGTTATTGTTATATTAACAATGCGAATTGTTGAGTTGATTTGTACAAATTTTGATTATCATAATTGTTATATTAACAATGTTTCTTATACACAATCACAATCCTCGAAACGATTTTTTGCTTGTCTGGGAAAAACACTAATTGTCTTTGGGCGGAGTTGAACCGGCAACCTCAAAACTAATAAACCAACTTACTTACCTCTCAGCTAGAGAGAAACACTTTATTAGATACGCTAATAATGAATACACACAAAATATGATTTCTTGTTTCTTCTACATGTGCGCATTCCGTTATGATATAATTAAACAAATAATTTTGGTAAGTAATTTAATTGACTACAAAAATTAAAATTTGTTATATCAACAATGATCATTGTTAATTATTAAATTAAATATTAACAATTTGTTTTGTTGGTTACAATTCGATGATATTTTTTTCTGTCTAGGAATAGTGGTTGGTACAATCGCTGACCCCCCTAGCCAAATTTCTTGACCCACTCTCATTTCTCATTTTTCTACTTCTACTCTTCTCACCCTCCTCTTGTTTCTCTCTATCTCTCTTCTTTTAACTTACAGGTAGCACAAAGGGATCATCATATTGGACCCAAGTGAGCTGGATTTTGTCTTTCTGCTTTCCTACCAGCAGCCTGCTAACCTAACCCAACCTAACCTAAAGAAAAAATACAAAAATCTTTGTCAACGCATTCCACAATCATAACAACAATAGTTTTCACTTCTAACAAGTCTTGTTCAAGTAGGTTATATTACTGTATATGTATAAGTAGATAAAAAAGTGAAAATATCAGTTTTATTCATATAACATGGCTTAGAGGAAAAACAAAGGAAGAAATAAAAGACGGTAAATATATTTAATAAAAGAAATTGTATTAATAAAAAATAAATATCAATTCATTTTATTCACAATAACTAAATTTTTGTACTTTGCTTTGATTCACGTTCTTTGAGTAGAATATGCAATAATATGCATTATAACAGCTGCGAAAAACAATATTAATACTTTTACGTGGGAAATTTGCCACATATCAAAAAAATTTTCGATTGTCGTAAAACAGACTTTACAATGTCCAACAATTGTGGAAATGACGCAAATTTCCACATCTATATCTCCAGATGTATTAAAGATATCGGAAAATTAATAACGAATTTGGAAAGAGGACACATTATTCATATATAATCAATCAATAACTCATTTTTTTTTAATGTCCCATACATCAAAGCAGAAACAAGCCGACGATATATCAAATAATAAATATCTTAAGTGTTAAAAGTTGTATATTTTTTTTGCATACAATTATATTTCTTATTGATGAATTTAATTAAATTCATATGTTTTTCAAATTCCCGGGATTTCCCGGAAATAGAAAATTTTTTTTCTCGATTCCCCGAAATTTGAAAAGTCCGGAAAATAAAAACCCTAATCTAGATATCGTCCCTCCACGTCAAACTATCCAATATGCAAATTTGAACTTTTCAGAAGAGCACCAAGACTCTTCAATTGTGAATTTAAAGTCGGCGTATTCCTAAAAGTGCAGGTCTTCAAATATTTCTTGTTGAGTTATCTATCGTCCATGAGAATTTCAGCACTCTTAAACGAGGCATATCGCAAAAATTCAGGTTCCAATATAACGAATCTAAAATACCAATTTTGCATATTGGATAGTTTGACGTGGTAGGGACGATATATTGAATTATGAGAAACGTATTTGTGAAGTTAATTAATCTCTCTCCGAATAATCTACAGCCTCATTTTTTATTGTTGCATTGAAATTAAGGTGGAGTAAGTATTTATATCCAGAATGAAATAATTAGTATTTATGGTAAGCACAACTATATTTATCATTATACAGCAGTTTAAATTTTGTTCCTATTGTTTGTACATATATATCTAAAGATATTAGCAAAAATATGTTATTTGTACGGATTTTGCAATATATTTTTGGATCTTCATTGGAAAAAAATTTCATTGATCTAAGTGGATCCAACAGATTTCTATATAGTGATAATGCTGAATGCCTAAAAAAAAATTACCTAATTTTTCTGCGCCTTCCTGAGCCTTTTTGAGATTTTTCGGTATCATTGTGTTATTGCGTTGCAGTAATAATAATAAGGTAAGTATCGTATAACTATTTCATAGAGTAGACTAAACTTAAAACATCAAATCTTTATAAATTACACTTATAATAAAAAATTTTAATGCCAAGTACACACTATGGCATGTGACATAGCAATAATGTGGCAACGTTCATCATTTCCGGTATATTTCGTGGTGTAGCATTGCTTTCCATATGAAAAACATAACTGCCAGATGTATACAACAAAAGATACTCCACGATTACAGAGAGTAAGTAAAACTAATTTGTCAGTAGTTTGCGAAAAGCTTTTAAAAGGAAAATTCAAAAATGGAAAAGGCAGAGGCAATTCAGAGCATTTTGAAAAACCTGGAATATGTGTGCCCGCTCCTTAAAAGATTTCTCGTAGCATCTGATCCATCAAAATAATGACTCATGAAAAGGAACCACTCCTGTAATTATATCTATGATAATATAACTTTGTAAAAATCAGTAATAAAACTCTTACATTTTGGTCAAGATTCCCATGCTAGTAATGTAACTTTTAAAAAGGCTTTCCTGCCACTTGGAGTGTATCAGTGTATGGTACATAAAATAAAAAGATTTCTACAGCAAACTACTCTCATAAAAATGTGCTGCGAGTGACCAAATTTTGAATTTCTAAAACTTATAGTAGTGTACAAAGATCGAAAATGGCATATGTTCGTTTTTGTTTCATTTCACGGAAAAAATGCTTTACTTCAAAAGTTCCAAAATCGCTGATACTCGTGTATTTTTATTTTTTATTATTTAGGATAATCAGCTGCAAAAGTTTTTAGTTTATCTTTACTTTTCATGCGGTGAAGTTGTTTAAACCTCTTGACTTCTGAGTTTAAGGTACCTACGTCTAGTGCTATTATATAAAAAATACCACCCAATTCTATAAAAATTCTTTTAAAAATACTCAAAATCTGTGAACCTATCGCTAATAATTATTTCTGATTAAAATTTAAATAGTACCAATTGAGTCACGGGAGTACCAACGTACTTTTAAGATTTGAATTGTACCAAACAAAGTACAATTGTACCAACTTTATCATCCCTGGTAAGTATTAATAATCTCTTTGTTATTCATCAACAACATCTCATGTACTCACAAATGTTTGCAGATCCTTGCAACAAAGCATGTATTCACACTAGAGACCTGCGTAAACAGTCTTGAAATGTATATACGTAATGTTTTTTTAAATGTATTCACGTTGCATGTATTATACTAACTAAACCAATAATCAATGCTGTCGTACTATAAGCGAAGCACGATGGATGTACTGGTGTACGTGTATATCAGTGTTAACAAGTGGTGTCGCCAAGACTGCTTGTTTGTAACAAACACTCAAAAGAAGTAGTGTTGATTTGTGTGTATGGTTGTTATTTTGCATATTGTACGTTTCAGTGTTACCTGATTTACATTAAGCGTTTTTTCATGAAATTTCATGAATTTTGTTGCACGCAACTTTTTCTATTTGCTAATTGCAGCGCTATACCTTCATAGCGAACAGTCGATTAGCGGAATTTTTCTTACTTACAAAAAATTAAACAAACAAAAAATATTCGTAGTACATATTATTCATAATAGGTACATACTGTCTTTAATAAATAAGCTTTATGCTTTGCTGATATTTTTACATAGTAAAAATAACAAAAACAAAAAAAACCGCAAACAAAAAAATTAAACAAATTGATATTGAGGAATACTATATATACGTGTACCTCTAAACAAATAAACAATCATAAATAACAAAAACAAAAAAAGACCGCAAACATAAAAAAACACAAACAAATATCCCTTGAGGAATTCTTTGTATGAGTGCCTCAAATACAAAAAAAAATTGAAGTGAGTTCTAACGGCAGAAATGCTTATTTTACTGTGAGTTCTGAAACTCTTAATGAAAAAAATATAAATAATAAATCTGATGAAAGTCAATTTTTCGTCAGCGATCAACTTCGCTTTGTCCAATGCCAAATAGTAATGATGCATTAACATTACAGTTGCCTAGTACTTCTTCATATAAGTCAGTAATATCATCCCCTTCAGGCTCGTGTTCATCACTTAACAAAGTTATCACTACAGATAACAGCGGCTCTAAACTCAAGGTACAAGTCGGAATGGACAGATATATAACCGTGGTAAAGCGTGGGCGAAGCCCGAATTCTTCAAAAATTTCATCTGCTCCAAAAATGTCTAGGGATAACAGCGCAGCCTCAACTAATCGCCAAAACCGCTTCAAAATTTTGCAAGATGACAACGACAAACCCGAGGTATCCTCGAATAAAATATCCAAGCCGCCACCAATCTATTTGAGAAAAAAAAAATTCAAATGCCCTTATTAAAAAATTAATTTCGGTCATTGGTGAGAATAAATTTCACATTGTTCCAATAAAACGTGGAAACATAGATAAAACTAAAGTCCAAATTTATGACGAAAAAGATTTCCGCAAAATGGTTGCTGAATTTGAAAAAAATAAAACAAGCTTCTACACATATCAGCTTAAGAGCGCTAAAGGCATGCAGATCGTATTGAAGAGCATAGATTCTTATGTTGTTCCCGAAGAAATAAAAGATGCACTCGTCCTCCAGGGGTTTAAGGTAAAAAATGTGTCCAATATAATAAACAGAGAGAAGATTCCCCAACCCCTATTTCGTGTTGAACTTGAGCCTAATGATATAAAATTGAAAAAAAAAATGAGACGCATCCGATTTATAATTTGAAATACCTCTTGTACCGAAAAATCACAGTTGAAGAGCCACATAAGCGTTCAGGTCCTGTACAGTGCCATAATTGCCAAGAATATGGCCATACAAAAACATACTGCAATTTACCCTCTGTTTGTGTTATGTGCGACGAATTACATGTGGCACTGCTAGTTGCAATAAGCCAAAAGATCAAAGTGATAAAAAATGCAGTAATTGTGGAGGTAATCACACCGCTAACTACAGAGGTTGTCCTGTGTACTCTTTCGTAAAGAAGACTATGGTGCAAAAACCTAAATTAGCTCCAGCTCAATCAGCAAACGCTTACTCTGCCACTTTTGCGCAAATGAGCCAACCAGTTACTTCCCGTGTATCGTATGGAGATGCTGCTAAGACAAATTCAATTCCCACACAAAATGTTTCCCCGCCAAATAATTCAAAAAATACTGACGCAAGCTTTAATTTTAATCGCCTTGAAGCTACTATTGAAAATCTGGTGCAAACTATAAACAATTTTACAACAAATATGACTAGCATGATGCAAGAAATGCTGCGAATGCAGAATACTCTGCTTCAAGCATTAATTAATAAGCCATGAACACGTTAACAATATGTTTCTGGAACGCAAACGGCATTCGCCAACATAAAAATGAACTTGAGCACTTCCTCACCGAAAAAAATATTGATGTAATGTTAGTATCTGAGACTCATTTGACTTTGAGAAGTCTTTTTAAAATTTATGGCTACACTATATATGATACAAAGGACCCTAGAGGAAGGGCTTGCGGTGGATCAGCAATTCTAATAAAGTCAAGACTCAAGCACTATGTTCTTGATAACATTTGTGAAGAACACCTACAAGCAACAAATATTGGCATTGAAAGTTTTTGTACAAATTTTGTTATATCATCAATTTACTCCCCTCCCAGATTTTCAATCACTGAGAATCAATATGAGGATTTCTACAAATCTCTTGGACCTTGTTTTGTAGCAGCTGGCGACTACAATGCTAAGCATACGTTCTGGGGTTCGCGTCTTATTACCCCCAGAGGTCGAGCATTGTTCAACACTATTTCAAAAATGGGCTTGGATGTCATTTCGAGTGGGGAGCCCACTTATTGGCCTACTGACATACAAAAAATTCCGGATGTTATAGATTTTGGCGTCATAAAAAATATCTCTAGGGATTTAATTCAAGTTCAAGCCTCTATTGATCTTTCGTCCGATCACTCTCCGACGATCATTACAATTTGTAGTCCCTTAAGAAGTAACTTACCTGACCCATATGTGAAGATGATCAATCGTGTTAATTGGCTGAGGTTCAAAAAATATCTCAGTAGTCATTGTACGGAAAACATTACGCTTAGAACATCCGATGATATTGAATCTAACATTGCCAATCTCAGCGAGAATATTAAACAGGCTGCTGAACATGCCATTATCTCCCATCCGCAGACTGGGTTTAATAAAATTTATTCTACAGACATTGAACGTCTCGTACGTGAAAAAAGAAGAGCTAGAAGGGAATGGCAACAGCACAGATCACCACAAAATAAAATCAGATTTAAAGAGTGCACTAAACGACTCCAAGAGTTGCTTGCGTCTGAAAAAACTGCATCTCTTAAAAATTATCTGGAAGGTCTTGATGTCACACCAGCGTCTAATTACTCTTTGTGGCGCGCTGCTAGAAAGCTTAAAACACCCATTGAGTATAAGCCACCTCTACGCACATCTACCGGAAGTTGGGCAAGAAGCGATACTGAAAAAGGTAAAATATTTGCTGAGCACTTAAAATCCGTTTTTACGCCAAGCATATGTACTGGTGTTGCTGATTTGCCGAATGTAGTCGCACTACCCCTTCAACACATAAAGTTTAAGACGCGTGATTTACAAAAATTAATTGCCGAACTCAACCCGAAGAAAGCTCCGGGTATTGATGGAATTAGTAACCAGATGCTGATGAACTTGCCTCGTATTGCAATGAGAATCCTATTATTCATATTTAATGCCATTTTACGACTGGAGTATTATCCACACAGCTGGAAGCTTGCCAAGGTTAAAATGATTCCAAAGCCGGGCAAAGATCTAACCAAGGCTGAGTCATATAGGCCAATAAGTCTACTATCAACTATGTCAAAGCTTTTCGAAAAACTGCTCAAAACAAAATTGTCCCCAATGCTAATTAGTAGTGGGTGCATACCAGACCATCAATTTGGTTTTAGAAGTCAGCATAGCACCATTGAACAAACTCACAGACTGGTTCAATTTATAAGAAGAACTTTTGAGGAAAAAAAGTATTGTTCTGCGCTCTTTATTGACGTTTCCCAGGCATTTGATAAAGTGTGGCATGAAGGCCTAATTTTAAAATTGAAGACTTACTTACCAATAAACATTTTAAATATTTTGGAAAGTTACATTATTTCCCGTAAGTTCACTGTTGTGGAAGGAGACTTTACGAGTAGGCCTGAAACTATTTCATCCGGTGTGCCACAGGGGAGCATACAGCCAGAACTTATGGAGAATTAAAGTCAATGAACAAAAGTGTGTCCATATAACGTTCACCCTAAGAAGAGATACTTGTTCCCCTATTCGGATTAACAATCAAGTTGTTCCTCAACATTCACATGTGAAATATCTTGGTTTACACCTTGATCGACGACTTACATGGAAACATCACATTGACTCTAAGTTAACTCAAATGAAACTTAAATTAATTCAGGTACATTGGCTGATTGGTAGAAATTCAACACTTAGCCTAGACTGCAAACTTTTAATATACAAGTCGCTTTTAAAGCCAATATGGTGTTACGGAATTCAACTATGGGGCACTGCTTCAGCTTCAAATGTAGAGAAAATTCAACGAAGGCAAAATAAAATTTTACGCATGATTACATCGGCTCCATGGTACATCAAAAATTCAAATATACATCGCGATTTGAATATGCCACTAGTGACTGAAGAAATTGTAAAATACGCAGGCAAATATCTAACAAAACTCGAGTCACATCCTAATCCGCTTGCTCGTAATATTTTGAACTTTACTGGGCACATCCGCTTAAAAAAGAGAGATACACGGGCTCTAATATTCAACACTCTAGATGATGAAGCTGCTTGAAAACACTTTTTTCTTTTTGTTGCTTATCACTACTTATGTATTATTAATAACTATCACTAAGCTTATGTCCGACATTGGTCGGGCCTAATAATTTTTTTATAGATTTAAGATTTGAATACTTATTGTTAGTTCATATTTGAAGATACAATAAATAAAAAAAAAAAACATGCATTAAAAAAATATATAAAAAAGGGCGTAGATGCAATCTCTGATGCATTTTTGACAACTTTTTTGATATAAGTTGCTCCTCGAGGCCTCCTATTGACAAATAAAAAATTTTCATGCAACTAATTTCATGAAAAAAAATGCTTAATGTAAATTAGGTATGTGTGTGAAAGATGTAGATGGTAAGCTATTATGCGATTAACCGCATACAACTAATGCTAATGCATGTGTGTGCGTTTGCATGTGCGCAGAAAAATAAAAGATCATTCACACATACATGCATGACGTTTGTACAGGCGCTCACGCGTAGAAATAAGCAAGTATCACATATTCTTCCGTCACGAAGTATTTTATTCTTTACTCCTATACCTATAATACTGAAACAAATTTCTTGCAAACAGTGTTGTTAACGTTTCTTTTAGAAGATTTCGCTGTAGTAAAACATTTGAAAAATCCCTCATGTCTTAAAAGTTCTTAGAAGATATGTTGTGCAGGACACTAAATTCAGACAGTTGCAAGTAACTAATTAACACAAAAACTCAAGTGATGATACTGTGTATTCCTTTATTTAGTTTTAATTTTTTCACTTGAGTTAATACATTTGATATTGTTGGATGCATGTCTATAGAGTGTATTTACGTTATTAAAACTATATTTTGACCCTTATTTGCTTTAAATGATACAGATTTTGTTCTTGTACATACTTTATTTTCTTGAAGATTTTTTTCGGATGCAGGTATAGAGATACAGGATGCAGAATATTTACATGCAAAACGACCAAGTACCTGAGACACAAATTTAGGCATTTCTTGGATATTTTTCAATTGAATTTTTTAAGTACTTGCATCCCTTTTTTATTTTTGTTATTCTAAATGCTCAGAATTACATATAACCATTTTTTTTAATTCAAGTGCACAAAAAATACAAAAAGAATATAAGTTATTGTTCAACACACATACATACATACATACATATCGCACATTTACTCAAATAACGTAATAACTCAATAAACGAAATTTTTGAGTTAGCGATGCAGAGTTAATCCTCATATCGTAATTCATGTTGTGTAAAAATTTCATACAAATTTCTTGTTTACTCAACTCTTGAGAGAAAAATAAAATTTCCTTTTTCCATTAAGTCGCGTGTAAATTGAAAACTTCAAACTCATTTTCTGGCAAACTGATTTTTTTGAGTTAAGAAGTTCTTTGAGGAAATGAGGGATATGTTAATTTAAACTCCACCGTAAAAACTTGTGTATCTATTTTTCTTTCTTTTTTAGAAGTTAATAATATTTAAAAAAAATCCATATGCTTATTTACATAAGTATTTCTGTAGATACGACTTATTTCGCACAAGTGTGGAATTCTTATTTGTAAAATACATACCTCCCTCGCACTCACACATAAGAATACATTCAAATGAATACATGAGTATATCTTTCTACTCCTCATTATTTATTGTAATAAACTTATTGTAGGAATAAGCTTTTGCTAAAAAAACAAGTTTTATCAAAAGGCAAACATTTTTAATATTAATATTGCCCGGCATCGGCAAAAAATTTTTATAAGACTAATAACCGGAGTACTACAATAGCATTGCTTAATTTTTCGACAAGTGTGTCTCTAAAATCCCAATTTAGATTTTCTTAAAAGTGGTACTAAGTTACCAATTCCAATAAGAATCGTACATGAATGAAGTTAAAAAATACCGACTAGCACCCGGTAAGGGCTGTTCTAATAAAAATCCAAAACTTTTTTTTATCAACTCAAACAAAAATTCATGTACAGACTATTATTAAGCTATGGCATTTCATTGATTTGGCATTTGGTTACTAACTTTTGATATTTTACAGTTTATAGGTAAAAAAAAGTATGTGTAATATAAACATATTTGCAGAATTGTGCAAGATTATATAGTTTTCCGTACATAAATTACTAGACCAATACAATATTGTGCAAATGGTCTTGCATCGTAGCATGTGCAAAATGGTTCAGTATATAGATACTCACCACTAAGAATTGTTATTGTGAATTGGGCTAATGTTTTCTGGATAATTAAAGCATTCATTTGGAAAGTGAGACAATGTAAATTTTGAAAAATTTCAGGTATTAATCTTTATGTGTTAAACTTGTTACGAATTCTTATTTCTAACCAACTTGTAAAAATTGACTTCCTAAACGTATCACTCAAATACCAAATTCTTAGAGGTAATTTATGGCAACAGCATCAACAAGTGACGACCAAGTTCACCCGCTCGTTTTGGTTCGCAACAATGTAGGAATTGGTTAGTCTTATAGTGTATTTTCGGAATTATTATTCAATTATAAATGTATTTTATATTTACTATTATTGAATTATTAATTTATGTTTGTCATTATTATTAGCAGTCGATTTATTAAATTTTTGGCGAGGCCGAGTATTCTGATGAATTATTTACCGTTTTGATCTAATGAAATTATTAATCAAATTAAAATTGGAAAGTAGGATGTATTTCAATTTGATTTTAAGCTTAACGGAAGTTTTAGAATTGCACACAAAATAGTCAATATCTGATGATAGAATATCCAACTCATTTCAATTCAAAATATCTAGCCATAACCGCCAAAAAAAAAGCTTAACCGACAGATTTGTCGACCTCGTTTTTTACGAAAATCGATTACTCACGATCGCAAATGATAAATTTTTTTGAAAAAATTAAGTTCGAAAATTATGTCGCTTAAGCTTTTTAGGCGCTTATGGCAAGATATAGTTAATGGGAGTGCTTTGTGCATTGCCTGTAATAAAAATCAAATGATATTCACAGCAATTTTAAATTGTTGTCAGACTATAAGTAAAAGGTCAAAAGTATCATCCAAAAATTATATTAATTAAAAAAAAAGCAATGTGTTTCCGATCACAGGGGAGATGTGTAAACATCTAGTAATGAAAATTTTTTTTTAAGTTGGAATTTATTGAAATTTATTTGCTGGTAGTTTAGCATGCCTATATACGTATTTCATTGGCGCTTGAACCAAATCATCATCATCTACTGATGATTTGGTTCAAGCGCCAATGAAATACGTATATAGACATGCTAAACTACCAGCAAATAAATTTCAATTATTTTATGTACACTTCTGACAATATGTCAAATAATGGATTTTCTTTAAATTTTAGTAATCAATAAAAATTTACTGGTTAAAAAATAATTTTTTCTGAAATTTTAGTAGTACTGCAATAATTAATATTGGCTTATGGTAACTAAAATAATATACATAAATCTTTGACTCTACTGTATTTAAAAATTAATGGAAAACTGCATCTATAGTACTAGAATTATTAGTTATGGGGGCTTGTGGGGAATTGCTCATATGCAAGTGGAAAACGTCAGATAAAAATTTTGTTAAAGCCTGCGACTGTGGGTTTGCAAAATTTGTATTAAAATCTCCACTCATAATAATTGCCATGAGATGAAGATTACACCCAATTGTCGTGCACCAGATTCAGTGTAAGGCAACAGTACGTAATGAAGAAATGTTATAATATTATAAATTCTTTATAAAGACTGCTATATATCTTTTAAACATATATTTGACATTTAAAACGCTCTTTTATTTAAAAGTTTATATATATTTTATTTATTTTATATTTTTCAACTTTTTAACAAAATTATTCCCACTGGCAACACTAGTACACTTCTCAAGCAATTTCTATTAAAATTAATTCCTGAAGGTATGCTTTAAAATTCGGATGACTGTATTTCTATGCAGCTGTTAAGTTTCGTTGTACTTCTTGTTGGTATGATTACACTAATCCACTCATAAATAGCTTATACCGATTTGATCTTGCACAAAATTTGTGATTGTGTTGTGAAAAAGATTTTAACCCCCCAGCGTATAGATGTTTACACATCAAAAAAAATATTTAATAAAAGCTTTAAGAGGTCATACAAAATGTGGGTTTGTTCGAATAGCAGATAAGACATGTAAATTTTCAGCTGAGGTGTTATATTTGTGTATACATATTAAGACCGATGTAATGGCAATATTATTATTATATTAAAAATATTATATATTGTTGAATAGACAATTACGTCTTATATTGTGATTTTATAGAAAAAATTAAGAAACATTTGAAGCAAAGAAAATGAGATCAATAATTTAGACAAAAAGAAAAAATGTAGAAAATTTAATTTTATAATCAAAATTGGATTTTGAATTTTTTCGAAAAGTATTGAATGTATGAGAATAACTTTTTCTTCAGTTTGCAAAGCTATTGCATTAAATTACAATGTTTTCTAATATATGATTTTATAAAACTTTATTTTGTTTGTTTTGATTGTTTGAGCTAATAAGGCCTAAGTTATTTGTAATGTTAATAAAAACGACTTTATTACATTTTTTCCCAACGTTTCGTCAATTGTTTGTTAACTTCTTCAGGGGACTTTTTCGTAATAATTGTTTATTTATTCCATTAAAATTTTTTGTTTAAAAACAAATTTTTTTAATAATAAAAGTATATAAAAAAAAGTATATTAAAACCGTGTTTAATAATTTGTTTCATGTTTTGTAATTTCTACAGTTTTTAATGCAATAAAGCCGTTTTATTAACATTAGAAATACCTTAGGAGTTATTAGCTCAAACAATTGGAATACACACATAAACATTATTAGCTAAAGAATTTAAAATTCAAATAAAACTTTATTTTATTGGGAAAAATTGTGATAGAAAAATTTTAACATTTTCAGAAAATCTCCTCTCCTGCCTACATTTATGTATAGAATGTTAAAAGTTTCTTACAAGTTGCTAACAGTAAGTTTGTTAATAATAAGAGTACAAAAAATGTTCAAAAAGACCGTAATTTTCTTTTTGCTACATCCAAATTTAGATTTTTTCCAAAAAAATATGCTAACTTTCTACCAATGCTGGATGTAGGATGCACCATCAAAAATCTCTCAAATTTATTTCGCAGGCTTTTTCTTAATAAATACTTAATCATTTTTTTAAAATATTCCAAAAAAATTAAGAATACTTTCTTCACAAAATATAAAATTTTCTCCTAAATTTCAAAAATACAAATTGCAAAATCATTCTGTACTACAATTTTTGAGAAATCAAGCACATTTTTTTTCATATAAATCGTAATGAAGTTTTCTTTTAAAAACAACAAAAGCAAATGATTTTTGCCAAGTAGTAAAGAAATTATGTAAAGGGTGTTTTTTATAGAGTGACACAAGTTTAAATCATAATTACACAGAAAAAAATGATTTGTAAATACAATTAATTTTTTTGTTATATCAATTAAATAATTAATTGATTTTGAACCTACAACGATTTTTGTAAATACAATTAACGAAATTGTAAGTTAAAGGAAAATCTTAAAAATATTTTCAATTAAATATATCAACAAATAATTTGTTGAGTTTTATTTATTTTTTCAACATTTATTTTTGTTAGATTTCAAAGTTATTTCAATTAAAGTTATTGTTATATTAACAATGTGAATTGTTGAATTTCCGTATCATATTTGTTATATTAACATAACAAGCTTTTCATACACAATCACAATCCTATAAACGATTTTTGCTTGTCTGCGAAAAACACTAAATGTCTTTGGGCGGAGTTGAACCGGCAACCTCAGGACTAATAAACTAACTCGCTTACCTCTCAGCTAAAGAGCAACACTTTATTAGATAAGCAAATAATGGATACACACAAAACATGATTTCTTGTTTTTTCTAGATGTGGCATTTCGTTATGATATAATTTAACAAATAATTTTGTTGAGTAGTTTAATTGACTACAAAAATTTTAATTTGTTATATCAACAATTATGATTGTCAATTTTTAAATTAAATTTTAACAATTTGTTTTCTTGGTTGCATTTCGATTATATTTTTTTCTGTGTAAATAAGGTAATATATTTTTAATATCAATGAAACGTCCTTCATTGTAAAGAAAATTTTGTGAAACAAATGTTTAAATATAATTTCTGTCATAGAAGGCGCAATCTGGAACACCAATTTTCAAAAACTTTTCGCATTCTGATCATCATCGTTTTTGAAAACATATGGGCCAATGACTCCGCCAGCCCATAAAGCGCACCAAACAGTAGTTTTCTATACATGCAACGATGGGTCGACAAAAGCTTGTGGATTTTCCTCACTCCAAATGCGACAATTCAGCTTATTAACGTACTAAAGGGTTGCATTTGTACACTTATAAGTATAGCCAAAACAAGTATACTATGGTATGTACCATATAATTGTAGTGTGAGCGAAAGAACTGGTATAGGAGTTATTGTGTGTGTGTGCTTTTCCAAATTACAATGCAATTAAAAACTGATAACAACTGCTTCTTGTATTGCTGCTGAGCACCTGTTTGTATATGTTTTTGCTCAAAAATACATGTTGTAATACAAATATATGAAAAAACCACTGTTGAAACAAATACATGATGAGTGCGCACGTTTGTTAGATTTTTTGTGGAGGAGCCAAGTATATATAGAGAGAGAGACAATTTGGCTCTGGCTGTAATTACACATGCATATTGCGTGTAATTTTTTTGTATTTGCAGCTTACGTGTTTCATGTATCATTTACTTACATATGTATGTGAAATTTTGCTTTTATTCATTAATTCATCAGCCATGTATATATTTTCTCAACACATCATAAGGCACTTATGGTAAAAGCAGTTTTATGTATCTTATTTCTTTAGAAAAACAAATACAAATAAATGTGTTGTTTTCGTTTGCTCATTGCCCAACCATACAATAATTGCTTGAAAAAAATCAACATTAAGAACTAGTAACAGAAACGGTGAATAATATAATTGTTCATACAAGTACCAAAACACAAGCAAAACAGATGCAAACAGGTATATCTCTGCAAGCCTATATTACGTTACCCATTCATTATCGATTATGTACGCCATAAAATGGATGTAGTGCAAAATGAGTTTGACGAAAAGAACAATTATTTTGATTAAAAATTTCAACAAATTGCACGCGTTGGTCTGATGTAAGTCGATTCGTAATGAAATTTTAAAGCAAATTTAACAAAAAGCAACTATCAGCTGTTAAATGGGTGCTCAAATAAAGCAGTGATACCAACTCAAAGTTGTGACACTCTATAAAAACACCCTATACTAACGATTTACCATAAGTGGGCATTAAGTTAAAGGCAAGTTCATCCTACCTGTCATTTTTATCGTGATGTTCAGTCATGTGAATTTGCCACTTTTTCACTTTTCGTGAATATTTTTTCTCTCGAAATATTTCCACTTCTCACCAAATTGCAATCGTGAATAATTTTTCCCTGGAAATTTGTTCCTTGTTTTGATTCCCCTTATCGTGAATAATATTTTTCACGTGGATTTTTTCACTTTTCCCTTAGTTTTTTTTTTCACTTTATTTTTGCAGGGGAACTAAATTATTACATCGAATAATTTCGATATATTCCTTTGAATTACATATTAAAAGTTATAAATATTTTTTTTAGGACAAGATTAGTAAATAAAGTTCTTGATTCTTAACAATAATTTCCTGCTTCACCTTTTTTCATGGAGTATGAATCTCTTTGGTTCATACACGGTAAATTTTATGATGGTACACCGCGCGGTGGTATACTAAAGAATTTTTCTCCACTGCACCTAGAATATTTAAAAACACAAATTTAAAGTTAAAAAAAAATCATTTGGAACCTAAAATTTGTATATTTCTTTTTATTTAACTTAAATTTGTCTGATTTTCAATTAATTTTTAAGCATTACAAATCTTCTTTCCTTTTTTACATTCACGGGAGTAGTATGTTTATGGTGTTTCGTTATCAAAAATCCCATACATTTTTGGGATCATGCAGAGTTGGAAACATGGTGTAAGAAATCTACTGGTAGTAAGTTATATGCAAGCATTTCGAAATGCATTTTCCATCCCTGAATGTTATTTCTATTAGGGCGGATCCGATCGCTGAGCAGCTTCGGCAACTGGGCTGGCACGACTTGGCTTGGCACGACTTGGCTTGGCTTGGGTTGGCTTGGCTTGGCTTGGCTTGGCTTGGCTTGGCTTGCCTGGGTTTGGCCGGGGTTTGGTCGGGGTTTGGGTGGGGGTTTGGGTGGGGTTGGTTAGGATTTGTATACTAATTTTTTATGAGAAAAGTAACAACGATGATATAAGTGCTACCCTATTGTATTGTTGTTCTGTTGTTAAAAGTTCTGTTGTGGTTTTTTTTTTTTCGTTGATATGTATGAATGTGTTTGGTATGTAGCTACAAGTTTTTAAAATTGTGTGTAATCAGATTCGGTTTCTGTTGTAGTTTTTTTCATTGATGTATATGAATGTGTTTGAAACAGTTGATTTAAGTCGGTATTTTAGTTTCATCGATCGGTACGCTACACAAAGAGAGTGTAGTGTTGTTTCCATCCCTGGAAAAAGTGTATTTCTTGGCGCGTTAAGATTTGTGGTTTTTATATTTTAATAATATTTCTTGGCGCGTTAAGATTTGTGGTTTTATAATTTCTTTGTATTCGCTTCGTCCGTGGGTGGTCAAGTTAATTGTTTGAAATAGATTTCTTAATGTGTGAAAAAAAGTTTAATTGTTGGCGCGTCTAGATTTGTGGTGTAAAATGTATGAAATATTTAGTTTAGTGCTTTTAGTTGGAAGAAAAAATGTAATAGAAAAAGGTATATTTAAACTTGTTTGTGGTTCTGCAAATATATGAAAAATATATTTCTGATTACGAATTTTTGAGAAAAGTAACAACGATGATATAAGTGCTACCCTATTGTATTGTTGTTCTGTTTTTAAAAGTTCTGTTGTGGTTTTTTTTCGTTGATATGTATGAATGTGTTTGGTATGTAGCTACAAGTTTTTAAAATTGTGTGTAATCAGATTCGGTTTCTGTTGTAGTTTTTTTCATTGATATATATGAATGTGTTTGAAACAGTTGATTTAATTAAATTGTTTGAATACTAAAGCTTGACTCTAACCATACACAACAAAGTTGATTAGAAATAAAAATCAAAACAATACTATTTATGTATATATGTATATTTTATTTGTTAATTTGTTTGAAAATTTTATTATATAATAAAAAATAGTAAAAAAATAAATCTCATATTGAAGTATATATATATATATATATATATATATATATATATATATATGTATAATATTATTGAAGTTCATCTTTATTGATCCAAGAATTATGTTGATTGGAAAATCCCAACCATTTTACGTACGCCTGGTGTCCCTTAGTTTTAATAACATTTTCAATCAAGTATGTATTTGGAAAATGTGTCTTTAATAGTTCATGTTCATAGAATCCACCAACAATCGGATTCATTTGATAGTCTTCCAATAAATAAGTAATGGGGTTTGTGTTCTGTAAGGTACGAATTTTAAAAATTTCAGTTGTCCAGTTTGGAGTATATCCTTTTGAAAAAATATGTTTATATTTGCTAATTCGAACGTGATCTCCAACTTTTAGTTTACCAAATTTATATATTTTGGGATGATTATAGACTTGTTTTAGTATAGAACTTTCATTTTCTGTGTTAACAGACTTTGGCGTCATTCCAATTGTTCTATGCTTTTTATTATTATATTGATTAATTAAATCCTTGCATATATGTATCCATTGATAATTTCCTTGTAGACTAAAATTTTTCCACATCATTCCTTTTAGTGTTCTATTAAATCGTTCTACAATAGACGCTTTCATGATACTATATGTAGAATAGTGGTTGATATTATGTTTTATCATCAAGTTTTGAAATATTTTATTATAGAACTCTTTACCATTATCGGTTTGCAAGTTTTTTGGAATTCTCTTTAGCGAAAAAATAGATTGCATAGCATTGGTTATATCTTCACTACTTTTAGATTTTACGGGTACAGCCCAAGCAAACTTTGAAAATGTATCTATAACTGTTAAAATAAATCTATAGCCTTTGTTATATTTTGAGTAAGCACCCATTTCAACAAGATCTGCTTGCCAAAGATCATCAATTCCCTTGATCACCACTCGACGTCGAATGAAATTTCTACGGGCTTGCTTATGAAGCTCCTGAACCACTTCTTGTCGCTCCATTTCTAACGTCTATCTTACAGATTACATCAATTTAAATGCTGCTGATATTGAATTTAAATCAAAAACGATTTACATATCTATGTTTTAATGGTTTGTAATGAGCTTCGTTTTTTCATTTAGACGTTCTTCAACTGAATCAATTTTGTGATTAAATAATGATTTCATTTCATTTAGTGATTGATTGAGATTATTTAGTATTATACTTTGATCATATATTAATTTACTTAAACGTGTTTCTACATTATCAAATTTTTCTGTAGTCAACACGTTTTGTTGTTGTATTATTTCGTTAAAACGATCCTCCATTTCCTTAATTCTCTCCATATATATTGTATCCAGTTGTTTCTTTATTTCACTTAAATAACTTTTCATGTAAATTTTGTTTACAGCATCGTTTTCCAATACAGGACTAGCAATATTTTTTATTCTCCGCAAGTTAAAGTTGAAATTACGATCACTATCCAAATGAATCTTGAAATGTTGATTTTGGTATCTTGCAGATTTTTCAATATAATGTCCAAACTTATCGATAGGCATTTTATGAATATGAATTGTTTGTACATTTTTAAGTCTATTTATATAATAATTTTTGCTTCTCTCAATTCCTCAATAATTGATATAATTTCATTATTATGATTTGAGTGACCAGCTGTTGTTGATGAAATCAAAAGACGCAATCTATCAACCAATTCATTAGGATCATCCCAATAAACATAATTATGCTTTTTTCTATTCAATTTCATTAAACCTTTTCCCTTATGAATTTTCTGTTGTTTAAATAGGTTTTTAATAATCGTTGTATATTTAATTGAACGATTTCCTTTAATTTGTCCATTAATACTGTTATTTCGTTTATGGACATTAGTCATCTCCAATATTTGTTTATAATTATTTAAATCTGTTTTATTATAACTGATTGGGTTCTTATAAACTAACAATTCATATAAGCCTGATGTGAAGGGCCATTGTAAATTACCTACAGTAATATTGGTTGAATTGAAAGCGATGGGTTCATTACCCAGTCTCCATATTTGATTTTTATCCTTATGAGGACCATAGGTTTTATCATATATATTTAAGTTAACTTTTGATAAATTATATTGAACACTTTCATTGGGATGTATTGCAATGGTGTTATCATCATCATTGCTATCATCCTCATTATCAACATTATCATTATTATCATCATCATCATCATCATCATAGTCATCATGATCATTTTCATCATCAAATGATTGAAACGTGTTTGAACTTTTCTCGATTTTCTTGTTATTAGAGCTTGGAGAAAACGTGTTATAATCAAGCTTACTCTTTTTATATGGTGTACTGAAGGCAACTTTATTATTCTCAAGATCATGTTTAAAAGAGTTATCCGGATAATTTTCATGTTTTATAATGTTATTATTATTATTATTATTAGTTGATTAAACTAATTCTTTTAATGGTTTTGATATTGGTTTCAATGTCTTTTCCAACAATTCATCATTTGCAATTTCTCCAAGCAAAATATTCTTATATTTCTTTTTTAAAATATTTCGAGTTTTAATAAGATTATTAACTAGATTTGTGTTCATATTTATAGGTTGAATTAGAAACAGATTCAAAACAGATCAGTTTAGCAGTTTAGCAGTATAGCAGTATAGCAGTATAGCAGTATAGCAGTTTAGCAGTTAGCAGTTTAATAGTTGAGAAGCTATTAGTTTAATAATTAATCTTGTACTGATTTTAAAGTATCTGTAATATTTCTTTTATAGCTTTATAAATATATCGAAACCTTTTCTATATCGACCATTATTCATAGGATCATCTTTGTTAATAACTAGAAAACCATATTTTTCTTTCCAACACTCGGTACATAACTCATGAAATGTTTTCAAAGTCATATCAGAACCAACATGATCATTGTAAAATATACTTAATATTCATTGCATCCTGTTTGAAAATTATAATCATATTAGCATTATCGCGAATCAAGTGTTTTGGTATACGTGTATATGTTTGACATAAATAAAAACTATCAATATCTTTATGACGACCCATACAGAAGTAGGCACGTACATGATTTTGTTTCTCACAAGCTATATCGTCGAATATAAATACTGAATTTGGTTTAACTTCGTCTGGCGATAGAACATCATCATTATTGGAAAATGATGAAAAATTTATCTCCTTAATGGGTTTAATTAGACTTTCTAAGTACTTATATTTCGGTTGTTGTGTTGATTTTGAATATAAGTAAATATTTTTAAATTTCAATCCATGAGGACTTTCAATAAGACTGATCATAACATTTGTTTTTCCGCAATTTGATGGACCCACAATAAGAGCTCGAATAGAATTCGGTAGTAATGAACTATGACGAATTTTATTTGATGAATCGAGCTTTGATTCGATATTCCTTACATTAATCCTTTTATGTTGTTTAAAAAAACGCATTCTGAAATCTAATGATAACATAATATATAAACCAGTCTCTTTTATTTGTTTTCAATCAATTTAATTTCAACCTTTAATCGATAAAGTATCAATAGATATGACAATCATTTATAAAAAGTTATTCAGTCGCCATCCATCCTTCATTGGTAAAGGTTTTCTAAATAAAATAATTAATAAACTTCCCATTGAACTTCATCTACCCGGTTATCAATTTTGCGGACCTGGTACAAAATTAAAGAAACGTTTAGCTAGAGGTGATCAAGGAATCAATCCATTGGATACTGCTTGCAGAGAGCACGATATAGCATACTCAAACAATAAAGATTTAGAGAAAAGACATATTGCTGATAGAATTTTAACTGAAAAGGCTTGGCAAAGGGTCAAAGCAAGCGATAGTAGTTTGGGTGAAAAATCAAACGCTTGGTTTGTTGCTACTGCAATGAAAGCAAAAACAAAATTCGGTATGGGTAACGTTATTAGTAAAACTAAAAAGTCGTCTCCAGTAAATAAACATCAACTATTTAGACATGTATTGAAAAGTGCAAGAAAGAATATAAAAAAAAGTGAAAACTTGAAAGATGCTATAAAGATTTCACGAAAAGTTGTAAACAATATTTTCAAGGGGAAGAAAAAATCGTTAATAAAAACACCTCGAATAATACCGTTACCAAAATCTGGAGGTTTTCTTCCACTTGCCCCTATATTTGCTGCACTGGGTGCACTTGGTGGTTTAGCTGGTGGTGTATATGGTATTACAAAAGCAATCAATGCAGTTAAAAATGGAAAGGAACAGCTGACTGAAGCAAAACGACACAATAATACAATGGAAGCCATTGCGATGGGAAAAGGCATGTTCTTAAAACCATATAAAAAAGGACTTGGATTATATTTAAAACCTTATCAACAAAATTTTTAATGAAGCTACCTAAAAGAGCCCTTTCTGATGTAGACTTGAGAAAATATGCAAAACATATTCCAAATTTTAGAGGTGTGTTTATGTGCAACACTCTTCCAAGCAAACCATTTAAAAAAGAATGTGGAATAATCAATCTGGATACTTCAAAGGGACCTGGCACACATTGGGTAGCATACTGGAAAAACAACAATCAAATCGAATATTTTGATAGCTTTGGCAATTTGCAGCCACCAAAACAATTAATAAAATATTTAGGAAAAAACATTAGTTATAATTATGATAGATATCAAAATTTTAATACAATAAATTTTGGTCATTTATGTTTAAAATTTTTGTTTTCGAAACTAAAGTAAAAAGAAACTATAAATGTTTTAATAAAATACATCGGTTAAGAATTAAAAAGATCTTGTTTTATTTATATATATATAAAAAATTTTTTTTTCATTTATTAAAAATTTTAAAAGAAATATTATAATTAAATAATTTTTCTAATTTCGCTTGTTAGAGGTGAGTATTCGATTAAGCGATCATGAATAACTAAACAGTATGCTGATGTTTTTTCTGGAATTGGTTTGTTTGCTTCAGTATCAAATTCAATTCGTACATCAATAGGTCCAATTTTAACAGTTTCATTTTGATGTGAAACATCAACAACAATAAGCGGTGCGTAAGACTTGTAATCGTTAACATCTAGCAATGGTTCAGGTTCTCGCATGTAAAAGCTTTGTTGAAATTTTGCATACATATTATATAGTACAGAATACTGGCCATTTTCAAAACGATTATTTAAATCGTCATATGGATATGACTCTGAGTTTAGATATACTTTTAAATTAGAGATATTACAATGGTC
This sequence comes from Tachina grossa, assembly GCA_949987645.1. NCBI lineage: Eukaryota > Metazoa > Arthropoda > Insecta > Diptera > Tachinidae > Tachina > Tachina grossa. The sequence continues at coordinate 3,727,798 of OX465279.1, read as the reverse complement.
AAATATATTTCCTTGTTCTTTACTTTTCTCTTTTTGTAAACCAATTATAAGAAATCGTGGTCTTTCGTTTTGTGGAGAAAGCTTCACATTCCATAAAACCTTTGTATTCGTTGGTAGTGCAGGATTTACATGACAATCCCAACTACGAAATGCAATTGGTATAGAATTTTTGTTGTTGATTATCTTAAACATTTCCAATTTTGCAAAGTCTGATAGTTGAATATGCGGCATTTTCCATATTATATCCAGAATTGTTAATTTCAACTGATCAGTTGTATTTGTAGAATAATATGATCTCTCATCGGATGTAGAACGTTGAAGAATGAGCTCATGTTTCGAATTTAATAGTATTTTGTTATAATCTTCAGCAAACCCCATCAACATTTTCAGAGGTATACAACAGCTAAAATGACTTTTTTCTAAAACAAAAGTTTCGTTAAGACACCAACCAGCGTTTTTTAGTGTAGCACTTTCAGCCTTATTCAATGATACAAAATTTTTCATGGTGGCTGAAATTCCAAGTTTGCGTGTACGATCAACTTCAAAACCATTAATTTCATAACGAATTTCATCAAACAAATATGAAACAAAGTTGTTTTTAAATTTCACATCTATAGCTGGAATCTCTTTGTTTGCTTCCGTCTTTACTATAAAGCCATGAATGTAAATCATACTCTCACTTGGTAAGACAAAGAGATCCTGATTTTGAATTGGTATACGAATTTCATCATTGTTGTTGAATGATTTTAGATATGGAGAGTAACTATGATATTCTCTTTTTACAATACTCTCATCATATATAGGTTTTTGAAGGACATTTAGTATTTCATTCATGGTTGAAGATTAAATCCTAATGATTTTAAGTATTCTGTATTATATGATGTTAACAGTTTTTTATTTTTTATACTTTCTCGAATGTGAGTTGGTGCGGTATTGAATGGAAATCCTCTTTGCATTACGTTTTTATTGTAAATGATCATTATTCTGGTTTGAAGTGAAGTCTAAGAGTGATTTTTTCTCTTCTAAAATTTATAAGTTCACCGTCTTGATTTAAGATTCTAATCGTTATGTTGTTTATTTGCTGACAGTTGACGGGTAAATAAATAACATTTCGAGGTTTTTCACTTATTTTATATCCTGGAGGAACATCAAGAGGAAATTCATGAATAACATGATTCGAAGTATTATTAATAAATGATCCGGTTGTTAAGTTGCTTTCAATGCGTATTGTATTAACATCCGTAATATGTGCAGGTAAGTCAGATTCAAATAACCTTGTAGTATTCAATTGATTAATATCTACAATCATCACTTCCAAAGATTTATCATTTTGAAGATTTTGATCAGTGTTATAATATGCAGTTGAATTTACTTCTAATTTTCTTTTGCTAAATCCGAGCAACTTTCCTATACTGTTTGGTTGTGAAAAATCTATATCCATTGATGAGGTTATTTCAGTTTTAAGTGTGTTATTGTTAGCTTCAATTATTAGATAAATTGGTTCATCAATATCTTTTAAGCTTGAGTTTAAGAAAAAATCAATATCCTCAAGTTCATACGAACCAACCGGAATAGTAATAATATGATTTCCTATATGAAACAAATTGTTGTGAACATCTACATTGGGTATGGAATTGAATGTTACAAAATCAATAAGTCCACAAACATATTTTGTAGGGAGTTCAATTGGAGGAAAATATTCTCCAACCAGAGTTGAAGTGTTTCCGATTAAAGATATTGTTATTGACATTTCAAGTATTCAGAATGAACTAATGTTTGATGATTATTTTATCTGATTTAAGTATTAAATAATAAATCCAAAAAAAAATAATGTTTTTTATAATTTTATGTTTTCTTTATTAATATTTGATTTAATAAACTTTCTTAAGAGTATTACATTTTTTTCAGCACATATACAATATTTTCTATGATAACAACAAATATTTACAGATTTATCATTTTGATATAATGTTTTTAAATTTGGACAATTTAGATCATCTAGGTTATAAAAATTAATTTTATCCTTAAAAATATTTTGAATCCACTTAATTTTTTCTAATCCTTTAACATAATAAATAAAATTTTTATCTTTAACATGCGCAATATAATATTCCTTAATATTTGTTAAGGTTGAATCGCCATCTTGCCATTTTAATCCGTGATGATGATTATAAAGCCAATTAATTGAATCTTTTTCTTTTGTTGTCAACAATGAATATGGAAAAGGTGGTTTAATAATAAATGTTTGTACTTGTATATCGTTAATTGAAATACTCAGTTATTTTACAATGAATTTATTGTTGAGATAAAAACCTTGTACATCTACAACTAATATTCTCTCCTCAGACATTGTGTAATACTAATCAAGTCACAACGACGACTGTAGAACTGTTTATAAAGTCTATGTTTTTAAATTATTATAAAAATTCATTATACATAATGCTTGTTCCCAACTTTTATCGATAAGGAACATTTACAGGTATCAGGTCCACAAGTTGTTTCATTGTTGAAAAAACTGATTATTCATTGTTTTTCTTATTTTAATTTTTTTTATTTATGTTAAATAAATGTTCTTAACACATCAACAACAAAGTTTATATTAAGTAGTAGTAAATGTATTTCATCATATTAGTTAATTTATAATATTTCCATATCCAAATCATGAGTATAATCTTGAATGTTGATTAATGTCATATCGGATCGGTATGTAGTATCATCCTCAGAAACCGTCTCAATTTCACCATTACTTAAAATTCTCTCGTATTCAACTTGACGGTATTCGAAACATGAAATATTTAATCGACGTTTCAAGTAATTGCTGTCATATGTACAACGGATTCTCAATTTTATATTATCTTTGTATTGAAGTTGAAAATGTCTATAAAATGGAGCCGAACTTTCAATTATTCCTGCAATATTTTTTTCTTTTTTTACTAAATCTTGCCTAAATGCTTCAATAGCTTGTTCGACAGTAAAAGATTGATTTATAGGTGGTGTAGAGTCTTCTTGTTCTTCGTTTGATTTATATTCTGTTTTTGCTGTTGACTCGTTGTTTTTATTTAAATCATTATTGAACTTTAAAAGTTTGAAATTTAGTTGTATGCTCACAGTATCATTATTTGGTAATTTTATTGCAAATTCTGTATTTTTAAGTTCATTTTCACTCAAATCAATAGGTAATGAAGCTGAAAACACTTGTATGATATAGATATATGCAAACAATGTGATAAAAATATTTCTCATTTTAGTTTTTCTTTTTAATAGATATGTTCTTAAGTTAGCGATATATTTTTGAATGAGATGATAAGAATTGTTTCTCATATTTATATACTAATTTAATAATCTTCATATTGAAATGAGTCATCACCATCGCTAGCACCACCAGCTGTTTTCTTAACTTTACTATTATTGACAATTTTTTGAGGGAGGGGAGGTTTTTGCTGATTTTTATTCAATGAGCGGATACCAGTCTTACCATTATAAGATTTAGCTGGATCACTAAAAACATGTTCATCTATTTCACTATAAACACATGATGGTTTGTATGAGTATACATTTATATCTTTAAAACCACCCTCATAGACTGTTCCAACTAGTGATATCATACCACCGATAACCTCAATTTTTATATGTTGATTGTGACTAAAATGAAATATTGGAATATTTGTTGGCATTTCTTGTCCTCTATTAAGAGAAAAAATTTGAGTTCTTGTCCCTCCTTCTGCGGTTAGGAACACCTGCATTATAATATCCAAAACTACTGCATTTATTATTTGAAAAGTTTTCCACTGTGCATGACAAGTACAATATTTATCACCAGTTTTTAAAAATTGACCCCAATACATATTTATCAAAGTTTTAATTTAACTGAATCTCTTTTTATATATGCATATATATATATATATATATATATATATATATATATATATATATATATATATATATATATATATATATATGTATATGTATATGTATGCATACACGTATACTTAGCCGCAACTGATAAGAAGTTATTGAAATATCTAAAAACGTCTTATACTATCAATTATTGAATATAAAGAATCAGTTTGAAAGTTCGTCTTACGGTGAAAAGTTGAAAGCAAAAAAAAAAAAAAAAATTAAGGCAAGCTTAAGAAAATTGTTTCAAAGTTCTAATATTACATACTTACCTTTAAAGAATATGGAAGAAAATACTATATATGAAATCAACAAGATAGATCGAGTACATACAAAATATGGTGAAAGTATAAGATGTGATCTAAATAACGAATATTACATTTATTTACCTAAACGATTTCTGATTATTACTAAAAATCAGATGGATTATCTAAACACAACTCCACACATTTTAAAGAAAGTTAAAGAAGTGAAGGGGTCATATACTCTAATCCTTAAAAAGAAGAAGCAATTTGTATTCTACAACAACTTGTATAACAGTACTGAAGAAGACGATGATGATGATGATGAAATAGAAAACACCTTTTAAACAATTCACGAAACAGAAAACCCTTTAAAAATTAAAATCATATATATTTATGTATATATCAATAAAAACCGTAAACTCTAAAAATGTCTCACGTATTTGATAAATAAACTTTGAAACAGAAACTTTTTTTAAAATTATAAAAACGCATACTATGTATATCAATAAAAAAAAAAAAAAAAAAAAAAAAAAAAAAACACAAACTCTAAAAATTTCTCACATATTTAATAAATTAGGAACTTTATCAAAATGAAAAAAACCGCAACGAATGCTTTTTTAAAATTAAAACCCTCTCAACATTAAAAATTTTACCACATTTTTTCTGTTTAGAAACAAAATTACATTTCTGAATTTTGTATAAAAAACCCCACTAGTTTTACTTTAAGTGTCATTCAAGTTAAGTAAATTATCAGAAATGGAATCACATTTGAAAACCATTTTTAAAAAATCACAAAATAAAACCATTCTCCCTATAAAGGAGATGGATTTTAATCGTAATTACAAAATTACAAAGATGGAGCGTGTACAGACACGCTTCGGGATAAAAATTCGGTGTCTGGTAGAGAGAACTCATTATATATACCTACCGAGTATATTTAATGAGACAATAGACGATGAAATTATTGCGGAATTCGACCGCAATACATACTTCCTTTCCAAAATAAGGAAAGAAACCAGTGGACTTAACTATGAATTAACCATAAATGCAGAAACAACAGGTAATTTCTGGTAAAATAATTTTTATTTTTATTTATTGATTATTAAATCTAATAATTAATTATTTTCGTTTAAGCTCAAGATACACCATAGAAATAAATTGAGTATTGAAGACAAAAACAACAGCAACAACAACAACAAGAAACAGTACTTTGAATGATGAAGCTGCGATTTTTTTAATTTTTTTATTTTCTTTTTTAATAATAATATAGTATAACATATTTACTTAAATAAAAATGCTGTTGCAATTTTAATTTAACCATTTGTTTGTTTGTTATTTTTTTGTTATATAGTAAAAACATTATAATTACTCCTACACTTGATTGTAATGTATTAGTTTAATGGTATTCATTTTGAAAACTGTTTTAAATTGAAACAAATTACCACGACTTCACTTTAAGCAAAACCGAACCCCCCCTTACTTTGAATGATAAAGCTTTTATGATGTTAATAATAATAATATAGTATTTCTATATAATAAATATAATTTAAAATAAAAAGTAAAAATTTTTTGTTTTATTTTATTCTTTATTATTAATTCATTTACATTTATAAATTCCCATCAACTTCTTAATCTATATATTTACATCTAGGAAAATTTGATCATCATCATCATCATTTCGCATAATATCACTATACAAAGTTAAATTTGATGATGATGATGATGATGGTATTCTATAATGTCCCCATGCATAAGTATTAATACCATTATCTCTTATAAATCTCTTATCATCTAAATAGCTTAACGATAATTTACTAATATGTTGAGTATAAATGTTGTGAACCTTAGATCTAAAGATATACATGGAATCATAATATAATTTTTTATCTAACAAAAATTTTCTAAAATCAACTATACTCAATTTGTTAGTGATACACTGCTTAACCCCTTTAATTTTTTTAATTTCTTTTTCTTCTCCATCTTTTTTAACTGAGTACATTTTTGCTCTTAAACCAATGAATTCTTTAATAACTTTACCATTACACTCATCCTTCATCATGCCTAAAACTTTCTTATTGAGAAGTGGGATATTGTAGACATTATCTATCGGATATGCAGACGTATCAAAATGAGTATTTATATCGCCTTTAATATCACTGTATAGGTCATCTGTTTTAATATCGTAAATAAAGGAATCAGTATCCATATAATTAAGTTTGATGTTTTCACGATATTTTGGTTTTATGTAATCATAGTGAAAATTATACATTTTCCATTTAGATATTTCTAAAACAGAAAATCCAATATAAATAGGTTTATTGTACACAGATTTAATTCTTTTCATTTGAATGACATGCATATTATCATGAATCTGAAGTGAACTATGAAAATTTGGTTTAGCTATAAGAGCCCTAGCTCCTAAACGTTTACCCCTACTCTCCCATTGACATACTATTTTAATATCTTTCCTCTTGTCGACGTTTTCCATAGTCTTTCCATATACCGCATTATTTAGCAATTTAAAAAAATTTTCTTCAAATGAATTTTTAGCCAGAGTCCTATGATGATTATTTAAATCAATATATTTTTTTAACCAATCTGATTGATTAAATTGAAGAATTCTATATATTTTCTTTAAAATTAATCCATGCTGTATACACTGCTGCAAATTACGATAATGTATTATGTAGTGGCTTTTATTATTTAAATCAGTTATTAATTTCTTTTGTTTCATGCTTTCGATTTTCTTATTTTCAGAGCAAAATGGTAAATCATTATGATAGTCATGCAGCATAGATGGATATTCTAGATCCACTTCTAATATATATCCAAGTAACGAATCTTCTGCTATATTATTAACGTTAAAATTTTCGAAATTCTCAACCCATTTGAAATTCTTATAGGGTAGGTATTGTGACATTGCATAACCATATAAGTTATTAACATCTAAATATATTAGATAATTTGATTCTTTGCTAGAATCATATTCACTAATATATTTATTATTAGCTACTGAATGTCGATTAGAACACTGTACAATACCACCCCTTATACCTTGAAGAACAAAATTGTAGATATTAATATCTGTCAACAACTCTAATTCTATTTCGGTTGTTTTTAGCATTGCATCCCAGGATAGACCTGGAGTGGTATAATATTGACATGGATCTAAATTATATATGCTTACACAAACTTTACGGAAATTTTCAAATATATCACAAAGTAAAAGAATATCTACTTTTAGATATAAAAACAAATAATCCTTTAATGTTACACATTTAAATGTTAACCATACTTTTTGTGCATGTTCATAATCCTCTACACTACATGACTCATTACTTAATTTATTGAAGAATTCTGAACGAGGTGGTAATTGAATTTCATCAAGTCGATTAATTGAACTTAAATAGTCGTACGGAAAGACTCCCTTACGTCTCATTAAATTGAATTCTTCAGGATTTGGATAGCTTGACTTTACTCTCGATAAATCGCTGTCGGACAAATAACTGCTTAGCTTTGATATACTCGACGGCATAAACCTAAATGAATCGAGAAAACGTAACTCAAATGTATCTTTTTTTTCATTGACTGCAATTCTCTTTGATATGGATACATAGAGCTCCTTATTTAAAGGTATTATATTTATAGCACCTTCAATTGTTGAAAGCTCTCTTACAAAGAGATGGCAATCATATGCCGAAAGATTGTGTAAAAATATAGGAATGAATTTTGGTATTTGATATTCTAGATTACACTGGTTATGGGCTGCACCCCTATATTGACCAGTTAGATGACAATGATCAGCTACTTTAGTCTCATTAGTTAAAGGTTTAGAACAAATATGACAAGTCTTGCTTTCATAATGTTGCATCTGTTGAAGGGGTGTTAAGGGATTCATTGGTTTAACAACACTCAGATGCCCAGTGTAAATAGATAAAATATCATGAACTAAACTTTTGAAAAAATATTGTGGTGTATCAACACCACTGTAAATTCTAAAAATATCTAAATCTGAGTTATAAGAACACTTAATGTAATAGCTATAAGCAAATGGTATATGTTTTTGTACTGATTTAACGTTAGACGAATTTTGTATATTAACTGATTCGAGTATACACTCAAAATCAGCATAGCAGACAAAAGGCATATTCATTTGCTTTTTAAAATTCATAAATCTAAGCTTACTGTTTTCTGAGTCGGGCATATACGTCACTACCCTATTACATTCTTTTTTATGTTTAATCAACGATGATTCCTCATGAAAATGTATTAAACAGCCATTGCATATATAGACTTTATTTTTATGGGATGTTAATTGGCTTCTAATTAATCTGTTAAAAGTTAAATATAAAAATAAAAAATTAATTAGTATACTTTTTTGTTAAAAAGTATAAAAATATGTATTTACCTTGAAATATTTTTAATCCATATATAATGTGATTTTTCAACGTCCTCAAGCAACAACAAGTTGATATGATTAGATTTTTCCTTTTGTGTAAAATAATATGGACCGATTACTTTATTATCCTCATCTAGACCAAACACGTTAATACTAATATCACTGTTATTGGCTTCAAAGATTTTGATTGCATTAATCTGAAGTGGAAAACTCAAGTTTTTAAAATTTAAAACAATCCCGTTTTCCAACACAAGTACTTCATCTTCAATATTGATTATTTTGTATGATGTACATCTATTTGAATTTAAAACAACTGGATTCAATGCTGATATTAGTGCCCATTTGAAACAATACTCATCGTTATTTTGAACATTAATACAGGCCGACTTCTTCAGTATTGACTGTGGTAGTGGAATATAGTTCGTGCCTTTTATACACTTGTATTGGTTAATATTCACTTCCAAATGCATAATTCGAATCAATGTCCAACCACTATCTCGCTCCTGGAATTCACTCATCTTTTTCACTATAACATCACATTGTTCATTGTAAATATTAAGGATATGTTCTCTTGTTGAATACATTTCAAGAATAATCATTTTAGTCTGATGTGACTTTATATCAATCATAGATGAATTATCAACATCATCATCATTATCTTCCTTTATCAATATGTATTCAGCGAACAACTCAATGTTGAATTTTATGTTATCATGTTCTTGTATATGCTTACATAATAATCTTATCACCTTTTCTCTGATTGAAGCTAGAAAACTCTCAGGTATTAACTCATTTTCATTCTCATTTTCAATCAAATATGTTGCAATACGATTGCTGAATGAAGATTTTATACGTTTTAAATTATCAACATCATCATCTTTATCTGATCTCTTAGAACAATTATATTTATGTTCATTTGTTCTTTTATGATAAGACCACTTTTTTCTTAGAATAACTTTTTCACAATCATCACAAAAAATATTTATATTTTCACCATTGTTATTACCTTCTGTTTCAGTGTGTGTGTGTCGGTGCCATTCCTCTCTATCTGAGAAATGTTTTTTGCAGGTCGTACACTTAAACGATGAGGAAGGACCATTATGAAACCGTTGAATATGACGTCTTAAATTATTATTCAATGTAAATAATTTTTTACAAAATTCACAAATAAATCTATCGTTCATTTTTTTACGTTGCTTTCTTTTTAGAACTTATTACGTGAGTGCGTTAGAAAGAACTTTTAAACTAAGAATTATTTTATTAGCTGTAAACAAACCTCATTTATATAGAAAAAGATATGTGTACCTACAAGTTTTTATACCAAACACATTCATACATATCAATGAAAAAACCACAACAGAACTTTTAAAAAATTTCAAGCACATTAATAAATAAAATATATATATATGTAATAGTATATTTATTTTTGGGTTTTTATTTCTTATCAACTTTGTTGTGTATGGTTAGGATCAAGCTTTTGTATTCAAACAACTTAATTAAATCAACTGTTTCAAACACACATTCATACATATCAACGAAAAAAAAAAACCACAACAGAACTTTTAACAACAGAACAACAATACAATAGGGTAGCACTTATATCATCGTTGTTACTTTTCTCATACAAAATTAGTATACAAATCCTAACCAACCCCACCCAAACCCCCACCCAAACCCTGACCAAACCCCGGCCAAACCCAGGCAAGCCAAGCCAAGCCAAGCCAAGCCAAGCCAAGCCAAGCCAAGCCAACCCAAGCCAAGCCAAGTCGTGCCAGCCCAGTTGCCGAAGCTGCTCAGCGATCGGATCCGCCCTAATAGAAATAACATTCAGGGATGGAAAATGCATTTCGAAATGCTTGCATATAACTTACTACCAGTAGATTTCTTACACCATGTTTCCAACTCTGCATGATCCCAAAAATGTATGGGATTTTTGATAACGAAACACCATAAACATACTACTCACGGGGATTGATAGCGGAAAAAAATTTAACGGGAGATTGACGATAGCATTTTTCCCTTCGAGGGGCATAAAAATTGCACGTAAACAAATATTCACGACAAAAATGGTTTCATTATGTTTGTAATTTGGCAAATAAACAAAATGAGCATTCCATGAGAAAGTTTAAGTCTGAACGATTTCACTAACGTTAATGTTTTAAATATTTTTGCGACTAAACATTGGGATTATGTTCTCATATAAAATAAGTTAAATAAATTACAACAAATATCGATGGTTTACTAACGCAACCTCGTAACTTAAAAACTACTACTTTTCAGGAGAGACAAAAAATGATTTATTACAAGTATTTAATGAAAATTTACAAGTATTTAATTGAAAATTTAACAAAAATCATCCAAGTAATTAGATTATAAAAAACATATATTAAAAATGTTTAAATACTTGTTATAAATCATTTTTTGTCTCTCCTGAAAAGTAGTAGTTCTTAAGTTACGAGGTTGCGTTAGTAAACCATCGACATATTAAATTTTTTCGAAAAACCGTAAATGTTTTGAGACTAACAACAAGTATACTTTTTAATTTACTTTTACAACATATTTTACTACGTGGCTGTCATTATTATTTGTGAGATAAAAACAAAATTTCTTTTGTGAGTTCAAGTGCATAGTGGAGCAGTATTAAACTGTACAGTAGTTTTTTTTTTTTTTTTTTTTTTTTTTTTGTAAAGGGCTTTGTTGAGGATAAATTAATTAAAACGCGAAGGTAAGTTAATATGTCCCACACATGATGCCTAATGCCTTTTTATAATGATAATTATAAATACCGTCAAGTGTACAAATTGATTTGTGTTTTTTATAGCTAACTTTTAGGCCCATATTCACAGTCACTAGTTAACTAGTAGCAACATGTAATTTAACCAATAATTTTTGATTCGCAGCTATTTGTTAACCATTAGTTAAACCGCCAAATGTCGTGATGCCGAGAAATAAGAAATATTATCAGCCAAACCCACTATATCGAACGTTGTCGTTCGCAATCATTTTTAACGACAAACAGCTGATTTGGGACCCACTAAACTTGTTCAGCACGACAAGTCGATCGACAATGCATGCCAACGATGACGTAACCATTTCCATACAAATTTGGTACCCACTATGAAAATTCAAACGACAACAAATGTCAAAATCAGTCACTTGGTTTGTGCTTGTCGACAAAACAAAAAAGTACACATAAATACCAAATTTTTAAACAAATTTACATATGTATATGGAAATCAAAAATAAAAATGTTAATTTTTTTGCGTTTATTTTATCTATTTAACTCACAAACATGCATTTTTGTCACATAATTCTTTTTGAATACATACATACATATATATGTATGTATGAATGTGTATACGTGTAATTTATCTAACCAATTCTAAACACTCAATTAGCCACATTACTTTTTCCACTTCAGTAGATTGCTTGTCCCATTGGTGCTACTCCCGTCCATTCTTCATTACAATCCGCTTGCATTATTTTAAGAGCATCTACACATTTCAACTTATATATTTATTTATATTTCACACACAAAATTTTGAAAATAACTTTTTAATTTTTTTTTGTATTGTCTTATGTTTATTATTGTTGTTATTTTTATTATTTATTTGTAGAAACTTTAAGTAGGATAGAGTTGCATTTTTTATGGAATACTTTTCACATTTCAGCGCTTTTTATTTGTAAAGTAGCGTTTTATTTGTGAAATTTTTGATGTGGCAATATGCTAATTTGACAATGAGTAAATGCATTACGTTAACAACGTAAAGCCTGACGACCGACAAGTCGATAGTAAGTGGGTCGCTCAAACGAACTATAATGAGTGACTTGTCGTCAGTCGATCGAGTTGTCGATCGACATCGTGGGTTAGGCTGTATATCTTTAAATTTATTAGTGTAAATTGATTACTGCCTACCAATTTTAAATAAAGATAAATAGCCGTGAAAGCATACGGAATAGCGCAAGGAAGAAGATCTAAACATCACCAGTAATGAGATTAAAGTAATATGTAAGCGAAGAAAAGAAAATATTTCGGAAAGTGCGTTAAAAGACTCAAGGATTAACATAAGCGTATAAGGATATTCTGGTAGAGGCACTTCCACACCCCCAATAACTGCGTTTGGCCCCCCGTGAACTATTAAAAATTGCCTATTATTATCTATTTTAATATTACTTATGGGAATCACCCGTCGTCACCCCCAAAACTAGCAGGAAATTTTTTTAGTTATACCAATGAGGACTAGGGAAGGATATAGGAAGGCATTGCAAAGCGCCTAGAAGCATGTTCAATATCAAAATATTGCTGGACCTTCTGTAATTACAGAATATCCACATAAGTCGAAAAACTTTATGTAAAGCTGTTCAAAATGTTCCAAGCACCAAGAAAGGGAAAAGAGGGAGTAATCGAACTAGCGCATAACATGAAGATTGGTCTAGCCGAAAGTCGCGAAAATATTTTCAAAGTTTTGTAGTCTGAGGCGAAAAACGTGTTGTTTATTAGAGACATTTCTTCAGATCAAGACAAATACGTCATATGCAGCAATGGTCCTTCATCAGAATTTAAGAACTGTTATTTGGTAAATCTGACACTATGTTGACTGAAATTCGCGAAAAAAAAAATTTATTTTTATATCACGGAAAATATAGCTTATCTGTAGATAAAGCTGTATTTAACTATTGATCTTTGTTTTTTTTATATTTAAAAATTTAATGTCCCGTACGTGACTCAAATTGTCTTTTATTGACAAAATATTAAAACCAAATTTTATTTATAAATCTGTATTTTAATTATTTTTTTCCGCCAACATCAAGCTTGTTTCTTAATTATTATTTGCTTCTCAGGCACTTTTTCTCCATATTTCGGAGTTTCGCTGGAATTTGCAATTAACCATATTCATTTCAAGAGTTGGTTGACTCGAACTGTCCCATATGTGACTGAGTATGTTTTACTTTTTTTCTTCATTTATTATTAAATCATTTAAAAACTTGCTATGTAGGATTGAGGACTAGTATGCAGTCTATTAAATAACAGAAAAAATATATGCTATAATTTAAAAACTCTACATAAATATTTTTAACAATCAATATCCACAGTATCCACAGAAATGTTACCACCAATCAAAAATTGTATTGTTTTTTTTTTAATCTGACAGTTGCAATTTATAGTTCAGTTTGGTAAACTTAGGTTTAACTATCCAGAACTTTATCGTTAAGCCACAATACTGGCCCTTAAATGTAATTGTGGATTTATTCAGAATGCAAGTGTGAAAATGAGGTGCAGCCTTATTTTTTCATTCGTTTTATTTAAAAACATAACTTTTTCTATTATTTTTTTTTTGTTACAACACATTTTTCTTTTTCAAAATAGATTTTTTTATAAATTTTAAAAGCAAAAATTGCATAAAAATAATGGAACTATGTATATAAAAAGTTTGTTTTAAATAATTATTCTTATATATTTAACTTATATTAAATTAACTTTGTTTTTAGATATTCTGATCTACAATATTTGGCATCTCGAAGAGCAGCTGCAGTGGCTGCTGCAACTGTATTGCCTCCACCACCAACGGTCCAGCCTTCCATTTTAAATGGAACCAATGGTGGAAATAATACCGGAATTTCGCCAACAGTTGGTACAAATGGAACGCATGCCTCAGAAGCCGATAATAATACATCATCAGGGCAAACACCGAATGTTCAAAATTTAATAATGGGACCACATAATACACATCTCGGACATACTGTCCATCACCATAGCGGCCATACGGGCTTACATGCTTCTCAATCACATGCTTCTGCCTCTCAAACCCATGAATTTCATCCAGCCTATAGAATTCCTGGTTATATAGAGCATTTGTATTCGTTACAGCGTGCCAGCCCAACTTCTTCATTTCATGGTAATTTTCCATTTCCGATATTATTCCACACACACACACACACACACACACACACACACACACACACACACACACACACACACACACACACACACACATATATATATATATATATATATATATATATATATATATATATATATATATATATATATTGTATATAAGACATGAGTACATGTAATATAAAAAAACCCATCCACCATAATGTACATACATACATATGTATATCTACAAGAGTGCATATATATGTATGTATGTTTATTAGACTTAGCGTTAAAAACTTTTTTTGAAACTTGAATATGGGTAGCGATAAAAAAATACATATGTGATTTGTTACCAAAATTGATGCAACAAATGTCCAGTCTGATCGGATGGTGCCAACCCTTGCCATAACGAGGTGAAAGGTCAAAATTTTTAAAATCTATTAATAGATTACCCTTTTTTGCATTTTAAAAATTTTGTTAATGAGATGTGCTATAAATAAATGATTTTTTTTTTAATTTTTATTTAATAGACTTATTATTTTTGTTTTAAACCAATGAAGATTTTGTACAAGATGGAAAGTATTTACATAGTCCTCTTCAATGTGTAACAAGTACTGTTTATCGTCTTCGTTCTGTGTTAAGCATCTGTTAAGGCCAGTTATTAGTTTTACTTTTCTGTCGGCGTATCATTCACAACAGTAATGCATTTCGCTATCTGTTCTCCATTACAAAATGCTTCGATCTTAGGCCAATTTGATGGATCAAAGCGTAAGAAATCCATAGAAATTTTCGAACTAGAAAAAAAATTTTGTTTTTGTATTCACAAAATAGCTTAAATCGCTTGCTAAGAAAATTCGCCATGTCTGATCCACTTTATTTTCCGAAATTAATTTCAAATACATCTCTTAAGAGAATATCTTCAATATAGTTGCAACATGATAACCACAATAAGCTGCATTCCAATAAAGTTCCAGCACGACTATGAGGGCCAGTATTTGGAGCAGTTGTATCAAATCATATAATTTCGTAGACTGATTGATCGACTGCAGCACCATTTCCATCATCAACGATGGGGATAGCTAGCAATTTTTCAACTTCCCCCGGCGTAAGCACAGTAGCCAAGCGATCAACTGCAACTTTTCCAGCAATTGCGGGAAGTAGCTTTCCGTCCCAATATAAAATGAATACTTAAGGGATATAAAAAAGTTACGTTCAAAGAAAAAAGTATAACTTTTCCAAAATAAAAAATTACCTTTTCAATATTCAATTAATTCTTAATAAAATAAAAACAAGATTCTCGATTTTGTAACCCAACGCTTTGGCAGTTGCACTGAAAAAGTGTATAGCTATAAAATTCTTCTTTCCACGTTTTCGAATCGGCTTATTGGAGCAACTTAGAATGTTATCAGTCTGTTTTACATCCATCGCCTGGACATCATCTCCCGATTTATCACTGTCAAATTCAACAGGTTCCATCACCAAGTCTATAGATTAAATTGAGTGCACAAGAAAATAGTCATTGTGCGTCCAAAAACTATATAATAATTACCTGAAGTGCCCATTTGCTGTTCATAATTTTCCTCCCGACGTTGTTTATCTTCCATACTTTGCGCCTTTTTTTTTTCTTTATTTGTGACATTTTGATTGACGCAGGTCATGCTACCAGCATGCCTATTTTCTCGCTGCTTTGTTAAGAGTTCTCTATCTTCCTGTACACTTATTAGGGTCTCGCACAAAGATACGAGTACTTGATATGTAAATGCGTCTTTCTTTTACAATGTATTGCCATGCAGCCGTATTCTATAATGCGCTAAAGCTAAATCTTTATCGCTAAAAATCTATAAACTTGCCCAGCAAAAAAGTTTCCCTACTCGAATGTACTATCCAGTCGTGAGTACTTACAATTTGACTTAATAACTCATTATTTTTGTTTGCGAAGTTCAAAAAGTATGCGGTACCCTCTACTTTTTGCCTACAAATATCCAAAAGTTAATAGATTACTGATTGCCTAAAAGTTTTAAAAATTTAATGCTCACAAAAATGCAAAATTTAATAGAATAGCCTAAAATTATAAACAAATAGAATTTTGTAACATTATTATAAAACTTGTGCCTTTTTTGGGATTTTAAAAAATCATAATTTTACAAAGCAAATGTATGAATACGTATATTGAAGAATATGCGAAAATACTTAGATTTTGTAATAAATATTGTAGTAAACCAAAGTTATTTTATTGTTTTCGAAGCTCACTTTCACGATCAATAAATATTTTTCTAGATAGATTTCATGATTAACTAGAAAGTACTACAATAAGTACCTTCGCGTAATGATATAAATGAGTTGCTATTTTATTCATTAATAGACAGTCATTATTATACACATAAAATAATTAAATAAATAAGTACCACTCATTACTTTGTAAGCCATTAAAAGAGTACTAACCATTACAAAATCTTCATTTATTTTTGCTTGGTGATTTAGCGATTTTTTTTACTGTGATTGCAATTCTGTAACGTATGTTGCTAAATTTAGTAATGTTATAAAAATTGAATTCGCTCATTTTGCTCATTCAGTATTTGGAGGTAAAAAATTATCTTCAACTTTGTCAAGTAAAATGTAAAAATTTACGGCTAAAAGCCGTACTGAGCAATGGGACGCCTTAGCAGAGAATATGAACTCTATTATACTTCGCCGATAAAAGCCACTCATATTTTCTACGGTATTTTAAATAATAATAATTTTTTCAATAATATTTATTATTATTGTTTATTTAATAAATTTTCAAAACACTATTTGTTTGTGTACATAAAGTAAACAAACATAAATAAACAAAGTGATGACATATTCGGAAAATTTTCCTATATTTTCCGCATTTGGTGGTGTCATGAAAAAATATGCGTGTAAATTATCCACTCAAGCGTTATTCAAATACATATTTGACAAAAACTAAATAAATTTAGAATAGAGCTTATAAAATAACTTTTTAAAATTAACATTTTAGAACATATTTTAAAAACTCATAGAAGAAAAGTGTTAAGAATTTTTAAGGAAAACAAACTATAAAGTAAGGTAAGCAGCACATTATGTTTGTCTCTTTTTCGCAGCAGTTCACCAAAGCAGAAAGAAAGAAATAGTCTAGAGATAGCAAATTAGCTGCGGCGAAAATAGTAAATTTTATCTAAGCAATTAGACTGACAGTATACAGATTTAACGCCATCGCTAAAATATTTTCCCTAAATTTTTTTAACATTTTAGCTATGGAGATTAAGCTTTAGCTGAGCGAGTTACAAAATACGGCTGCTGGAATGTGTTACACTACACCAACAATAAATAAGCGAAGCTCGATGGATGTATTGATGATGGCATTGCTTCTAAACACTCATATGCACGAACATTAATTAGAGCTGGGTCCAACTCGTTCAATCGTTCATTTTTGCCACAAACCTGTTATCAAACCCATGTAATTTAAATGGGTTTGATAAGCGAGGCTTAGTTTCCGAGTTATGGGTCTCCGAAATTGTAGTACAAAATTGTGCTTGTGTGGTGTATTTTCTAACGACTGCGACTTGTTTTCCGTTTATTGGCAAGACAACACAATTGTCGAACAGAATAAGGTCACAAAAATTGTTTCTATCACGGTATTTCCCGACACGGCGCAGCCTAGTAAATATATTCCGCCTCGCAAAGTTTTCCTGTTTAATAATATTTTAGGATTTTCTCCACCATGGTGTTTGCCTAATAACGTCTTTGTTGCACTGCCGGCCTTCGGCAGGGTTTAAGACTTTTCTCCGTACCATGGTGTTTCCCGACACGGCGCAGCCTGGTATCGATTTTTTGCATTGCCAAGTTTTTCTGCCTAATAACTTTTTCTACAATGCTGGGCTTCAGCTATGGATTTGCCTTGAGAAAACCTAATTTGAAGTTAATATTACAAATGAACAATTTTCAAAAGGTGTGTGGCATTCAGAAAGATGAAAGAAAAAAAGGGAATTACTTCACTTAACTTTTCTGAAAGAGAATGAAAGATACACACAAACGAAAGATTTTGCCCAAAACTACTCGACATCATCTTATGAAACACTTATGAAAAATTCGTTATCTGAGCCTGAAAGAACAGATTTAGAAGAATATTTACCTGTGGCAACCGGCAACACATGGTCCAACACTAATACAACTTCTCTGAGGAAAGATTTTATCACTCCAAAATTAGTTTCTGTATTAGACAGGTGTCAGTTAAACATAAGAAATTCTTTGCTTTTTATAGAAGCAACTATAGAGGCACCTTAGTTTGTATTTCTTTCACTTCTTTTAAAATATGTCTCATTTTGATTTCAGAGAAATCGATGACAGTTTCCTCAAAGAGTGTCCCACTTCATGTGCAAAGATTGCTCCATTTCAACAAGCTAAAAAGAAGGTGCGTGCACTGAGAGCAGTTAACGACACAGCTGAAAGAGCGGTTAAGTTAGTGAAAGACTTTCACGGCTTAATATGTGTTGAAGAGGATCAAAAACAATTTTTACTGCGTTGCATACAAGAACAATGAAATATATATCCTGGCTGCAATAAGCAAAAAGCAAAAGAAATTTTAATATATAATGTCATAAAAAATAAGTATTTACTAATTAAAAATTAAGTTCTCCAAGTCAGCACTGGTTAGCGATATCCGATTGCAATAATAGTTTTTTATTTCAGTCAAATGGAAAAAATTTTAGGGCATGCCCTGAGACACCCTAATGAACATGCATGTCGTTTGTATACGCGCCCATGCGTAGAAACAAGCATACATCACAAATTCTTTCGACACGAAGTCTTTGCTTCTTTATTTCTATACCTACAATAACTGAAACAAATGTCTTGTAAACAGTGTTGTTCATTGTTTGTATTTCGAGACTTCGCTACAGGTAAGCATTTGAAAAAGCCCACATGTCTTGAAAGTTATTTTAAGTATATATACACAAGGATCTAATACTTATTAGCTTGAGAGCGTCCACGTGGGCAATGTCAAATAAATTGTTTTAATTTTCTTTTCTGTGATGACTCGGGAACGGAAATTTACGTACTTTTTGGAATGTTCTACACTTTTCGTTGAGATTCTACAACAACAACAATCGTGCATTTTCTTTAACTATTTTAATTTTACTGAAGTATTTTCTGTTTTGATGGCCATTTCACACCAACTATAATGGGTTCTCATTTATCAATCTAGTCCACATTTGTGTTATCAGATCGAAACCGTTTCAACCATGAATTTTTCTCTGAGCTATTGAATTAAGAAATTCAACAAAGTGTTTTATTTTTCATAAGCTAAACCTTTCTCAACAATATTAAAATTTGCCATGACAAAACCTTACATATTCATATTAACAGCAGTATTAAGTGCTCAGTAACAGAGCTGTGAAAACGGTGCTTTTAGACAAATAGAATTAAAAAAAAAATAGTTTAAAAACAGCGACTAAAAACTAAAAATTTTACCAGTTTTAATTAAAATTTAAAATTTTACTGATAATTATAATAGTTGTTGATATAAATATTGTTAGCAAAATAAAATTTCTATAAATATTTTTGTCTTACTATAATAGCAGAGACACCATAAATTTTTACAACTTAGACCTCAATTAAAAATGATAATATAAATCTATTTGGTTCTGGGAATATTGTATACCACAGCGTTAATACAACTACTAACCAATTAACAAGTTATAAATGATGTTCTAATTTACTGTAGTATTTTTATAGTATTTCTTATTAAACAAATTGATAAAATGCAATAATATAATATAGTATTTTGGTGGTTTTTCAAAATTTTGACATTTGATATCATTATGGCACGGGTTGCCATCATCCGATCAGCCCAAAAATTTGCTACATACATTTTTTTCCAATGTAGAGAGAACCCAACGAAGATTAAAAAAAATTTAAGGTCTGCTCCATGGTACATTTAAGATTCAGATATACTCAGGCAAGTATTTAATAAAACTCGAGTCACATCCCAATCCCCTTGTTCGTAACATCCTGAATTTTACTGGACACATCCGCCTGAAAAAGAGGGACACAACACTCCAGATGGGACTGCTTGAAAATAATTTTTTTCCCTTTTTGATTATCATTACTTATGTATTATTAATAACTATCAACAAGTTTATGTCCGATACTGTTCGGGCGTAATAACTAAATTTTAGATTTAAGTTTTGAATACTTATTGTTAGTTCATTTTTGAAGATACGATAAACAAATACATGTATTAAAAAAAAACATAAATTTTAACATCAAATCGCATATTTTCACCGCTACCTACATTCAAAATTCCAAAAAAAGATTCCACATTAGCTGCTCCAGATCTAATATATATACCCTGGAAGCCATAGGTATAAAACGAATTGCAAGCTTTCTAAATAATTAAATGGTGTTTCACTTCAAAGTTAGTGCAAAAATTGTGAATCGAGATAATA
This sequence comes from Tachina grossa, assembly GCA_949987645.1. NCBI lineage: Eukaryota > Metazoa > Arthropoda > Insecta > Diptera > Tachinidae > Tachina > Tachina grossa. The sequence goes on along the minus strand of OX465279.1, from coordinate 3,706,927 downwards.
TTATTACGCAAATATACGTGAACAAGCTTAATATGTTTATAAAAACATTTGTCAGCGATAATCACAAAAATTATAAAACAATTATTAGCTAAAGACTCAAACAACAATAACAATAATGTTAAACTTTCTTTTTATTAAGGGCTAATAAATTCGCACAAGTTTAAACACTGATTTAGTTGAATAAAATTCAGTACACCATATATTGTGTGGAGCTTAACCCTAGATTGATATACATTCGTCGAAATGACGAACACTGTTTTTATTTTTATGTTATCTTTTGTCTCTGTACACGTGTAACGACACGAATTCGCTGGTGGTTAGGATAGGCTCAGGGGAGCTAAGAGTCGTCTAGAATATGGAAAATTTAAGGTATCTTCTCCTGGTTACTTGGACTAAAATAAAAGAAGTATACCAGGTTCGTTTAACATGAGCATATTGCTCTTAATTTACTCAAGAAAAATGAGGAAAATAATTTATAATTATTAAATCACATAAAAAAAGAGAAAACAAGAAATTAAAATTTTAGATAAAGAACACGAGAGTACAACTTTACGCGTCGTTCTCAAAAATCACGCGAACGTTCTCTTCATATTTAGCTCTATCATCGTGAAGTAGATTAGCCTTTGGAGAAAGTGCCCTAGTTTCCTGCTTTGTAGCTCTTGTCGATAGTGGCGCCATGAAATGAGGCCCAAATAAATAACGCATAAATAAGAAAATGAAATAAGGCCCAATAAAATTAAGGAATTTTTAACACGGCCTTATTTTATTTATTTTGGGCTTTATTTAATTTTGAGTTTGGTTGGGCTTTATTTGATTTCTTGAGTTTGATTTTTTTGCGGTTTTTAATTGGGTCTTATTTCATTTATATTGAATTTTTTTCATAAATTTTTTCTCAGGCCTTATTTCATTTTTTTGGGGTTTAGTTTATGTCATTTTCTTATTTGGGAGTTATTTCTTTGGGCTTTATTTCATAGTGCCATCGGTAGTCTGATCTCGTTGCATGTGGTCATTTATTACTATTCGATTCTCAAAAGTTAGTTTTTTCATTAAATTTTTGCAAGTTACGTCGTCGCTTCGACGAAGTGTACTATTTCTTTTAACTCCCACTGGAGCGTATAGCACCTACATTACAAATTAAAATCAAAACAATACCTGTGAGGCAAAGCCAAATTTAGGTTTTGGATTTGGTAATTGCATTCCCCATTTGGCCTGTGTATCTGCCATTTTATCTCTCTCATTTCCCAGGTGTCTCCAGACCTAAAATATATGTACTTGTCCACCAGCACATAACATATTTAGTGCATTCCTACACATGAGCACAACCAAGGAATAGTTGGAATCTGCTGAAATTGCCTTATTGCTGATTGACTATCTATATGCACATTCACACGCGCATTTATGGTTTGAGGAGTGAATGTTAACTCTGCTCCCAGCCCTCCATACATCTTTGAAGTATCAGCGAAAAAGTTTAAACTAGAACCACTATAATTAAGACCTTCAAGATGTCCATCTTCCGTTAAAGTGATCTGTGGTTTGGCAAAGAAGTTCATTACTGGAACGATGTAGTCTGAGCTACACTCCATGTCTTCCAGCAATTTACAAATGATGTGTACGACATATGTCCTGTTGTTCTGAGCCGGACAACGGATTTGTATACCGCGTTCACTGCAGTCAGTTTTATTGGTTTAAGTTCCCATATAACGTCAAAAAAAAGTGTGCCTTTTAATAGGGATGTAATGAATATTCGCATTTGCTTTCGCATTCGCAAATTATTCCCTTACTTTTGCTACTTGCATTCGCTTTTGCATTCGCTAAAAGATATGCGAATATTTCAAGCGGATACTAAAGATAAAAAAGATTTTACTTCTTTTACGAAAATAGCTTACGATGAACAAACGTCAAAAAGATGAAAATTAATTTAAGCCAGCATGAAAAAAGATATATATACTTACAAGTAAATCATTGTAATCAAATATTTAAAACTTTAGCGGAAAACTTTTCTATCAATAAGTTATCATAAGTATGAAACCAAAATCCAGGGGTATTTGGAAATATTTTTCAGTTTTTGAAAAAGAAAAGGCAGTGTTTGATTTGCTGGAAAATATTTTTAGCTTGAGACACGTCTGTTCAAACTTTCGAAAAGTGATGAGCACCTTTCATTTCTTCCTACAAAAAATTTCAAATCCAAACAATACTAAGTCCTTGTTTGTTTCCACTCGAAACAAGTGTCACTCATATTGTTTCTCATGAAAACTTAAAATGTTGAAGATATATTTCATATGTTTGTCCATAGCTGAACAGAGAACTACTTCTTCAATATTTTTTCATGAACAATTCATTCCAATTTTTTATTGTATTTTGACAGCATTTCAGGCTGTACTTTGCCCCAGGCTTTAGGGGCAAAGTAGGAATGCACTGATTGCCCAGCATTTTGTAAACTTTTTTTTAAATTATTATCTGTACTTACTCTTATATAAATTTATTTGCATGTGATATTTTAACGAATTGTAATGTTTGCATTTGCCAAACTGGTATTCGTTACATCGATACTTTTTAGAGCTCTAGTGATGTGGAGCTTTGTCTAGTACCTGGATATTTTCTAACTTTTTCAGGCATGCCTTTGTCTCAGTCGCCCTCCAGCATACAAGTATTCCGTAGAGTAGAATTGGTGTAGTTACCGATGTGAAGAACCAGTGTGTAAGATTAGGCTTAAAGCTCTATGTCGCGCCCAGCATATTTTTACGTTAATATAGAGCACTGGTTGGCCCTTTTAACTCAATCTTTTATATTGGGTTTCCACGTTAACTTACTATCCAAACTAACCCCCAGGTACTTTGTATGTATTTTGGGCGAGGGCGATATACCATATAATTTTGGTGTTTTCCATTCCTTTTTCAGGGTTTAAGTTCAGACTTACCCTCATTGCCCATCTGTGATAATGAGGACTCCATAATAGAACTAATTGTGTCGAGGAGCTTACTAATTGCGATAATGGCTATATCGTCTTCATATGTCGTAATCCTAGCTGGTTTACGTTCCAATTCCATGAGAATGTCATTAACAACTAGCGTTCAAATAAGTGGTGATAGAACTCATCCTCTTCTTACTTTAGGCCGGCCGTAGCAGCTGCCAATTTACTTTTCAATTCTTCAGTTTCTATTGTGTTTTCGTTTTTGTCATGTGGGTGTCCCTTCTTCGGAGATAAACACTATCTACGCCCCACGTCATCTTATCTATCTGCAGAATAATCTGACCTTGGTTTTGCTACATATATACTCCTTAAGCCTTCGTCGGAATCTCCGGGTCTTAGTTTTGTAGAAGGCGAAAAGTGATACGGAATTATAACCTTCTCTTTCGGTATGATGGGGATTTTGTCCTTATTCACAATCTAAAGTTATGTACCAGACCACAGGTTTTTGAGTGTCGGAGCAACTCCTTTTAACCAATCCATCAATAGTGTGCCCGTTCACTTGATGAGTTTCGCACCATTGAACCAGCTAGATCCTTCAAAGGAAGGTATTGGTTTCTCCAGTTCCATCTCCATCAGTGCAATGATTGCATTGAAGATAGTCGTTTCCGCAACATTCCACTGCTCCATTGTCACTTCTCCAAAAGATGAACTTTTGTCGAGCAGTCCCACGATAAAGTGTTCTTTTTTCTACCTCATTGACGTTGGTGATCGCGGATGGTGCTTTGGAAGCAGCTTGGGAAGTGGAAGGTTTATCTTCAAAGCTGTGTTATTCTTCTTTGCAGTCGATTGCGTGCCACCAAATGATCTAAGCCTTTTATCACTTTTCCGCCTCTTACTAGGCTTATAGTTGTTTGATTCCAATCTTTTAAGCACGCCCTCCTCTGTACTATTTAGGTATCGAGGGACATTCGCCTCAAAACGTTTTTTTTATCGGAAAGTTATTCACGCTCTTTAGTCACTGCTATCTCAACCCACGTAAGTCTTTCTGACTGTTCAGGAGACATATCCTTCTGTAAGCCAAGGAGGAATACATTCGAACCGCTGCTATATATTCTGAGAGAGCCTAAATAGTCTTCTTGTTTTCTGGAGCTCTCTCTCTCTCTCTCTCTCTTTTAACAGGAGCTGAAGTGGAAAGACCTGGAGACTTCAAGAGTTCGTTCTCTTATTGCAGGTTGATGAAGGTTACACTTTCAAGGTCTGATTGTGAGTCAATCGAGCCACTTGAGTGTTCCACGTTCTTAGAAATTGTTGAATTAGTTTTTTCAGTAGCACTGCAACTACTGTGACCTATTTACATTGCAGTAGAGGTTTGGCCGTTGGCGATACGCAGAGAATCATTATTTCGCCCGTGCCCACCAGGGGTCTCAGTCAATTCAACCACCGAGGTTTGGGCCTATATTGCCACCCGCTCTTTTACGCTATCGTCACTCATCACAAAATAAAATATTTTGCGTTTGATACACGTGTACAAAAAAAAACCCAAACCTATGGGTTAAGCTGGGTTCACCCATTCAATCCGAAATAAAATTTTTGTCCGGACAAAATTTGTTTATATGTAGTTTGCCGTCTCTCTTCTTGAGAGAGAGAAAATATTTTTTACGAACAACTCTCAGCTTGAATTTGTTTAAATCAAACTGAGCTGCCAAGTATTTTATTTGTTCAGTCATGTTATATGAATAATAAAAGCACAGAGTATACTTGTATTAATTACAACAGAAATAAAAGAAAGTTGGAAAATAAAACATAAAAATATGAAGTTGAACGAAATAATTGCATTAAACAATGAAAAATATACCTTGAATTGTAATCATTTGCCGCTGTGGTTCCACTTGTAAAATTAGTACACATCGTTTATACACGTATTTCATATGGTAGCTTCTATTTTCCAGACAAAATTTTCGAAATAGACGAATCGTGCTACAGAAAACTCTCAGTAAAAATCTTTGTCTGGACAAAAATTTTGTTCGGAAACAATGGGTGAATCCAGCTCAACAAACGCGGACCAGGACGCCGTCCAATGTGAAACAGACGCACCTGGATTTTAATCGCCATTCTAATCCAAGCCATGGATTGAATCACGATTACCTCCTAACTATGATCAGAGCTAATCCAATAATGTACATAATAGGCATTACATTGCGACACTATGTTTAAAACCCTGACCTTAGCCGTGTACCATATAGTACCAGCCAGCACCCACGTGGAGGTTCAGTAGTAGGATTTCTTATGCCGGCCAAAAATTAAATAAGTCCAATTAAATAAAGACTATATCGGTATCTTTTTGTATGAAGTTTTTACACGACGTGAAGGACGATATGAGGATTAATTCCAAAAATTCCATTTTTTGAGTAATGACGTTGTTTGAGTAAATGAGTGATACTTAAACTAAAAATAGATTAATTTTCACTGATTTATTATCGCTAAAAAATATAAAATCTTACAAATAAATACGCCGAAAGATACAAACGAGAACAATTATTGTGCCCAGCGGTAAAACTCAGAAGACCTTCTGCGTGTACGCCTTAGTAAGGACGTGCTTATGATTTTTTTGTGATTCAGTTACTAGAGTCATGACATTTTATGAGGCATGCTTTAACAGTTGGATAAGAACAACTGTTAAAGCATGCCTCATAAAATGCCTTGAATCTTTCGCATAAAAGATACGGTACACATTCTACACTCCCTTCTATGACAAGGGAGAAGAGAAGGAGTACACGTTTTAATTTTTATTAAGGCAAAAGCAAAATCCATTAATTTGAAAGCCTTCCAGAATCTCTGGCAAAATAAGCAAGAGCAGAAGGCCTGCCCCGCAATGATGGTATGGAACAAGCAGGCCTTGTACATCCAAAAGAAGGAGTATAGAGGCCTTCTAGAAAGCATCATTACTTCTTCTTTTTTCCCGCTATTGTCAACCACAAACAAACCAATGTAAAGAATTGGGACACAAACTAATGACGTCACTGAAAACTGTTATTATTGAGAGGCTGTTAAATATTGTGTGACTTTCAAAATGTTGCAAGCATTATTCTGGAAACTTACCGTTAAATATAAAAAGAGCGATATGTCTGCCAAGCTGGTATTGTAAGAAATATTGTATTGTGTAAGAAATAGCAAAGGTAACATCGCGGTATTCTAGCAATAATTAATTTAGCATCGTGTGTTTAAAAACTTTTAATTTCTCTGTGATTCATGATTTATCATGAATTGCACATTTAGAACATTTTATTTATTTGCAAGTTTTTCAATATAAAAAGACGTTCTTCAACCGTATTAACGCTACAATTGGTATGAAAAGTTTCATTTACAAAAACAAAATAAAAGGAAAATGAAATTCCAAGAGGTTTTCTAGAATTCTGACAACTAGTAATAATAAATTCAGTAAAGTGTGACCCTAACTCGCGCACGAAGGGTCCCGTACGAACACTACATATGTAATTTAATACAAACTTCATCCTATATAATATATAATTTTGGCATTTTTTTGTTTTTGGGGTCTTTTCGGTTTTTTTGTTTTGGCGGTTTTGCGTTTTTTCGGTTTTGGCGATTTTTTTAAGTTTTGGCTCTTTTTTTAGTTTTGACACTTTATTTTCTTGTTTTGGCGATTTTTTCAGTTTTTGGCGTTTTTTCATTTTGGCGATTTTTTTTTATTTTTGGCGATTTTTTTCATTTTTGCGATTTTTTTTTATATAAATTTTTTTTTGGCGACATTTTCGCGTTTTGGCGATTTTTTTCGATTTTTGGCGTTTTTTTTATTTTGGCGTTTTTTTTTCATTTATTTCGAATTTGGCGATTTATTTTAGTATTAGAAATTTTTTTTAATTTTGGCAATTTTTTTCGTTTCGGCGATTTTTTTTTAATTTTGGCGATTTCTTTTTTTGGTTTGGCGATTTTATAATTTTCGGTTTTTTTAGTTTTACCGTTTTTGAAAATTTCAAGTGTTTGCCTCTTACGGTTTCCAAGATACAGCGAATTGTCAAAATTACATAGTCAAAATTGCATTAACTGATGGACCACCCTTTAATTTAAATTTTTTTAAATTTTAGTGTTAATTGTTGTAGTCTGTATAAAAATACACTAATTTCACAAATTTCAAGTTTCAATATACATATGTTCATACAATTGTATGTATATTACATGGGATTTTAACATTTTTCGTTGCTCGTTTTGGAACACCCTTTAATTTTTAATTCTCATGTATGTATTTGTTGTTGTAGCGCCAAGGTTCTACATACTCTGTCCAAATTTTAGGTCCGTAGCTCTTACGGTTCCTGAGAAAATACCGTGTGACGGACAGACGGACAGCGTAGCGAAAACAATAGGGGTCCTTTTCACCTTTGGTGTACGGAACCCTAAAAAGGAACTACACATGAGATTAATGGAAGAGTTCCCGCTTCGTAACACTGACATCGAGTCTTATTATGAGTTCGTTGGGAAAGTGGAAATTGTGGTATATTATTGCGCAGCGACAAGCAGTATAGATATCAGCGCAATGTTTGCAGCCATGGTGGAGAGATTTAGTGAAATGAAAGTAAAAGATAAGGATTACAGAGGTTACATTGGCTGGGATACACCTAGTCAGTAGCAGTATTGACAATGTCACCAGAAAATCACTACAATTTTACTATTGACATAGAGCGAGGAAATATCGATATTGTAGACTAGAGCCCAGTCTTGAGCAAGTCTTATTCGGCTTTTGTTACGAAGTATTTTTATTTTTGTCGTAACTAATAAGCAGATGGCATACGGCGGAATATAAATGAATTTAATAATATGTAATTAATAAATGAATTTATTTGTTAACTTTAAAAATTTAGCAACACGCTGATTCTCCTGACGTATGGGCCATTTTTTATAGTTAGCATATATTCAGTGTTCGACCTAGCCGAGCTTACGATTTTAATTTTTTTTCTTCAACAAAATGAAGAATGGAACCGTCTAAGACATATAAGATCCCACAAGTGTGCTTAGAAAATATTAGTTATCGTTTTAGACAACAAAGCCATTTTTGTAAGTACGCTGTTCGCTTTTCATTTCGCTTCCAAGCACCAAGAGCGGGGCATGGGGAGAATTACTGCCTCTCCGAAAATATCAAACAAATTTGTATGAAATTTGAATCATAGATGGATCAGCATAAATAAAATACACATGCAAAAAAAAAATCAATTGATTGAGGGAAGACAACGTTTGCCGTTTTTGTAAAGAATATTCTTTTAAATAAATCTATGATTCTGGGCTGATCGAAATTGAGATCTACACAGCTTTTATACTGCCGCAAATGTGGCTAAAATAGACTGATCTCTTCGAGGGACCTGGTTGTCGAAGAATTTCGAAAATCATGTTTTTTAATAACTCCAAAAGCCATTATCAAATATGTTTTAAGGTTTATTGAACTTTCCACACTGCGTCGATTGAATCATCTAAGTCCGTCAAATGGTCCGAGAGACGTTGTTAAAAATGTTTGGAAACTGTGTTTTTTTGTAACTGCAAGAGTTCTTTTTAAATAAATTTTCTAACATCATTAACTTTTTTTGCACTTAAAAAACTGGGTCTCAAAATAAACTGTGATTAAACTAATCTGGAAGTTACAAGGCTATTAGGTGTATAACAAATACAAATAACTATTAAATTTTTTTAATATGATAACTACAGTCAACAAGTGTCAAGTCTGAAGCACGAATGCAGGGCTTAAACTAAAAAATAAAAGGAACTGCCTAAAGGACCTAGGGGTTTTTGGATTTTATGTAGTGCATTTTTAATAATTAACTCATTTTGAACAGCCTTTTTCAGAACTGAAACAGGTGTTTTACTATTACATATTACAATAATTCAAAATCATTCAACAATTTTCTTAGTTCTTAGAGAAGCTCTACTGTTTTTATTCCTGTGAGTCCTGCGATAATCCCAAAATAAGTAATACGTTTGATGATTTCTTTTCTACAACATATTGAAATTTTAATTATTTCTTAGCTTATCCTTATCCTCAATCAGCGTCCCAAATAACTTCTTTCTTTGGTGTTTCCACAATTCTAAGCAACTTAAAATACTTTAATTTTCTTATAAAAGTGGTCGGAATGATTTTTCCATTTATATCTTAATAAATTGTGCTGAAGTTCCTGCTGCAGCATTAAATCTTTATCATGTCAAGTTTGAATATTTCCCAAAATTTTGGAAAAGTTCTTTTATTATCCCGCTGCGGCAAAGTCTGATATTGTTGATTATCGAAAGATTGCTAAGTTACATGATATTCCAAAAGTTTTTGATGAACACCTATCTCATCATCAAGACTGTTTAACTACCACAAAAGTTCACGTGAAATGTGTTCCCTAAAATTGTGATCGCCAATGTTTGCATTGTTGTTGTGTCAGTACACTATTTTCTAATATTGTTCACCATTTTTTGTTCACGCGAAACATTTCAAGTGAACAAAATGTTCGCCTTTTATTCCTGATAAGGGTGATTACTTGCAACCTGCAACTGCTGACATCATTTCCACAGATCTCATCAAGGCTTTTGATAAGGTAAACCATAATTTACTCTTGAAAAAAATAAATTCAGTGGGTTTTTTATTGAACTTCCTCAGGTGGATTAAATACTATGTACTGAATCGTACTAAATTTGTTAGTTTTAAAAATGATACTTCCAATTTAGATGAAGGTTCTATCAGTTGTTTACACTTTTTATCACTGATCTGCCTGAGGTGATTAAATTCTCTAACGTTTTAATGTTTGCGGATGATGTGAAAATTTTCCAAAAGTTATAATCGATGCCCTGATCACACTTTACTTCAAAAAGATTCGGATACTTTTCATTCATCGTGTAACTTAAATTTTATGGAGCTGAACACAAAAAAGTGGGAGCATGCGTGTTTTTATAGATGAAATAGGCTTTGAGCAATTACCGCATCTTGGAGTTTTATTGAATGTCTATGTTGAATGTGTCTGTCGTTCGTTTAATTAACGAAAGTATTTCATTCAATGTGTTGTCAATTTAATCGATTATAAAATCTATTGATTTTTCTCTAAATTAAAATGTATTTAAATGTAAAATTATTGTCTCGTTAAATAATCAATAACTTTGTATGATACATATACATATATACATATATGTATGTATATATGTGTAGATATGTATATACCCTGCAGGAAATGTCACTAGTGAATCAGTACTACTGACTAATTATACCCCACTCAATGCTTTTTGCTATAGACATTTAACATGTGCGTGTCATTGAAAAGCAACTACTGACATTGGAACTACTGATTAGATAGTTCTTTAGGGACCATATGAAGGCATTGGAAACAGATAGTCACTAGCACATTTTAGTTATTCTAGTATACTCCTTTGATAATGAAATTGCGTATTTTGTTCACATTTTGGTATTTTATTAAACAAATATATTAAAAATGGAACTTATAATTAAAAAACATACAATATCCGGGATTAATTCATTTATTCGTTCAGCATATCACCAGCAACTAGGGATTTTGTTTGCCATTTCTATTAAATAAATGCACATATGTTTATAAAAAATTTTATGTTTCGCTGAATTAGTAAAGTCAAACACTTACGAATGAATCTGCAAGTATGACAAATCTTTAACTGATGGCACAAAATCTTCCACAGGGTAAAACAATTTTCATAATTGGCACTTTCGCTTAAAATATTTTAATTTTAACATTTTCTATTTTTATACAATATGGATTGTTATTTTATATATTTTTTGCAAATTCTGTTTGTGTATTTTTTTTTTTAATTATTGTTCAATACATTTAAATTAGCCTTTTAATTTGATTTCTTAAACTAATTTTTATAAACACTTAAATTTTGCTTCACGTCACTTTTGTTTTCAACAAACTAATAAAACAAGGAGAAGCATAGTTGTGTGTATATGAAAAAATGTCTTCTACGCATTAAGAACAATACCAATAGACGCTCTGTTGACAATTTCACCAAAATAGTCGACAAAAGTGGTAACTTGGGGACACTTAAACCCACGTTTCCTTCAGGGTACACACATACTTATGTGTGTATGTTCTTGTTTTATCTGGATATGAGTATATGGTGTCCATATACCAACATTTACCAAATAAATAAATAAAAGAAATATAAAAATTTATGCAGAATCGATTAAATTTGCTTGTTTTTGAGGCTTTAAAACTTATTCGGGTATGTTCTGTATTACATGTGAAATTAATTATTTCGGAGTTGCCATAGCATGTCTTCATAAATACATATTTCCAACACAATTTCTACGGCAATTCTGCATGTTTTAATTTCACATACCCGATTATGTTCGCATATTGTAATATTCAATAACATAAGAATTTTTTTAGCTTATATCAAAAACTTTTGGTTTGAAGTACATATACTGATGAGTTTCATAAGCACGAACAAAATGCACATAGACGTTGCTGAACAAAAAATATATTCAGTGAAGTGCAACTTTAACCCGAGCACGAAGGGTTCCGTACGGACACTAGATATGTAATTCAATACGAACTTTAGCCAATATAATAAATAGTTCTGGCATTTTTTCGTTTTTGGTTTTTTCGGTCTTGAGCGCTTTTTAGTTTTGGCGTTTTTTTCGGCTTTTGGCGATTTTTTTAAATTTTTTCGCTTTTTTAGTTTTGGCACTTTTTTTTCTCATTTTGAGGGTTACATACACCAAAGGTGAAAAGGAACCCTATTGTTTTCGCTACGCTGTCCGTCTGTCCGTCTGTCCATCACATGGCATTTTCTCAAGAACCGTATGAGCTACGGACCTGACATTTGGACAGAGTATGTAGAACCTTGGCCGCAACAACAACAAAAACATGAGAGTTAAAAATTAAAGGGTGTTCCAAAACGAGCAACTAAATATGTTAAAATCCCATGTAATATACATACAATTGCATGTACATTAGAGTGGCCGTTATGTATATTTTTTTTTATTTAATTTTTTTTTAACCCCCCCACCCCCCCCCCCCCCCCCCAATCCGGTTCAGTTTTATGTACAAAAAATACAAAAAAATTTCATAGCGATAAGTTGTGTTTTAGAGGGTACGTCCGCATAATAATATAATATAATATAAATAAAAATTATAATATAATAATATTTTAGTCAATAATGAAGAAAATAGCCAACAAAATACCAAAAATTATATATACTAAAATTGGATTTATATGGAAATTATTTTACTATGCGTTTACAATAAGAGTTTATATCTATTAAATTATTTCATACATATATTAAGTATAGTCATAAAAAAAATTAAACCAAAAAAAAAATAAATTACATTAAATATATGGGCTTGAGGGCTAACTTTGAGGGCTGGACGCACCGCCTAAAACACAACTTATCGCTATGAAATTTTTTGTATTTTTTTTTTACATAAACTGAACCGATTTGGGGGGTGAGAATAAAAGAAATCAACAAAAAAAATTCTCCATACAACTAACGACCACTCTAATGTACATATGTATATTGATACTTGAAATTTGTAAAATTAGATATTTTTATATAGACTACAACAATTAACACTAAAATTTAAAAAAATTTAAATTTTTTTTAAATTTTGACTATGTAATTTTGACAATTTGCTATATCTTGGAAACCGTAAGAGGCAAACACTTGAAATTTTCAAAAACGGTAAAACTAAAAAAACCGAAAATTATAAAATCGCCAAACCAAAAAAGAAATCGCCAAAATTAAAAAAAAAATCGCCGAAACGAAAAAAATTGCCAAAATTAAAAAAAATTTCTAATACTAAAATAAATCGCCAAATTCGAAATAAATGAAAAAAAAACGCCAAAATAAAAAAAACGCCAAAAATCGAAAAAAATCGCCAAAACGCGAAAATGTCGCCAAAAAAAAAAAATTATATAACAAAAATCGCAAAAATGAAAAAAATCGCCAAAAATAAAAAAAAATCGCCAAAATGAAAAAACGCCAAAAACTGAAAAAATCGCCAAAACAAGAAAATAAAGTGTCAAAACTAAAAAAATCGCCAAAAATTAAAAAATAAATCGCCAAATTCGAAAAAATCGCCAAAATGAAAAAAACGCCAAAATGAAAAAAACGCCAAAAATCTAAAAAAAATCGCCAAAACGCGAAAATGTCACCAAAACTAAAAAAAAAATTTATAAAAAAAATCGCAAAAATGAAAAAAATCACCAAAAATAAAAAAAATCGCCAAAATGAAAAAACGCCAAAAACCGAAAAATATCGCCAAAACAAGGAAATAAAGTGTCAAAACTAAAAAAAGAGCCAAAACTTAAAAAAATCGCCAAAACCGAAAAACGCAAAAACCGCCAAAACAAAAAAACCGAAAAGACCCCAAAAACTAAAAAAAATGCCAAAACTTTATATTATATAGGATGAAGTTCGTATTGAATGACATATATAGTGTTCTTTCGGTTTTTGCTGTTTTTTCATTTTGGCGATTTTGTTTTCTTTTAGACGATTTTTTAGTTTTGGCGCCTTTTTGCGTTTTGGCGATTTATTTTTGTGTTAGAATTTTTTTCTTTCTTTTCTCGTTTTGGCGGTTTTCTTTTTTGGTTTTTGGCGATTTATTTTTGGTTTGGCGATTTTATAATATTTGGATTTTTAGTTTTGCCGTTTTTGAAAATGACAAGAGCTTGCCTCTTGCGGTTTCCAAGATACAGCAAGTTGTCAAAATTACATAGCCAAAATTGCATTAACTGATGAAACACAATTTTATTTAAATTTAATTTATTATGTTTGTAAATTTTCTTAAATATATAAATAAATAAATTTTAGTGCTAATTGTTCTAGTCTGTATAAAAATACACTAATTTTACAAATTTCAAGTGTCAATATACATATGTACATGCAATTGTAGGTATGCATATTACATATATTATTGTAGCGGCCAAGGTTCTACATACTCTGTCCAAATTTCAGGTTCGTAGCTCTTACGGTTTCTGAGAAAATAGCCTGTGACGAATAGACCGACAGCGTAGCGAAAACAGTTGGGATCCTTTTCACCTTTGGTGTACGGATCCCTAAAAACCAAGCAGAACTTCCTAATACATCAAACACTAACAGCCTTATGTATAACAAAAACTGGTAAGAAGTTAACATAAGTGGGGAAATTGAACTAGGTGTTAACGAGTTCTATACAATTTGACATTCAAAATTGGCGCATAAATGAAAAATTAACTGTTTAAAGAGTTCAACATTATTGTCATAGAAATATATTTGTTGTGGAATGCTATTCGTCACCATACCCCTCTTTATACATTATGTTTATTCTGTTTTCGATGCAGGCCATTGCAAAATATTCTAATAAAATCCTTAATAATCAATCAATTAGAGTTTTAGATCCTCCAAATATCTTGGTTTTTATTGGTACTTACAATCGTTTTAAATAGTGTAAAATAAAACCGTATAATATATTTGTTTTTGGTACATAAAAACGACTAGCCGGCGAGTGCCGTCACTGCTTCCTGAACTAAATAAGAATTCATCGGCATTTCATTTTCTATTTTTTGCATTAAACGGTGTATTTACCTTTACAAAACAGTATTCCGTCAACAATTCAATTTTGAATTTTTTTGTTGCTTGACTGGGTTTTTAAATAAACGATTCAATTACTGCCAATTTTAAAGCAGTGGGTATGCCCCAATGATGGTTTTAAACAGTTTTTTTTCTGAATAGTCAGAACATATCATCAAATCGAATGTCAGCCAAGCTATAAGGTATAAAAATATTTCTGGTAAGACTTTTTTAGATTTTGACAATGAGGATGTCATACGTATATTAGTTAAATGTTCCTAATCGAATATAAAACTGGTATTGAGAACACAAAGTCCAAATGTTAAACTTAAGCTAAATATTGATTCATTTAGAGCTACATGAAACTTTATTAAATTGCAGATTTGTCTAAGTTTTTTATTTATATCGCACTGTGTGTCATCTGCTTAAACTGGCTTCACACGAAATGTATTTTACATCTGACTTGTCACCTACATGGCTCATATGTAAACTCGCATACATGTATGTATGTCAAAATAACAAATTTACAAACAATTTATAATTTTAGCTTTCAAATGTTTTTACAAGTTTGGTTAAATGTGACGTAACTTCTTTCCTTATATTTTTGTCAAAACCTTTATCAGATATCAGATCAAAATAGAACGCATTGTGATTGAAATTTTGACATGTGAGGTAGGCCAAATGCAAAATTTATTTTAACAAAAAACAAACATAGCAACAAACACAACTCGCAAAGCGATTAGCTTGTCTGCGAAAAACACCCAGGGTTTATGGTGGGAATCGAACCCATGACCTCTGGACTGAGAGGCTAGTATCGCTACCACTCAGCCACATGGCATCCAATACAGACATGTCCATGATACAATTATAACAGATACATGCACAAGCGCAACCTGTTAATGTATACAATACATACAGTTGTCAAACTTTGTTTACAACCCTCTAGTCAGCCTAGAACCATATGTCTACATGTCAATCAATACTCTTTCTCCAGCGACAATTTCACTACTTAAAATTAATATATTGCCAATGAACGCGTCAATAGTTCGTTTTTCTTTTTTACTATGCTGTGCAATAATATTAAATAAATATATGTAGACGAGGGTATTCAAAATCTACTAGTGAATCTTTGGTTCAAATATCTCCATATAGTCGTAAAAGAACTACCTTCTCAATAGTGCTAAAGTCTACTGGTAGATTTTCAATGGCAACCCTATGTTATATGTCAATAGGCGATTACGTTGGCTGGGTTACACCTAATCAGTAGCAATATTGACAATGTCAATAGAAAATCACTATAATTTTACTATTGACAACGAGCGAGAAAATATCGATATTGTATACTAGAGCCCCTAAAATTTACTAGTGAATCTTTGATGCCAATGTCTCCATGTGGTCCCAAAAGAACTACTTAGTCAGTAGTGCTACAGTCTAGTGGTGGATTTTCAATGACAAGCTAATGTTAAATGTCAATAGATGATTACATTGGCTGAGGTACACCTGGTCAGTAGTACTACTGACAACGTCACTAGTAAATCACCACAATTTCTCTATTCGCACTTTCTGCAGGGAAGCTACAAAAATGTCAGTGTATGTGTTGTATATAACATGATTACAGTGTTGCCAATGAAATTACACGTGGCTGTGTTTCCAATTACATATTGACGAAAATTACACTACAAATGTTTTTTTAGATTAAAATTAAAACAAAAATAAATAAAAATTTAACATAAAGTAGAATTGCATACAGATTATACATGAATGTAATTAAATGGCCTACACATGAGAGTAACTGCACACCCTGTGTAATTACACACCTATTGGCAACACTGAATGCCGCATCTGCATTTGCACTTTAGTTACCCTTTAATTGTTATTTTTAAAATCAAAAGGCATCTGTATGAAATCTTTAAGGTTTTGCTAAAAGTCAGGCGTCAGAACGCGTTCCATTTTGATTTTACAAAGCATCTATCATCAGGTGTTTTGTTACAACAATCCTGGGTCAGTCATAAGGCAGCTATGCGCTGAAGAACAGCCCTAGCGTCACCGCAATTGTTTCTGAAGTGCAATCAGGTTTGTGTGTTGCTTGGCCTTCGAGAGTTTTGCGTCTCACTCGCACTTGTTAGTGGTTACTTCAACTAACTGTACCACTTACAGTTGTTTTTTAGTATTTCCATTATGCAAATGTTTTTAATAAGATTTATATTGGTGGAGATCTTAAAAACTCTATGAGTGAATAATGTTGGAAACTTCAAGTTCCTTATGAAGGTAGAGATCGCTTGCAGCTTCCGAGGAAAGCTCCTATAAGTAGGATACCCTGACTCTTTACCTAAGAGCCTGTATGGTTGTCCGCCAATTAGTGATTTTGACAGGCAGAGAAATCAGATGTAAAATACTTATCGTATGAAACCCGCTTTAATAATTTAGTCTTAAAAAAATACATGTAGATTTATTTGGTTTATGTTAATACAAATTACCAATGGAGACGTTTATCCTAAAAGTCTAAAATTATTATCCCAGTTCACAAAACTTGCCCGTTATAGCAAATTTTACACTAGTGTTAAAGTGAACTACCACTTATAACTAATTTTACAATTTTTGCCAGATCGAAATCCATATAAGACTTATGGTTTCTAGGGCCTTTTTAGAATCATGTTATATAATATTTTTATATCATTTACACATAAAAAACACTTTGGTTTACAGATCCTTATTCAAATTGTGCAACAGCTTTTCATTTGACTGGACTAGGCCTAAGTTCTGGTGATTATTTGGGAGCACGTGGCGTGAGTTCATTAGGTGAATTGCATCCCGCAGCAGCTGCAGCAGCAAATTCTTTGGCGAGCACTGATTTTCATTTTAGTATTGATAATGCCAGGCTTAGTTCGTCACGCAATGGGAGCATACGAGCAAGTATTAACCGCAAAAGAGCACTCTCATCTTCTCCGTATTCAGATTCATTCGACATTAACTCCATGATACGATTTTCCCCTAATTCACTGGCAACTATAATGAATGGTTCTCGAGCCAATAGTGCAGCTAGTGGTTCATATGGTCATTTGTCAGCTGGTACCATGAGTCCAATTCACAGTGCCATGTCACCACACTTGCAGCAATTACAAGCCCATTTGCTAAGAGCTAGTGCTGGACTGTTGCATCCACTTCCCACACATCAAGCAGCGGCTGCTAACATGCTCTCTATGGGTCATGTACATACTTTACAATCAGCTGTCGCTGCTGCAGCTGCCTACAATGCGGCGGCAGCTGCCAGTGGTAGTACTGGCAACGCAACGGCTAACAGTTTGTCATTTCATCATCCGTTAAATGGTCACACAAGTGTTCATGCTGATAATGTTGTGAACAGCAATCAAAACAGCATCATAAATAGTACAACTAAGCAAATGGTGAGGAACATCCAACCGCGACACTTGCTTTTTTCGACTTTTCTTAATTAACGATTGAAAGACTGATATAGCAAATCATACAAAAAAAAAATTAAATACACAAGACGTAAACATAAAGATAAACAATAGTCAAATTCACAATATTGTGAAAATTATCTTGCATCGTTGCATGTGCAAAATGGCATAGAATTGTTTAGTGGTGAGTGTCAATATGCTATAAAATTTTGCATATGATAGGATGCAAGACCATTTGCACAAGATTGTGAATTGGGCTAATGTGTTTTATATTTATTATTATTTTTTAATGTAAAAATTTTTGTTTGCTGTTTAGGCAACTTAAAACTAGACCTCAACCACAATTCATAAAGTCTACTGACAATTTTCCTAAACAGCCATGAAATCCACCAAGATGTGCCTAAAGTCCTCATAACTTTTCACTTTTCCTGTAAAAGGAAGGAATCAGAAGTTTCAAGAAGTAAAAGATAATCAAAAGAAGAACTTCTTGTACAAATATAATAGGCTTTTCATCTTCCATTGTTGTTTAATTGGCCAAAACACATCACTGCTTTAAAAGTCCTTAATTAAAACCAATTCTAGCTTTTAACAAAAAAAAAGTATATATTTTCATACGCCAACAAACTTATATACATACATTTGCGCTGTTTTTTCGACTACCACTTAATGTTGAATTATATTTTTATTAGATTTGTCAGCAATAAGACTGAACAAAACAGGAAAAACAAACCACTCAGAATGCAGACAGCTAATTCGTAACAGAAAAGAACGTAAGTACTAATTCTGTGTCAACCCACAACATACATTTTTCATACGATCGATAGATCGCGTACCCCCAGTACTACAACAAATATGGCATTATTGATATAATTCAGTTTTCAGAATATGTTTTGTCTTGAGTGAAGTCTAAAAAACAAAATAAACGCATGTTTGTATAGTGCTTGAGCATGAGAGCATATCTTCGGTCTTGTATGCACACACAAAGTTTGACGTTTGAAATAATAATAATAGCTCATTCACGCCGACGCTAAGTTGTTTTCAAATTAACTCGTTCAATTAAGTTTCTACAAAGTCAACATAAAGTTATAATGAACAACAATGCTTTTGTATAAAAACTCATTTGTTTGTAACCATGAAGATATTTACAATCATGAGAAGTGACAAATACATAAAGCTTCCATTTGGCTAGAAATAAAATTTTTGTAATATTATTAATATTATTCATTTAGTACCACTATGAACACTTCTGATTTCGTTCGCAAATTTTGAATTACTGCATTTCGTGACAGCCTGAAAAAAGGAAATAACTACTCAAGTTTTCAATGGCGCCTATTTCTATTTTATAAGAAAACACTGAGTATTTGAAGTATTTTTTTTTTTTACTTTTTTTAAGTTTATTATTTTTTAATCGATAACGTATTTGATAATCGTAGTGTTTCGGAAAATTTTCTTGATAATATGTGTAGCTGAACTCTTCTATAAAATTTAAAAAAGTCGAGAAAAACAAGTGTCATAAGGGCTTAATTGAAGTGTTTAAAATTTTGTTTATTTTGAAATTTAGCATTATGAAGAAATATGTACGGATCGATCTAAGGGAGAACAACCTTCGTCCACCTCGCACAATGATATTACTCAACAGGAAGCCGATAGTGCTTCTTCCAACTGTGCAGCTGCGAGAAGACAGCAGCGAACTAATAAAAATTCGAGTAATAATTCTACCGCTACCTCAACAACAAATCAGTGCCAACTCAACAAAAGCAATAGCAGCATCAATAATAACCAGCTGCAATGTGGAACACCAACAACAACTACACCACACAGTGATTATGATTGCGCCACTGTCGATACAACTGATATAAAAGATGAACCAGGAGATTTTATAGAGACTAATTGTCATTGGCAAGATTGTGGCATTGAATTCTTAACGCAGGATGAATTAGTTAAGCATATAAATAACGATCATATACAAAGCAACAAGAAGGCATTCGTTTGCCGTTGGGAAGATTGTTCCAGAGGTGAAAAGCCTTTCAAAGCTCAATATATGCTTGTCGTGCACATGCGTCGGCATACTGGAGAAAAACCACACAAATGCACTGTTAGTAAATTATTTTGGTATGCAGTGGTTCCATAGAGCCGTCATATAAACCTTAAAAATTTTTTGATCTTAAAATTTTACATTTTAAACAAAACTTTAAGATCTTTAACTTGTATTCTTTTTTGTTTCACTTTCTTTATTTGAATTGAACAAAAATTATTTCATGTATGAAAGACGTGTCAAAGAACTAATCAGACAACACCTCTGTTCATTAGCAAACAGACTTGGGTAATTTATTTTTCATATTTATGATTTGAGGATTGAGAAAGTGTATAAAAACAAGCTATAAACGAGTGAAGAAGTCAGACAAACTGAATAACATCTATGGACATTACTTCTTTTTTTGGAAAACATTAATATTGTTTTTTTTAATTTCCTTTATTGATAATAATATTAGATTTTTTAGCTATTGACATTTAAAGATTTTTGGCTCTCGGTGTGTCAAATAGTGGCTTCTCTGAGTAAATATTTTTTGCCTTGCCGGCGTTTGGCCGGACCTAAGAGCTTTTTCCTCTCAGTATGTCGAATAGTGGCCTCGATGAATAAATATTTTTCTGTCTTGCCGGCTTTTGGCAAGACAAGTGCCTTCGCTGAGTAAAGATTTTCTGTCATGCCGCCCTTCGGCCGGACTCCGGAGTTTTTCCACTCGGAATGTAGAATAGTGGCTTCCCTGAGTAAAGATTTTCTGCCTTTGGTTGAACATGAAGGTTTTATTCTTTCGGCAGGTCAAGTAGTTGCTTGGCCTATATATAAATATTTTTAGCTTTTCTGGCCTTGGGCCGATTTTAAGTATTTTCTGCTTTCGGTATATCGAATTGTGGCTTCTGTTTTTAAATAATGTCCATTGGCGATATTTCTTATGTGTGATGCACATTATTTTCTTTCTGAAAAGTCCATGGACATTATTTCCATGGGCGCTCTTGTATGTAACCAAAAAACTACAAAGGAAAAAATTGCAAATATTACAAAAATTAAAATAAATATACGTATTATAATTTTGTATGTTAATTCTTCATTACCACGCATGGTAGGGACGCACACGAATTAATTTCACGCGGAATACAGAAAATACCTGATTGTTTTTAAACGTGAATAAAGTGAATAGATTATTATAGTGAAATTTTTGCTTATAGTTTTTTGCATATATGTATGTTTTTTTTTTGCATGTATGAGTGTAAAATTTCTTAGTGCCAAAATTATTAGCAATCAGCTGTTGTATACATATATTTTACTGGATTTTACAATTTTTCCTTTCGCGTACTTGTAAATATATGCAAACATTTTTATTGAGAGCAATTTCTTTATGTGTTACTCAGTATTTACGCAGTTACTGGATTTTACTGGAAAGGTGCTCGAACACACGTATTGTATAAATAGATACCAAGGCTATCGAAGCATTTACCAAAAAATAATGCCGCATATAGACATTATGAGCACTCTTTGCCCTACGTGTTCCTCTTTTCGGCTGATACTCAAATAGCCTGACATATCCAATACTTAAAATCAATTTTCAAAATAACCAAGTAAAATGCCATCAGTTTACCGAAAACTTTAATTGATCTGAATTTCTTTCTAAGAGTAATAGTATCCAAATACTATAAAAGCTTGTTTGGAATAAAATCAGAGCTTGGAACCTCTTTCATACTTGTATTGCAATTTGATAGTTGTTAATGTCTATACCAAATAGAAGAGTCCTTGCATTTTTCTGATGCTTTTTTAAGAGATTTTCGAGAGAAAGTTGTCCCCTACGAATATGTTCTGTACGAATGTCGTTGCTTATTTTCAGCATTTACAAACGTGGAGTATATGCACTTGAACCTTGGGTCCAATATGGTGGCTATTGAGAGCAGTGATGCCAGACTTCTTTTTTTATCAATAGTAGTTAAATGTAGACAAAAAAGTGGGTAAAAACTAGCTTAAAAATGGCTAAGAGCGATTGAATGAAAAAATCATGAGTATTATACAAATATAAGAAAGTTATATTTCTTGCAGCAAATCGGGAAGATATTTTAAACTAAATACAAATAATTATAATAAAAATAAGTAATAAATCAAATCATTTTTTTCAGGTACTCAAGAAGCAAACTAAAACCTAAATGCAAAAATAGATAAGTATGTACATACATATATACTTATAGATATTTTTTTAATTAACAAATCAGATCATCATCATCAACAGCATTGTTGTTTTTTGTCATAGCTATCGTTTGTGGCAATAAATTTTATGCAACTCTGAGAAATTTCATAGTCGTGGGAACAACTTCAGATTTTTTCAATCCAAAATTTTATTGTTACCAATTCAGCTATCTCTTTAACATTATGGTGTTAATTGAAAAATTTGTGTCTAATAATACATAACACATTTCATTTATGGAAAAATTGATAAAAAAAAATAGCTACATTAAAATAAAAGTGGGTAAAAAATGGCTAAGAGCTCAATTGCCTTTAATTCTGGCTAAATAAGAGAAAAATGGCTAAATAAAAATTAGGTCGCGTATAACATTGAGCAGAGAATTTGTAATCATCTCTGGAGTATTCTTATTTGTGTGGCTTTTTGGAGTGACGATTACATACACCATCACAAATTGCTCTAACATGTCAAATCATGAGTTCCATCTAGTGCTGAGATATTGAGTCTTTTTCACACTCCTCTTGTTTCGATCGTAACTTGTTCAGGTGTTTAAAAAATTTAGCAATACTTTTGACGTGATCGCAAAGTACTAAAAATTGCTGAGCTTCCCTTAAAATCCCATTGAGTTCAAAGTTTAATAAAAACTTTTCAAATAAAGTTTACTGACTTTATGCACTAAAAAGTTAAAAATAAAATAAATAAAAAAATAATTATAATATGCGTTAACTACTTGACTATTTGCAGTCGGTGCTAAGAAGTAGAGATGGGCAAAAAATATCGATGCATCGAAATATCGATATTTGAGAAAATAAATATCGATATATATCACCGATATATCAAAAATCGATATATCCATTCTTATTTACGAGTATCGAGTTTCGATATTTTTAAGAGCTCTATAAATTTAAGCCGATTTTAGATGTACGATATTGGCATCACTACTAGTGAAGCGAAAACAAAAGAGAAATTTCTTTATAACAGCCAATGCGCATTTATAAGGTGACCCCACTAAGTGACTTTTATTTATAAACTAAGCTAGATGTGAAATTTGGTTTGTGTGGGTATAAGCTTAAAGGCAGAATTAGATTTTACTTCCTGTTTAGCTGACTACTTTTGTTCATAGAAATTCTGTTTCGTTCAAACTGAGAAAAAAAAACTGTTAAGTAATTGTAAGTGAAAAAACATTTTAAAATAAATTGGGATCGTGGTTTAAGAATTTGAAAAAATAAATTTTTAGCAGAAAAATATAAACTATTAAAATTTAGAAAAAGAACGGCACATCACAGAACAGAAAGTTCAGAAGTTCTTTTGTATTAAATTTAAAGACATAAAAATTCGTAGAACGGGACTCCAATGAAGTTCCACCAGACCTGGGTGGATTCTGTTCCAACCCGCACTCAAAAATTCCAAATTATAAAGGAGTAATATTTTTTATTAATAATTTTAACAGTAAGTACAAATTTTTCTTTAGTTTAATGTTCTCCTGTCCTTGACATGTGCTATAAAAAGTTCAAAATACTTATGCCACATACCGAACTCTTCTATTTTTAGTTTCAATCAAAAAAGGTAAACAAAACAAATTTGAAATCTGTAAAATGTTTGTTTTCAAATATGTTACAATATTTCTAATGGCCTATTTCCAACCTGCGAAAGAAAACGTTCGACTTACAATTTATATTGAAAACGAAAACAAATTTTCGTATTTTATTGTTGTTTTCAATATAAATTGTAAGTCGAACGTTTTCTGTCGCATGTGGGAAATAGGCCATAATTAATTTATGCAGTTTTAGTACCTTTTTCTCGTTACATTGGATTGGAAATTAAAAGAAGAAAATCGCCTGATATGTCAAAATATACATATATGCCGATTAGTGTAAATGATTCTAGTTTCCATCTCTTTACATTAAAATGATTAATTGCATAGGGATTTTCGTAGAGAAAAGTTTTTACGTAGGCATTTTTATAATTAGGCATTTTATTAATTATAAAAACATATACAAATGTGTGTATGTATGTACTCAGATGTATGTGCCGTTTTGTTTTTTTGTTAAATTTTTTATTTCTTTTTGCATGCAAAAGATATCGAAATATCAATATTTAAAAAAAAATATACATCGATACTGTTCAAAAATATCGATACAATATACATATATCGATACATTTTTTTTTATTTGTCCATCTGTAATAAGAAGGTAGAATCTATCTTATTAGTTGACAACCTTCGTGACACCGACTACAAATAGTCAAGTAGTTAACACATGTAAGAACACTTATTTTATTTTTAACTCTTTAGTGCACACAGTCTGTTTAATTTTTTTAAATTTTTAACTTTTTAGTGAATAATTAAAAATTTCTTTATATTGGAGGGAGCCTTTCCCCTGCTCCTACACCACCACTTTTCTGCTGGATTTCGAGCATTAACTATAAAGTAATTCACACCAAGTTTGTAAACTCTCACTGATATAGCATTATCAATATGCAGTAATTACTGATTACTTTGTATGATAGGGAGCCCGTTGCCCAGCCTTACACTCCAGCTTTTCCGTTGGATTACATGCATTAACTATAGTGTAATTCTCACCAAGTTTGAAGGCTCTCAATGATATACTATTTCATAATTAAAAATTACTTTGATTGGTTGTGGGGAGGGGGGTGGGGTACCCATACCCCTCCTCCAATTGCATATTGGTGAAAACGAGAATACCTGTAGTTTGGAGATTTTGGAGACCACTTTTTTTTATTGGCTTCCAAAGATTTGGAAAATTAGTGCGTCCTCAAAAAATGGTGTCATCAGCTCTTTGGCAACAGCTAATTCCGACTGACAGACATGTATTTACATATGTATGCATGTTTACATAAGTACATACATACATTTAAAATTGGTCGTTATTAAATTAAATTTCGATTTTTCGCTCTTATAAAAACATACATTATCTGTTTTTAGGATATACTAAATATCTTTCAAAGCACAAAAAATTCGGAAGAAATAGAAAATTATTATATATTCTTCTTTTTGAAAAATATGAAAAATATGATGCAACGTGGTTGTCAACGAAATTCCACAAAAGAACCGCAAGATTTTATGGTTATCCATTTCAGATCAGTCAACCAGTGCGAGCGAGATAAAAAACTCTCGAAGGCCAAACAACACACACAAGCCTGACCGCACTTAAGAAATAATTACGATAACGCGAGAGCTGTTATTCAACCCTAAATTGTTTAACGACTTTCAAATAAGTATATTTATATTAAAAATGTTAAAACATATTGCTTATTATAATAGGTTAGTTCATTTACCAAACATTTTTACGAATTTGCAACAATTGTTAGTGGAAAGTGTTAATTAACTAACTCAAAAAGTTTGAAGGAAAGAGCCTCAAAAGCGAAAAAAAATTGTGAGACAATCAAATTCTTAGGCCCAATTCATACGATGATTTAAAAATCTTGTTTTATTTTTATTTCTCTTTTAAAAGTTGCTTCCAAAAACATTTTACATTCATACGATAGTTTCATAGTTCATAGTTTTTACTTTTTTCTCTCCCAAAAATTGTATCAGTGTTACCAGTAGCTTTAAGAAAACCCCGTTTTTTCCTTTCCCTACATACGAAAATCTGCAAATTTTAGTAGTTTAATGTAAAGAAAGATAAATGAAAAACATTTAAGGCCTCAATAATCAAACAGAATTGCGGCATAAACACATTTTCCATACAAATTGACACAAAAAAATTAGCGCCAGAAAGCAGTCGAGAAATCGATTTTTTTTTTACTTTGACAGCGTTTTTTCTTATCCTTTCACATATGTATAAACAAATATTCTCTCAGCAAAGAAGGGCACTGTGACAACAAAATAATTAGATAAATGTCTATGTAATTTCGAGCAAAAACAAATTTTGAATCGTTTTATGAGCAAAAATATATTTTAATATAGTTATTTTTCCAATTGTGCACAAAAAATGCAATATGAGAACAAAAAATACCTACATTTTGTTCAAAATAAAATATTTTTCCGATATTCCCTATGCTCATATATTAGTGATAAAAATACCTACAGGTAACACTGTTTTGTATTAAATAAAGCTGTTGTCGCATTCAATGAAAAAATAAAATAAAGCAAGATAAAAATAAAAATAAAATATGTGTAAAGAGAATTTAAAAAAAAACTCGTAGAACGGAAAATGTGATTTTTTTCTTCTTCCCGTTTTGCTTTTCTATACCGTTCGCCTACAAACTCAAAAAATCGTGTTTCAAAAAATCATTGAAAAATCAACGTGTGAATTACGTGTTACAAATTATTACTAGTAAAATTTTTACTTGCAAGAATTTTTGAAAAATATTTGAAAAAGGAAAACTAAAAATGTGCATTTCTTTATTTAAAAAATAATTAATTTATTGTTTTTCTTTGGTTAAACCATATAAATAAAATGTTACGGTCAAAGCATTTTGTTTATTTATCATATCTGATTTATTTATCATATCAAAGTGCCTAAAATAGTAAATAATACACGAGACATTGTAAAGTAATTATTACATATTAAATGTCGATTTTTAAAAATTTTGTAATTTAAAATATCAAACAAGATTATTCAAAATACATCAGAAAAAGTATAATTGTATCATGATTAGCGTTACCGTTGAAAATTTTCAAAAAGGGGCACAAAAAGGGGATTTTCAAAAAAAAAAAAGTGGCACAAAAAGGGGATTTCTAAGAAAAAAAGGGCCAACTTTAAAATCAAGAAAAATTTAAGAAACAAGCATATTTATTAAGCTATTTTTATTAAAAACAAACAATAAAAACAAATTTCTCATGTATAAAAAGTACACAAATATTCATTTTATGAGAACTCATATACTACGTTTATTCGCAGGTTTCATTTGCAACTATAATTTCTAACATGTGGCAGAATTAGGTTTTACTTTCTGTTCTGTTACGAATCAGCTGACTCTTTTTTGAAATCTTACACAAGTCGTTAGGTTTTCTATTTCGTTCTGTTCTGTTACGGTCCAACCTGTGAAAATCAAAAAATTTTTGAGTAATCCTAAGTGAAAGCATAAAAAAATAAAAATTGTGCTTGTGCTTTTAAAATTTTAAAAATTTAATTTTTTATCAGAAAAACAAAACTATACAGCTGTCGAACACTTACATTTGAAACAACAACAAAATGTTAAAATTTGTTTTTGTTTTGAATGTAAGTGTGCGACAAGTCGAACGTTGTCGATATCATGGGTTTGGGCCTATGTTGAAACATAAAACTGGATGATGTAAAACTCATCACTTTATTGGAAAACTGCGGCCGTTCTGCTCAGAAACAGGTGATAAGTTGTAACATAAAAAGTAAATATTAAAATTTAGAAATAGAACGGCACAGCACAGAACATCAACAGAAAGTAAAGAATAATGAAGCATTTACTAACTCACATGAACAATTACTTATTACTAAGATGCATGTATACAGAAAAAGAAATTTTTAATTTTATAATTGTTTATTTGATGACTGTGAATAAATTTCTATAACACCGGCTAGTTGAGTATTTGCAAATACAGTTTTTATTTACAAATAAGACGAGTATAAATAAACGTAGTATAGATAGCTACAAAATATTAAAAAAAATCATAAAATCTATGATAATAATGAAACACTGGTCAAAATGTGGCATTTGAAATTGATCGAAATTCCAATTGAAAATAAATGGAAATTTCGTTCGATATTGAATGCCGTAATTTGCCCCAGTTCTTAAGATTTAAAAAAAAATTTAAAAATACATAAATACATTTATTGGAATCTTTTGGGGCATATCACTTATTTATTTAAAAATTTAAACCTCTTCAGAAGGTTTATGGTATTCTTTTTATTCATAATTCATGCTTAATTAATACCTTAAATATAAATTCTTTTGAAATTGTACATCTGTACTTATTAATAAGTTCTTCACTTGCAATTTATTCATTCAAATCGTTTTGAAATAAATTTAAGGCAGACAGCATGGGCAGGCAAGTGACTAATTTCAGTCTATTTGAAAATTTTTAGCAATGCTAATTTAAGTTTACGCTTTATGTTTTTTTTTTTTGTAAATTTTTTTATAAAGATGAAATAAGGTGTAACTCACCGACTTTGCAACTGCTGAATCTGGGCATATTTTTGAGTTTAATTTGGCCAATTTGCCCATTGACTTAAACGAGAAGTTGCAACTTATCATCACCCATAGTCACTTTTCTCCGAAAATAAGTATTTTTTGTGGTAAATACTCGGATATTTTTTGATCATTTGCTTTTGGGAATTGGCCACGTGTTTGGCTGTTTTAGTTTTCTAAAATCGTGCGATTTCAACTCGATCGAATTACAGAACAGATTTTTAAAAATATGTACTTTAATTAAATTTGGCTTTCACAATAGCTGTCGAAAATACAGATAGAATTATAAAGTATGAGTGTGCAACTGTACTCTTATACTTAAAAATCTTACACAAATGAAAAGATTTATACCAAGGTGTATGTTTTTATATGAAGTTTGACACATAGGAAATAAAATCTTGTTGAATATGGTAAAATCTGTACGAATCTGCGTACAGATCATGATCATGATTTCTATCCATGGTTCTGATGTGAATAAAATTTTCTTGCAAGTTTTTACAAGTATTTGATTTGTCGTATCTGGGAGAGTAATTTTGTAAATTTCTGCTTTAAACTCTCGTTGCAAGTTTCTGTTGGGAAAGTAAATGAACATACCTAATGATAATTATCATTTGATTGCAATTAATAAAGAAAAGGAGAAAAAAATATTTAGCCTATTTTGGCATGTTTCACATTATTGATCTCACTGCTTAATTAAACGGGGTTTTTTTAATTGAGTTAATAGGTCAGTCAACAGATTGTCGTATAAATGAACTTTCCGTTCAATTGCGGCAAAAATCGCTCATTTTTTGAAAACTAGTTAAGCGAAAATTGCTGCATAGATATAAAAACATATTTTTATAATTAAATAATGTTAGTTACTGCGATAATAAGCAAAAATATATTTTCTTCTTCGTTACGGCATAATACGTTGTTTTATAGCTTTATCAACATTATGTCTCTTTCGACTGCGTCATTCACAACATGTAATTTACCCAATATTTCTATCGCTTGGTGGCAGTCCGCCCTATCTTTCCCTATTTCTGGAACGCACGAAAAATTTTGACGTTTCAATTATAACGTATTGCTAAATAATTATTCATCAGTCATTTGTTTTGATCTCACGCTAATTCTTTTCACACCTTTGATTCTAAAGATATGTATGTACTAACCGATTTTGGTCGCTACTGCTGCCGCAACACTCCGAATTATCACCGCTCTCCTATTCCAAGGCACCATCGTCCTGTCCTTCCTCGCTGTCTTCGTTTTTCTCATATTTCTCTTTCTCCTCCTTAAATTCAAGAATTGCGTTCACCATTTTACGTCTCAAGAAACTCTAGAGTCTTCTCTGGGTTGTTTTCCTTCAGTTTCGCTAAACAAAACGACTTCATCTCCACTTGAACTTCAATTGGTATTTTTTTCAGCAACCGTATTATCTTCAATGCCATAACGATAAAGATTATCTTCATTTAATGAAACTTAATGAAATAGCTTGAACATGGTCCGTAATTTTCCACTCAAGCAAAAGCCTGTCATAAAGAATGTAGTTTTAATTAAGTTTTACCTCTCGAGGAGCAATTCAGGGACAGTTGTGAAACTTTTTGTGGATTTTGACCATGGTGAGAGCCCGTATAGCCCCATCCCACCCCCATTATTTTTTGGTTCATGCATTTTTTTCTAAACTTTACCAAATTAGGGATCCTAGCGTATCCCAGTCTTGTTTCTAACGCTTTCCATATAACACTATTCCACCCCGAATGAACGTTAGCCTATTGCGATATTTGTTAACACAAAATTAATAGTTTTTAAAATCTTTTATAATATAAAATACGTATACATATTTAAATCTATTTGAATTTAAGGTTTTCCTGACGGCTTTATTGATTCACAATATATATATATATATATATATATATATATATATATATATATATATATATATAAATATATACATATATATATATATATATATATATATATATACATATTGGGCCTTTTTACGACATACGTACTTCTGATTTGACTTGTTGAGCAGCATTTTTCTGGAATCTGGCATAAGCTGCCGAAGTCGAATTTAAAAATTCGTCAACTCTAATAAAGCTAATTGTTGAGGGTTCTTATATTTAATTTTTTTTTATATAATTTTAAGTTCGAAGGATGTTGTAAGGCGTATTCTCGATTGGAAAATCTAAAAACTCATTTACGGTCTCACACTGGTGAAAAGCCATACACTTGTGAATATCCAGGATGCAGTAAGGCCTTTAGTAACGCCAGCGATAGGGCTAAGCATCAAAATCGTACTCACAGTAATGAGGTAAAGTGAAATGTTTTATCAACCAAAGCTAAATTTCAATGATACCTTTTTCTTGCAGAAACCATACGTTTGCAAAGCACCTGGATGTATTAAGCGTTATACGGATCCTAGTTCGTTAAGAAAACATGTTAAGACTGTTCATGGTGCTGAATTTTATGCCAACAAGAAGCACAAAGGCTCAATTTATGACAACAATCAGTCGGGTGGCAGTGCTGGCAGTAATGTAGACAAAGTCGACTCACCTGATGACTATCGTTCGAACAAAGCCACAAGTTTATCAAGTCCAAGTATTAAATTTGAATCAGAAGCCAATTCACCTCCTCAGTTGTCTGTGCATAGTCCGACAATTTCGCAAAATGGTGGTAATCAAACTGCTCATAATCAACTGCAATTTAAGTCCAATAATACAATGCGAATAGGAGCAGTAAATGAAATGGGTGATGTTATAGCAGCCTATAACAATCACGGTGATTACGGAAACATGGTAACAAATGAAAATGAAGTTTGGACTTACGATGATGACGTAGATGCATCCGACTTACCTATTGTACTTAGGGCCATGGTCAGTATTAGTAACAGTCCGAACAATAGTATGGTAGACAATAGTGGAGGATCATCTTCGATATCCGCTACTACTATGCGACAGCGCTTTCGGTCACGTTTACAAGCCAAGGGATTGAACCTTAACTCACCTGTGCTATCCAATATACCAGAAATCAATCGTAATATTGGTATCGGTGAACTCAATCAACGTATAACAAATTTAAAAATGGAACCAGCTACAGTGGGACCACCTCATTCCAAATATAACGCTGATATGAAAAATCCACCTCCATTCTCCACAAATTTAAACGATTTACAAATTCGTTTGTGTACACACACGAGCTCGATGATGAGTAACAGCAACGGCGATTCGCTTATTCAAAGTAATATGCGCCGCGATAGTCAAAATTCAAATGCCAGTACATATTACTGTAGCATGCAAAGCCGACGTAGTAGTCAATGTTCTCAGTTGTCTTCCATTTCAACGATGCGACCTTGTTCGTACAATGCTGGATCATTGTACGATCCCATATCTCCGGGTTGTTCAAGACGTTCAAGCCAAATGTCTAGCGTAACCTGTGGTGGCTTGAGCTCTGCAAATATAAGTGGAGCCAATGTAACTGATCCTAGCTCCAATTGTCGAGTCAACAACTCCTGCTTAGTTAACACTCTTAATACATCTAATAATCCAAGTCTTCCACCGCCTCCATCTTCACATTTATTTTCAACGCACTTGCAGCGTTTACAGACATCCTCAACAGCTGTGATTAAGCAGCCTCATGAAAATGGTCGCTTTTCTATACCCAATGCCCTTAGCGCTTCTCAAACGGGAAGTCATATAGCACTGATAAAGAGTGAAGAAAGTAATGGCCAAATGATAGGACGTCGTCTTTCAGAAACAGACAAACAGTTATATGAAAGACTTGTACCTACGCCAACTAAACTAACTAGTAATTTCCAAAATGTATCTGTGACTAACTCAAAAACATCTACCAAAGCAACAGCACCAGCCACAACAAGCGGTACAACAGAAACATCAATGGATCATCATCCGAATGAAAAAGTTAATTTGGACGAAGTAGAGGAGGACGAACTTATTGAAAATAAGCTTGTACTTCCTGATGAAATGTTGCAGTATTTAAATCAAGTAGCAGATAAGACAACTACTAAAAATAACAACAACACTGGTAAAGAAAATGTTCCTCAGGCTTCTTACCAACCACCCATGCCTTCACCGAACTTATACCCCAATAGTCCCGAAAGTCCATCCATCACTCAAGTCATGTCACCCCAATCTGGTCATACCATGTCTGGTATGGGCAGTCCCTATTCTCAGCGTAATTACGATCACCGAGCAACAAAAAATCAACGTCGACAGTATGCGTTTTATTATGATTACTACCACGAAGGCGCTGAACATTCCAGTGGCCACACAAATAATGCCGAAAATTACTTCTGTTCCAAACCTGCGCTAGAAGCGAGACCCTATGCTCAAAATATTTCTGCTCCTGCCGATAGTTCAATGACTAGCTTACCAGATATTAGCAGTAACGAATCGAAATCTAATTATTACGCCAATACAACAGCCACACGAGCACAAACGCCAAATCAAAAGAAATCTCAGCAGCGTAATAATATTGTACAAAAGGAAATACAGTGTCAGGATATAACCCAATCACAAATGTCACCAGCGTTAATGAAACCGATGTCTACATCATGTAGCAATAATATGGACATGAGCTGCCCGCAAAATTCGCTTGCATTTAGCCAACATATGCAATCATCAGCAACGTGCTATAATGCAGCCAACAATCGCAATATTAATACAAAAGGTAGCAGTAGTAATATGTGCACTGATGCCTATCAACGCACTTTGGAATATGTACAAAATTGTCAAAATTGGCTCCAAACCAAAAAGATCCCAAATCAAAATACATCAAACAGTGAATTTGTTGTGCCTCCAGTGCCAAATTCAAATCTATTACCAAGTAGCCATCAGCGACATCATCAGCCACATGTTACCAGTTCAACACATCCTTCTCCCAATATGGTCATAAATGATATGACTACGTCATTGAACTCTCTGTTGGAAGAAAATTTTTATCTACAAATGATTCAGTAGTCAAGTATATCAACTCTGGCAATATATCAAAGGCATTTATTTACTTTCAAAGTAAATTGCATTTATTGATTTTTTATATGCATACATACATACATACATACATACATAAACACATATCTTTTTCATTAATGCCATTTACTTTTAGTACCCACTATAAATACATACAAACATACATATGTACATATAACATGTGAATGTATTATGTAGACATCTCTTCCACAAGCAGAGCTTAGTTTGCAGAGTCTTGAGTTGGCTGGAGACATGGAAAGGACGAAAGGGCGTGAGCACATACTTTGTTGTACTCGTCAAGTTGCTTTGTTCTTCGTTCATTTGTTCGTGTTTGCCTTCATTACGTATACATAGTTACTTCATGATATAAAGGGTCCGCCAGATAACTTTTTTTTTTGAAAATGCTATAAAAAAACTAATGAAGCTTCGGCTGTGTGGCACGTAGCGCCGTCCTGTTGCAACCAAATGTTGCCAATATCCTCCTCTTCAATTTTTGTGAACAAAAATTCGTTCAACATGGCCCGATAACGATCGCCATTGACTGTAACGGCCACTCCTTGCTCATTTTCGAAAAAAAAAATGGCCCAATTATGCCTCTGGACCAAAATCCGCACCAAAGAGTCACTCGTTTTGGGTGCGTCGGCTTTTCAATGTATGCGTGCGGGTTTTCTGTGCCCCAAATGCGATAATTTTGCTTGTTTACATACCCGCCAAGATCAAAATGAGCTTCATCTGAAAAGATGATTTTTTTTTTGCAAAATCGGCATCTTCTGTAAGTCGATCGCAGGCCCACTTAGCGAAGCGAAAACGCATTGGATGGTCAGTTGGCTCGTTCAGCGGAAGGATAAAACTAATTATCTGTCAAATCAGAGATGAGCTAAGTGTTACCATTCACGAAATAAGCACTAGTTGAAAAAAAAACGTTAGATGGCGGACCCTTTAGTTAAACTTTGTGCGTGGAGAAGTGAAAATAAGTTTGAAAGAAAATTTGAAAGACTTACAGCATGTTTATAGAACAAGTCATAAGCAAGGCACGCACGAATGGCACATGCACGAATACGTAAGAATTTTCATTTGTAGAACACGTTAATTTTTTTTTGTCCGTCTTACGTCGTGTGGCGCACTTAGGAATTTAGTGTGAAAGCAAGCACAGTGTTGCCTTACTCTAAATAATTTTTATTTGCTTACATTTTTTCACATAAAATTGGAATTTTTGTCATTTAAAAAGGTGATCCTTTTTGGCGGCAAGATAGAAATTTTTTTTGTAAAAAAAGCATTTTTTATTTGAATTTTTTGGAATTTATAGATATGTACAAATATTGAAATAGCATAAAACGAGCTAATATCTTGCAAGAAAAGAAAATGGATTTTCAAAAATAATAAACGTTTTGAAATAAAAAATATTTAGAAATCTTCTATTACTATGTCCTGTGTCAAATGTTGTTGAGGTTGTTTTAGAATCTTCGCTGCTGGCGTGGGGTAACAACCGCATTTTTTTGGCTATCTCTTGGTATTGTTGAATGAAAAGCAGTTTGTTATGTGGAGGTGGAAACGGCGAACTCTGATTGTGGATTTCTGCTTGCCATTGGCATTCCAAAAACTTACGGTCTGTCCAAACCTGCAGCAAGTGTTACTAACATTATTCCAAAATACATTTTAAACAGGGATAGTCTGAAGACATTTCCCAAGACAATGAAATAATTTGAAAATTGTGTCCTAACAGTTGTATGCTATACCTTTTTCCATTCAGTTCCATCGTGGAGCAATCTTGGAGCTCCACAGCAGCTTTGCTGCCACCAAATTGAGGGCTTCCAGTAGCCAAATGCGGTAATTCTTCCATAAAGCTTACCAACTATTGAAACTGCACTGCTTTTGTCAAATTTATGCTGTAATTGCCACTTGTAACAATAAACAAACAAATACAAATTTACTATTTGTAGCAACACTCACGTTTTTGCGGAAATATACATTTTATTTTATTTATTTTTTATAAAATTTGTAATATTTTCCACCGACGAATGTAATTTTGCATTAGAGTACTTTTTTTGTTTGTTTTGACAGCAAATCACGCAATACACATATCCAACCAAACTGTCACTTGTTACTATATTTTATGATTTGAACAGTCTAAAGTTCGTATCGCTTTGTAAGCCAAATTACATGTGATAATTATTAATGAACAAATATCATCAAAGTTAGTTGTAAATATTCTGACAACACATAGTTGAATGGAACAGCTAGCCGTTTTCGTTCAATTGTTACGTTTTTTTACAAAAATAAAATGACATTCGCATTATACAACCACAAACTTGATAAACGTCAGATTTTATACTCGTATTTTAGGCATATTGGGTTTTATAAACATGGTGTTGATCAAAGTAAACACAGTGAGCACTTTGTCGAGCCTTTCGTGATCTATTATAAAGTAGAACAATCTTAAGCTTAGTTTAGACGATATGTTGCATCAGAATATTTATACTGATAAATTTTTTATAAGTGCCTGTATGTCGTGTAAATGCAAACCTTTTTCAACATACGTACCCAGGCAGAAATTGCTAACGTGACAGTTTATAATCTGAAAAAAAGGTTTTCCAATGTTTTTTCGCAAAAAAATGTTTTAAGTTTTTATTTGAAAGAGTTAGCGAACAAAGACAAAATTGTTTTTAGTATTGTCTAAGATATAGAAAATATCCAGATTCGATTAAAAGTAGTAGTGAATTGCTGTCGACAACAAGGACGTAAATGTCCCATTTTAATACTTCCAAAGTCAAAAGCATGTTCATAGTTTGCGATTTAGAATACGCACGACTCAACACGAAGTGTTCCTAACAAAAAATCTGATTTTGTGTGTGTTAGGGTCGTTTTGTGTTGAGCAAAATTTACACGAAAAACACGAAACAATTTTAGACGTGAAATATGTATGAATGAATGTCCAGCAGAGAAAAAATTTTATATTTTCTATCGTCAAACACACAACACCAGCATATTTGTAAATATTGTATGGGTCTCTGAACCTTAAAGTTCTGTGCGTAAGCCGATGGTATCAGCTGTGGTAGCAGATAGTATCAGCTGGTAGCGCCAACTCAGTGCCATATTTTGAAAAGAGACTCTTGAAAAAAATCAATTAAATTTTTTTATCTTCAATCCCATACCAATAATATTTCGTGCGTGTTGTGCAGTAGAGGGCTGCGTAAACAGTCTGGAAATGTAAATACGTCTTGTTTTTTAAATGCGCGATATTGTCGTAGCATGTATTATACTAAAGCAATAATAAATGATGTCGTTTAATAAGCGAAGCGATGTCGCGATGACTTCTTGTTCGTAACAAACACTCAAAAGAAGTAGTGTTGATGCGTGTATGCTGGCTATTTTTCATATTGTACGTTTGGGTGTGCTTGAGTGTGTGTGTGTGTGTGTGTGTATAAGTTTTTTAAAGCAAGCGCACACAACCAATGTCAATGCATGTGTGCGTTTGTATGTGCGCAGAAAAATAAGAGATCATACGCACAACGTGTGTGTGTATGTACAAGAAGCAAGGATCACAAATTCTTCCGTCACGAAGTATTTTCTTCTTTACTCCTATACCTGCAATAACTGAAATAAATTTCTTGTAAACATTGTTGTTTAGCATTTGTTGTAGAAGATTTTGCTGTAGTAAAGCATTTGAAAAATTCATCATGTTTTAAAAGTTATTGTTAGTGGTCTTGTGCAGTTGTCTTTTATGCAGTATCGTGTCGCGTGCGCACTTCGCAAGTGATGAGCGTCTCAACAAAGTATTTTAACAAATCTGTAAAGTTTTTTAGTTAACGACAAAATATGACAAGTAAATAAAATTAAAAAGTGGTCGTACACTCTTTGAAGCTATTGCTCCAGCCTATAACGAGAAGAAAAAAAAATGGAATTGTGTAGCTTTCCAGTTGGCTAAATTCATTAAATCGCACATTTTTGGATATCTAGTAGATAGTAATTTAAAAAAATTTTTAAAAGTAACGCTTGTAGTAATTATTTACTAATTCTGAGATAAAGCATGTGCATTTCATCAAAGAATTGCTGGTCAAATGTTTTACTAAAATTGTTGTCGGTAATCTTGTCTTGTTCATGAGTTCGTTTTTTCACAATTTTTTGGTATCTAATTGGAAATATATATTTCACGTGAACAAATTGCTCACCTATTATTCCAGATAAGGGTGATTATTGACAAGGTACTGATTTTTTTATCTTCGCAATACTTGCCTATCGACATAAAAAACAATCGGCAAACCGTAGATCTACGTTATCATTTTCTTGTTGGCAAAGCACTTTAAACATTGAACATATTACAAGCACCTCAGAAAACGCTCTGCCCGATTTTATTATTCTGTGTGGGTATGATTAACAACATTTACTAACACTTTGTTAACAATGCCAACAAACTTATTTTGGAGATTTTAGTATATCGTGCAAACAGCATTTTATTAATGCTTGATAAATTTTCTGCGTATGCTGATACGCAGATACATATGTATATGTATGTATGTATATTATTTGTTGAAAATCGTATGTAAGACCTCTAGCGTATGACAAATTTGTATGCATATGCGCCATGTAGCTAAGCCGAGCCGCCGATAATTTTAAATGCAAATTAATGTTAATAAATAATTATTAATAATTAGTCTTAAATTAATTAATTAATTGAATTATAATAATTTAACGTATCAAGAGAGAAATAATGATTGTATTCTTCTACCTTCATGTATCTATCTAGATTATAAAAGCAGTAAATAAATCGCATCCAACACATGTAGAATAAGTGTACATATAGTCAACTTTGTAATATGAAAAATGTACTGTTTTGCAGAAAATCAAGATGGAACGTAGAACGATCCTTTGTTGCATTTCTTTTGTGCATCGCTGTGTCCCATTTAGTAATTATTGGTAAAGAGCATAATCAAATTTGGTACATGGATGGTTTTCCCTTCTTCCTCGCGCAGTTCTACCCATTTTTTCTTAATTGCGCATTTTTGTGCTTTTAAGCAGGGACCGTAACGGTTATAATTTTTTTTTTTTTAAATCACTTTTTAATCATTATTTCTTGATTTTTATTTATTCCTCAGAAAACAATAGTTATTTCTTCATTTTTATTTATTCCTCAGAAAATAGTTATTTCTTGATTTTTATTTATTCCTCACAAAATAAAAATTATTTTGTGACATCTTATTTATTCCTCACAATATAACAGTTACTTTTTGATTTTTATTTTTATTTTTTTTTTTTTGCTTAATTTTTAAAATGTAGATAGCGTAATATTTGCGTTAAAATTAATACTAACAGATTTAAAATTAAATTTATCGCAAGAGTCTGTAAAAAATACTGTTATATGTGAAATTAAATTTACTTTTTTAAAGTTTTTCAATTTTAAAAATTAAAATTTTTTTGGGCAAAAAAATCAAAATCAAAAAGTAACTGTTATTTTGTGAGGAATAAATAAAAATCAGGAAATAACTATTATTTTCTGAGGAATAAATAAAAATCAAAGAAATCAAAATCATTAAATCTATAGGTAGTCCATGTAACATGGAGTATCGTGGAATATTCCTTGTGCACGTAGCGCTTCTCTATTATTGTGATTTTTTCAGTCTAAATTTTGAAAATAATGGTTATTTGCGATCCCTGCTTTTAAGACTTGTACAGAGTTCTCACGGAATTTCACGTTGTTAAATTTTCATTTGTTTCTACACGGGCAAATATTCATCTAGCCTTTTGTATGTTTGCATAAACGCAAATTCATTTAAAACACATAAATACAATAAAAAATTTATAACAATTTGCGAAAAATAAGAAATGTAAAGAATTCCGCGACAAAACAATTGTTTTTGTCTCAGTTGACTGAAAACGTATACACTTATAGTTATAACATCTCTGTAATAGACAATAAATTTCGAAAATTCCGTATGCTTTTCTCTTGAAGGTTCGTACTAAAAAAAAAGAAAATTCCTGAATAAATTTACCAACCCAAATTTCCGTAAATTTATTAAACACAGTGTTTATGGGAACGAGAATTTTAATAATAATAACTCCGTTCCAACCTACAATACATCGTCATAAAAACTAGATACTGGTGCAACTAGACGTGCTTAACCAACAAGAAATTAATTTTTTAAATTAGTAAAGGTATTCACATCAGTTTTTTTCTTGTTGGAAAAATGGAAAAATGTAATTTTTTTACAACAAACACAGGAAAAAAATTCCACCAAAAGTTGCATTTTTAATTTCAACTTTTGGTGAGTTGTTCTTCCTGTGTTTGTTGTAAAAAATTTACATTTTTCCATTTTTCCAACAAGAAAAAAACTGAAGTGAATACCTTTAGTATTTATTTTGACTCACGTTAAATAAAAACAAAATATTAAAACAATAACAATAATAGGTGATATTTCTTGTTTGTTTATTGATATGAATAAATTTTATTGCAAAAAGTTTGCTTATAAGTATGTAAGTACATTAGTGGAATAAATAAAAAGTATTGTGAAACCCTCACTCATCATCAAATAGCAAAAATTTTGCTTGTAAGTACATATGTAAGTATATTAGTTGAATAAATAAAAAGTATTGTGAAATTGTGAAACCCTCAACATCTCACCCTCTCTCACTTATTTCACAAACAAATGTTTATACGATTCAGCATATATGTATGTACATATACATATACATCACCATATAAAATTCAACATATCGTATAAGCACAAAAATTTCTTTTAAGCCGTGTATCCACTATCAAGTTTTCATGCGGAAGTTGCTTCCAGAAATCACGGCTTACAGCAATTATGTGGAAACAGTGTTTGTTGCTTGCTGCAAGTCGTTCAGACTTGCTGTGAACTGCGAATGTTTTAAAGACTTCCAGAAGTAGTCGAGTATACGACGGGTAAACGGTTTGGGGTATTCTCTTTGTTTTAAGTTTTGTTTTTTCTTTTCCAAACTTATAAAAATTCACAAAAATAAATTCGTTTGGAGTAGTGAAAAAACAAAAAACAATAAAGTTATCCCGAAATATGGGAAAACGTCCGTATTTAATTTGGAATACTTATGAAAATATAATGAATTAAAAAAATCTTGTTTTTTCTGAATTAAATGATTTAAAAAATATTTTTCTTGTTTTTTTCTTACCTGTGGCTAAAAATTTAAGAGTAACTAAAAACCGGCTTGTGGGAGATATAGCCAATCCTGCTTTGATTTGTTGTTTGAATTAAAGATAAAATGTATTCAAAATCATCATTAGACATTCTCAGGAAACTTTTCAGCTACATGGAATCTTCGGTACACAGTACTTCAAGTAATGTATTTTAGAAACTTAAATCTTTCCCAATTTCCCACCCAAACACTTCCTTTTGTTTTTATTTTTTGTTTCTTTTGAATTAAACATGCTGCGATCGATGGCAGCTGCCATTCTAATTTTGCCAAAAGACATTTTTATACCAACAATTACCACAAGAAGAAATAGTGTCCACCTGGTTACAAATACTGATAACAACTACTTAACATGATGGCGCTGTCGCTGTGGAATTTTTAACTTTTCAGTGTTGCCATAATTTTACAGGGACGTTTTGGGGAGCTCCTGAGATTTTGGGGATTTTCAGCTTAGTTTTGGGGAATCTCCAATATGATTTGTGCCTTGCTAAAAAGTTCGTGACTTGGATATGGGATTCATGGCTGTGATAGCTGAAGGTGTCTCTGCTAACTAATATATGTAAATGCGAAAGTAAATTTTTTGTTTGTTTGTTGCGCTTCAACGGCTAAACCACAGAACCGATTTTGAATAGATAGGAGTCTACAAACGCTATATATTTTATAAAAAATAAGCCCACTAGGGAGTAAGGGGCAATTTCTAAGGTAAGTGAAACGTAAGAACTACATTCCTACCCGGTGTCCCATGACACCGTGCGTTCTTTTTTTTTTGCATATTGTAGGTTTGAGTGTCTGAGGAAGATTAGATGGCATGTTAATATGTTAAGCTAATTATTTCGCAACTAGTGCTGACTGGCACTTGGATTACTTTCCAATGGAAACAACTAACTATTTTAACATTGCGATGTCTTACGGCCAAATTTACAGTCATTAGTTAGTTATTAGTAAACTAAAATGATAACTATAGTTTAACTAATACTTCATATTCAAAGTGCATTGTTTAACTAAAGTTATTAATATGAGCAAAGAATGGTAACCCTATCAAACTGTTAAGTTTCAGTATTGGCAATTCTGCTATTGCATATGATTCTTGTTTACATTTGCTATATTATTTCTTAAAAATGGATAAAACAGTGCTCGCTCGTCTATTGAATAAGTGCTGATATTGGTTCGGAAAAACCAAAATATAATCTATATATATAAAAGACGATGTATGTATGTTTGTATGTATGTAACGTATGGACTCCAAAACGGCTGGGCCGATTTTGATGAAATTTTCAGGGAATCTTCAAAATGTTCAGGCGGGTGACACTGTGAAGTCTGATTTTTGATTTTCGGTCTGCGGGCGTAGGGGCGTGGCAAAATCCATTTTTCATATTGCACTACCTATGCCATATATACATATATGTTCATAATTTTTTTTTTTTTTTTTTGAAAGGTGTTGTCATGTTTTTCAAAACTCTTAAATCGGTTATGTAGTTCCGAAGATATTTACAAAAAACCTTTGTTAATAATGATCCAATATCAAAATTTTAAAACTTTCGAAATGTTGCATTAAAAAATCCCAGTTTTCGGTTTATTTACAAAATATTTACATCATTCGATAACATGATGGGGGTAGCGAAGTACACCGGTTGTAACTAGTAGAAAATAAAAAGCAATGTATTATAGCGATTCGGAAGCATTTTTATTTCAGGTTTGGTGATAAGGCTGCTATCTGAGCACCCAAACGTGCTGTAATTTTGGAGCCAGAGTTTCAGAGAATTCAGTGTTCGCATTCCTCCTGGCGCCCTATGCTCCAGTGGGAGTTAAAGGAACATATATACATACAGCTAAAAAACAAGGAAAATGCTTGACAACATATGTGTGAAATGTGTTTAAAATTTTTCACAAAGCAACAATACTAACAAATATTACAAGGAATCAGTGGTTGTCTAACTATTTGTTAACCCAATGACATTTCGCGGTTTATCTATTGTTAAACAAAAAAATGTGAATCAAATATTACTGGTATAACTCTTGCTATTAGTTAACTAATGACTTTGAATTTCGGCCTAAATAATCAAGGGTTAATTTTTTAAGTAACTCCATTAAAGTAAATAATAAAAACAAACATATATTCAAAATATGTAAAACATTCATATTATAAGGTATGCTAGTTTTTACTGATGGCTGTTATGAAGTTGAAGTTTCATGTTTTTAATGGGAAAAGTGTGAAATTTTCGACTGTGTTTTTTTAATGACAATTTTTTTTTTTAATTAAAAAATTAATTAAAAAAAAATTAAAGCTGACCTTGCTTGCCCTTTCATATTTCTTAGAATTTATAGGAAATACAAACATTGTTAATGGTTTCCTGGAATAATTCTTTCGTTTGTTGGTGCAAAATTGGTCACACAAACGAAAAAATTCGACTGTGCTTAAAAATTGTGAATCTATGCTGTAAGTCGAAAGCTGTTCCTGTTCTCTGAACTTAACTTTTAACTTCTGCTATTGACAGCTGCGCAGTTACTTGGAAGCAAAGCGATTAATATTTTACGAACTGTTTCTTTGATTTTACTCGTCTATAGTACGAAGTCACAGCAAAACCAAACTGTACGAACGCAAACACAAAAAAATGCTTTCCAACAGTTGCTATTTACTTTCAATGCAGATTTAAAAGCAAGAGTTTACTTTTCGAGCAAA
This sequence comes from Tachina grossa, assembly GCA_949987645.1. Lineage (NCBI taxonomy): Eukaryota > Metazoa > Arthropoda > Insecta > Diptera > Tachinidae > Tachina > Tachina grossa. Next base: position 3,663,877 of record OX465279.1, on the reverse strand, counting down.
AAAAAAACTGTTGCTTCAAATCAATAGCATATTAACTGAAACTTTTGCTTTTCTACTGTCAGTTTTTTGAACACTTAATTTATTATGCTGCAATTAAATAACACTCATACGTAGGTCTTTAAACGAAAACTGTTGCATACTTCGTTGGATACTGATACACAGAGGAAACTGCAATTCAGTGCGTATGACTAAGGGGGTACATACACTACAACAGCATGCATGGGCAATCAAGTGATTACATGATTTTTTATATTTATGATTTGAATAGGCTAAAGTTCGTATCGCTTTGTAACCCAAATTACATGCACAGAACAAAATATACAAGATTTATGTTCAACAAAACTATGTTGTTGAACAAAATTTTTAATTTCAATAATATTTGACATTAACTTAAATATTGTATGTATCAATACTGCGTATTTTAAAATATCATTTAAATTACTTTGTTTGTGTTGGTGTTTATCTTGCTTGTTGATTGACTCAACGTGGTCATGTGCTGATGTTGTTGTTTATTTTGATTGTGATAATTATTAATGAACAAATAACATCAAAGTTAGTTGTAAATATTCTGACAACACATAGTTGAACGGAACAGCTAGCCGTTTTCGAAGGCCACTAAACCTTCTGTGTTTGGTCCACTGTGTGTGTCAGTTGATGTAGATTTCTGATTGATATACGAAACTTTTTTGCAAATGGAATATGTGAATTGTTTTGATTCATCGTATTTGAATTTGCTGAAAGATGTTTTGTAATGAAAGCTCACCTCACCATCTCTAAATTTACAACAGTCTTACCATGGTCGTTTGTTCTTTAAGCACCCCATACACATTTCAATTGTGAATTGAGTATTTCAATTGAATTGATTCCTTGGACACACATTTCATAAACTGAATTGAAAGATTTTCATTCAACTGTCAAATTTATATTTTTTTCACAATTAAAAATTTTAAAATATAAAACTTCTATTGCAATCATTCATTAATTTTAATATTTTTTATTTAGAATTCAATGAAATTAAATACAATTTTAAAAATACATAACTTTTTCTATACAAAATAAAGCTACAAACATAAATTTTGACAGCAAATCAAGAGACTCGAACACACACAGCACAGTCGAATTGAAAGATTTACTAGTCAACATGAAAAATCAAAATCTTTTGATTTTTCTTCAACCAACTCGACAACTGCCAAACTAATCAATTGACAAAGCCATACACCCTTTGATTTGGACAACAACCGACTCAATTGAAAATTGAATTGAATCGTGTATGGGCTGCTTTACTAATTATACACATGTTAGTTAATTGCTTATTTTTGTGCTACTTAAGACAAACTTTTTTGGTTTGTTACTATTAAGTATATTTATTTAATTTGATGAGTTGATGTAGTACTAAAAGAAAAAATTATCTTGAGTATTAATATTGAAACAGTTCGTTTAAAAATGGAAAAGAAAAAACTTATACACTTTTTTGGAAACTAAAAACAAGAAGAAGGGTTTATAAGTGAAGGTAGTGACATTTAAAATTGTGTTTCATGCCACAATAAAATTTAAAATCTTTAATTAAGCCTCATGAATGCAAACTTTCCACTGTTAACTAAAAATGTAGTTTCTCAATGTCACATTCCTTAAAAGGAATATGATGGAATCCTATTTTCAGATATATGACAGAAAAATACTTGTTTTCTCCAAGATTCGCTAAGACTTCGTTAATTTGTGGGATAGGGTAGCGATCTGGTACAGTAACCTTGTTTAATTTTCTGTAGTCTATGACCATTCTAAACTTCTTTTCTTCAGATGTATCAATTTTTTTGGACCTAGTAGAGCCAGTCACAAACTGGTGTGTTAGAAATGGTCCAAAATAGATTGGTATTAAAAATCAGCATAATCGAAAATACGGTTTCAGAGCTGGGAAATTTTAATTTTTTTTGGTATATACATAAATGTAAATAGCTAAAATTAATTTTTGTTTTTTTTTTTGTTCAATAAAACTATTTTGTTCTTCAGTTAAAATATACATATATTTCGAATAATTAATATGCCCAGGCTTGCTTATATTCGTATATCTCTGTCTGTATGAGTAAGTAAATATAATAACCATGCAGGAGATCGAACAAGTGTTCAACTAGTATTTTACTAGTACAGAAATCACCACCACTAGTTCCCAACTGTAAACTTTCCTATACCATCTTTATGCTCAAATCAGTATTGAGTGTGTTCAGAAAACCACTAGTGCCATAGTTTAGGATTATGTTATTATCATATATTTTAGTTAAAATTCGTCATTGTTTCTCAAACTTTAAAAATACAAAAAGAAAAGAAAAGAAAAGGAAAAGAAAAAACTTATACACTTTTTTGGAAACTAAAAACAAGAAGAAGGGTGTATAAGTGAAGGTAGTGACATTTAAAATTGTGTTTCATGCCACAATAAAATTTAAAATCTTTAATTTTAGACTCAAGAAAAAAAGTTTGCGCAAGTTTGCGCCAAATTTTTTGGTGATTTTTTTTTAATTTCACCTTATTTTTCTGTTTCTACTCACCTTGCATGGATAAATATGAGAAAGAAACCTGTTTGTCAGTCATGAAATATTTTGCTTTGTGGGGAGAGAATCTGCCCCTTGCCCACAAAAGCTCATAAGTTTAATCTTTGTGATATTTTTTTTTTAATATCAAACAGGAGATCTTACGGTCTCCTGGGTCCAAATTTAGGGCTTTAACTTTCGCGGACGCTAAAAATTGCATTTGCTAAACAAAAGTATGGAAAAAGTTACAAAAAAATTTAATTTTTCAGAGGTAGAATTAGTTCCTCTGAGAGGAAATTTTCCCCCTTTGTTCGATTTGTCTTGTCTTCAAGGTTTAACAGCCTAGACCTATTTTTTCTGCCAAGTTTCATTGATCTCAATAAACTTTTCACAAGCAATAACTTTCCACTCAATAGCTTTTCACAAGCAATATAAACTTAAAAAACAGTACTCCTCTGTGCAGCGTGTATTTGCATTTTGTGTTATTGTACGTTTTGCTATAGCAATGTAGCGATGTAGAGTTTTATATTTTGCTGATGGTAACAGCTTGCTGGTATTGTGTATGGTGAAATTAGCTCAGTTGCGCAAACTTGTCAAATAGTAAATATGCATTAAAAAAATATAATTTTTTGAAACATACTTTGTTTCTATGGAAAATGGAATTTGATTACTTTATTTATATATAGCTGGTAATATTAACAACATTTCAATAACAATTGCACCAAAAACTGTGTCACTATTCATAACCACTATTCATGCATTTTGTTAAGAAATGAATATTGTACCAGATTGCTGGTATGTTATGTGGGTTGAGCATGATTGCTATTGTACATTGTACATACATACATATATACATATGTATGTACCCTACAGAAGAGTAGGCGATAATTGTCTAAAAGCTACTAGTATAATTACTAGAATAGCAAGAACTAGTGCAAAAAGGGATAAAGTTGTTGTGTAAAATTACTAGTGCTGATGAGTACAAATATATATAGAAGTAGTTCAAGGTAGTACATTATAAAATAAATTTTGACTGTCTATCAGATCCCTTGCACCAAATGAAAATTGTTATCATACAATTATTAAAATGTTAGGTTCATCTAAAAATAAATATAATTAAATAATTATAATTACCCTTTTGTATTTTTAAAGTTTGAGAAACAATGACGAATTTTAACTAAAATATATGATAATAACATAATCCTAAACTATGGCACTAGTGGTTTTCTGAACACACTCAATGCTGACTTGAGCATAAAGATGGTATAGGAAAGTTTACAGTTGGGAACTAGTGGTGGTGATTTCTGTACTAGTAAAATACTAGTTGAACACTTGTTCGATCTCCTGCATGGTTATTATATTTACTTACTCATACAGACAGAGATATACGAATATAAGCAATCCTGGGCATATTAATTATTCGAAATATATGTATATTTTAACTGAAGAACAAAATAGTTTTATTGAACAAAAAAAAAACAAAAATTAATTTTAGCTATTTACATTCATGTATATACCAAAAAAAATTAAAATTTCCCAGCTCTGAAACCGTATTTTCGATTATGCTGATTTTTAATACCAATCTATTTTGGACCATTTCTAACACACCAGTTTGTGACTGGCTCTACTAGGTCCAAAAAAATTGATACATCTGAAGAAAAGAAGTTTAGAATGGTCATAGACTACAGAAAATTAAACAAGGTTACTGTACCAGATCGCTACCCTATCCCACAAATTAACGAAGTCTTAGCGAATCTTGGAGAAAACAAGTATTTTTCTGTCATATATCTGAAAATAGGTTTCCATCATATTCCTTTTAAGGAATGTGACATTGAGAAACTACATTTTTAGTTAACAGTGGAAAGTTTGCATTCATGAGGCTTCCATTCGGACTCAAAAATTCTCCTTCAATTTAAGAAGGCGCTCTAGATGACGTTTTGAGACTTTTTATGTCTATATAGACGACATAATTATATTTGAAAAAAAAACTTTTTTAAACGTTTGAGTCCTCAAATTTTAAAGTTCAGCTTGACAAATGCGAATTCGCAAAACGAGAAATAGAATTTTTGGGCTTTATCGTTGGCGTTAGTAGTAGATAAGCCCCTGACGACACTTTTAAGAGAAGACGCATTTCCAAAAGATTATCCAAAACTAAAAATATATTTCTAAGTCAAGATGCAATAGATTCCGAGTAAAAAAAAATGGAAGTCATTCTGAAAGAACCACATTTTCATTGCTTTCAAAAAATCGATATTTTTAATATGCCGATAGTTAGCAGAAAACCAAGTAAAAGTTTGTTTTAATCACACAAAACCTTGTAGTTTTTCCATAAATTTTGTAAATACTCACCAAAATGTTAAAAAAATCGATTTTTTGAAAGAAATTTATGAACTAATTTTGGCCTAAAATTTAGAAGTTATTTGCATAAATTAACATGAAAACACTGTTTCGCGTTTAAATTCGTATAAAAAGAAACGAACTGTTAAAATATGTAACTATTTAAAGTTATTCCTAGATGAAAATATTACCATAGAACACAAAAAAGGAAATTTTTCTTAAAATCGCTTCTAATTCGGTGACTAGTCATCGAAAAAGAGAACTTCTTGCAATGACAACCCTATGTAAAAATCATTAGATCGGATCGAAATTTGAACTACTTCCAGACTGCAAACTCTACATTTTCATTACTTCTTTGGAGTGTCTTTTTTTACTGGGATTCTTTCCAGAAGATAAAAAACTCACTTACTTCAAAGGATATTATTCTTTCACATCCAGACTTTGAGAAAGACTTTGATTTGACCACAGACGCTTCCGAATACACAATTGGTACAGTCTTATCGCAAAAGGGCAAACCAATAACATTTCTTGCAAGAACGCTATGCCGCCTCTGAGAAGGAGATGCCGCCTATAATTTGGATACTTACAACATTAAGGAACAATTTGAATGGATCTAGAAAAGTGATTATATTAACAGATCACCAACGCCTAACTTTTGCTCTTAGTAATACAAACACGAATAATAAAATGAAAAAATGGAAAACCATCTTAAAAAATACAATTATGAGCTTAGATATCAACCAGAAAAGACTAATATAGTTGCGGATGCACTGTCTAGCCTAGGGTTGCCAGTCGGGCTTGTTTTGGCTGGATTGTCCAGCTTTTTAAGTACCTGCCCAGTTTCAAGCTAAAACAAAATTTGTCCAGTTAAAACAATTTTCCACAAAATGTTCTTAATATTTATTACCTTAAATTTCTAACGATAAACTATACATCGACTATTGCTGTCTTCGCGCAGTTTGTAACCAATTACCAAAAGATTTGTAAAATTACAAAATATGGTCCTATTTTGTATGTTTCGTCCTTTCAATGCCAGTTAGTAACACATTTTGTGAAAGATTTTTTACTATCTTAAGCAATTTATACAAAAAAGAAAGAAATCGAATGTCTTTCGATCTTATTAGAGCAAAAATATTAATAAGAACTATCTTAGAGGGATCTTGCAAAGCTTTTAAAAGTTTTCTGCAAATCCGTAAAGGTTTGGAATTAGCATAATCCGTAAGCGCAATACAAAATATATTTGGCAGAAAAAATAAAATTGGATGCATTCATAAGACGTAGCTGTTGAGCTAATTTATTGTGAAACTGTTGGCAACCGTTGGCCCCAATAGTTACGTCTTAGAAACGGCTTGATAGATATAATTTAATTTTATATTTTTATTTCGTTACTTTATCGCATTTGTAATGTAAAACTTAACAAATATTTGCTCCTGCCACCTAACAAGGCTGAGCACAACATGTTGACTATAGGTAACGAAAAAATGTTATGATGGAAAATTACTCAACTGTTGAGTGGAGCGGAACTACTCAACTATGCGTTTATAAGCTAAACAGCTACGTCTCATGAATGCACCCATTTTTAGGATTCCGTACACCAAAGGTGAAAAGGAACCCTATTGTTTTCGCCACGCTGTCCGTCTGATCGTCACACGCTATTTTCTTAGGAACCGTAAGAGGTACGGACATGAAATTTGGACAGAGTATGTAGAACCTTGACCGCTACAACAGCAAATACATAAAAATTAAAAAAGGGTGTTCCAAAAAAAGGGTGTTCCAAAACGACCAACGAAAAGTGTTAAAATCCCATGTAATATACATACAATTGTATGTACATATGTATATTGACACTTGAGGTTTGTAAAATTAGTGTATTTTTATAGGCTGTACGAATTATCGCCCAAGTTACCATCGCCCAAAAAACAAAAATGTTACATCGCCGAAAAATTGTTGTAAAAAAATGGGTGATTGTTCATCGACTTTGGGCGACTAAACATTTGTAGATATTTGGGTATTTGTTCATAATGAATAAATGCCAAATTTCGGCAAAATGCGGAAAATCCCAAAAAAAAAAATTCGGTGATTATTTATTTCAAATTCGGGTGATTGCACGTAACGAACAAACACCCAAAAACTTTGGGCGATTATTGATTTTACAAAAGTTTTCTGATGTCTATGTCAACCACACGTAAGTTAAATAATTAATAAAATAAAACTACTACATTAAATTAAATTCATGTTGATCTAACTTGAAATAACTTTGATTCAACGTGATTTTTCGTTTTGATTTTAACAATACGTAAATGTTAATTCAACGTGAAATAAAGTTATTTCAAAAGGAAAAATTTTCTTTGACAATTACCATAAATCATGTTAAATTAACATGGAACACATACATATGAAGCAAAATCATTGCCGAAAAATATTAGATTAACCTTGTTTTAGTAGCTTTCATGTTGAAATTTGTCTGTGTGTATATACTTTTCCAGATGGTCGTTGTAATGAAATTTTTATCTTCTACATAGTCTTTTCTTTTGATACCATCAGCAAAAAACTTTAAGTGTTTCAAATGAAAATACAATATGTACAAGTCTTTGCGAAAAGTGAAATCGATGTTTTAATTTTTTTCATACCATGGAACTTGTATATCTATAATAACTCGTATATATTTAGTTACGTATTTATTATTAATGAATATCAATGCATACTTGCATTTATATTAATTTTGTATAATAAATTTCGAATTTTCTTGTAATTTGTACTGTTTTTATTTAAATTATTTAATACAATTTTAATTTATTAAATTTTTGTATCGTTAATAACAAAAGAAAGATTCATTAACTAAGACAATTTTATATATTATTTGTTAACAGTAAACAAAAACAAATTAACTACTTAGTTGCTTATGCGATTTGTAAACTAGTTTGCTTTTTACAATTTATATAAAAATTGTCTTAAATGGTGGAAGAAAATGTTCCTACAGGGGCTTAGTAATTGAATGAAATATGGTAGTTAAAGTGAATAATAATTCTTCATTATGAATAAAAAATTATTCATACGTACTAAATTCATTACTTCTTTTGAACGAAAATTCTTCAAAACCAATCAAAAATCTTCAAATTAACTACATTAATTAGTTATTATAAAAAAGAATTCTTACTCAATTCAACTAAAATTTAGTAATATTTACCACCCACTAAATAAATGAAGAAATTTCTTCTATTTAACTATTTACTAAAATTATTTTCTTTAACGAAAAAAAACCGTAGACTTGAATAACGAATTTGTTAGCTGTATAATAATCTACATTTCCTCATTTCTACACCCCATCTTGCAGTATTTAGGTAAATTTTTGGTTCAGTGTACTCAGTATATACATGTCATTATGCGAACATCTAGCGAACATTCTAGAACAGCTCCCTGTAGTATAAAAGGAGGCACTCTGTGTGAGAGGCAGTCAGTGTGAATTAGATGCGCTAGAGTTGACATCGTTGAAAGCAAAGACAGCTTTCGGAAGTAAATTGGTAAAGGCAGTGACTCTGTATTGTTGTATAAACAGTGAGCAACAGCAGAATAAGTCTTTTGTGTGACAAACAGTAGATTGGGAGTTTTTCTACAAGACCAGTGCAGTCAGTAATACCCTTTTCACACTCACTCACATCTTTGAGGAATGTGTGGAATATGTTGAAAATTGAAAAAACCTGTTCACATTACAACATCTTTCATTTGTGATGTATTATAATACTATTTTTACGAGCGTGAGCAACTAAAAATTAAATAATAAAATGCAATTTAAAAATCATTAGAAATTGATTTAATTGCTGGTTCCTGAGGATCAGAAACAAATAATGCTACAGTATGCAGAATTAATAGAAATTATGCCAGCGGACAATGATGATGAAGAAATATTACAAACTTTATCCGCAAAGATTTCGCGTAGACATTTGCAACTACTTTTATGTAATTTATTTCGATTTATAAAAATATATAACAGGTTTTATTATATGCATACATATGTACATATGTATACAATAAAATCTTAGAGTAATTACGGATCTTTCTTTGGAAAGGATATTCCAAAATGTAGCCTTGAATGTACGTACATATGTACATGCATAAGTAGATATACAAACACAGATACATACATATGTAGACATTTTTATAGTATGTATGCATGTATGTATATAGTTGTTTACATTTTTTCTAGTGATGACACTAATTTAATCGAAAGATGTTGAACGAAACAAAGTGAGATAGGAACATCTTTTGAAGATGTTGAACATTCAGCCCTGTAACGGGTGTTTTTTTAGAGGTATAGAACTTCGAATTGAAATAAAACACAAGAAAATCGTTTTAATGTCCATCAATTTGGCTTTATTGGAAGGATAATTTTATGCCATTAATGCTTAAATATGACTTCGGGCATGTGGCCGCCGCGGCTGGCTCGAATAAAGCCAATTCTACAGGTCCAATTTTCAACCACTTTTTCGAGCATATGGGGCCGTATGTTGGCAATAACACCACGAATGTTGGCTTCCAAGTCCCCTAACGTTTCTGGTTTGTTGGCGTAGACGAGCGACTTCACATATCCCCAAAGAAAATAATCCAATGGTGTCAAATCACACGATCTTGGTGGCCAATTGACAGGTCCATTCCGCGAAATTATGCGCTCATCGAATGTTTCCTTCAATAAATCGATTGTGACGTGCGCTGTGTGGCATGTAGCGCCGTCTTGTTGGAACCACAACTCATCCACATTCATGCCATCCAATTCGGGAACAAAATAGTCGGTTATAATGGCTCTATACCGGTCTCCATTAACGGTAACTGACTCTCCAGCATTATTTCGGAAGAAATATGGCCCAATGACTCCACCAGCCCATAGAGCACACCAAACAGTCAGTTTTTGTGGATGTAATGGCGTCTCAAGGGTCTCATGTGGATTCTATTCACTCCAAATGCGGCAATTTTGCTTGTTGACGTAGCCATTCAACCAAAAATGAGCCTCATCACTGAACAAAATTTTGCGATGAAAATCAGCATCGAGATCAATCTCATTTTCGGCCCATACACCAAAATCACGACGCATTGCATGGTCTCGTGGCTTTAATTCTTGCACAAGCTGGATCTTGTAAGGTCGCAAGCCAAGATCTTTGCGCAAAATCTTCCATAAAGTTGATGGACAAAGCTCAAATTGCTGTGCACGGTGGCGAATCGATTCATTCGGGTCCTCTTCAACACTTTGCTCTACAGCGGCAATTGTTTCCTCGGTGCGCACTGTTCGACGTCTCTGCGGATGCGTATTATCACATAGAGTAAACGTAGTGCGAAAACGATCCATGGTTAACCGAATTAATTGCTCTGATGGACGATTATGTCGACCATAAAATGGACGGAGCTTGCGGTAAACTTCGCGAACTGAACCATTATTTTCGAAATAAATTTGCACGATTTGCAAGCGTTGTTCTTTTGTCAACCTGTTCATGATAAAATAGCAAACCAAACCTAATATTAATCACTTGACAGCTGACAAAATGGCCGCCAGTTAAAAAAGTGATGCAAACTTAAAGTTCTATACCTCAATAAAAAACACCCATTATAATTCTTATGGGAAGATGTTATCATCTTGCCAAATTGATGAAAGATGAAAGATGTGAGTAAGTGTGAAAAGACTATAAGACGTGTATTTACAATAGCGGGGCACACGTAGTAGTAACCAGTTGCGGTATATTTAAGTAATCTATGTGTGTGTATTTAAGCTCTTGAATTGGAATAGTATAAGTGTATTTATTGGTAAATAAAGTGTCATTCTTAACCCTAATTAGTACATTGTGGTCTTTTATTCATTTGAAAATCTTCGATTTTACGGAAAAGGGGGTTTCAAGGGTAAAAATGTAACTTTAACGTAATTCCAGAAAAAGGTCAAAAAAATTTTGATTTATTTTTAATAATAAAGCTGAAAGGTCTATACTTCATATACATATGAAAAAGCATTTTTAATTTCAGAAATTTCTTGACCGAAATATGCGACTGTAAAAAAACTATTTTTTCGCTGAGCCTTTTTGTTAGCGATTAATTAAAGTAATATGTATGTATTATTATTTTTTTTTTTTTTGTAATTTACAAATTTTCTACTAACAATAACCTTAAGTTTTGTAGTTTGATTTCAATTATACCTTAATGTTGCGTCCGTCACATGAAATCAATATTTACTATTTTTATCAGCAGTAAATAAGCATTTGTTACTGGTATTATTAATTTTTTTGTAATTAGAGTTCAATCAATATTAGCCAAGTTACTGCGTTAAGTTCTCTTAGGAAAAAAATTGTCGCGTCCGCTTTGTTGCTTCGGCATTTGTACTTTACCCATTTAAAAAAAAATTAAAACTAAATTTTCATGTCTCTTAAATCTACACATAAACGGTCTTTTTCACCTTCATTGCCACATAATAACAGTTTAAGCATAATTATGTTTAGTAATACGAGTAACTTTTCATTGTAAACACATCATATTTACATTTGTGCTGAAATGCAAAAATGTTCTTTGTTAATATTTACGGCCCTTTTCACAATGTACAATTAAAATCTAACAAGGACTTTAACGGCAAGTTTTGTATGAAGAACTGTCAGTTACTGTTCACGTTAAATCGTAATCATACATTGTGAAAAGGGATGTTAAGGTTTAAAATTGCATTTAGTTTGTGTGTGTCTGTCACAGGCTATTTTCTCGGAAACTGTAAGAGCTATGGAGCTAAAATTTGAACAGAGTGTGTAGAACTTTGTCCGCTACTATACTGATAAGTATGCGAGAGTTAAAAATTAAAGGGTATTTAAAAACGAGCAACGAAAAATATTAAAATCCCATGCAATATACACACAATTGTATGTACAGGGTGGGCCAAAAAAAACCAAGGGGTGTAAAAGTTTAATAACTTTTTTGTTTATTAACTTTTTTTTATTTTTTCTTTCAGATTATATAATTTACAAAATGGAAATTTTTTTACACTAAGTATGAAAAATAATGTCTCTTAAATGACCACCGTTTTCAGCTTCGCACTGATGGGCTCTTTTTAGAGCATTTTCCATAACATCTTTCAAAACTTGTGGCTGTAGCGTTCGAATTTCTGCAACAATGTTTGCCTTGAGTTCAAGGATTGTCTCTGGCTTGTTCACATACACTCGCTCCTTCAAAAAACCCCAAAGAAAATAGTCGGGTGCTGTCAAATCTGGCGATCGCGCTGGCCAAATAATTTCCGAATTTCGAGAAATTATTCGCTCTCCAAAAATTTGACTTAAAAGTGCCATTGTGTCTCGGGCATTATGGGCAGTGGCTCCGTCCTGCTGAAACCACATACCAGGTCTGTTTTCAAGAGCAGGACGTAAAAAATTTTCTATCATAAACCGATACCGCTCTCCATTTACGGTTACAGCACTTCCATCTTCATTCTCGAAGAAGTAGGGCCCAATGACATTTTCAGATGTGATCCCACACCATACTGTACACCTGATGGGGTGCAATTGGCGTTGATGAATGGCTCTTGGATTTTGAGAACCCTAGAACCTACAGTTCTGCTTATTAACAAAGCCATTCAAATGAAAATGAGCTTCATCACTCATAATCAAATTTTCAATTTTCAAATCAAATAATAAAATTCTATTGTTCTGGTTCTCTGTTCAGTTGTGAACCGCTCCATTATAAATTCTCCAAGTGTTGTCTATATAATCTGAAAGAAAAAATAAAAAAAATTAATAACCAAAAAAAATTTTTAAGCTTTTACACCCCTTGGTTTCTTTTGGCCCACCCTGTATGTATATAAACACTTGAAATTTGTAAAGTAAGTGTATTTTTATACAGACTACAATTGACACTAAAATTTAAAAAATTTAAATTAAAGGGTTTTCTATCAGTTAATGTAATTCTTACTATATAATTTTAACAACTTGCTATAAAAAAAAAAATTGCCACAACGAAAAAGCCCCAAATTAAAAAAAAAATCCAGCAGTAAAATAAATCGCTAAAATGAAAAAATATTTCTATAGCGAAAAAAACGCCAAAAACCTGCAAAAGTCGCTAAAACGAGAAAAAAGCGCCATAACTAAAAGAACGCCTGAACTGAAAAACGTTAAAACTAAAAAACCCATATTAAAAAAACGCTCAAAACTGAAAAAATCCCAAAAACGAAAAAAAGCCAAAATTATATATTATATAGGCTTAAGTTCGTGTAGAGTTACATATCTAGTATACATACGGAACCCTTCGTGAGCGCGCCAGAGTCGCAGTTTACTGAATTGTTCATTGCTAACGATCTATTTAGCATCTGATAACAATCTGTTTTCGCTGATTCACCAGTATTTTCCAACTCTATCTATTGCATTTGGTTAAATATCTTAAAAATTTTAATTTAGAATTTTCTATAAATAATTGCAAGTTGTTCGAAGCTGTGTTGTTGTTATTATTTTTACTACCTTTAAATTTACCAATTGTGAATAACCTTTAAGTGCTTTGTTGTGGGTTGAAAAGTATTCTCCAATAAATTATCTATCGCATTTAAAATTTTTTAAGAAGCCTGCATCTGCATTCTATACGAATTAGCAGTCAAAGAATATACAACTAGTACAAAAAGAAAATATCTTCATTTCATAATTTTCTTTGCTAAACATAATTATTTTCACAGCTTTTTCATCTTATTCTCAAAACACCGAGCATTTTGTTCATGTAGTACATGAATCTGCCATGGCGGTCACCGATGAGCAACGCATGGGCCACATTTTTTCTAAACTCGAGAGCTGTCGAAAATATAGCCAACTTGAATCACGTCGAGATATGATCGAATAAAATTTCTATTATTTTACTTTGCTTTTTGTTGCTTGTTCCTTGTTGTATAATTTGATAAAAATTGCCGTTATTTGCTTTCATTTTACTTGTTTTAATTCTTTTTGTATAAGTTGAGATATGATGGGTTGATACTTTAGACGTACTTGAGGTCAAAGACTTTTGAATTAAAAAAAATTGGACAAACTCAGCGATATATTATACTTTAACATCTGAATGTAAATACTGAAGCTATGACAAAGTTAAAAAGGTGACACCTATGGTCTGCAAAAAAGAATTTATAAAAGCATTTTTTAAATAGTTGTGCTGTAATTATCGAAATACTTTCTTTGCTAAAGTTTTATGATTTTTCGCGAGCTATAAATTTCTAACATTAGGGTGTCACATTAGAGTGGTAGGACATGAGATTTGGGGGGGGGGGGGTAAGTACTAGAACGATACACTTGAGGCCAATGGACCTGGGAGCAAAAATATTGGCCTTCCTGGGACAAAAAATTCGCTATATCAAACATTAAGATCGGACTGTAAATATGGAAGATAAAACGAAAAAAACTAAAAAGGCGAACACTATGTTCGGCAAAAAAAAAATTTGTTTTGAAATGTCCTTGGAACAATACTTTATATTCGCTGGTGTACGGGGCACTTTTTTTTTGTTACCTATTGGGCGAGACGCTCTATAGTACATGCTATTTTCTTTTTGTAGAGAACTTTCGAGATTGAGTCTTGTACAACCCAATTTGCAGGACAACCGAGTGCCCCTGTGGCTGAGTGATAGCGATGCTAGCCTCTCAGTCCAGAGGTCGTGGGTTCGATTCCCACCATAGACCCTAGGTGTTTTTCGCAGACAAGCGAATCGCATTGCGAGTTGTGTTTGTTATGAAAAATTCGTAAATTTCCAACAATTAGTTTCTTGCCGCACAGAAAAAATTTTACCCAAAATGCTTCAAGTAATGCTGTTTCAAGCAAGTGTCTCGATTAAATATTGTTGATTGAAAACAAAAAAAAAAAGCAATGTGAGTCCGGTCACAGAGGAGATGTGTAAACATCTAGTAATGAAAGTTTTTTTTTAAGTTGGAAGTACTAATGCTTTTAGTATCTTTTTTTAAATTAATTAATTAAAAGTATCAAAACTTTCAATATTGTAAATACATATGAATTTGTTGGTTTTTGTTTGTTTTATTAAACTTATTTGGTTAGTAAATGGGCACACTGCAGTATATGTATATGTACTGCATTCAAAATTGCAGTAAGCAGTAAATTTACTGATTACTAAAAAAATTCAGTAAATTTTTACTGCTAATTAAATTTAATTTGCATTACCAGTAAAATCGTAGGGCCGTAATCATAATAAAATTGTAGCAAGTGGCAAAGTTTTTTCATTCAAATTTTGAAACTTTTGAATGAAAAACATTTAGCCACTTGGTAGAATTTCATTATGAATATGGGCATTACTGACTACTGAAAATTCAATGCACCTCATCATATAACAAATCATTTAGGCAATTTATAAAAATTGTAGGAAAAAATTTTAGTAATCAGTAAAAATTTACTTGTTAAAAATTTTTTATTATTTTTACTGAAACTTTAGTGGTACTGCTGTGCTCATCTATGGTAAATGCCTTTACTTTTACTTTTTAATTTTTAATTCCTGTTGTTCATCGCTTAGTTGTTTCTGTTCTTGTTGTTGTGTACGCATTGCAATTAAAATAAATTCAGTAAAGTGCGACTTTGACTCACGCACATTCGGTTTTGATAATTTTTTTTTTGTTTTAGCTTTCTTCCTTTTTTAAGTTTTTTCAGTTTAAACGATTTTTGTTCAGTTTTATCGCTGGTTTCTCATTTTGGCTTTTTTTTTTTTTCTTTTTGGGTTTTTTTAATTTTCTCAATTTTGTTCATTTTGGCGATTTTTTCAAATTGGCGATTTTTTTGTTTAAGGTTTTTTTCATTTTGGCGATTTTTCCGGTTTTTCGCGATTTATTTTAGTCCTAGAGATTTTTTTTAATTTGGTGCATTTTTTCGTTTTGGCGATTTTTTTGTTTTTGGCGATTTTTTTATATTTGGCGATTTTATATTTCATTGATTTTTTAGTTTTACCGTTTTTGAAAATTTCAAGAGTTCTGCTCTTACGGTTTCCAAGATACAGCAAATTGTCAAAATTACAAAGTCAAAATTGCATTAACTTATGGAACACCCATTGATTTAAATTTTTTAAATTTAGTGTTAATTGTTGTAGTCTGTATAAAAATACACTAACTTTTAAAATTTCAAGTATATATATGTACATACAATTGTATGTATATTACATGGGATTTTAACATTTTTCGTTGCTCCTTTTGGAACACCCTTTAGTTTTTAACTCTCATGTATTTGTTGTTGTAGTGGCCAAACGTCTACACATTGTGTCCAAATTTTAAGTCCGTAGCTCTTACGGTTCATTTTCACCTTTGGTGTACGGAAATATACAGAAAAATAACCGGCGGCGGCGCACCGTCGGCTTCGAGTCAGTCGACTTGTTTCTCTGCTTGGTATTGCTTCTTTCAAACACTAATACACTCATACATAGCTCACACCGATTTGACAATGCAAAGCAAAAGCAAAGAAATCTCAGCAAAGAAATCTCAGCAAAGAATCAAAGTCAAAAGATTTTTACCCCATAGCGTATAGATGTTTACACATCAAAAAGTTTTATGTTTGTGTGTACTTTTGTACGCAATTCTTTGATTGTTTGAATTAACTTTGTTTAATGAAAAAAAGAATATAATTTAGATTGTGTTTGTTTTTGTTCATATTTTCGGTTTTTTTTATTTTCTTATTTGCTTTATAAAGAAAAGCAAAATTAATTTTGAAAAGAAAACAGTTGAACGCTTTGTGTGCATGTTTACTTATTAAGTAAAATATTTTTTTTATTCAAAATACATTGAAATTGATTATTGAGCGGTTTAGCTGGCTCCTAGGCGCATTTCACAGTTGCTAATGCAGATCATCGGGGAACCTTTACAAAAAGTTTCCTAGAACAACTAGAGTTATTATGTTATAAACTTTAATTTAAACAAAATTTAATTTAAGTAAAATAATAATTTGGTATTATTAGTACGTTAAAAAATTTTGAATTTTTTTAATTACATAACTTTGTTTAATGAAAAAATATATTTTAGTTTATGTTTTTCTTATTTGCTTTAAAAAGGTAAGAAAAGAGCAGAAGCTAAAGTTTTATTCTGTATTGAAAGTGATCTTCACAGCGAATAACGTGCTCGCGATAGTTGTTTTAATATAAAAAAATAATATACCATAATAAAAAAGTTACACATTAGTGTTAAGTCTGTCTAAACAAAAAAAACGGACTTTTTTAAACGTAGGTTAGGAAGGGTGGTGTTATACCGCACCTCCACTCGGAGACCCAATTGGGTCCATTTTTAAACGGAAGTAATTTTATATTTTAGGATATAATATAATCGTTATTTTTTAGAACAAATGATTGATATAAACGTTCTTAAAATGTTAAAGACCACCATATATGCAAATTGTTCCGAAATTTTACAATTGGCGAGCAAGCTAAATTTTAATATTATATATAAAATTGGAAAAAGCATATTGACGGCCCTAAGTTTTGTATTGCATCAAACCGCCAACAGCACATGTACATTCTAGTAAGCACCACTAACGGCAATATTATTATATTGCCGAAGTATTATACAACAAACAAAATTCTTCACGAGGAAAAGTCAAAAAGCACTCAGTGTTCACTTTCAGATTGCTCAGATCTTGAAAGACAAATCTGTCGCATATTTCCTTGGGAGAAGTTGGTAAATAGTCCATTGCGATATATTTAAAAAAATATTCATTTCTATAAATATTTTGTAGGAATTGTATACAATTTGGAAAAAGAGGCAAAATTTACAATAAATTTTCCAACTGCAAAAGATTATCCAGAAGTGTCTTAAAACTAAATAAAATTGACGAAAAATAAAACACTTCCGGTAAGTAATTTTGTGTAAACAAAAATACTAAAAATAAATGACTACAATAAAATAACTTTTTTTAGATAATATAGGAAGTTACGCTTTAGATGTGGAACATTTAAGATCGTAAAAAATATCTGAAGACGAATTTTGTATTTACTGGCGAAAGTGTGCTAATTCGAAATTATCTTTATTTCAATTCATTACTAAATGTTTGTAATAATATATTTTTATCTTTTTGTAAAAGTAAACGTTAAATTTTTTAAAAACAAAACTAAAAATATTAGTTAATTTTAATTATTATTCGAACTCCATTTGGTTCTATATTTGTGATTTGAACGGGCTGAGGTTCGTATTGCTTTTTGAGCCAAATTACATTTGATAATTCTTAATGAAAAAATAACAACAAAGTCTGTTGTAAATATTCTGACTCACAACACATAGTTGAACGGAACAGCCAGCCGTTTTCGAAGGCCACTAAACCTTCATCATCAGCGTTCTTTTGTGTTTTGGTCCACTGTGTGTGGTGTCAGTAGATGTAGATTTCTGCTTTATAACCAATTTATAACTTAAAATACCTCTTGTACCGAAAAATCACAGTTGAAGAGCTGTGGAGGTAATCACACCGCTAACTACAGAGGATGTCCTGTATATTCTTTCGTTAAACAAACTATGGGACAAAAACCAAAATTAGCTCCAGTCCAATCAGTAAACGCTTACTCCGCCAATCTTGCTCAAATGAGCCAACCAGTTACTTCACGTGTATCGTATGCCGATGCTGTTAAGGCTAGTTCTATTCCGACACAAAATGTTTCACCGCAAAATAATTCAACAAATACAAACTCAAACTTTAATTTTAATCGCCTTGAAGCCACTATTGAAAATCTTGTGCAAGCTATCAACAACTTTACAACAAATATGACTAGCATGATGCAAGAAATGCTGCGAATGCAGAATACTCTGCTTCAAGCATTAATTAATAAGCCATGAACACGTTAACAATATGTTTCTGGAACGCAAACGGCATTCGCCAACATAAAAATGAACTTGAGCACTTCCTTACGGAAAAAAGTATTGACATAATGTTGGTCTCTGAGACTCATTTGACTTCGAGAAGCTTTTTCAAAATTAATGGCTACACTACATATGACACAAAGGACCCTAGAGGGAGAGCATGCGGTGGATATGCAATTATAATTAAGTCAAGACTCAAGCACTATATCCTTGACAACGTTAGTGAAGAATATATGCAAGCTACGAATATTTTTGTAGAAAATTTTTGTTCGAATTTCGTGATATCATCAATTTATTCACCTCCCAGATTTTCAGTCACCGAAGATCAGTATGAAAAGTTCTACAAATCGCTTGGATCTTGTTTCGTGGCAGCTGGAGACTACAATGCAAAACATACGTACTGGAGTTCTCGCGCCTTGTAACACCTAGAGGTCGAGCTTTGTTTAATACAATTTCAAAAATGGGATTGGATGTTATTTCGAGTGGGGAGCCCACTTACTGGCCTACTGACGTACGAAAAATTCCGGATGTTATAGATTTTGGCGTCATGAAAAATATTTCTACGGATTTAGTTCATGTTGAAGCTTCTCTAGATCTCTCCTCCGATCACTCTCCGACTATCGTTTCCTTCTGTAACCCACTAAGAAGTGACTTACCTCAACCATATATATAGATGATCAATCGTGTTAATTGGCTGGGATTCAAAAAATATCTTAGTAGTCATTGCACGGAAAATATTACGCTAAGAACACCCAATGATATTGAATCTAGCATTGCTTATATTAATGAAAATATTAAACAGGCTACTGAGCATGCCACTACCTCCCATCCGCAAACTGGGTTTAATAAAATTTATTCTAGGGATATTGAACGTCTCGTACGTGAAAAAAGACGAGCTAGAAGGGAATGGCAACAGCACAGATCGCCCCAAAATAAAATTAGATTTAAAGAGTGCACGAAACGACTCCAAGAGTTGCTTGCATCTGAAAAAACTGCATCTCTTAAAAATTATCTGGAAGGTCTTGATGTCACACAAGCATCAAATGACTCTTTGTGGCGCGCTGCTAGAAAGCTTAAAACACCCGTTGAGCTTAAGCCACCTCTGCGCACATCTACCGGAAATTGGGCAAGAAGCGATACGGAAAAATGTAAAATATTTGCTGAGCACTTAAAATCCGTATTTACGCCAAACACATGTACTGGTGTGTCTGATTTGCCAAGTGTAGTTGCTCTACCCCCTCGACCCTTAAAGTTTAAGATGCGTGATGTACAAAAAGTAATTGCTGAACTCAAACCAAAGAAAGCTCCAGGTATTGATGGAATTAGTAACGAGATGCTGATGAACTTGCCGCATATTGCAATAAGAATCCTGCTGTTTATTTTTAATGCCATATAACGACTGGAGTATTTTTCACAACACTGAAAGCATGCCAAGGTCAAAATGATTCCAAAGCCGGGCAAAGATCTTACCAAAGAAGAGTCATATAGGCCAATAAGTTTGCTGTCAACTATGTCAAAACTCTTCGAAAAGCTGCTCATGACAAAATTGTCCCCTTGTCTTACAGATAATATGTACTTACCGGACCATCAATTTGGTTTTAGAAGTCAGCATAGCACAATTGAACAAACGCGTAGATTGGTTCAATTTATAAGGAAAACATTCGAAGAAAAGAAGTATTGTTCTACTCTCTTTATTGATGTTTCTCAGGCATTTGATAAAGTTTGGCATGATGGCTTAATTTTAAAATTGAAGACATATCAACCAAATAACATTCTAAAGCTTTTGGAAAGTTATATTTTAGGCCGGAAGTTTTCTATTATGGAAGGAGAATTTATGAGTGCGCCCGAAACCATCTCATCCGGTGTACCTCAAGGGAGTATATTGGGGCCAGTTTTGTATTTGATTTATACTTGTGATGTGCTTGTGAACAGTAATATCCATACATCTACTTTTGCCGATGATACAGCCTTCTTCAGCATGCACAAAAACCCTTACGAGGCATTCCGATATCTTCAGGAACATATTACCCAACTGGAACTATGGTTAAAGTTATGGAGAATTAAAGTAAATGAGCAGAAGTGTGCGCAGGTAACATTTACTCTACGGAAAGATACTTGTTCCCCCATTAGAATCAATAATCAAGTTGTTCCTCAACATTCACATGTGAAACACCTTGATCATCGGCTTACATGGAAACACCATATTGACTCAAAGCTAACACAAATGAAACTTAAAATAACTCAGATACATTGGCTGATTGATAGAAATTCAACACTCAGTCTAGATTGTAAACTTTTAATATACAACTCGATTTTGAAACCAATATGGTGTTACGGAATTCAACTATGGGGCACTGCCCCAGCTTCCAATATCGAGAAAATCCAACGAAAGCAAAACAAAATTTTACGGTTAATAACATCGGCTCCATGGTACATAAAAAATTCAAATATACATCGTGATTTAAATATGCCACTAGTGACTGAAGAAATTGCAAAATACGCAGGCAAATATTTAACAAAACTCGAGTCACATCCTAATCCGCTGGCTCGTAATATTTTGAACTTTACTGGACACATCCGCCTTAAAAAGAGGGACACAAGTGCTCTTATACTTAACACTCCAGATGGGACTGCTTGAAAATATATTTATTTTTCCTTTTTGATTATCACTACTTATGTATTATTTATAACTATCACTAAGTTTATGTCCGACTCTGGTCGGGCCTAACATTTTTTTTTATAGATTTAAGATTTGAATACTTATTGTTAGTTCACATATGAAGATACAATAAATAAATACATGTATTAAAAAAAAATAATGTACATACCCACATAAAAAAATCGAACCATTTGTCTATTGTACCAAAAACTTGACTGATGCATCGCATGGCTTTTGAAGTTCGAATGGTGCACAAAAGTACAATGGCCATATTCGGGGTTTATTAGCATTGCGTAGGTATAAATGCAGAATATCGTAGCTTTTCTTTGAATTGTGTGTGTATTTTGTGATTGGATTTTAAGGAAAGGCTACGATATTTTCCATGTGTTCTTACGCAAGACCATTTGCATCGAACCCCAAATACCGCGAATGTACTAACTTTACCATCCACATTTGGTCTATAAGCTTGTATTTCTTATTATTTTTTACTTATTATTTCTCAGAAAAAGGAACAAAATGAATTTCTGTTTTATTTTATTTCAATATTTTATTTTTATTCAACGCATATCAAAATTATTATGAATAAAAAAAAAATAAGCGGAGTAGTTTCTTTTTCTCCCATATAAAATATCAAAACCAATTAAAAGATTAATTGAGTATTTTAATTGAAAATATTTTTTACTATAAAAAATAGCTCGAATTCCACACATAAAAACAAAAGTTACATTATTTGCACATAATTAATATGTAAAATTGTTTACCATTTCATAGTATTCTGAGTTAAGCTCTGTTGATAACACTTTTTTGATAGAGCAGTTCATTCAATTAATATAAACATATATTCAATTAAAATATTAATCAAAAATATAGCTTTTTCTGAGGAAACACTTAATTGAAAAAAAAATCAACAATAATTTACTCTGTGTACTGTTATTGAATGGTTTCTAATATAAACGATAGTATAAACTGCCTGCGACCATCATGAATCATTAACGCCGGCATGTCTAATTGCCTCTATTTTTCGTTTGTCTTGTAGCCTGGTACGGAGTTCTTACGGTATTTCAGGTTCTAATACAAACGTTATGTAAAAAAAATTACGAAAATTCAGCAGCCGTATTCTGTAAAGCGCTAAGGCTAAATCTCAATCGCTAAAAATCTATAAAGTTGATTTAGCGATTTTTGGCTGCAATTCTGTAGCGTGCCTTTCTAAATTTTGCAATTGATTTCACCACAATTTTAGCATATAATGCCATCGCTTAAATGTTTAAATTTTGTATTCTCTAACGCCAAATAAAAAGTTATTGCTCTCAAAAACACTAAATTTTTAGCAAACAAAATTTTAAGATGCTAAAAAGTAAGTAAAATACAAATGTTTTTTAATTTAATGTTTCTTGTAAGAAAATTAATTTTAACAGCATAATGGAAGAAATAACTAAAAGGGTGATATAGGATCAATAAAAATGCTCATTCAGTATTTGGAGGAGCACAAAGAATTCGCTCCTCTGAGCAACTGAATTAATATTAATATTTTTGTTCCTTAATTTTTGTGTAACATAATTTTAGATAAAAAGACTGCTTAGAAAAATAATGAGATGGTTCAGAACATTGTTAAAAAAATTCACATATATTCGATTTCGAGCATATTGCTAATATTGCTGCAAATTAAATACACTTAATTTTCCAAAACACTATCGGCCTCATGTATAAGCAAAAAATGGCATGAATTTGGGATAAGTGACGACATTTAACTACATAGGTGCTAACGAGTGACTCCATATAATTTGATGTTAAAAATCGGCGCATAATGTAGTTTTAACCCACCAAATCCCAGCTTGATTTCTAATATAAAATTGTATGGCAAAACACGTTGAGATCATATTCACTTTTGCCACTTATGCTAACTTCTTGCTATAGGGCCGTATACATAGGGCCGTATAAACAAACATAAATAAATAAATGATGATGCCATATTAAATAATAAATTATCTACTTTGGAAAAAGTAACGGTGGCAAAATTGAATACGATCTTAACAAGTTTTGCCATACAATTTTACATTAGAAATCACCCTAGGGTTTAATAGTGTGTTAGAACTACATTATGCGCCAATTTTTAATGTCAAATTGTATGGAGGAACTCGTTAGCACCTAGGTCAATGTCGTCACTTATTCTAACTTCATGCCATTTTTTGATTATACATAGGGCCGTAAATAAATTTGCCCCCTGTTTTACTATATCACCAGAAATCGTTCGATCCAATACTTGTATTGAAAACAACAACAAATTTTCTAATGTTGTTGTTGTTTGCAATACAAGTTATCGATCGAACGATTTCTGGTGACATCGTAGGACAGGCCTTTATAGTAGAGCTTTTAAAATAACATTTTAAAAATAAGATTTTAGAACATATTCTAAAAACTCAATAAAGAGAAGTGTTAAGAATTTTTAAGGAAAATAAATTATAAAGTAAGATAATGCTATATTGAATTATCAAAAAGGAATGCATTATGTTTGTCTCTTTTTCGCAGCAGTTCATCAAAGCAGAAATAAATAGTCTAGAGACAGCAAATTAGCTGCGACGGAAATACTAAATTTTAGCTAAGCAATTAGACTTATAGAATACAGATTTAACGCCTTCGCTAAAATATTTGCCCTAAATTTTTTTAGCATTTTAGCGATCGAGATTTAGCTTTAACTAAGCGAGCTACAAAATACGGCTGCAGGTTGGTAAATTTCACAAAGGAATTTTCATTTGCTAGTACGGACAAAAGAAAAGTACACGGAATTTTTTAAATTTATTGCCTATCTTAGGGATGCTATAAATATAAATGGAGACTTTTTTTCAATTAACTGAAACAAAAATTAATGTAGATAATGTTTGGTCACGGAATTTTTGACAATTCTAATTTTCATCAACTTGTTATTAATTTTTGCATTTTTGTGTGTTTTAAATTCAAAAATATATGAATTTGTGTGTATGCAATCATAATTCTGCACAAACAGCTACATCATTATTTTTCCGTGCAGAAATAAATTTAAATTTACAAACGTGAAATTCCGTAAGAACTCCGTACTGGGCTTTTTTCCCAACCAACGCTTTAAAAGCTTTAACTTTCTGGAAGGCCTAATTTTTATTTGTGTATATAGTAGACAAATATATATCTTGAATGGTCGTCAAAAGGAAAAAATTGACCCCCAAAAATAAAGATCAAATTCGCTAATTAAAGTTTTGTCAAAAATAGTACAGTGAAACCTCTCCTAACGGAAACCTCCCATAACCGGACACCTCTAATAACCGGAAAGGTTTTGTACATCCAAAATTAAAATAAACGAATGTGTAAATTAACATTTGACTTGTTTGAAAATGTGTATGAGTATGTTTCTTAAATTATTAATAAACAATTATTATTCTCTAATAAAAGTTTTGTCAAAAATTATATGCTTTTTTAGTTAATTTTAACTATTAAGCCTAGTACGGAGTTCTTACGGAATTTCACGTTTGTAAATTTACATTTATTTCTACACGGAAAAATAATCGTGTAGGCTTTTGTGGAGAATTATGTTTTCATATACACAATTTTCAATTTAAAACACAAAAAAACACTAAAAATTAATTACAATTAGATGAAAATTAAAAATGTCAAAAATTTAGTGGCCAAACAATTGTTTGAACATTAATTTTTGTTGCAGTTGACTGAATTATATTTATAACATCCATAAGATAGGCAATAAATTTCAAAAATTCTGTGTATTTTCCTTTTACCTGCAGGTATTTTTTTTTTTGCCACACCGTGCTATTAATAAGCCTGAATATATACAAGATTTATATTTTTGTTATGATAATTTATTTTCGATATGCATACAATTTGAATTTAAGCGCCTGTCCCATGATTTCAACAAATTTTGACTTGTCGCACACTTGCATTTGAAACAAAAACAAAATTTGAACGGCTTGTCCCACGATGCCACCAGAAATCGATGGATAGAATACTTATATTGAAAACAACAACAAATTTTGTAATGCTATTGTTGTTTGCAATACAAGTTGCCGATCGAACGACTTCTGGTGACATCGCGGGACAGGCCTTATATACATATTTATCTCACATTTTAAGAGAATTTGAAAGTCAGAATACATCGTAGTAAGCAAATTTAATTTTAAGACGCATTTAATTTTTTTTATTTTAAATTCTTGTAATTATTGGGGAAAAATATCTATGTTCTCAAAAGAGTCACAACTCAAGAAAAATGTGAGGAATTTTATCATAAAACAGTCACATTTCGAATGTACTGATTTATGCTTTTATAAAGTAAAACAAAATTTATCAACAAAACAGTGTCCCATACTCAAATTTCGAACCAGAAAAAAGTAGAATCCAAGGGACTATTCCATCTTATAATATTAATGTGTTTATTCTGATTCAGTATCTTTTCAATATTTTCTGCGATAGACCTTAATAATTCTAAACGTATGGAATATCTCTCCGTTTTCCTTGAAATATAAAGCTATTTAATTTTAATTATTATTCGAACTCCATTTGTTTCTACATTTATGATTTTAACAGGCTAAAGTTAGTATAGATGTGGTAAAATTAAGCTTACAATACAAAAAAGCTTTCAGCAAATTGAAATACGATGAATCAAAACAATTCACATATTCCATTTGCAATAATGCTAAGTATATAAAGCAGAAATCTACATCAACTGACACCACACACAGTGGACCAAACACAAAAGAACGCTGATGATGAAGGTTTAGTGGCCTTCGAAAACGGCTGGCTGTTCCGTTCAACTATGTGTTGTCAGAATATTTACAACTAACTTTGGTGTTATTTGTTCATTATTAATAACTATCACATGTAATTTGGCTTAAAAAGCGATATGAACTTTAGCCTGTTAAAATCATAAATATAGAAGCTATTTATTTTTGTTAAAATTTCCTAATTTTAATAAAAAAAATAGTGTGGATAAAATAAACTCGATAGCTCAATTCGCATTTGCTTGAAGTTGTATTTCAAAGGAAAGTTTAATCAAAAAGTCTCTAATGAAAAACAAATTATTCAGAAAAAGTTATTGTTTTGAGAGTTTTTTTTTTAATTTTCTTTTCCTCAATCCCACTGATCACCCATTTTTAGTTTTGTTTTCCGTTGGTTTTTTTTGCTTTAATGCTGAAAGAAAGATTAAATTGGTTTTCAATATCAATTTAATCTTGAATTAAATTTTACTCACTAAAAATGAGATCTGTATACTTTTATAAATATGTTTTTATTGTTAACTAATTAAAGTTTTACTTCATACTATACCACCACAAAATGTTAATTTTTTATTTGCAAAAAAAAAATGACATTAGTTTCTTTGAGATACGTGTTTATATCGAAAAAAGGCAATGTGGGTACGTATTCATAATAAAATTGTAGCATGTGGCAAAGTTTTTTTCATTCAAATTTTGAAACATTTGTATGAAAAACATTTAGGTAGAATTTCATTATGAATACGGGCATTACTGATTACTGAAAATTCAATGCACGTCAACATATAATAAATCATTTAGGCACTTTATAAAAATTGTAGAAACAAATTTTAGTAATCAGTAAAAATTTACTGGTTAAAAATTTTTTATTATTTTTACTGAAATTTTAGTGGTACTGCCAAGTGCTCATCTATGGTAAATGCCTTCACTTTTTCTTTTTAATTCCTGTTGTTCATCGTTTAGTTGTTGCTGTTCTTGTTGTTGTGTACGCATTGCAATTAAAATAATTTCAGTAAAGTGGACTTTGACTCGCGCACGAAGGGTTCCGTACATTCGGTTTGGAGCATTTTTTTGATGATTTTTGATTTTTTTTCTTCCTTTTTTTAAGTTTTTTTCAATTTAAACGATTTTTTTCAGTTTTGTCGATTTTTTCTCGTTTTGGCGTTCTTTCTCTTTTTGGGGTTTTTTCATTTTGGTGATTTTTCCGGTTTTTCACGATTTATTTTAGTCCTAGAAATTTTTTTTAATTTGGTGTTTTTTTTCTTTTTGGCTATTTTTTTAGATTTGGCGATTTTATAATTTTTTGATTTTTTAGTTTTACCGTTTTCGAAAATTTCAAGAGTTTTGCTCTTACAGTTTCCAAGATACAGCAAGTTGTCAAAATTACAAAGTCAAAATTGCATTAACTGATGAAACATCGTTTAATTTAATTTTTTAAATTTAGTGTTAATTGTTGTAGTTTGTACAAAAATGCACTAACTTTACAAATTTCAAATGTATATATGTACATACAATTGTATGTATATTACATGGGATTTTAAAATTTTTCATTGCACGTTTTGGAAAACCCTTTAATTTTTAACTCTCATGTATTTACTGTTGTAGCGGCCAAATGTCTACACACTGTGTCCAAATTTCAGGTCCGTAGCTCTTAGGGTTCTCGAGAAAATACCCTGCGACAGACGGACGGACAGCGTAGCGAAAACAATAGGGTTCCTATTTACCTTTGGTGTACGAAACCCTAAAAACCAGCAAATTCCTATGTATTTACAATATTTTAAATAAGTTTGTATTGCTTCTTTCAAACACTAATACACTCATATATAGCTCACACCTATTTCATAACGCGGTGTGCATCTTACTCAAAATTTGTGATTGTATTGTAAAAAAGATTTTTACCCCCTAGCGTATAGATGTTTACACATCGAAAACTCAACATTAATACCGGGTACGTGTTGCATAGCTGCGTTAAAAATAGCTTATTTTGATTAAATATATTTCTTTATAAGTTTCCTAAAAACGCTGAAAACCCGTCAACTAAGAAATTGTTCGTCTAAAAAGCCCGCTGACGGTTTTTTTAATAGACTTGCCGCTAATGACAACAATATACAGTCATATATAGGGAGAAAACCGCCGTTTTGGCAACACTATCGTGATGTCATAGCAAATGCAGATTTAAACATATCGTGCACATATTTCTATACAAAACACTATTTACAATTAATAGGACAGTGTTGTAAACGACAACAAACACATCGAAGCTTTTGAAACGTATTTTGACGTACATACACACATACGTAGTAATAATTCAACTATTTTTATGAATGGGTATATTTTAGGGGTGGTAATGCTGCTGGTGTAGTATGTGTGGTAGTGGTAGGGTTGCTTGGCATTTACAGTGGTAGTTTGTTTAAAATGTTAACTGTTTTTATTTTTGTTATTTCTTTTTATTGTTTGTTTATTATCTTGCTTTGTTTTGCTGCACATTTATACATATGATCGCATGTACATACGTCAGGGTTGGAAAAGTATGTACAGTTGTAATTTATTTAATGGCAAAACAAACTAACAAACACAAACACAACCCGCAAAGCGATTAGCTTGTCTGCGAAAAACACCTGGGGTCTATGGTGGGAATCGAACCCACGACCTCTGGACTGAGAGGCTAGCATCGATACCACTCAGCCACAGGGGCACCCTAGTACTTGAAAGTCAAAAGTACTACAGTACTTGAAAGTCAAAAGTACTACAGCACCCCATAGCAGGGCTGTCAGATAAGGCTATTTCTCGCCAAACGTGGCGATTTTACAACTTTTTTGGCGTCTAAATTTTTTAATTTTGCGACATAGCGATTTTTCTAGCGATGAGTAAATATGTTGGCGCATTTTGTGGATAGTTTTTTAATTGAACTTCAAAATGCTTATAAATCTCATTTGTTGAAAGGGTATATTAAAAAAATAAACCAGAAATGAAAACAATGCGATTTTGATGATTTTTCTTCTTTGTTTTAATTTGTATGAGAAAGCCTTACAAGAAATAACTTATGGCAATTTAATTTGAATTTTTGGCAATTTTCTGCTAATTTGTATCACTGTTATTTTATAAAAATTTATATTAAAATAAGTATTATATAAAAACAAATTTATTATCAAATATACATTAAGCAAAACTACATAAAACTGTTTTCGGCGATTTTTTAAATCAATTTGGCAAAATAGGTTCCAAGAAAACTGACAACTATGCACTATAGCACCAATTTAGCGCTATTGAAAATTTTTTCATCTAGGCGCACGGCAGTGCGCCAGGCCAAGTTCTGGCTAATGCACGTAGTGTGTATATTTACAGGAAGCCATTCGAGCTGTTTTTACCCCCCTCATAACTTTGTTCCCCGCCACCGTAAAATTATGAAATTTAAACCATAATTAGAATAAATTCATGTTACCTCATATGCAAAGTTTGAAGGTTTTACAATGACAGGTTCCGGAGATATGGAGGTGCAAAAAGTGCATATTTTAAGACATACTCACTGACTCACTGACCTACTGACTCACCCATCAATATTATGAAGCACTTCCGCTATAGCTAGAGATTTGAAATTATGTTGATCTTGTGAGCAATGAACTACGAAAATCTGAAACCCGAAAATTTCAAGCAAGGGGGCGGGGCTACGCCCATAAAAATTTAAATGTGTGCTATTGAGCTGAAATTTGCTACAGGACTAGGTCTAGGTGGACAATAAACTAAAAAAAAATTTAAAATCCGAAAATTGTGGCTAGGAGGGCGGGGCCACGCCCACAAAGGCTAGAATTAAAAAAGCAAATCTAAGGCGCTTAATGGAAGCTATTTTATTAAAATTCGGCATACATACTGCGATAGGGCAAGCCTAAAAATATTTCATTAAAAAAGTGGGCGTTGACACGCCCATACTATTTCAACTTCATTTTCGTGTACTACGCCTCAGCATATTTAGATATACTATTTCTGTATTATTATCCGTTTGCAACGAAACTTGGCACATTTAATAAACACTGGCCGAAAAAAATCTTAAGTTTGGAAAAGTGGGCATGGTTACGTCTATAAATATTTAAAATTAAAAGTTGCGCTAAGGAGCTGAAATTGGATACACGATTAGGTTTTGGTGAGAAAACAACAACAAAAACCTGAAAACACAGAAATCTTAGTCAGAGGGGCGGGGCTGCGCCCATTAAAATTAAAAATTAAAAGTTATGCGTATGAGCTTAAATTTGATACATAAGTAGGGCTAGGTGAGAAACCAATTAGAAAAATCTGAAAAACCAAAATATATTACCAGAATGGGCGGGGATACGCTACTATTGTTTGAACCTGAAAACTTACAGCCTTATTTATAAATCTTATTAAGGCTTTTTAAGAAAAATTTCTTATGAAAATTTGACTCAAAATCCCTTTATAAGGGCTTAAAAAGTTTTATAAATAAGGCTGTTAATATACAGTTTTAACTTAAGCCATTTTAGTGAAAACTTGCATATACGTTACACGTATACAAAACTTTAAACTATCACCTAAAAAAGTGGGAGTGATCACTCCCATAAAATGTTCGCGTTGTGTTTAATCTACTTCGGTCTAGCATATTTTAGAAGAAAATTAGCATGAATTATAAGCGCTGCTCACAGAAATATTGTGAGTTTAAAATATGGGAGGGGTAATGCTCATATAATTATAAGGTACAGTTCACGCTAGAGAGCTGAAATTTTATACGCAAGCAAAGAAGTTTTATCCGCTAAAACTCTAAATCGCACTAGAGAGCTGAAATTTGGTACACAAATTAATCTAAATCAGATATCACTAAGAAGAAGTTTCAATCAGGAATTGAGAAGAAGCACTGCAAACTCTAAATTAAGTTCAATTTTATTGGAACTTTTCATACAGATTGCACTTATCCAAAGTAAAAATTTTCTGTTTTGAAAAGCGGCCGTGACTTCACCCATAAATCTTAGCTTTTATTTTCATGTACTTCGGCTTATCAGTTTTTACTCTATTACTCATGTATTTCTCATTAGGTTTTTCCTACGAAACTTTACATGAAGCTTAAGCACTGGTATAAATAAAAGTCGGCGGGGCCAGGCCGATAAAGATTTTACGTAATATTATACTGTAGAAAGTTGACATTTTGTAGACAAATAGTCCTAATTGATTTATTCAATCGGAAAATCCAAAAATTAATGCACCACCTACCCTATTGAAACTTTGCATGCACATTGGGCATATTCTTTTGATTTATGTACTTCGGCTAAGCAGACTTTAATATGTAAATATATTGAGAAAATAGCCGGGATCACTCCCACTAAAATTGACGCTGTATTTTACATGTTTCTTTCCAGACGACTCTTAATAAATTGCGTACACACTGGCGACCCGTTGTAACAACACAATAATTCATTTTTACTCACGCTCTAACCCATTATTTTATTATACTTTGCCATTTTTAACTGGCAAAGTGATCATGAATAGAAATAAAGCACACTAGAAATTTTAAGTGTAAAAAATGTTATCATAGCAAATTTTTCAAAAAGTAGTCAGATCCTCACAAAAACATAAATGTGAAAAAGGCCAAGTTCCTATAAAAAAGTTCGGCCATTAAAAGTTTTTGTTTGGCACAATACCTATCACTGAAATATGCTATGCATTATATAAATTTGTAATCGTAAGGTTGTCATATAATTTCTAGATAATCTGCTAACTTGGCAATATTTTTAACTTTCTAGAAAAGGAAAGAATAATGCACATTTATTCATTTCTTTATATCGGTAAAAATGTTGTCAAGCTAACAGTTTATCTAGAAATTATATGACAACCTTACGATTACAAATTTATATAATGCATAGCATATTTCAGTGATAGGTATTGTGCCAAACAAGAACTTGGTCAAAATTTATATCTCACTACTTTTAATGGCCGAACTTTTTTATAGGAACTTGGCCTTTTTTCACATTTATGTTTTTGTGAGGATATTATATTACATACCACAAATGGTCCAAAGAAATTATGGAGTCTATAAATAACCAATTTCGAGTTCTGGTTGGTGTAAAAATTATTAAGTCTTAAAGAAACGACAACATGTCGCTCGTTTATTTAAACAACGTTATTCATATTGGGTAAAAATTTAATACATACATACATCTTGTTTACTCAACTCTTGAGAGAAAATTTAAATTTTCTTTTCCATTAAATTGTGTGTCAATTGGCCACTTCTGCCAAATGAAGTAAATTAATCGATGTTTTTCGATTAACAAGAATTGATAGAGGAATATTACCTATTCCACATTCATCGTAACGTAGCGTATTCTCGAGGGAAGGTTCGGGCCCACCCCCCCACAACAATTGTTTTTGTTCCCTTCAAGTTATTAAAAATTGCCAGTAAGTATCTATTTTAATATTAATCATGAAAAGACCAGTTCCAATGACCCCCGGTACTATTGGTCATCGGTTTTTTTTAGAATTTTTTAAATTTATTTGTTTTTTTAAGTAAGTAGCAGTCGCTGCTAAGGGTATTCTATCAGTTAATGTAATTTTGACAACTTGCTGTATCTTGGAAACCGTAAGAGGCAAACTCTTAAAATTTAAAAAAAAGCTAAAACTAAGAAGTCCAAAAATTAAACATTTAAAAAAGGTGCTAAACTAAAAAAAAACACTAAAAATAAATCGTAATAAACCGTAAAAGTTGCCGAAATTAACAAAACGTCAAAACTAAAAAAAGCCAAAACCCTTAATTTTTTTAAATGTCTACTTTAAATTTTTTAAATGTCACACTTTACTGAATTTGTTTACATTACGAATGAGAGAGCGAAACGTTTTGCCACTACACGAAGCCGAGCACTCGTTTCTTTTCCCCTCGTCTCTCTCTCTCTCTCTCTCTCTCTCCAACAAACTAATCAGCTTAGCAATAAAACTTGTATACTGCGAACCGGGACTTATACAGCGTAATAATTAAGAGTTATCTGATATTTTGCATTATAAAATTCGACACCTTAAAATCTTAAAAACCGAAGGTCAATAGTTTTATTGTAACTCAATACATATTCTACTCAGTCTAATTACAGTTATTCGTTCTTACCTTGTATGAATAGTACAACTTCCCCACACTTACCACGCCAGTTTTTTTTACTTAACTTCGCATCTTGTGCCCATCAGTTGTTTTCCCTAGCTCCGCATTTTACATTGAATATCAACTAATACTTAATTTGAAGACTCTTGCTGCTATAGGCTTCCAGTTGGCAGATTATTACCAATTATTTTGTATGGGTGTACCCCTTCCCCTTCCCTTTAACATATGTACATATGTACTTCACGTCTTGCTGTCAAAATAGCTCATACAATATATGAATGCTCTGACTACTATAACTTTGAATACATGTATAAGACATTGACTTAAAATATACATAATATTGCCCACCTTTATATTCATCAGATTGTATTGTCATCTGAACGTATTGAAGTTAATGAAAATTACGTTGAAACATTACGTTATATACATACAAAAATACATATGGGCAATGCTACTAAAAACGATTTTTTCACACAAAGACAACATTAATCATTATAATTTCGAAATTAAGTTATATAAGCTAATTTGGAAAATGTAAAACTATAAGGAAATTATTGAATTCAAATTGATTTCGACCAAAATCACGGCAGTCAGAACATTCTACTAACATGGTAAAATACTCACAAGTCCAGCTCTGGAGCATGAGCATTGGTGGTAGTTAGCTGGTGGTTGTAAGAAGTAAAGAAATATACTAATTGTGCAAATATGTATGTGTGCATAAAGAATAAAACATTCGGTGTTGTTGAACACTGTCAAGGCATTGCCAACTTAGTTAAATCTTGGAACAATTTTAGTTAGGCCGTCTGTGTTTGTGTCATTCGTTGCATGCACTAATAAGGAACAATAAAAGTATATATCAACAAAATATTCACTAACGTTTTTAAAAATTAGTTTAAAAAAAAATAACAAAAATGTTAAAAGAATACAATTAACTATATCATAATAACATGTACATACATAAATGCATATAATATATAACAATTATTCTACAAATAATTAAACGCTCTTTCTAATTTTGTAACGTCCTGTGAAACTTTGCTGAAATAAGTTGCGTAAAACTGCTTCCCGTTTATTCAATACAAGTGCAATACATTAGTAGCGTATAAAATAAATATACATAAGTATGTATGTATGTATGTATGTAGTATGTATGTACATGTGTATGTATGTATGTCCATAATACCATAGGATTTAAATATAAAAGAAAATAATTTATGTTTATTGCATATGATTTGAAAAATAAAATATTGTATTTTTTTATAAATTTTATTGCGATTAACACTTACATAAATATGTACATACATATGTATGCATGCATATCATTATACATATGTATGTACATAACTCTGGATTTTTAATTTTTGTGGTTTAGCTCACAATTAATTATACAGCATTAAAATACATACATATGTACATATTTTATTTAATTTTCCAACCCTTACCAATTTTTGCTTAAAATTTCTATTCGAATTTACTTTTGTTTCATGTAATAAGGCAGAAGTTTGTATTTTGAGTGAGCCTAATTACATTTCATATTTTTAAGTGAAAAATTATTCCGAAGACAATTGTATATAATTATTCTGACAAATACTAGCAGCACAGGAAACAGTGTTGCCAAATATACATATGTGACTATATATGACTGTATTTAATTGTGATTGGCGGAAAGCCTGTTAAAAAAAACCACTGGCGGGTTTTCAGCGTTTTCTTGAAATTTACACGAACGCTATTGAATCAAAATAAGCTATTTTTAACGCAAATATGCAACACGTACTCTGGTATTTATGTTGAATTTTTTCGATATAAACACGTATCTCAAAGAAACTAACGTCAGTTTTTCGTTTGTTTCTTCATTTTTGCAAATAAAATATTTACTTGACTTTAACAAGTTAAAAATAAAAACATGTACATATATATCGTCCCTATCATGTCAAACTATCCAATATGCAAATTTAGAAGAGTGCAAAGGTCCGTCAATTGTGAATTTAAAGTCGGCGTATTATTAAACCTGCCAGTCTGAAAATATTTTTTATTAAGTTTTCTATGAGAATTTCAGCTGTTATGTGTATTTTTATTTATAATACTTGCAACCTAAAGGGGGGGTTTGGGAATCGCAGGTACAGGTATTTTATATAACCCAGCTAGCCAAGAGCTGTTTAATTGGCGATGGTGTTTAATATACAACTCCTAAACGAATATTCTCCTGATTATTTGGAGAGTGATATTGTGGCATTTCTGTTTAACTCTCACTTATAAATCTTGAAATGTTTAATCGACGATACACTTATTTAAAATATGTTTGTTCTTTTTTATTTTCATATTTACTTTTGTAGATTGTTAATTTTTCTTCATTTCTTGGCTGATATTTTCATTTGAGTTTTGAATAAAAATCTCTTCGGTTGTTTCAAGTGTGTTTTTATTTTTTATAATAATTAAAGATATATTAAAGGGAAGTACATATTAATTTAATGTGTTTGGTATTTTACATCAAATATTTATTAAATTATTGGAGGTACGTAAACAGCTTTTAAAATAACCTTATTATTTTAATTAATTGCCATTCAAAGTTCTTGCAGGACCATTTTGTGCACTCCAAAGATAGAAGCGATAGACGATTAAAAAAGCAAAACTCAACATAGTAATCATAAATTTTCTATATATAGAGGCTGGTTGGTACATAAAATAGTCTTTAATCAATTAATGAAGAAAACTTTTTTTTATCAATAAGCACTAAAAAACTCAATTTTTGTTCATATTTAATTTGAAAAATAAAAAGCATACTGAGTATTGTACGATTCCCATAATCATTATCGAATGATTCTTTTACAACTCTCCCAATGTCTCATATAAGATTAACGTTGAAAAGCCTCATAGGATTCTCAATGTTCTTCAAAAGAGTTGTAAGATAAATCTCAAATGATTGCATCTACGACTAATAAAAGCGCCTTCTGCGGCTCTTGTAGATGAATCGTCTTAGGTGCGAAGCATATTCCACGATTAAAGTATGAGCTCGTCTGCGATTGAAAATGCTCTGCATACGAATTACAATAGACTCTTCTGCGATCGAAAAAGCTAGCTGGGAAGATAGAACTCTTTTTTATTATGTTTATAACCTGGAGAGTCTCTTGGGAATCGCAGGTATTCTTTATTATTTTTCTTTGACCTCTTACAATTAAAACTCCAATTGCAACTGACTGCAACTGTCACTGACTACAACTGCATTTGTGCTTTCACTTACAATTAATTTTATTATGCTAACCAGCGTTAATTTATGTGAACCTTTATCTTATTTTCCAACTATTTCGGGATGTTAACAAGACCAAAGGATTTATTTGTTAAAAATAAGATTTTTAAGAATATGATATTTTGGTACTTTTAGTATACTATTTAAGGTAATATTTTCTTCTTTTCTTCATCAAAAGTATATATATCTTATACATGTTCGATTCAGTAAATATTTTGTATTATTTACCTTTACGTTTGTTAGTTCATTTGAAATAAAATAAATTTTTCCTGAATTTGAATTCAGTAAAATCAATGCATATTAATATATTTTGAGCAGAAACACTAAAAAAAAAAAGTTTTTTAATGAAAAAAGAAAATTTTTTTGTTCGAACTAAAGGTTTTTTGCGAAAAAAAATATGGCAACGCCGATGCTAACAGTAACTCCCAGCAAAAAAATTTCAAAAAGTTAATCGACTTTGGAATTAAGCATTTTTGGTGAAAGCACTCCTTACTGGATTACCAACTTAATCATTTTAACAAGACGTGAGAATAAAATAATCGATTCTTGAGAAGTACTTACATTTTTTTTATTTGTCAACATATTCACGTAATCTATTAAATCTGAAATGACCATTCCCCTCATTTATCAACTTGTACAAATTTTTTTTAAGATTTATGTAATGTGATTTGTAAGCGAGTAATGAAATTTGGTAATCAGAAAAGTAATTCATTATATCGCAAGTAGTTCTGATGGTAATGTATTATTTTTCGCAGGGCATATTTCTTAAAAACTATTTAGCTTTTGACCCAATTACGAAACATCGATATTGCACAATTTGTCAGCGCAAAGAAAATAGCAAGTAACCAAGCGAATGAACTGGTTGCTGCTGCGTCAACAAATTAGTGCAATGCATGTGTACGAGGGTTGTTCAATTATAATTCACAACAGGTTACATGTGTCACATTTGGTTTTTGGGACAAAAATGATATAAAAATTTTACGCCATGTAGCAGTATAAGTAGTAAAGTTAAAATATGCAACCCGCATGCTGAAACATCTCGTGACGTCATAGCCATATACGCATGTGGCTTTTTACATGTCGTGTGCTATAGCCTATAAAATATTTTTTAAGACACTTGGCAAAACAATTTGACTCACTGGCATGTGTAATAACCCACAAACCCACTATGTATATACTTGTTTCAAAACCACCCTTAAAACTGCTAAAATAAAGGTTACATAGTTACGTCCTAGTGATGTGCCGAATGTCAATTTTTAATATTCGCGAATACGAATATTTGAAACAATATTGGCGAATACGAATAGTTATTATATGTGAAACTTATAGATATTTAACTGTGGTTATATGTACGTCTTCAAAATGAAATATAAATAATTTTGTATGAAAAAGAAGTTTACGCTTACTTTAAATTTAATAAAAATCATCCAATATTTTAATTATAGTTATTAAATAATATATAAAAATGATTGATACAAAACTCAAATTTCTATAACAAATTTAATGTATTCCTAAACAAATTTTAATTTAAAATTTTTTGCAGAAAAGTCATTTTATACCAAACAACCTAGAGACAAGCTGTAGTCAAGCTGTTAACACCAATACCCCGGGTTGCTTGATTTCGAAGTTGCGTCGAATTTATTTTAGTTTGCGTCGCCGACAGTAGAAATGTTAATCGATTTAGATGGCACAAACTAAGAATAAAAGATAACACATCGATATACAATTTTGCATTTATACGGAATTCATTATTCATTATTTTTAATTTTAATCTTAATATTTTTTTAATTTTTATGTTTTTTATGTTTCTCTCATGAATTGTTGTATTTTTATTTTTATTAAAATAAATATAAAAAAAATTTAAAAAAAAGTTGAATCTCGGAAGCAATTAAATAAAAATCAATACAAATATACGGAAAATCGTGTTTCGGCTTACGTCATTTCGGTTTGCTTCGTCACATTTCTCTGGTCCCATTTAGCGACGCCAAACGGGGTATTGGTGTAGATGAGTTACCTTTCCACATTTCTTTTGTATTTTTAAATATTGTTAATATAAATTTTAAAAAAATATTTGTTGTTGGTTAACCACTTCTAGATGCATTTCGTTGGTTGAAGTTTTCTAATGTGTTGCTTATCAGCAACAAAATGCATCTTAAACTGGTCAACCAACAACAAATAAATTTTTTAAGCCCGTGATCATTTTGGCGTGCGTTAAATAAAAAGAAAGTATTGAAATTAATATTCTTAATATACGCAAAAAAACTTATTTCCATATCCAACGACAACATTTATTATTAATAAAGGTGCTAAGTACATACATATAAGGCAATGGTCTTGCAGATATGATAAGATATTTCTTCCAATTCTCATTTTCAAAAAAATTATATACATACATACATACATACCTATTCTTCCATGAATATTGCAACATTAAATTATATTTTTGTTGATCCATTTCAGGATACAACGTAAAAGTTTTGAGAGATGTATTAAGTGAAACTTCCATAATTACACGTATTTTCAAAAGGATATGATTTTAATTTATAACCGAACTTAAGAAAATATTTTTATAAAAAAAAATAGTGTGCCTATGCGCAGGTCGTGTGCCCATCTAATTGTAAGATATTTTTAAAGAATGCTTAGTTTTGCTTTACTTGATGGCTACACGATCAAGCCTTGCCTTTCAAATTTCAATATATTCACACTTTTTCACTAATACATTCATACTTTTAGAATTTGATATAACTTTGACTTTAAATTTTCTTTCCCTTATAAATCATATTTGAAATAAATAAATTTCCTTTCCAATTATCTGTTCAAATTTATAGGGAAAAAACAACTTACAGCAATTTCAATGAGCACACTTTTCGTTTTTGTTTTCAAATACTCTGCCTACATAGTATTTTTGTGTTATTTTATTAAAAATAATAGTATATTCTACCGAAAAATTTTAATTAAATTTAAATAAATATATTTCGGAACAAAAATAAAAAGTGTGTTGCCGTTTATAAACCTATATAGAAGCCATGAAGTTGTATTGTTTTAAACTGTTTTCTTATCAATGGAACATTGAAAATAAATTTGTTTGGAAATTGCGTGCAGTCTACTTCACAGCTTTCAAGTTAAATGACTTTTTACAACCAGTATGTGTAAAAAAATTGAAAGCAAATCTTGGTCATGTAACTATAGCGTTAATGAAGTAAAATAATTTTCGAACAAGAAAAAAAGGACAAAAAGTAAAGAAAAGAGAAACCCGAAACGTAGTTTAATTACCTATTGTTCTAAATCTATGGATCTGTACAGCTTTTGAAGAAAAAGTTGTCGCACAATAGAGGAAAAGTTGAACCGATCTTAAAACAATAAATTTGAAACAATTACGAGTATGCATAGGTAACAACGATATATCACTTTCATATCTTTTGTAATGGACATCATATTGAGCTATTTGAGTACACATCTGACATTTTTTGTGTTGTCATTTGGTGGTGTCATTTCCAAAATGTGTGCAACATTATGTTTTTTATATGGAAAGCAATGCCAGGCAACGAAAGATATTGAAAATGACAAACGTTGCCACTAGTGCACACTATTGCGATATCACAAAATGCCATGGTGTGCACTCGGCATTACTCAAACAACGAAACGCCTAGATGAAAGTAAAGATCCCAAAATTAAACAATGCACATCTCTGAAAGGAACGATGACTTACTTATGGACAGAGTTTGAAAGTGCTTCCACTTTTTTATTTCATTTGCTTTGACTGTGCCGATAGCAGAACGAAAGCACAAAACAAAACAAAAAAAAAGAACAAACGACTGTCGAATGTGCTGTTAAACAAACAAAAAAAAAAATTAACTGAACTGTTGCTGTGCTGTGAAGATTTTCGCAGTTGAAGTCAAAGCAACAGCAACAGCATACAAAACTCGACTGTTGGTTTTGCTGTCGCTTTATTTTAGCTAGGCTAAACTTCTTAAACAATTAAGCACAACAACAACAACACACAAATGACGATTCGTAGCTTCGGCAGTTATAGCCCCAAATGGATCACGAACTTCTTAAACTGTACTTTGACTGAACTAAATATTTGGAATATCGAAGTTAAAGCAATAGAACAGTTATCTGCAATGCGCAATGTAGCTGTGCTTTGACTTAACTGCAGACATTTGCGCAGCACAGCACAGCAACAAAATTTTAAAATAAATAAACTTTTCGCAGCAAAGCAAAATCAGTTTTTTAGTGCTGTTGATGCTTTGATTGGCAGTTTTTCACACACTGCTTATGGACACAAGTGAAAATGACAATCAAGCTACTGAAAATTCTCATCTTAGTTTCTAAAATTCTGCTAAGTCATCAATACAAAAATCTAAAGCTAAAACATTCCTCTCTTGAGGTGAAGAAAAAAGTACTTTAACTTTTTTTAATGGTAATTGTACCAGAAGTTTGTTATGTTTATTTTTAAGTTTTATTATAGTGTTTTCACACTGACATGGTTTTAATAAAAGTTGTTTTTAACGTTAAAACCAAATGTTAAACCCTGGTTTTACCATGTAAATTATTGTTGTTGAAAACCAACATAAAACCATTTTTAAATTGTTTTAAGTTTTTTTTTATGAAATGTAACCTTGTTTTCGCTGTGCTAAATTCAGTTCTGCCAAGCTAAAA
The DNA here is from genome assembly GCA_949987645.1 of Tachina grossa. Taxonomy (NCBI): domain Eukaryota; kingdom Metazoa; phylum Arthropoda; class Insecta; order Diptera; family Tachinidae; genus Tachina; species Tachina grossa. Next base: position 3,622,819 of record OX465279.1, on the reverse strand, counting down.
TGACCGGAAGCAGCTCATAATGTTTATGCCAGTGAATAACAATAGATGTCGCTTGAAAGATTTTCAGCTAAAAAATTGATGCAGCAGCAACAATGATCAAAAAATTATGGAAAAAAAATAGTTTTTTTGACCTCTGGGAAGTGAAAATAGACAACATGACTAAATAAATATTTATTTACATTATATAAAATAATTTCCATTTCACAACGAATTGTAAAATTTCCGAGTTTTTCATACAAACAAAAACAGCTGTTGTTCAGTTTGTCAAATAAATATTAAAAAAGCAGAAAAAAATACAACAACAACTACATGCATTTCTGCAGGAGATTTATTTCGTTTTTGAGCAAAGTTATTAGACAGTCTGTGAGTTAAAACCTGAATTTAACAAACTTGCAGTGTGAATGCAAAATCAGCTGTTAATGGTTTTAACTTTAAAACCAGGTTTTAACTTTCAGTGTGAAAACACTATTAGGTACAAGAATTGAATTAATTTTTTTTTCATATATTTAAATTTCGTTTATCATTTATGTATTTATTTTATTTGTTTGGAAAAAAATATTCGTATTTGCCTGAAATTGGCGAATACGAACACGAATATCTGAAAAAGGCCGAATAGTCCGGAATTCGAATAGGAATAGGAATATTCGCTTATCACTGGGGCATACACACACATGAATGTATGCACATGTATGACGACTCTGTGTTGTGTAAAATATGTACATACATACATACATATATGTATGTAAGTATCCTGCTCTTTAATATTCAAAAGTGCGCATGTACCCTACTGTTTTCGTACTTACGTACATATGAACATAAAACTATACACAATTCACCCCAATTGGATATTATATTATTGTGTTTGATAAACAAAACAAGACTAAAAAATTATAATAAATTAGTTAAAATAAGTAAAATAAGTTTGAAACGGTTTTTTGTACATACACACACACTTATGTACATATGTAAATGGAATTTTATTCCTTTTATAAGTTTTACAAAATAACTTATCAAAAAGTGATAATAGAAAATGATAGAAGTGAATTAATATAAGTACGTGTGTATGAATCTACGAGTATTGCATATAAACATATATACATACATATGTAATGCCGAGTAAAAATCTGGCATTTCTTGTGTTGTCATTTTGTGGTGTCAATTTCAATATATGTGCAACGTCGTTCCCATTATGTTTTTTATAAGGAAAGCAATGCCACACAATGAAAAATATCGGAAATGAAAAACGTTGCCACCAGTAAACACTATTGCGATGTCACAAAATGTCATAGTGTGTACTCGGCATAAATATAGTATATGTATGTAGATACATATGTATGTATGTAGGAATGTTCTAACAAATTAATTTTAAAAGTCAAATTAACAAAACTAACAATAAATTTTACTCTTTTATGCATATGTATGTATGTACATACATACTTATATACATACCCATGCATTTCGTTAATCTGCGAATATAAATAAGGTGAGTTTGAAATGAGAATTAAATAAAAATAAAAACAGAAAAATGTTTCTTTTACTACACACTCAGTTATAACCACATACGTATGTATATATGCATATGTATGGACATACAAGCCTGTAGGAAATGTCATTAGTGAATCAGTTACTCTTTGATATATGTAGATATTTAACATTTTCGTGTCATTCAAAAGCAACTACTGACATTGGTAGTACTGATAATATAGTTCTTTACCCTACATCTACACCTGATAAAATTTTTTATCATAAAGAAATTTGAACTTTATATTGAAAAATAATTTTTTTTATGTCAGTTCATTTTTCTATATGGAATTTGACATTTGTCATGATAAAAATATTTCAGGTGTAGACGTAGGGATCATATGAAGACATTGGAAACAGTCACTATTAATTACATTTTGGTAATTCCAGTATACACTTTTTGTAATTAAATTTCATATTTTGTTCACATTTTGGTGTTTTATTAAACAAATATATAAAAAATGGAACTTATGCATATATAACATAAAATAACAGGAACTAATTCATTCATTCAGTAGAGAATTACCAGCAAGTAGGGAAATTGTTTGCAATTCCTATTAAATACATAGATGTTAATCAAAAATTTTATATTTCGCTGAATTAGTAAAGTCAAACACTGATGGCACAAAATCTTCCACAGGGTCAAATAAAAATTTACAATAATTAGCAATTTTAATTAAAATTGTTTAAGTTTCACATTTTCTATTTTTATACAATATGGACTGTTATTTCATTTATTTTTTTTTAATTTCTTTTCATGTATGTTTTTTAATTATTGTTTAATACATATATATTAACTTTTTAATTTGATTTCTTAAACGAATTTTTGTAAACACTTAAATATTGCTTGGCCTCACTTTTATTTTCAACAGACCAATAAAACATTAAGAAGAAGCATAGTTGTGTGTATCTGAAAAAAATGTTTTCTACGAATCAAATGCAATATTAGTAGACGCTCTGTTGACAATGCCACCAAAATAGTCGACAAAAGTGGTGAGGTTTCCTTCAGGGAACATAAATATGTATATACATATATGTATGCCCTGCAGAAAGTGCGAATAGTGAAAATGTACTGAGTCGGTTTTGACTTTGTCACCAGTACTACTTTACAATTATTCCCCATACAATACTTTGTGCTATAGACATTTTGCATGTGCTTGTCATTGAAAACCTACTAGTAACACTAAAACAATTGACTACGTAGTGAATTCATAGTTCTTATGCAAGCCACAGACCTTGCGACCGTTGGTACAACACGTTGGTTTATCAAGTTGTGTGTTTTGGACACAAACTATACAACAACGTATGCAACATTAGCGCACAACTTCATTTCACAAAAACAATTTTGAGTAAACATGACATCGGGTACTACTGCGCATATTGTAGTCGATGATTTTTTTCGTGCAAAACGAAGAAGAAGAATGAAAAAAAGTGCAGAAAAAATTTTGGTAAAAAGAAAATTTAATTTGTATAAAAATAAACATATTCTAACAACAAACTTTTAAAAACACTAAAAGAAAGTGAGCCAAACGACTAAAAAATTACATTTGCATAACATTTTAAACGCACATTTGAATTCGTGCGTGACGTTTTTTTATATGACACTACGAAAATAAAAACAAAATGAAATGAAGTTATACAACATGCTCCTAAATTATACAACCTGTCAATACAACTTGTCAAAAATTCAAATCTTTTTAATCTTTCACACAACCGAGACACAACTTCATACAACGACCCCACACACTTTACAATCTCATACACAACCTGCTCATGTTGTACCAACGGTCGCAAGGTCTGTGGCTTGCTTTATGGGAACATGGAGACATACCAACCAGACATTTACTGGTACATTTCTATACCTTACGTACATACAAATTTATGTTTATTGACAAGTTGTTGCAAAATCCACCAGAAATACACCACATCTGTTTTCTCTCTCTCTCTCTCTCTTTTATACTGACGAATAGAAGAGAAATTGTAGACAATATAACTACTACTATAATTTTAGTGTTGACATAGAGACACTTGGCCTCAGCCTGACTGCATGGTGTATACTGCTGATATATGTATATGTGTGAATATCCCCTGCAAATAATATTGGAGTACGTGGTCCAATCTAGATGAAACAGACTAGTTACATCATGGTCCCATGTAATGCAGTCATGGATCATGTCGTTTTCATACAAGCATTCAATACTGTACGATAAGTGTTCGTATTTCAACGATTATGATCGTTCTTCTGCGGCAATCACATCTTGTATTCGAGTAGTCTATAACTATTCCATATGGAGTAGTTTTGGGGTTAGTCCAAAGTTGGCATAGTTGGACGATGTGGTCCAACCCTAGGACATCGCAATGTTAAATCGACCACCATTTTTTCATATATTTGGAGTAGTTTTGTGGTACTCCTACTCCTCTTTGGACTAGTCTTTACATGCATGTATGGACTAGTCGCATTATTTGCAGGGTCTATAATGGTATTACCCAGCACATGAAACTGAAAGATTACCTGTGTTTCTATAATATACATATATATGCCAGTCTAATGGTCGCAAATATTTTTTTTTCTTTAATTGATATATTTGCACTATCTAAAATATGAGGTTTGCTGTCTTAAATGCGGTCTTAATTTTTTAGCTCGATCCGAAGGAGTCTCTTAGTGCCTATTGGGGCCTAAAGTACCCGATACACAGTTACGCAGTTTCTAAACGGGCCGTCCGATTGTTATGAAATTTCATACAGCATTTCGAGGAGCCGTCACAAAGCTTAAGTCTTGAATTTATACTTCATATATCTGTAAAAGGGGGCGGACCCGCAAATGCCAAAAGTGGGCAACCTTGGATTAATGAAAAATTAAAACCAATGCCAAACTGATGTTTTTGATCTGATAAAAAAGATTTTTTGCATAAGAATCTTTTTTTTCTATCCAAGTTATATTTTTCTATTAAGTCATATTTTACTGTTTTGCAGGAGAGCACTTTTAGGCGTTCAAGTCGATTTTCGGAAATTTATTTCTATTACAGTTAAGTTGGGAAATTCTCTGTTGACCGTTATTTTTTCAAGCAAACGTCATTCTTCGCACTTTAACTAAAATATTCAAGTTGAAATACACCAAAGCATAGTTTAAATTAAGCTTTTATTCCAAATGATATGAGAAGTCTAAAAAACATAAGTCGCTAGTCATAGTGCTATAACTTCCTCAAAAATTACAAAAATTAATTCAGATTTTGACCAGGTGTACTTTCAAATATGCAGATTACGAAGGTGTCATTAACTGAAAATCAGCTTATCTCGACTTAAGCACTTTTTTCTTTTTGCCACAGATTTATTGGTTTGCGCTAGAGGTGGAAAACTATCGATAGTGTTACTATTGAAAGTTTCCGATAGCTCAGAAAATTTCATCGATATATCGATTCAGGACTATGAAAAGCTAGATAAACTATCGATATATCGACGATACTAGCATTATAGTATCAAAATTGTATGGTTCTCGTATAATGTATTTATTTCTTAAACAAAACGAAACAATTCAATAAAAAGTTAACAAAACTAAAATAATTGTTTGAAAAATAAGTGAGATCATGGAACAGATTTTAAGTCATCAAGTTATTTTGGTTTATGAAAAACAACATATTTAAAATGTTTGCTGTTAGTGGTGTATCATTTACTATCGATAGTGAATAAAAACTATTGATTGTTTTCAAGTACTAATCGATTGCAGAATAAAAACATCGATAGTCACAAAAAAATTAACTATCGCTAGTGCCATCGATAGTTTTCCACCTTTCGTTTGCGCTTACAGTTTAGGAAATATTCCACGAAAAAAAATTTCACTTCTTTTTCACCAACCTTCGATTAAGAAAAGGAAACTTTTTATAAGTTAAGAACAAAATTCGTAACATTAACCAAAATTGGTGTCAAAAGCACAATTAAGTAAAAAGATACGAGTATTCCCCCTTATGCAAAAACGTTTGTTAAAGTTAAAGCATGTGTTAAAACCGGTTTCGCCATACGAAAGTTGTTTGTTAAACCAACTCTAAGTTTTACAATCATTTTTGCATAAGGAGGATTATGTCTTAAGGTGGCACGATGAATTTTCAGATTCCAGCTTTGAAATTTGAGAAAAAAGGCCTTTTATTTGATATTTGTAACAAAAATAGGTCTATTTCAAAAAGATCTGGTTCCTTCAATAACAAGAATTTTTAGCAAAGAAATTTCTTTGTAATATTTCTTATAGTATTACCTTCTAAATAAATAAAAATATGAGTTTGGTATTTTTGCAAGTTTTTTGCTGTAATAGCGAAATAATCAATCCACTTTTTTAATTTAATTGCGTATATCTTTCTTTTGACTTAATTGTGCTTCTGATACCAAATATTTTTTATCGTTACAAAATTTGTTCTTAATTCATAATAAGTTTCCTTTTCCAAATGGAACAAGATTTGATTTCTCCATTAGAAGAAAATTGGATCAAGGTTGCTAAACAATCCAAAATTTTATTTTTTTCTTGAATATTTAATAAACTGTAAGCGCAAACCCATAAATGTAGCAGACATTTTTAGCTCTTTAATAGAAAAAAAAATTGTCTTGCGAAAAATGTTTTTTGGCATCGTTTTTAATTTTTCATTCATCCTAGGTTCGAAAACTTCATTAATTATATTCGTTCATGCATTTATTCATGGAAAAATGAAAGTTTTAAATTTAGCTAAAATAAGAACATATTTTTTACAAAATATATAGTGCTATTTTGAAATTATGAAAGAAACAACATTCTACATCACATATTTAGATATGGACTCCAGAAAGATTTTAAAAACATTTCAGTATAGCATTGATCGAAAAAGTGGAATTGTTGTAGAAAAATTCAACTTTATCGATTAAGGTAAACAAAAACTCTTACCGGTCTCCCAAATGTGTGCTCAAACAGATGTAAGACAAAGTATTTGCATAAATAAGCAGCATTTATAAACTATATATTGCAAATCAACTCTTGAGTAGAAAAAATAATTGGACAAAAATACTATACAGAGAAAAATTATTGGCTATCAAAAAACCTTTTTTAAATTTCTATATACTTATTACTATATATAATTTATGGACACTTAAATTTTTAGATAATAAATATGTTTTAAGAAATAATCGAAATATTTACAATATATTTTTATCACAAAATACCTAAAATAAGAAACCATTCAACCCTTAACACTAGGCTGAAAGCATATACACATTGAAGAATATATGCGATATATAAATGTAAATTAAATATATTACATGGACAATATATATATATATACATATACATATGTGACAGCGCATAGAGAAAGGGACCTAAGGGTAAAAAAATCAATTTTCACTTTTTTTTTTTTTTGATGTGGACAACATCTGAGCAACGAATGAGACCGATCCCATGCCCCAAAAGTGTTCACTCCCAGATATATGTGCGTTTTATGAAATTGAAGTACACCAAAGATACACGTATTTAAATCTTTAAAATGGCTCTCCTGAACAAAACCGGTTTTTACCCTTAGGTCCCTTTCTATTTTGAGCGTCACATATATATTTTTTTCTTTGATGATCATAATTTCTATGTCGAAAATATAAATTATATATGCATAGTTAAATTTGTCGATACGTATAACGAAAAAATTAAAATTATAAAATAACAATTATTTCTGCTCAAATATGTATATAAAAATTAAAACATAACTGTCTTTTGACTTTTATTATCAAATTCAGTTACTATAATTATTTGATTTTAACCATTTCTGTGGCAATAAGCAAAAAGTGCTTAAGTCATATTTTACTGTTTTGCAGGAGATCACTTTTAAGCTTTCAGGTCGATTTTCAGAAATTTATTTCTATTGCAGTTAAATTGGGAAATTCTCTGTTGACCATTATTTTTTCAAGCAAACGTCATTCTATACACTGTAAGTAATACATTTAAGTTGAAATTTACCAAAGTATAACCTTAATTAAGCTATTATTCCAAACGATATTAGATGTCTGAAAAAGTTAAGTCGCAAGTCGTAGTGCTATAACTTCCAAAAAAATTACACAGATTATTTGAGATTTTGACCTAGGGTACTTTCGAATATGCAGATTACAGAGGTACCATTAACTCAAAATCAGCTTATCTCGACTCAAGCACTTTTTCCTTTTTTCCACAGATTTATTGATTAAATCTTAAAAAACTCAGTTACAAATTGTATAGTCGCTTATTTTGAATAGCATAGACACAGATACCAGCATGACCGTTTGACCGACTAAAGTGGCAAATTGCCACTTTTTGTCCCCCTTTTTTAGAGTGAATTATATAATAATAATTTAAAAATAAAAAGTTTAGTGTAGTTGTCTTGTTTCTTTTACGTTGCCCCTTTTTTGATAAATCCCCTATTTTGTGCCACTTTTTGAAAAATGTCATCGGTCACCCTGACAGAGACTCCTTGTAGGAAATCGAACCAACGACCACCAAGCATATATACTAGCACTCAAACCACTAGTCTTCCGTTCCGCAGCACCCTAATTATGCATTTATTTATATAGTTTAATAATTTTACACTAAGGTTTGTTTAGTCTTATGAATGGTGCTCTGTTCGAAGTTGTAAAAAATTTTCGGCAAAATTGATTATTTCGCGTGAAAAATTTGAAACGTAACAAGTGATGCACATATTACTTTTTCCGAAACAGTTTTCGTTTTTATTGGTTAGAAGTATGCAGCACTGATCGACTTTTGTAAACAAAAACATCAGCTTTCAATATTTCGCGCGAAAGAAATTCCAGTTACATTATTTCACATATGGCAAAGAAAGTGTTGCCACAAACATTTCAGAAATTTTTCAAGAGTTGAACAGAGTACAAGTTTTGCAAAAAATTTTCATAAATATTTCACATAAATTTTTTTTATGTGGACTATGAACAGAGTACGAGGCTTTATACTTAGTATAATTTTATGACAAACATTTCTGTAGAGCATTTAAGCCTGTTAAATCCTTGTTTGCCTCTTTTTATAAAGGGCACAAAAATTACCCATATTGAGAAGACTGGATGGTTAAGTGTTCTGTTGGACACATACAGCTGTATTCATAAAATAGTTGATAAAGATTTTAAATGCATATTAGTTAAAAACATTTTAAGGCTACAAAAAGTTTTTTCATTATTGGTATTCATAATCAGTATTTTAATTTAAAATCAATTAAATGGCTTTTTCAAAAATATCGTGGCACTTGCATCTTAGTTCTGCACAAAGTACTCGTATCTATACTTGTTTGTTTGTCCATTTTCGGAAATATATTGTTTTATAAAATAAAAAATATGTTCCAACTTGTATTTGATAAGAAAAGGTAAAAAGAGTTAACAGCGAATCTTTATTAAAAGTGTTTTTTTATGATTTTTATATTGGAGATTAAGAAGAGTTGGAATAGCGAGTGTTATTTTATTTATTTTGAAAGGCTGTCAAACTGCATGTAAAAGTATTTGGTATGAAATATTTGCGAAATAAATACGCAAAAGTAGTACTCTGTTCTTATTACGAAAAACACGTTAAATCTATCTGGCAGCATGTTTTTCCATGTAAAATTACTCTGCCATCATTTAGTTTCATGAGCATTACTAAGGCACATCAAACAGGTACCCGCATTTCTACAACAAAAATTACAACAGCAATAACCACATGTACTTTTTTGGTGTAAATTACCATCTTAGTCCCGGTTCACACGTATCAACTTTTGTTGCTCAACTCGTAATTCAGCTGTAAGAAAGACGAAGACGGACGGGAAGTACAAATATCTCTTTTTTTTCTTACAGCTGAATTACGAGTTGAGCAACAAAAGTTGAAATGTGTGAACCGAGACTTACTTTTCAAAACACGGTAGCAAAGTCAGAGTGTATATTTCTTATAGGAAATGTCAAACACCATACAAAAATGAATATTCGTTAATTATACCCACACCCAGATAAAAGATTGGTTGGAAAACGGTTAGTCCAATAAAATATCATTTGCATTAACTATATTTCAGTTCACGCTATCAATTTTTTGTTAATCCAAAAAACAATCCATGTTCATTGCCATAAGAGCATAACTGTAACAATGATATGATTGTGACAATACTTAAATTGATTGCATCAACCGAGCGTATGCTTTTGTCATGACTAATTAACTGATTGGTTAACCCAACCGAATAAAATATTACTATTGGATTTTACTATTACGAATTGGATTTTTGGTATTAGCAACTAAAAACTTGTCGTTCTATATTAAAATTAAAATAAAAACTTTCAATCAGTTGCTGCAACTAACTAGAGGTTGAGTCTACTAACATAGTTTATACAAATTAAAAAATTAACTTTTGTGACTTTCAAAGATATTATGATTTCTGAATTCTCAAATAGTTTTTGAAAGTCTGTGCATAAGATAACAGGTTTGTGGCTTTTCAAAATGTGTGGTTGAAGAAATGTATAGACATGCTTCGCCATTAGGAAATAAATTTCAATTAAAATAAACTTATGACAATATGTCAAATAATAAATTTCTTAAATTTTGTATTTTTATTTGCGTTTATTGTTTATTTTTATTTTAGCAAGGAAGGTCAATTTTTCTTTTACAGGTACTAATTATGATATTGTTTTAATTATATTAAAGGTGCCTATACACTACATGTTTTTTACATTGCACCTGTCAAATTTTAGATAATTCGGTAAAAACATGTACTTGCTGACCTCAAAAACTTAAAACATAAGACAAATTTTCAATTAGAGCATGTTCTATTTTCTTATGTTCACACATGTGTTTTCAAATGTCTATGCGATGTGAAAACATTTATCGACGGTTGAATGTCTCCGATATCATTAGCCATCCGTTTAAAGTATTTGCATTAGTTTTTTTTTTTTAATTCATGTATTTATTTATTGTATCTTGAAATATGAACTAACAATAAGTATTCAAATCATAAATCTATAAAAAAAAAAATATTAGGCCCGACCAGAGCCGGACATAAACTTAGTGATAGTTATAAATAATACATAAGTAGTGATAATCAAAGAGGAAAAAAAGTATTTTCAAGTAGTCCCATCTGGAGTTTTGAGTATAAGAGCCCTTGTGCCCCTCTGTTTTAGGCGGATGTGTCCAGTAAAGTTCAAAATATTACGAGCAAGTGCATTAGGATGTGATTCGAGTTTTGTTATATATTTGCCTGCATATTTTGCAATTTCTTCAATCACTAGTGGCATATTCAAATCACGATGTATATTTGCATTTTTGATGTACCATGAAGCCGAAGTTATCACACGTAAAATTTTGTGTTGCCTTCGTTTGATTCTCTCGACATTGGAAGCTGAAGCAGTGCCCCATAGTTGAATTCCGTAGCTCCATATAGGTTTCAAAAGTGACTTGTATATCAAAAGTTTGCAATCTAGACTGAGAGTTGAATTTCTACCAATCAGCCAATGTACCTGAGCTAATTTTAGTTTCATTTGTGTTAGTTTAGAATCAATGTGTTGTTTCCATGTAAGCCGTCGATCAAGGTGTATACCAAAGTATTTTACATGTGAATGTTGAGGAACAATTTGATTATTGATTCTAATGGGGGAACAAGTATCTTTCCGTAGAGTAAATGTTACCTGCGCACACTTCTGCTCATTTACTTTAATTCTCCATAACTTTAACCATAGTTCCAGTTGGGTAATATGTTCCTGAAGATATCGGAATGCCTCGTTAGGGTTTTTGTGCATGCTAAAGAAGGCTATATCATCGGCAAAAGTAGATGTATGGATTTTAGTGCTAACAGGTATATCACAAGTATAAATCAAATACAAAACTGGTCCCAGTATACTCCCCTGTGGCACACCGGCAGATATAGATTCGGGAACACTCGTGAAGTCTCCTTCCACAACAATGAATTTCCGGGATAGAATATAACTTTCCAATAGCTTTAGAAAATTTATTGGTAGATATGTCTTCTTATTGGCCTGTAAGACTCAGCTTTAGTAAGATCTTTGCCCGGCTTTGGAATCATTTTGACCTTGGCAAGCTTCCAGCTGTGTGGATAATACTCTAGTCGTAATATGGCGTTAAAAATAAATAGTAAGATTCTAGTTGCAGTGCGAGGCAGATTCATTAGCATCTTCTTACTAATACCATCAATACCTGGAGCTTTCTTTGCATTAGTGATAAATTAATTATTTTTTATCTCATTTTAAAATTTTAATAACAATGATATAAAGTATATAACAAGTGTTGATACAAGCTCCATATTTTTCAGATTAAAAAGAAAAAAACTTAAATAAATATTTGTGACGTCGGCACTTCAGTGACGCCGGCACTTCAGAAACGCTACCAAAGAAATTTCCAGCGGCTTTAATGTTATAATAAAAGCTGTTGTAAACAATCATGGCCGATATCACGTGTAATTGTACATACAAGTTGGTGACCAAAAATTAAAAACCGTATGTAAATTAATCAAGTTTGACAGACACAAAAAAAACATGTGAATTGTAAACTTGAAAAAACACAAGCAAAAACATGTAGTGTATTGGTACCTTAACCAAATTTTCGGTAGCAAGAATAACATTTATTTCAAATTCCATATTGTCAACCAATTTTTTCTGTTGCTGCAACTATTGGGTTGAGGGTTATAATTAAAATATAGTGGTACCACAATAAAATTTCAGTCGCTATAGCAGAATTCTATGATAGTTGGTGCAACCGCCAAAATTCAATTGGCAACAAATTCGGTTGTCACAACGAATCTGTTTTCTCTATGCACATACACAATCCAAATTTGTCATTTGGCTTGGTATAATGATATTAGTCATCTGGTTTAGTGCTGCCACCTAATAAAGGAGCCTTGAGCAATTTTAACAATGTTGCATACTTTCAACCAATAAAAGCGATGAATTTATAAAAAAAAACGCAAGTTGGGCTACATTTAGTACATCTCAAATTTTACACGCGAAATAATCAATGTTGCTGAAAATTTTTCACAACTTCGAACAGAGTACCAGGCTTAATTCTTTGGTAGATCACGATTTTTGAAGAACACGTTGCCTGAGAAGGAAATAGATTTCTGAAAATATGACAACTTTTGGCAGAAAAAATTGCTGATTAGTATGCAACACACATGACTGTAAGTAACTAAAGCAAGTGCCGGTTAGCTAAAAAAAATATTTGTAGCGATCTGAATGCTTAACTACAATATCCTTGTCCCGGTTCACACACTTCAAGTTTTGTTGCTCAACTCGTAATTTAACTGTAAGAACGATGGAGAAGAATATACAAATATTTCTTTTTTTCTTACAGCTGAATTACTGAACTGAGTTGAGTAACAAAAGTTGAAGTATGTGAACCGGGACTTTGCAAACTATATACAGAAAACATAAGTCATCACATGATAAGTCAAGTTTAAAATAAATCTGATCAGTTGATTACAAGTTACACATGCGTAATACTTATCACCATTTCTATTGTCAAAAGCGTCACATCCTTAAAGAAATTTAATAATTCGCAATTTATTATCCGAGTTTATTTTAACTGCAATAAGGCACGATTTTAAAATAAATTAAAGTATTATTTCAAGCAAACTGGTTGCATGCTGTCAAAATATAAAAATAATATTCACAAGGAAAGCATATCTTCTTTGTAACCGATTTAAAAAAAGAGGAGGTTATATGTTCGTCATGAAGGCATTTTTTTCTATGTTCACCAATTTCTCCGTCATTTGTGAGGTGATTTTAAAAATTATTTGTCTATATAAAATGGTATACTCCACAGGTAGTCTAATTTTCACCAATATGCGATAGGAGCAGGGGAATGGGTACACCCCCTCCCCGCATGCAAAGTAATTGTTTATAATGACAAAAAAGGAATACTATGTCATTAGGAGACTTCAAACTTTGCGTGTAAATCCAGCAAAAAATTAGTGGTATAAGAATAAGGGAATGTCTATCTACCATACAATCACTAATTATTGCATATTGATAATACTATATCAGTGAGCGTCTACCAATTGGTGTGAACAACTCCATAGTTCATGGCCAAAATCCAACAGAAAAGTGATGATGTCGCAGCGGGGGATGGATACCTCCCACACACACCAGTTACGAATTATCGCATATCTAGAATGCTTTATCAATGATAGTCTTCCAACTTGTTCTGGATTCCTTTATAGTCAATAGAAAAGTAGCAATGTAGGAGTATAAAGGGACTCATGCCATAAAAAGCTATCATTAATTATAAAAAATTAAAAACAAAAAAATAAATATATGCACTAAAAAGTAAAACATAGAAAATTTAAAACATTGAACCGACTTTATGCACTAAAATATTGAAATTAACAAAAGTATTAACGAAAATTAACTAGTTCAAAAGGAACTGTTGGACACAACTCTACCATATACCTATTATATACAATTGGCGCTAAAAAGCTCACCAAGCTAAACTTCAGTATATTCAGCAACGTATGGTAGAATTTTGTGACAAATGTTTGTAAGTAACATTTCAACTCACTAGAGTCGGAGGGATGCAATGGTTAACAAAAAATCTTATACAACAAAACTCCAGCGCACACCCTATATCTTAAATGAAAGCGTGAAATAGTATGAAATTCAAACTTAAACGCATTGCAAATTTTGCATAAATTCTTACGTTAAAGTTTAGTTCCGAGAATTAGTGTATTTACTAGTATTGTTAATTATTCGTCTTTTATGTTTGTTGGAATGAAATTTCATAATTTTTTTCTTGTTCGAACAGACGAATAATTTTGAACTTTTGTTCGAATAATCGAACGAACAAAGAATAAAAAAATATATTCGAATAATCTTAAAAAAGTTTGCAAAAAACGACACGTATGTGTATTAGATTAATTGTTTTATGAACAAACGAAAAATATTTCATTACACAAGAAAAACAAATAATTTCAATAAAAATTTAGGAATATTAATAACAAAACTTTAAAATTTTAAGAAACTTTGTCGCAGTTGACGCTGTGGCATAGATAAGAACTCTATGTTGCACTTATACTATTGAAGTAACAGAATCGCAAAAAATAAAAGATTAAATAAAAAAAATATGATAAATTCCAATCGACTAGATCGGTTTTCTTCAAGTATAAATTAGAAGATATGCGATCATGTCACTATTCAAACGAAAACAAAGCAAAATTAAAATCGGTCAAGACGTTGGGGAGCTACGGCGTCAAGGACACACAGATCAACAGAATATATCTAAAAAATGTGATATATTCTAAACGGCTGGACAGATTTTCTTTAAACATAGCTAAGAACACTCTCGAACAAGTAATTTTTTATTTTATTTTTAAAGAGAAGTAACAATCAGGCAATGATTGCCTACTACTATTATAAGGAAAGTGATAGTAACAGAAAACACAGGTGGTGAAGGAATTGATAGAAGAATGCTTCATTTTTTTACAGATCTGCTTTTTGCACGTTTTTTTTAATAATGTAGTGTTGCAGCGCCTCTGGCGTTAGTGAGTCGTATTAATTTGTTTGAAGCTGTGTTTAGTAGCAGTTTAGTAGTTATTTTACTTCACCGATGATTCTTCTACACAACGAATGGGGGTGCTCTGGTATTACATTAGGATTAGTATCTCTTGAAGTATAGTTCAGGGACCAGTGACTATGCCTTCATCACTTGAACTTTTCTACAACAACTGATAGAAAGGGACAGTAATGCACATCAGCGAAATGCGTGGTGTTGCTATTTAATGACTGTCAGATAGCGAGCTTGATCCTAAAACCTTCGGTTTTGTAGTCAACATGCTAACTTTTTCAGCCAATGCCACCCTCAAACAGGAAAACTAAATCAAAATCGGTCCAACCCTTTGGTCTCTACGTCGACTCGTACATACAAATAGATACACAGACACAAACTACATACAAACTTATAACACCCCTTTTTTTTGTCGGAAGTTAAAAACTGAAGCGAAATTAGTTAAAAAGTATAGGTATTTATGTATACACATTTACAAACATTTTTAATATGTTATTAATTTTTTTGGAAAAAATCATTTAAAAACCGCAGACAACCCAAAAAATCTTTTTATACAAGTCGTTAAGGAAATTGTTCGAATATTCGAATATTCGACAAAAATGATTCGAATATTTTTTATTCTAAATTGAAAAATTTTGTTCGTTCGAACAAATATGATAAAAAGTTGTTCGAATATTCGAATAATTTTTGTTCGAATAACAACACTACTACTTACAGAAATTTTATGGTGACTATTTGTGTAGAACTTTAAAGCCCTAAATGGAGATTTTAAAGTCTTCTTTTTGACAACACCCAGGCGTAAACTTTGAAAAAAAAAATCTGTTTCGGTATCTCTCTGTCGGAATCAATCATTAAAACTTGGTATTTTGGCAAAAGTTTGATTTTGATATATGTACTTAGTTTGTCACTAGAAAAATAGTTTAAAAATCTTTTATCAAAAGCTAAAAAAATAAACGAAATTTCGTGGGTAAATTTCTATAAAAAATTATCAAAAACCAAATTTGTGTTTAAAAATTGTTTCTAAAGTAATTTCCAATTGGAAAAATTCAATTTTTAATAAAAATACTTTGGATACTTTTTGGCGACATTGTCAGCGGAGCGTCTACACATAAATTTTGTTTATTAATTTAACAATTTAAACTGTTAATTTAATGTTTTAAACATTAATTTAAAAAATCAAGCAAAAAGAAATTACATAAAAATAAACAAAATAACAATCCATACGGTATAAAAATGGAAAAGTGAAAGTGTTCATTATGAAAATTTTGTTGAGCCTGTGGAAGATTTTGTGCCATCAATTAAAGATTTGTCTCACTTTTAGATCCATACGTATGTACATATGTGATGTTGCATAGGAAAAGGGCCCTTATCTTCCCAAAATCAAAATCCATTTTTTTGCGTTTACTAAAATTACACATTATTGTGAATAAAAGGACACCTCAATAACCCAAAAATTTAAAAAATTACATTAGTTATAGCACTATGAAACTCTAGTATGATAATGTGAAGTTTCTAGATTATGAGGTTCAAAGATTGACATTTTTTAAAATGCTTTCCTGAAATATGACAAGGTAGTTAAGAAACGCGCGTAACCATTTCTTATAGGTTTTTTTTTTGTGTAAGAGAAAATTACTGTAACGGTTTTCGTTTTATTGCTATAACAGAAAAATTGACAAGTGCCCCAGACTAGGATAACAATTAAAAACAAAAATATTTTTTTTTTTTACAGTAATAAAAATATTTTAAAAATTTTACTTTACATAAGTCTGCGCCGTGAACGCTTAGATGCAGGAGGCTGTGTAATAACATTTTCTTCTTCGTCATTCTCGTCATCTTCATTAAAATTCTCCTCCGGGTTAGGACACAGCACATCCTTGTTTTTGCCTGGACAATATGGCCTTATCTTCTTAAATAAATAATCATTTCTTTCTCTTGTTAGTCCGTCAGGTTGTATCTCATTAGGAAAATCCACTGGACAGGAGGTATCAGTGGTGATCCGGTGTTTTACCCACGAAGAATCCTCAAGCTTCTTTTTTGTGTAGACAAAACCTGGTTCCTCCTTGGTAAAACGAAAGTGAAATTAACTTGTAATTTGTGTAATGGTTTTCCAATGTTTATTTTGAAAATAAGAATTCCAATCATAAACTGGAACCAATACTTGTCCTTTTTCAGTGCGCACACTTGACTCTTTTGAAACTAATATGTGCATTTTTTTGCAACCCTGGTTGTTTTGCATCACGCATCAAAAAATCAAGTGTGAACGTGGACTAGGCTGCGTCAGAGGCGCTGCCACTAAATTTAAGCGTAGAATACGTTATAACGAAAGGTGAAGAATAGAAAAATAAATTCCAATAATGTCCATTTCTTGAAGTTGGTAGAGGCTGGGGAAAATGTCTTTTTTTGGTAATTCCGATACAATAATCGACTTCAAATCGATTGTAAAATGCTCGGAACGAGTCTGGGCAGTGTTACCAACCAAAACCTGAAAACCGATAATATTTACCTAAACGTCTTTTTTAGTTCTCATGTAAAATTTGGTTTGGGAAGATAAGGGACCTTTTCCTATGCAACATCACATATGTATATATTTACATACATACATATGTAAATGTTTGGCCTCACTAATTAAACGATACATACAATTTTTGATTTACATATGAATATGTATTTAATAGAACTGACAAACTAAGTACCTACTTACTGTATTTATACTTTTTTGATAAGTGTATATGTTTATTAAAATACCAAAATGTGAAAAGCATATGCAATTTCATTATCAAAAGTGTATACTAGAATTACTAAAATATAGTAGTGACTATATGTTGCCAATTTCTGCATTGGTACCTAAAGAACAATCTAGTCAGTAGTACCAATGCAAGTAGTTGCTTTCCAATGACACGCACATGTTAAATGTCTATAGCAAACCAGTTGTTTGGGTGTATAATTCGTCAGTAGCACTGGCGACAAAGTCAATAGTAAATCAGTACTGATTCACTGGTGACATTTCCTACAAGGTATATATACATTTTGTTTCTGTGTGTGTGTGCGTGTATTGTAGTTGATGAGTAAATTTCGCATTTGTATAACAGTGGTTGAGTTTTAAAAGGCAACCCTTGCTTGACATACCATGTTCCCCATCCCCAGTATCAATGAAAATTTCCAACAGGAAATTGAAGGAGAAGAAAACCTTAAAAATACGAAAAACAAAAATATTAAAACAAATTTGAAATCGTTGATAAATAACAATAATTTAACGTAGAAAAAGTAATAAGTCGTTCATAGTCACATGAACTTGAGCAAGAATACATTCATAAATAAATCGCAATGAAATAATTTAGCATTTTCATAGTAATAAATATTGTTCCGTTTCCCAACAATAATTAAAAAAGTGTTTCGTCAATTAGACCTTTCGTTTTCAAAGAAAACTTTATATTGTGTGTATATGTAGTGTGCAAACAAAATACGTATAAGAATTCATATAATAATTGCTAAAATCAAAATGGTTTGAAGCAGATGAAAAAAAAATAATAAAAGAACTAAAAGCAAAAATGCAGAGTGCAAGGAAGAGAGTACTTGTATTTATGCATTTGATTTTTTCACATTAAACCTCAGTAACGTACATTTATATGTTTATAATTTTTTTTGTTATTATCGTACACATGTGTACATACATATGTACATACGTATGTATAACAAGAATATAAATTTTGTCAACCAAAGATTTTCTCCATATTAAGATTTTTTTTAGCAAATATTTCAATTAATTATTTAATATACATGAATTGGTGAATAGCTTAGCAATAGCACGGTTTTCAGTAGTAAAGAAACTACTGCAGAAAAAATATTAACATACAATAAATTTTTTAATTTTTGCAGCTGATGGCTGAAAGCGTTATAAATCGCCAATACTAATACCGTGAAGCAATTGTTATGTTAAACCACAGTGCTCTTATAACTAATCTGGTACATAGTTAAAATAACAAACAGCAAAATAATATATAATAATACATAGAATAGAAGCAAGAGCAGAAATATATAAACTATACACTATATATTTCTTAATAATCTGTGTTATAAAATATATAGAATATTTTTACTTAATGCTCAATCACTTGTCAAATTCGAATGGGACGTTGAGCATGGAGTCAATTAGTGAAATAATTGACCATCAGACACTAAGTCGGCAGCTGGTTGAAGATACTACTGATCTGATGGTGCAGCATACATTAGTAGCCCGCACACCGTCGCCGGGTTCGTCAGTAACTGCACTCTCAGCTCATGATGGAGTAATGAATGAGCATGAAATGGCCACCTCGTCCAGTGTTGTTTTAAACTCAGACTCTGGGGAAAATAGCAATATGACGATAGTTCACACAATAATGGCTCGTAATAGTCCTACTTATCAGACACAACGGCTACATAATCAGCAACATCAGCGGGAACACCATGTACAGCATCACCAACATTTGAATTTGCCACAACGTTTACAACTGGAAAGTCCTGTTCACTTTGTGGCAGCTGATAACACATTAGACGCATTGTCTGTAGGTTCGAACTGTTCAAATACAATGGGACATATCATTACCGTAGAGCAGGAACATAAGTTAGTGATAGTCAATGGCAATAGTAATGGTAGCAGCAGCAACAACAAAATCAACCACAATAATAACAATAATAATAACAGTAGTAATAATAATAATCTATGTAGCAATCATAAGAACAATAATATCAGTATCAGCGACCACAATAAAAACAATTGTGACTTGGGTATTGTTTTGGATGAATTAACGACCGATGATCACACAACAATGGATTCTACTGATCAGCCTAACTATGAATTACATGACGGGTTAAGAGAATCTGAATCTCACCACACGTTCAACCACATGCATTATCATAACCACCATCAGCATCAACAACGTTGTCGTCCCAACCTACACGATCATTCATCTCTTCAATCAGCTCAAACTGAGCCTCTAACAGTAATTGTTCAAACTCAAGAGGACTCTCGGGATTCTGCTACACAAATATTAAGTCCTCCAGAGCTGAGTGTGGTGGGTGTAGGTGAAAATTCCTTGGGAACCAGTTCCTATCAAACACTAACCTCTGTAGTAAACGATGAGCCGTTGTCTCCGCCTGGTTTTAGCCCCACATCCGCATATGCAACACTGACGCCTCTACAACCATTGCCGCCCATTTCAACAATGTCAGAAAAATTTGCGTATGGTGGTCATATCAGTGGAGGAAGTGTCATCAGTAGTTCCAGTACAAACGATGCAGCTAGTCATGATGGAGGCAATGTCAATAGTAATTCTAGTAGATCAACAGGAGTAGTTGGGCCTTATGTGGTGATGCCAACTGCCCAGCATAACCATAATCAACACCAAAACTCCCAACAGCACAACTCTCATCAGCATCACTCGAACCCGTTAAGCTCACTTAGCTTAAGTTCTCTAAGTGGAGGCGAGCAGTCACCATATTCGTCATATGATAAACTGCCTACTATGGGTATGTCAATGACTCCACCGCATAACTACGGCAGTTCTCCATCACATACTCTTTCTGGACTTGTAGTTTCCTGCGCTTCTCCTGGTGGTTGCGGACCCCTTTCACCTCAATCACCATACAGTCACTCAACAAGTCTACAATCACCAAAACCTTCACAAACAAATTTATTACACTGTAAAGACTCCTCCAATACGAAGCCGAACTCTACATCAATCGACACTAACTCAGGCATTACTGGATCTGCTGCCCAACAACGTCATGTCGTCTGTCTCTCTTCTGTTAATATAAGTAGTAACAGTGTTGTAGGAGATCATGTCATTGTAACGGATTACGACTCATCTTATAAATCTCAACAAAGGGACTTGATTATCTCAACTACACCATCTACCTCATCAGCATCCAATATTGGCGGTCGAAATGGCTCTCATCTGCATCTACAACCTTCAAGTCCTGGTGCTCTCAGTCCACACTCAGTATCAGCTAGTTCTATGAACTCTCCAGGTACAGTCATAACATTACAAAACATGAACATTAACTCTAGTAAAACCTTAGTCCACATTTCGCCACTGCAAGAAAACCAGCAGCAGCACGTAGTATCGCTTACTCCCTCACCACCTATCCAAAACATTGGCTTAAATGAAGTGCCTCAAACTCTTCTTGTAACTGCAAGTCATAACCATGATGACACAAATATATTAAATAGTAGGAAATTGATGATAAATGGCAGCCTAGACACACAGTTTTTAATACAGGGATCACAACAACAGCACCATATAGACTCAAAATCACACCCCATTACAAGTGAATGTTCAAATAATGGAACTCAGCAAACACAACTTGCTATTCAAGCTCAACAACAACATCAGCAGGCCATTCATAATCAACAAATTCAGAACGAAACTCAACCCCGTAATAAACATTCCGTCAGTAATTCCAACGTCAGCTCACATACCACCAACACGACTTGTGGAGACATGGAGGAAATTAATACAAAAGAACTGGCTCAACGTATTTCAGCAGAGCTGAAGCGCTACAGCATACCTCAAGCAATATTCGCTCAACGGGTATTGTGCCGTTCTCAAGGCACATTATCCGATCTTTTGCGAAACCCAAAACCTTGGTCAAAACTCAAATCAGGCCGAGAAACATTTCGGCGAATGTTTAAATGGCTGCAAGAGCCTGAATTTCAACGCATGTCTGCCCTTCGTATGGCAGCCGCTCAGTTGCCGCAACGCAGCTCATGCACAACCAGTAGCAATAGTTCAATTAATAATCACATAGTTAATAATAGTACACACGGTGAGTACATGATCGCCATTTCACATAATTATAGTTCACGTTCTTTTAGAAGATTTTGATTTGGATTTTACAGGTCCGACTAGTTTAGTAAGCTCATCGCCAGGAACAGTATCAACAGGGCCGGTTGTGACTGCTGGTGGCTCATGTCATCGAAAAGATGAACTACAAATGGAACACATGCCTCAACCCAAAAAGCCTCGGCTGGTATTTACCGATCTTCAAAGGCGCACCTTGCAAGCAATCTTTAAGGTACGCAAATAAATACTTTTTTATAATAGTAAATTTTAGTTCATACTAATCAGCATTCAGTGTGATGCCTGATCCGGACAATGCACGCAGTGTATATATATTCAGGAAGCCATTCGAGCTGTTTTTACCCCCATCATAACTTTGTTCCCCTCAATCCAACCATAATTAAAATAAATTTATGTAACTTCACATGCGAAGTTTGAAAGTTTTACAATAAAAGGTTGCGGAGATA
The DNA here is from genome assembly GCA_949987645.1 of Tachina grossa. Classification (NCBI taxonomy): domain Eukaryota; kingdom Metazoa; phylum Arthropoda; class Insecta; order Diptera; family Tachinidae; genus Tachina; species Tachina grossa. The sequence continues at coordinate 3,600,506 of OX465279.1, read as the reverse complement.
TGGAGGTGCAAAAAGTGCATATTTTAAGACATACTCACTGACTCACTGATCACTCATCAAATTAATGACGCACTTCCACTCTAGCTAGAGATCTGAAATTTGGCACAACCGGAAATTTAAGACAGGGGGTAAGCCCATAAAAATTATAACTTGTTCTAGTGAGCTGAAATTTGATACATAGCTAGGTATAGGGGAGCAATCAAATAAGAAAATCTGAAAACCCGGAAATTACAACCAGGAGGGCGGGGCTATGCCCATAAAGGAAGCTATTTTATTGAAATTTGGCATATATACTGCGAGGTTGGCTTTGGCTGAAGTAGTTAGCACGTCGACTACAAAATCTAAGGTCCTGGGTTTGAGCCCGGTGTCCGACTGTCATTAAAATATAATAACACCACCCATTTTTCTGATGTGCATTACAGTCCTTTGTGTCAGTTGTTGTGGGAAAAGTTCAAGTGATGCAGGCACAAGGCACAAGCCACTGGGTCACTAAGACTACACCTGCTTCAGCAGATCAAAATCATAATGCAACATCGGAGCGCCCTCCTTCGCTGTGTAGCAGAATAATCGGCGAAGTAAAATAACCAATGGCTACTAAACACAGCTTGACACCAGAAGGCACTGCAACACTGCATTATTAAAAAGCGTGCAAAAAGGCAGAGTTGTGAAAGAATGAAGCTTTCCTCTCTCTCTTCCTTCATCTTGAAATCACTATCCTTTCCTTATCATTCTTTCTCACTATCTTATCTTTAACACACACACAGGTATCACAAAGGGATCATTGTATAGGACCCAAGTGACCTGGACTCTAAATTTCCCCTTTCTTACCAGCAGCCTACTAACCTAACCTACTGCGATAATGCAAGGCTATTAATTTTGTATTAAAAAAATGGGCGTTGACACGCCCATACAATTAAAATATCATTGTCGTGTGCTACGGCTCAGCATATTTAGATATAGTATTTATTTATGTATTATTATCCGTTTGCAACGAAACTTGACACGAATAATAAGCACTGGCCGAAAAAATTCTTGAGTTTGGAAAAGTGATTACGCCCACAAAAATTAAAAATTAAAAGCTGCGCTTATAAGCTGAAATTTGATACACAAGTAGGTCTAGGTGAGAAACCAACTATAAAAATCTGAAAACCCAAAAAATTTTACCAAAATGGGCGGAGTCACGCAAATATTGTTTGAAACTAAAAAACTTATTTATAAAATTTATTAAGGCTTTATAGAGGCTTTTTAACAAAAATTTTATATTAAAATTTGTCTTAAAACCCCTTTATAAAGCCTTAAAAAGTTATATAAATAATGCTGTTAGTATACAGCTTTTAAGTTAAGCATTTTTAGTGAAACCTTGCATATACGTTGCACGTATACAATACTTTAAAATATCGCCTAAAAGGTGGGCGTGATCACTCCCATAAAATTTTAGCCTTGTGGTTAATCTACTTCGGTCTAGCATATTTTAGAAGAAAATTAGCATGAATTATAAGCACTGCTCACAACAAAATTGTGAGTTTAAAATGGTGGGAAGGGTAATGCTAATAAAATTTAAAGGTATAATTCGAGCTAGAGAGCTGAAAGTTCAGGCACAAGTAATGTAAATGAGTAAGCCAATGGGAAAATCTTAAGACCAAAAAGTTTTATCCGTTAAAACTCCAATTCGTACTAGATAGCTGAAATTTGGTACACAAATAAATCTAGATCAGAGATCACTAAGAAAAATCTAAGAAACCAGAAGTTTGTTCCCAGCACTGTAAGCTTAAAATTAAGTTAAATTTCACTGAAATTTTTCATACTTATTGCAGTTATCCAAAGTAATAATTTCCTGTTTTGAAAAGTGGCCGTGTGACTACACCCATAAATCTTGGTTTTTTCTTTCATGTACTTTGGGTTAGCAGTTTTTAGACTATTATTCATGTATTTCTCAATAGCTTTTTCCTACGAAACTTTACATGAACCATAAGCACTAGTAGATATGAGAGTCCCATACAAATTTTACGTAATATTATATTGAAGAGAGCTGACATTTTGTAGACAAATACTCCTAATTGATTTACTCAATCGGAAAATCCAAAAATTAAACCAACAACTAGCTACCTTATTGAATCTTTGCATGTATATTGGGCATTAGAGACCTGCGTAAACAGTATTTAAATGTAAAAACGTCATGATTTTTAAATGTATTAACGTCGCATGTATTATACTCAACCAATAATAAATGCTGTCGTACTATAAGCGAAGCACGATGGATGTTTGTAACAAACACTCAAAAGAAGTACTGTTGATTAGTGTATGCTTGTTATTTTTCATATTGTACGTTTGAGTGTGTTTGTAATATGTAGATGGTAAGCTACCCTGTCGGAAAATGTATGGTTGACTACAAAAATAGTTAACTTATAGTTAACTTTTCTTAGAATGACTAAAAGCTAGCTGCAAAGTCATCCAGAACAAACCCAAAATTAATTCTAAAGTTGAGTACGTAATCGAATTTGGTGAGAGCCAACAAATTTATTCTCAGCTACTTTAAAACTCATTTCAGTTTTATATTAGCATTTTGCGGTTGTTATTTTAGATGGCAGCTTAGCCGAGTGGTAACGCGTTGAGTACACAACGTGTGATATTACATGTTCGACCCCCAGAATTTTTTTTTAATTTACTGACTACCAGGTGATTTAAAAAAGTCAACTTTAAGTTAGCTTAAAATAGTGCATAGTGAGACAATTGACTACCGCCTAGGACATCGCAATGTTAAAATAGTCAGTTGATTACATTGCAAAGTAATCCAAGTGTAGTCAGTACTAGTCGCGAAATAGTTAGCTTAAAGTTAGTTTAAAGTTAGCCCAATTTCCGATAGTGATTAACCGCATACAACTAATGTTAATGCATGTGTGTGCCTTTGCATGTGCTCAGAAAAATAAAAGATCATACAAACACACATGCATGACGTTTGTACACGCGCTTATGCGTTGAAGGAAGCTAGTAACACAATTTCTTCCGTCACGAAGTATTTTCTTCTTTACTCCTATACCTACAATACTGAAACAAATTTCTTGCAAACAGTGTTGTTAACGTTTGTTTTAGAAGATTTCGCTGAAGTAAACCATTTGAAAAATCCCTGATGCCTTAAAAGTTCTTATAAGATATCTTGTGCAGGACACTATTGGGCATATCCTTGTGACTTATGTACTTCGGCTAGGCAGACTTTAATATGTAAATATACTGGGAAAATAGGCGGGGTCATGCCCACTTAAATTTGCGCTGTATTTTACATATTTCTTTTCAGACGACTCTTACCAAATTGCTACACACTGACTACTCGTTGTAATGACACAAGAGTGCATTTTTAAGGTCTGCAATCCAACACCCATCACCCTCTAACCCATTATTTTATCCCTAACCCATTATATGCCCTTTTTATCTGGTCCAGTGACCATGAATAGAAAAAAAACACTAGAAATTTTAAGTTTAAAAAGTGCTATTACAGAAAATTTTTCAAAATGTAGTAAGATCCTCACAAAAACATAAATGTGAAAAAAGGCCAAGTTCCTATCAAAAAGTTCGGCCATTAAAAGTAGTGAGATATAAATTTTGACCAAGTTATTGGCAATATTTTTACCATTTAAAAAGGAGAGAATAATGTATATTTGCTCATTTTCATGTATCGGTAAAAATATTGTCAAGTAAGCAGATTATCTGGAAATTATATGACACCCTTACGATTACAAATTTATATAATGCAAAGAATATTACAGTGTTAGGTATTGTGCCAAACAAGAACCTGGTCAAAGTTTATATCTCACTACTTTTAATGGCCGAAGTTTGGGAAAGGAACTTGGCCTTTTTTCACATTTAAGTTTTTGTGAGGATAGTATTTACACCACAATGCACACGAAATGATGTATTCAGCTGTGCTGAATCTTATATATAGAGTATAGAGTAATTTTAAAAATACATACATATATATATATATATATATATATATATATATATATATATATATATATATATATATATATATGTGTGTGTTGATTGACACATTGTATTTCCTAAAATATCATTTCATATTTTCCGGTATATAATAAAACTTAATGCTACAAAACTGCTGAGTGTTTCAATTCAATTCCTACCGCCAACATTTCACGTTCACATATATGGTGATATTATGGAAACTATTTAATCCCAACGAAATTTTCTTTTTTGTTTCAGGTAAATGGAATATGTTCTTTAATTAATTTTGTAGTTATGGCGGTTCTTTAGCGATATATTTTATGTTATCTCAATTCACTGAAAATGAATAAGCAATCGTTGCAAGCTGTCACCGTATGACCATCGAGCATAGCTTTTGCCAAAAAAAAAATTAAATTTTCGAACCCTGGAATCTTAGTTTTGATTTTTCTGATTTTAATACTAATTGCTCTCTTTATAAAATATAAAATACAAAAAAAAAATTGTTTAAAGTAGTTACTGTTATACCAATCTATTTATTTTAAAAACATAGAATATGTTCAGTTAGTTTATTATTATTGTTCGAACTGCATTTGTTTTTTGATTAGGCTTAATTTCGTATCGATTTCTCACCCTGGAAAATCATTCTTCGTCGAATCGATGACGTCTGTTTCAATTTCGCCGTTTTCTTCAGGTAAATACATCTATTTTGTATCCATTTTTCGTATAGCAGTGGAGGTTATAATGCTTTAGGAGTATGTTAATTTTTAGTTTGCTCGGAATTGAAAAAGTTACACTTCTTTGATTTGCGTCCGCAAAACAACAAAGTATGAACTTTGTGTAACTTCTAGAACTTCTGGATGTGTATTTCTACTACTTCATTACTTGCTGTTCGAGTTAGAGGTGGAAAACTATCAATAGTGTCACTATCAAAAGTTTTCGATAGTTTAAAAAACTTTATCGATATATCGATTCAAGACTATCGAAAGTTAGTAAATATAACTAAATTTTTTTGTAAATGGATAATTTTTACTGCCTTTTTTAATAACACCGTCATCTAATAGACGGAGTATGACCTTAACGCCTTAAAAATAAAAATGACCTTTCAGGGTTAAGCCAAATTACGTGTTATGATTACACAGGTCATCAGCAAAAAAATGCTTTTAAAACCACTATACAATTTTGATGCATTGTGGTTCCAGTAGTACAAAAACGGTCCAAATTTTAAATTCTATGGAGAGATTTTTTTTAAATTTTAAAGTAAAATTGTAAATTTTTGAGAGATGTCTCCACTTATGTTCTAATAACTCAAAAAACCGGTCCAATTTTGTTAAACTAAATTAACAAACATTACTATTTAGATGACCTTAAATTTTTTATATATTGCGTTTCAATCGGCTCAGTGGTTTCGGAGTTACAATAAAAAATTTTAGCCAAAAATATAAATTTTACGTAAAAATTGCAAATTTTATTGTTTTAAAAAAATCTTGAAAAATTGAAAACGGTAAATAAACATTGTTCAGATTTATAGCTTTATCGTAAAGCCACATGTAATGGAAACAAAATGAGATATCGATCAAAAAAATCGATTGTGTCTTTTCTTTTCACTCATTTTCACAAAATTTTAGTTTTTTTGTTTGATATACTTACACTTGAGTAGTTATTGTTCTTTTTTCGACTGATTGAATTTTAAAATATTTTCTCCATGCTATGTACAAATTTTTACATCGAAAATGCATTACATAGTAACATTCGTCTATTTTTTGGCGCCACACGACCTACAATACTGATTCTATTCTTCGGAAACACATTTCAATTGGGTGAGTTTAAATGTATTAAACAGTAGCAAATTTATATTTTATTATTTAAATTTATTAAAAGAAATAAAATAAGAAAATAAATATTCAAATAAATAAATAAATAAGTAATTTATTTAAATAATTTTTTTATTCTAAAGTACAAACTCTTGGATTTTCTTTTATTCGATTTTCTACTATTGTTGAATAAGGAAGTTTTACTCTGAATACTCCAGCAATAATCAGTCATCATATGTGCATCCCAGCGATCCTGGTATCGTTCCTCCATTTGTGCAAGTAGTGTAATTTCATGCTCATGTTACATCCAAGATTCTGGAAGTGAGTTAACATCTGTTCAACGTGAGCAACGTAATCATCACCCTTGTTATTTCCTCAGAAATTTTGAATAACCCATACAAACGAATCCCATGAATTCTTCTCAATTTCTGAATTGTTGCTTTCAGCTTTTCCATACTCAGACTGGGAAACTACCTTGAAATATATTGGAAACATTCACTATCTTTGTTAAGTGCTTTAACATATTGTTTTATCAGACCAACTTTAATGTGAAGAGGGGGTAATATGATGCGATCTCGTGGCACTAGAGCCACATTTATAACATTTGGCATACCTGGAACCAATGTTTCCCTAGAAGGCCATTGTTTTCTCTTCCAGTGTTCTGCTTTAGCTCTGCTATCCCATAAACATATAAAACAAGGATATTTGGTAAAGCCGCTTTATTGCCCTAAGAGGAAATTTACCATCTTAAGATCAACACAAATTACCCATCTGCGAAACTTTAGTTTATTTAGTTATGAGATCTGTTTCATTCATCCGGGACGCAAATAATTCTAAAGACCTTTTCCACAATCCAAGGTCTCTAATTACATCGTTAAATGTTTCTGTGGGATGAACTCATCATTTTCAGATGTAGGTGGTTGTGTTGGATCTGAACTTTCTGATTGGTAACACATACTTGAGGTTGAGTATCCTGGTGACGATGAAAGCACTTGACTAAAGCTTGGACCCCGATCTTGAGCATATTCAATTTCCTGTGAATGTAAAACCGCAAGTGTAAACCCATCAGCAGACCTCGTGGGGTAAGACCATCACATATGTTTTCCGAAACCGCTTTTTGTACTTAAAACTCATGTACATAATTATTAAAGAACAAACGACAATGGTAAGACTGTTGTAAATTTAGAGATGGTAAAATTGAGATTTCATTACAAAAAAGCTTTCATCAAATTGAAATACGATCATTAGCGTAGCTAGACATTTTTTTCTGGGGGGGGGGGGCAAACACAATTTTTTTTAATTAGTGTTTTTTATGGGAATTGTTAAAATTTAAGCTTAAAATTTTTTAAACGCACTAATAATCCCAAATTAATATTTTACTTATTAAGTTAAATATATATTTTTTATTAAAAATACATTGAAATTGGAAATTAAAAAAATATATTTTACTTAATAAGTAAAATATTAATAAGTAAAATATCGGTTTGGGATTATTAGTGCGTTTAAAAAATTTTATACAGATTTTTTTATTTAACATTATTTTTATTTAAGTTAAAACATAAATTAACAGTCCAGTTTCAATAACAAAAATTGAGTTATAATTAAAATTAAAAAAAACAAAACATTCAAAACAAAAACAATATATAGACAAAAAGTAAAGTATGTATTAGAAAAAAACTAAATAATAATAATAAGAATCTAATAATAATAAACTAAATAATAACAAAATTAATATTCGTTTCCAACAAGTTTATATGTTCATATGGAAAAACTATTTATGTGTATACTATATTTGAATACAATATTTTGAAAAGATACAAGCAAGAAATGATTTCATTCATCATTCATGATTTCTTTTCTTAATAATTTATTATTTTGATTTAAAAAAAAATTATCTGTTGGTGCATAAATAAAAATAGAAAATTGCCATTTATTATTTAGTTACCCTTCCAATATTGAAGTTCTGAATCAATACTATAATGTTGCGATGAATGAACATACATACATAAATAAGTACAAACATATGTATGCAAGTATGTATGTATACGTGTTCAATTGAAAGAAAATTTTATGTGCATTGCCCCCCCCCCACAGAAAGGCATAGCTACGCCTATGAATACGATGAATTAAAACAATTCACATATTCCATTTGCAATAATGCTAAGTATATAAAGCAGAAATCTACATCAACTGACACCAAACACAGTAGACCAAACACAAAAGAACGCTGATGATGAAGGTTTAGTGGCCTTCGAAAACGGCGGCTAGCTGTTTCGTTCAACTATGTGTTGTCAGAATATTTACAACTATCTTTGGTGTTATTTGTTCATTAATAATTATCACATGTAATTTGGCTTCCAAAGCGATACGAGCTTTAGCCTATTCTTATCATAAATATAGAAACTTATGACGCCATTTATTTTGGTTTTAATGAAAATTGTAAAAGTATATTTTCTTGATTAATCGCGTTTAACCAATAATCGCTATTAATCGCAAATTTTTTAATCGTAATCGCGATTATGAAACCCTAGTTACGTATAACTTAACATATGGAGTTATTTTTTATAAAATTTGTTAAAGTAACTACTCGTGCATTCGAAATTACTGCTGTGTTTCAGAAATTATGTAATAATATAAATTTAACAGAGAGGTGTGTGGAAAAATTGATCTCCTTTTTCGATATCAATATCAATATGGTTTTTCTCCACTCATGGAGTTCATTTAAATTTAAGTTAGTTGTTCGCCTTTTCTTTAAATATTAACGGCCTTATGTATAATCAAAAATTGGCATGAAGTTAGCATAAGTGACAAAATTTAAGATATTCTTAAAGTGATTTGCAACACAATTTCATATTAAAAACCATGCCAGGATGTAATCGTGTTATTAACTACATTATGCAGCGATTTTTAATGTCAAATTGTAAAGAGGAACTCGTCAACACGTAGTTCAATTTTGTCACTTATGCTAACTTCATGCCAGTTTTTTATTATATAGGGTGTTTTTTTAACAGGTATAGAACTTAAAATTGAAATAAAACACAAAAAAATCGTTTTAATGTCCATCAATTTGGCTTTATTGGAAGGATAATTTTATGCCATTATTGTTTAAATATGATTTCGGGCATGTGGCCGCCGCGGCTGGCTCGAATAAAGCCAATTCTACAGGTCCAATTTTCAACCACTTTTTCGAGCATATGGGGCCGTATGTTGGCAATAACGCCACGAATGTTGGCTTCCAAGTCCCCTAACGTTTCTGGTTTGTTGGCGTAGACGAGCGACTTCACATATCCCCAAAGAAAATAATCCAATGGTGTCAAATCACACGATCTTGGTGGCCAATTGACAGGTCCATTCCGCGAAATTATGCGCTCATCGAATGTTTCCTTCAATAAATCGATTGTGACGTGCGCTGTGTGGCATGTAGCGCCGTCTTGTTGGAACCACAACTCATCCACATTCATGCCATCCAATTCGGGAACAAAATAGTCGGTTAGTCGGCTCCAGTTGCTGTGCAGGGTGGCGAATCGATTCATTCGGGTCCTCTTCAACACTTTGCTCTACAGCGGCAATTGTTTCTTCGGTGCGCACTGTTCGACGTCTCTGCGGATGCGTATTATCACATAGAGTAAACGTAGTGCGAAAACGATCCATGGTTAACCGAATTAATTGCTCTGATGGACGATTATGTCGACCATAAAATGGACGGAGCTTGCGGTAAACTTCGCGAACTGAGCCATTATTTTCGAAATAAATTTGCACGATTTGCAAGCGTTGTTCTTTTGTCAACCTGTTCATAATGAAATTTTTTTTTTTTTTTTTTTTTTTTTTTTTTTTTTTATTAATTTATTGTATCTTCATATATGAACTAACAATAAGTATTCAAATCTTAAATCTATAAAAAAAATTATTAGGCCCGACCAGTGTCGGACATAAACTTAGTGATAGTTATAAATAATACATTAGTAGTGATAATCAAAAAAAAAGGGGGGAAAGTATTTTCAAGTAGTCCCATCTGGAGTGTTAGGTATAAGAGCCCGTGTGTCCCTCTTTTTTAAGCGGACGTGTCCAGTAAAGTTCAAAATATTACGAGCAAGCGGATTAGGATGTGATTCGAGTTTTGTTAAATATTTGCCTGCGTAGTTTTCAATTTCTTCAGTCACTAGTGGCATATTTAAATCTCGATGTATAATAGAATTTTGGATGTACCATGGAGCCGATGTTATTAACCGTAAAATTTTGTTTTGTCTTCGTTGGATTCTCTCGACATTGGAAGCTGAAGCAGTGCCCCATAACTGAATTCCGTAGCGCCATATTGGCTTCAAAAGCGACTTGTATAATAAAAGTTTGCAGTCTAGGCTGAGTGTTGAGTTTCTGCCAATCAACCAATATATTTGAGTTAACTTAAGTTTCATCTGAGTTAACTTAGAGTCAATATGATGTTTCCATGTAAGTCTTCGATCGAGGTGTATACCAAGGTATTTCACTTGGGAATGTTGAGGAATATTTTGATTGTTGATTCGAATGGGGGAGCAAGTATCTCTTCTTAGGGTGAACGTTATATGGACACACTTTTGTTCATTGACTTTAATTCTCCATAAGTTCAGCCATATTTCCAGCTGGGTGATATGTTCCTGGAGATTGCGGGATGCCTCATAAGGGTTTTCGTGCACACTCATACAGGCTGTATCAATAATGAAATGGCAAACCAAACTAAATATTAATCACTTAACAGCTGACAAAATGGCCGCCAGTTAAAAAAGTGATGCCAACTTAAAGTTCTATACCTCAATAAAAAACACCCTTTACATAGCGCCGTGGGTATATAACTTAAATCTTAATGAACTAAATGATTTTAGTTTCTAGTTTCTTTAAATTAAAAGATTAACTGCATAAGTATTTTCGTAGGGAAAAGTTTTTACTTATGTATTTTTTTAAAAATATACTGGCAACACTGCCTGATTTGATTTTTGGAAGCAAAAAAAAAACATAAAACGTCAGACAAAATTTTTGTCCGGACATATTAGATTTTATTTTTTGTTTTAAGCGGTTTTTGTCAAAAATATATGTACTATATATTGTTACAATAGATATTTTGACTTTTATATACAATAAATGCGACCTGAGTAAAAATTCATGTATGTATGTATATGAATTTCCTCTTAAATTTTCCTGTTCCTATTCTTTTATTGTTTATATTGAATTTTTATTGTTTTCATTGAACTGTTTGATAAATAAATATTGAATATTGATAAAATTATAAATTCATGTAATATTTATTTATTTATTTGAAATATATTTTACAAAATAAATTTACAAAATATATAAAATTAGGCGCCGGGTAACTTGACCATGTGCGCACGTATTGTCAGAAATAAAAAATAACAGAGTTCACTATAACTAGGGAAGTAAAAATTAAATAGTATGTTTACAAATTGAAAAAAGTATTTCAGAAAACTTCAAAATGATTGAAATTAATAAAGGAGTCAATAAAAATAATAATTAATTAATACAAAATGTTGAGAATTAATTTTTATGTTTTAGATATCTACAATATTGTGTTTTTCAAGACTGTTGTTGATTAATTTGATGTGGACATCAGTGGTGCAGTCGGGTGTCTTTTCCAGAGGTTGATTAATTTTTGATATTTGACATTCTTCAAGTATATGCGGTATGGTGAGCAGCACGTTGCATTGGCTACATATGGGTGGATCCGTTTTATCGTAATAGTGCTTGGAATTGTAAAGTGTTTTGCCCACTCTCAATCGAGCAAGCATAATGCAGTGTTTTCTTGAAAGATTCAAATGGTATTTAGGCCTTTTTATCTCAATGTTAATAAAGAATGGTTTTTTAATGTTCCTGGAAAACATGAGACTTCTGTGATTTGCGGTAGATCCAGTGCAGTTTTTGCGACGCTATCAGCATATTCGTTGCCTGGAATGCCTAGGTGTGCTGGAATCCAGATTACCATAATTTCGCTTTTTCTACTCTCCAGGTGCAGCATATGGTCATATGCTCCATTCAAATTTTTCACCAACGCCCTTATAGCGCTTAGGCTATCGGTGCAGATCATATTCTTCTTCCCGTTTGCAATGGAATAATTTATTGCAGTCTTAATTGCAGAAATATCTGCCGTAAAAATACCAGTGTGGTCTGGTAATCAAGTCTCGTTTACAGTTGAGTGAGTGTAAGTAATTTGCTTAACGACAGAGTATGAGGTCAACTCATCTCGGAATGATCCGTCTGTGTAATAAATTTCTTCAGGGGCGAATTCGGATATTTTTTCAAGAAACATCTTTTTAAAACATCTGCATATGTTTTTGTACATATCGAGACATACCCCCGCAAAAAAGCTTAATCCACACATATTTTTAACCTCATTTTTTGTATAAAATCGATTATTTACGATCGAAAAAGATCGATTTTCGCCAAAAAGTTAAGTTCGAAAATTGTGTTAAACTATTTTGGTGGTTATATCACGGTATGTTAGTGTGTGTATTTATTTAAAATTTGGAATATTTTTGCAACATTTGTAGGCAAAAAATATCGATATATCGAAATATCGATATATTAATATAATATACATACGCATTAGAGCTGCTCGATGTTAATCGATGCATCGTAAACATCGATGTTTTGGTTGTGTGACATCGAATAAATGCCGATGTATCATATCATACGATGTTATTCGAATAAAAACATCGATGTATCGAAAAGACGAATTTGTTTTATGTATTGATGCTTGCAGCTCATTTAATTTAGTGATAAAAAAACCCCTCCAAGAATGACTTAAATCGTTTTTTAAATTTTAAAATCGTTTGATGTAACAACACAATACTAAAGGTATTCTTTCTCAATTTACAAAGCGTCATCGAAGCAACAGCGTTATTTTACAGCATCCAAATATATATTTTTATTGAGAAAATATTGTCAAAATTTTCTTGCTATTGTATGGTAATAATCAGCAATGTAAGTTCTTTTTCCATATTTGATGTTAAAATCAATAATATATTTGGCTTAATTTTACTGTTACAGAAGGTTTTAGACACCTAGTGAAAATTATGTATGTCACCGCATTTTAAAGTTCCAAGTGGAGCTACTGTAACTCGTTGGGTTGACGCCTTGTCAGGAACATTGAAAACGTAATTACACACAATGGAAAATATTACTTTGACAACTTACATTTGGTCCAATTTTCAAGGCTGTAGAACTGGCCTTTGAAAAAAGAAGCACATACCGTGCTTTGCACACATGCTTTTCTTAATCCTTATGAAATTTTAAAATCGACTTTTATTTATGCTATAAATTTTCTTGGTTATAATTAATCAATACGATGCATCGTAAACATCGATGTTTTTTTAAATAGATACATTGAATAACATCGATGTGAATTAATCGAATGAGAAAAACATCGATGTTTTTTTTTGCGTGCGCGGCTCTAATACGTATGTATATCGATAATCTTAAAAAATATCTATATAATATATAATAAATTTTTTTCATTTACCCATCTCTAGTTCGATATATCAGGAGTATAGAAAATAATAGACTAGACCTTAATGATATTACTCTAGCCCATGTTGAAAAATACACTTTTGCCTCATTACAAGAGCCGCAGGTATACACTAAGTTTAAGTATATCGTAAAATATTCGTGGATGCGACCCCACGTACTTTTTTAATTTAAATAGGTCAAAATCTACTAAGTCGAAACACATAAGCCAGAAATTTAAAATTTTATAAGTACAATCTGAATGCAAAGTAGAAATGGGCGCGTCGTGTTTTTTTGTGACACGGGCCCGCACGACCCAACACGAAGGGTTGGTGACAAAAAATCAGATATGAATGAATTTCCATTAGAGAAAAAATGTAATATTTTGTATCGTCAAACACACAACACCAGCATATTTGTTGATATTGTATGGGAATCTGAAGCTTAAAGTTCTATACGTAAACCGATAGTATCAGCTGTGGTGGCAGATAGTATCAGCTGGCAGTGCTAACTCGCTGCCATGTTTTGAAAAGCGACTCTTGAAAAAAATCAATTAAAATTTCTGATTTTCAAATACCATACCAATAATATTTCGTGCGTGTTGTGCAGTATCGTGTTGAAAAAATTGTTTGCTTGCGTGTTTCGCACGTGTTGAGGGTCTGGGGATTCGTGTTCGTGTCGTGTCGTGTTAGACAAATTCGACACGCGCCCATCTCTAATGTAAATCTTCAATAGAATGAATTACTTATGTTTAAATTCTTTAGTCTTAGTTTCTAATTCTGAGATTTAAGGAAATGGTCTTCCTGTTTGAAATTTCTGAATTTTAAAATTTTTTAGTTGGTCACTCATCTAGACTTATGTATCAAATTCCAGCTCTCTGTCGCAAAATATAATTTTAAATGCAATTCGTATGCAAAGTTTCAATAAAATAGCTCACATTTTAACTCTTTAATATTAGTTTTTAGTTCTGAGCTTTAAGAGCGTGGCCAGTCCCCTCGTAAAAATTTTTGGATTTTCAGATTTTTCCAGTTAGATTCTTACCTAAACCTATTTGTGCACCAATTTCAGCTCTATAGCTTCATAATATTGAGTACTGAGTCAGTGAGTATGTATGTAGGTATTAAAACATGTACTATTTGCATATCCATATCTCAAAAAGCTTTCATCTAATGTCTGCTAATGATTTAAGTTTCATACTTTTAAGATTGACGATCTAGTGTCACAATAGTATTGTCGGCACACCTCAAAATTCGAACAAAAATTTTTTTCAATACAAATGATTATTACTATAATATAAGTATATTATTTGCCTTGGAACAAGTACTTATCTATAGATATACAATTTCCACTTTTTAGGAAACTAAAAGGCCTTCAAAAGAAATGCAAGTAACTATTGCACGACAACTTGGATTGGAACCAACAACTGTGGGTAACTTTTTTATGAACGCGCGACGTCGTTCAATGGATAAGTGGCGGGATGATGATGGAAACAGTAGTACTTCGGAGCAAATGAGCAACAAAAACTCATCATATCAATCGATTTCTGGTAGCAGTCATCATAACCACAGTGTTCAAACTCACTCAGAGCATCAAAGTAGTTCAAACAGCAGTCAATTCATAAATAATAGCTGCAACAACATTGGTAATATGCATATACAACCATCTTCTTTGCAGCAACATCATCATCAACATCACCACCATTCATCTTCGCTTGAATTAGATGATGATGGAGATATGGACTTGGACTTGGTCCACGATGATTTTGAAATGAGCGACAGCAATATCGATGATAGTCAGCACCAAAAAGATGACGATATGTTGTGACATAATACAAATGGCAAAAATAATATTAAAAGCGAATTCGATTTTGAACAATCAGAGCCACAACTAAATGAGCTAGAATGCCAAAGTGTCCTTAAAATAAATCGTAACAAAAATAGAAGTATTAGATATGTGGATGAATCAAGAGTCAAATTAGTCTTATCAAATAATGAAATCAATACACATAACTCATTTGTCTCCTCCTGCCTATCAATTAATAGTATTGGCGAAGAACATGCCCAAGAAGAATTTGAAGACGACTCCGCTCTGGAGAAAACTGATCAAACACTGAAAAATAATATTGTATTTGTACGAAAAAGTCCATCAACCCTCTTACAAACCGTGATCGATAATTTTTCTAATTATGAGACTTTACTAACATCGGCTGGCAATGACCGTAGTAATGATTGTGATCAGAGTTCATTTCCAAATGTCAAAAATGATGACATCGTCGTTCAGCAGAAAGAACGAGCAATACATAATACTTCGTGTTCAACATCCATGTCACCAACGTCGTTGCCTCTTTTACAAACCGATGAAAACAAAAATAACATTGTACTACTCAAAGCTCCGGCTGGATGTGTATCATTGACAGCAGCTCTCAAGCAACTACAGCCACAACAACAACAACAACTACCGCAGCTACAAACACAGCAGGAACAATCAAGCAATCATCATTCGTATCAATTGTCAACAGAACAAATTGGCGATTATCGTCATCATCAACAGCTCGATCAAAGAAAAGTATTAACTAAACTATTTCTTCCAAATAAAATTCATGTTAAGCCTACACAAAATCAAAAACAATTGCAACACAGAACTTTTGCAAATGAATCCTCGTACGTTGGCATCGGCAAACAAGGTTCCCAAAACGGTTCGATTAAAAAAAAGGTTTCGAACTTTCGTAAGCGTTTCACCAAACCAGGTACAAGTCACTGAAATACTCTGTCGACAAATTATCAGTCACTATCGCCTCTCGAAAATGTTGTGAATAAGATATATCGAGCCGTAACCGCCAAAAAAAAAAGCTTAAGCGACATATTTTTTGAACTTGGGTTTTTTGACGGAATCGTTTATTTACGTAAATATGTAATTCATTTTTCAAAAATTATTTCGCTTAAGTTTTTTTGGCGGTTATGGCACGATATACATGTGTATGTACATACATAAATATATGTATATGTATGTAGTTGAAGATAAAAACTATATGCTGCATGTGTGCGAATGTGAATTTAAGAATAAAAAAATTTGTAAATATTTAATTATATTGTAATTATACCAAGTAAACCAAGATGTTGCAAGGTAAATGCAATTTATCAACTGTTACTCAATCACAAATTTCTACAAATAACTATGTACTAATAATTTTTTGTAGTATTTCATTTTTCGCTTTATTTTAAAAACTGTTTAAAAAAATTGATTTTTTCTTAATTTGTGTTTGAAGCAGAAGCAGGCTGATTGATATTTTTCTTGAATATTTTTATATCGAAGGTGGACTAAAAAATATTCTAAATATGTAATCCAAAAATGCTCAAAAGAAAGGGAAAACAAAAAATGATGTTTCTATAAAAAAAAACAACATACACAAAAAAACAACCAATGAAAATTTTATTCATGTTATTTAAAAAACAGAACTTTTTTTTTCAAAATGATAAAATCATTAAGCATATGTTGTTCACTAAAAACTGGTGGTGTGTGACATGTCTTTTAAGCGCAGTATTCACTGTCAAAATTTGAGACCTGGGGTCTAATCGTCGCTTTCGATTACGAATTAATTCGATCACATATTTTTAGTTTGAGGTTATGGCATTTGATATCGAACCATATTATTACATTGTTCGATAGCAAATGTCATAATCTCAAACTGAAAAACGTGATCGAATCAGCTCGTTATTCAAAGCGGCGTTGAGACCCCTGTATTATAATAATAGGTCTGTTTATTTACTTTGTACTTACTTTTTCTGATGTATTTTGGATATTCTTATTTGACATAATGTGTGAATTAAAAAAATATAAAAAATATGTATATATTATATACAGCACTTTTACATAGTTTCGTGTATTATTAACTATTTTTAGCAATATACATATATTCAACAATTTTCCATCCCTGACTTCCTTGACCATAAAATTGTATTTATGATGATTAATAAAAAACAGCAAATAAACAAAATATGTTTTCTTTTTACATATGTTCACACATTCTTTTTTTAATAAAGAAATGCAAAGATTTTTTTTATAAAAAAACACGAATTTTTTGTTTAAAAATAAGAGTAACAGATACACAGAAAAAAAAGACATAAATCTTTGTTGCCGCATATACCAATCCTAACAACAATATTGCTGGCTTCCTTTCAATTGGGTCATATTAGTGCATTTATTGAGGGTAATATAAAAGCTGAAAATAACTTTATATCCCCTGATATATTCATGATATCGAAAAACTGACAACGAATTTGAGAAAAGTTCACATTAATCGATTAATAACTCAATTTTTTTAATGTTTCATGCGACAAACCAGTAACCACCCGACAAAAAGAAAAGGTAAATAAAACATACTTAGAACCGCGTGTAATTTATGTTTATTTCAGCAAAACAATTCACTTTATTTATTGTTGTTTGGCTTACAGTCACAAAATCAGTTCATTTATTTCTTTGTATATTTCTTTGGTTTACATAAGTTCTTTGAGTAGAATATGCAGCATAAGATTCCGAATAATAATATTAAACTTTTACGTTGAAAATTTTCCTCATATCATTATTAATTGCATTATCATACAACGCATTCATGCATTTTGACCGTGAATACTGCGCTTTACATCTGACATTCGAAAGCTTTATAATTTTGCCATTTTAAAAGCAAGTTGATACAATTTTATTTAAATTTCATCTAAAGGTAGAATTAGTAAAATCGTATCGTTCTACTTTACTGCTTGCAGTAGCGTTCAACTTTATGCACAAGTTATAGAAAATGTAACAGTTTGCATACTACATTTTTTGGTGTGGCTTGAATGCGGCTTTTTGACATTCGCTACAGAAAAATCTGCTTTCTGTAGATTTCTACGTCAGTAGTGCTACCACCACATATTTTATAACTAGCGACATACATTTTATAGGGTACGGTTTTTGTCAGCTGACACGCAACTTCACGATACGATTTCACTAGTTCTACCTATACTTTGTTTTGAAAAAGCCTCTGAAATCAGCTGGTTTGGTAAAACAAGAAATCGGTTACGTCAGATATAAATAAAAATGTGCTCTGCAAAGCACAAGTCGTCTATAAATTAACGATTTAGATAGAGATACATAAGTATGTATTAAAGGGTTGCATTTGTATACTTATAAGTATGTATAGCCAAAACAAATATACCATGCTATGTACCATATAATTGTATTGTGAGCGAAAGAACTAGTATAAGAGTTATTGTGTGTATGCTTTTCCCAATTACAATGCAATTAAAAACTGATAACAACTGCTTCCCAATTGACCAAGACTTTCGTTATTGATAACGATTTCGAATATTTCTCAAACATTTATCGTGTAAAACCATCGAGAGTGGCACTCAAAAATGAATCGAAAAAAGTTCACCAGCTGCTCAGTTTTGTCCCAAAAAACATTCGATCTCGAAGTTTCTCTATCAATATCAAAGGTGATAGAGTATCGAACTAATTTCGATATCGCAAAAGGGCAGCAGAAAAACTAAAAAAGTAATTTTGTTTTTTTATTTATTTATTTAACTTACTTATTTTAGTTATTTTTATTTTTTAATACCTTAACTTACGCTGCAGAATTTGAACATGGTACCTTCATTCTTACAGTGCTGTCATGCATCGAACTTCGTACTTCTATATTAGCAGTCTAGCACACATCCACTCGGCTACCGTCACACATTCGAAAAACTATCGAGAGAAGTTCGAACCTTGAAGATTAGCGAACAGATATCGAAGAATTTTGTTTCGAAATTTCTTCGCTTTAGTGAGCATTCGTTTTTATCGAATCTCAGGTCAATTGGGTTATTGTATTGCTGCAGAGGAACTGTTATACCACTTTTCCACACGCAAAGTTTACTTTGCAAACACCTAATTCAGCTGTGTGAAAGACAGAGGTAGTAGTACAGTCTCTTTCTGTCTTTCTCCCAGCTGAATTAAGACTTTGCAAAGTAAACTTTAGGTGTGTGGAATAGGGGTATTTGTATCTGTTTTTGTTCAAAAATACAAGTTGTAATACAAATATATGAAAAAACCATTGTTGAAACAAATACATGATGAGCACACGTTCGCGTTTTTATCATATTTAGACGCTAGGATGTCCTTTGTGTGTATGTAAAGAGGCCTGCGTAAACAGTCTTGAAATGTAAATACGTCTTGTTTTTTAAATATATTTTCGTTTCATGTATTATACTAAACCAATAATAAATGATGTCGTATAATAAGCGAAGCACGATGGATGTATTGATGTTCGTGTATACGAATGTTTACAAGCGATGTCGCTCAAATGAAGTAGTGTTAATGTTGTACGTTTGAGTGCGTGTGTAAGATGTAGATGGTAAGCTCCCTGCAGAAAGTGCGAATACTGAAATTGTGGTGATTTACTAGTGACGTTGTCAGTAGCACTACTGACCAGGTGTACCCCAGCCAATGGTATCATCTATTGACATTTAACATTAGCTTGTCATTGAAAATTCACCACTAGACTATAGCACTAGTGACTTAGTAGTTCTTTCGGGACCACATGGAGACATTGGCACCAAAGTTTCACTAGTAAATTTTAGGAGCTCTAGCCTACAATATCGATATTTCCTCGCTCTTTGTCAATAGTAAAATTATAGTGATTTTCTAGTGACATTGTCAATAATGCTACTGACTAGGTGAACCCCAGTAAATTTGTATTCGCCTATTGACACATAACATAGGGTTGTCATTCAAAATCTGTCAGTAGACTTTAGCACTATTGAGAAGGTAGTTCTTTTACTACCATATGGATTCACTCGTAGATTTTAGTGACCCTCGTCTACATATATTTATTTAATATTATTGCACAACATAATAAAAAAGAAAAACAAACTATTGACGCGTTCATTGACAATATCACCAGATATACACTAGAACTGTCGTCTCTAACGTATCTCTACTCGCGCATAAAAGGAAAGTTGTCGAAATTTTAACCAGTGCAATTGTCGCTGGAGAAAGAGTATTGACATAGAGACATATGGTTCTAGGTTGACTAGAGGGCTATTATGTGTTAAGGGTGGTTTTTTAAAGCAAGCGCACACAACTAATGTCCATGCATGTGTGCGTTTGTATGTGCGCAGAAAAATAAAAAGTACAATGTACATGCATGAAATTTGTGTAACCGCCCATGCTTACGAAGAAGCTGCGATGCTTACGAAAAAGCTGTGATGCTTCCGTCACGAAGTATTTTCTTCTTTACTCCAATACCTGCAATAACTGAAGCAAATGTCTTGCCAACAGTGTTGTTTATCGTTTGTTTTAGAAGACTTCGCTACAGTAAGGAATTTGAAAAATCCCTAATGTCTTAAAAGTTCTTGTAAGTGATATTTTGCAGGGGTCTAGTATGTATATTGTAAACATCTCATAGCGGGTTTTTTTATTTTTTTTATAAATACTTGTGACATTTCTTACAAGAGTCTTACATCGTGACAATTCAAACTTTTTAATTTAAAAGCATTATTTTGAACAAGCTAAAGTAGGTTAATCATTACTTCCCAGTGAAAAAAAAAATTGGAAGTAATTATTCAGGAACTAGTTTTTCTTTACTTCCAATACATCAATATGTATGTATTTTTGACTATCCAGAAATCGATTATTAACAACATCCAGATAATTAATTAAGAAGCTATTCTGCTTATGCAAAATTGGAGATCATTTGTAGTTTTCGATATTTCTCGATTTTTAAGGAAAACGAAATCAATGTCATAAAGTATTAGATTTTTATTTATAAAAAATACATTGATTTAAAAAAATAAAAAAAGAATATACAAAAAAACATATTTATTGAACATTATGAACATGACTTCGGATTCACTGAAAATGGATCAAAAAAGAGAACTTCTTGCCATGACAACCCTATGTAAAAATCATTAGAAATAATCCAAATTTGCACTACTTCCGGATCATAAGTTCACAATCTTATTGACTTCCTTGGAAGCTCTTTTTAAATAATAAAATAATGGGGAATACTGGTTACAAAAACTGGTAACAACTACATAGCATAATGGTATTGCCACTGCGGATGTTTCAGATTTTCAGTGTTGAAGTAATTTTCCGGGGAACTCCAGAGATTTTTAGCCTAGTTTTTCGGAATCTACAATTTGGTCTGTGTATCTGCTAAAAGTTTCCTGACTATACTATAAATGCTGCTTTGACGGCTAAACCATGGAACCGTTTTTGATGAAATTTAGAGCATACATAGATCTAAATCTAGATGGATACATAGGTTATATGGTTTTAAAAAACTAGAAGTACGAAGATATGTAGGGAGAAATTTCTGCTTCTCAGAAACTATCTATCCGATTTTTATGAAATTCAGAACATAGATAGATCTGAGCCTAGAAAAGCACATGGTTTTTGCCAAAATAGGAGCACGAGAAGGGATAGGGGGCAATTTCCCACCTCTTTAAAACTAACAATCCGATTTTGATTAAATTAAAAACATGGATAGATCTGAGTCTGGAAGCACATAAATGCTTTATATTTTATCAAAACTTAGCCCACGGGGGATTAGGGGCAATTTCTAAGGTAAGTCTTTTTTTTTTTTTGTTTTAAGCGATTTTGACCAAAAATATACCTATTTTTAGAATACCTACATAGTTATTTTGACATAAATGTGATCTGAGTATTAATATGTACATCTTGGTCAAAATAAAATATCTGTACCAAAATTGCTACATTTTTTTTTATTTAATTTTGTTCTATTGTTTAATTGAATTTTTGTTTATGTTGCCTTGATTGATATCTTTATAAATAAATATTGAATTATGAATTACGAATTCATGTAACATGTTTCTATTTATGTTAGTATGTATATTTATTTTTAATTTGGAACCTTTTTACAACATTTTTAAGTAAATACGTTTCGATGTATCGAAATATCGATGTCTTAAAATATATATATCTCTAGTTCGAGAGATATGTATCTTTGACGATAGGCTTTAGATACATGTATACTAATTTTTTTAGACTTAAAAGTGTATCGTAAAATAATTAGAGATATGATATCGTAGTCTAAAATTTTGGAAAAAAAAAATTGTGCACTGTGCTATCTCTTGTCACATCGATTTTTTATAAAAATCAATCTCTTTTTACTGAAAATATGTATCGAATACTGTCAATTTGATTTTATCCGTGAGATAACGTTATTTAAGTTTTTCGAAAAAAGAAAACCTTTTAACTAGATATAATATTAGCTCAGCCGACCGGAAATTAAAAGCAATCTCATTGAACTCACTTAGATCTCATATGCTAATAAGCCAAGTTAAAAAAAAACAGGAAGAAGTTTTTTTTTTCAAAATGTTTGTGGTACTTGGGCTGTATGTATCCAGAATCTTATATGATCTCATGCTAAAAAGAACAATGTCAGCTATTCGAAATCATAATCAACTAAAGAGATATATTTCTCAAATATTAAAAAAGTGGTTTATTTCAATAACTGAGGAGCTGGCGGAAAAAACTAGACATGTCCTCAGTAAATGATTTTTTTTAATTTTTTTTCGGGTTCTCCAAGTACACATCTATGATGTCACGAAATATTTTCATTCAAAACCAGTTCGATCCTACCTTAAAAAAATTAAGAAAACTGACTTTTCCTTGCTAGCTCTACAACTCTAAATACCGTCAACAAATTTATTGGTAATATTATAGACGTTGAATTTAAAAATTTTATCTTAATCAGTTTAATGGCTCAATCAAAATTACTGTCGAAAATTTTCAGATACGTTAAAAAAATTGCCTACCTGTCAATATAAAAATTCAGAAAAATCTTTAAGCTATAGCAAGAACAACACTTATAAATACAGAACATAACATTAAAATTTTTTCTTATAATTTGTAAAATAATCTCTCTTGATATTTTATGATCATGATGATACAGCACACATTTATCAAAAATATGCTTTATTGCAACAATTTTTATTTTAAAATGAAATATATTAAATATACTCCTATAATAAAATATTGTATAAACCTAAAATTTATTAGAGAAATTAGAATTTAAGAGAATCGCGAAATAAAATCAATAAAGGAAACAAAAGTTTTTATCACAAAAGTAATGCCTTACCTGAACAGACATCCCGCTTTAGGTGGGATTACCCCTTTTAATAGGACCATTCCGCTTCGAATATTTATCTCGTTTTTTGTTAAAATGATAAAAATGCATTCCAAATATATTTTTAACTAAACAAAACATTGTGTGCTTTGCTACACCCCATATACGGGTACATTTTGAGATGAAAAAAAAATTTGTAGACTACAATTCTCATTATCAACGTAAATAGCCATGAAGAGTTTCAAAATTATCTCTTTTGAGA
The DNA here is from genome assembly GCA_949987645.1 of Tachina grossa. Lineage (NCBI taxonomy): Eukaryota > Metazoa > Arthropoda > Insecta > Diptera > Tachinidae > Tachina > Tachina grossa. The sequence continues at coordinate 3,576,883 of OX465279.1, read as the reverse complement.
GGACTCACCCTCAATTGTCCAATCCTGATAATTTTCTATCATCGGCAGAATCAGCTCCCTCCATTATTGACTTTTTATAATACTATTCTCGTTATTGGCGTTGCGGCTTTACACATTAAAAAATTAATAGAATATTGTTCTTTCTAGAGCATCAGTAATACGTTGTGAGCAAATCAGTAAAATCGGTACACTGTTATTATTTTTAAAGACAAACAAAAAATTGCACTTTTCACAATTCTGTAATTATTTCCAGAGACAATGCACATTATCTACAGAGTTATCCCTCTCCCTATATAAGTTTTCCAGATTTCTCAAAGTACCTAAATATTTTCTCCTTCTCTCGAACTTTCTTTTTTTTTGAAGACAACGACCATTATAAAAATCATTACTTACACCAAATTGCTCGTTTCTTTCTGCATTAGATGTAAAGAAAACGTTTAAAAAAAATAAATTGAGAAATCGGTGCAGCCGTTCTTAATTGATGCGACTACCAACGAACGACATTTCGGACTTAATTTTTCAAAACGCAACGCTTGACAAATTTCGCATGTATTTTGTTTTTGTAATTTAAATTTTTTCCATATAAAATTGGTCAACGCTTGGCGTTGCGTTTCAGAAAATAAGACACTTCATTTATATTGGGGTCCGTACACCAAAGGTGAAAAGGAACCCTATTGTTTTCCCTGCCCTGTCCGTCCGTCCGTCACACGGTATTTTCTCAGGAACCGTAAGAGCTACGGACCTCAAATTTAGACAGAGTATGTAGAACCTTGGCTTAACCTACTTGATTTAAAGTCGGTGGAAACATACTATTACTTATATGACAAAAAAAAAATAGCGTAAAAGTACAAAATATCAAATAATTATTTGTTTTAATTGTCATTATTTGCTTCTATCAATGTTTTTTGTGCAATATTTATTCATTTATTGTTTTTTGTTATCACCCACCTCAAGCATATAGTGAGTTAATTGTGAATAGTTTTCGGAATTAGTAAGTCGCAATAAAAACAATAATATGGCAACAGTTTACAGTTTTATTTGCAAATAAGTCCTGCGTATAAACGTAATCATATATATAAATTATGAATAGTATAAAAAGGAAAAATAAGAAGAAAATATAGGGATGCCCCTTCAAAAATAAGATTTTGAATGCGTGGACTGTATGTAAGTGTATGTATGCTTATGATTCAGAGAGCGAAGCATGTCACTTAACTCGTAGTGGAAACATAGCATTAATGTAAATTTCAAGAAATATGTACCCAGCTAAAAAAAAAAAAACTTTGATGAAAATTGGTTCATATATTTCTAACAAAAATCAAATTTTTAAAAAGAATCGTGAATATTTTGTAAAAATTTTTGAAGGACTAATGTAAGTTTATGCTAACTTTTCTACTTATTGAAGCGTAATAATGAATAACGTTGTAAAAGAACATTTTTACATACCCAGCTAAAAAAAATATGTATGGAGCATATATGAGGATATATGGGCATATATGATTATATATTTTCATACATGTGTGCGTAAATATTCCCTCTGCAGTATGCAAAGTTCATATTCATACTCTCTTGATTCAAAAAAAGCGCACTGCTGTGCAATAAATAAAATTACTAAAATTAGTTTTTTTAGATTTTGAACAGGGAGGTTGTATTTAATGAAACCTTTTTTTTTTTGACAAATAATTCAATACGAACTAAAGAACATTTCATAAGTCATTTTAAGAGAAAATGTTAATCAATTATATAAAAAACACAAAACTCATATTCGTACATTAAATTTAATTTAAGAAATCAGATTAAAAACTAGTGCAATTAATTATAACAGAAAAAATAATCCGTTTTTATACTAACAGTTTCTTTCAATATAATTTTTTGCAGTAATATGAACTTTGTTTATTATCTAGATAATTTTGTTATTTTCTATAAAATTAATGACTGGATTATCCTTTTGATTATTTCATATATTAAATGAAGGCACAATGTTTAAAATCATACAAGAATGGTTTTCTTTTTTGTAACAAAAGTTTTTCTTTTTTAAACGTTGAGGGTACGCATATAAACTTTGCATACCGTATGTATTTTCTAATGGATTTCCAATTAACCAGTGATAAAATACCAAGCTTTTTTTATTGCAAAAACGATCTTATGTGAGATATCATGTGTGCATACATTCTTATATGGCTCCATATATTAAATCTTATATCTATATATGGATCCACATATGAAGAGCTTCATAATTAAATTTCCATATATGAGCTCGTGTATTATAATACGATTCATATATGAGTCCATATATTAGTTCATATATAATAGTTTTGCCATGTATAATCCCATACATTTCCATAGATTAATTCATACATATTCATATATAGTTACATACATTCATATATTAAAAATATATGGACCATATATAATTTTTTTAGCTGGGTAACCAGTTTATTTCTCTTGCAAAGTTCAAACATCAAACCATCCAAAATTATGCATGTTATCATCGTCAAAATACAATTACAAAAACAGTCAGCGAGATAAATCGAATAGTTGATAATTGATAAATGTAACAATATTTTTAGTGACATAAGTTAAGAACGGGTTAAATGATATCGTTCAAATTTACCGCATTCGAAAGATGTCGTAAGAAATTTATTGAACCGAATCTATGGTTCAATAGATTTCGAAAATTATTGAAAATAAAACGAAACGTTTTGTTTTACAACATTTAAACTATTAAACCGATTAAGATGAAAATCTTATCAGCACTCAGTCACAAAAATATGCAAATAGCTGCCAATTTTTTTAAAATTTGTTGAGTCGTTCGATAGAAATCGTTGCCGAACAGTTTCAAGAAAAAAATCGTTGTTTTTTTAAAACACATCTATAACTTCCATAGTCAAATGAATTTTAGATATCAACTAATTTTTATAGTGTAAAAAAAAAATTTATCATAAGCCGCAAACTTGACCAAAATCTGTAGCTTAGCGGGCAATTTCAGGTCAAACGATTCCCATATTTTTATTTTTTATTTATAGATAGATATTTTTTAGAAATCCGAGCTCAGCTGTAGTTAAGGTTTGTTAGTATTGAAAAAATTTCACCCTTGGTGGGATCGTACATACCTAGTAAAAAGTACACTTCAAAGAAGTGATAAAAATGTAGAGTTAGCGAGCCGGAAGAAGTGCAAATGTGGATCATTTCTATAAATGTTTACATAGTGTTGTCATTGCAAGAAGTTCTATTTTTCGATTCCTATTCACTGAATTGGGAGCGATATTAGGAAATATTTAATTTTTGGCGTTCTATAACAATTTTTCTCTCTTAAGGGTAAAACATTACCCATTTTCGCAATTTCTTTCTTATTATACGAATGTCAGGACAAAACAGTGTTTTTATGTAAATTTCAGTTAATAACTATAAAATTTTAGACCAAAAATTTTTAAATAAATTTCTATGACAAAAAACGATTTTATAAAAAGCATTAAGATTTTTTTTTCTAAAACTATAAGGGAATTAAAAATGTTTGTTTAAGACAAAAAATGAGGTTATTGAAAAGAGTTTAAATAAATAATGATGATTTTTTTAATAATTAATAACTAAATTCTTATTAAAGTCGAAATAAGGATACAGTTTGTTACATTCATCACATAATTTATGGAAAAAATCATCAATTGGCATAGTTTAAAGTATAATAGTCAATGCTCAAAGGATTATAATGTCTAGTTGGACGACAAGTAATGGTAAAATTTATCAGTTTCAGCAGGAAGGTAACCTTCAGCATTTGACGACGATTTTTTAAAGTAGGTAATTTTATTAGCGCCAGACGTTTTTCGTAAGAGGGGATCCCAACATAAGCCACGAAGACAAAATAATAAAAATTGAACTTGAACAGTTAGAGGTCGATAAGTGCTTACCCATAACTCAAGATTTTGATTAGAAAATTTCAAATTCAGATTGTTATTATACTCGACAATACCTTCCATAGAAAATGGTAACACGTCACATGTATTTTTTTCACACAGTGGTATCAATGTATCAGAGGTTAAATGATTAATATCAGCTTTCAAAAATTGTTGCTGTTCAATATTGTTGTGTTAGAGGACTCAATTACAGATAGAAGATCGTTAATGCATAGGAGCATGCCGTGTGGCACACATGATACAACGTCTATGTAGTTGGAAAAAGTATTGCGGAACTCTTATTTATCTTTTAAATAATATGAAATCCTTGACGACGTAATTTATAAACGAGAAGACTATGATTAACTTTATCGTAAGCCTAACTGAAATTAAAATACATATATATACATATATATAACATCAGTTTGTTTGACAGCGAGAACCCCATCATTTACAGGTTACTTATACCCAACAAGTTTTCAAAAATATCATTTGTTTTTTTAAGTGCTATTTGAATGCGAAAAACTTTAATACATTTAAAATACATAAATATGAATTCCCAATAGTTTCATGTCATGAGTTAAATAAATAGCAAAAAATGCATTCTGATGCTCTCTTTTCATACTGCTGTAAATACATTTTGAAATAAGTTCGAATTTAAATATTACTCTTCAATTCTTTATTTCATTTTATAATAAACAAAAGCTGATTTTATTCGTTCGCGAGGAGGATAAAAAATATCAAGAACTAAATACATACAAAATTCTTTTCCGAATTATATTTTGTGATCGTAAAAGAGCGAATGCAAAAGAAAAATTCTTATAAACATTTGAGTTAGGCATGTTGAGTTCTTTTTGCCTGTTGTTTGGTCTACAATATCATATCCTGTGCTGAGAAAGAAAGAAGACTCGAATTAAAACGGTATAAATAAATGACCCTTTTGTGTTTATTTGTTTGTACCTTATAGGAGTCCAGACCTCTAGACGGATTTTCTTGAAATTTTCACAACATTGAATTATGGACTATTGACTTTCAACCACGCCTGCTCTTGCGTCCACTTTCTTAAGTTATGTTCATCCTTCCAGATAATTATTTATTTCAGATGCTTTTTGTAAAGGTCTAATATTTTTTTTTTAATATGAACCTATGCACTGAAAGGGAAATCATTCATTCAGAAAATGAAACGGTTTTATTAAATGTTCTGCACTACATTAATGAAACTTTTCATTAATACAATGAAAAATTTCATTGTATGCATGAAATCTTTCAATCTCTGCTCTTCATGTGTTCTTCATAGTTCATTGTATTAATGAAAATCGTTACATTGTTTAAACGAATTTTCTTTTTGGCGAATTTGGGGCAAATATAAATAAGTTCCACAAATTTTGTCTTCTTATTGTATACAGTTTGTCAAACATAAATAAATCAAAATTTATTTTGTTAAAAAATAATTTCTATTTCTTATTTTTCTAATCCCTTTTTATTTCAAAGCAGTATGGTCGTCATAAATGCAATGAAATCATTTCATTTATATAATGTAATATTCTTCATTGTATAGCAGATATCTCTCTCTTTCTCTTTTTTTATCTATTCACGTTCCTCACCTCTATACAAACCCAAGAAGGTTGTGCCAAACATCTTATGAAGATGCTTGTTTTGTTAAGATTTTTATTTGATTCTTTTAAACTTATGTTTGTGTATTGTAATTCTAAACAACATGTTAAGAGTTTTACTATAAACATGTAAGTTTTTCAGCTTACTTAAAACATTATTTGGGTTAAACTCTACTGATGAGTTCCTTAAATTTTAAATGTTTTACGTTAATAAATACATACACATGCGCATATATTAAGTACATATGTATTTGTATATATTAAATTAAATTAAACAAAATCTATATATCTTTTATTAAGTAGGTGGTTTCGAAGGGATTATATTTCATTATATTTATGAAATTTTCTTTGTGTTAATGAATAAACTTCATTTAAAGTATGTAAAAACTTCATTAAATCAATGAAAAAACTACATTATATTTATGAAAAAGTTTCATTGGACTAATGAAATAGTTTCATTCTATTTATGACATAGCCGCCAAAATTAACTTCACAAATACAATGAATCATTTTTCATTGATCCAATGAAGGGCTTCATTAGCTGAGTTTTAATGAAACATTTCATTAATAGAATGAAGAATTTCATTGTCTGAATGAAGGTTTTCCTTTCAGTGTGTATGTATATCATTTTTTTTCTAATACAACAACACAACTTCTACGCAGGGCTGTCAGATATGGCGATTTCTCGCCAAACGTGGCGATTTTTCAACTTGTTTGGCGTCCGAATTTTTGGTTTGGTGACATGGCGATTTTTCTAGTGATAAATAAATTCGTTGGCGGTTATTATGGCTATTTTTTTAACAAAATTGAACTTCCAAATTTTTCTAATTCAGGAAAATTAGTTTGTTGAAGGAGTAGTTTCAAAAATAAATCTTACCAAAACTCGTCCGCAAGAAATTAAAACAATTTAATTTTGATAATTTTTCTTCTTTTAATTATAGTCATTAATGTGTTTTGAATTTGGATGAGAAAAATTTATAAGAAATAATTTTTGGCGATTTTAATTCCAGTTTTGGCGATTTTCTGATAAATTTTGATACAATCATTTTATGAAAATGTATATTAATAAAGTGTTATATAAAAACAAACTTATTATCAAATATATATGAAGAAAAACTGTGTAAAACTGATTTTTGGCGACTTTTGGCGCAAAGGTCGAAAAAAATCTGACAACCCTTCTTCTACGCTTTTTCAAATAAAGGTTCAGTTAGCCGACTGTAATGTAATGTAACTGCAACAGTAAGAAATAGCTGATCGATTTTGTTATGTGAAAAGTAATGAAAATGGTTAAAGAGATGTAATGTAACGTAACCTACTTTTCATATAAATTTATTTTTTTCAAATTTATTTTTTGTTATTTGTTTCGTTAATAAGAAATCATAATTAATTGCGTGTTCGTTTTTTGCCTTTTATCGTCATAACTTAATACGGTATTTATCCTTATTTTAAGTCTTATATTATTTATATCTCGCATGTATGCAAGTATTTACATAAGAAAATTTAAAATTTTAGCATTTTTTCCTGACAAAAACAAACTATATCATCTTGGGGGTTGCACGGATATTGTTTTTCTTCAGCCACAATCACCTTCATTGGCATAAATTGTTTTGTCAGAACACAATTTCGATGTTTATAATATTTTGTTTTTTTTTTTAATCTCTCTAAGATCTGTTACTTAAGAAAATGTTTCTTAAAAATTAGTTGGAATATTGTCAATACCTATATCTACATGATAGGTCAAAACAAAAATTTGAAAAATTTTAATACTGAGACCGCAACTTCAAAAATAACTACATACATAGTTTTGGCTCTCCTGAAAAATTAAATTTTTGGACATACGCTGCTATTAATGAAAACCACAGATAGATATTTATTGAAAGTAGAATTCATAATTTTCAAAACATTAAAAACATGAAATCTTATTATTGGTCGGAAAATAATCAAAATTATGACAAAATCATCATTATGGCAGCACTGCATAGATATTTGTATGTTTTTGATGACGTCGTTACAGTAGAAAATATAATCGCTATCCTGCTGCGCCATCTGTTAATTTGCTTCATGATTATAGCAAATCCAAGCTCCATGTACTTACTCGCATTGCATTTTTCATTTGGCTTTGCTAAGCAGATTATTATAACGTTTGCTACCGGCATCTATGAGTCAAAGAAAAAACTCTACTTATTCTCTTTGGTTTAATGGGTGCTGTGTCTTAGAAAGAGTCAGTTTGAATCAGCTAAATTAATTATATTAAAATTTAAAAAATTACAATTTCCGTGCTGAATAAAAAACGCATAACATTTAAGATTTAGCAATTCATTATTAACTACGCAGTGGTAAAAATATACAGTACGTAATCGATGATATCAGTAATACTTAGTAGCAGTCAGTGGTGATTCGTTCGCTTATTTTGCTATTTAGATTACACTTCGGCCTGACAAAGAGCCGTTCAAAAATTGATTTGTCGGACACCTTTAGAACATATTTTAATATATTTAAAAGTCTGACAGTCATTATAGACAAATCAAGAATAATTTTGAAGCCGGAACTGAACATTTATGATTTTCCAAATTATCTAGAATTGCAGAATGAGTGCAAGTACAAAAAATCGTTGCGGTGGCAGAGAGCGGCGTTTTAATCATTTTCATTGCCACTGTTGTGGCCCGTTACGTGTCAGGCCTTTTTGACTAACGTGGCAGTGACTATGAAAGTGTTAATGACTAATGATGATTTTTTTATGGTTTGGCGTTTATTCAAAAACTTTTGAAAAAAGCACTTGTAGAATTTGGTACCGTTCGGCCACTTGTTTATTTTGTAGCAACAATAATAAAAAAAACTACGTGTAAAAAAAGTGCTTAAGTCGGGGCAACCTGAGTTAATAGGTTAATTTAGCTTTTACCTTAGTATATTTTAAGCAGCTCTGTATTGGAGAACAGCTCTCGCGTCATCGTAATTATTTCTTCGAGAGTTTTTCGTCTCGCTCGCGCTGGTTGACTGATCTGCCACGGATAACGGTATAATCTAGCGGTTCTTTTATGGAACTTCTGTAACGACCGCGTTGCTATTTCCTATGTGTAGGCATAGGTCGTGTACAGTCAGTCACAAAATCTTTTTAAAATACTGTTAATAACATCTTGGGCATATGGTCTAGTTACCCCGCCCACCATTTTATACAAATAACAAATAAATAAATAAATAAATATTTTAAATCAAATGCAATATATCTGTGACAATAAGGAAAAAGTGCGTTAGTCATATTTTATTATTTTGCAGGAGAGCACTTTTAAGCATTCTAGTCGATTCTTATAAATTTATTTCTTTTACAGTTAAATTGGAAAATTCTCTGTTAAACTTCATTTTTTAATCAAACATCGTTCTACACATCATAAGTACATAATACATTTAAGTTGAAATATACGAAAGTATAATCTAGATTAAGCTACTACTCCAAATGAGAATAGAGGCCTAAAAAAAGATAAGTCGCAACTTCCTTGACCACGGATACTTTCGAATATGCAGATTATGAAGGTATCATTAACTCAAAATCAGCTTATGTCAAATTAAGCCCTTTTTCATTTTTACCACAGATATGTAGTGCGTAGAACGATGTTTTCCTAACCACCGAATTTCCCATTTTAACGGTAAATAAGATAAATTTCTAAAAATTTTAAGTTTAAAAGTTCTCAGTAAAATGTGACTTAAGCACTTTTTCCTCATTAGCACAGACATTATTCTTATTACATAACGGACGGTATTTTGACGCAGATAAAGAAAACTTCCCACTTCCTTATGATTTTCTAGGTATATTATAAAATTATCTTACTAAAGCATTTATAACTATTTTTTTCCAGATTTCAATCATTTTGAAGCAATTTTTGCTGAAAAGCAAACATTCTTCATCTGAATTGGACAAAACTTGAGGATATATTACCTACTTATATAAACTTAAATTTAAAAGAAGTCAGAGTCATAAAAGATTTTGTATATGAAAATATATACTTAGGTACACAGAGAAAACAGATTAGTTGTGGCAACCGAATTTGTTGCCAATTGAATTTTGGCGGTTGCAGCAACTATCATAGAATTCTGCTATAGCGACTGAAATTTTCTTGTGGTACCACTATATTTTAATTATAACCCTCAACCCAATAGTTGCAGCAACAGAAAAAATTGGTTGACAGTATGGAATTTGAAATAAATGTTATTCTTGCTACCGAAAATTTGGTTTAATATAATTAAAACAATATCATAATTGGTACCTGTAAAAGAAAAATTGGGCTTCCTTGCTGAAATAAAAATAAACAATAAACGCAAATAAAAATACACAATTTAAGAAATTTATTATTTGACATATTGTCATAAGTTTATTTTAATTGAAATTTATTTCCTAATGGCGAAGCATGTCTATATACATTTCTTCAACCACACATTTTGAAAAGCCACAAACCTGTTATCTTATGCACAGACTTTCAAAACCCATTTGAGAATTCACAAATCATAATATCTTTCAAAGTCACAAAAGTTAATTTTTTAATTTGCTGCTATAAACTATGATAGTAAACACAACCTCTAGTTAGTTGCAGCAACTGATTGAAAGTTTTTATTTTAAGTGTAATATAGAATGACAATTTTTTAGTTGGTAATACCAAAAGTTGGTAGTAAAATCCAACTCCTGATATTTTATTCGGTTGTGCTAATCAATCAGTTAACTAGTTATGACAAAAGCATACGCTCGGTTGATGCAATCAATTTAAGTATTGTCACAATCATATCTTTGTTACAATTATGCCTTTAGCGCAATGAACATGGATTGTTTTTTGGATTAACAGAAAATTTATAGCGTGAACTGAAATATACATAGTTAATGCAAATGATATTTTATTGGACTAACCGTTTTCCAACTAATCTTTTTCTGGGTGTGTTATCTTATGCACAGACTTTCAAAAACCATTTGAGAATTCACAAATCATAATATCTTTGAAAGTCACAAAAGTTAATTTTTTAATTTGCTGCTATAAACTATGAGAGTAAACTCAACCTGTAGTTAGTTGCAGCATTTGATTGAAAGTTTTTATTTTAATTTTAATATAGAACGACAATTTTTTAGTTGGTAATATCAAAAGTTGGTAAAATCCAATTCGTAATATTTTATTCGGTTGGGTTAACCAATCAGTTAATTAGTCATGACAAAAGCATACGCTCGGTTGATGCAATCAATTTAAGTATTGTCACAATCATATCATTGTTATAATTATGCTCTTATGGCAATGAACATGGATTGTTTTTTGGATTAACAGAAAATTGATAGCGTGAACTGAAATATAGTTAATGCAAATGATATTTTATTGGACTAACCGTTTTCCAACCAATCTTTTTTCTGGGTGTATGTATGCAAATAATAAAAACTATTCATTCGTTAAAAACTCTTGATTTTATTGGGGTTAAATATATTGTAGTGAAACTGAATGAAGAAAACAGTAACTTCTATTGATTCGATAGGTTATTTTTTGTCTGTCAAAATAAGGGAAAAGCAGTAGTTTTTACAGTTATGTGTAGTAAATATATGTAAAGCGGCCCATACACTACAACAGCATGCACGCACAATCAAGCGATTGAGTATTCATGCTCGAACCACACTATATACCAGCAAGCTGGTACAATATTCATTTCTTTCAAAATTGCGGGAAGGGTGGTTTTGAATAGTGACACAGTTTTTTCTGCAATTATTATTGGTATGATGTTAAAATTAGCAGATATGAAATAACTTCTTAATCAGGCTGAAGTTCAGTAATTTCAATTCTTATTGAAGGAAATATTTTTATTAATTAATGTGAGTTTCTAAAGAGAAGAAAACTTAAAGGCCTGACCCACGTTATCGACAACGTTCGACTTGTCGCACACTTACATTTAAAACAACAACAAAATATTAAAATTTGTTTTTGTTTTGAATGTAAGTGTGTGACATGTCGAACGTTGTCGGTATCGTGGGTTTGGCCCTAAACTAGACTTTATTAGCTGGGGGAAATACCGATATTTTTCTATTCAGCCGCGCACTTCATCAGCACACATGTTTATCTAGTGGGGTAGTGATCATCAGCTATTTAACGAAAAATTTTCAATGAAATGGAATATGAGAAATGATTATTGTGTATACAATTATTGATTTACCTTTGGTAAATACATTTGTAAGTATCACTATTCATTTTCTATTTTTCCATTTTTCATTTTGATTTCAGCAAAATATCAAACTCTACTTGACATGGCTACAGCGAACCGTACAATCGCACAAAACGCCCATACAAGACCAAACCGCTGGCACATACAATTGATTATTCATGCATGTTGTTGTAGTGTATGAGTCCCTTAAGCTAAAACAACTGAAAAATACAGTCATAGGCTGTAAAAAAAATATAAAAAAACAGTAGTTTTAAATGATGGTTAAATTGTTTTTTGTATTTTAAAATAACTGAAAAAATCGTTTGATTCAAATGAAATGTTAGTAATCCGGTTTTTAACTGAAAATACTATTGTTTGAAATGATTTTTTAACTGAATTTGCCTACATATCATTTTGAGTGTACTTTTATATTAGTCTTTTGCTTAAGCCATTTAGGACGAGATTGTAAACGCTTTAAATATTCGCCGCTTCATCTCTTCCAAAAAAAAATTCGTTCAAAGTTTTCCATTGCTTTCCATCTAGATATGTAATTGATATGTTTATCCAACAAAGTATATTCTTGAAGACAAACTATGGTTCTCCAATCAAAAAAGGGCAGATGTAATTGCATCATTGTTACTTGGATCAGTAGAAAGTCTACATAGGAGACGCGAAGTTAGTAGGCATGCTTCTATCTGGCATAGCAAAGTTGAAAGCTCCTCAAAACTTAAGAGATGACTTGAAAGAGTTCTTTTAAGATGGTGTTTCGTAGACTTAACACCAGATTCCCATAATCCACCAAAATGCGGTATAAAGTGCCAATCACTTCCTGAAGTAGACAAGTCATCACGAAGGTCTGCAGGCAAAGAATTTTGGCTTCTTTGGTGAATAAGTTGTAGTTCCTTCAAGCTACGAATCTACGGAATGCTGCCAAAAATCCGTTTGTAGTCAAATCGGAGGCGACTCTTAAGTGAATCAATCGCCTTAGTAACAATGCAAATGCAAACACATACATAAATATATAGCCCTTCGATGTGGCGGCTGAACGTAGTTTCGAACTCTTTACAGATATTGGTCCTGCAAAATCCACGCCACTGTGCTTAAATAGTCTGGTGATATTTTATTGCACGGATAGTAAATTTCTCATTACTTGCTCTGAAGCTCTAGCAGTGTACATGAATCAGCGAATACAGCGATTACAGTTAAAATTCTTTTAGCTATTCGATTACCTGCTATAATCCAATATTATTATTAATTGAAGGATCTTATATATAAATTTAAAATGTACTAGACCAAAATCCAAGTTAAGGTTTTGTTTCAAAAAAAAATCGAACATGGAGGAGATCAGTTAAACTAGGCCCCGATTACGGCTTACAACACGCAAATGTTGTGTTGTCTCTCCTACAACACCACATTAATCCTTTTAGCGATTATGGTTTACAACATCTAGGTGTTGTGTGTGTCACAGAATTGCATTTTAATGGTAGCAGATATTTCCGTAAAAATTAATACTTGCTTGTGTATGTATGTATAATTTTTCAGAAATACGTATGTATGATAAAAAACAGTTTGAAATAAAACAGTTGTTATTCAACTCGTTGTAGAAATATACTATAAGAAAAATAGAAACATAGTACTAAATTAAAAAAAGTATTAACAATTTTGGATATAAACGTGGATCCATATTTTGATGACGATGATAGCTATAAGCTACTAGACTATCACAAATTTATATTTAGTCTAATTGTAAAACGCACTAAAAGCACTAAATTCATAGTTAAAAAATTCAGTAAAGTGCGACTCTGACTCGCGCACGAAGGGTTCCGTACGAACACTAGATATGTAGTTTAATACAAACTTCATCCTATATAATATATAGTCTTGACATTTTTTTCGTTTTTGTGATCTTTTCGGTTTTTTTTTGGTTTTGGCGGTTTTTGTGTTTTTTTTCAGTTTTGGCGATTTTTTTAAGTTTTGGCTCTTTTTTTAGTTTTAGCACTTTATTTTCTTGTTTTGGCGATTTTTTCGGTTTTGGCGTTTTTTCATTTTGGCGATTTTTTTTATTTTTGGCGATTTTTTTCATTTCTTGCGATTTTTTTTATTCAAACTTTTTTTTAGTTTTAGCGACATTTACGCGTTTTGGCGATTTTTTTAGGTTTTTGGGGTTTTTTTTCATTTTGGCGATTTTTTCGAATTTGGCGATTTATTTTAGTGTTAGAATTTTTTTTTTAATTTTGGCGATTTTTTCGTTTTGGCGATTTTTTTTAATTTTTGGCGATGTTTTTTTGGTTTGCCGATTTTATAATTTTCGGTTTTTTTAGTTTTACCGTTTTTGAAAATTTCAAGTGTTTGCCTCTTACGGTTTCCAAGATATAGCAAATTGTCAAAATTACATAGTCAAAATTGTATTAACTGATAGACCACCCTTTAATTTTAATTTTTTAAATTTTAGTGTTAATTGTTGTAGTCTGTATAAAAATACACTAATTTTACAAATTTCAAGTTTCAATAAACAATTGTATGTATATTACATGGGATTTTAACATTTTTCGTTGCACGTTTTGGAACACCCTTTAGTTTTTAATTCTCATGTATTTGTTGTTGTAGCGGCCAAGGTTCTACATACTGTGTCCAAATTTCAGGTCCGTAGCTCTTACGGTTCCTGAGAAAATACCGTGTGACGAACAGACGGACAGACGGACAGCGTAGCGAAAACAATAGGGTTCCTTTTCACCTTTGGTGTACGGAACCCTAAAAGGCACCAATTTAGTGCCTTTAAAAAAAAGCACCAACTTGAAAAAATGCGCACTGTTATGACTTAAAAAGCACTAAGTCTAGTGCTAATGGCACTAAATTGGCATCACTGCTTAAAACTGCTAAGTTGCTTTACCTATTGTACTCGTAATTATTTTCTACCTCTCGCACAAGGAACCAAAAATAGTCGCCCATCATCGCCTCATCATACGCCCCTTGATACCAACGTTCCATTTCTTGTATTTGTTGGTGATAACGCTCACCATGCCCGTCGCTTTCATCGTCAAGGTTATTTGGGAAGAAATATAAGTGTAAATGCAGAAGGTGTACTTTTAAAGACACATTAATTAGCTCCTTGTTTAAGAAAGACATAAAAATGAATGTTAGCATAATTAAAAACAAAATCGTGTTAAAAACTTTAGCAATTTTTTCTTAATTTTTTAACATGTCTTGAATTATATCTTTATAATTTGGGCTCCTGAAATTTGCTAGAAAGCCTGATACAACTAAACCAAATGATTTTCGAATCAAATTTGGAATCTTTAAGTAGCTAAGTTATTTGTAGTATTCATATGATTCTTTAACATTAACTGCGTACGCCACTGGAATTTACGGCTTTTTATTAGCTTTGTGCAACAAAACTGCTTTTAAGCTCAACTTGCTGCTGTCGATAAATAAGTGACACTCCTTTGGATTGTATGTCTCCCCAAATTGATTGTCTTGGCAATAGCAAATATTGTCTTTTTCTGAAAAATAATCGGAAAAACTTTCATGTCACTTTCTATAATACAAAATTCTTATGTCAGATGTCACAAAACTACGTTTCTTCATTCATTCGTGATGCTAACAACTCTGCCTTTGTTCGGTCATTGAGCTCAGCTTGTGTGATAGTGTTTTCACACTGATATAGTTTTAATAAAAGTTGGTTTTAACGTTTTATTTGTGCATTTTTAATATACAATAACTTGATTTCCAAGCACTTCTTCACTTTGTATTACTAGTTCCATAATTTTGAAATATTTATTTACAAAATATAAAATAATTTCCATTTTACAACGCATTTTAAAATTTCCGAGTTTTTCATACAAACAAAAACAGTCAAATATAAGTATTATAAAAAGCAGAAAAAATACAACAACAATTACACGTATTTCTGGAGGGGATTTATTTTATTTTTGAGCAAAGTTATTAGACAGTCTGTGAGTTAAAACCTGAATTTAACAAACTTGCAGTGTGAATGCAAAATCAGCTGTTTATGCTTTTAATGTTAAAGACCAGGTTTTAACTTTCAGTGTGAAAACACTATGAGAGGTTTTATTGATTTTTTCTTCTCCTTCCACTTCGGACATAGAGTATATTAGACTTCATTCATATGAGTTGGTTTTGTAAATAAGTTGACATCTACATACTCCACAGATTTATGGCGTCCATTCCGCTTTACTTTGAGTAAGCAAAAATAACAGTTCGTAGACTCACGCCAAATTACTGGAAAATCAAATGTCTTATAGTGAAGTAGCTTAATATTTAGAAGGCATACTTTTTAAACGCAAAATTAAAAAATGAATACTTACTTTGCGCCCAACATCCACATATTTAAACGAGTTTTGCAGGAATTGCATATAGTATTTGGGATCCAAGATTTCAAAATGTTTTCCAGATTGACTTTAAAATACAGCCAAAATGCATTTTTTAATTGGCTTGAAAATTATTGACGGGTGCGCGAAAATTTATCCAATCCGATCAGCAAAAAAGAACAAGTTTTGCACTATGCATTTTATTTTTGTTAATATGAATTCTGCGTTTACGGATAATCAAAACGTTAAGCAAACAATTTAAACTGTGAACTGTCAATGTTTATACTTCCTTTGGGTTTTTGATTTAAAAAAAAAATCCCCCGAAAAGTGAGTTAATTCACTAAATCTTCTGTAGCTTTGTCCTTTTTTGCACCAATCTGGACCTTGTACGGTGCAAAATATTTGTATTAAAATAAGCTAATGTTCTATGTAAAATAAATCTTGAAATTTTTAATTTTTTGGTCAAAAAAGGAAAACTTAAAAACAGCAAAATTGCAAAAAAAATCATCAAATTTTTAATGAAGTTTGAAATTTTGTCCACTGTACCTCCATCATTTCTTGACTAACCTAGACATGCGGTGTATGTTTATTTTAGTAATTTTACTATTTTTTAACAAAAAAACATGTATAAACCGACGAACATTTTTGAAGATATTTGCATTTAAGCCACATCATCTTTTTTAAAAACCCAAATAACGGTAATTTGGCTATATCTCGTAAACTGTTCTACTTTCGACGATTTTGAATTCAGCGAACAATTCTATATAAGGATTTCGTTTCAGATACATTTGGTAAAAAAAAACTGTCACATAGTGTTATTTGATAAATTTTAAAACAAATAAAATAAAACTAAAGGTTGTCGAAATGGAATTCCCAGATCTTAATCTTTTATTAACGCATAAACTTTTATGCTTTTATAAATATGTAACAATAAAAATATTTTTAAGTTAAAAACTAAAAAAATTATGATATTAATATAGTTTTGGCTCTTTATTCTTAGTTTTTTGATGAAATATGTATATCTATATTCTTCTATATTGTTGGGCCGATTTTCACATTTTTTTTTTTTTTTTTTTTGATGATTTTTAATTTGAACAATCTTGCAAAATGTTCTTAGGCTTTAAAGTTTTTAAGATAGTTCCAATAAATGATTATGTTAAAGAAGAATTTTTTTTAATACACTATTCGTGAAGAAATAATCGTACTTACACACATAAATACATACCTATATATATACACACACACACATACATACCTTAATATATACAAACGGCCATATTCTAAAAAAAATTAATTTGTATTTTAAGTGCGCTTCAGTTAAAATTTATTTAAACATACACTTCAAACCCAAATTAATTTTATAGAATACGGCACTAATTCTTTAATAAATTCACTTTAAACAATGTTTCCAACTGTGTTTACTGATGGCACAGAAGAATTGATTCTAGCGGCGGCAGCTGCCGCCATATACGTACCATAGTACCGACCAAATAAATTATGAGCTTCTGTATTGATCGTTGGTAGTTGATGATGACAATGTGCACTGGGATACTGAGTGTCATTGGCATGTTCAATTAGCTGATTAGTGTTGGCTATATAATGTTGAACAGTTGTTGGCGGCGGATTAACTTTTGTTGCGTGTGTCAGCAACGGACTGGATGTGCCATTAAATAAATTGGAGTTATTTTGTTTATCAGTATTAAGATGTATTTCATCTTTGCTGCTATTATTGTTATGATTGTTGTTGCTGTTGTGCGAAACTGTACTAAATTCAGTTTCGTTTTCTCCATTGGTACTTCCAGGATCATCGTAAGCTTCCGGCTCATTCGGTTCTTCTTCACCATCATCTTCAGGCTCAAAATCGTGCATCCTTAACATTGTTTGATCTGTCGTTATATTAATTTTCGAAATTTTGCAATGACTAGGTTTCAAACTCAAATAATGTTCGGTGTGAAATTTTTGTACATATTCGGCAGCGCCATTATCATCGTTGTGGCTTTGAGGGCGACCATGGCTGTTACTATTACTATCCACTTCATCATCGTGCTCATCATAATCATTTTCTAAGTCCTCATCTTCACTCGCCTCCACAACATCAATGTCCTCGATATCCAATTCATTAGGAGTTTGATTGGCATCATCGTTAAAGGAGGAAGGATGTGTCACCGCATTCGTTTCGTTTTCTTCATACGCATGTTTTCGCATACATTCTTGTTGCTGTTGTTGGAGCTCCCGTTTGCTGGAATAGTCTGGAGCCAGGAGGGATGCCACATCAAATTGTCTCTTACGCTTTTGAGAAAATAGCTCGTTAATTACATTGGAATGAATATTAGTGGCATTAATACATGACTGAGTGGAAAGTAGGCTTGCTGGCTGCATTATGGAAGTTTCTGGTGGCGAGTGGAGCTGTTGAAGGGAAGTGGTAGCCACTAATTGTTGTTGATGTAATTGTTGCTGATGCTGATGTTGTTGCGTATTACCACTATGGCACAAGGCTGCTGCTGCAGCAGCTGCTACATAATGTTGTGGTCTGTATGTAAATATTTGACCCATATAAGAGGCGGCCGTACCGTTTGTGACATGAAGCGGAGGATGTTGGCGATGATGCTGGTGGTGTGTAAAACGCCAGCCAAAGGACTGAGCTGCCAAGTGTTGGGCCGCTGTAATAGTATTGCTACCAATCACAATGTGCTGAAATGAAGGAGGAGAGGGTGACGTCAAATCCATTGGTGGCGGTGGACTAGGTGAATCAGTACCGTTGTCATCAACAGCCAAGCCCATATGCTTGCGCACCTTGCGTTGAGCCTTTCGTCGACGAAAGTCCCCTTTGCGAAAGTCCTCCATATTAGCAGGATGTATAGCCCAGTAATGGCCCTTGCCATTAGCGCTGCGCCCGGATTTAATAAAACAATCATTAAGAGACAAATTGTGACGTATAGAATTACGCCAGCCGGGACCACGTGTACGAAAGTAGGGATAGTTATCAAGAATATACTGATATATGTCAGACAACACTAACTTTGTCTCAGCACTACTTAAAATGGCCATCGCTATTAAACCAATGTAACTATGTTGTGGCTTTGGTTCTTCCTGTTGGAAAATGCGTTGGGGAAACAATGATATAGAGGCCATTGCCAAACGATTGCTGGAGGGGCATTGACCCAACATGTCTTGTGTCCGGCCAATGAGACGTCCCGCTGTTGTGGAGCATAAATAAGAGGTTGTTGGTGGTGGTGGAGGAGGCACTTGCCTTGTTGTATAGTTTGCAGTGTGAAGTGTAGGACAATTTATCGTAGCAGTTGATTCTGTTGTTGTTGACGCATATACGGCGGTCGCTGCCATCGCTGCGGCGGCTGTATATGGTGGTCCTCTTAAACGTTCCATGCTTAAAGCATAATTGTATAGCTGCAAGCGATATTTTTCCAAAGTTGCAGCAGTATCACACGTCGAAACACCGCTGCCAGCACCTTCTCCGCCATTTGAATCAGTTGATGTTATTGAGTTATTGTTGCTATAAACCAACATATTGCCGTTATTTGCCGCTGTTGTAGTTTGAGCAGCTGTGGTATTTGATGTTGTAACCATTATTGCATTAACATAATCAAAAGCTTCATACAGTTCAGTACCTACAGCTTCCTTTTTTCTGTTTTTCAATTACAGTTCAACTTCAAACGGATTTTATATTTGCCAATAATTTTGATTTTTAAAAGCAATGCCTTTTTGGATTATTGTTATTCCTGCATAAGGAGAGATAAAACAGCTCAATTAATTAATTTATTTTTTAAAGATATTTAAATATTTTTTCATCAAATCAAGAATATAAAGCGTGTAATGAAGATTTCAAGAGCAAGACTAAAGCCTGTTTAAAAGTGTTTAATCATAACGTGCCTTATATTCCTGCAGAAAATTGAACTGACATAAGATTAGTCACGTGGTCACTCCCCGAGTTATAGGGGCTAGTCCGAGTTCTAACACTTCCTATGAATCGGACCAGTCACTTTTACATGGGCATGGCCTAGGATGAGTTTAATTTATACTTTGTATGCACCTTGTTTGTGACTTGTCACTGAACTATATTCTAGAATAATATAGATTAAAAGGTCACTTTTTAAAAAATAACATATTTATTTTTATTTTTAAACGAAAAACATTTCATATTAAAAAAGTTAACAAAGGATGCTTCTTCTAGCTTAAATATAATAAACATTTATTTTTTATCAGTCTTTAAATTAAATTGACATTTTTATGCCTTTATGACTAATTAATGTTTATAAAAAAAAATCATTTAGAAGAATCATCATTAATGCAATCGGCGAAAAGAGGTATGATATGTTGACTGCGGGGATGGGTTATATGTATACACCTTTTTAGGGTTCCGTACACCAAAGGTGAAAAGGAACTCTATTGTTTTCGCTACGCTGCCCATCTGTCCGTCACACGGTATTTCCTCAGGAACCGTAAGAGCTACGGACCTGAAATTCGGACAGAGTATGTAGAACCTTGGCCGCTACAACAACAAATACATGAGAATTAAAAATTAAAGGGTGTTCCAAAACGAGCAACGAAAAATTTTAAAATCCCATGTAATATACATACAGTTGTATGTACTTATGTATATTTAAACTTGTAACAGATTAAAACAAATAACACTAAAATTTAAAAAAATTTAAATTAAAGGGTGGTCCATCAGTTAATGCAATTTTGACTATGTAATTTTGACAACTTGCTATATCTTGAAAACCGTGAGAGGCAAACACTTGAAATTTTCAAAAACGGTAAAACTAAAAAATCCGAAAATTATAAGATCGCCAAACCAAAAAAAAAATCGCTAAAAATGAAAAAAAATCGCCAAAATAAAAAAAATTCTAGCACTAACATAAACCACCAAATTCAAAAAAATCGCCCAAATGAAAAAAATCGCCAAAATAAAAAAAAACGACAAAAATCGAAAAAAAATCGCCAAAACGCGAAAAAGGCGACAAAACCAATATAATTTTTGATATGAAAAAAAAACATCTCCAAAATGAAAAAAATCGCAAAATTAAAAAAATCGCCAAATTAAAAAAACGCCAAAAACCGAAAAAAATCGCCAAAACGCGAAAAAGGCACTAAAAAATCGCCCAAATGAAAAAAACGCCAAAATGAAAAAAAATCGCCAAATTTAAAAAACGCCAAAAAACAAAAAAAAAAAAATCCAAAACTATAGGCTGAAGTTTGTATTAAATTACATATCTAGTGTTTGAACGGAACCCTTCGTGCGCGAGTCAGAGTCGCACTTTACTGAATTTATTTAACTTTAAGCACGTGTTACTCGAAGTACAATCGCCGTGCGACTGATTTGAAATTTATAACATTCAGAGATATTCAATATCTCCAGCTAGTGAGAAGAGCGTAGAGAAGAGAAGTACATTTTTAAAACCACAATCAATTCGAAAAGTGACGGGTAATTTTGACCCATCCCCCCGGCGCTGGGTGAAAAGTGTCATTCCGACACTTAACTGTAACAATGAAAACTTATAATTTTTTTATTGCTACAAATGCAATTATAGTTTATTTTTTTCTTTTTAAGCAGATATTTTTTGAAATTCGAACTGACAACCTCCTGCATGAAAAGCTTCCACCCTACCCACTCGACCACAGGTGCACTCATATTTCCAAAGTATAAACACGAGTTAAGCTTATGTTAATATCTAAGTATAGTTACGGGACTGGTTCCAGAGTGCCTTGGCGGTATCATTGGAGGGAACAATTAACATTATATTTATACTATTTGATAAGTCCTGGATTCAACCACATCGAACTTGTTCAGTGCCCTTTACTATAATAAATACTAGACCAAGTCGCAATGAAATTTACAAAAGATTGATACGAAATCAAAAAAGAGATCTACACAAAATTCTAAGAAACTAGGGGTCTAAAATCAAAACCTAGCTCCCACCGAGAGGCATCAAAATTCAAGCTCATCGTTGGGTAAAAACATTTCTAGCCAAATAATAAAAGTAAAATTAAAAAAAAATTCGCATCCGATTTTGATGAAATTTAGTACGAATGATGCCTCCGGCATAACTACCATTAGTGCAAAACCTTGAATCATTAAACGTTCCAGTTTGCGAAATATAGTGCGATTGTGAAATTTTCCCATTTTGAAGTCGCTATATTTCGCAAACTAAAACGTTTAATGATTCGAGAGGCCGGGGCTACGCCCATAAAGGTCAGAATTAAAAAAGATAATCTGAGGCGGTTAATGGAAGCTATTTTATTGAAATTTTGCATACATACTGCGATAATGCAAGGCTATAAATTTTTTGTTAAAAAGTGGGTGTTGACACGCCCATGCAATTTAAACCTCATTTTCATGTACTACGGCTCAGCATATTTAGATATACTTTTTATGTATGTATTATTATCCGTTTGGAACGAAACTTTACAAGAATAATAAGCACTGGCCGAAAAAAGTCTTAAGTTTGGAAAAGTGAGCAGGGTTACGCCCACAAAAATTAAAAACTAAAAGTTGCGCTACGGAGCTGAAATTTTATATACAAGTAGGTCTAGGTGAGAAACCAACTAGAAAAATCTGAAAACCCAAAAAACTTTACTAGAATGGGCGAAGCCGCGCTAATATTGCTTGGAACTAAAAACTTAATAATCAGCTTTTAACTCAAGCTATTTTAGTGAAACCTTGCATACACGTTTCACGATACAAGACTTTAAACAATCACCTTGAAAAGTGGGCATGATCACTTCCATAAAATGTTATTAGCCTTTTGTTTAATCTGCTTCGGTCTAGCACATTTTAGAAGAAAATTAGCATGAATTATAAACGCTGATAACAAAAAAATTGTGAGTTTAAGATAGTGTGAGGGGTAATGTTCACAAAGTTCATCAAAAAAATCGGAAGTTTCAATCAGGGAGCGGGAACAAGTACTTTAAACTCAAAATTAAGATCAATTTTATTGAAACTTTTCATACACATTGCACTTATCCAAAGTAAAAATTTCATGTTTTTAAAAGTGGCCGTGCCTACACCCATAAATCTTAGCTCTTTCTTTCATGTACTCCGGGTTATGCAGTTTTTAGTCTATTACTCATGTATTTTTCAATAGCTTTTTCCTACGAAACTTTACATGAGCCATAAACACTAGCAGATATAAAAGTCGGCGGGTCCAATCAATAAAAATTTTACGTAATATTATACTGTATGGAGCTGACATTTTGTAGACGAATAGTCCTAATTGATTTACTCAATCGGAAAATCCAAAAATTAAAGCACCAGCTACCTTATTGAAACTTTGCATGTACATTGGGCATATCCTTTTGATTTATGTACTTCGGCTAAGCAGACTTTAATATGTAAATATATTGAGAAAATAGGCGGGGTCATACCCAGTAAAATTTACGCTGTATTTTACATGTTTCTTTCCATACGACTCTTACCAAATTGCGTACACGCTGGCGACCCGTTGTAATGACACAATAGTGCATTTTTAAGGTCTACAATCCAACACCCATCACGCGCTTACCCATTATCTGGAAATTATGTGACACCCTTACGTTTACAAATTTGACTTGGTCAAAATTTATATATCACAACTTTTAATGGCCGAAATTTTGGATAGAAACTTGGCCTTTATTCACATTTATGTTTTTGTGAGGATAAAGTATTACATCACATACCAATATTACATTACATACCTGAAAACAAATTCAGCTACTCAAATAACACTATCTGTAATTTTTTAAGTCATGGAAATATAATAATATATACATAATAAAAAAGACCCGTGTCTCCCAGTTTTACCCCAAGTCACGTACTTTTTTATGGGCACCAAAGATTTGGGGCGTCGGTGTAATTTTTGGATTTTCTCAGGCTCATATCTGGCAAACTTTTCTGAATTTTGATTTACTCTTTGAGACAAAGTTATAGCTCTTGTCATAAAGAACAAAAATTCTGACAATATTAAATCAAAAAACTTCATCTTCTAGACAAAATCCCAAAAAAATTTAAAAAAATTTGATTTTTTACCTTTTTCCCCCTGTTCAGGTCCATAGGTAGCAAACCGTTTAAAATTCAGGGAAACAATCAACCACGAAAATGTGTCTCAATAAGCAACTTTCTTAAACATATGAACTTCCTAGGAATGGTTCTTAACAACATTTAGGTAGCGCTTAGGTATCCGCAAAAGTAAAAAATTTCCAAACAAATGAAATTAAAAAAATTTATTAGAAACTATTGTACCAAAGCTCGCCATGGGTTGATGGGGTTTCCGTTAGAAGATAATCAGTTATATTGAAGTTAAATGTCTGACTTATAAAAAATCGAATGATAAAAAATACAGTTTAACAATAGATGAGTGAACTAGTACTAGAGGTATGGGACATATAAATATCAATTTGCATATTTCAAAAAACAAATGTTATAGTCTGAAATTTTTAGAACATGTTACTTCAAAAACAAACAAAAACTCAAGACCTTGTGCGGCAAAGATTAATTGAGCTCCATTTCATTGGGATCGGATATTTGCGGCTTGAACTGCCACTGGAACAGCAGTGAATATCAAATTTGGATTAAAAAACTGAACAAAAGTGTAGTTATATTTGGCGCACAAAATCAATCTTGAAGTGATGGATGTAGTTTTTGAAAATAGTATTCATAAGCTAGAAAAAAAGCTTTCAAATTTTTATGTTAGAAGGATACAAATTCAAACAGTTTTGCTTTCGAATCGAATTACACAATAAACCCAACGCTCAGAATTAATAAATAGAAACCGAAACCGGTCGGTTAAAGGAAATTTTAAACCTTAATCGCGGTTTTTTAGCAATCTCTATATTATACCATGTTCACACTTATGGCCTTAAACGGGTTTAAGGCAAGTGTTTTAAAAAACTAAAAACAACCGTTCACATTACGTTTGAGATGTTTAAGGTTGACGTTTTGTCAATAAATTATTGTATTTGTAAAAAATTACGGACAATTATGCTTTTTTATTGGTTTATTATTTTCAAACAACAAATGTTCTTGTAAATATTTGAGTATTTTTGAACTAGTTACTTGTTTACCAAATAATTTTTGACGTGACGCCATTTAAAAACAACACAAAGTTGCCAGAGTTATCAAAAACGGACTGAAAATACTACATTTGCGTGTTTAAGGAAGTGTTTTAATCTTAAACACTTCATTTTAGATGTTTAACAAAACAAGTCAATGTATGGTAAAACATCTCAAAATCGTCATGTTTAAGCTCTTAAGCACGAATGAGGCGTTAAACACGTTTAAAACCATAAGTGCGAACATAGTATTAGACTATACTTGCATTTTGTCTTCTTTGTCGTGTGGCAAAGCACCGTTTTCATTAATTGTGCTTAAAATTAGAAAGTTTGAGAGTAAACTGTGCACCAAGCCTTGTACAATTTTATTAGCATATTTTGAAATATTCTATTTCACTTCAGAGCTTATTTTTTTAAATAATAGACTTCTTCCAGAAATTTCTTATTGAATTTTGGGCTTAGTGCCACCACCAAGAAATAAAAAGCACCAAAAATTTATTTATAAAAGCAGCGAGCACTCCAACTCACAGCGACACTCACAATTTAAAGACGAGAACTGGAAAATTAATTTAAAGTGGAGTTTTTTGTTTTTATCTTGTGAGGGCGAATTCGTTGTGAGATAGATATAATTGACGATAGTGCTCAATAATTTCAAGCAAGAACTGCTTATCTTTCTTATCGTAGGCGAAGGAGCGATTAAAGCCTGTCTGCTGCATCCTTCACGACATGGAAATGTTGACGGAGTCATTTACCAGTACAGTAATCGTCTTCTCGCTGCCATTCAGAGGCGAAAATGCGATAAATCTTTTGCATGTAATAATAAATTTCTTCCATTGTTACATTTCTTTTCGAGAATTCTTCATCATTCTCGTCTTTGTCTTCATTATCGATGCACAGTGGAGGATTTTGAAAAAAAAAGTGGAAATAATTCTGCCGTTTCTAAACGAGCCGTCCGATTGTTATGAAATTTTATTCTGCATTTAAGGAGGTGTTACTAAGCTTAGGTCTGGAATAACGATTACATAAGTGGGCGACCTCGGGTTAATGAAAAATTCAAACCGATGTCAAGCTGATGTTTTTGATCTGATAAAAAGACACTCATCAAAAAATGAAAGTCCAACTATTTCTTAGTTTTTGCAACAATGCGGTGGAAAAAAAACTTCTTCGGAACCAATAAGGAACATTAATAATTATCAGGAATAAACAAATACTGCGAAGACTTTTCAATTCCAATGCTGTCATTCCGAACTGCTTGCGAAACCAAAAATTTTCAAGCTATAAATACACTTTGGCATAAATCGTGCATGTGATGGTGCAGCAGGTAAACGAAATTGAGTAAAATCTGGTAAATGCTCTCCAATAAAATGAAGAGTTAACTGAAACAACTCTTTATCGTTCGCACGCATGTGACGACATTTTAACACATTCAGGCGAAAATTTTTTACGTATTCCACCTGCCATGACGTTAAATTCCGTAGAACTTCTTCGTCCAATGTCCCTTTTGTGAAGTTGCTAGCTGCAATGTTTTCCCAATACTTATTAAATCGGTTAAAGAGAAGAACTTTGTTTTTCCAAAACTCAGTTCAAACATTGACCTTACTAATAATTTGCTAATATAGTGGCGACATGAAAGAAAAAGAAGTTTTCGTCCCAACTTTTTCTTGAATAAATATGCACCGCCGTTACTAATCGAAGTATTAGTGGCTGTGGTATCACGAGATACAATACCTGTTTTCACTGGTAACAATAAATAATATTTGATAATGACACAAAGCACAAACTTCTATAAAAAATTTAATGTATTCGTACATAGTACGACAAATTTTAGTTTATAATATTTTGCAGAAAAATCTCTTAATGGCAAACAATCTAGAGACAAATTGTAGTCAAACTGTTCAAATGATTTTCATTTCGTCATCTCTTTTCGGTCTACACTTTTAAATATTTTTAATACACATAAATAACTTATTTCCATATGAAACTACAACAAAAAAGGTAACAAATACAGAGAAAGAAATGGTCTTGCTGAGGCTTATGAAAATATTTCTTCATACATGGATTTGACATCGTATAAGATTTGTCAGATATCGCACTCGTATTTTCAAAAGCATAATATTTAATTTTTTATTTAACCTACCTAAAGAAAATATTTTTTATAAAACAGCAGTTATCTAGGAACTAGACCGTTGGCCCATTCATTACATTTAAGGAATACTTTATTATACTTTGATATGGAGAGATAATTTTCGGACAAATATTTTATAGAAAAGTACTTTATCTTTTTTAATGTTAATGGTACAAGAAGTTTGTTTTATTTGTTTTTAAGTTCGGTACAAGAATTGAATTGAAATAATCTTTTTTAATTACTACAAACTAATATTTTTAGCCATTTGTTTAAATTTCGTTTAGGATTTGTGCATTTATTTATTTAATTTTTCGTATTTGTGTTCGTCTGAATTTGGCGAATACAAATATCTAAATATGGCCGAATATTCGGCAATTCAAATACGAACATTCGTACATCACTAGTATGTATGTATATGTATAAGA
Source organism: Tachina grossa (assembly GCA_949987645.1). NCBI lineage: Eukaryota > Metazoa > Arthropoda > Insecta > Diptera > Tachinidae > Tachina > Tachina grossa. Next base: position 3,549,304 of record OX465279.1, on the reverse strand, counting down.
AAAACTCCGCTAAGACGTCTGTTCACTATGAAGGTTCAATATACACATGTTTTTAAATATCTTCAGCGTCACGAGCATGACTCTAGCAAATGTAAACTTGCACCCATTTGCGACAAACCTTATTATTTCAAATTTTTTTACTAGCAGTGCAAAGAACGTCAGCACTTGAAACATTGAAATATAAATCCGCATTACAGATGCTGCAGTCGCAACGTGCACAGAGGAATGGCTGACAGCAACGGAATCAGCATCATCACTCTTTGGAATTGACTTCGCGACGAATTCTATTATGGTGGTCAATAATTAATTTGAATAGTTCTCGTTCATTATCTGTCATTAATGGAATATTACGCTCGTTTTACTGTAGCTGTTGCTTTTGTTGTTGTGTATCAGAGAAAGGCAATGAGTAGTGAAAAAGTGAGTAGAGTTGAATCATGACATCATAATTTATTGTACTTATTGCAATGTTGTCTATGAATCATATTCATTCGAAAGTTTGAAGTGCGCATCAAACTCATACTAAGCAACATTTATGACGTTGTTGATTTCGACTCTCCTTAATTCAATGCCTATGGACGATCCAACATAAGTACGAGTATGATTCACAATGCGAACTTCGCATACGAACATTAAAGTTCTCACTATAAGGTTATGTGTTTCTCTGTTGTTCTTTTTTTTCGTTTTTTTTTACAGGAATTGAAAAACAACCCTATTTATTACTATTGTATACAATTTTCAAACTGTTTAATGACTAAACTTTTAAATAAATATATATGCATGAATCAATGTAAGTAGTATAAGTATTTTCCTGAAATTAGAAATCAAACTGAGGTGATTTATGAGTGTGGTATGATCATAGTCGACGTCGCATTCATATTTATTTCATATGTATATATATATATATACGTATAAATCAATGTCATCGTGAGTATGCGTAAATCAGAGTAGTTGAGTTTAAATGATGTCTGCTCACTTATATTTAAAATTTCATGAGTCAGTATGAATAGCGAAAAAACTATTCTTCGCCGATCACTGTTGTGTATTACTTGTAGACATTCTTTTTAATTTTTGCCAATTATGCTGTCATTATTGAGTTTAAGTTGTGGATTCAGATAGTAGTAAACTGTTAAATGGCAGCAGGAAACTATGCGGTTTGGGCTATACAAATTAGATAATGGTTGTAATTTTTAGTTGTTTTTTATGGAAATTATTAAAATTTAAGCGCACTAATAATCCCAAATTAATATTTTACTTATTAAGTAAAATAATTTTTTTTATTAAAAATACATTGAAATTGATTATTGAGGGGTTTAGCCGGATCCTATGCCCATTTCACTGTTGCTAATGCAGATCATCAAGGAACCTTTACCCAAAGTTTCTTAGAACAACTAGAGTTATTATGTTATAAACTTTCATTTAAACAAATGAGAAGCTCAACAACAAACAACAAAGTTGAAACAAGAACTCAATAATCAACATTTTTTTTTATTTTCTTACTTTACCATTAATTTGGGATTATTAGTGCGTTTAAAAAATTTTAAACTTAAAGGTTGTAATTTTTGTTTTTGTTGATTCCACTGTAGTTTTATCAGGATTTCTGTCAAATTCGTTGTTGTTTCGTTTTGGGGATTGTCGTTCAGCCGCAGTTGCGATTCATCTTTACAAAGTATTGGCATACAGAAAATTTTAACTACAATAATTTTTTTTTAATTTGAAAATTTTACTTGTTTTATGGTTAAGCAATTGTCTATATGCATTTCGTTCCTGCTTTTGGACCTCGTCAGTAGACTTCAACCCAAAAATTTTTTTAATTTAGTTAACAAATTTCGTATGTTTATATAGTAAGACTCTTAATACTATATTGAGAATCACAATATACAAACAAAATAATTTTGAAAGCCGCAAACAAAAATCTTTACAAAACAAGCATCTTTATTCGATTGTGCATCTATTTTATTTTCCACCACAAAAACAAGTAAATTTTTCAAATTAAATAAATAAATACTTTAGTCAAATAAATATACTTCGGTATTTCAAATAATAATTTTTGAGTGATTTGTTCCAAATATAATGTTTTTTATCCGTTCATCATTGTATAATGTATACATACTTATATCTATGTATGTATGTATATGTACATATTTTTAATTAATATTAAATTAATTTTAAGAAGTAAATACATATTTAATTGACGCAAGAATTTGATTCACAATGAGTCGCTGTTTTTACTACAAAAAATTTTAAATCGATTTGCTTCTCGGTTTTGTAAACCTTTGAGGAAATTCCAGAGACCAGAAGCGTACACATTAAGTTGAGCCAAAAATATGAAAAGAATGGAAAGATCTGATATACCGTCCCTACCACGTCAAACTATCCAATATGCAAAATTGGTTTTTTAGATTCGTTATCTTGGTACCCTAATTTTAACGATATGCCTCGTTTCAAAATGCTGAAATTCTCACGGACGATAGAGAACTCAATAAGAAATATTTTAAGCCCAACACTTTTAAGAATACGATGACTTTAAATTTATAATTTATGGTTCTTCGCGCTCTTCTGAAAAGTTCAAATTTGCATATTGGATAGTTTGGCGTGGTAGGGACGATATATTCACAGTGTTTTTATGCAAGAGAAGAACACTATATTTAAAAAATATTTGGGTGGATTCAATAATCTAATGAAAAGATATAAGCAAATATCAGCGAGAAATGGACGCGACAAAAATAGAAGTTCTCTTTGTAGACAGCTCAGCGAAATTTGTGTTACCCTACGTCTCCACTAGCCAACAACTTGGACATGACATGGACATGACTCCGGCAGAGCAACTGTAAAAAATTCATCAAATTCTTTGTTGTGGTGAACACGTGCGATGTCCATGTTCAGGCATATCAAAGTGATTTGCGTTAGTGCAATAGAGATGGAGTATTTACCAATTTTGTTCTTTCTATTGCAAATGGTTGCGGACTGAGAATCTCATGGCGAACATTGTTCCTCAGACATATGTTCGGGCATACATGTCAGATCATGGACGAAAGTTGGACATGAGCGGTCTCCGTTAACCATTTGCGATGCCCGACATGATGCCCATACCAAGTTCATGGCTAGTGGAGACCGCTAGTTAATGAGTAGAAAATAGAAAAATTGCAAATTACAAAAATAAAATAATTAAGGAAGCGACTTCGACTCCTGTGACATCTACGACCGCTGAAGCTGGTTTAGCACAAGCAGCGCTACCGTTGTAAAATTTAAAAAAGTGGCACCAAAAGGTATTTAAAAAAAGGGAGCAACCTTAAAAACAAGAAAAATTTAAATAAATTTGCTTATTTTTAAAAACGTCAAGAATAAAAATCAGGTTTTGCATATTTAAAGACTAAAAAATACTATTTTGATGCATGTGATCAAATAAAGACACAAAATGTAAAAATAATTCATATAATCTGTGCTTATAACAATAAATTACTTAAATTTTCTGAAGAGACATACATAAGTATGTATAAATTTTTAAAGCTTTCTTGGCATTGGCACTTATTTACAAAAAAATAAACTAACTCAACTTATTTACTTTAGAGAAAATTTATTTAACTTTTGATAGATATCTTCACATTGAATTCTCAAGAAACAGGCACAAGACAATTCTGTAAATTTTTTGTACATTACATTTTTTAATTATCGGAAAAAGGTCGTTTTGAGAAATTTTTAATAGTTATTAAATTCCTATTTCTTGAAACTGTATATCTGTACTTTTGAATAGGTTCATCATTTGGAATCCAGTCTTCCAAATCACTTTGCTCTACAAACTTAGAGAAGAAAACACGGTATGACAAGTTTCAACTTCCAGCCCGTTAGATAATTTATTTTCTAATGATGCCAATTTAGAAAAAGAAGTGATAAGTGAAAGATATACTATGTATAAAGCAAATGTACATAGCTTTAGATATAAATTTGTATCCAAGCAATGTGAGAAATTGCTTCTTTTGGAACCAACATTTCAAGTTGAGATATTTCGAAAATTGCATCACAGCTTTCCTAATTGGCTTAGCTGTCTTATACGCGTAACTTTAACTCTCTTACGAAAACAGCAAGTTCACTTATTATATTACTACAAACGTTAACAATTTAATAAATACCGGATCTAAATAAAGACTTTAATACAATCAGTCTTTTATCGCTTCTATTAATTATTAACAAAATTTCACTACATAATTTCAACTAAAACAATTTTTTCAAGTATATGAAAGTGTTAATAATAACTTTTTTTGAATCAGGAATAATTTCTTAATCTTAATTAATTATTTTCACTAATTATGAAATGAGATATATTTATTAATTAATTTGATTTTTAAAGAAGAGAACAAAAATTAAATTACACTTTTTAGCTATGCGCATTAGCGCACTTTTTTGCTAAATGGCTAAACAGGATCGAATGGAAAAATCATGAGTATTAAACAAAAATAAGTTGATAGTTTTATTATATTTTTTGAAGAAAATCGGAAAACAATTTTAAAGCAAATAAAAGTAAAAATAATAAAAAGAGAAGCAATAAATAAAATCATCAGGTACTCAAGAAGCAAACAAAAAACTGAACACAAAAATAAGAAATATTTTAATATGTAGGTAACTAACTAGACCCAACAACTTTCAACGACATTACCACGATTATAAGAAAGGCGTAGCAAATATATGTAATTATTTATTTATTTATTTATTTATTTATTTCATCCTTTATGTAATACAAAAGCCTTTAATGCCAAAAACGCATATTACATAGTAATATTATTCTTGTAATGTCTGAGTAAACTAAACTCAGTTAATTAATTATAATTAAAGAATTAACATTAATTATAACAATAATTAATTATAACAACAATATGTATTAACAGAAATTCAATTTCTTTCTTTCTTCTCAAAATCTTATATTTCTAAATTTTAAATTTTATATTATTATTTAAATGTTCTAAACTATCTGACTCCCCAGCCTGTCTCATCAAATGAGATAAAAAAAATATATATAATATAATATCTCCGAATGTTAGCAACCAACTAGAGCCAAAAAGAAAAGAGAAAAAAAAACAAGACTTGTTATGAGTTAGGGTTTAGTTGTCGAATAAGTTTTAGGCGGAAAACATTATTAGAATTAGAGAAAATCCTCAATTCGGCCGATAGGGAGTTCCACCAAAGAGCTATTCTAACAAGATATGATCTCACAAAAAAGGAGCAATTTATCCTGGGTACCAATATCTGCTTACTCCTAGTAGAGCGGGAAAAACGAAAACGATTACACAGTTGAGTGATAACACCACCCTTAAACGTCCTGTAACTGAACAAAATCATGAAATGAGCAACCCAAAAATTTAGCAACGTAATCAGAGACATGATCCCGTCTACGAATATTGTAGACAAACCTAACAATAGAATTAACAACTCGCCTAAGCTTCATTAAGTTTGTTAAGGTGGTCCCCGAATAGGCCTCCAAGCCGTAAAGCACCAACGGCATCATAAGTGCACTAGCCACCCTACATCTAGCCCTAGATAATAGATAAATATTAGTAGAGTAGATCCTACGTAAAACAAAAGACACCTTCCTATGTATAGATCTAATGTGGGGTTCGAAGTTTAATTGATTATCAATAATTACACCTAGGCATTTATGCTCACTCACAAATTCAATACGATGGCCAGACAGGGATAAACTTAGGTTAGGTGTAACTCGGTCAAGAAATCCAAATGTCATAGCTTTGGTCTTAAGGGGATTTATGGCAAGCGAGTTCAAGTTAGTCCAAATAGATATATTATCAAGACAAGAGTTTGCATCATGTACTAGAGTAATAATACACTCACGCTCAGAGGTAAACAGAAGTAATATGTCATCAGCAAAAAGAAACGGTCGGCATATACCCATGTCCAAAATATCAGGAAGGTCATTCACGTATAAAATAAACAGTAACGCCCCAAAACAGATCCTTGGGGAACACCAAGGATTGTTATTTTCAAAAATATTATTATTTGTGAATTCTCAAATAGTTCTTGAAAGTCTGTGCATAAGATAAGAGGTTTGCAACTATTCAAAATGTGTGGTTGAAGTCTACTGATGATTTGCTACAGCAACAATGAAATGCATATAGACAACGCTGAACCACCAGCAAATAAATTTCAAATTAAAATAAACTTCTGACAATATGTCGAATAATAAATTTCTTAAATATAAAATAAATTGGTTTATTTGTCAACGAAAATACATTTTTCATTTAAAAATTCGACAACATTTGCGTATAAAATAAGACAGAAATAAAATAAACAAAAAAAAGGAAACAATAAAATAATTAACAAAGAATAACAGCCGTATTAAAAACAATAATTTAGGATTGAAGTGCACGTTAAACCAAAATTGCCATATATATTTTGACTAAAGCAAATAATACAAATTAATTTTAATTTTACTCTCGTAAAAATTTAACTTCAATTTCAAAAGAGATCACGATATTAGAATTAAAACTTTGGAACTGTATTTTGGATAAATAAGCCAAGATTTTTTTTTGGTAATTTCATTGCAATAAACAACAAAATATTGACCTAGATTTTCAAATAAAAATCGTTGCCTGTCACATCTAAGTAAATTCTTATACATTGACAATGTTCCATTAACGTCTACTTGTGTAATCAGGGCAGAGTCCGTCACAACTAGCAAACACAAATTTTTATTTAAACTTACGTCCACATAATACACTGGGTTGTCAGATTTTTTACGACCTATTTCGCCAAATTGATTTTAAAAATCGCCAAAAGTCGCCAAAAATCAGTTTTATGTAGTTTTTCTTAATAAGTATTTGATAATAAATTTATTTTCATATAACACTTTTTTAATATAAATTTTTATAAGATGATCGTATCAAATTATATCAGAAAATCGCCAAAATTAGAAATCAAATCGCCAAAAAATATTTCTTGTAAATTTTTCTCATCCAAATTCAATGACTACAATTAATATAAGAAAAATCATGCAAAAAGTCTTGCAGACGAGTTTTGGTAGGATTTATTTTTGAAACTACTCCTTTAACAAACTAATTTTCCTGAATCAGAATAATTTTGAAGTTCTTTTTTGTTTAAAAAATAGCCATAATAATCGCCAACAAATTTATTTATCGCCAGAAAAATCGCCAACAAATTTATTTATCGCCATGTCGCCAAACCAAAAATTTGGACGCCAAACAAGTTGAAAAATCGCCACGTTTGGCGAGAAATCCCCATATCTGACAGCCCTGATACTACATGGAAGATTGGAAATGAGATTTAAATGGCGAAAACTAAAATTAAAAATTTTGACCAACAGATAAGCTTGTAAGCATATTAAAAAAGAAATTCCATAAAGTATCAAAGTATTACGCCCTAAAAGCGTAAATGATGCTCTAAAAGTTAGAAAATATGCTTAAAATATGCGTGTAAGACTGAGATATGCGAAAACATGCTTTAAAGGGTAAAATAAGCAAAAATATGCACTAACAAATCGATGCCAAAATTCATAAAAAGTTCTGAAACGGATAAATATCTTGTCTATTTTCTATCTTGCATATTTGCGGTTTCCCTGGTAATTACATACAAATTTATCTAGCTCTTTCATATTATGGTGTTAATTGAAAATATTTTTAATCTAAAAATGCAAAACAAATGATTGCACACAATCCTAAATGCGATTTTTGTGTATTCTGTTATTGATAATAAAGCGAAAACAATAACATAATAGCTCTGTTGTATTTTTTTGTAGTTCCTTTGTTGCGAGTTAAAATTTGTTATGAAAAATTGCTAAAAATTTCATGTATAGAAAAATTGCTAAAAATAAAATAAAAGTGGCTAATAGCTAAACTGACTTTTCTTCTGACTAAATGGGTTGAAAAATTACTAAATTTAGCCAGAAAATGGCTTGCTCCTAGTTTACACTATGCAAGTCTTATTGCTAAGCTGATTAGTTCGTTAGGGGAGAGAGAAACGAGGGGAACAGAAACGTTTCTTTTCCCCTCGTCTCTCTCTCTCTCTCTCTCTCTCTCTCTCTGCCAACAAACTAATCATCTTAGCAATAAAACTTGCATAGTGTAAACTTGCACTAAGCAAGCCTGGGTATTTTAATTATTCGAAAGGTATGCATAAGCTAACCACGCATGACAAGAAAAACGATGTCGTATAAGTTTGCTTACAAATCAATATATTAAAACAGCATAACTTATATAATAATAAAACCGATAGTACAAAAAAGTACATCTTTAATTCAGTAAAAAGTATCAAAAAGTGGCTAAAACTAGAAAAAAGTATAAAATTTGGGTGCTTTTTATTAAATTAGCACAATAGTATCCAAGCAGTCGAAACTGTTGCAAATTGCTAATTTAGTACCACCAACAGTACCGCTGAGCACGAGTTGCGTCACCGATTCCGGAGGCATGTCCAAAGGCTGAAGCTGTTATTACGGTCACTGACCAGGTTGTGGTTGCTGACGTTCTAGTATGCCCTAGTAAATATGACGATAAGCCCAGTAAAGCCAATAGCTCGGAACCGTAAAATAATTCCCATTATAATTTCGAAGGCCGATTCAATTGCATTGAACCCTTAAGAGGATGTTTTCGTTTCCGCCAAAAAAAATTTATGACACGTTTTGGTATATGGCCACTGTTCGCGATGCCTCTCTCAGGTGTATGCAGCAAAAGTTTGTCCCAACAGTCATAAATGCTTAAACCGGTAAGGCGATCATAATACGCTATTGTGTTCTCCGCCTCGAAAAGCTAAGCCAATCGTGAAAAAGACAAAAAAAAAAAGAACACACGGTGCCATGGGATACCGGGTACTACGGCTGCTAGTGTTTAACGTCCATTTTCACAATGTATGATTAAGAGTTAACGGGAACTTTAAATGCAAGTTCTTCATACAAAACTTGCTGTTAAAGCCCCTGTTAGCTTTTAATTTTACATTGTGAAAAGGACCGTAAAACATTTTATATTTAATAACAATATTCGTAATATGTTTTTTATGTAAATAGTGAATAGTAAATATTGTGAAACTGGAAAAAATGTTTATCTGCAAAATTAAAATAATCTCTCATTTACATATATGCGTATTCAAAATGCAAGAAAGTGTTTACCAATTATAATAATGATTTAGTACATTTCACGGAGTCTTTCTAATAAAAATAGTGTTTTTAAAAATAACTTGCGTTCCGATATTCTGATCAGTTGTTTGGTGAATGTTTTCAATTTTATTGGAAAAGGCGTAAATGAAATTTACTCTCACCCATGATTAATTATATTTATATTTTATATCTTATATTTTATTCATATTTAAATATATTGTTCTCAAAAATCAACAAAAGGTTTAAAAATATAGTTGTGTAATTTTAGGTGGAAAATAGTCTGTAAAGTGTTGCATACTATTGTCGAACTAATTTTCAAGAAGTGTTTTAGAGTGTATCTATGTTTAGAATCTCATCAAAATCAGCTGGATAGTTTACAATAGGAAGAATATTCCCCCTACCTCCGCTCGTGGTCCTTTTTTTTAAATCATAGCCCTTATGTTCTTTTAGGCTCAGATCTGTCTATGTTTTGAATTTCATTAAAATCGGTTAGCTAGTTTCTGAGAGGCAGAAATTTCCCCATATAGCCCCTCGTGCTCCTAGTTCTTAAGAAATATATAACCTATGTGTCCATCTAGACTTTCTTTGTTCCAAATTTCTGTGGTTTAGCCGTGAAGCTAAATAGTGAATAGTAAAATATATCATGGAAAATTTTTAGAAATAATTCTGAAAATTAGCGAAAAATAAAACGTCCCGTTTTTAAAGCGTTAGTAAACATTTATTCCTCAGTTCTTGTTTCTTTACTCACTCCAGCTAATCGTTATTTAATGTTTACACACATGAAATCTAGTTTTAATGTTTTTGCTATTTATTTTCTATTTAAATTTAAACAAAAAACAACAACAACATCTTTTGTTGGATGCACTACATTCAGCTGCTGGAGCACTGACACACAAAGCATGAACATTGAACATAAAATGAACTATATAAGTAAATATAATAGTCGTAGTATAAGACTAGTGAAAAAAATTACAGATGCCGAGGGAAAAAGTCGCCTGACTTCACTCTAGCGAAAATTTATTGGTGGAGTCAAAACTTGTTTATAGACCAAAAAGAAATAATGAAGATGATAATGGAACTAATTTAGAGAGTGAAGCAGAAGTGGATTCGTCCTAGAAAGATGAAAGTGACGATGCCCAGAATTTACAACTTCCATCAACATCAAAAAGAATTCGAACCATATCGTTTAAAATATTTATATTGGTTCCAGTGGACAAAATGGCAACTCACACACACACATTTTTTTTAATAAAACAAAAAAATTTTAAAAATCTTTCTTTTTCAAAATATTTCGTTCACATTCTGAAAATAAATTATATGTACTATTATATATCTGTGCCAATAAATAATAATGGCTTAAGTTGAAATTTCATGTTTTGAGATATTAAAGGTTTTGTCTAAAATTAATTGTTAATTTTATAAAAAAAAAGAAAACGTTTTATTTGTTAATATTCGCTGTTTTTTAGTTAAGATGTTATGAAAAAATCTATTGTTAGAAAAAAAAATTAAAGTGCACTTAAGCTATTATATTGAAAAAAAACTAAGTTGAGGTAAGATGTTATGGCTTACGTACTATTTTCCAAGAAGACTTAAGTTAAAATATAAATGCGTAAAGTTTTATTAATAATGACATTTTTTAATTGAAATTTAGTTGAGTGATAGATCTTGAAGAAGAAAATAAGAATATGTAAAAAAATGAAAAAGCACTTATGTCAACTTAAGCCATTATTATTTATTGCCACAGATATTATATATAATATTTAATATTCAATAGAATTTCAGATTCATTTGATGTACAATAGACTTGAATTTTTCTGAAAAAGTGCATTTTAATCAAAAATTGATAATTTCTTTATATTTAAAAACGCCTATACCGCCCATCATTTGTTGAGAGAATGAAAAAAAGTATATTCTTGCACATTGGATTCAATGCAACAATAAGTACGCACAATTACATTCCATTAAGTATTTTTATACATTTATACGTTTTTTCAATTTTCACTCAGAAAATGCCCAACTTCAAGAGACCATAAAATTTAAATTGGAGGTGACTTTTCAAAACCCTTTGGCAGCTATGTTTACTTAATGGTCTACTTTCATTTGCCATTGGAATTGTTGAGGCTGGCGGCGATGACCCGAAAGTTGTTACAGAGTGTAATAAATATTATTAACAGAGCCCCCTTCAGTTATCACTGCCACGAACCACGTACGCAAGTTGCGAACCTTTTTGCAAAGACACAAACCACAATCAGTTTGGAGAATCCTAGCCAACTTCTTGACAATACAAAGTTTGATTACAGATTAATGCTAGGAACACAACTGGTACGAACGACGAATTTTTCGGTGCGAACTTTCGTCATAAAAAATAAAACACATTTGTTCATATGAAAATGAACACAACACCGCCGTAGAACGAAATTCGTCGTGTTTGACGAACTCTGAGCAGCGTTGCCGTTTTGGTTACTTGTAACCAAAATTGGTTACTCTTTTTCCAATGTGTACTTGTGTACTTTTTTCCATTTTGGTTACTTTTTTCAACACAAAAATAACCATTTTTTATACATATATGTACATATGTGGTATGTTAAATTTGCACATAACTAATTATCTTGATAAAAGATCACAATTTAAGAGTTTTTAATACGTTGTAAATACAACACTGGTTAATCAACATAGCGTTTAAAAAAAATACATGTCTGTCTCTGAACATAAGAAGCCTGGTTTTAAAAATCAGATGCATTCATGGTTGCAAAATCTTTAAACGTCAAACACTATCAGCCCAATTATGAATATTCCCGGGGAGTTTTCTCCCTTCCTTACCATTTGTTCCCGGGGAATAATCCTCCTATTCTAAACAGCCGGGGAATAAGAAAATACGGGAGAGAGTAAAATCTGAGCCAGGTGCAGATGCAAATGGATTAAAGTCCCAAGGACTGTGTGTATAAAGGAAATTGTAAATTTTATAAAGTTTTTCTTATCGGTCTTGGTAATATTAGAAGGAAACAAATCTTTCATTTACCTATTATGTGAACTTAAAGGATGCCTGCAAAATTGAGTATTTTAATATTTCTTCTGAATACAGAAGTAGTTTATGCTTTTGAAGTGGATGTGCGCAGGGTTTAGATAAAAATGCAAAAATACAAAATACAAAAGGGAAATATAATAATTCGGTATTATTATTAATTTGATTTTTAGATTTTTGCATTAGTTCCCTTCAAAATGTTTGGGGAGAAAACTATCAACAAATTCTCCCTCTCCCTCATATTTAGAATACCTGCTATTTTCCCGGGGAGTTTTCTCCCGGGGATATTTTAATTCATAATAGGAGGAATGGGAAAAGGAAAAAACTCCCGGGGAATTCCTATTCATAATTGGGATGTATGTAAAAAGTTAAAGGCGATTTTTTTTTATATTCAAAGGCTCAGTTAGCCGAATGTAATGTAATGTAACTGTAACGTAAAAAACAGCTGATTGATATTTTTATATGAAAAGTAGGTTACGTTACATTACATCTCTATAACCTTTTTCATTACTTTTCACATAACAAAATCGATCATCTCTTTCTTACTGTTGCAATTACGTTACATTACAGTCGGCTAACTGAGCCTTAAGTTTGAGAGCGTAACAAGCACGGAACGAAGCCGATCAGCTGTGAGTCGGCTAACAGCCGCCGCTGGCAGATTTTTTAAATTAGAAGTAAGTGCTGATATGGACTTAGTTGAATTTTGGGACGCAGTTTCAAAACATACAAATGGATTGAACGAAAAATGTTTTTATGATTTGATTTGTATATTTTTTGAATTTTGTATATAATTTAATGTCACTGCCACACAGTTCGGCTGCTGCTGAAAGGATATTTTTGCAGCTAAGCCTAGTCAAAACTAAATATAGGAATAAGCCCGATTTTAAAGCTGTAAACTCAATAATGCAATCTAAAGAATTGTGCATCAATCGAAACAATTCCTACTATGTTTGGTCTGCCAAAGATTTATTTTAATATTAACAAATTTATGGCCTATTTGCCACCTGCGAAAGAAAACGTTCGACTTACAATTTATATAGAAAACAACAATAAAATACGAAAATTTGTTTTTGTTTTCAATATAAATTGTAAGTCGAACGTTTTCTTTCGCAGGTGGGAAATAGGCCAATAATACTTTGTCTATACAGTCTTGTGTTTTGCTAACGAATGTAATTAAATTACATATTATTTTTTTGTTACTAAAAATATTTTTGGTTTGGAATTTCCAATAATATTACCTGAAGTATTTTTGTTGCAAAATTGATTTTATTGATTGTTAATTATAATAAGATATACTTATAAAACTGAAGTACAAATTTAAATGTAATGGTCCATTTATATTATATGATTTTATAATAATATATATTAATGTATGTATGTATATTTTTCAACTGAAGTACAAATAAAACTGTATTTTAAATCCATAAAAATTTTGGATACTTTTTTTGCATTTGGTTACTTTTTTTTGTAGTTTGGTTAAAAAATTTTTTTGGTTGTGGCAACGCTGACTCTGAAATAGATTTATTTCTATTTTTTACGCCGACGAACGACGAAAAAACAATTTTCTCTCACTCTCTTTACATACACAATAAACAGTGTGACCAGATTTTAAAATAAAATTAAGCTAAATCACAAATGTCTTTAATATATTTTTAGAGAATATGCAATTTGGATTAAAAAAGGCTAAAAAAGCTAAATAAGTTTTTAAAAAAGCTAAAAAAATAAGCTAAGAGCTAAATAAAAATTTTAAAGTTAAATCCAGAAAAAATGGGCTAAATTTACCCCAAAATTAGCTTGTTTGGTCACACTGACAATAACCAACTTTATCAATTATAAGCAGCGTGACCGTTTGACCGACTAAAGTGGCAAATTGCCACTTTTTCAACTGCCTTTCCCCTTTTTCGACTGCTTTGCCACTTTTTGTCTCCCTTTTTTTTGGGTTAGTTATATGTAAATATATTGAAAATAAAAACTTTAGTGTAGTTTTCACATTTGTTTTTCATTTTGCCCTTTTCTTTTTTGATAAATCCCCTATTTGGTGCCACTTTTTGAAGAATATCATCGGTCACCCTGATTATAAGAGCTGAATTCGCTGAGTAAATTCGTCGTTATTGTGCTTCACACGACGAATTTACGCAACGAATTCTTATCGATGAATTCGTCGTTCGTCCCAATTGTGTTCCTAGCATAATTTTCAATATAATAAAAAAAGCAATGTAAGTCCGATCACAGGGGATATGTGTAAGCATCTAGTATTGAAAAAAATTTTTAAGTTGGAGGTACTTGTGCTTTTAGTATATTTTTTTAAATTAATTGATTAAAAGTATCAAAACTTTCAATATTGTAAATACATAGGAATTTGTTGATTTTTGTTTGTTTTATTAAACTTATTTTGTTAGTAAATTGGCACACTGCAGTATATGTATATGCACTGCATTAAAAATTGCAGTAAGCAGTAAATTTACTGATTGCTAAAAAAAATCCAGTAAATTTTTACTGATAATGAAATGTAGTTTGCATTACCAGTAAAATCGCAGGGCCGTATTCATAATAAAATTGTAGTAAGTGGCAAAGTTTTTGATGTCTACACATCTATACGCTAGGGGGTAACAATCTTTTTCACAATACAATCACAAATTTTGAGTAAGATGCACACCGCGTTATGAAATCGGTGTGAGCTATGTATGAGTGTATTAGTGTAATCATACGAACAAGAAGTACAAAGAAACTTAACAGCTGCATAGAAATAGAGTCATCCGAATTTTAAAGCATACCTTCAGGAGTTAATTTTAATAGAAATTGCTTGTGAAGTGTAATCGTGTTGCCAGTGGGGATAATTTTGTTAAAAAGTTGAAAAATTTAAAATAAATAAAAAATATATAAACTTTTAAATAAAATAGCGTTTTAAATGTCAAATATTTGTTTAAAAGATATATAGCAGTCCTTATAACATAGAGTCCACACCTAACATAATAAAGGTATTCACGTCAACTCTTGCAACTGTGCAAAAATGCATAATTGCACTGTCTGACGTGAGCAACCCATTTTGTTTAGTTTTCTATAAAGCAACACAATATGTGCATAGATACATTGTACTCGTGTTTCTTAATTGTTAAAAGAAACGAAGAAAACGAAATGTTGGAACTTCACTGATTAATTCTGTAATTAATTCACTAATAAAAACATCAATATTAATAATATTGGTATTATTTAACAAAATTCTAATAACTATTTGAGCCACAGGTCTTTTGAAAATAGCAAAATTATGTATGTATGTATTTGTTATCTGAAAATCGAATTTGAATATTTCTTTATAATTTCTAGCTAAGAATTTTTAAATATTTATTTAATTTCATAATTTTTTAAATTAATTTATTTGTATGGAAAATATCTTCAACGACTTGTTTTTTCATTTAAAAGAAAAAACATTTAGGAATTTCTGCGTTGTAATTTGGTGTATGGTTGATTTTATAAGTACTTTTTGTCCATTTTTTTTTTTTGGATTGGCAATGCCATAATAATCTTGCACTTACTCAGACCCTGACAATTTTGCATCATTTGTGCAAAATAATTTTCTATGTGGTTGTTGTTATATTTTTTGAAACTTGCAATTTTGCATTTCTGCAACAGTGCAACTTTTGACGTGAATACCTTTAATATGTAAGATGAGAGCGTCATATCCAATCGCAGAGAGAATTATTATGTTACGTGTAGACTTTAAATTAGTGTTATGTCAACCTTATAAATTTTTCATGAGAGCGTTGTTATAAGAAATCCTATAACAACAATCTTAGGGAATGGTCACACTTGGGCAAATATTTGCTCAAAAAACGTGACCACAAAATATTAATGAAAAAGCTTCAATTCAGATGCGTGTTTGTTAAGTTAAATAGTTTCCAATAATGTTGCAATCAATGACGTTGTCTATTAGTTGTTTATGAAACTGTTTAACTTAAGAAACACTTGTCTGAATCAAATGGTTTTTTACAAACAGTGAGTGGTTACGCTTTTTTGAGCAAATATTTGCCAAGTGTGACCATACCTTTATACGATGAACGGTCAAAAAACACACGTACATGAAAATAAATTAGTGTGCATGTGTGAGTGTTTATTAAAATAAATGAAAAACTATGTTTTGGACAAAATTTCTTGGATTTTACATATGTGTTTAAATGTGTTTAATTGATTTATAAATTAAAGTTTGTGTGAAAAAGTGAAAATAAAATAACTAATTATACAAAAATAAAACATGTTAACTCGATGAAAATTTGCATATAATGAAATGTTATAAGAAAAGTTAAATTACGTTGTCCTCTTGTATGTATAAGATGAAGAGAAATATCGGCATTTTATTTTCGTTATTCTGCCGACGTTTTGTCACATATTATGTCAGAGTTAATCGCAGTTGTAGACGCTATGTAAAGAATTTATAATATTATATTATAACATATCGCACATTTACTTCAATAGTGGCATAACTCAAAAAAACCAGTTTTGCAGAAAACGCGTTTTAAGTTTTCAATTTGCATACAACTCAATGGAGAAATGAAAAAAAATTCTTCCCTCAGGAGGTGATGGTATAAGCTATTTATATAAAATTTTTACACAAGATAAAATACAAAATGCTGCATCTTTCTGCATTATTAACTCAAAAAACTCATTTTTTGAGTTATGCCACTATTGAAGTATATGTGCATTATCTTCATTACGTACTGTTACCTTACACTGAAGCTGGTGCACGACAATTGGGTAACAATTTCCATCTCATGCCAATTATTATGAGTGGAGATTTTAATACAAATTTTGCAAAGCCATAGTCGCAAGCTTTAACAAAATTTTTATTTGACGTTTTCCACTTGCATATGATCAATTCTCCACAAACCCCACAACTAATAATTCCACTACTATAGATGCAGTTTTCCATAGATTTTTAAATACAGTAGAGTCAAAAATTTATATATCTTATTTTAGTTACCATAAGCCAATATTAACTATTTGTACTTAAGGTATTTACCATAGATGGGCACTTTGCAGTACTACTAAAATTTTAGTAAAAATAATTTTTTAACCAGTAAATTTTTACTGATTACTAAAAAAATTGCTCTGCAATTCGTATAAAGTGCATAACTGATTTATTATATGATGAGATGCATTGAATTTTCAGTAATCAGTAATGCCCATATTCATAATGAAATTCTACCAAGTGGTTAAATTTTCTTCATACAAAAATTTCAAAATTTGAATGAATGATTTAGAATAGTAGTTAGCCAGTGGCGTCAACAAAGATATGTTTTATATGAAATCTTTACGCAATATGAAGAACGATATTAGGATTAATTCTGCATCATTAACCCAAGAATTCATTTTATGAGTTATGAGTTATGGCGTTGTTTGGGTAAATGAGCGATATGTATATACTAGTGATGCAAGAATATTAGTATTCGATTTTTTGAAGCTGTGCTTTTTAGTGGCAATTTTATTATATTACTTCGCCGATGATTTCGCTACACAACGAAAGGGGGCGCTCTGATGTTACATTGGCATTAGTATCTGCTGAAGTCGGTTCATAGAGGGAAAAATAACGTTCTAAAATTGTCCACGGCCGTTGTCAATTTGACAACGAAATGTGGACAATATTTTGGCAACCAGCGTTGACAATTCAAGAATGTTTCGTTGTCAAATCGAGAACGAAAAGTACAAAAATACCAGATGGTGTCAAATCAAGAACACTCGTTGTCAAATTATGAACGACATGTTGTCAAAATAAGAACAAATGTTGTTACACCCAAAATCAAGAACAATTCGTTGTCAAATTGAGAACGATTCGTTGTCAAAACAAGAACAAATGTTGTCACCTCCGAAATCAAGAACGATTTGTTGTCAAATTGAGGACAATCCGTTGTCAAAACAAGAACAAATGTTGTCATCTCCAAAATCAAATTTTCTCATTATGTTTTCAGAATTTTCTAAGTGCGGTTGTTTATAAAGATAAAATAAAAATGGAAAAGAAAGTGAAACAAATATTTTTAATGATGAAATTAATTTGTTTTATTGAAATGTGGACGAGAGTTTTATATAAGAAAACTCTAACATTAACACGGAAGTAAACACAACTCCGGAGCTTGTTAGTAGTGACGATGAGAAACTGAAAATTTCTTAAAATCAATAGATATGCATTTATGATTTCTTAAAAGGTAAGCTATTAACAAAAATAAAATCTTAAAATATAAATACAAATGTATTGTATGTACGTATTTAAAGGGTTGCATTTGTATACTCGTTTGTATAGCCAAAACAAATATACCATGGTATGTACCATATAATTGTAATGTGAGCGACAGAACTAGTATAAGAGTTATTGTGTGTGCGTGCTTTTCCAAATTAAAATACAATTGAAAACAAATAACAATTGCTTATTGTATTGCTGCTGAGCAACTGTTTGATCTGTTTTTGCTCAAAAAATACATATTGTAATACAAATATATGAAAAAAACCACTATTGAAACAAATACATGATGTGCAGATGTATGTGTGGACGTTCGTTATGTTATTTTGTGGTGCAGCCAAAGTATAGAGAGAGAGAAAGAGACAATTTTGCTCTGAGAGTAATTACAAATGCATGTGTTTCATGTACATGTATCATTTACTTATATATGTATGTGCAATTTTGCTTTCATTCATTCATTCATCCGCCAATTACATTTATTCTCAACACATCATAAGGCACTTATGGTAAAAGCAGTTTTATGTATCTTATTTGCCTTAGAAAAATAAAAAAATAAATGTGTTGTTTTCATTTGCTCATTGCCCAACCATACAATAATTGCTTAAAAAATCAACATTTACAACTAGTAACAGAAAACGATAAATAACATATTTGTTCATAGCAGAACCAAAAAACAGGCAAAACTAGTGCAAACAGATGTATCTGTGCAATGCTATAGTACGTATCTAAATTTTATTACTTTTATTCAAGCTGTCCATATCACATTTAGAAGTTTGCCTTATATCAAAAAAGAAGACCTAAAAGACGCAGTGCCGCCCTTAGGGCTTCGGATTGAGTTCAGGGAAAAATTCTTTGCTTGGAAAAAAGTGGAGGTACCAATTCTTGCGTTTATTACTAACATTCAGGCCTTTTCTGAAAATCACGGTGATTTCAAATCACGTGATTTCAAAAGTAAACTAATAATAGCTGACTTGATAGTGGGTTTTTATTGTATTTTAAGTTTTTGTCATTTATAATACAATATTTTCGTCTAACTTCCAACGCTATAAATCGCTTTCATTAATTTCTTCAAATCACCGTGATTTGACATGTCGTGATTTACAGAACATGCCCGATTTTCTAATTTAAATTTTTCTACATAGTTGGGAATCGATGATGAAACAATTTCAGTGCCATCCAAAGTGAAGCTATGGCTCAATAAAAATGATGATAGTACCACAATGTCTCCATTGTATGCAACAAATAATGCTAAGTCATATTTTAGAATTAAGTATGTATAATTCATTAAATAAATCATATATGTGACAGCGCATAGAGGAAGGGACCTAAGGGTAAAAAAAAGTCAATGTTCACCTTTTTTTTGATGTGGGCAACATCTGAGCATCGAATGAGACCGATCCCATGCCCCAAAAGTGTTCCCTCCCAGAGATATGCGCGTTTTATGATGTGATGGTACACCAAAGATACACGTATTTAAATCTTTAAAATGGATCTCCTGAACAAAACCGGTTTTTACCCTTAGGTCGCTTTCTATTTTGCTCGTCACATATGTACATATTATATTACATCTGTCGTTTTATTTATATACGGGTTCACTATGGGTTATCAATGTTAGAACGAAGCGTTGTCAAAGTGAGAACGCTTCGTTATCAAGACGAGAACGAAGCGTTGTCGAAACGAGAACGGAACATTGTCAAAACAAAAACAGTTCGTTGTCAAATTGAGAACGCAGCGTTGTCAAAACGAGAACGGAACGTTGTCAAAAGAAGGACCAAGCGTTGTCAAAATGACAACGGGCCGTTGTTAAAGCGAGAACTCTTCGTTGTCAAAACGAGAACGAAGCGTTGTCAAAATGAAAACAAACGTTGTCAAAATAAGAACGACACGTTGTCAAAATGGGAACGAAGCGTTGTCAAACCAAGAACATTTGTTGACAATTTGTGAACGAGTTGTTCTTAAAAGATTGACAACATCCGTTGTCAAAGTAAGAACAAACGTGCTTAACTCACTTTTGTCAACGGATGATGTCAACGGGTGGTTTTTCGACCGGTTTTTCCCCTCTGTGTATAGTTCAGTGACCAGTGACTATGACTTCATCGCTTGAACTTTCCCACAACTGATACAAAGGGACACTTATGCTTATCAGAAAAATGCGTGGTGTTGTTATTTAATGACTGTTGGGTACCGGGCTCTAACCCAGATCCTTGGTTTTGTAGTCAACGTGCTAACTACTTCAGCCAACGCCATTTTCTGACTAAATTCAGCCATATTAGCCCGACAAAAAGTTAAGTTAGCTATTGGCCATTTTTTAAACACTTTTATTTTAATCTAGCTACATATATATATAGCAATTTTTCCATACATTAAATCTTTTGATGTTTTGCATAAATAATTTTGACTCGCAACAATGAAACTACAAAAAAATACAACAGAGTTACGTTTTTCGCATCATTATCCATAATACACTAAAACTGCGTTTAGGAAAGTGTGAAATAATTTGTTATGAATTTTTAGATTAAAAAGTTTCCATTAACACCATAATATGAAACAGACATGTATGTTGCTCAATTGGTGACAATAAGTGTCATTCTTGCATTATTCAAATGAAAATATTATGCAGAAGTTGCTACGACTATGAGAGGTTCTTAAAATTTATTGGCATAAACCATGAATCAAGAAAACATGATTGCGCACTCAGCCGTACAAAAAGTTTTCAATATAGAATATACACGAGTGTTTTTTGTAAAAAGTGTGTGAGAGAGAGCACATTTCACAACCAAATGTATGTATTTTGTTTACAACAAAATTCTAAATCTACGTCACAGGCAGAAAATAAAATAACGAACTTGCACAATGCTCAATATTGTTACTTGATTCATGGGCATAAACAGCTATGAAAAAACGATAATGATGTTTATGATGATAATCTAATTTCTATAGCTTTGCTATTTATTGCGCGATGTAGGAGTTAGGACGTGATTTTCGTAACAAAAATAAATTTCTTAACAGTTATAAATTTATTTTTGTTTTGATTTCTTTGTACTTAGGGCCTGTAGCAAAGTAGACGGTAGCAAAGTACTAGTGTAAGTAAATTTTTGACACTTCTGAGGTGAATAAAATTTCACTAGCCCTTTGACAAACTGCAATAAAAAGCATGGTATCATAAAATTTAAATCCACCGCCGTCGCTTCGTGCCGTCGCACAATGCAAAGATTTTTACGTCTTTTAAGTTTAATTAGACTTCGAAAAAATCATTGTTTATTTTAGTTTGCGAAAATTTTGCATCATATATATAATATTATATAATTTTTTGCTACAAGAATATTGTTTTATATAAAAATGTCCTCTTAAAAATTTGTTGGTAGTTGGCGGCTTGTAGTCAGGCGAAGCAAAACCGCCGCCGCAGCAATTGTTTCATCAGCTTCTTTCTATGCTTAAGCGAATTTGTCAAAATCTTACATTGTCAAAAAAGATATCATTTGGCACAGCAGAAAAATGAAAATTCTTCCCCACATGTATATGTAAATGGAAACGTTTTGAAATGTTGAGAATTTCACATCATCATATAAAATAATTGTATTGCATTGTTATTTCACACATGAAATTTGTTTTATATAACTAAGGAGCAAAGCTATTACCCGGTGTCCTAAGACACCTGTCTTTTTTTCTAATTAAAAAATTACCTACATTTAAACATAAGTACTCCTGCATACATATTCTTGTATTTTTGTGTTCAGTTTTTTATTTACATATTGTGTACCTGAGGAAATAGGATTTGATTTATTACTTTAATTTATAGATAATTTTTACTTTCATGTACTTTAAAAAATTTTCCCGATTTGCTGCAAAAAATTTAATATTAATTACCTTCTTATTTATGTATGTTTAATACTCCTGATTTTTGCATTTGATCCCGTTTGGGGCTATCCAGCCTTACCATATGTGAAGATTTATCTTATTTGCAAAGTTTTTCGGGATGTTAAAAAGACTAAAAGATTTCTTTGTTAAAAATAAGATTTTTAAGAATATGGTATTTGCTTCTTTTACTCTGTTATTTAAGGTTACTTTGACTAAAATACTAACATTTTCTTCTTTCCTTCATCTAAAGTATAAATTATGTGCATACATATATTTATCTTATAGTACATGTTCTATTCAGTAAATATTTTGTGTTATTTACCTTTACGTTTGTTAGTTCATTTGAAACAAAATAAACTTTTTCTGAATTTGAATTCAGTAAAATCAATGCATATTAATATATTTTGAGTAAAATCACTAAAAAAAAGATTTTTAATGAGAAAAAAAGATTTTTTTTGTTCGACTTGAAGATTTTTGAGAAAAAAATATGGCAACACTGGGGCTGTCCATATATTACGTAATGCTGTTTTTCACGATTTTTTACCCCCGCATTCCACCTAGTAACAGATCGTAACAAAACTGTGAACACCCCCCCCCCCCCCCCCCAAAAATAACGTAACAATGAGATAAAAAATAAATTAAACAGTTTAAAGTTTTTATTAAAAAAAAAATTAAATTTAATGCATTGTTTTAAATTCATTTGTTAGACTAGCACAGTGCGTGGACAAAAATTAAATAAGCTTACGTATGAACGTACTCCATATATTGGCAAAATTATTTTTTAAATTTCTTCCCAAGTGCCCAAAAACTCCAAAAATTATGGTTTTATAGAGAGCTTATTCCTAAACTGTATGTATGTATTAGTGATGTGTATTGGAATTCCAAAACATTCGGCCGTTTCTAGATATTCGTATTCGTTAAAAAATATATATAAAGAAATTCATAAATCCAAAACGAAATTTAAAAAAAATAATTTTTTTTTTTTTGCTATGCGTTTTTTGCCAAATAATCTGATATAGTTTTCCGTATTGATGACTGAGCAGTATTTCAAACATAAAGACGAAAGAGAGCTTAAAGATGACTTCTAAAAGAGAACATTTTTAACCCGCTTTAAACATACAGATTGTTGGTATATCAAATAAGTCAAAATGATGTCAATTACGAAAGATATGCAATTTTCCTTTTCTTAATTTTTGTCCCTTTTACAACATTACATTTTCAATAGATATTTTATATATTTTTTATTATATTTTTTTTTAAGTTCTGTTGCATAAAAAATTAAAATAAAAATTAAAATAAAATTATGAAAATACGTCTATTTATGCAGGTTTCCATTAACACTAGAGCTGCTCGATGTTAATCGATGCATCCTAAACATCGATGTTTTGGTTTTGATACATCGAATAAATGCCGATGTATCGTATTATACGATATTAATCGATACATCGATGTTTTTATTCGATGTATCGAAAAGACGACTTTTTGTATATATTGATGCTTGCAACTCATGTAATGTAGTGATAAAAAAACCCCTCCTAGAATGACTTTTAAAACGTTTTTTATTGTGAAAAATTTGTCAAAATTTTCTTGGTATTGGTAATAATCAGCAATGTAAGTTCTTTTTCCATATTTGATGTAAAAATCAATAATGTATGGCTTAAAATTACTGTTACAGAAGGTTTTAGACACCCAGTGAAAGTTATATCACCGCATTGTAAAGTTCCAAGTAGAGCTACTGTGACTCTTTGGGTTGATAAAAAATATGAAGTTTTGTCAGGAAGATTGAAAACTAAATTACACACAATGGAAAATATTACTTTCAAAACTGATATTTGGTCCGATTTGCAAAGCAATAGAACTGGCCTCTGAAAAAAGAAGTACATACCGTGTTTTGCACACATGCTTTTCTTAATTCTTATGAAATTTTAAAATAGACTTTTATTTATTTAATAAATTTAAGACTTAATAATTTGATATTGTCATGTACATATATAGAAGAATATATTTTTTGAAAGGACAGTTCCCAGCAAAAAAAATTTGAAGATTTTGTAATGGGTAGTACTCTTTTAATGGCTTACAAAGTAATGAGTGGTACTTATTTATTTAATTATTTTATGTGTATAATAATGACTGTCTATTAATGAATAAAATAGCAACTCATTTATATCATTACGCGAAGGTACTTATTGTAGTACTTTCTAGTTAATCATGAAATCTATCTAGAAAAATATTTATTGATCGTGAAAGTGAGCTTCGAAAACAATAAAATAACTTTGGTTTACTACAATATTTATTACAAAATCTAAGTATTTTCGCATATTCTTAAATATACGTATTCATATATTTGCTTTGTAAAATTATGATTTTTAACAATCCCAAAAAAGGTTCAAGTTTTATAATTATGTTACAAAATTCTATTTGTTTATAATTTTTGGCTATTTTATTAAATTTTGCATTTTTGTGAGCATAAAATAACCCATTATATTTTGAATACTTTTACGCAATCAGTAATCTATTAACTTTTGGATATTTGTAGGCAAAAAGTATAGAGTACCGCATACTTTTTGAACTTCTCATACAAAAATAATGGCTTATTCAGTCAAATTGTAAGTACTCACGACTGGAGAGTACATACACTTTTTTGCATTCTAGTAGGCAAACTTTTTTGCTGGGATGTATGTTCAGTTTGACTACAATTTATATAATTTATTATTATAAAATTTATTAAATTTATATAATTTATTATTATTATTTGTTTAATTTTCAAATGTTATTTAAATTTTTGGATAGTTTTCATAAACTTTAATGTACGCGGACAGAATTGTGAAGTTCTTTTCCATACACATTTTTTTTATTTAATTTTGCAGAATAAAATAGACCTCCAATTAAATGTCCATAAATTTCTCACTCGTACATAATATATGTAGGCAACACGTATGATCAATTAAATAAAGAAATGAGAAAAACCTACGTATTTTTGTACAAAATTAGTAATTTTTTTTGTTACGTAACATTTTCAGAGACCCCCTCCCCCCCCCCCCCCCCCCCCACCATAACAAATCATAACAAAACTCGAATCCCCCCCCCCACCACCCTAGAGCGTTACGTAATATATGGACAGCCCCTTTAGCCATTTTTTACCTAGTTTTATCCATTTTTAGCCACTTTTTTTGTCTGCATTTAGCCATTATTGGTGAAAGAATTCTGGCATCACTGTATCTGTAAAAAGTTATACGATTTCATATCCATGTATGAATATAATTTTTTAAAAGCACACTTTTTCGTCCATGAGAATTTGAAGCAATATTTTCATAAGCCTCAGCCTTTGTTGATAATAAATGTTGTAGTTTCATATGGAAACAAGTTATTTATGTGTATTAAAAATATTTAAAAATGTAGAGGGAAAAGTGATGAGGAAATGAAAATCATTTAAACAGTTTGACTACAATTTGTATCTAGATTATTTGGCATAAAGTGATTTTTCTGCAAAATATTATAAATTAAAATTTGTCCTATTGTATACGAATTCATTTGTTTTTTTATAGAAATTTGTGCTTTGTGTCATTTTCAAATGCTATTTA
Organism: Tachina grossa; assembly: GCA_949987645.1. NCBI lineage: Eukaryota > Metazoa > Arthropoda > Insecta > Diptera > Tachinidae > Tachina > Tachina grossa. The sequence continues at coordinate 3,523,508 of OX465279.1, read as the reverse complement.
ATGACGATAATTAAGATTTTGGGTAGTTTTAATTAATTTTAAAGCACGCCAACAGGAGTATAAAGTTCTTTTTCATAATATTTCATATTGCAGGCGTAAAAATAACCCCAATTTAATGTCCATAAATTTCACCTATACTAAGGTGACCAGATTTCGGAGAAATAAAAAGATGACATCAACGAAAATAGTAAAAAATAATTCGAATTCAATTTGTACATTTAAATAACAAATTTCACTCATATGTATGTATGTATGAAAACTTAGTTCAATAACAAAAATTAAAAATTTTTAAAACCCCTGACGCAGTAAAAAAACATAAAATGAGAAAAAAATGTCAACAATGTAATGTTTGCCATATCAGAGCCCTGTACACATTAAGCTAACCAGGGTAAATTTAAACCAGGTCCATAAGGCAGCTGTTTATTTAAACTGTCAACCTCCATATAAAACCAAATTAAACAAAAAAAATTATATATGGGACTTGGTTGATAGTTAGAGAATGCAAATGAAAGTGACGTTGCATTTGCTCAATTCAAAACTTATTGTAAGAGGTGTAGTTCGTAAAAAAGTTGTTGGTAATTTCTATGTAAACATTTGTTTATAAACAATGTTTCTATTGAAATTAGCAACAACTCATGTATGAACTACGACTCCCACAATAGGTTGTGAATTGAGCTATTCACCCTTATTCTATTTGGCGTCGGCAACATAAGACGACGTCTTTTTTAATGGTTTTTGGCAAATCGGTATTCCTGTAGATAGTATTGCCATTTATCGATGACTGTCAGCAAATTTTTAGTATTCTGTAAGAAAAATTGATGTTGGTGTTGCCGTTCATTTCGTCGTCAGTGTTTTTGATGTCGTGTTCTATTGTGTGCATGCCTCAACGAATTTGAAAAATAATTTAAATGTTAAAAAAGTGAAATATAAGAAATACCCAAGTAGATATAAAAATGTACGTATTTATTTAAAAAAATTTCTTAAAAAAAGTGAAAAATATATGGACGAAATTAAAATGACTATCCCCAACCAATTTGAAAAGCTTGTGGAAGAGTTGAAAAAAGTCCGTATTTTGCTAGTGGATTCCGCAGAGGTAATGTTCCCAATTATTTCAAGGTACAGTGGGGACTTGAGGTTTAAATTAAAAAAAGGCTGCAAACAGTACTGAGTGTGAGGCAACTGGAGGTGGAATATATAAACAATTAGCACTGAACTCCTTTGGAGGAAGCTCCAATCTCCAATAAACGTTGATCTGATCCCTTTTGTTTCAAAAAAAGGCTATATGTATTTTGTCCAATACTTGCCTAAATGATGTTTTGTTCAGCCGAAAATAACTTGAAAATATTAAAAGGATGAACATTACTCATTATTTTCCAAAAACATGACGGAATTTATCACTTACTTTTCCTTGGATAACTGGCAAATGCATGAATTTTGTCTGAGAAATCTTATTTTCACTATTAAGTTTTTTTATTTTCATGGTCCCAATAGGAAAGAAAAGCATTTTATTTTAATTTATTTACAAAGTTTTTGCTTATTCAAAAAAACTTTTACCAAAAATAGTAAACAAAATGAATCAGCTGACTCAAATATTGGATATGTGTATTGTATTTATCGATAAACAGGCAACGTCGTCATAACACTGTTAAGGAATACAAAGTTAGCATTGATATTGTGTTATATTGATGTTGTTTCAAACTTGACGAAGATGTTGCCGACGCCAAATAGAATAAGTGTGATTGTTTCATAGATAAAAACAAATATAAATCATTTTTAGGGTTCCGTACACCAAAGGTGAAAAGGAACCCTATTGTTTTCGATACGCTGTCCGTCTGTCCGTCACATGCTATTTTCTCAGAAAACGTAAAAGCTACGGACCTGAAATTTCGACAGAGTATGTAGAACTTTGGCCGCTAAAACAACAAATACATGAGAGTTAAAAATTAAAGGGTGTTCCAAAACGAGCAACGAAAAATATTAAAATCCCATGTAATATACATACAATTGTATGTTCATATGTATATTGACACTTGAAATTTGTAAAATTATACCTGATTTACATTAAGCATTTTTTCATGAAATTTCATGAATTTTGTTGAACGCAACTTATTCTATTTGCTTACTGCAGCGCTATAAAAGAGAATGTTATATAAAAAACAGCGTAGAATGAATCTCGGATGTATTTTTGACAACTTTTTTGATATAACTTGCTCCTCCAGGCCTCCTATTGACAAATAAAAAATTTTCATGCAACTAATTTCATGAAAAAAAATGCTTAATGTAAATCAGGTATTAATGTATTTTTATATAGACTACAACAATTAACACTAAAATTTAAAAAAAATTTAAATTAAAGGGTGGTCCATCAGTTAATGCAATTTTGACTATGTAATTTTGACAACTTGCTATATCTTGGAAACCGTAAGAGGCAAACACTTGAAATTTTCAAAAACGGTAAAACTAAAAAATACGAAAGTTATAAAATCGCCAAACCAAAAAAAATCACCAAAACCCAAAAAAAGCACCATATTAAAAAAATTCTAACACAAATAAATCGGCAAAAGCGAAAAAATCAACAAAATTTGAAAAATCGCTAAAATGAAAACAAAACGCCAAAAACCGAAAAAAAATCACCAAAACGCGAAAGAGGCGCCAAAACTAAAAAAAATCGCTTAAATGAAAAAAATCGCCAAAATGAAAAAATCGCCAAATTGAAAAAAAAATAGCCAAAATGAAAAAACGCCAAAAACAGAAAAAAATTTCCAAAATGCGAAAGAGGCGCCAAAACTAAAAAAAACCGCTTATATGAAAAAAAAATCGCCAAAATGAAAAAAATCGCCAAAATGAAAAAAACGACAAAATGAAAATACGCCAGAAACCAAAAAATCGCCAAAGACAGAAAAAAAGTGTCAAAACTAAAAAAGAGCTAAAACTATAAAAAAAATCGCCAAAACCGAAAAAGCGCAAAAAAGCCAAAACTAAAGAAAAAAAAGCTTAAACAGAATGTTAACACCCAGAAAGGGTTCATTATTTATTTATTTTAATATATTGTTTATTTGTTAACTTGCAAAAAACAATAGTTTTAATAGGTCATTTAAACATGCATTTAATTATTCATTTCACTAAATATGTAAAGGTAACTAGAACTCTGACCATTAAAGTGCAACTATTACAATTTTAATATTAATTTTGTTTTGTTCTTTTTCTTTGATTTGTTAACGTTCAAAACACATGCACTTAATTATTATTAAACTAAATACAAATAAGTAATTGGGACATTAAATTGCAACTATCACTATTCTTTGCTCAGCTATTTGATGACATACTTAAGAGGTAACTGTTACAGTTTTGTGTTAACTGCTTATTCATGTATTTAGTGTATTACTTATGACTAATTGATTATTATTATTAAATTCAATTTAGTATATAAGATGTGAATAAAACCAAATTATTAGTTCAGTAGTAAATCATATTTCTTGTGTTTTTATTGAACTTAGCGTTCTTCTGGTTAAAGTGCTTGAAGAACAGTGGCAAAGCAAAATAATAGCAATCCAGATTTATGTGTTTGGGTTGAATTCTACTATAGCCAGTTAGGAATTAACACCGAAAAAACCCAAAAACGAAAAAAAATGCCAAAACTATATTTTATATAGGCTAAAGTTCGTATTGAATTACATATCTAGTGTCCGTGCGGAACCCTTCGTGCACGGGTCAAAGTCGCACTTCACTGAATTTATTTAATATTAAAGATGACAAAAGATGATTGATAATAAAAAAAAAAGATGACAAAAAGAGGATACAAATGTTATAGGTGACAGCGAGTTAAAATAGATGATTGTCCTCTAAAAAAGAGGACGTAGGAGGAAAATTGACATTCGGCACATCACTAGTTATACATATTTAATACAAATACATAAGTACATACATATGTATGTATACTGAATTGTTTATTGTATATATCTAGAATAAGGGAAAAACGTGCTGAAATCAAGATCTCACGCTCGAAATCAAATCATTTCAATCCTAGTTAAATGAGAAAATTCTTGATTCAAGAATAATACTTTCATTATTTTTTAAGATTGTAATCTTGAATAAAATCTGATTTTAAGATTGACTTTAAGATTTTGTTTTCAATAAAAATCTTAAATTATGAAAACTAAGATTGCGTTCTTGATTTTAATAATGCATTCTTAAATTTTAAGACACCCTCCTTGATTTTAAGAATTCATTCTATAAATTAAGAATTTATAGTTAAATTTGAGAATGTCAATCTTACTGACCAAACTTCAAGATTGAAATATTAAGATTTCTGCAATCTAAATTTTAGATTTTTGTTCTTAAATTTAGATCGTCATTTTTCTATTACTGTACATTAGAGTGGCCGTTAATTGTATGGAGACTTTTTTTCTTGATTTCTTCTACTCTCACCACCCAAATCGGTTCAGTTTTATGTAAAAAAATACAAAAAAAAATTTCATAGCGATAAGTTGTGCTTAAGGGGGTGCGCCCGCCCCTCAAAGTTGGCCTTCAAGCCAATTTTTCAATGTAATTTTTTGCATATGACTATCTTTTTAAAAATCATTTTACAAGAATATGATATATGACAATATTTTAACTCTTCTAGTCAACAACATTAGTCTCAAATAAAATTTTTTGCTAAAGTTAATATTTTAGGAAATAATGAAGAAAATGACCAACAAAATACCAAAAATTGTATATACCAAAATTGCATTTATATGGAAATAATTTTACTAAGCGTTTACAATAAGAGTTTATATCTATTAAATTATTTCATACATACTTATATTAAGTATAGTCATAAGAAAACTAAACAAACAAAAAAAAAATGCATTGAATATATGGGCTTGCGGGCTAACTTTGAGGGCCGGACGCACCCCCTAAAACACAACTTAGCACTAAGAAATTTTTTTGTATTTTTTTACATAAAACTCAACTGATTTGGGGTGTGAGAATATAAGAAATCAACAAAAAAAAATGCTCCATAAAACTAACGGCCACTCTAATGTACATATACATATATATATATATATATGTATGTATATTAGAACGTCTCAGTTTTAACACTATTTTCGAAATTCCTTCATGAACATCGATTTTCTTAATGTACTCTAAAAACCAAGAATTTTGGTATATAACACTTAAATATTGATGAACGGGAAGTGGTCTCTCAAATCATTTTTTTTTTCTGAGGAAAAATGCCTTTTTTCCAAAAAATTAAAAAATCTTGCTTTAGTAATTTGCCTCAAACTCAAGCAGTTCTTAGCGGATTACATGCATTAGAAAGATTTTTAAATGCTCCTTAAAACAACATTGCCATTTTGTCGAGGGTTTTTAATTTATAGCATTACAAATTCAGATTTGCAAATGACCACTTATTATATTTTTTTTTTTAATTTTTGCTTACCTTTTCTTAAATAAAAATTGAACGAGGTATGGTATGGTAGGAAATCTTAAGATAAAGATTGTGGTGTAAATAACAGTAGAATCCTGTTAAGAAAAACTGCAATTTTAGGCGAAATTACTAAAGTTGTTTATATGTAAATTTGTTTCAATTTCATATATACATCTTTTATATAAATACAGCACACATTTTTGTCGTACACTTTTAAGTATCTTATCGACTATTTTTTGGTTTTTGTCTCTGCTAGTTGAATAAAAATTTACTTAACTTCACACACATTTGCTTTTGCTGATGATAAACAGCTGTTTTTGTCTGGGGACTATCAATTTTGTGATACCTTACAAGCTACAATAAATTATGATTTGGTTAATTTGTATAATTGGATGGAAATGAACTACGTTAAAGTAAATCCGGATAAAACGAAAGCTCTTGTTTTTAGGTACAATAGTCTTGATATAAAATTGAGAATGTGTAGCTCTTTGGTTGAGATTGTCAGTAGTTTGAAGTGTTTGGAAGTGATTATTGATGACAGATTGAGTTTCGAGCCCCATATTGATAATATTTGTTCCGAGGTCTGCCTGACTTTGCGCAGATTGTATCACTTGAACTTATATTTGCCGTTGCATGTTAGAAAATATGTGGCGCATGCACTGCTAATGTCACGTCTTAACTATTGCATTGAAATTTACTCAGGCTGCAACATAGGGAACAGAAAAAAATCAAGTTCGTTGTGAACAAAATCATTAGATTTGTTTATGGTCTTAGGTTAAGGGTTCATGTTTCTAACCACCTGAAAACTTTTTTAAATCCTACTTTTGACGATTATTTGAAGTTTCGCTTGGTTTTTTATCGTTATAAAATTATTAAGTCACAAAGTCCGTTACATATTGTTTAGATGATATCTTTCACCAGACCGTTTAGAAACTAGCGAATTTTAATCAATCGTATTGGTACTCATTGGCACTCATTGGTTGTACGAGCTGCTCGTTTATGAAACATATTGCTACGAGAATTGCGTACTTTTGCATTGCCTCTGATCCGACTACTTTCAAAAGGAGACTACTTATTGAGCAGCTAATTATTTGGGTCTTCTTGTAATATATTTTTTTTATGTCCTTGAGGCCATATGTATTACATCCATTGAATAAATAAATAAATAAAATAAATAAATAATTTTGTGTGCATTTAGTGTTGTTTTAACAATATATGTTCGAAAATTAGTCATCTTTCAAATGAAAGGAATTTAATGGCAAAAGCCGGACAAACTATCATTAAAACTGCAAAAGATTGAAAGTTTGCCGCTATCGCGGTGAACAGCAAGCCTTTATGAAATAGTAAGGTGTAAAATTGTAGGAGAAGCTGCGGAAAATACAAAGAAAAGTAGCATAAAACTGAAAAAGGACATTAAAAGTAATTATAGAATTCATGTACATGCTGATACAATTCGTCGCAGCTTAAAGGACTATAACCGTGTATAGCTAGAAAAAAAAATAAGCGGTAGGCTTATGCTGTGGAGTAGAAAGCCGTCAATCTAAATAAATTTAAGTTTTTGGAAAGAGTAATTTTTACGGACGAGCGTAAGTTCAACCTACATGCATACATATGTGCATATTTGGAAACGACGGACGACCAAAAACATTGACATAACGTAATTTTGACTTGAAAAAAAAACGTATGCAGTACTGTGAAACATGGTGGTACTTCCATAATGGTGTGGGGGTGCATGAGTGCCGATGGAGTTGGAGAATTAAATTTTATGGACGGAATTATGGATGTTCGAGATAGTTTTAGATATTTCAAAAAATTATTCTTTGTATGATTTTGAGAAATTAGCCTTTAAAGATAATTACATATACATACATATACATATGTATTTATGTAGTGTAACGAGCCTAGGCACAACTCAAAGCTGGTTAAGAAATCGCTTCCATATAATGTAACATCGAAGCTTCCACACCCCCTAGATTCCCCATATTTAAATTTAATCGAACATTTTTAGGCTAACTTGAAGCAGTTGCTTTAAAATAGGCTTCGATCATCTCTCTCTCTCCCAAATAAAAACAATTTTAAAGAAAAAAGTAATAATTTTTTGATGTACATCACAATTTATTCAACAATATGTACATCGTATGTACACTTTTGCTGCCGCGAAAAAATTTAATTTTAACATGTTTTGTTTGTTTATTAACATTGTTTACAGAAATGAAATGTCACATTTTTATTTAATTTAATTTTCTTTTATTTTAAAATAAAAAAAAAAATCCACAAATTTAATACTTTTTTTATATCACAGGTAGGTATGTTGAGTTTTGCAACTAAGTCTGTATGTATGTACATAAGTATGTATTTAGATAGGTATTAATAACTTTTTGTATTATTTCCCATTCTAATTAGTTAGGTATGCATAATTTTTTTTGTACATTATTCTTATTAACTTCAATATTCTTGTTTTAATTGGTACATGTGACGTCCATACACACATACATACATACACACATACATACATATGTATGTATGTATGTATGTATGTGTGTGTGTGTATGTACGTTATGTATGTATGTTATTTATTTAAATGATGGTTAGCGAAAAGTTTCAATTGCTACCTTTTTTTAAATATATGTACATATGTATGTAGGTACATATTTGATGTATTATATTTTGTTCATGTTATTAAGGCATTTAATTTATTTAGTTGATTTTAATGATAATATTTTTTATTTAAACACAAGGTAATTAAAATTTCTAAAACACATAATCGCAAAAACAACACACATTCAGAACTTGTTTGCTATTTTAGTTACCAACATCAACTGAGTGAACAATAAAAACATCAATCATCCGTAATGCAAAAAGTGCACAATCAACCAACTAAAAAACCAACCAACCAGTCAGTCAGTCATTTAATGAAGCAACCAATCAGCCCAATGTTTAACCATTCCATAAAATGTTTTTTTTTCTCATGAAAAACAATCGTTTGTCTCTCTCTTTCACATTTTGTATTTAATAACACTTGGGTTACCAAAACGATATCTATGGATGTACATATATATGTATGTATGTATGTATGGTATACTTTCCAACATATGCTTATGAACTGCATGCCTACATACATACATAAATAACTGTGTATAAATACATGCATACACACAAATTCAAGTAAATGTTCTACCGAAGAAAATGTACAGCCGATGGCAGAGACGAAGTAGTTCCTTACAATTGTTTGGACATTTTATTGTAGAGAGATGCACTTAAGGAAGATATGAAATTAACCAAATAAACAATACATACATATGTGCATAAGTATGTACATATTTACATATTTACATTAGATTGGGTCAAAGTATTATTATTAAAAGCATTAGTATTAAAATAAATTATATGATTTTTTTTTTAAATACATATCATTGAATTCGAGGCATTCTTGAATAAATTTCTGTTAATAGTTTTCACAAAAATTTGCGTGAGAACTAACAACAGATATAAATTAACACCAACTCAAATCTAATAATGCTTAAAAAACAATAGAATTTATTTTAATTCAAGTAGCACCTGCTATGAAAATGCTTAATACTCGTAGAATTTATGGAATAACGCATTGCTGATGGTACGAATGGTAAAGTTTAATACACCATTGGAAGCGGCTTGAAAAAATCAGATGATGTACTTTTTTTAATATGTTGGCTTGGGACAAAATACGAAAATATACAAAAAAAAACTTCAAAAATAGGAATCTTTTAGACACGGTGCCCTCAAATGTTTTGGGAGTCCTCATTGAAAAGACCGATCTTTGATTTGAGAGGGGTAACAAAGTTGCGGTTTTCGCCTCCATACAACGTGAGGCGGTCTAATGTATACATACATACATACATATACATATGTATGTACATATGTAGTTTATTTCACAAACAGTTACAGTCGGAGAAGCAAAAAATCTTGCTTTTAGAAGTTTGAAGCAATCGCAGTAAAGTGGTTTTTGTTCTTGATTATTATCTGATGTGCAAAAACAACAACAAAAACTTGACAAACACCACAAAATAGTTGATTGAACCTGCAGAAAGCTTCTAAAAGCAAAAGTTTTGCTTCTTCGACTATGACTGTTTGGTATTTACAAAAGCACACAGACTGCTTATGCTTTTACTAGCGAAACTAACCAAAAGCGTTAACAAATAAAATTCAAACTTTTAAAATCGTCGACTGTTGAAAGTACTGCGCAATTGTTCACAATTCGTGTTCTGCTTCGACTGCGACTGTTGGTTATTTTCACAAGCACAAGAGAAAGCATTGGTTCATTTTAAACAATTGGAAAAAGCCGAAGCAGTGAAAAGTAAACATTTTACGACTTTTGGTATTCTACTTACGTTTTCTAAATACTGCATAATATCAATACGTTTGTATTTTTGACTTTTCAGGAATGGATTATTAACAACATCCAGATAATGAATTAAGAAGAAATTTCACGTATTAGAGTTGTGTTCTTTTGAGTGACTGCGCTTTTCAGCTCAATTCACTTTGCTGAAATATTTCATTAGGTGTCTTTCTTTACTTCTTGGGTAAAGTTCGGTAAAATGAGAGCAAACTATAATTTCACTCAATAATATACAAAAATGCACAAATGTACGTGAACGCGAAAACCAACATTTTAACACAAAAGGAAACATCAAAGAATGTATGCATATACATTGTATACACCCGTGGTCGACAAATCATGGACGCAGTTCCTTTTAATACACTATTCTGTTACGTAGTATATAAGTATGTGTATACACGCATTTTTAAGGACAATTTGTTTGTAAATGTTTGTTCCCATACTCTTAAGAATCAGCGTTGCCAGAGAAAAAATTTTTCCCCAACAATAAGAAAATATGTGTGATGAGAATTTACTAAATTTTTTATTTTCAGAAAATTATTATGGCAAACCAGAAGGATTGGTTTGTCATGCATGAAAAAATATTACATGCAAGGCATTTTCAAGCATTATTTTAAGAACATTTTCTAAAAAACTATTTCTTATTCACCACTATATTGACGTAGAAAGAACAAAAGGTGTTTTTCTTTATAAACCAAACTTGAGTGTTTCGTTTGACCTTTATTTTGGTCAAGTTTGGTTTTGGAGATTTAAAATTTCAATTTATGGAAATGAGGCGAAAATTTCACTCGAAACACCGGCTCGTGGGGAGAGTATAATGGTAGAATTAGTCGATTCGTATAGTTTTGCTTTTGAAATGGTCGTATCGCTTAATTCTGGATGTTAGTTATTAAAAACGTAAGGTTGCCAACGAACGTGTCAGCTGTTATTGTATTTCTCTTTGCTTTATACATATGTTTGTATGTATGTAATTTTCTGTAGATTTCTACCCCACTTAAATAAACAACAAAATGTTTTACTTATGTTACAGATTTTGTCAGCTCATCCGTCAACCCACCATACGATTCTACCATAACTCACGCAATTGCAAAATGTGATGGCATAGGCTGCCGACCACGGGTATACTCATAACTTAACACATACTTATGTATGTACATACATATATACACCTGAGCTGCCCACAGTAGCACCAGAGATCCGAACATCAATAGACTTCTTATACAAATGAATACACATACGTGAATACATTAATTTCATGTTTCTCTCGGTTGCCAGCTCTGATATACAAACATTCTTATTTATTTACATCAAAGCTATCCACAGAGAGAAAACCGAGAGCAATGTATAAGCGTATGTGTATTCATTTGTATAAAAAGCCGATTGATGTTAGGCACTCTGGCGCTTCTCTGGACAGCTATGATTTACATGATTCAGCATATGTGACAGCGCATAGAGAAAGGACCTACGGGTAAAAAAATCAATTTTCACTTTTTTTTTGATGTGGACAACATCTGAACATCGAATGAGACCGATCCCATGCCCCAAAAGTGTTCCCTCCCAGAGATATGCGCGTTTTATGAAATGATGGTACACCAAAGATACACGTATTTAAATCTTTAAAATAGTTCTCCTGAACAAAACCGGTTTTTACCCTTAGGTCCCTTTCTATTTTGCGCGTCACATATGTATATAGAAGGTTTATTGTCTTAATTTCTTATAAAAACTTGTAAAACTTTATGCGCCACTAGTTTTTAAATATATTTTCATACACTTTTGTATTTTGCTATTATTTAGGAAACTGAAATTTTTCTTTTTTATTGTTTATTTTTCAAACAGCTGATTGATTTTCTGTCTTCCCAAACTAGCATGAAGAAAAAGTATGGGCTGTTTTGTGCAAGAAATTTTCGAGTACGGGATCGCTTTTCGTGCAAAAAGGATCTAACGATACCCCAATGTAGAACAAAGGAACACACCTATTCAGTTAGCTCAGTTCATATGTATGCAGTGAAAGAAAAATAACCCTGTCGGGATTTGAGCTAACTTAAAAGTAACTGATAGTTAATCAGAGACGAGTGACAACTGACTCAAAAGCTAACTCATTTTACATGTTAAACGCTATTCAGTTTTCAACGTAATGTCCTCAGAACGAGTCAATACTCAAGCACGCTGCATAAGTTTCAAATAAACACAAGTTAGCTCATTTAGAGTGCGTTTTTTGGTTGATAAAATGCAAGTGCACTATTAGTTAGCTGCGAACTGACTAACTAATGGTTGGTCCTTTATAACTTAGTTTGTGGCGCATCAAAAAAGAAGAAACAAGGTCTTTCTTTAGCTAACCATTATTTTTAACTTACTAATTATTAACATTTTTAGTCAATTTAAATTTGAAAGAATTTTAAATTTGTTTAGAGACGAGAATTGGTATCGAACCGTGATCACTTTGTTTGTCAGCCATCATATTTAACACTTTACTATTGTGCCATATAAAATAAAGACGGCACAGAGTTTACATAAACATGAATTTTATGCTGACATCTTCTCGATAAACTATGACTCATCTCTGCATCAGCCTCGAGTTAGCTAAAAGTTAGTTCAAAACTTATCGAGGAGATGTTAGTTGTACAAAAACAACTCACTGCATCAGTTTTGAGTTAGCTTAAAGTTAGTTCAATACTTATCGGGAACAGTTCCACAAAAAGCTACTGAATCACATCTGCATCATTTATGAGCTAAACCCATTAAAAAAGACACTCCAAAGAAGTCGTGAAAATGTAGAGTTTGCAGTCTGGAAGTAGTTCAAATTTCGATCCGATCTAATGATTTTTACATAGGGTTGTCATTGCAAGTAGTTCTCTTTTTCGATGCCTAGTCACCGAATTAGAAGCGATTTTAAGAAAAATTTCCTTTTTTGTGTTCTATGGTAATATTTTCATCTAGGAATAACATTAAAAAGTTACATATTTTAACAATTCGTTTCTTTTTATACGAATTTAAATGCGAAACAGTGTTTTCATGTAAATTTAAGCAAATAACTTCTAAATTTTAGGCCAAAATTAGTTCATAAATTTCTTTCAAAAAATCGATTTTTTGAACATTTTGGTGAGTATTTACTAAAACTATGGAAAAACTACAAGGTTTTGTGTGATTAAAATAAACTTTTACTTGGTTTTCTGCTAACTATCGGCAAATTAAAAATATCGATTTTTTGGAAGCAATGAAAATGTGTTTCCTTCAGAATGACTTCCATTTTTTTTTACTGGGCATTTAAATGAGTTAGCAAAAAGTCACCTATATTTTGAGCTAGCTAATAAAAATCCGACAGGGAAAGAAAGAGCCAAAACACAAGCAGACATTACAAAACAAGGCAGACGAAGTATAAAAAATAAATAAAACTAAAATAGTTTTAATGTGCGGTATTTGCTAATAAATATATCTACATACTACATACATATATAATAAATTTTCAAAATTATGTCCCTATTAATTATTTTTAAGCAAAACTAATGTCGCAAATTGGTCCACAAATGACAAAGTAAATTAATTGACAAATGTCGAAGTTATTTGATAATCAATTATTAGGGCACAATTACAAAAAAAAATTCGTGAACCTCTTCCATGCGCAAGCAGAATTTTGGATGGGAAAATATTTGATAATCAATTTAGCACCCCCTATCAAAATTTCCCAAAACAAACAAATTTAGTGAAACTTTTCCATACGCCAATAAAATTTTGAAAATTGCTTCACAAATGACAAACCTATTTGATATTAATTTTCGGGCGGTGACTTTGCAGCCCCTCTTTTTCAAAAAAAAAAAAAAAAAAAAAAAAAAAAAAAATACCAATTAACCTTTTCTAAATGCAAAAAAAAAAATTTTAACTGGTCCGCAAATGTCAAACTTATTTGATAATAAATGTTTGGTGAGTGCACTTTGCTCCACCCTCTCCCCCGAAATCACAAAAAAAATGTGGAGATTTTCCATATGCAATAAGAATTTTGAAAATTGGTCCACAAACGACAAAGGAATTATATAATCAAATGTTGGGGAGGGCAATTTGCGACACCTAAAAATTCAAAAAAAAAAAAAAAATTAGCCTGTATATACAGTGGAATCTCTCTTGAGTGGACACCGAATGAACTATCCGGTCAAGAGAAAACTAGAAATTTAAATGAGTAAAATTTTTCTAAGATTTTTAGTTTTTATTTCAAAACATTTTTATTAAAAAATAAGCAATTCAATTGGTTTTAATAAAAAATAAATAAATATGTACATATTTCCATATGTTATTGAGGTACAATTAGGAGGCAAAAAGTGTATTTTAATGTTTTTCAAATTGATGTTTTTGGATGCGATGCCGCATTGTCTAGAAAAAGTAAAATTTGCCTGTTTTGTTCTCCCATTTTCCGATCAAAATTTTCTAACCATTCACTCATAATTTCAGACGTCATCCATGATTTGGTGTTTGATTTCGATGTTACTGGTAAATTATTTTTTATTAAATTTTTAAAAGCTCTTGGTCTAGATGCCTTTCCAATAGCTAGTAACTTTTCCTTGCCTCCAGCCATGTACGCGCAGTGCAATGTTGTTATCCTTTCCCTACGCAAAAAGGAAGAAGCGCTTAAGTCGAGATAAGCTCATTTTGAGTTAATGGTACCTCCGTAATCTGTATACTCGAAAATGTCCCTGGTCAAATTCTCAATTAATTGTGTGATTTTTCAGGAAGTTATAGCACTAGGACTTGCGACTTATCTTTTTTAGACTTCCTATCTCATTCGGAATAATAACTTAATTAGTTTATACTTTGGAAAATTTCAACTTAAATGTATTATTTACATATAGTGTGTAGAACGATGTTTGCTTAATAAACTTAAGCTTACCAGAGAATTTCCAAATTTAACAGTAAAATAAACTAATTTCTGAAAATCGACTTGAAAGCTTAAAAGTACTCTCCTTCAAAACAGTAAAATATGACTTAAGCACTTTTTCCTTATTGCCACAGATATTTTCGTGGAAATTTAAAACTGTACAATCATAACTTGTACTCAACTTACCATCCCTGAACGTACATACATATATAAGCATTTATGCAAAACAAGGTTTTGTTGGTCCTGTTTTGTTTTTTCCCATATAAATTATATGTAATACTGACATACAAACATATGTGTACATATGTACCTACATAGGTGTGTGTACTTACATATGTATGTATGTATGTAAATTGTACATACATACATACATATGAATCAGAGTGTGATGAATTGAAATAACCAATCGCATGAGTTTATTGTTCACTGGGCGAACAAAAGAACACAAACAAACTAATAAACAAAAGCAAATAATTGTATTACCAAACATTTTGTTTTTGTTTATTCACAGCATGTTGTTGCTATTGTTTTCAATTTTTCCCCTCACTGACACTTTACAATGGCCTGTAAATTCTTTCTTATAATTTGTGGATACATATGTATGTAGATACATACATGATAGAGACCTGCGTAAACAGTCTTAAAGTATAAATACGTCTTGGTTTTTAAATGTATTATACTAAACCAATAATAAATGATTTCGTTTAATAAACAAAGCACTATGAATGCATTGGTGTACGTGTATATGAGTGTTAACAAGTGATGTCGCGAAGACTTTTTGTTCATAACAAACAATCAAAAGAAGTAGTGTTGATGAATTTATGCTTGTTATTTTGCATATTGTACCTTTGAGTGTGTGTGTGTGTGTGTGTAGTATATAGATTGAAGCTATTATGTGCTTAAGCGCATACATCTAATGCATAGCTGCCCACAAAGAGAAACACGAGAGAAATGTATAAGCGTATGTGTATTCATTTGTATAAAAAGCCGATTGATGTTCGGCACTCTGGCGCTAGTTTTTCTTTTAGTGGTCAGCATTGTTCTTATGTCAATGCATGTGTGTGCATTTGCATGTGCGCAGTAAAATAAGAGATCATACACACATACATGCATGACGTTTGTATACACTCCCTTGCGTAGAAAGAAGCAAGCATCACAATACCTACAATACAATAGTGAAACAAATTTCTTGCAAGCAGTGTTATTTACGTTTGTTTTAGAAGATTTCGCTGTAGCAAAGCATATAAAAAATCCCTCATGTCTTAAAAGTCCTTGTAAGGGGTCTTCTGCAGGCCTTTAATACATGAATATCCATATAGGCAAGCATACAAACATATGTACATACATATCACTCTCCCTATAGGAAATGTCACTAGTGAATCAGTACTGATTCACTATTGACTTTGTCGCCAGTACTACTGACTAATTATAGCCCGCACAATGCTTTTTGCTATAGACATTTAACATATGCGTGCCATTGAAAAGCAACTACTGACATTGGAGCTACTGATTAGATAGTTCTTCAGGGACCATATGAAGACATTGGATACAGATAGTCACTAGCACATTTAAGTAATTCCAGTATACTCTTTCTATAATGAAATTGCGTATATTGTTCACATTTTGATGTTTTATTAAACAAATCTGTATATAAAAAATGGAACTTATGATTAAAAAACATACAATAACCAGAATTAATTCAATTATTCGTTCAGCATATTTCCAGCAAGTAGCGATTGTGTTTGTCTTTTCTATTAAATACATGTACTTATGTAAATCAAAAATTTTATGTTTCGCTGAACTAGTAAAGTCAAATACTTACGAATGAATCTGTAAGTGTGACAAATCTGTAACTGATGGCACAAAAACTTCCACATGGTAAAACATTTCCATAATTGGCACTTTCAATTAAAATTTGTTAGTTTTCACATTTTATATTTTTATACAATATGGATTGTTATTTTATTTCCTTTTTACAAATCCCTTTTGAGTATTTTTTTTTAATTGTTGTTCAATACATTTATATTCACGTTTCAATTTGATTTCTTAAACTAATTTTCATAAACACTTAAAAACAAGAAGAAGCATAGTTGTGTGTATCTGAAAAAATATTTTCTACGCATTAAGAACAATACTAATAGACGCTCCGTTGACAATGTCACCAAAATAGTCTACAAAAGTGTTTACTTGGGGATACTTAACCCCACGTTTCCTTCAGGGTCTTTTACTCAAACAATATCATAACTCAAAAAAAAAAATTGGTTTGTCAAAGAACTACTTAGGTAGTTCAATGTTTGTTGATGTGAACGAAATTTTTATTTCGCTCTCAAAAGCAGGGGCCTAATTCCTGCACTCATAATCGGAAGTGCATTCGAATAGAAATTAATTCCGATGCCAAGAAATTTTCCTATGATGTCAAGCGATACCAAGCGAATCGAGTTTTTGTTTCAGTGTTGGAAAAAGGCAAATAAATTCATTTCACAACACTGAATGAATTGTAAGCAAAAGAATATATTTCTATATATGTATGAGTGCAAAAACATATGTATGTACGTACATACACACCTATATACAGAAAAAAGAAACGAATATACATATTTAAAAGTTATTTTCATTGTTATTTAATTTATAACTTAATAATAATTAATTAGTGCAAAGTTAGAGAATAGAGCACTAGCCACATTCTCGATTTAATTTATTGGTTGACAAGAAGCAGTTAATTTGTTATTTAGATGCTCCCAGAGTTGGTTGATTTTTTTTATTTTCCACGACAACTCTTGAGTAATAACTCGCTCGCAATTGAATGCGGAAATTAGGCCCCTGTATGAAATTTTTACGCAATATGAAGAACGATATGAGGATTAATTCGGCATAGTTAGTTCAAAAAACGTCATAACTAAAAAACAATAGTTTATCAGGAAACGGGTACATATGCATGTACCTCCCAGCTAGAAAAGTAGGCATTAATTACATAAATAATGGGAGAAATAATGTATTATTTTAGAATAATGTGACCAAACACAATAATTGCACATTGATTACCAAGTGCATTAACACATCTGCAGCAGAAGAATGTTAGTTTTTGCTTGTGTTATGGATTATAGATTGCATTCCTCGGACGTATTAAAATAATTCATTACTTTCCTAGGACATGTTCTGTGCTAACAGTAATGAATTGTGGAATGAAAAATCATAAATGCTATGCATTACCTTCTCCTTTACTATTCATTACCTTTTCCCACTGGGCTATAATGGAAATGGAAAACATTATTTTTCTCTCAAGAGTTGAGTAAACAAGATATTTGTATAAAGTTTTTACATAAAGCCTGGTACTCTGTTCACAATTTCGTGCGAAATGCTGTCAAACTACATATAAAAGTATTTGGTATGAAATATTTGCGAAATAAATACGCAAAAGTAGTACTCTGTTCTTGTTGTGAAAAACACGCAAAATCATGTCTTTCCATGCAAAATTAGTCTGGCATCATTTTAGTTTAGCTGCGAAACAACATGAGCAGTGCTTTTTTTGCACGGAATTTTGACAATGTTGCATACTTTCAAGCAATAAAATCGAGAAATTTATTTAAAAAAAACCGTGAGTTGGGCTATATTTAGTTCATGTCAAATTTGTCACGCGAAATAACCAATGGTGCTGAAAATTTTTCACAACTTTGAACAAAGTACCAGCCTTAATATGAAAAACGTTATGAGGATTTATTTTGCATCACTAAGAGCCATTAAATGCCATAAATCCCCTCGAATTTTCATTTCGTGTTTTACCCCCCAAGCTTCTCAACCCCTCCCACCAATAAACTAAAAAAGCCTGCCTGCACAGGCAAGCAGAAAAGGCACAGTGTAAATTGCGCCTAACTCAAACAATGGATTGTTTGAGTTATGACGTTCTTTGAGTAAATGATCGATATTTACATACTAGAGTTTTTCTCCACCCGGACTTTTTCATTTTCAAAAGTCGTTCCCGCTTTCCCGGGAATTCCCGCCCAATGCAAAAAATTTTTTAATATTATCTATTTCAGCAAAAAACAAATTATAATTCATGAGATCGATTAAATAATAACGTTTTATAAACACATTAGTCAAAAAAGTAATACCATTCCAGTTCTTTATATAATAGTAATGCATAAATACCAATATTATATGTAAATGCAAAGCCAAATGCATTAATATACCGCAAAAAAAAACAAATTATATTATTTAAAAAAAAATTACAAAATATATCTTTGAAAATAAAACTTTAGTACAGAATAAGCATTAATAGAATCGTTCTTTTTACCAAAGAGAATCTGTAATTATTTTGTAATTTTTCTCTTATTTCTTTGTGCATTTCTGTTTTTGCTTTTATGAATTGTTGTTGAATTAAATTTTGAACGTCGCGTTCCGCTTTTGGAAAATAAAGGCCTCTAAGTTTCAGAGCACATGCGTGCCAGATGTAAACGCGACCTTAGTTTTTGTATAGTTTTAGCAATGGTCCTAGTGCCATCACCCGGGAAATTTTTCCCGAATTTTTCGAATTCTCGAATATTCGTCCATTTTTAGATATTCGCATATTTTTTCTCAAAAATAAAATAAATGAATACATAAATCCTAAACGAAATTAAAATAATGGCATAAAAATATTTGTATATTAATTTGTATTAACTAAATAATTCATTGAATAAATAATTCAAAATAAACAAGACAATTCAAAGCAAACTTCTTGTACAATTAACATTAAAAAAGTTGAGAGAGCACTGTTTGCTTCAAAAATAAAAATTCTGAAACTTTTTCTGCATCAAGCCTATTACGATGAGGTGTGTATATAAAACCAACACGAACACTGACTTAAATTCCTGGGGGCAAGTCGCGGCACTCGTTATCTAACGAAATTACTAAATATTTCCACATAAAGTCTATGGAAATATTTCGTAATTGCGTTCGATAACGAGTGCCACGAGTTGCCTCCTGTTCTTTATCCAACTTACATAGTTTGAACCATGTTAGATTATCGACGTCATTTGCTATATGTTTTTCCGATAAATAGACTGCTATAGTTTTCCGTATTAATGAATTTGCAGAAATTGAAAAACTAAATATTATTTACTGTCGACCATTACAATTTTAGTTTTTGTTTTTATTTATTTAAATGTACGCGCACAGGAGTATGAAATTCTTTTTTTTTACTGAATGATGTTTGACTAGATTTCGCAAGCATCTTGTTTATTGCGGCAGACATTGAAATACTTTTTCCAGTTCAATAAATTTTTTTTTACACTTATACAAATTTTTCTTGCAAAAGCCGTCACAAACATAATAATTTTCAATCTATTTTTAATTTCATATTGAATTTAAAAATTTTCATTTCTTTTATTTATTGTTTCTCATAGTTGTAAGCAAGGCGCATTTGGTTGAAAAAAAAAATAGTTTTAGTACAATAACAGTGTTGTATATTACAATTTCACGTTAATTTCGACGAAATTAAGTAAAATAACTTAGTTTGGAAAATGTCAAAATATATAGCAAAATTACTTAATTTCAACTTGATTTCGACCGACATCACGATATTACTTAATTTGGCGTCAGTCTGAATGGGCTATTATGCTTGACAAAATGTTTCACTACAAATCAGGGATGATAAAGTTGGTACAATTGTACTTTTTTTGGTACGATTCAAACCCTAAAAGTACGTTGGTACCCCCGTGACTCATTTGGTACTATTTAAAAAATTAGCGAAATTATCCCTTGTTTTTTTTTCACACAAAACATAGATCGCGATCATCTAAAGTATATCCAATTTGAGAGAAAAGTGGCGAATTGGATTTGTTGTTCAAAGCGACTGCATTGTTAGATATGCACTACACTTGTTTCGTTTTTTATAAAGAACTACATCTAATTTCATCGGTATTCCATTTTCAATGCGCTGATTTACACGGGCATAATTGTGCTGACATAACATGCCAGTTTGTTGGTGAGAGAGGCAAAGAGAGTGGTTTTGCGGTTGGCATAACTTTTCAACTAAAGGGCTGCGTAAATGATTCTAAAAGTTTTGTATTCTATTTCACACTACTGCCAAGCAGTCTGTTTTAGTGCAAACATAAATAACAAAACAAAACTAACAAAACATGACTCTCACTAAAATCAATCAAGCATCATTCGAATAGTTTTTCTCTGCAGTTTTGTTAGTGCTTGTGTTCTCAAAACAAGTAGAACATCAAAACGAAAAGTGAGAATGAAACAAAACAACAATAAATCATAGCAGAAACATCGAGTGCACTAGAACACGAGCACAAACATGCAAGCTGTGTATGTATGTATATATTAGGGAAGTAACGAATACCAGTTTAGCGAATGCGAATGCGAAAGCAAATACTAGATTTAAATTTTTGCGAAAGCGAATGCGAATGCGAATGCAAATATTACAAGACGTTAAAAAATCACATGAAAATAAATTTTTATAAGAACATATATGTAACATATGTATACATACATAGATATATGTACTACATATAGCATTTTATTTAAATTGAGTCTTGAATAAGTAAATATTTATTAATTTATTAAAAATACTTATTTATAAAACCGAAAGATATATGAAATTAATAAGTGGCACTTTTTTCGTGTGGTATTTGTCACAAACAATGACTAGTTAATATTGTTTGCGTTTCAGATTTGTTTGTACGAACTAATGAATGGTGCTCAAAACATTTTTTAAAAGTTTGAACCGACTAGTCTAAGGTAGAAAATACACTGCCTTTTCTTTTTTAAAAACTAAGAAATATTTCCAAAAACCGCTGGACTTTGGTTTAATTTTGATGGTTATGAGAACTTTTTTATAGAAAAGTTTTCCGCTAAAATTTTAAAGCTTTGAAGAATGCTTTACTTATGAGTCAGCTACTTCCAAGCTATATGTACAATGTGCAAACTTTTATAAAGAGCTTTTTCTGCTTTCACACCTACTAGATCACAACCAGCGATGCAAACTTGGTACTTTTGGCACTATTTTTAGTGCTTTTTGAAGACTTAAAACGCCAAATTTTGAGCGTTAGTGCCAAACTAAGAAAAAGCACTAAGTAGTGCTTTTAAGAAATTTGTGTATTTCTTAAAATTACTTTAATAAAAACATGGTGTATTTATTTTTTCAGTGTAAAGAATACCTTTATCGTCTGATATATTTCATTAAACAGAGAATAGATTCGAAAATATTAGACCTTATTAAACATTATTAAATTTCACTCGTTTGGATCTTCAATCTTTTTCACGGTAGTGCTTTTTACGCTTTTTAGATCTCAAGATTACGCTTTTTGTGCTTTTTTTAAATTTTAATGTGCTTTTAGAGCCATAAAAGTTGGCATCACTGATCACAACAGCCAATCAGATCTCGGCGACAACAGAGCTTGCTCTTATTTTGCAAAGAAACAAGAACAAATTTAATAGTTTTCAAAGTTTTTTACCTCAAAATCAAATATCATATTATGTGTGTTTGGACGTAGCTGTTGTAAGTACATATATGTATCTTTTTCATGTTGGCTTAAAATAATTTTCATGTTTTTGACGTTTGTTAATGGTAAATTATTTTTGTAAAAGAAGTACCTGATTTACATTTAGCATTTTTTCATGAAAAAAGTTGTATGAAAATTTTTTCATTTGTCAATAGCAGGCCCGAAGAAGCAAATCAAATCTAAAAAAGTGCCAGAAATGCTTCAGAGATTCATGCTCCATTAATTTTTATATATGACTCTCTTCTATAGCGCTGATATTAGCAAATAAAAAAGTTGCGTGCAACAAATTTCATGAAATTTCATGAAAAAATGCCTAATGTAAATCAGGTAAAGTACAAAATTTTTTCGTCTTAAGTATTCGCTTGAAATATTCGCATACATTTAGCGAATGCAAAAGCGAATGCAAATAGCAAAAGTAAGCGAATAATTTGCGAATGCGAAAGTGAATGCGAACATTCGTTACATCCCTAGTATATATTTATACATATATTGAAAATAAAAATTAACAAAATTTTTATATATAAATGTACATAAGTATGTATGATATTATTTCATAGTAAATAAAACCTCTTTTCAGCTTTCACAATCCTAACGAAGCGCAAATTTTCTTTTATATGGAAAATTGTCTTTGCTATCAGAACATTCAAGCATGTTTTGAATGTTCTGTGTGAGTTTTGATGTTCTATTTCATTTTTGCTTGAAAGGCTTGGTTTTAGTTCAACATTGTTCTATTGCAGTTTTGTTCTGTACTGCAGTATTCTTATCGTAAAGCAAAACACATATCTTTTGAAAGTTTTGTTTTAAAATAACGGAGCAATATACACACACATTTTAAAATTAATGAGAGTGCTTGTAAGCATTTTTTTAGGGCTTGTGCCACGCTCTATTTTCAACCAGCTTCAACCCCGCATTAGCAGCATAAAACCAATACACACACAACTTAAAAAACAGCAAATGTTAAATGAATACTAAAAACAATAACACACACACAGCTGTGTATACGAATACATTTTGTGCCAGATGAATTAAGGCCCAACTACAGGGTGGGCCAAAAGAAACCAAGGGGTGTAAAAGTTTAATAACTTTTTTGTTTATTAATTTTTTTCTATTTTTTCTTTCAGATTATATAGACAACACTTGTAGAATTTATAATGAATGAAAATAATAAATGAAAATTAGAAAATAAGAAATGAATAAATAAAATCAACTTTATTGAAAATTTGATTATGAGTGATGAAGCTCATTTTCATTTGAATGGCTTTGTTAATAAGCAGAACTGTAGATTCTGGGGTTCTCAAAATCCAAGAGCCATTCATCAACGCCAATTGCACCCCATCAGGTGTACAGTATGGTGTGGGATCACATCTGAAAATGTCATTGGGCCCTACTTCTTCGAGAATGAAGATGGAAGTGCTGTAACCGTAAATGGAGAGCGGTATCGGTTTATGATAGAAAATTTTTTACGTCCTGCTCTAGAAAATAGACCTGGTATGTGGTTTCAGCAGGACGGAGCCACTGCCCATACTGCCCGAGACACAATGGCACTTTTAAGTCAAATTTTTGGAGAGCGAATAATTTCTCGAAATTCGGAAATTATTTGGCCAGCGCGATCGCCAGATTTGACAGCACCCGACTATTTTCTTTGGGGTTTTTTGAAGGAGCGAGTGTATGTGAACAAGCCAGAGACAATCCTTGAACTCAAGGCAAACATTGTTGCAGAAATTCGAACGCTACAGCCACAAGTTTTGAAAGATGTTATGGAAAATGCTCTAAAAAGAGCCCATCAGTGCGAAGCTGAAAACGGTGGTCATTTAAGAGACATTATTTTTCATACTTAGTGTAAAAAAATTTCCATTTTGTATATTATATAATCTGAAAGAAAAAATAAAAAAAGTTAATAAACAAAAAAGTTATTAAACTTTTACACCCCTTGGTTTCTTTTGGCCCACCCTGTATAATATGAATAAGCTAGCTTAAGCAACTGTGCGGTTACATATAAAACGCATGTGGGAAACTATAATGTACTTAACAAACTTTTCGTCAAGTTTCGTCAAATGTCATTTGCTTAAGTAAAGTGCCAAACTGAACGCACATTCCGTAAGGAAACAACTGTTTGTGCATTTTTAAACTCAAACAAGCAGCAGCAGAAAATATTCATTGATTTTAAATATTTTCTTATTGTTTCTTATTTTAAACTCAGAAAATAAAGCGAAACTTTTATTTTCGTTGTTTGTTTTACAATACACATATACACACATACTCATGTATTTACTTATGTATATTCACTGTTGTACTTTTTAGTAGGCAAAACAAATAAAACAAGTAATAAGGTGATGTATATATTTATATGTGAATTTCTAATAGATTAGGTCATTCTTTCAAGTTATTTTGATTGAATTGCATTCATTTAGGAGTTATGAGAAGAAAAAAAAATACTACAAAATTATTGACAATACCTAGATGTGCAGCTGTGGCTAAAGAATACTTATGTGCATGTAAGTACATTATTGTCACCTAAAAGTCACATCTGAATTGTTTAAGCATTTGACAGACTTATCGTTCAATTCTGACATTAGCTTAAGCCAGCTTATTCATATTATAGTTGGGCCTTTAGTCTCGTGTAATTTGGAAAAGAACAAAAATTGTGCGGCTTAGACATTGTTCTCGTCTAAACTACCTCAATGGGATAGCATCGTCTTCATTTATTTTATCTATTGTATTATTATAAAATTTATAAGAAACAAAAAACTTGCTATATTAATATCATATCAATCGTTTAAGTGATGAAATTAAATTTAATTAATTAATTAATTAATTAATTTTCATGACGAAACTTTGATCTGGCTAACAAAAGACACTCCCGAAAATGTTAGTAGTATCGTACCTTTCCTTTTAAAAAATATCCCCAAAAGAAAATGGAAATTATGATAGTATAAATAACGAGTTTCGAGCTTTGAAAAATTAATTGGATGAGCTAATGTTTCCGTAGCTTTCAAGTTGAAATGCCCTAACTCGTATTTTTGTACGAAATTGAGTTTTTCAGTGATTCCAATACATTTTAGACAAATACATCTCGCCACAAAAATTTATTGCAATAGTTTAAAAAATAACGCTTTTACAATCAGTCGTACAAAAATATTACAGAAAGAATATTACAGATTCTATTGTGTCTTGGCCTTCCCCTGTAAAATAACAATTATTTGTGTTAGGACCTTTTTACTTGAGACCAACGATATGAATTTACTGGCTCTTCCACTGTCTCTAAATCTAATAATAAATTTTCATTTTTCAATTAATGATGTAGATTAATCTTCATATCGTTCTTTTTTTAAAACAAACACAAAATTTTAATTTTTCATTAAATCGTTTGTAAATTGAAGTCTTTAAATTTGTATTCTGGCAAACTAGTTTTTTTTTTGAGTTATGTCGTTGTTTGTACTTAAAAAATTAAAAAAAAAGTTAAAACACAAAAAAAACGAGTTTAGTACTATTGGGGTTGAAAGAGTACAATTTTAAAAGCCAATTGGTACGAAATTGGTTTTCTCATTTATCATCCCTGCTACAAATGAACTGAGCTCTGAGCCAACTGAATGAAATACTTTAGTAAAGTGAGCTGATCTGAAAAGAGCGGTCACTCCAAAGAGCTGAGAAGCGCAACGCTAGTAATTATTTTTTTGCATTCGCTTTCGCAAAAATTAAAATTTATTATTCGCATTCGCTAAACTGACATTCGTTACATCCCTAGTACATACGTATGTACATATGTATAATGAAAGTTTATTATTGTGGTTAAGTTTGACGTTTTATAATATGTATATAAATAAGACTCCACGTGTACTAACAAATGCATCAACAAATATACATATGTATGTATGTATGTATGTATGTGTGTGTACATACCCTGAAGAAACTTTCGATTACTAGGTAGTGACTACGTAGTTCTTAAGCCTATACTTCCGCTGACCATTCGTCCTTTTTTTAAGGAGGACAGTCCTTTTTTAACACGATGTCCTTTTAAATTTAAAAAAAGTGTCCTTTTTTAATCAATTGTCCTGAATTGCCATTTTATTTGGTTACTATTTCTTTTCTTTGTTGTGAATCAGAATTGAACAACCCTCGTACCCGTACATTGCACTAATTTGTTAACGTAGCAGCAACCAGTTCATTCACTTGGTTGCTTGCTAAATTCTTGCGTTGACAAATTGTGCAATAGCGATATTTCGTAATTGGGTCAAAAGCTAAATAATATTAAAGAAATACGTTAGCAAGTTTGCATAATAATATCAACTATTAAGCATAATATTATTATTGAAATATATTAAATTATGATTAAGTTTTGTATAAATAGTTCATTTTAAGAAATCAAGTTATTAGTTGTAATCAGGCAGGTGTAATTCGAGAGTTGTTAGTTGTAATTAGCAGAAGACAGTTAAAGTTATAGATCCATATTTGCGATTCTCACGGTACCCTCCAGGTTTAAAATTGTAAATTTAAAAATAAGATACTAGTTATTAGTTTGACAAAGCCTTTTTTAATAAACCAATTAATATATTAAAGAAAAATCTGTGTTTAAATTAAACACAACATCTTTAAAATCTAATTTTATAAGTTTTCTCAAAACTCGAAAATGTCGACATCAATACAATAGAAATGATAACCATAGCTGGCAACACTGAAAAAAAGTATATGTCGCACACTAAATCATAATCAGTCACAATTTATAAAATCCTAGATGTTAAGGAGTGGCAAAAAACTATTTATGTATATGTAAAAATGACGCAATAATGTGACTTAAAAACAGGCATAACGGTATTTTATATTGTTCAGGAAGATTGTGTTGCAAAAGAAATTTTCCAACTAATTGGAAATTCTTTCAGTAAAAAAAACAAAACCATTTTGATAATATTGAGTTGTGACTGTTCAATGCGTCGAATTACTTGTCAACTCAGTGAATCTTGCATTTCATACCCAAACAAGGCACATCAATCAGGTACCCGTAATTCTAAAATAACACTAGCCAACAAGATTTTGGACTGGGGCAAACAAATATCTTTCCTAGGGTAATTTGGTGGGCTGAATTCGAATCTTTATCACAGCAGGTTTTCAAGATACAAAAAGAAATGTTTTTATTCGTTTTTTACATAAAACACCATTAGTTCATTTAAAAATTAGTGAATTTTCAAAAGTGAATGGAGTTATTTAAACGTCGATTGTATTTTGTTGGCTCGGTTTCAAGCTGCCCTTGTTCGTCGTCCTGGAAATGACTGGTAATGGATCATTTGGTGAACGTTCAAGTGGTTTGGAAATCTATGGGACATTCGCGTAAGTAATATTTTGTCTATTTATCATATTTAATCCAGCAACTTTTGTTAAACAGAAATAACAATCGGTTTGGTGGTTACTTGACTCTCTCCAAAATACTAGAATTGAAAAATCAAAATAGATCTTCTTGCCATTTGACCACTTGTATAAAACAGTTCTGCAACTATTGCAAAATATTTAAGGTATCCACGGTTTGTTCAAGTATGTGACAGCAAAACCAGAATAATGTAAAAATGTGTATTTTAATGATGCTGATATTGCATATTGCAAGAACAGCTTAAATCAGTAACATACGATCTCCCTGACATGCTTAAACGCTACTATTATGAAGATTTAAAATGAATATGGGCTTCAGGTTAGTTCGAAAACATGCTTCGTTTCTGCAAAAAAAAACCACTTAAATTTTTTTAGTATAAATTACCATCAGACTTTTCAATTCAGGGTAAAATTATGAAAGTGTAAATTTGTATGTATGTTTCTTGCAGGAAATGTCAAACACCATACAAAACTGAATATAACAAAAATAAAAGCATACTTTTAGGATTATGGCCTCACAATCCAAATTGGACGTTTGGCTTGGCTAACATACAACAGTCTCCTGGCTAAAGGTATAATTAGTAAAATCGTATCATTCTAAATACTTTACAGCTTGCCGTATCGTTCAACTTTGTGCACAAATTATAAAGGGTGTTTTTTATTGAGGTATAGAACTTTAAGTTGGCATCACTTTTTTAACTGGCGGCCATTTTGTCAGCTGTCAAGTTATTAATATTTAGTTTGGTTTGCCATTTCATCATGAACAGGTTGACAAAAGAACAACGCTTGCAAATCGTGCAAATTTATTTCGAAAATAATGGTTCAGTTCGCGAAGTTTACCGAAAGCTCCGTCCATTTTATGGTCGACATAATCGTCCATCAGAGCAATTAATTCGGTTAACCATAGATCGTTTTCGCACTACGTTTACTCTATGTGATAATACGCATCCACAGAGACGTCGAACAGTGCGCACCGAAGAAACAATTGCCGCTGTAGAGCAAAGTGTTGAAGAGGACCCGAATGAATCGATTCGCCACCGTGCACAGCAATTGGAGCCGACTAACCGACTATTTTGTTCCCGAATTGGATGGCATGAATGTGGATGAGTTGTGGTTCCAACAAGACGGCGCTACATGCCACACAGCGCACGTCACAATCGATTTATTGAAGGAAACATTCGATGAGCGCATAATTTCGCGGAATGGACCTGTCAATTGGCCACCAAGATCGTGTGATTTGACACCATTGGATTATTTTCTTTGGGGATATGTGAAGTCGCTCGTCTACGCCAACAAACCAGAAACGTTAGGGGAATTGGAAGCCAACATTCGTGGCGTTATTGCCAACATACGGCCCCATATGCTCGAAAAAGTGGTTGAAAATTGGACCTGTAGAATTGGCTTTATTCGAGCCAGCCGCGGCGGCCACATGCCCGAAATCATATTTAAACATTAATGGCATAAAATTATCCTTCCAATAAAGCCAAATTGATGGACATTAAAACGATTTTCTTGTGTTTTATTTCAATTCAAAGTTCTATACCTCTTAAAAAACACCCGTTAGAAAATGTAACAGTTTGCACAGCACATTTTTTTGTCTGGCATTAAATGCCGCGTTTTTGACATTCGCTACATAAAAATCTGTTTTCTGCAGATTCCTACGTCAGCAGTGCTACCACCACATATTTTATAACTAGTAACATGCATTGTATATGGTACGGTTTTTGTCAGCTGACGCGCAACATCACAATACGATTTTACTAATTCTACCTTAAGTGCAGTCACTTGATGGGGTTCAATGGGACCGAGTGGTTTATGAAATCCAGATTTTATAGAACGTACAATAAGTAAAATGGATTATTTAAGAATACTAAAAGATAATTTAGAATAGCTAGCTACCAAATTAAATATAACTGGAGATGATTAATTAGTTAGAGTTAAATACCCGAAACATTTGTCCTCAATAATAAGACAATCGTTTCGATACAATAGAGAGAAAAATTACAGGCACATCCTTGCTAGAGACTTGGCTTTAGTACTAATAAAATTCTGTGGGCGTATGTGGAGAAAAATTGCGCCAGCTGTAGATTAGGGGCAAAAATTAACTCAAAAGGGCTCTCCAGGGCATATAGGAGCATATGCCTCCCAAAATGACCAAATACCCAGTTCATTCTATAAGAATAATCTATTAGATGCTAGACGTGGCCACATTTAGTATTAATTTTTAGTGTATTCCTTATTCCATAGATCCTTCCTGAAGGAAAAGTTAGTGTACAAGTTTTTTCTCTTGAAAATAGTGTTATTTTATGTTTGGTTATTTTTTTAGTATTAAAATAAATTCGCTAATAAAATGAAAGATTTCCATAGAAAGCTGATTAATTTGTCTTGAAATTGCTTTTGGTTTTAGCTTAAAATCTTAAAAAATAAAAAAGATACTTTGATTAGAAGAGCGTAGCGTTTGCTGTACAAGTTTTTTCTTTGAAAAAATAAAATTGGGACTTAAGGCCGGGGCACAATGAATCCCTCATACGGTATGCTTCGCCTTTTTCAACTGACATTATCGCAACGATGGAGAATGTTGGCACAATGAGTACTTTATTGACGGAAGCATTTGAACAGCTTCAATAGGTTGATTCTCCATTTTATTTATTAAATTCAAATTTTTTTATTTATTTCGTTTAGTTCTTTTGTTTAATTTTAGTTTTGCTGCCACAAAACACAAACCCCTAATTCTGAACATACCAAGGAAACCAACCAATATCTGTCAAAATACTCAACGTACGCAAAAAGTTAAAAGTTGACCAGTTTTTGTACTTTGCGTTGACGGACACGTACTGAATGTAACAGCCCTCATAAGAAACCATGTACTTCAACTTAGTGCAAACTTTTTGTTGTCGGGTTTACGTAACAGCGAGAAATATTTACAGAATAATGCGGAGTATTTTCTCTAAAAAACTGCTCGAGTTTGTATGGATTTTTTTATTTTTTTGTAATTTATTTATTTGTGTAATTGTAACCTAGCACAAAAGGATATATGTGCTTAATTATAAAATTTGTCTAAGTCATATATTTCTTTGTTCGAGATATTTAGTATCACTGCAGGAAATTGAACTGACACAATACTAGTCACGTGACCGGTCCCCAAGTGATAGGAACTAGTCCGAGTTCTAACACTTCCTATGAAGCGGACCAGTCACTTTTACATGGGAATGGCCGAGGATGGTGTTAATTGATACACAATATGCACCTTGTGTCTTGTCACTGAGCTATCCCATAGGGAGGACCTATTCGGTGTAGAATAATATAAATTATATATAAATGTCATTCCGACATTTAACTGTAACAATGAAAACTTATAATTTCTTTTTTTATTGTTACAATTATAATTTATTATTAAGCAAAAAAATTTTTCAGATTCGAACCGACAACCTCGCGCATGACAGGCTGGCACACTACCCACTCAACCACAGGGCCACTCATCTTTCAAAAGTATAAATACCATTTAAGCTTAGGTTAATATCTCAGCATATTTATGGGACTGGTTCCAGAGTCACATTGTTGGGAGCAATTAACATTATACTTACACTATTTGATAGGTCCATGTATTCTTCCACATCGAAAATATTCAGTGGCGTTTACTACAATATTGCACCGAGTCAAAATTAAATTGACCCAAGATCAAGACAATACATCACAAATATGGTGAATATGTAACCATTTACACAATATGTCTTTTTTTCATCATACACTTCTCTGTACTTTTGATAACACTCGCATTTTCTCAAGTCATGGGACGAGTACGTTTGGATCAATTGTCACCAAATTTTGATGATGAAATGAAAAAATAGTTTTATATTATGCAAACATTTTAGTTTACAGTTGTATTAGTCTCGAATAAAATAAACTTATTTGATATTTATTAAACATTAATTGGAGTTTTTTAAAGATTTTTTTTAATATGTGGAAGCAAAAATGCGTATGGCTGAGACCACTTTCATAATTATAAATGAAAGTGCTGGTGAATCAATCAAAATAATAAATAGTAATCAAGATAATGACAAGGAATTAATAAAAATAAGACATACATATTAAAAATATATGGAATAATTTTGCAGAAAAATGTTATATAATAAACATGCAGAAAATAGGAGAAAAATAAATAGAATAAAAAGAAAAGTACACGCTTAAATTTTCAACAAATATTGATTAAAAAATAAATAAAAAATTATATAATAATCCGAATTTAAAATGTTTATATAACTCCTTTTTAAACACATATGCATTGCCTAAGGTTTGAATATAATTTGGCAGAGAATTCCAGAGACTTGTGGTAATAATAAAAAACTGACGCTGTGACAGAAGGATCTTTTACCTATGTTGAATGATTTTTCTTCCTCGATTAGATCTAGCAAATTGGATCCTACAAAACAAGTACATAGGTTGCTTCGTCGTAATTATTTTATGTAGGAACATTAGGCAAATAATTTTTGGGAGGTTTTCAAACCCAACTTGAAATATCTGGTACGAAAAAGTGAAATGTGATCACGACGCCCTTTTAAGAAAATGTATCTAGCATATGTTGTTGTGAAAGACTTTGAGTTTTCATTGATCATGGCTGTTATAGTTCGCAAAAATTTGACATCCGCATAATAATACCGGTTTTTGTCGGTTTTTGCTAGTTGCATACGTATGGTGAATGGGGTTGAATCTATATATAACAAACCATAAGTTGCGAAGCACACTGTATACTCTACCCACAACGACATTAATGTGATTTAACCACGTTAAGCGTTTATTAAAAATAACACCCAGATTGGATGCTGATGTGGCATAGTCAATTTTGTTTCCTCTCATTTTAAGTTCAGGTACATCAAACATTCTATTAGATTTCAAAATCAAAATACACTTTGAATAGGAGGGATTAATACATAGTCCATTTACATTTACCCAGTTATGTATTATGTTTAAATCGTTGTTGATATTGTTTATAGTCGAGCTTAAATTTTCAACACGTGAACTAATGTAAAGCTGCACGTCATCTGCATACATATAAATTTTGCTGTTAATTAAAAGATCAGGTAAATCATTAATATATATGCAGAATAAAAGAGGTCCTAGTATTGAACCTTGGGGAATTCCTCTCCTAACATTAAAGGCATTTGATATCTTGTTATTTAGATGAGCACGCTGAGGCCTGTTCAAAAGACAGGAACGAATAAGATTGCATACTGAACTTGAAAAGTAAAACAACTTTTGGAGCTTTAATATTAAGGTTTTATGATCAACCGTATCAAATGCTTTACTGTGATACAGAAGTACTAAAAACTACACCATTCTATTATCCAAATTCAATCTTTGGTCTTCAACCACATCCACAAGAGCAGTAGTACAGCTTCTTGCTTTCGTAAAACCCGATTACCTATAAAATTTTCATTTCACTTCAAAATTATTTTCGTTTTATTTACACCGTTTAGGTCGTTTTTGACACAAATCTATAATCAAACCCATTTAAATTACATGGGTTGGATCATAGGTTTGTGTCAAAAACGACCGACTGAATGAGGTCGAAAAAAGTCTAGTTTTGTTCGAGTTACAGCACACTAATAAACCCTACTCCCATTAGTGAATGTAGAAATAGATACATATCTATCGAATTTGTAGAAAACAACTTATGTATGATTTTAAAATTTGTCACTACTGCAAAAATACTGTTCAAGTGCTCAAGCTAACTTTGTATGCAGTACATATGTATCTGCTCATAAAAATGTGATAATTAGACGTAGTTAATTGAAGAGGATTAGAATTGTGATTAAATATATTTTAGTTTTTCGACATGCTCAGTCTAATTATGGTTGTCGTGGTCGTGACGAAATATATTAAAAAAATAGACAATGCTTGGCATATGTAACAACCGTAAAGGCTACTTGTAGTTGATCAATCGCAATTTAAAAAAACGTTAATATATATTAGTGTCCCGCCCAAGACCATTTATAAGACCTTTCAAGACATGAAAGATTTTTCAAATGCTTTACTACAGCGAAATATTCTAAAACAAACGCTAAACAACACTGTTGGCAAGACATTTGTTTCGGTTGTTTGTCTTGCCAACAGTGTTGTTTAGCGTTTGTCTTAGAATATTTCGCTGCAGTAAAGCATTCGAAAAATCTCTCATGTCTTGAACGGTCTTATAAATGGTCTTGTGCAGGACATTAATAGATATATTTAACAAAACAATAATTTTTTGCAACTTACTTGTATAAAAGTGAATATAAAAATTTCCGTATTCAACCTTTCATTTCATTCTTGTATTGTTAAACTTATTATTAAAGTAATATATATTTAAAAAAAATAATTTATTTTACCAAAAAACTTTAGATCCCGGAAATCCCGGTATGCCAAAAAATCACGGGATCCCGAAAATCCCGGAATTTGCAAAAATCAATTTCGATTGGCATCCTTAATGGAGACATACCAACCAGACATTTCCTAGTACATTTCTATACTCTTCGTACATAAAAATTTATGAATGTATGTATGAACATATATAGACAAGTTGTTGACAAATTCACCAGAAATTAAGCACATCTCTTTTCTATCTTTCTTTTATACTGACGGATAGAAGAAAACTTGTAGAAAATTTAACTACTAAAATTGTCACTAGAATTTTAGTGTTGACATAAAGACACTTGGTCCCAGTCTGACTGCGGGGTAAGTATAACATATTGTAGCTGTTTTAACTAACTGACCTAACTAACATTTTAAAAATTTAACAGGAGAGCAGCCTTTATGGCTGTTTAATACAGTCATTTTTATGGCTGCGTCAGAAATCTTTTTACTTATTAGTCACAAAAGTAATGCTTAGTCATTGTATACAATGTGTATTATGACTTATAAAGCCTAATAAAGGACTTAAATTATTTTGCAAAAAAATTTCAGTTAGATCGGTTAGTTAAAGCAGCGACGATATGTACATACATAAATATTTTGATTGCGCTGATTTACACGGGCATAATTGTGCTGGCATAACATGCCAGTTTGTCGGTGAGAGAGAAGCAAAGAGAGTGGTTTTGTGGTTGACATAACTTTTCAACCAGCTACAACCCCACATTAGCAGCATAAAACCAATGCAACCACAACTTAAAATACAGCAAATGTTAAATGAATACGAAAAACACTAACACACACAAAGCTGTATATACGTATACATTTTGTGCCAGATGAATTAGTCTCATGTAATTTGGAAAAGAACAAAAATTTTCCGGCTTAAAAATTGTTCTCGTGTTAACTAGCTCATTGAATAAGTTACTGAATTGCCAGTCATCCGTTTTATGGTCTTTTAATGCTGTATTGTAAATACCCTGTAGGAAATGTCACTAGTGAATCAGTACTGATTTACTATTGATCTTATCGCCAGTACTACTGACTAATTATACCCCACACAATGATTTTTGCTATAGACATTTAACATCTGCAACTACTGAAATTGGTACTACTGATTAGATACGAGTGGTTCTTTAGTGACCGTATCAATCCATTGGAAACAGATAGTCACTATTAATTACATTTTAGTAATTCTAGTATATACTTTTTATAATAAAATTGCATATTTTGCTCACATTTTGGTGTTTTATTAAACAAATATATAAAAGACGGAACTATGCATAAAAAACATATAATAACAGGAACTAATTCATTTCTGTATTTAATTTAATATATAAGCACAAGGCCTTTTTTATATAAATGACAATTAACAATTGTATGTTTATTTCTTTTCAATATTTCGCTACTCCTTTGTGTAGCATCTTCAGGAAATAATTATTTGTCTGTTTCCATCAGGGTATCTTTAACTAGGTTTTCATGGTGGTTGCTTGCCGCTTACAAAAGCCCATCATCTTCAAGCCTTTTGATTTTGTGTCACGCAGTGGTGTTTTATATAAACACACAGATGCACAATATTGTTTGCTATTATTATTAACATCATCATTAGCATTGAACTTATGCTCTCAAGGAGTGTATTTATAAATGTACACATGTACATATGTACATATACATGTAATTACTACGTACGTACTCATGTACGTTTTTCTAAGCGTGATCCCAGTAACCAATTTTAGGTCTGTTCAAGATGCATAACAAAACAGTCCGAACTTGTACAAAGTTATCCGAAAGCGTTTCAGATAGCAATTTTTAGAGCGAATGAGAGAGCAATTTTTTAAATTTTCTGTACAAACTAGTACGAACTTTTTCTTCTGGGTAAGCTCGAACAAGAATGAAATAATCAGCTGTTTTTTGTTTACATATTAAACTGAAAAATTTATCAGAAAATTTGCAAATACAGGAAAAAAAATTTTTATACACAAATTTATTAAAAAGCGAAATGGAAGGTTTTTTGAACAAAGTTGAAGTTGTAAGTACATTTGTGTATATTTCTCAATTTTTTTAACATACAAAAATGCTCTTTTTAAATAATTCACTTTTTTGGAACTTATTTTCATTTGCTTTTTACAACTGTTGCCAATGATGCAACTTTTTTGTTTTTATAATGTTATGCGTTCTAAGCGACTAAAATCACTTAAATTAAATTTAATGTAAAAAGTAAGCAACACCAGCATTTCAAGATGTGTAATTATGGTTTTTTGCGTTCCAGCAATTTTGGAATACTTTTGCATATTCAGAGAGTAATTTTCTTTTTTCTCTCATTAGTCCGAACTTGTATGGAATCTTGTGGAACACACCTTTTAACTGAAATTGTTCGAAAAAATGTTTGAATATAAACCACACATATCGACCCATAACTGCTAAAATAGCTTAAGCGACACATTTTTTGGACTACGTTTTTTTACGAAAATCGACTATTTACGATCGCAAATAATCGATTTTGGTCAAAAATTGAAGTTCGAAAATTGTGTCGGTTAAGGTATTTTGGCGGTTATGGAACGATATGTATTTATGATAGCTGATAGCAATTTCTTCACGCTTCGCAGCAAGGTTCACACTGAACCAAGATGGTTCGTTCTAAAAAATTTGTATGGCCAACCATGTTGATTCAATCAAGATTCGACCGCGAACCATGAATGAGAGAGCGAACTTCGATAATTGCTGTCCATGTGAACATGCTATTGGGGTTCCTTCCTCAAATGAGTAAAAAATCATATTATACCGCGTTCAGCGTGCCACGAAACTAAGTAATTTCAAGATGAAATTACGAACGGTATTAAAAATGTTCATGCTGATACTAAATGACATTTGAGTTAATTTCTCCAACATCTGATTCGTTGCGGGATTCATCGGAGCATTATTTTCAGTTGAATAAAAGCTTTTAACCATTTAAATAAACGAAATACTGAAGTATACTATTTATTTGACATAATGTCTTCATTTAATTTCAAAAATTGGCTTGTTTTCAAAGCGCGAACGAAATGCATATACACAATTGCTTAACCATAAAAACAAGCCAATTTTTGACATTTAAATAAACTCTTCATATGACAATATTTTTCAATATAATGGTTTTTACTCATACTTTTATCATATATTGAATTAAAAAAAGAATTTCTAACCAAATTGACGAATACAATTTTGTTTGTTGCTTCTCGTGGTTGTTAAATATCTTCGTGGTTGGAAAAGAAATTAGTTTTTCATACAAAAACAGCGTTGTCCATTGTAATTTCATATTGATTTCGTTGATATTAAGTAAAATGAGTTAATTTAGGGTATGTCCAAGACGCATTTATTAGGTGACAGCACTACACCAGTACCTGAATTCAGTAGCTTTTATTACGAAAATCGTATCGCTATAATAAATTAACAAAAATTTATCGACTTTGCTATTCAATAACATATTTTAACGATATTCATTGAAGTTGAAGTAAAAAAAAGTAAAATAACAAGCTCAAATTCATTGAGTTTTTCTTTATTATTCTTTGTGCTTTTCGCTTATTTTCACATTTTCTATACAAAGATACCACATAATATTGAATTGGTGAGTAAGGAAAAGCTGGAGACTATCGTAAAAAAGAAATTACGGAATCACACCATCGTTACCACAAGCTAATAAATATAACGATAATCATACATATATTACGATGTTCGGTTCGCAAAAAGTTGCAGAATCCAGCTACAGTTGACTAATGTCATTATACCAACCTAAATGTCAAATTTGGATTGTGTAGGTATGTATAAGCCTAAAAGCATGCTTTTATTTGGGTATCCATAAACACCTTTCGAATATTAAGTTTTGTATGGTGTTTGACATTTCCTATAAGGAAGATACAATCTGAAGATACTTTTTTTTTAAAGTAAGAAGGTTATTTATACCAACAAAGTACATTTGATTATTGCTGTTTTAATATTTGTTGTAGAAATACGTGTACCTGATTGATTTACCTTGGGCATGTAAAAATGTATGGGAAATTATTTAATTTCAACTTGATTTCGGCCGAAATCATGAAAATACTTGATTTCGAGGCACACTGAATGGGCTATTAGTTATAATTAAAACTAAAATTGTCCAGCCTATTTTAATATAACATAAAATACATGCTCTCTAAGATGAGTGTTCCTTTTGAACATTAAATATAAGAAAAACTAGTATAGTTTGTTCTCTTTGATGAAATTCACTTTATTTAATACAGCAAGGTAGGTATATGTACAATCACCGATGATCAAATCAACAATAATTTCATATAAGTACATATATATTTTAAAAAGTAAAAATGTAAAGCAATAAAATTAAACTAGCAAAACTACAAAAGGTAGCACAAAACGAAATCAATTATAAGGTCATAAAAAATGTAACGTTAAATATTCGGAGTATAATATTAATGTAATTTGTAATGCGTATTATTATACAGATGTACAAAAACAAAACTTTTTTTTTCTTTTCTTTTTTTTTTTTGCTCCAGATTTTTTGTGATTATTGGTTTTACGATAAGTACTGTGGTTTGACAAGAAAAAAAATATGAAACAATATAAGTTCATTGTAATTAAAGTAACTAAGTATGGAAATACATATTATCAATAGTTGTGCACCAACACATGCATACATAAGTATGCAGGTGCATATATATGTATATAACCGTAGATATATGTAAGTCTAAAAAAACACACAGACAAACAGTTTCACTTCCCTGTCGGGGAATGTGTGGTTGCCTACAAAAATAGTCAACTTATAGTTAAATTTTTGTAGACTAACTAAAAGCTAAATGCAATGTCATCCAGAACTGACCCAAATATATGTATAGCGCTTTGACTATACAAGGTGTGATGATACATACATAGTTCGAACCCCAGCAAATTTTTTTAAATGTACTGACTACCAGGTGACTTAAATAAAAACAAACTCTAAGTTAGTTGAAAATTAAGGCAAAGTGAGACAAAGTGGAAAGTAATCTAAGTGTCAGTCAGCACTAGTTGCGAAATAGTTAGCTTAAAGTTGGTTTAAATTTAACTTAGTTTCTGGGAGGGTTTTTTAACGATTTTTTACATCATTCGAAGGGTTTTGTCACATTATAGAAAAAAATAATGAAGATTGAAAACTTGGTTAAACGAAAGAAAAGACTTTCGAATTTTTATCTTAGTAACATGTAAATTCGAAAGCCTTTTCTTCCGTTTCGAATTACAGAGTAGACCCCCTGCAAAACGCAATTTTTCCCAGTTTTCTACCATTTATTAACCTTTTTATCGATTGAAAAGAGTTGTATTGATGAAGTTACGCCCTGCAAAGACTTTTTAGAAAAAATATTTGGAAAAAAATTTTCCAATTTTTTTTATAAAAAAAGGCGGGGAATTTTTAATATTTTTTTTGCAATTTTCTTTTTTTTAATTTCTTTAGGACGTATGTTCATCCATAGTTTGTTCTTTTAATTGATATAAAAATGAATGGATGGTAGAAAACCGGGTAAAATTGCGATTTTTAGGTGCCAAGTTTCAATCTTCATTATTTTTTAAATAAGAGTTAACCTAAAAAAAAATTTTTAGTACCTTTGGATTCAGCGTACTCGAATTAAGTTAACCCCGCTTGTTATATTTTTGTTATATTATTACATTACTTAATAAAAAATTAAAATAACATTTATTATTTACGTACACGCGTATGTTTTTGCACACATACATATATAGAATCATATGTTTTTGTTTACAACTTTTCCTTTTCCTTTTTCCAACACTGAAACAAAAACTCGTTTCGCTTGGTATCGAGTGACATCATCGGAAAATTTCTTGCTATCAAAACTAATTTCTATTCGAATGCAATTTCAATCACGAGTAGCCCCTGCTTGTACGAATGCTTATGCGAGAATGAATTGTTTCCTACCGCACGTGTGTCTAAGTACGAGTAAATAAGAGAATACAAAGTGCACATGGGCGGCATTTTGCCTTTCTGTGCTTTAAAGCCAAATTCATTTATAACTATATACATATGTGACAGC
Organism: Tachina grossa; assembly: GCA_949987645.1. Classification (NCBI taxonomy): domain Eukaryota; kingdom Metazoa; phylum Arthropoda; class Insecta; order Diptera; family Tachinidae; genus Tachina; species Tachina grossa. Next base: position 3,483,577 of record OX465279.1, on the reverse strand, counting down.
GCATAGAGAAAGGGACTTAAGAGTAAAAAAAATCAATTTTCACTTTTTTTTATGTGGACAACATCTGAGCATCGAATGAGACCGATCCCATGCCCCAAAAGTGTTCCCTCCCAGAGATATGCGCGTTTTATGATGGTGATGGTACACCAAAGATATACGTATTTAAATCTTTAAAATGGCTTTCCTGAACAAAACCGGTTTTACCCTTAGGTCCCTTTCTATTTTGCGCGTCACATATGTATGTAGTCACCAACATCGAACGGATTTGCATGTCACTCAAACTTAATTATTTTTACTTAAAATTGTATTGGAACTTTTGAATTTTCATTAATTTTGTGGAAATATTTAAGAAGAAAATCTGATAATAATAATGATATTCATAAAGCTTATATTATACGTGCCATAGCCAAAACCAAAACTCAATTAATTTTTATGGCTATGTTGAGTCACGTATAATCAATGAGTTTGGTTCGAACAGTTGTTTTGTATGATTGTGGTTATTGCACATCTAATTTAAGCTTAAGATCACATATTACTCTTTTTTATTATCCCAGATTTGTATTATATTAATAGCCTAAACTAAAAGTCAGCTATATTGTCTCTGAAAAAAATAACTTTCAGATTAATTATGAATGAAGTTGCTATGAAATAATATATGTATGTACCTATAAAATCAATCACAACCGAATTGTGATTTGTCTTTAAGTCGATCAAAACCAGGGGAGTGACACAGTTTAATATTTTAATGGTAATTGATTGTAACAGTAAATCTATATCTGATACATATATTTCATGATACAAGTCAAATCGTTATCAAGAGAAAAATTTATCAAGTATAGACTGCATTTATTAGAGTTGTTACAGTTTCTTAACAATTTTGTCTGAAGTTTAGCTCAGACAACTTTGTCTTGATAAAAAATTTCAATCAAGTGTCATATTCTTACTAACTTATGCCGAATACACATTTGGCATTTCTTGTGTTGTCATTTTATGTTGTCATTTTTAAACTGTATGCATTGCCGTTCACATATGGAATGCAATGCCACACAACGAAAAATATTCCAAATGACAAATGTTGCCACCTGTATACACTATTGCGATGTCTCAAAATGCCATATTGTGTACTCGGCATTAGTTTTATATTAAAAAATATTATTATTTTGGCATTTTTACTTTTAAAAAATAACAGAAAGGAAGCTAATTCATTTTATTTCTTAAAAAGATATAAACGGCAAATATTTCTACATAATTTATACATACATATATTTAATTGTGCCCTTTACGACGAAACACAAATTTTGATTTATCATAACAAAAAAAGCACACTGTGTTATGCAAAAAATTGGCATTTGCTGTGCCGAAGTTTTTTTAATTGTTATAATAAATTTTCTTCAGGCATAGACACTACAGCCCAATTCACAATCTTGTGCAAATGGTCTCGTGAGTATCATGAATGTACTATACCATTTTGCACATGCAACGATGCAAGACCATTTGCACAAGATTGTGAATTGGGCTTATGTAACAGAAGCCAAGGAAAAAGGTTCACTGGGTATGTGTATACATGAGTCGTTTGGTGTTGAATCCTTAAGTTCATTGATTTCATTATTCAAGCCACAAAGGCTTTAAGGAATTGTTTTATTATGTGCAGCAACCATGAGCATTAGATATATGATCCAAGATAATCCTTTTAACATACAAATTAAGTACCGTTTAAAAATTTTCCGGCGGCCATACAAAAGTCCTATGGGAAATTTGCAATGGTATTCCTTGGAGAGCAAGGAAACCTTAAATATGTGATAAAGTAACTGAAATAACTAAATTAAAAACAACTCACAAGTACAGAAATAATTTTCCGTACACATATACATACCCTGAAGGAAGCGTGGGATTGTCCACTATTTTTTTTTTTTTTTTGTGAATTTTTGGCGATATTGTCAACGAATGTTTTGGATGCGCAGAAAATATTTTGTCAGAGACACATAACTACGTACATATGTATGCATGTATGCTTCTTCAAAATGTTTTATTGGTTTGTTGAAAATAAAAGTGGCGTCAAGCAAAATTGTAGCTTTTTTAATCAAATAAATTTAAAAGGTTAACATAAATATATTAAAAAGTAATGAAATAAATCAAACAAAAGGAAATTACAAAAAAAAAATAAAAAAAATCATATTTTAACAAAATAGAAAATGTGAAAATTATACAATCTTAAGTGAAAGTGTCAATTATGATAATTTTATCGAGTCTTTAGAAGATTTTGTGCAATCGGTTAAAGATTTATCAAACCATCAGATCCATATGTTACTGTTTGACTTTACTACTAATTCAACGAAATATATGAATTTTGATTTATATGTATATATACATATGTACTACTATATTTAATAGAAATGACAAACCAAATCCCTACTTGCTGGTAATGCTGATTGATCTTATTATATCTGTTTTTTAACAGACTGCTCAACTTAAAGAAGGGTATTGTACTTATTAGAGACCTACGTAAACAGTCTTTAAACGTAAATACGTCATGATTTTTAAATGTATTCATGTCGCATGTATCATACTAAACCAATAATAAATGCTGTCGTACTATAAGCGAAAAACGATGGATGTATTGGTGTACGTGTATATCAGTGTTAACAAGCGATGTCGCCAAGACTGCTTGTTTGTAACAAACACTCAAAAGAAGTACTGTTGATTAGTGCATGCTTGTTATTTTTCATATTGTACGTTTGAGTGTGTGTGTAATATGTAGATGGTAAGCTATTATGTGATTAACCGCATACAACTAATGTTAATGCATGTGTGTGCCTTTGCATGTGCGCAGATAAATAAAAGATCATACACACATACATGCATGACGTTTGTACACGTAGAAAGAAGCAAGTGTCACAAATTCTTCCGTCACGAAGTGTTTTCTTCTTTACTCTTATGCCTACAATACTCAAATAAATTTCTTGCAAACAGTGTTGTTAACGTTTGTTTTACAAGATTTCGCTGTAGTAAAGCATTTGAAAAATCCCTCATGTCTTGAAAGTCCTTATAATATATCTTGTGCAGCACACTAGTGCTTATCAGTCTACATCTGTATGTATGTGTGTATGCATGTGTTTTTGTGTGTCCTGTGCACTATGTAAGCCGAACACGTGAACCGATTTTGATAATTCTTACGTCAATTTATTTGTCCTAAAGATATGTCAGTTGTCAAAATTCAATATGGCGGCCAACAAACGCCATTTTGTAAATACGAAAAAAATAAAAAGTCGGCGAACTATATAAAAATTGGTATCATTCGACAGGTATTTAAAAATAATTTTTAGGTTTCTCTTTTGGTTTTTTATTTCGAATGACCATTTAGGATATTTAACCGTTCAAAGTTGGTCGCCGTCGGGTTTTTTTAATTTTTTGTTTTTTTTTTATAAATAATTGTTATGTATTAGTTTCAAAGTTGAAACGATTGTTGTTTTCGCTACAATGTCCGTCCGTCAGTTTGTCTGCCACAGGCTGCTTTTTCGAGAACTACAATAGCTACGGACCTGAATTTTCGTAGAATCATCTACGTAGAGATAAAAATATAAAGAAAAATTCATGGGCAGAAATTTCGGTAAAATTAGGGCTTCATGCACACGAAATTTTTTAACTAACTTGAATCCTACTTCCGCAAGCTGGAATGCAGAGAAGAATAGAATCCTTTGGCCGCGGGCATATGAAGCCCTGGTCTTTTCCACTACTTTATTTTCCTTTTTTTAAGTAAATGAGCGATATGCATTTTTACTTCGATATATAAAATATATCTTAAAAAAACTTTACATAATAACTATATATTAAATACTAAATAAATTTATTTAATCTAAATTACGAGTAAGATGTTGCATAATATAAATATATTTTTTTTTATTTGCTCAAATGTAATCTACTAAATATTTCAAACAAAGAGATACATATATGTATGACTTTGACCACTTTGTCAGTAGTTGCTTTTCAATGACTCGCACATGTTAAATGTCTACAGAAAAAAACATTCAGGGCTATCGTGAATAAATTTCCACGTGAAATTTTTTCGTGGAATTATTTCCAACTAATGGCAAGTAATAGGGAAAACAAAAAGTTCTAATTGGAAAAGGGAAATATTTCACGTGGAATTTTATTCATGATAGCCATGATTGTCTCAGGTATAACTCGTCAGTAGTACTGAGGTCTAATCGCAGCTTTCGATAACGAGCTGATTCGACCACATTTTTTTCAGTTTGAGATTATGGCAATAGATATCGAACCATATTATTACATAGTTTGTTATCGAAAGCTGCGATTAGACCCCTGGTGACCAAGTCACAAGTGAATCAGTACTGTTTCACTAGTGAAATTTCCTACAGGGTAACTGCTCCATGCGTACGCACATTCATGCATATGTAAATGCACCCTTGTATTTGCGGCATTTCTAATTGCCGCATACGCGTTTTAACCAAGTATGCCAAACGCGCTTTTTTGTGCTATCGTGTTTAATATATAACACGCTAAATTGGCATGTTTTCAGCAGAGTATATAACAGCGCTTCAACTCAACTTTATATTTTTTTTTTTGCATAAGTTTAATAATTTTCTAGCAGCCAAAAGCTTTTTTATAAATTAATTAAGGATAATTCAGCTTTGCCAAATAAAATTCCCTTGACTGCGCTATCTACACAGAAAAAAATGAGTTTGCTATTTGAATACGAAAATCATTTTATTGTTGGTATATATAGTTTAATGCTTGTTTGCAATTTTAATAACTAATGTTTTTTGGTCAAATACAGAATTTCGTTGACTTCATTTGCCATATTCAACAATACAGGTTCTAAAAAAATTGGAATACTTTTTCTGTGTATATCGCTTACCAAGTCTTTCTTTCTATTTATTTTACAAGTCCGCGATTTATGATTACTGGACCATCACACAATTCTATTTAATCGTTAGATGAAGAAAACTCTGTCCCAATAATTGATGCTGAGTTCCTGATAAATTGCTTCCTCTCATTTAGAGATATTAAGTTGATTATATAATAGGCCGCTTTCTGTTGACACTGCATCTTTCCTGTTTTTTGCATTTTTGTTCTTTGTACATGCCTTCCAATCGCGCCATGCCTTTCCTTTCATGTAAATTTAAATGTATCATAAAACGTACATTCTTCCAAACCGTTGTATCATTCATTTATGGAACTATTCAGTTTATATGTCATATCACTCCATACATATTATGTGCCCATTATATGTATTACTTTTTGGAGTAAAAATGAAATGGAAAGAAATTAAATCTTGTCGATTTCAAAAGAATTTGGCGTTAATTTCCTGAATACCGCTCTATCTATTACCAAAAAACATTTAATTTCATGAAGGTCTTAGCCCTGGTTGTTAGCTTGTTTTCATATATGCACCAAAAATTCAAAATAGTGCATGCAACAAACCGTAAAGAATTTTACCTTAATATCGAAAGTCCCTAGCTAATTATTTTTTGAAATATAGTTTTTTGTATATTTCAATAGAACATCCAATGTACCGAAAAATGCAAAAATCTTGATTGAAAAAAATAATGAGTCAGGGCCTTTCTATATTAAGGTAACGATATATCTACATATCTTAAAAATGTTCGCTATTACTCAAGGTATTATTATTGCAGTAATCGATGCAGTATCCTAACCACTACATCTGACAAAAATATTCGACCACTGTTTCCGCCCTAATTTTTACATCAATTACTAAAATTTTTCAAGAGATTTCCAAAAAATAATTTTTTGGAGATACATCATATCTACAGATATCATCGAGACGGCAATATGTATATACTAGTGATGTGCGGGATCGCAATTTATTTATTAGTTTCGAATATATATTGGAACTGGAATAGAAACAAATACACTGGAGCATGCTTAATAGATTTTGAAAAAGCATTCGATAATGTCTGGCTACCAGGCCTGATGTACAAACTTGAGAAATATAATATGCCACTACATTTTAGAATTCTGATATATAATATGTTACATGGTAAGTTATTTAAGATATGCAATAGGGAAAAACTAAGTTCAAATACATTTGCCTTTTGTAATGGGTTACAACAAGCTATGGTAAACTCTCGTACACTTTTCAATTTATACCTTAGAGACTTAGTAAACAAAATAGACAACATAATAGGTTTCGCAGATGACTTAATAATTTATCAGGCAGACGACAAAACAGAAGAGATAAATAGAAATTTACAATATTATTTCAGAATTGTAGAAAAATATGCGAGAGACTGGCAACTAAAAATTAATGTAGATAAATGTGAAACAATATTATTTCGTACTCCAGTCAACAAATGCAATAGCGACATTAGAAAGAATTGGAAAAAATTTGGAATCAAATCTATCTTGAATTTGGAAATACCAAACAAGGAGATATAGGGTGTTTTTTTAGAGGTATAGAACTTCGAATTGAAATAAAACACAAAAAAATCGTTTTAATGTCCATCAATTTGGCTTTATTGGAAGGACAATTTTATGCCATTAATGTTTAAATATGATTTCGGGCATGTGGCTGCCGCGGCTGGCTCGAATAAAGCCAATTCTACAGGTCCAATTTTCAACCACTTTTTCGAGCATATGGGGCCGTATGTTGGCAATAACGCCACGAATGTTGGCTTCCAAGTCCCCTAACGTTTCTGGTTTGTTGGCGTAGATGAGCGACTTCACATATCCCCAAAGAAAATAATCCAATGGTGTCAAATCACACGATCTTGGTGGCCAATTGACAGGTCCATTCCGCGAAATTATGCGCTCATCGAATGTTTCCTTCAATAAATCGATTGTGACGTGCGCTGTGTGGCATGTAGCGCCGTCTTGTTGGAACCACAACTCATCCACATTCATGCCACATTCAAATCTTTCATAAAGTTGATGGACAAAGCTCCAATTGCTGTGCACGGTGGCGAATCGATTCATTCGGGTCCTCTTCAACACTTTGCTCTACAGCGGCAATTGTTTCTTCGGTGCGCACTGTTCGACGTCTCTGCGGATGCGTATTATCAGATAGAGTAAACGTAGTGCGAAAACGATCCATGGTTAACCGAATTAATTGCTCTGATGGACGATTATGTCGACCATAAAATGGACGGAGCTTGCGGTAAACTTCGCGAACTGAACCATTATTTTCGAAATAAATTTGCACGATTTGCAAGCGTTGGCCTTTTGTCAACCTGTTCATGATAAAATGGCAAACCAAACTAAATATTAATCACTTGACAGCTGACAAAATGGCCGCCAGTTAAAAAAGTGATGCCAACTTAAAGTTCTATACCTTAATAAAAAACACCCTTTAGTTAAATACCTTGGCGTAAACCTGGATAAATTTTTGTATTTCAACAAACATATAAAAGTACAACTAAGCAAGGCCAAAAGTGCATTTTTTCTATATAAAAAACTGTTTTATTCGAAACACATATTACCAAAGGTCAAATCATCTTTATACAAAACACTTATTAGACCCATATTGACTTATGGATGTCCAATATGGTTCAACATATCTCCATCTTATATGGAAAAGTATCGCAAATTTGAAAGAAAATGTATAAGAGCATGTTTACTAATGTATAGGTCACACAATAGCAATTATATTAAATATACATCAAATCTAAAGTTGTATGATACTGCAAGAATAAGAAGAATTGATAATTTTATTATTCAATTAATAAGAAAACATATTGCAAGAAGTACTGCATGCGACACTAATAATTTAATATTAGCACAGTACTACTATGATGAGAAATACATAATATCATGTTTAATAAATGGATATGTTCCACCAGAAGCCTTCCCACACTTAGACAGAATGGGGTTTATTCAGAACGAAAATGCCATTCCAATACTCTATCATTTTTATAGAAGAGCAAATAGCAAATCAATACATGAAAACGAGTTAACAACCGAAAACAGTAGGTTCAGCACTGATATATATTTCCTTGATAAAAATTTATATACAAACCTTGACAGGAATCAATTTTGGTGGTTATTAAATTGAAATAATTCATAATTTTCGAACCAATTTTAATCAACTTGACCTTGGGGCTGTTTGTCTAGATGCGGGTGGGCGTTTCTTTCGGGCATTGGTGTTTGAAGCGAGAACAAATTTAAGTTTTTTGTTTTTGTTTTTGATATGGGTGTTCGGTGGAGGCATGCGCCCGCGTTTGGACAAACAGTCCCTATAACTTTTATTCTTTTTTTCTATGTATATATGAGTAATGTTTTTCGTTTTTTCATTACATGTAAATCAAACAAAAATAATATTACTAATATATTATAAGTAATTATATATAAATTGAAAAATAACAAAAGTAAAATATTATACATATATATGTAAATACACATAATACTTGAGATTTCTGTTTAGGGACTAGGTATTAAAAATTTTTTTTTCTCTATAACTTTTTGTTTATTTAAAGTATACACTAATTTATATATTTTCAAAATAAATAAACAATAAAAAAAATATTAAAAAAAGTGATGTGCGGGATGTCAATCTTTGCGAATCCGAATTTTGGAAACAATGTCAGCGTTTAGACACGAAAACAATTGTAAGGGAAACATTTTTAGTTTTTTGAAAGAAAAGGCAGTGTTTGATTTGCGCGCAAATATTTTCTAATTAAGACTTTTGAAAAATGTTGAGCACCATTCATTACTTCGTACAAAAAATTTTAAATGCAAACACTATTTATTAACTAGTCCATGTTTGTTGTAAATTCCACGCGCGCAGTTTTTGGTAGATGAAAAGCTTTTAGTAAAAGCCATCAGCAGTTGTTAGTTTAGAAAAAACAAATGTCATATATGTAATATCTTCTTTTTTATTATCAGAGTATTGTAAAATTGTCGTTCAAGTTGTCGGTACTTTTTCGGGAGGTTTTTCATTAGGTTCAACAGCTTTTTATGTAGGTACTGCCTTTAAATGTCGAATTAGACCACTTGTGTTCCTTCTTTTCTAAGTAATTTTTTTGGAACACAACTAGCAAACTGCAGGATCGGGTGTTTTCTTTTTATAATAGTACAGCAAGTAGGATTTGTTATCTTCCGTACAAATTATTTGCATACTAATTATGTACTTGATGTATTTATACGGAAAGCTTTTAACATGCTACGGAATTTTCTAAAAACAAATAAACACTCAACATAAGTATATAGCTTAATAAGAATTTCCAGACAGTAGATTTTTACAACCAAAAATTCCAGCGATATATTCGCGGGATTACGGGATTGGAAATTTTGCGGAATTTCCTTGAGTTTCCGTCCCGGGAATTCCTGGGAAAAACACGAATGTAAATGTTTATTTTATACGTGTAACTAAATGTTAGAAAAACTTTGGAAACAATTATGCATACACACATAGTACTCGTATATACTACATACATATGTATATATGTACATACTGATGTACATATAATAGAGATAAGCCCTTAAAGGTTCTGTAAAGAATTAATAAATTGTATCAATGACTCAATCATTTAGATATAATTAAAAATTACAACAATAAAACATCAAATAATCCGAAATTGAAGGGGTGTAGCAGGTCTAATAATTGTGTTATTGTTCAAGTATTAAGAGAAAAAACCATTAGCAAAACATTTAACACAATCTTGCACACATACATAAATAAATATGTATGTACATATATACATCCATACATATCTTGCACTCTATTTCTCCCCACGAGTTGTGTATTGACTTTCCATCTCTTTCAATCGTTAATTCCACTATAGACTTTTACTTTTACACCCATTCATTTAAAAAGTAAACATTTGTAAATGTGCGAGAAGTAAATACATACCTACTGGTGCCAGACAGAAGAAGCATTCATTCATCATTATTATAACGTGTGGACGTAATAAGATACCTAGATATTATTTGATTTGTACTGGTTATCATCACATTAATATCCTGCCTTTCTCGCCACCAAACTCCCCCAACCATTCCATACAGGCTGTTTTCAAATAATACAATAATAATAAAAGAAAGGACAGAAATAAAGAGTGAAAAGACAACTTCAAAGAAAAAGCTAATTTGCAGTGGGTGTCAGTAACTCTGCTAGTACACAGAAAAAAAAAGAATTTGTAAATACAATTAATTTTTTTGTTAAATCAATTAAGTTATAATTGATTTTCAACTTACAACGATTACTGTAAATACAATTGAAGCATAGCCGCCAATAACGTTGTAAACACGGCTGCCAGATTTGACGATTTATCGTCATTTTGGCGATTTTTGGTGCCGAAAATAGCAAAATGACGATTTGACGATTTTTTCCTCAAAATTTTTTAAAAGTCCATATATGGCAGTTTTTTTTATAAAAAATCGACTATTACAAATTCATGTATTACTTACTTAATAAACGATTTTGATGTAATTTTGCCCAGTATTTATTTCATATTGGTATCTGTGTAAATTGGTATTCTCAAAAAACATAAATGTGAAAAAAGCCAAGTTCCTATCAAAAATTTTGGGCATCAAAAGTACTGAGACTAAAACTTGGACATAACTTGGCAATATTTTTCATAGTTTTACCACTGATGGGAACAAAGTTATAAGGGGTTAAAATAAAACGTATGTATACACGTCGACAAAAACTCATTCTGATTTGTTAAATTTTTCTGACGATTTTTCGAGTACAAAATGACGATTATTTTATAGTTTATCGGGATTTCGAGGATTTTTTGAAAATTTTATCTGGCAGCCCTGGTTGTAAAAGACAATTTTTACAAAACCAGTTTTTTCACAGATTACCGTTAACATTACTCTCTTGTATTACCTAGGGTTTACACGTGCAACTGCAAGTTCGAAAAACTCAATACACTCAAACTCGTTTACTAACACAACTACACTTTCGGCACTTGCAGTCTACTTCCAACTCAACTGCCAAGGAATTTTACAAGACAGTGACTTGTTTCACTTGAAGCAAGTAAATGGAAAGTTAGCTAACAGTGTTGCCCCTCTGGCTGAGTGGTAGCGATGCTAGCCTCTCAGTCCTGAGGTCGTGGGTTCGATTCCCACCATAGACCCTGGGTGTTTTTCGCAGACAATCTAATCGCTTTGCGAGTTGCGTTTGTTATGTTTAAAAAAAAAAAAAACTTAATACTTTAGTAGAAATCAACTGTATTTCAGTGTAATGTTATATGAGTTTTTACTAATTTTAAATACATTCAAAAGCTAATTTAATATTTATTTTCTTAAATATTCATAAATCAAGATATAAAACATAACACGAATTAAGTTCAATACTATCTGGTTCCCCCAAAATTAAATTTTTTATGTTATGGACAACTCTGCAATAAAAGGCAAACATGCAAGTTGGAAGACAGTCGGGCAGTTGTATAAAATTTTCGTCGATAATACGTACACAGAGCTTGCATGCAAGGTACTTGCATGTGTAAACGCAGGGTTATTCAAACATCAAACAATCCCAAAATTATGCATCTTATCGCAGTCAAAATACAAATTACAAGCAGTCAGTCAGTGAAAGAACTTTGTAAGTAACTGACAAAATCATGAAACGAAATTGTCAAAAATAATTGATAAATGTAACAGAGATACAAAGAGAAATGTTAATGCTAATTATCATTATATTCGATAAGCTGAAAAAAATTAAACTAAAAAACAATATTGCTTTAAAATACGTTTTTTTGCTCTCCTGAAAAATTATTATTTTGTCACTTACAACGTTATTCGCGGCTAACCTTCAATTAAGTAAGTTAAATGAAAATCTGAAAAATATTTTCAATTAAACAGGTATGTATATCAACAAATAGTTTTTATTTTTGTTCGATTTCAAACTTTTTTTAATTAAAGTTATTGTTATAAAGGGTGTTTTTTTATAGAGTGACACAAGTTTAAATTATAATAAAACAAGGAAATATACTTTTAATATCAATGAAACGGGCTTTATTTGCAAAAAAATTTATGAAATTAAAGTTAAAGTATGATTTCTGCCATGTGGCCACCACGGCTGGCGCGTAGAAGGCCCAATCTGGATAACCAATTTACAACAACTTTTCGCAGCATTTGCGGCCGTATTTCGCCGATAAGTCTTCGAATGTTGACTTTCAGGTGTTAAATTTTTAGTGGTTTATCGACGTAGACAAGTGATTTAACATAACTTCAAACTTGGCGGCCAATTAATTGGGTCATTACGTGAAATTATTTTTTCATCAAAAGTTTATTTGAGTAAATTAATTTTAGCACTCGCTGGGTGGCATGTGGCTCTGGCCTGTTGGTACCACATATCACCAAGATTAATGCCACGTAATTGAGGTACGAAAAAATTTCGAATCATATTCCTATAACGCTCACCATTGACAGTAACATTCTGACCATCATCATTTTTGAAGACATGTGGGCCAATGACTCCACCAGCCTATAAAGCGCACCAAACAGTAATTTTCTGTGGATGTAATGGTGTTTCGACAAAAGCTTGCAGATTCTCTTCAATCCAAATGCGACAATTCTGCTTATTTACGCAACCACTCAACAATAAATGAGCTTCATCGGAAATGGAAGAAGTGCATGATTAGTTTGACGAATAGAACAATTATTTTGATTAAAACTTTCAACAATTTGTACTCGTCGATTCATAATAAAACTTCGAAGTAAACTAAACAAAAAGCAACTATCAGCTGTTAAATGGGTGCTCAAATAAAGCAGTGATGGCAACTCAAAGTTGTGGCACTCTAAACAAAGCACGCCTTATTAACAATGCGAATTGCTGAATTTTCGTAAAAATTTTGACTATCAGAATTATTATATTAACAATTTTTTTTATATACAATCACAACCCTCAAATCGATTTGTTGCTTGTCTGTGAAAAACACTAAAGGCCATGTCAGATAAAACTTTTGCTTCGCGTTGCGTTGAAGATTCTCTTTGACATCTAAGATGAAATGTACGTGCTTATATGAAACATGTCACACAAAGAACTTTTAACGCAAAGCGAAGCGAAAAGTTGGGCAACTCTCAACTTTTTGCGTGCTTTGACAATCAGTTGTTATACTTTTTTTACTTTGCTTGACCAAACTCGCATGTAAATGAGAAATTTTTATTAAAATGTCAGTACATTAACATAAAAAACGAGTTCGTGGCATCAGAGTCATCGAATTGTGCTATGTTTTGTACATAAAACAGAATAGTGAAACAAACAGTGAGTGTTTTCAAAGTTTACATTGTATCATGCACACTTTGCTTCACGTTTTTTTTACCAAAATTAGAAAAGTCACGCAAAGCGTTGAAGTTGTATCTGACACCGCCTGAATTTCGTCAGTCAACAGTCAACCACATATTGGTTTTTGACTGATAGTGTGTATCAAAAAGCGCCAGTCAAAAGATATTTTTGTGGCATAAACAACACAAGATGGAAGCGGAAAATTATTTTTTAAGAAATTAACATATTTTTATGAAATGCAAGGCACTGTATAATGTTAATACAAAATCGTGCGAGGAGTTGTTAGAGATAAGAAAACATTAAAATAATTCATTTAGGGAATTCACAATGAGTATAGGTATTAAAATTTTAATGTGGCAATATTGCGCCATCTTAATTTTTTAAATGTGAGCAAGCAACGATATAAATCAGTGATGCCAATTTAGTGCCTTTAGTACTAGATTAATGCTTTTTAAGTCATAACAGTGCGCATTTTTTTCAAGTTGGTGCTTCTTTAAAAAGGCAGTAAATTGGTGCTTTTTAAACTTTGAATTTAGTGCTTTTAGTGTATTAGACTAAATATAAATTTGTGATGGTATAGTAGCTTCATAAAAAACGCGAATTAAGATTTTTTCACTTTTTTGAAACTAAATTTAAACACATACACAAATATTCAATATAACAAGGTGACTGTACTTGCTTCTTTGCGTTCCTTCCTAATTATCAAATTTCCTATAAAAATACTGAAAAAAAACTTAATAAGAATATGAAGTTTGAGAATTGGACGTAACGTCTTGGTTGTATGCATGATACAATAATATAAATTTTTTATGTCAAAAATATCTGATTAGACCATGGGTCACCAAGATAAATTTAAAGTTGATCGTTAAGAACATATTTATAGAAATTACAGAGGACACATAGACGTTATGAAAGAATATAATAACAAATGCGGTGAAGTTGACGAAATACAGAAGAACGAAGCATTAAAGATTTAAGACTACAAAAATGGAAAATTAGTTTTAGCGCTATGAATTATTTGAAAAGTATAACTAGGGCAATTGATAAGGACCAAAATTTCAAGACATTTCCACTTAAATTTTATTCAAGTGTTTTGATATTTCGACTATAGTGGATGATTTAATTTAATATATATAAAGAGTAAAAATAAAATTTGAATTCAAATCTTTATCCTGCACATATGTATGTATGCACATACAAACAAATTTATTGCGTTTGGTGCTTTTTTCATGACCGAACAGTGCTTTTTGCTTAAAAAAAGTTGGCACTACTGATATAAATACACATACTGTGTATATCAAAGTTAGGCAAACACACATACATATTTATATTATTTATATATATTAGTGTATAATATGAGAGAGAGAGAGAGAGAGAGAGTAAAATGCATGTTTGTACGAATGCTTATGAGAGACTGAATTATTTTCTTCCGTACGTATTAAAATAACAAAATTTTTTTATTATAAATTATTACTGGATAAATTTATTAAAATAACTTTTGTTCTACGAAAAATACAAATACTTTTTCATCAACTACATCTGCGTTGACAGTTTTAACATGTTTAGTTTAACATTACCATATTGCCATATTGAAAATGACATGCTTTTTATACTGTTAAATTTGCCACATGGTAATTAATTTGATTTACATACAAAACAAAAACAACAAACTTGCCAGACCATATTAAAGTATTAAAATTGAAACGTTGCAATATTAAAGGCCGGGGCACAATGAATCCGTCATGCGTTAAACTTCGCCTTTTTCAACTGACAGCTATGTTGAAATACATAGTGTCTTATGAGGTCTGTTACATTCAGTACGTGTCCGTCAACGCAAAGTACAAAATTTGGTTAACTTTTAACTTTTTGTGTACGTTGAGTAGTTTGACAGATATTGGTTGATTTTTTTGGTATGTTCTGATTTAGTATTTTAGTGTTTTGTGGCAGCAAAAATAAAATTAAACAAAATAAATAAACGAAATGAGTACAAAAAGTTGAATTTAATAAATAAAATGGAGAATCGACCTATTGAAGCTGTTAAAATGCTTCCGTCAATAAAGTACTCATTGTGCCAACCTTCTCCGTCGTTGCGATAATGTCAGTTGGAAAAGGCGAAGTGTAACGTATGACGGATTGATTGTGCCCCGGCCTTAAGACGCATTTTAAAACGCTATTGTGAACTCCCAACTGTTAAATTTGTCACATGGTAACTAATTTGATTTACATACAAAACAAAAAGAACAAACTTCCCAGACCATATAAAAGTATTAAAATTGAAACGTTGCAATATTAAGACACATTTTAATACGCTATTGTGAATTCCCTAATTGTAAAAATTTTTTGTTAATAATAATGCGCATTCAATTGTGTTTTTTCTGTGTTTGTGTGTCCAATTTTTTTCTTGAATGAAGGTTTGAGTGTCGAACATGATCGATAGTCTGAACAGCCATCATTCAAACCGATGAATTTTCGACTGTCACTCAAGTTCGATAATGTGTACCCCACTTTATCTCTCTTCTACATATGTGCATCCCGTTGTGATATAATCTAACAAATAATCTTGAGTAATTTAATTGACTAAAAAGTTTTAAATTTGTTGTATCAACAACGATGATTATTAATTTTTCAATTAAATATTAACAATTGTTTTGTTCATTGCATTTCGATGATATTTTTTTTGTGTAGTAGGCAATACAGAATGGAAATTTCGTACATATGGGTATATACATATGTATTTATATTACACTAGTCGCAGCTTGTATGGGATTTTTTTTAATTCTTAATAGGTATGTGCACCATATAAAATATATATATATATTAGCTCGTTCCGATGGTGACTTCTGGTGATTAGTGGGGCCTAAAGTAGAGATGGGCAAAAAATATCGATATATCGAAATATTGATATTTGAGAAAATAAATATCGTTATATATCGCCGATATTTCAAAAACCGATATATCGATACATCGGGTTTCAATACTTTTAATAGCTCTATACATTTTAGCCGTGTTTTAGCTGTGCGATATCGCCATCACTACTAGTGCAAGGCGAATTTTATTTAATACTTAAAAAATAATAGAATTTATTTTCATATAAGTAGCACCTGCTATGAAAATGCTTAAAAAATCTTAGTTTTTTATGGAATAACGCATTGCCGATGGTACAAATGGTAGTTTAGTACTCCATTGGAAGCGGTTTGAAAAAAATCTTTCAGATGATGTTGTATGATTTGTTGATGATTTGTTGTCTTTGGACAAAATACTAAAATATGCAAATAACTTCAAAAATATACCTTTTTTAGACTCAGTCCAGCTAACGAATTGTCGTCGCTAGACCCCTCAAATGTTTTGGGAGTCCCCATTAAAAATACCAATCTTTGATTTAAGAGGGGTAATAAAGTTGCGGTTTTCACCTCCATACAACGTAAGTCGGTCTAATGTACATATATCAATTTCCTATTACATTGTTCTTGTTTTTATTCTATTGTTTATTCTGTTTTGTGAATCTTTTGCATATATTAGCGGAGTTCGATGTTTGGTGCAAATTGTCTTGCGTAAGTGCAAATGCAAAATATCGTAGCTTTTCTTTGGATTGTGTGTATATTTTGTTGTTGGATTTGAAATAAACTCTATGATATTTTGCATTTGCACTTGCGCAAGACCATTTGCATCAAACATCGAACTCCGCTATTGTTTTTATTGAACAGTTGGATAAATAAATTTTGAATTTGGAATCATAAATTCATGTAACATGCAGATTTGTACATATTGAAGCATAAGCGGCAAAAAAACTTAACCGACACATTTGTTGGACATCGTTTTTTTCTTCAATTATTTACTATCGCAAATGGTTGATTTTGGCCAAAAATTTAAGTTCGAAAAATATCGCTTACAATTTTTTGGCGATTATGGACCGATATAACATATCGTATGTGTACTTATTTTAAATTTGGATTTTTTGCAATATTTGTAGGCAAAAATATCGAAATATCGATGTTTTAAAAAAATAAATATCGATACTGTTCAAAAATATCGACACGATATATATATATCGATATATTTTTTACATTTGCCCATATCTAGCCTAAAGTACCCGATACACAGTGGGGATTTTGTAAAAAAAATAAAATGGAAATAATTCTGCAGTTTCTGAACGAGCATTCCCATGAAATTACATATAGGATTTGAGGAGGTGTTACAGTGCTTAAATCTGGAATTCGGACTGTATATCTTTAAAGGGAGTGGAGCCACAAAGCCCCAAGGTGGGCAACCTTGTGTTAATAAAATATTCAAACCGATGCACAGCTGAGCTAAAAATGGTCTGCTAGATTATTGGGTTTGCGCTTACAGTTTAGGAAATATTCGAGAAAAAAAATTTAAATTTTGGCTTTTTTACTAACCTTGGTCCACTGTTCTGCTAATGGAGAAGTCAAATATCGTTCGATTTGGAAAAAAGGACTTTTGATGAGCTAGGAACAAAATTTATTAAATTTAAAAAAAATTGTTATCAAAAGCACAATTTAGTTAAAAGTTATACGCAATTCAAATTGAATTTTTGAAAAAAGTCGATTTTCACCCTTTTGGCAGATAAGGTAGGTTAATTATTTCGCTATTATAAAAATATATTGCAAAAATACCCACCCAATACTTTTATTTATTCAAAAGGTAATACTATCAGAAATATTGCAAAGAAACTTTTTGTTCAAAATTGTCGTTATTGAAGGTGCCAGATCGTTTCGAAATAGACCTATTTTTGTTATAAATATCAAATGTAAGGCCTTCTTTCTCAAATTCCGAAGGTGGAGCAAAAAAGTTTATCATGTCAACTTAAGACGTAATGTGTTTATAAATATTTCGAAAAATATTATATTATTTTGAAACGATCTGGAGGGTATTTTTGCAATATTTTTTATAAAAAAAACTAAATAATTAACCCACTTTTTCTGGAAAAAATGGCGAAAATCGACTTTGTGCCTTGATACCAATTTTTTTTTCAAATGTTATAAATTTTGTTCCTAGCTTATTAACAGTGGACCAAGATTGGTAAAAAAGCCAAAATTTTATTTTTTTTTATCGAATATTTCCTAAACTGTTAGCGAAAATCCACATATGTAGCAGACTTTTTTTAGCTCTCGTATAGAAAAATCCATTTGTAAAAAATCCTATCAGATCAAAAATCACAGCCTTGCATCGGTTTGAATTTTTTATTAACATCAGGTTACCCACTTTGGGGTGTTTTGTCTGCGAGCCGTTTAAAGAAAACTCCCGAAACTCCCCACTGTGCACTGTAGTGTCTGTCTTAAAGTCCCAAAAACGTCAATTCATATCCCAACCCAGGAAGTTTTTTTTTTAAATTACATAATTATATGGAAGAACATTATACATAGGTATAACCATAGAGATTTTGTTGGATAGAATTACGAGGCATTTCTTTAAAAGTGAATGCGAGCCCTCCGATAATACCTTGAAGACAAAATCATGAGTTTTTCACCTAAATTTTAACCATTGCAGTATCACTATATCGCAGGTTTTAACTCCTTTTTTATATGGGTTTTTTGCTGGAATTTGTTGCGAAAGTAAGGAACATAACCCAGTTGACCAAGACTTTCGTTACTGATATCGATTTCGAATATTTCCCGAACATTTATCGAGTGACACTCAAAAATTAATCGAATCAAGTTCACTTGTCGCTAAGTTTTGTCCCAAAAAACATTCGATGTCGAAGTTTCGCTAGCAACATCAAAAGTGAGAGAATATCGATCTAATTTCGATATCACAAAAAGGCAGCAGAAAAAGTAAAAAAGTAATTTATTTTTTTATTTATTTATTTTAACTTACTTATTTATTTGATTTACTTTTTTTAGTACCTTAACTCACGCTGCAGGATTTGACCATAGTACCTGCATTCTACGAGTAACAGACCAGCACACATCCACTAGGCTATCGTGACAAATTCTTTTCTGTTCAATTATTGCACATATGTAGGTATGTGTTCTTAATTTTTTTTTTTAACTTACAGTGCTGTCATACCTTGAACTTGGTACCTCTAGAGTCTAGACTAACAGGCTAGCACACATCCACTCGGCTACCGTCACACATTCGAAAAACTATCGTGAGAAGTTCGAAGCTTTAGCGAACATTCAAATTTTCTTAGATTTGCGAACAAATATCGAGGAATTTTGTTTCAAAATTTCTTCGCTTTAGGGAGCATTCGTTTTTACCGAATCTCAGCTCAAGTGGGAAGTAACGATTCACCTTTTATAATATTTAGAATATACACCATGCAATGGTTCTATCAAATCAGTAAGGTAAAAGAAACAATGAAATGAGAAGGACTCATACATACATATATGAGTAAATCTGAGCTGCTCAAAGTAGCACCAGAGTACCGAACATCAATCGGCTTCTTATACAAATGAATACACATACGCACATAAATTTCCCTCGTGGTTCTCTCGGTGGCCAGCTCTGGAGTAAATCCATACATTTGTATGTACATACCCTCCCCCCCCCAAGGGAGTCTATTTTGACTACGGGTGTGGCAACCCCGGGGCCCCAGCTGGGGTGATGTGGCTTTTTCCATTGACGTACCTTTGGTACATTACCCATAGAACTTATGTGCTACTACCCGATCTCTGAAAATAAACAGAGCAAAGGATGTGCACATATTTATAAAAGGAAAACAAATATTGTATGCCCGTTGTTGTCAGTTAAGTGCAGCGTCACCTAGAACTGCCCCTGACTTCAAAAGACGATAGAGGTGAAGCCCTTGTGGTGGAACTTCGAGGTCTCACCAGAGGCTACTTCTGGTGCCACGGGTGCCGGTTGCCCGACAGCTGGGCTGCTTAGAGATAAATGCATTGCGGTTGTCAAGATTCTGTGCTAAAAAAGTTGTGCGTCCTACCTCCTGGGTTCAAGGGGCGTTTATCAAGCATGATCGATTGTAGTAGGCACAGGATCTTGGCGGCGAGCTTGCGTTCTTCTCGCGTAAGTGGTCCTTGCTGCTCTGAAGTTTTGAGTGCATGTAGCGGTCGTCAGTTTCCTTTGCTAAAATGCCGAGTTCGTCCTACCCCACGGGGTTAAAGGGATGATTTTGGTATGTGTGGAGTAGGCACTGGTTATTTGGCGACACAGGCATGCGTTAATTATGGATGAGTGGTTAGCTGTGCCGGCAATGGTTGAGGAATTTTCTTGAGGACCTCGCTAAGGTGTATACACAACATCATAGCGTGGAAGCCGGAGAATTATCGTGGTGGCTGTGGTTGCTACCAAAATCGCTGGGAGAATAGTCTTGGCTTCCCAGTGTGAAATCAATGCTAGTGGTTGGTCTGACGCGGTCAGCCAGACACTATTCTAGGTGCTGTTGCCATTCAACAGAGCTGCTATGGGCACGGATATAGCAGCAGAGTTTAGATAGCTCAAAGTACCTCAGCAAGGTACTTGAATATAGAACAGGGATAACTATATTCAAAGATTGCAACCTATGTGCCTTATAGAGTGGGCCATAGTTTCATTCTAAAAGGGTGCATGGGGGCGTTGGTCTGGCGTCTAAACCATACCCAGTGCTTTGGCACACGTGAGATTAGGCCATAATGGCAGGTACTCACGTAAAGCAATTGCACATCTGTATGTACATACCCAGCTAGCGAAGAGCTGTATAATATGTCATGATGGTTAACACATAACTCCTAAATGAATCTCCTGGTGATTATTTGGAGAGTGATATTGTACAATTTGTGTTTAACGCTCTCTTATAAATCTTGCAATGTTTAAACGACGATACATTTATCTCAAATATGTTTGTTTTTTTATTTTACTTAATTACTGTCATACGAGTAGATTGTTATTTTTCCTTCATTTCTTCGCTGATGCTTTCATACAAGTTTTCAATACGAATCTTTTCGGTTGTTTCAAGTGTTTTTTATCTACATATATATATAAAAGAGGATGTGTGTATGTATGTAACGTATGGACTCCAAAACGGCTGTTGCGTCTATATACATAAAACAGGCTTTAATTATTTAAATGAAAAAGTTTTCTATTAATAAGTATTAAAAATTGCATTTGTTTTTTTTTCATATTTAAGTATTTGAGTATTGTATGATTTCTCAAATTGTTATCGAATGATTCTTTTACAACATTCGCAACGGCTTATATAAGGTTAACATTGAGGAGCCTCATACAATTCTTAATGTTCTACATAAAAGATTTGTTGATATGTACATAATATAATTTTTATAGCTATTATGAATTGTCGAAATGTAACAGTTTCTCACATGCGAAGTATCTTCCACGATTAAAATATGCGCTCGAAATGCGACTAAAAATGCTCTGCATACGATTCACAATATCTGGGTACATGTGGGTGCATATCTATGTATGTGCATATGTATATACATACTTATGTATGTGTATATGTACATCAAAACATTGCCAAGTTCATTTTGATTTTTTGTATTTATTTTCTATTTATTGGTGGGTGGAACCTTATTTCGGTTTGGACTGCATGTGGTGCTCGCGCATGACCGTTTGAATACAAGTTATTTGTATTAAAATTGTTACTGCTGAGGTTTCTGTTATACTTAAACTTTCAATGTATAATCATCTTTGTATAAACGGATTATTTATATTCCACCTTAATTTGTTATATTTACAATGGTACATACATATGGACATACATATGTATTCTTATCACTAAGCGGAAAAATTAAGCGGTTTATTACTAAACATAAAAAGTACAAAATTAAAATTAGGTACATACGAACACATAAGAAGATTCATAAACATATACGGGGCAATTATGAATAAAATTCCGCGAGAAACATTTCCCGAGGAACAATTCCAACTAATAGCAAGTAATAGGGAAAACGAAAAATTCTAATTGGGAAAAGGAGAAATTTTTCCAGTGATTTTATTCATAATTGCCCTGATAGTATTTATGTAGGTACATATATGTACATACTTGTATGTACTTATGTACATGTAAATGTATGATTATTTTCCTGACAACTTTTGTAGAAATAAACGAATAAACGAATTTGAAACACATGAATTTTTAAATATTCAAGACCAGGTAACCAATAAAAAATCGGGACACTGTTAATTAAATGTTGAAAGTATCAAACATTTCTTTATGGTAGTCTGATTTATTAATGGGGGGCAAATTACGATACTATTACTACGTTTATACACGCACTATTTGCAAATAAAAATATTCGCAAATAAATTAACTCTCTGTTTATAAGGCATAGCAAAAGTAAGCAAACACTGTAACACTTCTGTAGAAAACTTACTTATGTTGACAAAAAAATCCTGTAAATGTACAAAATATCAAATAATTATTTGTTTTAATTGTCATTATTTGCTTCTATTAATGTTTTTTTTTTGTGCAATATTAATCCATTTATTGTTTTTTGTTATCAAAGATTTGTAAGCGTGGCAACCTCAAGCATTTTATTTGCAAATAGTGCGTTAATCGTGAATAGTTTTCTGAATTAGTAAGTCGTAATAAAAACAATAATATGGCAGCAATTCACAGTTTTATTTGCAAATAAGCCCTGCGTATAAACGTAGTATATATCGATCGAAATTTCAAAATACAGTACGAGCTTGATTTGCCCAACTGAAAGGAAATCTAGGTTGTTGCTTTAACCGAAAAGTTGCTGTTTGGGAATTTTTACTCCCAAATTTAAACATTCTGATTAATTCTTAGAATAATTTATAACTCTGTTTAAGACCCTTAATTGCAAACTTAAGCTTTAAGGCGGACTCAGCAGTTAAGTACTGCTCTCATAATTTTTAAATCTATTTATTTGTACAGATCAATAAATAGAGGAATATTTTTACTTTTTTTTTATCAATTTATAAATTCTTTAAGTTCTTTAAACTTGTTTTTTTATATTATAAAAGTATTGTAAAGAACTTTAGAGACACATTCGCCTATGTTCTACATTCGTAAAATGAAATGAAAGTGAAATTTTCTCTTGGTTTGTGTTCTCAATTTCGTAAAAATTATTTAAAAAGTAAAATTTCATATTCCGTCTATTTCAAACGAAATTGAAGTGTTCTGCAAATCCAGGGTAGGAAAAAATTCTGCTCGCAAAGGCTATTTTATTTCTTTTGTTCGTTTTAAAATTTGTTGTCGGAATTTTATAAATAAAAGAAAAGACTTATTCGTATAAATATTTAAGTTAAGCAGCAAATTAAGTTCTTTGGACATACCGTCGCCCAGCCCAAACCACTTTAGCAACAGAGCTGAAATTTGGTGCGTACATTCCTGTTTCGATGTATTCCTGTTTCGATGTACTAAGAAAAAAGGGAAAAATCGGTATCTTTATATCTCAGAAATTTGAATTTTGGCACCTTTTTTGCACACGACATATTTTCTAAATTATTGAACGATTATTTTTTGCGATTTCTTTTCTTTTGGACAGAATTTCGAATCGGTTTTGGCTGTTTCTGAATATTCTTACTTCAAACGGGGTAAAATCATACCCGTTTTCGGTACTTTTGTTGTTAATGATAAGTTACATATGACATACATGTAGAAATAATTAACTATGACTTAAAATTTATGTTTTTCGAAGGCCCCAAAGAGTTCTGAGGGGTAAAAACATCAAAAAAGGGTAAAATTGGTATCTTTATATCTCGGAAACAACATTAGATAGACTAAAAAGGATAAGAATGCTGTTGAAAAGGAAGCTGAAATGTGTTTGGTACTTTTTTAATATGCGTCCTTTTAGGGGTTAAAACGGGGTACATTTTTTGCACACGAAATATCTTCTGAATTATTGAATGTAGGAGAAAGGTTTTCGGTGCGTTCTTTTCTTCTGTACAGAATCTCGAATAAGTTTTGAAACTTTCAGGGGTAAAATTTTACCCGTTTTCAATACTTCTATGTTAATTATAACTTACACATATAAAGGTGTCCCAACAAAAACGCAAGATTTAAATTTTAAATAAAACACAGATATTTAAAAAAAAAATCGTGAAACTTTATTATTATGTGTGGAACAACAAATCGGGCAGATGGCCGCCGCGGCTTTGCTGGCACACGCGCGATCTTTTAATGAAATTTTCAATGGCAGTTTTGCATAAATGCTGCGGTATTTCATTAATGCAGCGTCCAATTTCCTCTTTTAAGGCTTGAGTCGTCGTCGGCTTATTCGCGTAAACCATCGACTTCAAAAAACTCCAAAGAAAAAAGTCTAATGGTGTTAAATCGCACGATCTAGGCGGCCAATTCTGGTCTCCAAAACGCGAAACAACACGACCGGGAAATGACTGATGTAGCAATTGAATTGTTTCTCTGGCTGTATGACATGTGGCGCCGTCTTGTTGAAACCACATGCCCTCCACATTCATTTCTTCAATTCTAGGCACGAAAAAACTGATTATCATTTCACGATACCGAACACCATTGACTGTTTGCGCTTGACCCGCGTTTGAGCGACATCATCACGTACAGCTGCGACATTTTCGGTCGATCGACCTGGTCGAAGGCGCGTTGCTGTCTTTACATCACTAACAGACCCAGTTTCGGCAAATTTATCCATTAATCTCTTTACAGTTGACTCTTTTCGAGCATTATTGTGACCCCAAATCGATCGCAAATTTGCTAACTGTAGTCGCAAAAGTTTCACTATTTTGGTAAAACAATTGTGTAGCGCTCCATTTGTACTAACCTCGTACCTTCTACTAGCAAACAATAACAATTGTTCAAATGTCAAACAATGACACTTCGAATGGCGCCAAATTTAAATCTTGCGTTCTTGTTGGGACACCCTTTACATACATGTTAAAATAGTTTGCTATTACTTCCAACCGCTCAGCAGAAGCTGAGGTAAGAAAATTTATGCTTTTTTCGAAGGGTCCAAAAAAGGTAATAAAAAGGGTAAATGCGGGAAACGATCTTAAAATCTTTAAATCTGAGTTAATTATAATTATGGTGTGTTGCTGCTCATTGGCATTAAAGGGTTGAAAAGTACTTTTTAGGAAAAGGTACTTTTTTGAAAAAGATACTTTTTTGAAACAGATACTTTTTGGAAAAAGGTACTTGTTGAAGGAAGTACTTTCTGGAGAAGGTACTTCTTAGAAAAAGTTCATTTTTAAGAAAGTTCATTACTTTTTAGAAAAATTTACTTTTTGGGAAAAGTACTTTTTGGGAAAAGCACTTTTTAGAAAAGGGCAGTTTTTGGAGAAAGTATTTTTTAGGAAAAAAAAAGAAATTACTTATTAGACAAAGGTTGTTTTTGAAGAAAGTACTTTTCGGAAAAAGTATTTTTTGGGAAAAGTAATTTTTTAGCAAAAGTAATTTTTAGGAAGTGGTAATTTTTGAAGAAAGTACTTATTGGAGAAGGTACTTTTTAAAGAAAGTACTTTCTGGGGAAGATACTTTTTAGAAAATTGTACTTTCTGGGAAAAGCGCTTTTTAGAAAAAGGTATTAACTAACTCCTAATTTTTCTTGTTTTTCTTATACATATTTATGTAACGTTGAGTAATTTAAAAAATAATAACTTTTTAAATAATTTTTTATACACCTGTTTAGAAAAACCAATTGGTGCATGAACTTTTTTGAGAAAAATTACCAAAGATTATGATTTTCGTGGTTACTAGGACATGGTTGACCTCATGGTACTATGCCAAAAAATTGGTTATGCATATGTTAATAATTTGCATAATAATTATGTATTTGATATATTTACCCGAAGAATGTTTAACTTGCTATCGAATTTTTTAAAAACAGTAGACTTTTTTACGCCCTAAAATTCCCAGAAATTCCCGCGATATATTCCCGGGATTACGGGATTGGAAATTTTGTGGAATTCCCGTGAAAAACAATAATTATAAGTCTTTGAGAAGACATCTACCCCCATAAATATTAAAAAATATTCAAACATTACCTGCAAAACATATGTAGATAATTATCTTTAAAATAGCTTCTCAAACTTAAATATATAATTTATTATACTCATGTTTATAACCGAAAGAATTGCAAATGGCGAAGGCCATTGAAGCCAGTCCTCAAACTTTTGTATTTATTGTAAATTAACTTTGTCAATAAATAATAATAGGTGCGTTGGAGTACTTTTCCAGTAAAATCCAGTAACTGAGTAAATATTGAGTAATTTAAAGAAATTACTCTCAATAAAAAAGTTGCAGCTAAAAGTACGCGAACGGAAAAATTGTAAAATCCAGTAAAATATACACAACAGCTGATAGACAATTTGGCGCTAAAAAAATTATACATAAGTATGTACATATGTATATATATGCAAAAAAAAACCTGAATATAATATTGTACTACGTGGTCCAATCGAGATGAAACAGACTAGTTACATTATGGTCCATGTAATGCCGTCACACAAGCATTCAATGCAATATGGAGTAGTTTTGGGGTTAGGCCGATGTAATGCAAATTTGGACCATTTAGTCCAACCCTAGGACATAAACCTCCTTTTCTCACATATTTGGAGTCGTTTTGGCGTATTCCTACTCCTCTTTGGAGTATTTACATACATGTATGGAATAGTCGCATTATCTGCAAACAATATACAAAACTATACATACATAAGTATATATTATTGCTTCTGTGAAGCACTTTGGTAAGGCAAAAAATTATGGCTTTTTGGAAGCTGAATAAATTGCTTCTAGCTGGCTCGTCTCGCACAAAAAAAATCTCCTTCTTCATGCGCAACACCAAGTGATTCTCTAACATTATCTCCCTTACTCGCGGTCTCCACCTGACATAAAATAGCTAACTTTAACATTAACTTCTAAGAATTGTTAATTGGTGAGTATCAATATACTATACAATCTTGTGCAAGACCATTTGCACAAGATTGTGAATTGGGCTATAGTTTTTATGTACTCAGATGCAAAAGTTACTAGCTTGCAAATTTTTTTTACTTTTTCCTCTATTTTGTTAGAGAGCCTGCCTTATGTTAGTGCTTTTCAGAAGCAGTTTTCGAAGCTTTTGTGATCAAGTAAACAGTACATTGCTTCCCTCAGTTGTTAGTGCTTCCAAATCAGATTTTTTTGCTAGGTAGTTACTGGCTAGCCGCATGGAAAAATTATATGGTTTTGAGAAAATCGATGAAGAATGTTTTTTTCATTTGTTTTATAAAAATACACCATAGTATATTTTCTTTAATAATAAAAGTAATAGATACATATGTTTTTATTTGAACTTACGGGCCTTTCCCACGATGTCGACAAGAAACTTTCTATAGCTTACTTGCCGACATCGCGCGTCAGGCCGTTAATGTTTCTAAACTTTTTACCCTCGACGTGAATAATTAGGATGTACAGAAAAAGACAAAAATGTTTGTTGCCGCTTATACCAATCATCACAACAATATTGTTCACTTCCTTTCAAGTAGTTCCAATGAGTGCATTTATTAAGAGAAATATACAATGGGAAAAGAACTTTATATATATATCCTAATATATTTATTCAAGATATCGAAAAACTGAAAACAAATTTAAGAAATGTACACATTAATCATATTTAATCGATCAATAACTAAATTTTTTGAATGTTCCATGCGGGGAACCAGTAACCGTCCGACTATATGTATAAACAAAAATTTAACTATACAAATCTATTAACTTTATTCACGTTTAAAAACAATCGGTTATGTTCTGCATTTCACGTGAAATTACATCGTTGGGAAATTGTTGTTATAAATACATATTTCCAACAATTCTATGAAAATTCCACACGTTTTAATTTCCCGTGGAATACATAAAACATACCCTTATATTTTTCTGGCATCAAACTTAAATAAATGCAATATTGTTCATAACTTAATACATTTGTTTTTTGTTATTTTAAAAATTTCATCAAAAACCAAAAACTTTTGTTTCCCTTTGCTATATTTAAAAACATATGGTTTCATTTTACTGAATTTTACTGGCAAAAATTTGTCCAGTAAAAACTTGCATTTACTCAGTAAAAGAACTGTCATTTTTCTCTCTCAATTCGCCCTCTCATTTACTGGATTTTGTGTACTCGAACGCAATCCAGTAAAAAATAGTAAAAATTTGTAAAAATTTTTGAGTTCTCGAACGCACTTAATAATTGCCGAGCAGAAAAAATTTTTAAAACATATGGAACACATGGTAAACTCGTTTAATGGCAAAGCTCAAGAAGCAAAAAACAAAGCGTATATTTAGACAGTACTAGAGGAGCTAGAAAATAGCTTTCAGTCATATAAGAATTGGCATGAACAGTATATGAGTATGTGAGTATATTGAGAGACAAATCGCTTCCGGAAAAAGAAGTCCCCTATATAACAGTCGATGTGTATTATAAATACTTGCTATGATCTATATGTTTCGTTCAAAACAATTTTATTTGATTTACTATTTGAACTTGAATCTCCTCAAATGCCAACTATTCACTCCAGTACTGTCTCTACAGGTAGCCGGAATGAAACGTCATTATTAAATTATTATTCCAAAGTTATATATTCATAGAGTTCCTGCACGGGTAACGTACAATCGATTAAATTTTACTAGATACAACAAGAAGCTGCTTGTCGTCACTCAAATCACTTCAAATAGATATAACAACATTGAACTCCATATTGGTGTATATCACATCGCAGAAACTGTACTTCGAAACTCGAAAGGAATGGGAGCTACCTCTTAACGGACAGACCACTATACCAGCAATAATATGTATCTTAAACTTCTTGGAAGCAACATTTCGAGCTTTCGAATGCATTCCAGAGGAAAGTAATTTCACTTCAAACAAACTTCTTTCTTCGAAAAATCATGAAAATCGTTGTTAACCTATAAAAACAATTCGAACACACACAGTTGTTTCTACGATGATGGATGAAAACTGTCCGTGCTGCAAAAAACGCCATCCATTATACAAATGTTTTGAATATGTAACAATACTTTCGAGTGAAAAGAAGAGCATTATAAATCAACATCGGTTTTGCAGAAACTGCCTTTGAAGTGGACACGTTCAAACGTTTTGTAGTATATGTATAATGAATTTTATTCAGGAACCAGCAACAAAATATTGAACCCAGACCTTTACACAGCCTAGTTTATCGTCCACTACCCTACGTCTACTGTAAGTACTCATCTTTTTTGAATACGAATGAAATAGTTCCAGCTTTAGTAACAACCATAAAAGTAGTTATAAAATAAATAATTTGTGTTATTCCGTCAAAGCGCTTGTGGATCAAGTATCACAAATATCTTTTATTTCAGATGATTCAGCGCAACTTCCACCTCAGTAAAAAACTCACGTCGACATTTCAGGCATTGGTGGAAACAAATCTTGTCGGTGAAGAAATCGATTAATTTAAGGATCTATTCTGTATACAATCCGGATTTTGAACTTAAAATGAGATCACTTATTGTCCCAACTATTTCTAACTATGTTTCCCCAAAAATAAAGCTTATGTAATTTAGCTTCAGATTTATCAAAGAAATTTCTTGCAGATACAAATTTCTTAAAATCGGAAGAAATAGGTATTCTGCTAGGAAACAATGTTTACATTGACATGAAGACGCTAGAAAATGGATTGTTTTTGCAGGAAACTTATTTTGACTTTATGGTTTCTGGATCACCAAGATTACTTGAAGCTCCTGCCACCATATTTATCTGCAAAATTTGTGCTCATTGGAAAGTCAGCTGCATGTATTTTGGGAATAGAAGATGATTTTGGGTAAGTGGAGTCTTAAATTCGAAGAACGATTTTGTGAAAAAACTCTTCCAGCAAACGTGTACTAGAGATGTAAGAGGACGCTATGCGGTTCAATTGCGCTTCCAGAGATTATTAAATGCACAATATGTACCAAAATTCTCCCACGCTATAATCCGCCATTCAACGTCTCAACCAGCTGGAAGATTAATATAAAAGCAAACCGATATTGGCCGAAGAATACAAGAAGTTCATGACAGAATATGAGACATTAAACCATATGAAAAAGATCGGAGAGTTTTTGACGGCCGAAACAAAAGTCCTCCTCAAACGTCCATGAACGAAGAATTTTCACCTGGCCAGGTACTTCAAAATGATTTGCCTCTTCTTTTATGTATGTAGGTCGAGAAAACATAAAATCGCATTCACCGCTGATATGGAAAAAATTTTCAGACAAATAAATATATGTAAAGAACATCAACTTTTCACGTCTAATATTTTTTTACAACTCCAGTTTTTCAAATGTGTAAATCCATGTATTATGCCGAGTACACACTATGGCATTTTGTGACATTACAAAGCAAGCTTGTCATTTCCGTATTTTACGTGGTTTGGCATTGCTTTCCATACAAAAAAATATTAATGGGAACGGCGTTGCACACTTTTTGATAATGACAACACAAAAAATCCCAGATGTGTACTCGGCATTACTTGTAGGATTCATGTATTTGTCTCATGAATATAATGTTGCCTTTTGTGGTTACGAACAGTTTTGTTTTGTTAGGTTTGCTATTATTTGTTTTATCAGTTTGAAAAAATCTTAAGTGATTCGAAGGTGTCAAGTAATTTAAATTTTCATTGTTAATCCTGATCGAAAATTTGCTCGTCATTCAGAGGTATACAAAAATGTTGAATGTAGTCTGCTTGCCTTTGCGGACACACATTATCATTTAAGTACTTGCAAGAACACGGGAAATGTATTAAACTAAGGCACCAGCACAGTGTACCTGATAGAGACATTAAATAAAGAAAAGTATTTTGTGAAACCACGACATAATTGTATATAAAGGTAAGAAAAGCAAATCAGATCTAAGAAGAAGATTACTTAACTCAATCAACGTATGCACAGTGGCGTGAAATTAAAAAAAATTAGTAAAAAGTCCGCAACTTTTGAACTAGAGAACTGATTTCGATGAAGCCAACTGTTTTGGAAAGAAAAAGTGTTGAACTTTTGAGAAAGTATATTTGAAGGCATGCTGTTGTAAGGCAGTGTAGATTCAAAGAGCCTCAAAGTGGGTAGCCGCGGGTGTCAAATTCTTTCGGAGCTTGTAACTTTTGTAAATATTGACCGATCTAAATAAATTTTTCAGCGGGACAATCAACATTAAGAAAAAATAAATAAAACATGGTTTGAGCACCATTTTATCTCTTACAGTTTCCAAGTTATTTGACTTGAAAAAAAAAATTTTAATCTTTGGTCATGACTTTTTTTAATCGTTAGTACATAGCTTCTTTATTACTTGGAAAACTCATTTGGTTTTGTTGTTTTAAAAAAAAAACTTCATTACAGTTCTTGTAAAATTTTTTTTTTTTTTTTGATATCTCAAAAATTGTAGCAAGGAATAATTTTGCAATTTAGATTTTTGAAAATTGTGAGAAAATGCATTTTAAGACTGATATAATAGCAAAAGTATACATATTATATACCGTTGGATAGAAAATTATTAGAAAAAGTTAAGAAAAATTTGAAGTAAAGAAAATGAAATCAAAAATTAAGGCAACAAGAAAAAAATGTAGAAAATTTAATTTTATAATCAAAATTCGATTTAAAAAATTTTGAAAAGTATTGCAGGTATGAGAATATTTTTTTTCAGTTTGCAGAACTAAAATAAAATAATTCCCAATATATAATTTTATAAAACTTTTTTTATTGGGAAAAATTGTGTTAGAAAAATTTTGACATTTTTATAAAATCTCTCCTGCCTACATTCATGTGTAGGGATGCCAAGAGCTTCTTACAAGTTACTTACAACAAGTTTATTTATAATAAGAGATCAAACAATTATCAAAAAAGAGCGTGTAATTTTTTTGCCACATCCAAAAATTAGAAATATGTTAAACTCCGACCAATGATGGATGTAGGGCGCACCATCAAAAATCTTTAAAATTTATTTCACAGTCTTTCTTAATACATCATCTTTCAGAAACCGTCAAAGTTTTTTTTAAAGGCTAAATGATTTTTCATAATATTTCAAAAAAATAAGAATAATTTTTTCACAAATTATACAAAATTTTTTCATAATTTTCAAAAATCCAAATTGCAAAATTATTCAATGAGAATTTTTGAGATATCAAAAAAAAAATTTTACATGAATTGTAATGAAGTTTTTTCTTAAAAACAACAAGACCAAATGATTTTTGACAAGAAATAAAGAAGTTATGTAGTAACGATTAAAAAGTCCTGGCTAAAATTAAACGAAAAAAATAAATTGCAAGTCAAATAACTTGGAAACTGTAAGAGACTAAAGGCTCAGTTACCCGACTGTAGAAATCGCAGATGTAAGGTAAATGTAAATGTAATGTAAATGTAAACGTCTGAGCGCTTATAGAATACTTAAAAACGTGTCATGTGTTTTCGACAAAAAAAAAACTTCTTTGTGGACACACACATATGTAGTTACATATTAATTGCATTGTACCCAGCAAACACGCATTTTTGATTTTAAATTGCGAGTTATTTGAAGGCAAACGCGAAAGTTCATATACTATGTATAATATTTAAATTCATGAAATTCATTTTGATTGAAATGTATGTATGCGGACATACATACGAGTATGTATGTATGTATGTATTAGAACTTATAAGTAAATAATATATAAAATAGATATATAAAATAGATTTTTTAAAAGATTTTTTAATAATTTCGCTGAAACTATTTTAAGTTACTTTCTTTTGATGGCAAGATTTAGCCTGTTGGAAAAAAACTAATTGAGTTTTTGAAATAACACCTTTTAGAACAAAAATGCGCCTAGAGGTTTTGAAAATTATTATTATTATTTTATTTAAATGAACTCAATTATAATAATTTTAATAGCAGCTGTAATGCTCAACCGTAATATTTGTCATTGTACATTACCAGAACAGATTTTGAGCAACTTCATCGGAAAGACGAAATATTTAGCTCTTTAATTTCCAAGAATGTGTATGCATGCAGTAGCACCTCAATCAAATCTTTACTTTCTCGTTTTATCCTTTTCTTATTAATGTTCGTACCTACTCATAATAATTTAGTTTTATTTACAAACAATATACATATGTATATATATTAACAAAAATACATATGTAGATATGTACATATGTACATATACAGGACTTTTTGTTTGCTGGGTGTTTATCAGTATAAAAAATCATATAAAATGGAAAACAGCTGTTCGAAACATTGATGAGAGTTCAACATCACATTATTTTTGATTGCATGAAAAAAGTACCAAAATTATTTAAATGGTATCAAATCATTATTTTATACTTACAAACATTGTAATGACTTTGACATTTAGTGAAATTACAATTTAAGCTTCATACCCGTATATACATATTTACATTACAACGTATTATAATTATAAAAAATACTTATATTTTTATTATCATTATAATTATTTTGATTATACGTACCTATTTTTATTTTTATTGTTATTATTTTTAAATAAAAATAGTTTTTTGTACGCTTAAATGTATGTTTGTACGCACATATGTATGTATATTTTACAAATTCATACATATGTACATGTACATATGTGTATGTATGTATATTAACAAAAAAATAAACACATACGATTGGCAAACTCTGGTTAGATTTTATAAAAAAAACTTTTTTAGAAAACTAAATTTATTAAATATGCCATGTACGTATACAAATTAACCACTCAAAAGCTTAAATTATTAAAAGAAACAAAAGTACTAAATCAGGGCTATTGTGCCACACTCTCATTCAATATACATACATCCCATCACTGTCTACAAATGTCACGTAAAGTCGTCATGAAATTCTATTTTCTGCAGGTTCAGACGTTACATTTACGTGCCATTTCAGTCAGGTAAGCGTTTGCATAGCTTTTCATGCAAAAGATTCGATCAGCTGACACATTTACATTTACAGTTCTACGTTTACAGTCGGGTAATTCTGCCTTAAATGGTGCTCTACGCATGTTTTATTTTTGTTTCTTAACGTTGGTTGTCCCGCTGGAAATAATTATTAAGATCGGTCGATATTTACAAAAGTTACAAGCTCCGAAAGAATTTTGACACCCGCAGTTTCCCACTTTGAGGCTCTTTGGAGCTACCCTGTCTTACAACAGGGTTCCTCCAAATATACTTTCTGAAAAGTTAAAAATTTTTTCTTTCCAAAACAATTAGTTTAATCGAAATCGGTTCACTACTTCAAAAGTTGCGGACTTTTTACCACTTTTTTATTTCACGCCACTGTGGTATGTAAGCCACCGAGAAAGTATTTGTTCTTCTTTCACATTGGATTCGCTTTACTGTGCCTTGTAAATATTGACTATAATGCAAAGTAATTGTTTTGTTATTAGCAGATGTTGTTTCAATAATGTAGCAACAAAATAACAATATATAATAATATTAATAATAAAAATTAAAAAAAAGGAAAATATGAACCTTAAACGTTTAAGTGATTACAGATCATCTTTCTTAGAAACGCCTATAGTTTTAATTCAATTTTAAGGAAGTAAGAAAAAAACTGCTTGTAGAAATTAAGATTTGGAGTAGCAATACTTCATGGCAATTATTTGTTCCTCGAAAATTCACGGCTCTATGTATAAGAAAAAACTAGCAAGAAGTTAGCATAAGTGGCAAAATTTAATACGATCTTAACGACCTTTGCCATACAGTTTTACATTAGGATTTGATAGTGCGCCGATTTTTAATGTCAAATTATATGCATGAACTCGTTACCACCTTGTTCTATGTCGTCACTTATGCTAACTTCATGCCATTTTTTTGCTTAAACATACAGAAAGCCGTCGGTGTAAAACTCGGTTTTATAATAAATAATATTTCAATATTTAGTGTTGACTTGTCTTTAATTCTCCATATCTATAACGACTGTAATTTCATGATGGAAATTGAAAAAAATATTATTAGAGATGGGAGATACATTGATTCTATAATACCATTGTCAGTAAATCACTTTTGTTTCTAAATAAAATATATCCCCAATTCAATCCCCAATAATTCAATTTATAACAAAGAAAGGACTTTATTACATATTCTGACTTCTTAAACGTTCATAAATGTATCTAGTAAAGTGTTAAATCACAAATCTAGCTAACATTCGTTATGACCATTTAACTCTTAAGTGGATACCTAACTGATGTGGCACAAACTGCCACCTGGGCCTGTCTGAGCCTTCATGTGTTTTGTATGAAAATCTGTAATATGCATTTAAAAAAGACAATAAAAGACTGATGGCCGTATCAAAAAATAAATAAATAAATATTTGAGCTTGAAGTCTACGTTAAAACCAAATTTATTTGCGATCGTAAATAGTGGATTTTCATAAAAAAAAAGGAAATCACAAAAATGTGTCGCTTAAGCTATTTTAGCGCTTGTGGCTCGATACATGTATCTGAGTAATAAAAAATACTGTTACGTGCAAAAACACAATTCATTAAATTTAAATTAACAAATAAAACTAAAATTGTTCTAATTAGCATGAGTGCTTTTCAAATTAGCCATTGTTATTAACTTGGCAACTAAAACAAAACTTGTTCGTACTTTAATTGCTGAAGACAAACAGGATTTTTGCAGCCTATTCGGAAATGAATTACTGCGATGCAAAGGACAATTTAAATGTCCTAAGGTGCTTAGCTGAAGTAGATAACCCACAAAGAAATTCAAATATAAGTTGAAAACATGGCTACTACTAAAAAATATTATCAGCGAACTTGTATTGCATTTTAAATTAAAGTTTGCTGGTATGATGTAGAGCAGTGATACACTTCCGAATAGATCCTAACTTTTGTTTCGTCTCATTTTTGCCTTTTCTTTATAAATTTGTTGCAGTTTCATCTGTATATACATATAATTACTTACATCAGTAATAATAATTTAGTTTTTATATTATTTATGAAGAAATGTTTGAATATATCCTACGGCTTTATATCATTGCAAGTGGGTCCTCTGGTACTTCCTCCGCTTCAGTAGTGGTAGCGTATTTGACCACTCGGTTTTGTCTTTAATATAAAAAACCATTTGACATTGATACGTCCTGCTTTTCGAATTAAATTTCGCTTTCACGTTCGCTGTCGGTTCAAATTGCCATTTCAGTGTAAGTTTGCATGTCTTCTTCAACATCAGAGGCTTCTTGATTCCACATTTTCACCATCATCAAGAATGCGGCATCCACTTTCAATATGATTGCGAACTGCCTCTGCCATTTTTTTTTAAATAGTTTGGATTAAATTTTGAAACCGTTTCAATGCTTTTTCAGCTTCGCAACTCATTGTAATACACCGAATTCAATAACAAAAAGCAACTGTAGATAAGCCCCCATATGCAAAAAAAAATAAAGAGTGTTTGAAGTGTATGTTAAAACAAAATTTCCATAAAAAACCGGTTTTAACGTACACTTGAAGCACGCTTTATTTTTTTGCATATGGGGGAAAAACTTTAAAGGTTATTTATTTTCTCAAACAGAAAAACAACTAGTTATCGTTTCAAAAAATAAAAAATAATTTTTTTTTCTCTGTATGCTCACCCGAAATAATGTTATCAAAAACTGAAGTTTGTCCATGTAAACTTTATATTGTAAAGCATTGATCGGTGTTTCTTTGAACAATTGTGCTGAGAACATTCACACGTATTTTTAAGGTCTAATTAGACGTGCCATAGCCATAACCAAACCAAAATTCAATTGGTTTCTATGGTAATGGCTATGGTATTATGGCGAGTCACCTATAACACTAGCCAACAAGGTTTTGGACTAGAGCAACCAAATATCTTTCCTAAAGTAATTTGGTGGGCTGAATTCGAATATGTAATTGGTTTTTCTCTATCACGTCAGGTTTTCGAGACACAAAAAAAATGTTTTTATTCGTTTTTTACATAAAAAAAACATTAGTTTATTATATTAAATTTAGTGAATGGCGTTATTTAAACGTCATTTGTATTTTGTTGACTCGGTTTTACGTATTAGAGTCCAGCAATAGTCTCCCAGCATGACTTTGTCCCAAAATCCTTGATAATTTCTTTAAATTTTCATTAAATTTTGACTGGTAATGTACCATTTGGTGGACGTTGAACTGGTTTTTCTCAACTTTGATATGCATTTATTTATTCACCCTTATTCTATTTGGCATCGGCAACATAAGACGACGTCGTTTTTAATGTTTTTTGGCAAATCGGTATTCCTGTAGATAGTATTGCCATTTATAGATGACTGTCAGCAAATTTTTAGTATTCTGTAAGAAAAATTGATGTTGATGTTGCCGTTCATTTCGTCGTCAGTGTCTTTGATGTCGTGTTCTATTGTGTGCATGCCTCAACGAATTTGAAAAATAATTTAAATGTTAAAAAAGTGAAATATAAGAAATACCCAAGTAGATATAAAAATGTACGTATTTATTTAAAAAAATTTCTTAAAAAAAGTGAAAAATATATGGACGAAATTAAAATGACTATCCCCAACCAATTTGAAACGCTTGTGGAAGAGTTGAAAAAAGTCCGTATTTTGCTAGTGGATTCCGCAGAGGTAATGTTCCCAATTATTTCAAGGTACAGTGGCGACTTGAGGTTTAAATTAAAAAAAGGCTGCAAACAGTACTGAGTGTGAAGCAACTGGAGGTGGAATATTAATAAACAATTAGCACTGAACTCCTTTGGAGGAAGCTCCAATCTCCAATAAACGTTGATCTGATCCCTTTTTTTTTCAAAAAATAGGCTATATGTATTTTGTCCAATACTTGCCTAAATGATGTTTTGTTCAGCCGAAAATAACTTGAAAATATTAAAAGGATGAACATTACTCATTATTTTCCAAAAACATGACGGAATTTATCACTTACTTTTCCTTGGGTAACTGGCAAATGCATGAATTTTGTCTGAGAAATCTTATTTTCACTATTAAATTTTTTTATTTTCATCGTCCCAATAGGAAAGAAAAACATTTTATTTTAATTTATTTACAAAGCTTTTGCTTATTCAAAAACACTTTTACCAAAAATAGTAAACAAAATGAATCAGCTGACTCAAATATTGGATATGTGTATTGTATTTATCGATAAACAGGCAACGTCGTCATAACACTGTTAAGGAATACAAAGTTAGCATTGATATTGTGTTATATTGATGTTGTTTCAAAATTGACGACGATGTTGCCGACGCCAACTAGAATAAGGGTGATTATTTGAACAATTGTCTCTCATACTGAATTCAAACTTAAGCAAAAAATAAAAAATAAGAAAATTTGCGCTAGAAAGCTGAAATTTGATACCAAGTGCATCCAGCTGATGCACTCACCATGATTAGAAACTTTAAATTTAAAAAGTCGTACAAAAGGAATTTTTTAAAAAGGAGTCAGATCCAAACAAAAAGATAAACGCGAAAAGAGGCCAAGTTGCTACCGCAAATTTCCCCATCAAAAGTATTGAGAATTTTTTTTTTTACAATCTAATATGCATTACATAAATTTGTCATCGGCGGGGTCTCATTTAATTTCTAGGCAACGTACTAAATTCGAAAACGTGCATATTTTGCTGAAAATTAATATTTTTGCATCATTTGGTTATAAGTGCATACTTTTGTCTCATATTTTCGTATAAATGCATAGTTTTGTGTCATATTTTGCCAAAAATTTCAATTTCTAAAAATATTAATTAGTGTTTTTTTTTATGGGAATTGTTAAAATTTAAGTTTAAAATTTTTTAAACGCACTAATAATCCCAAATTAATATTTTACTTATTAAGTAAAATATTTTTTTTTATTAAAAATACATTGAAATTGATTATTGAGGGGTTTAGCTGGATCCTATGCGCATTTCACTGTTGCTAATGCAGATCATCAGGGAACCTTTACCCAAAGCTTCTTAGAACAACTAGAGTTATTATATTATAAACTTTCATTTAAACAAATGAGAAGCTCAACAACAAATAACAAAGTTGAAACAAGAACTCAATAATCAACATGTTTTTTATTTTCTTACTTTACCATTGCTACATTGGCTGACTTTTTTTCAGCTCCAAATTGTAGTCGTAAAGCAGCCCATACACGATTCAATTCAATTTTCAATTGAGTCGGTTGTTGTCCAAATCAAAGCGTGTATGGCTTTGTCAATTGATTAGTTTGGCAGTTGTCGAGTTGGTTGAAGAAAAATCAAAAGATTTTGATTTTTCATGTTGACTAGTAAATCTTTCAATTCGATTGTGCTGTGTGTGTTCGAGTCTCTTGATTTGCTGTCAAAATTTATGTTTGTAGCTTTATTTTGTATAGAAAAAGTTATGTATTTTTAAAATTGTATTTAATTTCATTGAATTCTAAATAAAAAATATTAAAATTAATGAATGAATGCAAAAGAAATTTTAAATTTTAAAATTTTTAATTGTGAAAAAAATATAAATTTGACAGTTGAATGAAAATCTTTCAATTCAGTTTATGAAGTGTGTGGGCAAGAATCAATTCAATTGAAAGACTCAATTCACAATTGAATTGAAACGTGTATGGGGTGCTTAAGAGTATGTAAAAGAAAATAAATGTAAATAACAACAACAGCTATTTAAGAATAGATTGTTGCCACACAAGTATTTTTTTTTTTTGACCGAGTGCAGTCAAAAGTAAAAAATTTTAAACTTAAATTTTAACAATTCCCATAAAAAAACACTAATTATTAACTTGACTGCACCCGGTGCGTTTAAAAAATTTTAAACTTAAAAATATTATTGTTGACAAATTATTAATGCAAAACTCTTTTTTGACAAATTTATTCGCTTGCATTGTTATAGAATTGAGGAGCTGACGAACAAAGCCAGACTAGTCCCATTAACTGTTTTATACAGGAGAAGCATATAACTGAAATACCTAGTTGTAGACTATCAAGGAAAATTCGTTATTTTCGTTAATTTATTAAGTTAGGATGGAACTGGAATGGGAAAAGTTTGTGACTTCAATAATAATAATAAATATAAAAAACATCATTTACTGACGACATTTCTAGTTTTGTTCACCAGCTCCTCAATTGTAAAACGATTTTACAAGCACACACATACCGAATTTAATGGAAATTGTCATTTTGATGATTTCAAGAGGAAATTGTTTGTTATTAAGGCCGAAAGTAGTGAAATAATTCTGCGGAAGTTTTATATTGTTTTTAACGGATATAAAAAACAAATCTAATAGCTGGCATTCAATTCATTTTAATACTTGAGTTAAATAGGTACATATAAAAGATTATATGAAAAGAATCATGTAAATTTGAGACGATTACATCCACAGACATTATAATACTTTTTTCAATGCACAAAAGCTTTCTTAGAACAAATTGATTGGACTTCAGATTCGAAAATATAAAATTTTTTAATGAAAATAAATCAATAACAACATTTTTCTTTTTACATATAGCTCCCTTACTTAAATATAAACATGTCTCGAAAAATTAGTGTTTGGAGTTAATAATGTAGAAAAAATCGTTATATGATATTTAATTTTATGTAAAAATTTAATATAAATGTCTTGTTCACGGACCTCTTGAGAAAAGAAAATATTTTCATATCTTTATTTAGTTGTATGTAAATTGAAAACTTTTCTTTTGAACAAACATTTTTCAAATATGTGCATATTTTATTGTTTCTAGTGCGTATTTTAAGTTTTTGATGTCATATTTAAGGCCCCATGAAGTCCTTGTCCCTGGTCATTACATATGTTTTTTAAACGACTTCAAAAAAAGGAGGAGGTTAACAATTCAACTCTATTTTTTTTTTTTTTTTTAGTTGTGGATCTTCATAAATCAGTACATTTTGGACCGATTGTAAAATTTTTTTCGTTGTCTGAGAGGGTATAGATTCCCATTGGTCCCATCGCAAATAAATTATATAATTATATAAATTATACAATTTTATGAACCTTTAGTTCTTGTAATTACACAATTTGAAAGTTGAAAAAATGGGCGCAACTACGCCCATTAAAATTTATTATAGTATTTTACGCAGTTCTACTTAACCGATTTTACGAAACTTGCCACACACCTTGAGCTCTAAAATAGACACAATCCTCGATTTAAAAAAATGGGCGGAATCACGCCCACTAAAATTTAATATTTTATTTTAAGTGGTTTTACTTTACCGATTTTTGCAAGACTTAACATGTGCCCTGAGCTCTGAAAAACACAATATTGCACTTAAAAAATGGGCGGAGGCACGCCCATTAAAATTTAATTTTATATTTCACGTACTTCTTATCTTCTTCTATCAGATCTATGCATTGAAGTCGGTTTTTTTTCGGCAGAAATAATTATTTATTTAAACGAGTGAACTGAAGCACTACATTGTAAGATATTCATAAGCAAACTAGATCCTAAAGATGAACCACAATGGTTCGAAATATATAGATTATAAAAGCATTATTACATATTTTTATTATTTATCCGAATCAAATGAAGCATTATAAAATTGGGAAACACAATTAGCAAGATTCGGCAACACAAAATTGTATTGATTTTATCCATCATTACATAATATATTAATATAGTACTTTGATTAAAATCACAAAAAAGATTTCTAATAAAAAAAATATTGAAGTAATACATATTGAATTTAATTGAACTAGAATGAATTTTAATCAGGAATAATTTCATAATCGGTCTCAAGCTCAGTATTTTCAATTCTTATTGAATGAAATATTTTATTAATTAAATTCAGGGCTGTCAGATATGGCGATTTCTCGACAACCGTTTCCGACGATAAATAAATTTGTCGGCTATTTTTATGGCTATTTTTTAACAAAATTGAATTTGAAAATTTTTGTAATTCAGGAAATTAGTTTGTTGAGGGAGTAGTTTAAAAAAATAAATTCTACCGAAATTGGTCTGCAAGAAATTAAAACAATTTGATTTTGATAAGTTTTCTTATATTAATAATTAGTGCGTTTTGAATTTTTATGAGAAAAATTTACAAGAAATAATTTTTGCCGATTTTATTTCTGCTTTTGGCGATTTTCTGCAAAATTTTTATTATTATTATTTTATAAAAATTTATATTAAAAAATTGTTAAATAAAAACAAATTTATTAAGAAATATATTTATATTAAGAAAACAGTCGTTAAGCAGCTCTGGGCTGAAGTACAGCTCTCGCGTCATCGTAATTATTTCTTAAATGCGGTCAGGGGCCTAATTCTCGCATTCGATTGCGATCGAGTTTTTACTCGAATGTTCGAGTTTTTTAACTTTTGAGATTTTCGCATTCGGTTTCGAATAAAACATATCAAAATTTCTAATGACAGCATTCGATAACGCGCATACATTCGAATGCAACCGTTCGTGTTTTTACTCGCAAGCAGAAAGAAAGGCATTCGAAATCATGTTTAACATAGAAAAGCGAAGAAAATGAAAATGTATGTGCAATATTTGAATTATTTATTTATAAATGTACATACGTATAAAAATACAAATTAAAAAATTTCTAGTTGACTACAAATATAACAAAACACACTAACTTGGCAAATAATAAAATAAAATATAAAAAAAATCAACCAACTCTGGGGGCATCTAAATAACAAATTAACTGCTTCTGGTCAACCAATAAAAGAATCGAAAATGTAGCTAGTGCTCTGTTCTCTAACATTACACTTATTTATTATTATTAAGTTATTAATTAAATCAAAATGAAAATAACATTTATGTATATTCGTTTCTTTTTTCTGCATAAACGTGTGTATGTACGTACATACATATGTTTTTGCACACATACATATATACAAATATATGCTTTTGCTTACAATTTATTCAGTGTTGTGAAATGAATTTAGATATAAATATATTTGCCTTTTTCCAACACTGAAACAAAAACTCGATTCGCTTGGTAACGAGTGACATCATCCGAAAATTTCTAGCCATAGCGCTGATTTACACGGGCATAATTGTGCTGGCATAACATGCCAGTTTGTTGGTGAGAGAGGCAAAGAGAGTGGTTTTGCGGTTGGCATAACTTTTCAACCAGCTACAACCCCGCATTAGCAGCATAAAACCAATACATACACAAATTAAAAAACAGCAAGTGTTAAATGAATACGAAAAACACTAACACACACAAAGCTGTGTATACGTATACATTTTGTGCCAGATGAATTAGTCTCGTGTAATTTGGAAAAGAACAAAAATTGTGCAGCTTAAAAATTGTTCTCGTCTAAACTACCTCATAGAAATTAATTTCTATTCGAATGCAATTCCGATCACGAGTGCAGGAATTAGGCCCCAGGCTTGTGTTGACTGAATGGATAACCGTATAATCTTGCTATTCTTTTGTGGAATTACTTTAACAACATCGTTGCTACTTCCTATGTGAAGGCAAAGGTCGTGTACAGTCAGTCACAAAAACTCTTTTAAAATACTGTTAATAACATCTTGGGCATATTTAGTTTAGTTACTTCGCCCCATATTTGTGCAACCATATTATGCAAATTTACTTTGTATAATATGTATTAATAAACAAATAAGAGAAACAACATAAAACTGATTTTGGCGACTTTTAGCGATTTTTTAAATCAATTTGGCGAAATAAGTCGTGAAAAAATCTGAAAACCCTGATTAAAGTGATTTTCTAAAGAAGAGAAGGAAAATTAAATTAACGCAACGCGCAGCGCTCTAATTAAGGCTTGGTTGAAACTTTTTCAGACTTGAAAAACTGTTGCAAATCTTATCTAACTATTTCAATCGGTTTGTAAGTTATCCTTGTCGAAAAATTCTTTAAAAAAAATTTATATT
Source organism: Tachina grossa (assembly GCA_949987645.1). NCBI lineage: Eukaryota > Metazoa > Arthropoda > Insecta > Diptera > Tachinidae > Tachina > Tachina grossa. The sequence goes on along the minus strand of OX465279.1, from coordinate 3,439,718 downwards.
AGATGCTCTCAAAGTTTGCTCTAATCGATATTTTAGATTCTCCAAACGACAATCGCATAGTTCCTTAATTTTACTATATTGTTCAGTTAGTTGAGGTCAGCAGAGAAGTTCTTTCCTTCTATTATTTTCTTATATTTGTTCGGTAATATTTTATTTGTTTTGCTCAAAAAAAATGCTTTGTAAGGTGTTTTAGAACACCAACTTAAAAAAAAAATATAAAAAAAAAGTACTTAAGTCTTGATAATTTTTGCAAATTTCTTTTGTAGTTTATTGGATTTGTATTCAAGTGTTAATCTTGGAATCATGAGAAGTATTTTCTTTGTTTATGCCAAGTCTCAGCTAAAAAAAAACAAATTCTTTAACTGTAAACCTGCTTATGAAATTACCATCTGAGCAAAATAATCTTTTTGTGTTTTGTACTTTTCCATAGACTTTGAATATTAAAATACTTCTCTGTATAGTAACAAAAACTACAGGAACGGAATTAAGAATCTAAGAATATCCGGTTTACATTAGTTAGAAAAATTTATTAATGTGACACAGATCAATTCAAAAATTTGTTTCATTGTATTATACATATGTACATATGTATCTTCAATATGTATAACAGTGATGGGAAATAAGTTTTGCATTTCAGTATAAAAATCAAATTTTTGCAGTACTTTTATGATAAAGAAAATATTTTACTAAGATAATATATTAGTTGTAATGATTTTAATTCTCCGGAAAATTGGATCCAACAAGAAATACTATACCGCTCAAATGGACAGAGCAAATTTCTGCTAATTTATTTTAAGAGGTTACAACTTAAATTACAAGCTTTTAAGGTGAAATTAGACGTGCCATAGCCACAATGCCATATCAATAACCAAACCAAAACTCAATTGATTTGAAATCGGCTCTTAAAATTTAACCACCATTGTGAGTTAAATACAAATTTACCCATCTTTTGTTGTAGATGTGAACATTTTGATTTACTTGGCACTTACAAATTAACAGTCTTATTTCTTTAATTTTAAAATTTAACCACCCTATATAATCTAATACATTGTTTCCCATTAGCAGGGAAAACAGAAATATACTCTAAAAAAAGTGTTTTATGCTCATTCAATATGCACTAAAAAAAACTTAAAAAAATGCACTTAAAAGTCAACAAATATGCTCTTAACTTTAAATTATATTGGTTTATTTGTAAATGAAAATATATTTTTAGTTCAAAACTTGAACAACATTTGCATATAAATAAGACAAAAAAATAAACAAAATAAATTCAGTAAAGTGCGACTCTGACTCGCGCACGAAGGGTTCCGTACGAACACTAGATATGTAATTTAATACAAACTTCATCCTATATAATATATAGTTTTGGCATTTTTTTCGTTTTGGGGTGTTTTCGGTTTTTTTGTTTTGGCGTTTTTTCGGTTTTGGCGATTTTTTTAAATTTTGGCTCTTTTTTTAGTTTCGACACTTTATTTTCTTGTTTTGGCGATCTTTTTCATTGTTCCGATTTTTTTTATTTAATTTTTTTTTTAGTTTTGGCGACATTTTCGCCTTTTGGCGATTTTTTTCGATTTTTGGCGACTTATTTTAGTGTTAGAAATTTTTTTTTAATTTTGGCGATTTTTTTCGTTTTGGCGATTTTTTTTTAATTTTTGGCGATTTTTTTTTTGGTTTGGCGATTTTATAGTTTTCGGTTTTTTTTAGTTTTACCGTTTTGGAAAATTTCAAGTGTTGGCCTCTTACGGTTTCCAAGATATAGCAAGTTGTCAAAATTACATAGTCAAAATTGCATTAACTGATGGACCGACCACGCTTTGATTTTAATTTTTTTAAATTTTAGTGTTAATTGTTGCAGTCTGTATAAAAATACACTAATTTTACAAATTTCAAGTTTCAATATACATATGTTCATACAATTGTATGTATATTACATGGGATTTTAATATTTTTCGTTGCTCGTTTTGGAGCACCCTTTAATTTTTAATTCTCATGTATTTGTTATTGTAGCGGCCAAGGTTCTACACACTGTGTCCAAATTTCAGGTCCGTAGCTCTTACGGTTCCTGAGAAAATACCGTGTGACGGACAGACGGACAGCGTAGCGAAAACAATAGGGTTCCTTTTCACCTTTGGTGTACGGAACCCTAAAAAGGAAACAAAATCAACAAAGAATAACTGTGTTTGAAATGAAGGTTGCAACAAAATTACCACAAAACTTTTTACTGAAACAAATAATACATATTAATTTTTATTGGATGCTCTCGAAACAATTTAACTTCCATTTCAAAAGATCACGATATCAGAATTCAAGCTTTTTAACTGTATTTTGCATAAATAAGACAAGATTTTTATTTATAATTTTTATTGCAATAAATAACTAAATATTGACCTAGAATTTCAAATAAAAATCGTTTCTAAGTTTCTGTCAATGTTCCTTAAACCTATACTCGGGGCAGAGGCCGTCACAAATACCAAAACTGAATTTGTATTGAAACTAACGTCCGTAAGACTGCGTGTATAAAAAAAATATATACACTACATGGAATATTTAAACAGAGATTTAGATGGCGAAAAATAAAAAAAAATTTGACCAACCCCTTAACTTGTAAGCATATTAACCCAGATAGCGCCTTAAAATTTTTTTTTTAAACTTAAAATTTTATTTCGAAAATGAAATTTTAATAAGTTTCAAAAAAAATTTTTATATTTTATTTCGGAATGGTGTGTGAAATAAAAAAATTCTATAAAGTGTTAAAATATACCCTAAAAGCGTAAATTATGCTCTAAAAATAAGAAAATATGCTAAAAATAAGCCTTTATGGCTGATATATGCAAAAGCATGCCTTAAAGGGTAAAGTATGCAAAAATATGCACTAACAAATCGATGCCAAAATTCATAAAAATTTCTGAAACGGATAAATATCTCGTCCCCGCATTAATACGTCATACAAGAAAAAACATGCAATAGCATATTCGCGGTCTCCCTGCCCATTAGTTTTTTTTTTTTTTTTTTTTGAATCGCTGTTTTCTATGGTTATGATTATGGGACGTCTGATTGCACCTTTAGACTGAAGAAATGAAGTTATATCTTGAGATACACGGTAGACAGCAAAACTAAGGACACAACACCAAAAACTAACAGCCTTATTTATAAAACTTAAAAAGTCTTTATAAAGATTTTTTAAAACAAATTTTCATACAAAATTTTTTTTAAAAAGCCTTTGTAGAGCCTTTTTATGTTTTATAAATAAGGCTGTAAGAAACTAAGAAGCAAAAAAACGACTAACACACAAGAGCAAAGCATAATTAATAAATTAACTCGAAAAAATATGACCTTAATTTCGAAAATGTAGAAAAATAAAAAAATATTAGAGAAACATCGCAAGCTCGAGCGGCAAAATTAAGGACACACCTTATATTATGTGAATTTACGTTGACAAATTACAAAATTTATGCAAAATATTATTTTTTAAATACTTGGGTGGTGGTATTTGATTGTGTAAAGTACCCATTTAGTCACTCATTCAATATTTTTGTCGTTTGCGCCCTAATTTTAATTCCAGGAGGAGGAGTTCTTACTTGCTACACAGTGTCTTGAAGAAGACAAAATTTTCGCAATATGGGCTGTGAAGTTTGAGGCATGGTCTGTGGAAAGTAAATAGCTAAGTAGTTAACGCATATATTTTGTTTATTTTTAACTTTTTAGTGCATAAAGTCAGTTTAATTTTTTTAAAAGCTTTTATTTTTTAGTTCTTAATTAATAATTACTTTGTATGGTAGGGAGCCTTTCCCCTGCTATTGTAGCACCAATTTTTTTATGGATCTCAGGCATTAACTGTAAAGCAACTGAGACCAAGTTTATACACGCTCACTGATATACAGGGTGGGCCAAAAGAAACCAAGGGGTGTAAAAGTTTAATAACTTTTTTGTTTATTAACTTTTTTTTTATTTTTTCTTTCAGATTATATAGACAACACTTGTAGTATTCGAGATAAATGATAATTAATAATTACTAATATTTATATGCATAATTACTTAACCAAATAAATTTATATAAAAATAAATTATATAAACTCATCATCCCATTTCATCACTGTTATTTAAATATTTAAGTCATAAATAAAGGGTCCGCCAGATAACTTTTTTTTGAAAATGCTATAAAAAAAACTACTGAAGCTTCGGCTGTGTGGCACGTAGCGCCGTCCTATTGAAACCAAATTTTGCCAATATCCACCTCTTAAATTTTTGTGAACAAAAATTCGTTCAACATGGCCCGATAACGATCGCCATGGACTGTAACGGCCACTCCTTGCTCAATGGCCCAATTATGCCTCTGTACCAAAATCCGCACCATCCTTTTGGGTACGTCGAATTTTCAATGTATGCGTGCGGGTTTTCTGTGCCCCAAATGCGACAATTTTGCTTGTTTACATACCCGCCAAGATCAAAATGAGCTTCATCTGAAAAGATGTTTTTTTTTGGCAAAATCGGCATCTTCTGTAAGTCGATCGCAGGCCCACTTAGCGAAGCGAAAACGCATTGGATGGTCAGTTGGCTCGTTCAGCGGAAGGATAAAACTAATTATCTGTCAAATCAGACATGAGCTAAGTGTTACCATTTACGAAATAAGTACTAGTTGAAAGAAAAAAAACGTTAGATGGCGGACCCTTTACTTATTGAAAATATTTTTCTGCTTAATACGACATTTATGTATTATTAATTACTATTAATAAGTTTACGTCCGACAATGGTCGGGCCTTATTAATTATATTTATACTTAAGATTTGAATACTTATTCTTAGTTCATTTTTGAAGATACAGTAAATAAATATCAGCAAAAAAAAATTAATATTAATAACTTTTTTTGCGTTTTATTGATTTTTGGATACTGAATTTTATTACTGTGTATGATAAGTACTCTTCTCCTTGCACCGGCTGTGCGAAATAAGACCCTAGAAAATAAGGCCCCAGAGTGCAAAATGAAAAATGGACCAATATACACGTAGAAAACAACAACACGAAAATTTTAGGGCGTTATTGCACTTTTTTTTTTTGGGATATATTTTCAGTAGATTAGTAATGGGGACGGACGACATGTTTTGGGAATTCAAAACCGGGAAAAAACAAAAACGATGGCAACCCTGTTACAAATGGGGGGATTTTGGGGATTTTCATGCTGATATGGTGTGTGTGTGTGTGAGTTTGATTCTTTGGCCATGTGTATGTATGTATGTATACTTGTGTGCACAGCTTTTGTTGTTATTGTAGAGAAACGTTGTGCTTACAGTGCATGGATGTATGTACGTGTGGGATGTGTATGTGTGTGTGTGTGACTCTAATTCTTTGGTTGTGTGTGCATGTATATGTGGGTGTTTGTATGTATGTATGGGTGTGTGCGTGTGTGTGTGATTGTTATTTGATAGTTTATGGTTTGCTGTTGCTGTTTTGAGTTATAGTTGGTATGCTTATGTAGGGTTATTGTATGTATGCATTTATGTTTGTGATCTCTGGCGGGGGAAATAATCTAATAGCTGCAGAGAGTGGCAACCCTGTTGCGAATGGAAGTCGTTAGGGAATGTATTTGGTAATGTATGTATATGTTGTTGGATTAATGTGTGTGATCTTATCTATTTTTGCTTTGAAGAATGTCATTGTTTGTGTGAGTTACATCAACACTTTTTCATACATATTTACAAATGCATGTATATATGTTTTTAAGGCTATTGACGTTGCTATTATGGAGATAGAAAATATTGTGTCGGCATAGGTTTCATATATGTTCAAGTGAATTTCAGATGTTAAATGTTTTGAATCCGATCAGGTTGATAAAAAGAGCTTTTCAATAGGGGTAGTGATATCTTTATTTCGGTATATTTTACTTTAATGTAACAATTATAAGAAATAGCTTTTGGAGAAATACAGCAAAAACTTATAGAAGCACCTACTTTCACGTGTCCCGATTTTTCTAGTACCTTTATATTGCAAACTGATGCTAGCGATTTTGTTCTGGGTGTTGCTGTGTATATGAATTTCATCATATATCGTAATACCAACAGAGAATTGTGGAAATGTGTGTGTGTGTGTGTGTGTGTGTGTGTGTGTATGAATTTCATCATATGTCGTAATAAATTAGGCTTGATGACTACTACGCGATTCTCATATAAAGTATATAAGTAGAAGAAATAATGTAGATTGCCATCAGTCTGCTCTGATATCTCAACAAGTCACAACCTATTTTCCCATCCAAAATCTCTAAAGTGTTTGAAATCCAAAAACTATAAAAGTGTTAGAACTAATTACTCTTTGTTAAAAAAGATAATAGTGCATAAAAAATAATTAAATAAATTGTTTATAACTGAAATAAATTGTTTATAAATAAAATAATTAAATTAATTAATAAACAAATAAATAATTAAATAATATGAATGCTACAAGTTGTACTATCTGCAATAAAGTCTTTATGACTCAAACAAATCTAAACCAGCATATTGAAACGCACTCCTATGCTAGCCAATCGAAGGCTATGCTTGGAACTAGTAAGCTAAATCTTCAAAACAAATATTGTGAGGATTGTGATGAGATGATCCCATCAAATGGTTATAGGGCTCATGTCAGAACCACAAAACACAAAAACAGTTGTCAGCAAGAACGGATTGGAGATTTTCTCACTAAGAGAGCAAGCAACTTCAATGGGAGGATCGAGACATACATCCTCCTCAGCAAAAATGTGGGTGTCTTGTTTCCGGAGGAGTTTCTGAAATCTGCCAAGAGCTCCATAGTACAACAACTAAATGAAAGTAGTAAGATACATACTACATTTAAATTTAATATGGAGCTCACGTGTGATTATATGAAGATGGTGAATGATGAGATGAATGTTTCCCAACTTGTACATATTTCGAAAATGATGTTGGTGACTTTGTCTGATGATATAGAGGACATGTACAAGAAACAAGCCGAGGAGCTAAGAACCAAAATGGAAGAATTTCAAGAGAGGGATAGCGGATGGACCTTGATTTCAATAAATTCCCTTGAAGTTAATATAAACAAGGCGTCCATAATAAGAGGATCAAGCTTTATCCCTCTCCCGAAAAATATTGCAGTGAAATGTGCATGCATAAATGTCGACAACAATGATATTTATTGCTTTAAATGGTGTCTCATTGCGGCTTTGTACACAAATAGTACTTTAGATCGAAGACAACGGAAAAACTGTAGAAATTTCAATATTGCAAACATTTCTGATGAGAATATTAATATAGGGGAAGTTGTATTAAATTTTAAAGACCTAGAGTTTCCACTCCCATTGAAGCAGATACAAAAATTTGAAAGTCAAAATTATGTGAGCATCAATGTATTTGGTCACAATGAAACATCGCTTATAGGACCATACTACATAACAAAAGGAGAAAAACATGTTCATATTAATCTCTTATTGCTCCAGTCCAATGAAAACTTCCACTATGTACTCATCAATGATATATCAAAGTAAGTTTCATTTGTGCATTTAAGCGAAATATGTTTTCATATCTATTTAAACAGTTACTTATTATTGTTATGTTAATTTACATACTATTCTATTTTCTATATTTTCTTCAGACTTCTTCGTTCCAACATGACGTCACACAGAAGTAAGATTCTGATATGCAACACCTGCCTATATTATACACATGATGATTATGTGTATAATCATCACAAAAACGTTTGCGGCAAAAAAGTCATCAGAATGCCAGAAGATGGATCTATTATCAAGTTTACGAAGCACTACAAACAGTTAAATGTACCATTTGTAATATACGCAGACTTTGAGTCCATTTTAGAAAAAGTCAATGATCCTGTAAGTAAAAGCACTACAAATGTACAGAAACACCATGCGTGTTCATTCGGGTATTTTATTAATTGTAGTTTTAAGAGAGAAAAAAATTTATATAGGAATTATTTTGGTGAAGATTCGGCAAATGTATTTATTAAAAAAATAGTTGAAGATTGTACCGATATTTATCTAAATTATTTAATTAAAGTTAAGAAAATGTTCATAACCCCAATTGGAATAGCTCAATATAATAATGCAAAAAATTGTTATATATGTAAGAAAATATTAAATAACGATAAAGTTAGAGATCATTGTCATCTTACGGGCAATTATCGTGGGGCAGCTCATAGCGAATGTAATTTGAATTATAAAACACCTCAGTTTATACCGGTTATCCTGCATAATCTTTCTGCATATGATATACACCTATTTTTCAAAGAACTTTCTACTATAAAATACTCCACAATAAAAGTGATTCCCCAGAACACAGAGCGTTATATTTCTCTTTCAATTTTCATCAGATTAGATGAAAAATATGGATTCGAAATAAGATTTATAGACTCGTTTAGATTTATGGCTTCGAGCTTAGATACGTTAGCGAAAAATCTTGATAGCAATGATTTCAATACTATTCGATCATGTTTCGTTGATGAAGATCATTTCAACCTGATTAGAAGAAAGGGTGTATTTCCGTACTCTTACATGGATTCCATGACTAAGTTTAAGGAAACTAAGCTCCCTAGTAGAGACGAGTTCTTCAATATTCTAACGAATGAAGAATGTGATGTATTCGAGTATGAACATGCTCAAAAAATATGGAGGGTGTTTAACTGTAAAACCCTCCTTGACTATACTGAGCTCTACTTAAAGACAGATGTTCTACTTCTAGCCGATGTGTTTGAAAATTTTAGGAAAATTTGTAGAGATATATACGATTTGGACCCCTGCCACTATTATACAGCACCAGGCTTATCCTGGGATGCAATGTTGAAAACCACAGAAGTTTCACTGGAACAGTTCACTGATTCCGAAATGTATATGTTTATGCAAAACGGAATTAGAGGTGGACTAGTTCAATGCTCGCAAAGATATTCCAAAGCAAATAACAAATATTTGGAAGATTTTGATCCATCAAAGCCATCAGAATTTCTTGTATATTTAGACGCTAACAATTTGTATGGTTGGGCGATGTCGGAATATCTTCCTTGCGGTGAATTTGAGTGGGTATGTGATACTGATTTTGATGTTAAAAAAATTTCTGATACTGCAGAGTATGGGTACATTTTGGGAGTGGATATAGATTATCCGGATTCAGTGCATGATCTTCATAATAATTTGCCATTTTGTCCCCAAAATAAGACCGTGGGAGGATCCAAAATCAAAAAATTAGTTGCAGACTTACACTCAAAAACAAATTACACCATACACTATAGAGTTTTAAAACAAGCCATTTCAAATGGCCTCATTTTAAAACAAATCCATAGAATACTCAGATTTAAGCAATCCCCATGGCTTAAAAAATATATTGACTTAAACACATTTCATAGGACAAATGCTAAAAATAATTTTGAAAAAGATTTCTTCAAACTTTTAAACAATGCTGTTTACGGGAAGACAATGGAAAACATTGAAAAACGTAGGGACATTAGAATTACTTCATCTTGGGAAACAACAAATAGGAATCATTTAGGTCTCAGAGCATTAATTGCGAAACCAAATTTTAAGCAGTTGACAAAATTTTCTGATGATATGTATGCGGTAGAGTTAGACAAAATGGAACCACTATATGATAAACCCATATATGTTGGTTTTACAGTACTGGAGTTATCCAAGTGGAGAATGTATGACTTCCATTATGGCTTCATGAAGCCTAAATTTGGAGACAACATTTCTCTCAACTATATGGATACTGACTCATTTATTTATTCAATTAAAACTGATGATTTTTACGATGACATCCGTAATGACATTAGTTTGAATTTTGATACGTCAGAATATCCTATAGATAATCAATTTCGTTTGCCGCTACTAAATAAAAAGGTTTTAGGAATGATGAAAGATGAAAACCATGGGGATATAATGACAGAGTTTGTTGGTTTAAGAGCAAAAATGTATTCTCTGTCGACTCTTCGCTCGGAAGCTGTTAAAAAATCAAAAGGGATCAAAAAGTCTGTAATTAAAAAGTTGTCCATTAATGATTACAAAAGTTGCTTATTCGAATCCAAAATCATCTCGGATGAAATGTTTTTGTTTAGATCTAAAACACATCAACTATATACACAAAAACTGCATAAAATAGCACTTAGCTTTTCTGATGATAAAAGAAATATAATGAAAGATAAAATAAAAACGCGTGCTTGGGGACATTACATAGACCGAAATAATGATGCAATGGATGTAGAATAGAATGATTCCTACTAAATTGCATGTAAGATGTCAATGAAAATTTAATTTTGTATTAATTGTATTTATTTATTAATGTATTTCTTTAATTATTTATTAATTTATTTATTATTCATTTATTTGTTTATTAATAAATTTATGTATTTATTATTTATTTGTTTATTAATTTATTAATTAGTTTATTCCTTTATTTCTTTATTAATTTACTTATCTATTAATTTATTTATTGTTTATATATTTGTTTATGAATTTATCTATTAATTTTAGTATTTTATTCACACAAAAGTATGTAAAAATTTAATGCTTTAAAGCTTTTATCTTTTTACCTATAGCTAAGTTACCTTTAAATAAAAATTAAATATTAGATTAATGATCTTTTTTCTTTTTATATCTGTATATTTTTATTTATAAATAGAGTTAAATTTGTATTGGTACTAAGATTTTTAAGAAAAAATGTTAAATAAAATATTGAAAAAATAATAATATATATAAATGGTTTTTATTTCAACTTAAATTTACTTAATAGAAATTTTAACTACAAATGTCCACATTTTTATATTTTGTTTCTTTATGGGCTTTACTTCGCCAGATCAAAAAATTTTTCTTTTTGCTTATTTACAAATTCTTGTTTTTTCTTTTCATATCACTTAAACATGAACAGTCTTGTTATCTTTGAAAGGTTCTACACAAGAGGAATTGAGTTTCACAATATTATGAAATTCCATTATATTTCATTAGGTATTTTCTTATCGACACCAACTGCTTTAACACCATCTCATTTACGTTTGCTAACAGCAAATAGTACAATAGGTGTCAGCTATTAGATCAGCTTATCAGCTATTATATCAGCTTATTAGCACCTGGTCTGTTTTTCAGATCAGCTTTTCAGGAGCTGGTCTGGTTTTCAGATCAGCTTTTCAGGACCTGGTCTGGTTTTCAGATCAGCTTATCAGGACCTGGTCTGGTTTTCAGATCAGCTTATCAGGACCTGGTCTGGCTTTCAGATCAGCTTTTCAGGACCTGGTCTGGTTTTCAGATCAGGCTATCAGGACCTGGTCTGGTTTTCAGATCAGCTTATCAGGAGCTGGTCTGATTTTCAGGTCAGCTTATTAGGAGCTGATCTGATTTTCAAGTCTGCTTATTAGGAGCTGGTCTGGTTTTCAGGTCAGATGAAATAACTAAAGTCTATCTTTTATTAGCAGTTTTTTTTTTCTATAACGAAAATCGTTTAATTCAATATATTTGCTTATAATCAAAAATCCATATTTATCCTTCCAACACTCTACAAATTTTTTAAAACTTGTCAAATTTCATATTACTGCCAACATGAACCTTGTAAACATGCTTCATATTTTTCTCATCTTACTTAAACATTATAATTACATTTGCACTGTCTCTTATTAAATGCTTATAGCCATATTCATAAAAATTTTAAACAGCATTTCAAATGTTGTTTGAGCAAAATTCGCTAAAATTGTATTCATAATAGAATATTAGCTTAAAAAACGTTTTTTAACTTGCGTAAATCACCAAATCTTATAAATTAAATGCACCCATATCTAAAATAATTTTGAGTTGACGTCGTTGTAGTTTTGCTTCATGTTTATTTGTATTTTTAACTTTGCCTGTATGTATGTATGTATGTATGTATGCATGTATTAAAAATTATGCTATAAGTTTGGCACAAGTAGAATGACTCATCATTCTTCTGTCGCCCCATACAAAAATATACACGTACACGTACATATGTATGTATATTATTCTGCTTTCCACATGCAACATCAGCAAATATCATAATTGAAATGTTTTAAGCTTCATTACCAGAAAAAAAAAATAAATGTATAATAACCCATTCTTTTAATTATGAAATTATGTAATTTCTTTAAGTATTCATATTTGTAGTAGTATATAGATAATTTTAGTATAAATATATGTTTTTAAACCTCAGATAGTAGTTGTGAACTGGGCATCCGGCGTAGATTAAAATTTTTAAGTTTAATTACCCATAACCCCGACAAAGGACACCCAGAAATTATTACACAACCCAAATCACTGACAGACTCAAATTTCCACGGTCATGCAGACAGACAGAGAGAGAGAGAGAGACAGACATACACTTAATGTAAACAAAAACTCTTTATGTTAAAAAAAATAAGAGTGACTTATTGAACCACCCTCGAAAAATATTTAAAGGACTTATCGAACCACCCTCGTAGGTATCAAATTTCAAGAATTTTAAAATTTTCAAATTTTAATTACCCAAATTTAACAATTTCAGCAACAATTTAACAATTTTAATTGGGGCCGAACCGCCAGTTCACAACTACTATCTGAGGTTTAAAAACATATATTTATACTAAAATTATCTATATACTACTACAAATATGAATACTTAAAGAAATTACATAATTTCATAATTAAAAGAATGGGTTATTATACATTTATTTTTTTTTTCTGGTAATGAAGCTTAAAACATTTCAATTATGATATTTGCTGATGTTGCATGTGGAAAGCAGAATAATATACATACATATGTACGTGTACGTGTATATTTTTGTATGGGGCGACAGAAGAATGATGAGTCATTCTACTTGTGCCAAACTTATAGCATAATTTTTAATACATGCATACATACATACATACATACATACAGGCAAAGTTAAAAATACAAATAAACATGAAGCAAAACTACAACGACGTCAACTCAAAATTATTTTAGATATGGGTGCATTTAATTTATAAGATTTGGTGATTTACGCAAGTTAAAAAACGTTTTTTAAGCTAATATTCTATTATGAATACAATTTTAGCGAATTTTGCTCAAACAACATTTGAAATGCTGTTTAAAATTTTTATGAATATGGCTATAAGCATTTAATAAGAGACAGTGCAAATGTAATTATAATGTTTAAGTAAGATGAGAAAAATATGAAGCATGTTTACAAGGTTCATGTTGGCAGTAATATGAAATTTGACAAGTTTTAAAAAATTTGTAGAGTGTTGGAAGGATAAATATGGATTTTTGATTATAAGCAAATATATTGAATTAAACGATTTTCGTTATAGAAAAAAAAAACTGCTAATAAAAGATAGACTTTAGTTATTTCATCTGACCTGAAAACCAGACCAGCTCCTAATAAGCAGACTTGAAAATCAGATCAGCTCCTAATAAGCTGACCTGAAAATCAGACCAGCTCCTGATAAGCTGATCTGAAAACCAGACCAGGTCCTGATAGCCTGATCTGAAAACCAGACCAGGTCCTGAAAAGCTGATCTGAAAGCCAGACCAGGTCCTGATAAGCTGATCTGAAAACCAGACCAGGTCCTGATAAGCTGATCTGAAAACCAGACCAGGTCCTGAAAAGCTGATCTGAAAACCAGACCAGCTCCTGAAAAGCTGATCTGAAAAACAGACCAGGTGCTAATAAGCTGATATAATAGCTGATAAGCTGATCTAATAGCTGACACCTATTGTACTATTTGCTGTTAGCAAACGTAAATGAGATGGTGTTAAAGCAGTTGGTGACGATAAGAAAATACCTAATGAAATATAATGGAATTTCATAATATTGTGAAACTCAATTCCTCTTGTGTAGAACCTTTCAAAGATAACAAGACTGTTCATGTTTAAGTGATATGAAAAGAAAAAACAAGAATTTGTAAATAAGCAAAAAGAAAAATTTTTTGATCTGGCGAAGTAAAGCCCATAAAGAAACAAAATATAAAAATGTGGACATTTGTAGTTAAAATTTCTATTAAGTAAATTTAAGTTGAAATAAAAACCATTTATATATATTATTATTTTTTCAATATTTTATTTAACATTTTTTCTTAAAAATCTTAGTACCAATACAAATTTAACTCTATTTATAAATAAAAATATACAGATATAAAAAGAAAAAAGATCATTAATCTAATATTTAATTTTTATTTAAAGGTAACTTAGCTATAGGTAAAAAGATAAAAGCTTTAAAGCATTAAATTTTTACATACTTTTGTGTGAATAAAATACTAAAATTAATAGATAAATTCATAAACAAATATATAAACAATAAATAAATTAATAGATAAGTAAATTAATAAAGAAATAAAGGAATAAACTAATTAATAAATTAATAAACAAATAAATAATAAATACATAAATTTATTAATAAACAAATAAATGAATAATAAATAAATTAATAAATAATTAAAGAAATACATTAATAAATAAATACAATTAATACAAAATTAAATTTTCATTGACATCTTACATGCAATTTAGTAGGAATCATTCTATTCTACATCCATTGCATCATTATTTCGGTCTATGTAATGTCCCCAAGCACGCGTTTTTATTTTATCTTTCATTATATTTCTTTTATCATCAGAAAAGCTAAGTGCTATTTTATGCAGTTTTTGTGTATATAGTTGATGTGTTTTAGATCTAAACAAAAACATTTCATCCGAGATGATTTTGGATTCGAATAAGCAACTTTTGTAATCATTAATGGACAACTTTTTAATTACAGACTTTTTGATCCCTTTTGATTTTTTAACAGCTTCCGAGCGAAGAGTCGACAGAGAATACATTTTTGCTCTTAAACCAACAAACTCTGTCATTATATCCCCATGGTTTTCATCTTTCATCATTCCTAAAACCTTTTTATTTAGTAGCGGCAAACGAAATTGATTATCTATAGGATATTCTGACGTATCAAAATTCAAACTAATGTCATTACGGATGTCATCGTAAAAATCATCAGTTTTAATTGAATAAATAAATGAGTCAGTATCCATATAGTTGAGAGAAATGTTGTCTCCAAATTTAGGCTTCATGAAGCCATAATGGAAGTCATACATTCTCCACTTGGATAACTCCAGTACTGTAAAACCAACATATATGGGTTTATCATATAGTGGTTCCATTTTGTCTAACTCTACCGCATACATATCATCAGAAAATTTTGTCAACTGCTTAAAATTTGGTTTCGCAATTAATGCTCTGAGACCTAAATGATTCCTATTTGTTGTTTCCCAAGATGAAGTAATTCTAATGTCCCTACGTTTTTCAATGTTTTCCATTGTCTTCCCGTAAACAGCATTGTTTAAAAGTTTGAAGAAATCTTTTTCAAAATTATTTTTAGCATTTGTCCTATGAAATGTGTTTAAGTCAATATATTTTTTAAGCCATGGGGATTGCTTAAATCTGAGTATTCTATGGATTTGTTTTAAAATGAGGCCATTTGAAATGGCTTGTTTTAAAACTCTATAGTGTATGGTGTAATTTGTTTTTGAGTGTAAGTCTGCAACTAATTTTTTGATTTTGGATCCTCCCACGGTCTTATTTTGGGGACAAAATGGCAAATTATTATGAAGATCATGCACTGAATCCGGATAATCTATATCCACTCCCAAAATGTACCCATACTCTGCAGTATCAGAAATTTTTTTAACATCAAAATCAGTATCACATACCCACTCAAATTCACCGCAAGGAAGATATTCCGACATCGCCCAACCATACAAATTGTTAGCGTCTAAATATACAAGAAATTCTGATGGCTTTGATGGATCAAAATCTTCCAAATATTTGTTATTTGCTTTGGAATATCTTTGCGAGCATTGAACTAGTCCACCTCTAATTCCGTTTTGCATAAACATATACATTTCGGAATCAGTGAACTGTTCCAGTGAAACTTCTGTGGTTTTCAACATTGCATCCCAGGATAAGCCTGGTGCTGTATAATAGTGGCAGGGGTCCAAATCGTATATATCTCTACAAATTTTCCTAAAATTTTCAAACACATCGGCTAGAAGTAGAACATCTGTCTTTAAGTAGAGCTCAGTATAGTCAAGGAGGGTTTTACAGTTAAACACCCTCCATATTTTTTGAGCATGTTCATACTCGAATACATCACATTCTTCATTCGTTAGAATATTGAAGAACTCGTCTCTACTAGGGAGCTTAGTTTCCTTAAACTTAGTCATGGAATCCATGTAAGAGTACGGAAATACACCCTTTCTTCTAATCAGGTTGAAATGATCTTCATCAACGAAACATGATCGAATAGTATTGAAATCATTGCTATCAAGATTTTTCGCTAACGTATCTAAGCTCGAAGCCATAAATCTAAACGAGTCTATAAATCTTATTTCGAATCCATATTTTTCATCTAATCTGATGAAAATTGAAAGAGAAATATAACGCTCTGTGTTCTGGGGAATCACTTTTATTGTGGAGTATTTTATAGTAGAAAGTTCTTTGAAAAATAGGTGTATATCATATGCAGAAAGATTATGCAGGATAACCGGTATAAACTGAGGTGTTTTATAATTCAAATTACATTCGCTATGAGCTGCCCCA
This sequence comes from Tachina grossa, assembly GCA_949987645.1. NCBI lineage: Eukaryota > Metazoa > Arthropoda > Insecta > Diptera > Tachinidae > Tachina > Tachina grossa. Next base: position 3,423,156 of record OX465279.1, on the reverse strand, counting down.
CGATAATTGCCCGTAAGATGACAATGATCTCTAACTTTATCGTTATTTAATATTTTCTTACATATATAACAATTTTTTGCATTATTATATTGAGCTATTCCAATTGGGGTTATGAACATTTTCTTAACTTTAATTAAATAATTTAGATAAATATCGGTTCAATCTTCAACTATTTTTTTAATAAATACATTTGCCGAATCTTCACCAAAATAATTCCTATATAAATTTTTTTCTCTCTTAAAACTACAATTAATAAAATACCCGAATGAACACGCATGGTGTTTCTGTACATTTGTAGTGCTTTTACTTACAGGATCATTGACTTTTTCTAAAATGGACTCAAAGTCTGCGTATATTACAAATGGTACATTTAACTGTTTGTAGTGCTTCGTAAACTTGATAATAGATCCATCTTCTGGCATTCTGATGACTTTTTTGCCGCAAACGTTTTTGTGATGATTATACACATAATCATCATGTGTATAATATAGGCAGGTGTTGCATATCAGAATCTTACTTCTGTGTGACGTCATGTTGGAACGAAGAAGTCTGAAGAAAATATAGAAAATAGAATAGTATGTAAATTAACATAACAATAATAAGTAACTGTTTAAATAGATATGAAAACATATTTCGCTTAAATGCACAAATGAAACTTACTTTGATATATCATTGATGAGTACATAGTGGAAGTTTTCATTGGACTGGAGCAATAAGAGATTAATATGAACATGTTTTTCTCCTTTTGTTATGTAGTATGGTCCTATAAGCGATGTTTCATTGTGACCAAATACATTGATGCTCACATAATTTTGACTTTCAAATTTTTGTATCTGCTTCAATGGGAGTGGAAACTCTAGGTCTTTAAAATTTAATACAACTTCCCCTATATTAATATTCTCATCAGAAATGTTTGCAATATTGAAATTTATACAGTTTTTCCGTTGTCTTCGATCTAAAGTACTATTTGTGTACAAAGCCGCAATGAGACACCATTTAAAGCAATAAATATCATTGTTGTCGACATTTATGCATGCACATTTCACTGCAATATTTTTCGGGAGAGGGATAAAGCTTGATCCTCTTATTATGGACGCCTTGTTTATATTAACTTCAAGGGAATTTATTGAAATCAAGGTCCATCCGCTATCCCTCTCTTGAAATTCTTCCATTTTGGTTCTTAGCTCCTCGGCTTGTTTCTTGTACATGTCCTCTATATCATCAGACAAAGTCACCAACATCATTTTCGAAATATGTACAAGTTGGGAAACATTCATCTCATCATTCACCATCTTCATATAATCACACGTGAGCTCCATATTAAATTTAAATGTAGTATGTATCTTACTACTTTCATTTAGTTGTTGTACTATGGAGCTCTTGGCAGATTTCAGAAACTCCTCCGGAAACAAGACACCCACATTTTTGTTGAGGAGGATGTATGTCTCGATCCTCCCATTGAAGTTGCTTGCTCTCTTAGTGAGAAAATCTCCAATCCGTTCTTGCTGACAACTGTTTTTGTGTTTTGTGGTTCTGACATGAGCCCTATAACCATTTGATGGGATCATCTCATCACAATCCTCACAATATTTGTTTTGAAGATTTAGCTTACTAGTTCCAAGCATAGCCTTCGATTGGCTAGCATAGGAGTGCGTTTCAATATGCTGGTTTAGATTTGTTTGAGTCATAAAGACTTTATTGCAGATAGTACAACTTGTAGCATTCATATTATTTAATTATTTATTTGTTTATTAATTAATTTAATTATTTTATTTATAAACAATTTATTTCAGTTATAAACAATTTATTTAATTATTTTTTATGCACTATTATCTTTTTTAACAAAGAGTAATTAGTTCTAACACTTTTATAGTTTTTGGATTTCAAACACTTTAGAGATTTTGGATGGGAAAATAGGTTGTGACTTGTTGAGATATCAGAGCAGACTGATGGCAATCTACATTATTTCTTCTACTTATATACTTTATATGAGAATCGCGTAGTAGTCATCAAGCCTAATTTATTACGACATATGATGAAATTCATACACACACACACACACACACACACACACACATTTCCACAATTCTCTGTTGGTATTACGATATATGATGAAATTCATATACACAGCAACACCCAGAACAAAATCGCTAGCATCAGTTTGCAATATAAAGGTACTAGAAAAATCGGGACACGTGAAAGTAGGTGCTTCTATAAGTTTTTGCTGTATTTCTCCAAAAGCTATTTCTTATAATTGTTACATTAAAGTAAAATATACCGAAATAAAGATATCACTACCCCTATTGAAAAGCTCTTTTTATCAACCTGATCGGATTCAAAACATTTAACATCTGAAATTCACTTGAACATATATGAAACCTATGCCGACACAATATTTTCTATCTCCATAATAGCAACGTCAATAGCCTTAAAAACATATATACATGCATTTGTAAATATGTATGAAAAAGTGTTGATGTAACTCACACAAACAATGACATTCTTCAAAGCAAAAATAGATAAGATCACACACATTAATCCAACAACATATACATACATTACCAAATACATTCCCTAACGACTTCCATTCGCAACAGGGTTGCCACTCTCTGCAGCTATTAGATTATTTCCCCCGCCAGAGATCACAAACATAAATGCATACATACAATAACCCTACATAAGCATACCAACTATAACTCAAAACAGCAACAGCAAACCATAAACTATCAAATAACAATCACACACACACGCACACACCCATACATACATACAAACACCCACATATACATGCACACACAACCAAAGAATTAGAGTCACACACACACACATACACATCCCACACGTACATACATCCATGCACTGTAAGCACAACGTTTCTCTACAATAACAACAAAAGCTGTGCACACAAGTATACATACATACATACACATGGCCAAAGAATCAAACTCACACACACACACCATATCAGCATGAAAATCCCCAAAATCCCCCCATTTGTAACAGGGTTGCCATCGTTTTTGTTTTTTCCCGGTTTTGAATTCCCAAAACATGTCGTCCGTCCCCATTACTAATCTACTATTTTCATTTCACAATTGTGGCGATATTTCATTTTTTCTGAAATGAAATTTAACCCCAAAAAAGGAAAATGTAAGCCCCACAATATATTAAATTTTTTAGTGTGGGGCTTTTATTCATTCTTAATTTCTAACGATTTCGCTAGTATTAAAGGAAATGAAAATTGGCCCCAATAGCTCCATACAATTTTTTGGGGCTTTATTTTATTTGAATTAAATTAAAAGCCAGACCCACGATATCGAAAACGTTCGACTTGTCGCACACTTATATATGAAACAACAACAAAATATTAAAATTTGTGTGTTTGGGCCTAAGACATTTTACAAAATTCAATTTTTATTAGGAGTACATATAGCGGCACTCTTATGAGATTTATAAATTTGTTTTGTGAATATTAATCAAGCTTCATTTATAACATAATAATATTAGCAATAAAAAAAATAACATTAAAAATACGGTTTTGATCCCCATAAAATATTTCATAATATGTATGTACATACGTATGTATGCATGTTGGCATTTGCAGTATTTTGTTTACTAACTGCCAAAAAATACCAAAACAGGGTATAAAGGCATGTTTCGGTATATAAAAAAATATATTTCATATGAACACTGTATTTGTGGTTACGGGAATCCAGCAAGCTCTAAGGAAATCCATGCAAACTGTTTCCCTAATGCATGATAAATATGTTGCTAGTAAGTAAATGTTTTCTGTGTTTTAATATATATTTTTTTAATTGATATCTCCGCCCTGAATTGGCCAAAGCAGAACAATACCTTTTAAGGAAATGGATTGCAATTATAATGAAATAAATTTTTTATAATTGTACTTGCATTTTTATTTCAAGTAAAACTTGGAATGTTAACCATATAAAAATTAAAGGAAATGTATATACTAGAGCGTGGCACAAGCCCTAAAAAAATGCTTACAAGCACTCTCATTAATTTCAAAATGTGTGTGTATATTGCTCCGTTATTTTAAAACAAAACTTTCAAAAGAGACGTGTTTTGCTTTACGATAAAAACACTGCAGTACAGAACAAAACTGCAATAGAACAATGTTGCAGTAAAACCAAGCCTTTCAAAACAAAAATGAAATATATAGAACATCAAAATTCACACAGAACATTCAAAACATGTTTGAATGTTTTGATAGCTAAAGGGGCCCATACACTACAACAGCATGCATGCGCAATCAAGTGTTTGTGCCAGCGGTTTGGTCGTGTATGGGCGTTTTGTGCGATTTCACGGTTTGGTGTAGCGATGTCAAGTAGAGTTTGATATTTTGCTCATGGTACCAGCTTGCTTGTGTTGTATATGGTGAAATTAGCGCAGTTGAGCAAAGTTGTCATGGAGTAAACATGGATTTAAGAAGTATAATTTGTTGAAACATAGTTTGTTTCAATGGAAAACAGAATTTTAGCACTTAAGTTATACTAGCTGCTAATTTAAGCAACATACCAATAATAATTGCAGCAAAAACTGTGTGACAATTCATAACCTCCCTTCCCGCAATTTTGTATGAAATGAACATTGTACCAGCTTGCTGGTATGTTGTGTGGTTCGAGCATGAATGCTCAATCGCTTGATTGTGCGTGCATGCTGTTGTAGTGTATGGGCCGCTTAAGAAACATTGAGCTTCGTTAGGAATATGAAAGCTGAAAAGAGGTTTTATTTACTATGAAATAATATCATACATACTTATGTACATTTATATATAATAATTTGTTAATTTTTATTTTCAATATATGTATACATATATACATACATACACAGCTTGCATGTTTGTGCTCGTGTTCTAGTGCACTCGATGTTTCTGCTATGATTTACTGTTGTTTTGTTTCATGCTCGCTTTTCGTTTTGATGTTCTACTTGTTTTGAGAACACAAGCACTAACAAAACTGCAGAGAAAAACTATTCGAAACAGGGATGATAAAGTTGGTACAATTGTACTTTTTTGGTACTATTCAAACCCTAAAAGTACGTTGGTACCCCCGTGACTCATTTGGTACTATTTGAAAAATTTTCGAGAGACTATCCCTTGTTTTATTATCACAAAAATAATTAATCGCGATCATTTAAAGTATAATAAATTTGAGAGAAAAGTGGCGAATTTGTTTTGTTGTTGAGAGCGAATGCCTTGTTAGATGTGCATTAGACTTGATTGGTTTATTATAAAGAACTACATCTAACTTCACCGGTGTTTCGTTTTCAATATGATAGCGCCGTCTTCATTTATTTTATCTATTGTATTAATATAAAATTTGTAAGAAATAAGAAACTTGCTATATTATTATAATATCAATCGTTTAAATGATGAAATTAAATGAAGCTAGGTCTGCTACATACATATGTAAACGATTAAAATTTACTTTGATATTAAAAACTTTATATATCTAGAAATAAAATTAAAAGTTGTATAGTTACGGATTTTAAAAGAAATGTTATAGAAACTTTTGCGAAACTAAATAAAGTTACTTTTCATAACGAAATTTTAACATGGCTAGCAAAATTCACTCCCGAATATGTTAGTAGTATAGTATCTCTCTTATTAAAAAATATTCCTAAAAGAAAATGGAAATTATAATACTATAAATAACGAGTTTCGAGTTTTAAAAAATTAATTGCATGATCTAATGAGATTTCAAAAGTTATCAGGAGAATATTGTCAATTCTTCACTCATCAGCGAATGTGGAAAGAGAATTTTCATAATCAAAACGAAGACTTGAAAGTCTAATACAAACAAAGGACTTATTGAGAGGTTGTAACTCATATTTTTTTACGAAATTCATTTTTTCAGTGATTCCAATATATTTAAAATAGTTTTAAAAGTAACGCTTTTACAATCAGTTGTACAAAAATATTACAGAAAGAATATTACAGTTTCTATTGTGTTTTTACCTTCTTCTGTAAAATAGCAATTATTTGAGTTAGGGCCTTTTTAGTTGAGACCAACGATATGTATTTACTGCCTGTTCCACTGTCTCTAATTTTAATAAAATTTCAGTTAATGATGCAGATTAATCCTCATATAGTTCTTTTTTTGAAACATACACAAAATTTTAATTTTTCATTAAGACGTGTGTAAATTGAAAACTTGAAATTTGTGATCTAGCAAAATAGTTTTTTTGAGTCATGACGTTAAAAATACAAAAAAATGCCGATTTTAGTACTATTGGATTCGAAAAAGTACATTTTTAAAAGCTAATTGGTACGAAATTGGTATTCTCATTTATGATTCCTGATTCGAATGATGATTGATTGATTTTAGTGAGAGTCATGTTTTGTTAGTTTTGTTTTGTTATTTGTGTTTGCAGTAAAACAGACTGCTTGGCAGTAGTGTCACAGAATACACAGAAGTGAAGAAAGTGACAGTTAAAAAAAGCTCCAATCAGGTTTTTGTTAAAATTCACGGAAGAAAGAGAAAAGCATAGTGTATTTGATACTGTAGTGTATTACTACTTACCAATTAACACAGCTAATAAAAATGTATTGCACTAGAAAGACGTAGCAAAACAAAACCGACGACAAAATTTGAGGGAAAACGAGACAAACTGAAAAATACCCGTATCTTCCGTCTCGTGACACTTCTGTATGTTTTGTGGTAGTGTGAAATAGAATACAAAACTTTTAGAACGATTTACGCAGCCTTTTAGTATATACTTTGAAAATCGCGCGGTCTTTGAGGAATGCGTGGAATATGTTGAAAATTTAAAATCCTTGTTCAAATTACAACTGTCATGTATTATAATTTTTACGAATGTCAGCAACTAAAAATTAAATAATAAAATGGAATTTAAAAATTCAGCAGCAATTGATTTAAGAAGAGCAGAAACAATGAATGCTACAATATGTGACCTTCTCTGAGAAAGCGAGTTAATGTGTGAAAATGAAGTTTTGAGAAAAATGCATTTAAAGTTTCATAACGCATTATCACCTTGAACACACCTGCAGTTGGAAGATGCGATTTGGTATGGTTATTTATGAAATCAGAAATCTAACTCATTTTATCTTATTCTACACCCTTTTAGGTACCAGAAGTCTTAAGTCCAAACCCGTTTTTTGACACACTAGTTCCCTTTTCTCGGAGAAGGTCACATATGCAGAGTTAGTAGAAATTGTGTTAGCAGGAGGGTGATCGATTATTCGACTATTTCCAGAAACCGATTTTCGAATATTTTAAATCATGAAAAACCCGGTTTCGGTTTTTACAGTTCAGGAAAAACCGGTCAATCGGTTTTTTTAAGTACGAAAATCATACAAAAGTTTTGATTTTAAATTGCCTTATTTAAAAAAAGAGTTTTAACAGTTCATGTAATTACAATAAAAGAATACAAAAATGAAAGGTAAAACATAAAAATAAACTCATATGTGACAGCTCATAGAGAAAGGGACCTAAGGGTAAAAAAAATCAATTTTTTTTTTTGCTGTGGACAAAATCTGAGCATCGAATGAGACCGATCCCATGCCCCAAAAGTGTTTTGTGATGTGATGGTACACCAAAGATACACGTATTTAAATCTTTAAAATGGCTCTCCTGAACAAAACCGGTTTTTACCCTTAGGTCCCTTTCTATTTTGCGCGTCACATATACTCTCATATACATGTATAGTATAAATATGAATGTATGGACAAGGTGGATATCTACCTCTTCAGTGTGACCAGATTTTGAAATAATATTAAGCTAAATCACATTTGAAAAAGAGCTAAAATAAGCTAGAAAGTTAAATTTGAATCCAAAAGATAAAGATAAACTCTTTTCAACTTCTTTCACTTTGCAATATTTTCTTATTGCTAGAATAACGTTAAATATATATGTACATGACCAAAAATTTTTTTTATAATTTGAAATAAAATGATGACACGTCCTCAGTAAATAATTTTTTTAAATTTTTTCGGCCTCTCCAAGTACAAATCTATGAAGTCAAGAAATATTTTCATTCATAGCCAGTTCGATCCTACATTAAAGAATTAACGAAAACTGATTTTTCCTTGCTATTCTCTATCTAGTTAATTCAGTAATTTGCCTGTCGTGTAAAAAACAGTTACCGGGGCTAGCCTGGTTTTGTTCATTTATACTAAAATACAAAAACTTTTTTTTAGTGAATTAGTACGGTTTACAGTAAATCTATTTCAACGTTTTGCTTTAAGTAAATTCTTGCCGCTGAATACACGTTGAACTTAACTCAAAGATAACTCTTTGAAAGTCTTCTGGGTAATATTAATTTAACATTTGACATTGTAACTCCGAAATTGTAATCAATTTCCTCTATTTTTAAATTTGCCATTTATCTTATATATAAACAATTTACACTTTGTATTGTTTAAACTATTTTTCAATGAAAAACATTTATATGTTGAAATGTTAAGAATTTACCATTCTTATAACTGTTTTATGAGTTTTTAAATTAGTTTTTAAAAATAGCTAATATATAAGCTAAGAGCTAAATGAAAATATTGAAGCTAAATCCAAAAAAAAAAATAAGCTAATATGGTCACGCTGACCTCTATATAAAATATAAAGCAAAACGTTAACAAAACTAAAAAACACTTTTTGCAAATGGATTTTGACATCCATTACACAACATATAGTGGGAGATTTTGAAAAAAAAACGTGAAAAAAATTCTGCAGTTTCTGTTCCGATTGTTATGAAATTTCATACAACATTTAAGGAGGTGCTACCAAGCTTAACTCTGGAATTTAGATTATGTATCTTTAAAGGGGGTGGAGCCACAAAGCCCCAAAGTGAGCAACCTCGGGTTAATGAAAAATTCAAATTCAAATGAAATTCAAATTCATAACAATCGGACGGCTCGTTTAGAATTATTTCCACTTTTTTCAAAATCCCCCACTGTGCACCATAAGGCCAATTTAATTCGCCTCTGCTTCCACCTCATAAAATAATTTCGCTTCATTTTAAAAAAGTGGGCTGGGAAACGCCAAAACTTTTTTTAATTCTATAATAATCTACTTATTTGATTGCTGCAAAACCAACACAATTTGAAAGTTGAAAAAGTTAAACAAATTTATTATAAACGAAACTTACCACACAACTTGAGCTACAAAATATACACAATTAAAATTTAATATTTTATTTTAAGTGGTTCTACTCAACCGATTTTTACAAGACTAAACACGCACACTGAGCTCTGAAATACGCACAATCTTGCATTTAAAAAATGGGCGGAGGCACGCCAATTAAAATTTAATTTTAAAGTCGGGTTTTTGGCAGAAAGAATTATTTATAATTTATTTCGATTTGGAAAAATTCATAAATGTACATAAATATATGTATGTATGTATGTATATAATAAAATCTTGGAGTAGTTACGGAACTTTCTGGGGGAGAATATTTCAAAAGGTAGCCGAAAATTTATGTATGCACATTAGGGTGACAATGGTTTGTATGTAAAAAAATTTTTGTTCGAATTTTAAAGTTTTTTCAACGGAATATTGTGCCAATAGGTCCAAGAGTTTTGTGCCGAAAATTTGAGCCAAATCGGACAACGTTTTCTGGACGCGCATCCAGGTCAAAGTCAGGTATTTGCATATTTCACAGCTAGTATGAAATAAAGTTGAGAAACTCATATATTTTCTACTTTATTTTACAAAAACATCTGGATTCTGTAGACTTTTAATAAAGAGGACACTCAAATAGTTTTTTTGGGAACTAACTCTCAAATTTCCCTTGCGTCAAAGTGATCCACAAACTATTTTATTTCAAAAATGTTTAATATATGTATGCCATTATTGGCAATGTATATAAATTCTGTGTACTTTTGATAAAATAACTTAAAAATATTGCAGGAAAAATTTTCAATTAACATAAAGTTTTTACATTTCAGGATGGAGTATGCATATATTTTCTGCTGCGGTACCAGCGTCGACCGCATTCAATGGTCAATCTACTACTTTTTCTAATTTTAAAAACAAAAATTATGATCGGTGATTTGGTAGGTTTTTTTTCTTTTAAAATCTACAGATCAAAATCTTTTTGCAGAGAATATAGATTAGCATTTTTTGAATACAGCTGCCTATATTTTTGTACCACCTGTAAAATATTAAACCATGTCAAGAGAAAAAAAAATTAAAAAAGTTATAATATATGATAGTTACTTTCATTAAATGTTGTTTCTGTCCCTCATCTTTTGTTATTTTGTCATGGTATTCTTGAATTAACTGAATGCCTCTTTCAGCACAATCATTAACAACAGCCAAGTTTTGAATAATTTGTTTCGCTCTTAGGTACTCTCCTGTAACACTCCAAGAACGTGGATCGTTGCTGAAAAACTCTATTGAAATTCCAAATCTCCTGAAAACTTTTTTGGTATTTTTTGAAAAAAAATCTTGTAAAATATCAGAGTTGTCTCTGAAAATAAAACTTTTTAAGTTTTCCTTCTTTATTATTAGCTTCTTTGCTATCTCTTCATCCTCATTTCCAGATATATCTACAGACATCTTCGCTACTAGCTTGCTTTTTGTTATGTTGTCTATCCTTTCGTCAAACAAAGAAAAGCCCACACATTCTTCGCTTAAGTAATACAGATGATTTAATACCTTTGAAATGGCTTTGTCCGCAATATTTTGATTGACTCTTTTGTAGTTTTCCAATTTTCTCAAAAACATAATATCATTTAAAGCAGCTTTATCCGCTTTATTTGAATCAAACCAAAAATTTGAATAACAACTTACAATGAAACCTGTTACTTCTATCAAAGCACTGATTTCAAAATCTGTCACTTCAGGAAATTGATTGCGAAAAATCACTATCTTTAAAGAGTATATAGCCTTGGCCATCCATCTTGCGTAGTGCAGTGCACCGGGTTTTCTGAATTTTATTCCTGAAGGAGGATTGCCACCAAGGAATATAATTACTAACTCCAAAAATTCTTTATAATCATTTCTCGGGAATGAATCGTTCATTTTTCCTAAAGCAAAATCTAAAAGTTCACCAACATTATCGCCTATAATTTCCATAATTCGTGGATGAGCTATTCCTGGCACAAAACTACCTGTATTTATTTCTGGCCAATGTTTTTTGATTTTCTTAAAAATCGTTATGTCCGGTCCAGACGACACTCCAACATTGGCCTCCGTAAAAACTGCTGCCAAAACAATTTCGAAAATATGGTGTCTGCAGCCTAGAAATAGAATTTCTCTTCCAATTGATCTCTCCAAAAGCACACATGCACCTTTCAATCTACCAGTGTTGGATGATGTTGTATCAAAAACAAACGCTTCCGTTCGTTCCAAAATATGTTTGTCTTCTAATGCATCATAAACTGCAGAAGAAATTTCCGCTCCAGTCCCAGAAGGAATATCAGGCATATCTATAATTTGCTCTAGGCCTGGAGCCATAGCAATTATAACCAAACGGTCTTCTGATTTTCCTGTTATTGTCGATAACAGTTTAGTGTCCCAATGGATGGTCAAAGATTGATCACTTGCAGTAAACTTTTCTATAATTTTTTCACTTTGCGTTAATCTTAATTGCGCTCTTTCCCGACTTATGGAGGTTTGATTTAAAATATAATCGGATGTATTAAGTCCGACGGCGTCAATAACTGCAACCAATAAGTGTACAGCTTCTCTCTGACTTATTTTTAACTTGTCGAAAACTGCAGCTAGTCTTGACGTTAAGACACTTTGCTTTTTCGTACAAGAAGTACTGCGAAAACGTTTTGCCTCAATCGAACATTCAGAATATTCTTCCTCTGATGTTGCAGCATCTTCAGACGCGGAAAATTCAATCATATTGCAGGCTGAAATAAATTTTGTCACAGTTCAGTACTTCCAACAAAAATTTAAAACAACGTTATTTAACATTTAATTAAATTTTTACCTGATGAAGTTGATGGTAATTCGTCACTTAATTTTTTACGCAACTCTTCTTGTTTTTTGCGATTTCTTTTTCTTTCCTCTTTTTTTAGATTACAGTCGACTCCCAACATACAACCTTCGTGACCTTTCATTCTTTGTTTAATTAAAAATTGCTTGTCTTCTTCTAAATCTATTAGTTCCAGTGCATCGGTACGAGCAATATCGAAGAGGTCGCCTAAATTATCGCTCCACAGTTTTCTTCTGTTTTTATGAATGTCGGACACTCTAGATATATTTTTTTTTAAATCTTTCCATTCCTCATACAGACACAACATTTTTTTTGTACACCAGTGCAAATCGTGAACAGGAATACGGGCCTTTTCCCAAAAAATTATACACTCTCTTACCACAAGATCAGCACTATCTTTTGCAGTTAATTTCGTTGTCCTCATATTATGAAAAAAAACTTTGAGGCAGTCCCCCTTCGAGGGAAGTTTAGAACCAACTATTTGGTGTTTTGAATAGCCTATTAAAAATATTTCTTCCCTTAACGAGGGCATTGTTATATATTTTTACAAAATTCACAAAAAATCTCTAACCAAAAGCACTTTACACAAGTAATTCACACGACTGAATGCAATTTATATAATTTTTGGGGAAATACATAATTTAGTCGTATTTTAAAAATCTAATAGGCCTTGAAATTTATCATTAGAATCCGTTAAAAATAATGGCTGTTGTCTAGGAAATTAGCAATTTTAAAATTTTTGCCATGTAGATGGTGTGATTTAATACAAACAAACAAATGTGTTTTTGTAGTTAACGTTTTTGAATAAAAGCATCTATTAATTTCCTGACATAAAGGAAAGGTTAATTACCAAAAAAGTTCTTTTTACTATTTTTTTCACGAAAATATATAAATCCACATTTTTTCATTAAATATTGAAAAAAAATAAACGAGTTCAAAAAATTTATTTCGTATATATTGTAAAATATGAAAATACCTGACCTTTGACCTGGATGCGCGTCCAGAAAACGTTGTCCGATTTGGCTCAAATTTTCGTCACAAAACTTTTGGACCTATTGGCACAATATTCCGTTGAAAAAGCTTTAAAATTCGCGAAAAAAAATTTTGGCTGTCACCCTAATGCACATACATACATATGTATAGATATGTATGGATGTGTATGTATGTATATATCCATATATAGTTTATATTTAGTATGTATGCATGTATGTACATCCAAAAAAAAGATTGGTTGGAAAACGGTTAGTCTAATAAAATATCATTTGCATTAACTATATTTCAGTTCACGCTATCAATTTTCTGTTAATCCAAAAAATAATCCATGTTCATTGCCATAAGGGCATAATTGTAACAAAGATATGATTGTGACAATACTTAAATTATTTGCATCAACCGAGCGTATGCTTTTGTCATGACCAATTAAATGATTGATTAGCACAACCGAATAAAATATTAGGAGTTGGATTTTAGTACCAATTTTCGGTATTGGCAACTAAAAAAATTGTCCGTCTACATTTACGTTAAAATAAAGACTTTTTATCAGTTGTGGCAACTAACTAGAGGTTAATATAACCATCATAGTTTATAGCAGCAAATTAAAATTAAATATTAAGGTTTGATTGATATTCCGAACCGATTAATCAGTTCGTATTAACAATTGTCTATTATTGTTAAATATTTTTTTTAAATAAGAAAATACTATCAGCATTATGTATAACGAAAAACTGGCATGAAGTTAACGTAAATGAAGAAATTAAATTAAATTAAAAATATAGTTGTACCACAAGAAAATTGTAGTCGTTATACCAGAATTATATTAATTCGATTGGCAACTAGTTCGGGTTTCTCAACCAATTTGTTTTCTCTGTTAAACAATTTTATCTGCTGTTGCAACGATTGGGTTAGTGGCAATAATTAAAAATATAGTTGTACTACAAGAAAATTGCAGTCGTTATACCAGAATTCTATGATAGTTGGTGCAACCGCCAAAATTCAATTGGCAACAAATTCGGTTGTCTCAACGAATCTGTTTTCTCTGTGTATATAGTTGTATATATTTTTTCTAGTCATGACAATAAAATAATCGAAAGATGTTAAATGGAACAAAGTAAGATAGGAACATCTTTTAAAGATGTTGAAAGAAGTTGAACATTCAGCCCTGTTTAATTCTTATGGGAAGATGCTATCATCTGGGCGAATTCATAAAAGATGTAAAATGTAAAAGATGTATTACTTGTTGTTCTTATTGTGGTTTGTAAAATTTGTATATGTGCCGCGCAAAATAGAAAGGGGCCTAAGGGTAAAAACCGGTTTTGTTCAGGAGAGCCATTTTAAAGATTTAGGGTCTTATGCAAAAAACTTAATAAAGTTTTGCCAAGCAATGTTAAGTAAAGTTGTATTCTAAAAAAAATTATTGTATAAAAATTCTAAAGTAGGCACCCACGTTTGTTAAGACAACTTTAAGTTGATATTTCCAAAATGTGTGTTTTGTACCTCAAATATTTTTATTAATATAGCACTTACTGATTCATGTTAATCTGAAAATGAAGCTAGAAGTGCCTGCTCTTATCTTAAATTTATTATTTCTGTCATGTTATGGGAAACATTACCAAATTATCCAACTGATTCGAAATACATAGCAAAATCCATAAAAAAAATATTAAAATAAATACAATTATACAAAAATGTTTTAGTGATGTACATTCAAACAAAACGAATCGAAAAAAGCTGGATATTCAAATACTCGTTTCATTCGAATAAAACAAATTGTGATAATTTTTCAAATTTTTTTACTTTTACTTCATAGTTGTGTTTATCTGTTTTATTGCCATGTCAGAAGCTCATATTTTTTAAATTAGGTTGCTTTACTTCAAGATAAGGAAAATTTATTTAATAAAATAAAAAATTATTTGAATACCCGAATGAAATTGTATTCGATTTTGTACATCATAAGCTGTGAAGTGGTTGTTGAACACGGTGGTGTTACCAATATTCATTATTAGATAACAAAATAATTAAAGTTGTCTTTTGCATATGATTTCTTAACAAAGCTATGTTAGCCTTAAAGTGCTTGGCAACTAATATGAACTTTAAAGCTTAAGTAAAATATTTTTTCGGTCTCATTCGATGCTCAGATGTTGTCTACATCAAAAAAAAAAGAGTGAAAATTGATTTTTTTTTATCTTGTAATGAAAGCTCACTTTACCATCTCTAAATTTACAACAGTCTTACCATTGTTTCAGCAAATTGAAATACGATGAATCAAAACAATTCACATATTCCATTTGAACAAAAAGTTTCGTATATAAAGCAGAAATCTACATCAACTGACACCACACAGTGGACCAAACACAGAAGAACGCTGATAATGAAGGTTTAGTGGCCTTCGAAAACGGCTAGCTGTTCCGTTCAACTATAGGTGCGTTTGAGTACTTTTCCAGTAAAATCCAGTAACTGAGTAAATACTGAGTAATTTAAGGAAATTACTCTCAATAAAAAAGTTTGCATCTAAAAGTACGCGAACGGAAAAATTGTAAAATCCAGTAAAATATATACAACAGCTGATTACCAATTTTGGCGCTAAAAAAATATACATATGAAATACACGATAGAACATTTTGTTTAATAATAAAAGTAAAAGATATGGACATATGTTTTTATTTAAACTTATTTGGCTGGTCCACGATGTCGACAAGAAACTTTCTATAGCTTACTTATATTGAAAACAAAAATAAACTTTCTTATTTTGATTTTGTTTTAAATATAAGTAAGCGATATGTAGAAACTTTAAGGTCGACATCGCGGGTCAGGCCGTTAAAGTTTCTAAGCTTTTTACCCTAAATGTGAGAAGTTATTAGGATGATATATTCAAGACAACGAAAAACTGGGAAATTATTCAAAAAAAAATACACAAAGTAAATATTTTTTAAATGTTCTATACGGCAAACCAGGAACCGTCAACCCGTATTTTTTAAATGTCCCATACGGCAAACCAGGAACCGTCGACCCGACGATATGTATAAACAAAAATTTCAATATAATAATCTATTAACTTTATTCACGTTTAAAAACAACCGGTTATGTTCTGAATTCCATGTGAAATTAAATCGTTCGGAAATGCAATAGCATTGTTATTATAAATACATACATAGATATGGGCATACATACATATTTCCAAACATTTTATGGAAATTCCGCACGTTTTAATTCCACGTGGAAAAAATATTTTTCTAGCATCAAACTTAAATAAATGTTATAATGCCAATTTATAACTTAATACATTTGTTTTTTGTTATTTTAAAAATTTCATCATAAACTAAAAATTTTTGTTTCCCTTTACTTTTGTTTGTTTATATTTAAAAACATATGGTTTCGTTTTACTGGATTTTATTGGCAAAAATTTGTCCAGTAAAAACTTGCATTAACTCAGTAAATGAACTGTCATTTTTCTCTCTCAATTCGCCTTCTCATTTACTGGATTTTGTGTACTCGAACGCAATCCAGTAAAAAATAGCAAAAATTTTTAAAAATTTTTGAGTTCTCGAACGCACTTTATGTCTTGTCAGAATATTTACAACTAACTTTGGTGTTATTTGTTCATTAATAATTATCACATGTAATTTGGCTTAAAAAGCGATACGAACCTTAGCCTATTCAAATCATAAATATAAAAATAATAATTATTGTAGAAAATTAACTAGTGATGTATAAACTAAAAACCAATAAAATAAAACTCGTTATTCTAGTGCTTATTAATTTGCAATAAAAAAATCATATTAAAAAGCTTTTAACAAAGATTCGCTGTTAACTCTTTTTATTTCTTTTATTAAATACAAGTTGGAACACATTTTTTATTTTATAAAAACCATATTTTTCCGAAAAGGGACAAAAATAAACAAATATATGTAGATAAAAGTGAATTAATAATCGTTGTCTTGCAGAACTAAGATGAAAGTGACAAATAAAGAATATAGTGTTGCCACGATACGAGTATTTTAAAAGAAGCAAGATAATTAGTTTTTAGTTAAAATACTGATTTATGAATACTAATATCTAAAAAACCATTTTTAGCCTTAAAATATTTTTTTAACTAATATGCATTTTAAACCTCAATCAACTTTTTCTATGAATACCGCTGATAAGATGTGCATTTTTTTAAACTAGACCCAAAAGGTGGTGGTGCTATTTCTGCACTTCCAATATCGTTTTTTAATGTGTGTATTTGAAAAATCATTCGCAATTATCATTACGGAAATTATCGTCACTATTATGTTCGCCTTTTTTCCATTTTAGTGCGTGCATTTTTATAAAGAATTTGATAATGATGGCTGTCTATTGTTGTGTTGCAGTCATATGTAAACAAGTTGTTTCCCTCAATTTGTATTTATAATAGAGATGAAAAGAAAAATTAAAGAAACGTGCGACGAACGGATATTCAAGTGTGTAATATTATGTATAACAAATGGTGTGCATATAACAAACGTTTTGTTTCCAGAGTTTTGTTGAGTTTTTAGAGTTGTGTGGACAAATTGGACACACATGGCGTTAATTTACGCAATTTTTGTTATTCTCTGATAGTTATTTGTCTTACAAACTTTTAAAAAAAAATCAATTAAAAGAAAGCAAAATCTTACTTTTGTTGTAAAATTGTTCTGTTCAAAATTGATATTTTTAATAGAGAAAAAGAAAACATGCAAACTTTTTAAAAGAAATTGCTGCAACAAATTTAGTAATAGTAATACTGGATAGAGACGATACTACTGTGGTAACGATGTAAGCTGCAGTTGTTAATTAATTGAGTTAGATATCTGCTAGATAAACAGCGACGACGATGCAATTTCAAGTAAGCGTATAAAAAGTTATAAATAGAGTATTTTTAAATAACATTTGTTTTATTTTAAATCTGGAGAATATTATTAGACGAAGACTGTTCCGCGAATAAAATCGGTAGATATCTACAAGGACCAAGCTGTAAGTAAAATGCGCCTCTTATAATAGAAAAAAAAAACATTTGCACAATTGCGAAAAATTAAATATATATACGTTCCCTTATAGTGTCCAATAGAGCATAAAAAACTATAAGGGAACGTATATTTATTTTTTCGCTAAGATCAAAAAAGTTCACGCACCAACAGAGATCGAGTTTTGAAAATTTTTAAATTTCTTTTTGCTTAAGAAAAATTAATAATATGTTTATTTAAAAAAAAATAAATAAAACACACAGTATAAAATTATGAATATTATATATTGCATTAAGAAGGCCTCGAAATAATTTTAGATTATTTTTTTTAATACATGTATTTATTTATTGTATCTTCAAATATGAACTAACAATAAGTATTCAAATCTTAAATCTAGAATATAATTATTAGGCACGACCACTGTCGGACATAAACTTAGTGATAGTTATAAATAATACATAAGTAGTGACAATCAAAAAGAAAAAAAAATTATTTTCAAGTAGTCCCATCTGGAGTGTTGAGTATAAGAGCCCTTGTGTCCCTCTTTTTTAGGCGGATGTGTCCAGTAAAGTTCAAAATATTACGAGCATGCGGATTAGGATGTGATTCGAATTTTGTTAAATATTTGCCTGCGTATTTTGCAATTTCTTCAATCACTAGTGGCATATTCAAATCACGATGTATATTGGAATTTTTGATGTACCATGGAGCCGAAGTTATCATACGTAAAATTTTGTTTTGCCTTCGTTGGATTCTCTCAACATTGGAAGCTGGGGCAGTGCCCCATAGTTGAATTCCGTAACACCATATTGGTTTCAAAATCGAGTTGTATATTAAAAGTTTACAATCTAGACTGAGTGTTGAATTTCTATCAATCAGCCAATGTATCTGAGTTATTTTAAGTTTCATTTGTGTTAGCTTTGAGTCAATATGGTGTTTCCATGTAAGCTGATGATCAAGGTGTTTCACATGTGAATGTTGAGGAACAATTTGATTATTGATTCTAATGGGGGAACAAGTATCTTTTCGTAGAGTAAATGTTACCTGCGCACACTTCTGCTCATTTGCTTTAATTATCCATAACTTTAACCATAGTTCCAGTTGGGTAATATGTTCCTGAAGATATCGGGATGCGTCGTGAGGGTTTTCGTGCATGCTAAAGAAGGCTGTATCATCGGCAAAAGTAGATGTATGGATTTTAGTGCTAACAGGCATATCACAAGTATAAATCAAATACAAAACTGGTCCCAGTATACTCCCCTGTGGCACACCGGCAGATATAGATTCGGGAACACTCGTGAAGTCTCCTTCCACAACAATGAATTTCCGGGATAGAATATAACTTTCCAATAGCTTTAGAAAATTTATTGGTAGATATGTCTTCAATTTTAAAATTAGGCCTTCATGCCATACTTTATCAAATGCTTGAGAAACATCAATAAAGAGAGTAGAACAATACTTCTTTTCTTCAAATGTTCTTCTTATAACTTGATACAATCTATGCGTTTGTTCAATGGTACTATGCTGACTTCTAAAACCAAATTGATGGTCCGGTATGCACCCACTATCAGTTAGAATTGGGGATAATTTTGTCATGAGCAGTTTTTCGAAAAGCTTTTATATTGTTGATAGTAAACTTATTGGCCTGTAAGACTCAGCTTTAGTAAGATCTTTGCCCGGGTTTGGAATCATTTTGACCTTGGCAAGCTTCCAGCTGTGTGGATAATACTCTAGTCGTAATATGGCTTTAAAAATAAATAGTAAGATTCTAGTTGCAGTGCGAGGCAGATTCATCAGCATATTGTTACTAATACCATCAATACCTGGAGCTTTCTTCGGGTTGAGCTCAGCAATTAGTTTATGTACATCACGCATCTTAAACTTTAAGGGTCGAGGGGGAAGAGCAACTACACTCGGCAAATCAGCAACACCAGTACATGTATTTGGGGTAAATACGGATTTTAAATGCTCGGCAAATATTTTACCTTTTTCAGTATCGCTTCTTGCCCAATCACCGGTTGAAGTGCGCGGAGGTAGTTTAAACTCAACGGGTCTTTTAAGCTTTTTAGCAGCGCACCACAAAGAGAAATTAGATGTTGGTGTGACATCAAGACCTTCCAGATAATTTTTAAAAAATGCAGTTTTCTCAGATGCAAGCAACTCTTGGAGTCGTTTCGTACACTCTTTAAATCTAATTTTATTTTGGGGTGATCTGTGCTGTTGCCATTCCCTGCTAGCTCTTCTTTTTTCACGTACGAGACGTTCAATGTCTGAAGAATAAATTTTATTAAGCCCAGTCTGCGGATGAGAGGTAGTGGCATGTTCAGCAGCCTGTTTAATATTCTCGTTGAGATTGGCAATGTTAGATTCAATATCATTTGGTGTTCTTAGCTTAATATTTTCCGTACAATGACTACTAAGGTATTTTTTGAACCCCAGCCAATTAACACGATTTATCATCTTCTTGAGGAAAAAAAGTATTGTTCTGCGCTCTTTATTGACGTTTCCCAGGCATTTGATAAAGTGTGGCATGAAGGCCTAATTTTAAAATTGAAGACTTACTTACCAATAAACATTTTAAATCTTTTGGAAAGTTACATTATTTCCCGTAAGTTCACTGTTGTGGAAGGAGACTTTACGAGTAGGCCTGAAACTATTTCATCCGGTGTGCCACAGGGGAGCATACTGGCACCAGTTTTATATTTGATTTATTACTTGTGATATGCCTGTGAGCAGTAGTATCCATACTTCCACATTTGCCGACGATACAGCCTGCCTTAGTATGCACGAAAACCCTGATGAGGCATCCCGCAAACTTCAGGAACACATTAGCCAGATGGAGCTTTGGTTAAATTTATGGAGAATTAAAGTCAATGAACAAAAGTGTGTCCATATAACGTTCACCCTAAGAAGAGATACTTGCTCCCCCATTCGGACTAACAATCAAGTTGTTCCTCAACATTCACATGTGAAATATCTTGGTATATGCCTTGATCGACGACTTACATGGAAACACCACATTGACTCTAAGTTAACTCAAATGAAACTTAAATTAACTGAGGTACATTGGCTGATTGGTAGAAATTCAACACTTAGCCTAGACTGCAAACTTTTAATATACAAGTCGCTTTTAAAGCCAATATGGTGTTACGGAATTCAACTATGGGGCACTGCTTCAGCTTCAAATGTAGAGAAAATTCAACGAAGGCAAAATAAAATTTTACGCATGATAACATCGGCTCCATGGTACATCAAAAATTCAAATATACATCGCGATTTGAATATGCCACTAGTGACTGAAGAAATTGTAAAATACGCAGGCAAATATCTAACAAAACTCGAGTCACATCCTAATCCGCTTGCTCGTAATATTTTGAACTTTCCTGGGCACATCCGCTTAAAAAAGAGAGATACACGGGCTCTAATATTCAACACTCTAGATGATGAAGCTGCTTGAAAACACTTTTTTCTTTTTGTTGCTTATCACTACTTATGTATTATTAATAACTATCACTAAGCTTATGTCCGACATTGGTCGGGCCTAATAATTTTTTTATAGACTTAAGATTTGAATACTTATTGTTAGTTCATATTTGAAGATACAATAAATAAAAAAAACATGCATTAAAAAAAAAAAAAAAAAAAAAAAAAAAATCTTCATATATGGATGAGGTAAGTCACTTCATAGTGGGCTACAGATTGTAACGATCGTGGGAGAGTGATCGGACGAGAGATCTAGGGAAGCTTCAACGTGAATTAATTCCCTAGAAATACTTTTTGTGACGCCAAAGTCTATAACATCCAGAATTTTTCGTACGTCAGCAGGCCAGTAAGTGGGCTCCCCATTCGAAATAATATCCAAGCCCATTTTTGAAATTGTGTTGAACAACGCCCTACCTCTAGGCGTAATAAGACGCGAACCCCAGAACGTATGCTTAGCATTGTAGTCGCCAGCTGCTACGAAACAAGGTCCAAGAGATTTGTAGAATTTCTCGTATTGATCCTCAGTGACTGAAAATCTAGGAGGGGAGTAAATTGAAGATATCACGAAATTTGAACAAAAATTCTCAACGCAGATGTTTGTTGCTTGTAGATGTTCTTCACAAATGTTGTCAAGAATATAGTGCTTGAATCTTGACTTTATTAGAATTGCTGATCCACCGCATGCTCTCCCTCTAGGGTCCTTTGTATCATATAATGTGTAGCTATTCATTTTAAAGAGGCTTCTAGAAGTCAAATGAGTCTCAGAGACCAACATTACATCAATATTATTTTTTCGTAAGGAAGTGCTCAAGTTCATTTTTATGTTGGCGAATGCCGTTTGCGTTCCAGAAACATATTTTTAACGTGCTCATGGCTTGTTAATTAATGCTTGAAGCAGTGTATTCTGCATTCGTAGCATTTCATGCATCATGCTAGTAATATTTGTTGTAAAGTTGTTGATAGTTTGCACAAGAATTTCAATAGTGGCTTCAAGGCGATTAAAATTAAAGTTTGAGTTTGTATTTGTTGAATTATTTTGCGGTGAAACATTTTGTGTCGGAATAAAACTAGCCTTATGCCGGCCATACACTACACAAGTTCAGTGCTCAAGTCTGGCACTGTACAGTGCGTTTGTGTAGTGTATGGGGGCGGTTGTGCTATTTACGCAGTGAACTGAGTAAATATCAAAACGATTTTGATATTTGCTCAAGTTTGAAAACTGTACAGTGAACTTGTGTAGTGTATGTTGCAAACGCTCAGTTTTGTCGTGATTTTTTAAGAGTTAAAAACAAAAAATGAGCGCAGAAAAAATATTCTGGACAGAGTTCCTAGAATTATACAAAGAATCGCCTGCATTATGGCGCATTAAAAGCAGTGATTATAGCAATAGAATTATGAAAATCGAAGCCTACGAAAAATGAATTAATAAACTAAAGGAAAAATACCCCGAAGCAAATAGAGAAATGGCTGTTAAAAAGATTAACACATTTAGGATTTAGGCTGTTTTTATTGCCACAGCAATTAATAAAATAGAGCAGTATTTGCACATGTTGTCTTCTTCACTTATAGCTTTAAAATAAAAACTGCACAGTTTACTTGTATAGTGTGTGTCACAAGCTTAATTTACGCAGTGCCAGACTTGAGCACTGTAGTGTATGGCCGGCATTAGCAGCATCGGCATACGATACACGTGAAGTAACTGGTTGGCTAATTTGCGCAAAAGTGGCTGAGGAAGCGTTTGTTGTTTGAACTGGAGCTAATTTAGGTTTTTGCACCATAGTCTTCTTTACGAAAGAGTACATAGGACAACCTCTGTAGTTAGCGGTGTGATTACCTCCACAATTACTGCATTTTTTCCGCTTGATCTTTTGGTTTAGCACAACTAGCAGTGCCGTGTAATTCGCCGCACATAACACAAACAGTAGGTAAATTGCAGTAAGTTTTTGTATGGCCATATTCTTGGCAATTATGGCACTGCACGGGACCTGAACGCTTATGTGGCTCTTCAACTGTGATTTTTCTGTATAAAAGGTATTTTACGCTATAAATAGGATGAGTCTCGTTTTTTTTTTTCAAGTGTATATCATTCGGCTCCAGTTCAACACGAAATAGAAGTTGGGGTACCTTTTCTCTGCTTATTATGTTAGATACATTTCTTACCTTAAATCCCTGGAGGACGAGTGCATCTTTTATTTCTTCAGGAACAACATAGGAATCTGTGCCCTTCAATACGATCTCCAGGCCTTTAGCACTCTTAAGCTGGTATGTGTAGAAGCTTGTTTTATTTTTTTTCAAATTCAGAAACCATTTTGCGGAAATCTTTTTCGTCATAAATTTGAATTTTCGTTTCATCGATGTTGCCACGTTTTATTGGGACAATGTGAAATTTATTCTCACCAATGACCGAAATTAATTTTTTAATAAGGGCATTTGTATTTTTCTCTCTCAAATAGATTGGTGACGGCTTGGATGTTTTATTCGAGGATACATCGGGTTTGTCGTTCTCATCTTGCAAAATTTTAAAGCGGTTTTGACGATTAGTTGAGGCTGCGCTGTTATCCCTAGACATTTTTGGAGCAGATGAAATTTTTGAAGAATTCGGGCTTCGCCCATGCTTTACTACGGTTATATATCTGTCCATTCCGACTTGCACCTTGAGTTTCGAGCCGCTGTTATCTGTAGTGATAACTTTGTTAAGTGATGAACACGAGCCTGAAGGTGGTGATATTACTGGCTTGTATGAAGAAGTACTAGGCAACTGTAATGTTAATGCATCATTACTATTTGGCATTGGACAAAGCCAAGTTTATCGCTGACGAAAAATTGGCTTTGCCGTTAAAAAAAGTTTTTCATCAGATTTATTATTTATATTTTTTTGATTAAGAGTTTCAGAACTCACAGTAAAATAAGCATTTCTGCCGTTAGAACTCACTTCAAATTTTTTTGTATTTGAGGCACTCATACAAAGAATTCCTCAAGGGTTATTCGTTTGTGTTTTTTTTTTGCGGTCTTTTTTTTTTTTGTTATTTATGATTGTTTATTTGTTTCGAGGTACACATATAGAGTATTCCTCAATGTAACTTTGTTTATGTTTTTTTTGTTTGCGGTTATTTTTTTTTGTTTCTGTTATTTCTACTATGTAAAAAAAATATTTGCAAAGCATAAAGCTTATTTATTAAAGTCAGTATGTACCTATTAGAAAGCTGCGTAAACAGTCTTGAAATGTAAAAACGTCATGATTTTTAAATGTATTCACGTCGCATGTATTATACTAAACCAATAATAAATGCTGTCGTACTATAAGCGAAGCACGATGGATGTATTGGTATACGTGTATACCAGTGTTACCAAGTGATGACGTCAAGAAAAAAAGAAAGAAAGAAAGAAAGAAAAAAAATCATACACACATACATACATGACGTTTGTACACGCGCTCATTCGTAGAAAGAATCAAGTATCACAAATTCTTCCGTCACGAAGTGTTTTCTTCTTTACTCTTATACCTACAATACTCAAATAAATTTCTTGCAAACAGTGTTGTTAACGTTTGTTTTATAAGATTTCGCTGTAGCAAAGCATTTGAAAAATCCCTCATGTCTTAAAAGTTCTTATAAGATATCTTGTGCAGGAGACTAGTACCTATTACGAATAATATGTACTACGCATATTTTTTTGTATAATTTTTTGTTTGTATGTAAGTAAAATTCCGCTAATCGACTGTTCGCTATGAAGGTACCAGGAGAACTGTGCGAAACAACATGAGCAGTGCTTTTTTCGCAAGGAATTTTGACAATGTTGCATACTTTCAAGCAATAAAAGCGAGAAATTTATAAAAAAAACGCGAGTTGGGCTACATTTAGTAGATGTCAAATTTTGTACGCGAAATAACCAAGGGTGCTGAAAATTTTTCACAACTTTGAACAGAGTACCAGCCTTTACTCATGATTTTCGTTAGTCCCAATTTACATTTGAGACATTTCTTGCCCGACATTTTTTCAATTATCTTTTGTTCTTGCCCGAAGCTTTTACATATTGGAAATTAATAGACAGACAGAAATTTTGTAGTTTGTTTACTTCTTCTTCGCGTTTGCTAGTTACACACATACACATAGATACCATATGCCTTGAGAATACACATCAAGTATCCATACATGCGTTGAAATGAGAAAAATCATATGAAGCAACAAGAATAAATTGCGAAATGTAGAAAAGAGAAACAAAAAATGTCCGGTACAGAGGGTCGTGTACTACACATTCTGCATCTTCACCCCTTCTCCAACAAACTTCGTTTGTCTGTCTTTCAATTTCCGAAATGTAAAGGGGCACTTAGTAATACATATCATAGTGTCCACACCTGATGAATTTATATCATGATGAATGTCAAATTGATATCATAATGAAAATTCATCACGTATAGACTCAATTTATTAATATTATGGTAGCGTTATGATATAATCATCAGAGCTCACGGCCTGATGAATTGATCTTGATATCAAGTGTCATTTTATGTGTTATTGTGCATTTAACGTTTATTTATTAAACAATTTTCGTTTAAAGAATGAGGCACAATAATTATTTGTGACCAAAAAATTAAACAACACGCAAATTATTTATTTTTGGCAAGTTTTTTTCAAATATTTGTTTGATTCATCATAATATAAAATCAACCACGTCTACCCCTTTGTGTTGATATTAATGAAAAAATGGCAATTGCTCTGCCGGCATCATATTACGAGGTCTGATATAAAATCATTTGGTCTGGACACTATGTATACACTACTTGCAAGTAACTACTGGCATGTGACAACGGGAGGTTAGGGGAACAGCCAACACTATCATTCAAAATTTGTAAATTTTGGAATGTAATTCAAGTTCTATAATGTTTACTCCACTTAATGGAATGTAATTGCAACGGTAGGAAACATCTAAACGATATTATTATGTGGAAAGTAGTGTACAGATATTTGCATTTCGGTTCCACCTCTATAACCATTTTCATTATCAATTTATTTAATTTTTTTTATTTAATTCAATAGTATTGTATTACTTTTCGCATAATAATATCTATCGCATATTTCCTACCTTTGCAGTTACATTCCATTACAGGCGGCTAACTGAGCCTTTACATAGTGTCCACACCTGAAGATTTTATATCACAACTCGTAAAGGCCGTGGTACATTATCATACACAGTCGTACGTTTCATTTTCTGGAAAATCGGATTGAATTCTGTCACACTCCAAAAAAATCGCAACAAAATCTCTTATAGGTTCCACACTATTCCACAAAAAAGATGCAAAAACATTTAAAATAAATTTATTATGTTTAATTATTTACATTTCTAAAGAAATAATAACGCAAAATGTAATTTTCAATAATATCTTTAAATAAATGAAGCAGAGTTTACTGTTTTCTTATCAACTGCCTTACAAAATGCACCTCTGATCTAATAGAAATTATCATTTTATAAAAATTTTCATAAACTTTTGGAAATCGGACAGACATATCAAAAAATCTCTCACACATGTGAGATTTTAATCCACACTATCATACTTTTTGAACGCACGCGATTTTTTGACAGACCGAATGACTCTGTATGATAGTGTATTAGTCTCCTGCATAAGACATCTTATAAGAACTTTCAAGACATGAGGGATTTTTCAAATGCTTTACTACAGCGAAATCTTATAAAACAAACGTTAACAACAATGTTTGCAAGAAATTTGTTTGAGTATTGTAGGTAGAAGGGTAAAGAAGAAAACACTTCGTGACGGAAGAATTTGTGATACCTGCTTCTTTCTACGCATGAGCGCATGTACAAACGTCATGCATGTATGTGTGTATGATTTTTTATTTTTCTGCGCACATGCAAAGGCACACACATGCATTAACATAAGCTGTATGCGGTTAATCACATAATAGCTTACCATCTACATATTACACACTCACTCAAACGTACAATATGAAAAATAAGAAGCATACACTAATCAAAAGTACTTCTTTTGAGTGTTTGTTACAAACAAGCTGTCTTGCGACATCGCTTGTTACAACTGATATACACATACACCAATACATCCATCGTGCTTCGCTTATAGTACGACAGCATTTATTATTGGTTTAGTATAATACATGCGACGTGAATACATTTAAAAATCATGACGTTTTTACATTTCAAGACTGTTTACGCAGCTCTCTATAGTGTATCACAGCCTTATGGGTTTAGACACGGTCAAAATGCTTGCTGAGATTGGTTATAGTATGAGTGAAAAATTGTTAGTATGTGTGACACCAATTATGCTTGATGGAAAATCAAAAAATTTTGATTTTCAGCATGCTTGCTGTCACTTGTTAATGCGTTTATATTGTTACCCCATCAAGAGCGTACAAATTTTCATTATAATTATATTTCCATTATGAACGATTGCCCAAAATATCGGGATTAAAAAACAATAATTTGACTGGTGAAGAAAAAAGAAGTGTTAGAACTTTCTTATTTTTCTTTGTTTTTTTGTAAGCAGTGCTGCCATTATTGTTATTGAATTTCTTTATTTAGACATTTTTATACATTTTTTTCAACCAAACGAACAGCACAAAATCAAAATAAATGCTTGGTGGGGCATCAAGCATTCAAAATGCTTGCATTGACAGCAAGCATTTTGATCGTGTCCAAAGCCCTTTAATATAACTCCGCCAGAGCAACTGTATTTTTCATATATGTAACACAGTGGTGTAGACGTTGACGATTTTATATCATGATGAAATGCTTGCGAAAAATATCTAATTTGCTTGTTGTTTAATTTTTTTAACCCAAAAAAATTGATAAGTAGTCTGTTTTAAGCGAAAATTGTGTAACAAATAAACATCAAACACACAGTTACACATAAAATGACATTTGATATCAAGATGAATTAATCGGGCGATAACATAGTGTCCACGCCTGATGAATTTATATAATGATGAATGTCAAATTGATATCATGATGAAAGTTCATTCTGTATAAACTCAATTCATTGATATTATGCTTGCATTATGATATAATCATCAGAGCTCACGGCCTGAGGAATTGATCTTGATATCAAATGTCATTTTATGTGTTATCCACCGTCTAGACTGGCAATAAATATGTTGACAATTATTGCCACAATTATTAATGATTTTATTGCCAGTCTAGACGGGTGGTTATTGTCAGTGTTGGTATCTCTACGAATAGCAAAAGCACATTAAGCTGTTGCAAAAAGGGTAAAAAGCGCAATAAAATACGAAAAAGAGGGTAAAAATGCACGAAAATATTTTTTAATTTTAATACATCTGGTACACATGTTTTCTGAGACTTAGAGGCCTTTATTTGTCAAAAGCGGAACGCGACTTTCAAAATTTAATTTTACAACAATTCGTAAAAGTAAAAACAGAAATGCGCAAGGAAATAAAAGAAAACTTACAAAATAATTACAGATTCTCTTTGGTAAAAATAACGATTCTATTAATGCTTATTCTGTACTCTAGTACTATTCCCAAAAAAATATTTGGGGGAAAGTTTAGAGTGTAAAAGCTAAAAATATAATTTCAAATTTTTGTTTCAAAATAAACAAAGTCTTTGAGATGTAATAACAGAATTTATTGTCATATTAATTAAAAAATAATCTTAATTAATTTAATAAAAATAAGTATGTAAAAACAAATAATAAAAAAACCAGGAGTCAAATAATCGATATGAAAAAATTTTGGGTTGGCTACTCGTTGTCTAAAAAACTGACTGCTATGGATAACCTCATGCTTTCAATCGAAATCGGCCCTTCAAATTTAACCACTCTTGTGCGTTGAATACAAAATTACGTACTTTTTTTTTGTAGACGTGAACATTTTGATTTACTTTGCACTTACAAATTAATGGTCTAATGAAAATTCCGAAATCGACCCTTAAAATTTAACCACCCAATAGTATTATTAAATATTTGTGTAAGCTTTAACAAATGCTTATTGCATACTACTTTCAATCAATTATTATTCAGATAATTATGTAGTACTTTCCAGTTACTTCCGTTGCTTATTTTGTAAAAAAAAATTATATATTTCAATCCCAATTCTGAAAAATTTTCTACATTGTTTTTAACATAGTTTCCGTTATTGTCATTAAATACAATTTAAGAAGCCTGAGTTAAAAGATGCTGCTATTAGCGATTAAAAGCATTTTAGTTTTGTAAATTAAATATAGTATATTTTTATTTGACAAAAAAGCACCAAAAGCACTGTAGGAAATTGTTAAAAGCACTGTAAGTACCCGCTTTTTAAAAAAGGGTATTAGCCAAAATTTCGCGTTTGTGAAGAGGCAAAAAGCACGAAAAAATACCCGAAAGGCACCAAAATACCATCACTGGTTATTGTGCCCTTAACGTTTATATAATATATATAAAGATAGAATTAGTAAAATCGTATCGTGATGTTGCGTGTCAGCTGACAAAAACCGTACCATATACAATGCATGTTACTAGTTATAAAATATGTGGTGGTAGCACTGCTGACGTATGAATCTGCAGAAAACAGATTTTTCTGTAGCGAATGTCAAAAACGCCGCATTTAATGCCAGACAAAAAAAGTGCTGTGCAAACTGTTACATTTTCTATAACTTGTGCACAAAGTTGAACGGTACGGCAAGCTGTAAAGTAGAATGATACGATTTTACTAATTCTATCTTAAGAATTAAACTACACGCAAATTACTTATTTTTGGCAAGTATTTTTCAAATATATCTTTGATTCATCATGACATAAAATCATCAACGTCTGCCACCTTTTGCTGATATTAATGAAAAAATATATTTTATATAAAAATTAAACAACACGCAAATTAGTTATTTTTGGCAAGTATTTTTCAAATATGTATATCTTTGATTCATCATGACATAAAATCATCAACGTCTGCCACCTTGTGCTGATATTAATAAAAAAAATGGCAGTTGCTCTGCTGGCGTCATATTACGAGGCATGATATAAAATCGTCAGGTGTGGACACCATGTAAGCTCTAATGATTATATCATAACGCTGCCATAATATAAATAAATCATCATAATATCAACTTGACAAAAATCATATTTATTCGTCACTATTATGTTACGGTTGGGTAATTTTGCCTTCAAAACTGCTGCGTTATTTCCTGACGGCGATTATCTGAAGTGGCGTCGTAGTTTTCACGTAAACTGGATTTTCTCAATTAATGGGCAGAGTAGCAAGCCGTAACGGCGCGGCTAGCCGCTCAGCCGATTTTTTTCCACAAGCCGAGCCGCCGCCGAACCACTCGGCTCATGGTACAATTATACTAGGTACATGCACGACTACAACAAAATTACAACACCAAAAAACACATTCATTTTGTTGGTATAAACAAACGAATTATTGTCAGAATCAGATGCCTTTTGTTTTTAAAAATAACAATTACAGGGTAACTAAAGTAAAACTGCAGACGCGGCATTCCTGCATGATTATAGTTATTCGTGTTGCCAATCTTTGTGTAGTTAGACAGTGTGTAATTTCTACTCATATGTGTAGGCCATGTAATTAAATTCTTGTATAATCTGTGTGTAATTCTGCTTTGGGTTCTATTTTTTTTGTTTTACTTTTAACCTACACAAAAGATGTGTAGTGTAATTTTCTTCGATGTGTAATTGGAGACACAGCGATGTGTAAATTCATTGGCAACACTGTAATCATTTTATTCACACACATACACTAACATTTTCGCAGCTTGTAAACAAAGTTTGACAACTATTTGCATTGTATACATTAACAGGCTGGGCTTGTATGCATGTACCTGTTATAATTGTATCATGACTCGGCTTATTGGCGGCTTAGTTCTCAGCTGATATATTGCCCTCTTTTTTTATACTTTTTGAATTATGTTTAATATTGTGTCTACTCAACTTGCTTATAGTTTTTATTTATATTTCGTATTGAATACAGGGAAGGAAAATTATTTCTTGGATTTTGTACCAACTATGAAAATAAAATGTACATATTAGACCTTGACGGTACCAATTTTTAATATTTATTAATAAAAACAGAAATGTAAAGGAATTAGTATAAAAATTCAGAAGTTTACAATAAAAAACAGAAACTTAACTCAAATGTGTATAAAAATTCAGTATACAATAAAAAATAACAAAAAATATTAAATATTACATTCATAAAGGTACATTCGTTGATTCGACTATTATATTAGAGCTTAAAATAAAACAAACACAAGAAAATTAAAGAGAATATAGGCAAAATGAATGTTACCATATATTGAAACATTGACATTTTGAAATTGTATCAAGTAACTCGCGGTAGTACCACGGTACCAACAAGGTCATAAATGTACCATAAAAAGTACAATTGTACCATGATCACAAAACATACAGAAGTGTCACGAGACGGAAGATACGGGTATTTTTCAGTTTGTCTCGTTTTCCCTCAAATTTTGTCGTCGGTTTTGTTTTGCTACGACTTTCTAGTGCAATACATTTTTATTAGCTGAGTTAATTGGTAAGTAGTAATACACTAGAGTATCTAATACACTATGCTTTTCTCTTTCTTCCATGAATTTTAACAAAAATCTGATTGGAGCTTTTTTTACCTGTCACTTTCTTCACTTCTGTGTATTCTGTGCCATGATTTCCATCCTTGATTGAATGTAATAGCGAGCGTCCCTGAAAAATAATTGATTTTGCTTCCACATAGAGAGAGAATGTGTATATGAACGGTAAGTCCGGGTTCACACACTTCAACTTTTGTTGATCAACTCGTAATTCAGTTGTTAGAGAGACGGATGAGGAAGTACAAATATATACTTTTTTTCTTACAGCTGAATTACGAGTTGACCAACAAAAGTTTAAGTGTGTGAACCGGGACTAACGTAGCTGCTACAACACTTAAGTTCTCTATTGCTGTCCCTTCTCAAATCCATGCACGTTCACATAGACTTTTTTGTTCAAGCAGTCAGGCGACTTTTTATAATTATTTGATCCAAGCTTTTTATTCATTCATCCATAGCAGTGTTGCAATAAAGTAATTAATTTTTAATTCAATCGGAAAGCTTATATGCAATTTATGTATAGTCTAGTTTCTATGGTTTAACAAATTATTTACGAAGTTATTTTTATTGGCATTTAGGACATCAATTACTGAAATATTCAAACTATTGCAAAATAAATAATATTACATCGTGATGATTCAATAATTCACGTACTTTTCTAGAAACGGACTGGGTTCAACAATTTTTTTATATGTTTAAACTAATCGGTGTTAAGCCGTTCAGCCGCCGAAATTATTTGTCTCTCAGCCGCCGCCGAAAATTTTTTGCTCGGCCTGCTACTCTGTTGATGGACATATTGTGGAGTTTTGTAAATAGATAAATAATAAAATAGCAAACATTTCTTTAAAGGGCATAAAAAATACAGCTTGCAAATAAAAAAGTAATTGTTAGTGCTAAATAATGTGTTACAAAACTGGCGGTTAGGAAAGTACATATCTACATTTATACTTATATGTGTAAGCAATTTGATGAAAAAAGAAACATGGTTTTTTTGCAAACTCAATTTTACGATTTTTTAGAAATGGAAAAAAATTTTTAATTAATTTTTGTGCTTAAATCATTTGTTGTAACAATAAAATACACATATATGTACATATTGACGTAAGTTTGTATGCACATACTCCAGAAAATTAAAAACTGTTTGGGGAATTTGTTTTAATAATATACATATGGACATGTATATGTGTTTTTGTTAAACATACATGCATGCAAATGTTTGTATGTATATACATACATCAATATCGTTGGTCGCAAGTAGAAAGACAAGGCCCTAAAACAAATATTGAAATGAAAAATAAGGAAAAATAATTGGCGGCGAGGCTTAGTTTCCGAGTTATGTGCCTCTGAACTTCTAGCACAATATTGTGAATATACGGTGTTTTCTAACGAATATGACCAATATTGGTATTTTGAGAATAATTTTCATGAAATGCAGGCATACTACTTACTATCTTGTGTATCATAGAAAACTAATTTTTCTGTAAGATACATATTATATATAACATATATACCATCATGGAGAAAATCTTTAAGCCCGGCCAAAGGCCAGCAGTGCAGAAAAACGTTATTAGGCAGGAAAAATTTGCAATGCATAAAATCTATTAGACTGCGCCGTGTCGGGAAATAACACGGTGGAGAAAATTCTTATGCCCTCATTTTGTACGACAATTGTGTTGTCTTGTCAATAGACTGAAAACAAGTCGCAGTCGTTGAAAAATACACCATACAATCACAGCTTTGTACTACAACTTTGGAGGTGCATAACTCGGAAACTATGCCTCGCTGTTAATATTTTTATAAAGGGTGTTTTTTATTGAGGTATAGAACTTTAAGTTGGCATCACTTTTTTAACTGGCGGCCATTTTGTCAGTTGTCAAGTGATTAATATTTAGTTTGGTTTGCCATTTCATCATGAACAGGTTGACAAAAAAACAATGCTTGCAAATCGTGCAAATTTATTTCGAAAATAATGGTTCAGTTCGCGAAGTTTACCGCAAGCTCCGTCCATTTTATGGTCGACATAATCGTCCATCAGAGCAATTAATTCGGTTAACCATGGATCGTTTTCGCACTACGTTTACTCTATGTGGTAATACGCATCCGCAGAGACGTCGAACAGTGCGCACCGAAGAAACAATTGCCGCTATAGAGCAAAGTGTTGAAGAGGACCCGAATGAATCGATTCGCCACCGTGCACAGCAATTGGAGCCGACTAACCGACTATTTTGTTCCCGAATTGGATGGCATGAATGTGGATGAGTTGTGGTTCCAACCAGACGGCGCTACATGCCACACAGCGCACGTCACAATCGATTTATTGAAGTAAACATTCGATGAGCGCATAATTTCGCGGAATGGACCTGTCAATTGGCCACCAAGATCGTGTGATTTGACACCATTGGATTATTTTCTTTGGGGATATGTGAAGTCGCTCGTCTACGCCAACAAACCAGAAACGTTAGGGGACTTGGAAGCCAACATTCGTGGCGTTATTGCCAACATATGGCCCCATATGCTCGAAAAAGTGGTTGAAAATTGGACCTGTAGAATTGGCTTTATTCGAGCCAGCCGCGGCGGCCACATGCCCGAAATCATATTTAAACATTAATGGCATAAGATTATCCTTCCAATAAAGCCAAATTGATGGACATTAAAACGATTTTCTTGTGTTTTATTTCAATTCGAAGTTCTATACCTCTGAAAAAAACACCCTATATGAGTTTTTCTTTCTTATTTTTCAAATTTCTAATGGATAGGATACTTTTTTAATATTGTAAGACGTGCCCCTAAACTTGATTTGTTCCCACTATTTCTCATTTCATTTCCTTTTATTATTATTAAATTCAATAATACATGTTGCCTCAAGGCCAATAAAAATATGTTACAAAAGTATAAAAGTAGCGGTTATGTATTAATGAAGAAATAAAATATAAACAGTAAAATATATGCAATCGTAAAACATTGATATACAATCGTAAAACATTTCAACGGCTCCAATTAAACAGTATAGTATAGGTATAACATAAATCCAATCAATCAGTGGTAAAGTAAATTAATGAAAGTATTGAGAAAGTTTTCTCTTAAAAGATGCCAAATCTAGGGTATGTAAAACCTGGCCAAACATTCCGCTTTTCATGGGTCGCCCCGCCTCGAATTTCTATACCGGTTTTTCAGTTTTGACATTTTCAAATTCATTATCGGGTATGTTCTGCATTCCACGTGAAATTAAAAGAAGTGGAACTGCCATAGCATTGTTATAATTACATATTTCCAACAACAATTTTATGGCAATTCCACTCGTTTTAATTTCACGTGTAATGCAGAACATGCCAGTATATATATCTTTTATTAAAATGTAACTGATGAAAATTGATTTCAAGTATTTTTTTAAATGTGTCTGCTTCGCTATATCCCATAACTTTTTTGGGATGAAAAGAAAACTTTTTATATGTATTAGAAGAGCCAAGGTTGCGGTTCAATCTTCAATATTTTGTAAAATTCAATTCTCATTATTAACATAAGTTGTCATGCAGAGTTTTAAAATTCTCACTGCATTAGTGACACGCTCATTTGTCCAATCCTGATTATTTTCTATCATCGGTAGAATTAGCGGAATTTCAAGTTTGTATTTGCAGCACATACCAAGATATTAAAAAAATCAATATTTAATTTACTTAGGAGGTGACACACTTTGCTGCTTATTGACATACATTTCTCGTTATTGGTGATACTGCGTAAGAAAAAAATTTAAATTTTGTTGCTGTTCTAGCTTCCAAGATATCTTGAAATAAATGTTGCTTTTATGTGGGAAGCGCCATGCGAACTTAAGTTATTAAAAAATTAGGCTTAAATAGGATATAGGCCCTCCTCGCAGAAATGAATAAAAACTATCCTATCCGATAGCAAATTAAAAAATGAGAAGAAAAATTTAAATTAAAAAATTGGCGGCGAGCCTTAGTTTCTGAGTTATGGATCTTTAAAGTTTTCATATAAAGCTGCGATTGAGCATTGCATTTCTGAATGCAACGGGCCAATCTTGGTATCAATTAACAGATATGCAGAGAATATTTAGTAAATATCGGCGTGTTGGGAAAAATCATGTTTGAGAAAATCCTTAAGTCCGGCTATACAAAAACCTTAGTACGTAGCGCCGTGTTGGCAAAAATGATGATGGAGAAACTCCTTAAGCCCAGCCAAAGGCCGGCTATACAAAAAATGTAAGTACGCAGTGCCGTGTTGGGAAAAGCATGGGTTCATGAATTTTTCAAAAATTTCAATAAATCTTAAAAGATCTTAAAAATACATCAAATAACTCGGAAACGAAGGCTCGCCGCCCATATTTTATTAAATTTTTTCTTATTTTTAAATTTTTTTTATCGGATATGATAGTATTTATTTATTTCTGCGAGGACGACCTAAACCCTATTTGTTCCAAAAATTAATAGCCTATTGTTCCTTCCAGATCATCAGTAGTACGCTGTGAACAAATCAGCACTAATCTTTCAATTCTGAAATTGTTTCCAATTCCAACAATGCTCTTTATAAACATTTGTTAGTTTTCTAGATATTTCAAAGTAAATATTTGCTAGGATTTGTATCAGTTTCAAGTAGGGTTTGCACAGCGATTATAATCGTAATCGTAATCGCAATTAATCGCACCTTTTAATCGTAATCGAACCCATTAATCGCTCGATTACCATTAAACATTTTTCCCTTTTTTATGCAAAGAATTTATACTAAATTTGCATAGAGAGCAAATTCAACTCATGAAAATTTTAAATTAAAATTTTTAATACAAAATATATACATTTGGAATAAAAATGTCTATATCAGGCATGTTCTGAAAATCACATTTTTCAAATCACTAGTGATTTTAAAAGTAATAATGGTCATGCAGATATTTGTTCGCTCTATTTTTAAATCTTTTCTATGGCATGGAGTATCAAATATCATTTCAATTTTTTTCAATTTCAATTTTCAATTTATTTATTCAATGGATGTAATACATATTATAGCATTGCACAGATACATCTGTTTGCACTAGTTTTTGCGTGTTTTTGGTTCTTGTATGAACAAATATGTTATTTAGCGTTTTCTGTTACTAGTTGTAAATGTTGATTTTTAAAGCAATTATTGTATGGTTGGGCAATGAGCAAACGTAAACAACACATTTATTTTTTTTTTTTGTTTCTTTAAAACAAATAAGATACATAAAACTGCTTTTAAGTGCCTTATGTTGTGTTGAGAAAAAAATACATGGCTGATGATGAATGAATAAAATTAAAATTTCACATACATATGTAAGTAGATGATACATGTACATGAAACACATGCGCTACAAATACAAATAACATAACGAACGTCGGCACATACATCTGTCCATCATGTACTTGTTTCAACAATGGTTTTTTTCATATAATTGTATAACAATATGTATTTTTAAGCAAAAAACAGATCAAACAGTTGCTCAGCAGCAATACAATAAGCAATTGTTATTTGTTTTTAATTGTATTGTAATTTGGAAAAGCACGCACACTCAATAACTCATACTAGTTCTGTAGTTCTTAGTACATACCATGGTATATTTGTTTTGGCTATACAAACGAGTATACAAATGCAACCCTTTAATACATATAGCCTCAAAGCCAATAAAAAAATATATTACAAGTATAAAATAAAATACTATGAGTATAATTAATTAACAATCAATAAAGAAATAACAAATAATACAATATTCCTAAAGAACCTAACATTCAACAACTCCCACAAAACTAAGAAAGATAGAATTAGTAAAACTTATTGAAGACCCAAAAATTAGCTGCTCAATTAGACATGTATATTCATAAAAAAATCAAGTAGTCTCCTTTTGAAAGTAGTCAGAGGCAAAGCAAAAGTACGCAAATCACGTGGCAATATGTTCCACAAACGAATAACTCGCACAACCAGTGAGTGCTCGTGAACAATGCGATTGATTAAAATTTGTTAATTTCTAAGCGATCTGGTGAAAGAAATCATCTGAACAATATGTAACGGACTTTGTGACGATAATTTTATAAAGATAAATGAGCAAGCGAAACTTCAAATAATCATCAAAAGTAAGATTTAAAAAAGTTTGCAGATGGTTAGAAACATGAGCCCTTAATCTGAGACCATAAACAAATCTAATGAGTTTGTTCACAATGAATTTGATTTTCTTTCTGTTTCCCATGTTGCAGCCTGAGTAAACTTCAATGCAATAATTAACACGTGACATTAACAGTGCATGCGCCACAGACTTCCTAACATGCAACGGCAAATATAAGTTCAAGTGATACAATCTGCGCAAAGTCAGGTAGACCTTGGAACAAATATTATCAATATGGGGCTCGAAACTCAATCGGTCATCAATAATCACTCCCAGACACTTCAAACTACTGACAATCTCAACCAAAGAGCTACCCATTTTCAACTGTACATCAACAAAATTATTTCTATTGGACCTAAAAACAAGAGCTTTTCTTTTGTCCGGATTTACTTTAAGGTAGTTCATTTCCATCCAATTAAACAACTTAGCCAAATCATAATTTATTGTAGCTTGACATCACAAAATTGGTGGTCCCCAGACCAAAACAACTGTATATCATCAGCAAAAGCAAATGGTTTACAAAATCCTAGGTGACAAAAAAGGTCATTAATAAACAAAGCGAACTATACAGGTCCAATAACCGAACCATGTGGGACGCCAAATTTAACTCCCAAGACATCCGCGGCCAAGCCATTGTAGGAAACAAATTGCTTTCGTTCGCACAAGTAGGACCAGATTAGACGACAAGCAGACAATGAAAATCCATACTATCGATTAAGTTTGTTAACCAACAAAGAATGATTAACTTGATCGAATGCTTTAGTTAAATCAATGGACACTAATACGCCTTCTTTACCCATATTATGATTTTTCCTAATGATTTCCGTGAGTTCTGTCAAAAGAAGGCCCGTATTGCGGCCTCGACGAAAACCAAACTGACACTCATTAATTAGACCTCTGTCATAGATCCATTTCGAAATTTGATCCTTCAGCACGTTTTCAACAACTTTGGATAGAGTCGGTAAAATACTAATTGGCCTCATGTTATTGATGGAAAAAAGACTGCCACTTTTAGGAATAGGTATAATCCGTGAAGTCTTCCAATTACTAGGAAATGTAAAAAAGGTTAGAATATTGTTAATAAAATGTAATAGGTGTCTACTAATGTAGGGAAAGGCAATTTTTATTAATTTGTTGGGAATACCATCGACTCCAACCGCTGTAGAACCAACGGAAAACAAGGCTATGTATAAGTCAGCTATCGTGATGTTAGAAAAAGAAAAATTAGTAGTTAAGTTACTAAAGTTAGAGAAATCAGGTTCAACACAGTTCGCATCAGATTGACTACACACAAAGTGTTCATTTATTTCATTGATATTAAAGTCTACATCGACCAACCGTTCATCAGAAACACCAGCATTGCGTAAGCTATACCACATACCTTACGTATCTGTTGTATTAAATATGCGACGACTGTAATTTCTTTTGTACAATCTTATTTTTGATTTAGTTAGATTACGGAGTTTTTTAAATATTACCCAGTTTCTATCACACCTATCAGAGTAGAAGGCTTTTAGGGCTAAATTAGTTAAGGATCTGAAATAGTTAATCTCATTAGAAAATCTAGGCTTACTATGGGTAACACGGCGCGATAATTGCTTGACAGGAATATAACTCAATAGCTAATCAAATAGGGTGCAAAAAAAAGAAAGTTGCTCATCGGAATCATTTGTAGCGTAAAGTGGTGTAAAATTCATTGAAAGTAAGTATCTCTCAATACCCATAAAATCTGCTCTACTAAAATCCCTGAAAAACTTATGGCTATGCGAACGGGTCACTGGAATTTGAAATGCTGCACACATTAAGGAATGACGAGAAATGAAGGGCATCTGAAATTGAGCAGTGGAGTGGACTTTAATACTATGGCTGGTAACAAAAAAAAATCAATTAGGGAGGTAGATTGACGAAACGAGTCAAAGTGAGTGGGTAAAGAATTATGCCAGCACAATAAACCATTGCGTTTGCAAAGTAGACGAAGATAAACAGATTTAGTAGGATTGAATAGGTCATTATTAAAGTCGCCCACTACAATTATGTTACTATAACGTACAAATATATCACTAAATACATCCTCAAATAAACATAAATTACCTCTAGGCAGGTATGAGACACCGATAATCAAAGAACTGTTACCACAATCAATTTCAATAAAGAGACCCTCACAAGAAAAATATTCACTACTCCTATAGATTCACTTATATTTGATTCCCTCAGCAATATAAATAGCTACACCACCGCCTTTGCACCCAGTCGGTCGGTCACTCCTACATAACTTATATCCCGGAATCTTGACTGCTTGGTCATAAATCGTAGGATCCAGCCAGGTTTCAGATACACATATAGAATCTAATGAGGCGTTTTTAACTAGGGATATGAGTTCATCTATTTTATGAGATCTAGCGGAAGGACAAATGCTTTGTGCGTTCTTATGAGCAAGGTACGCTTAATACCAATATCGCTAATTATTGGGCCCAAGTTAAAATTAGGTATCATAGTAGAGTTTAAAAAAAATAATGTACTGGAGTCGTGGAGATGTTAGAATAAAAGTGGAATTAAAGCTATCAAAAAAAAAAAAAAAAAAAAAAAAAAAAATCATAAAATATATGAATAAAAAAGAGAAAAAAATATATATAATATTATCAATTAACAATTCAATATAAAGATAACAATAATGCATAGGTGCAGTGTGCAAAATATAATGAAATTAAGATTTACTAATGAAAATTAATTCAAACAATGTTGGTAAAAAATTAAAGGCAGTATAAAACAGTTACCACAGCAAGGAATAAAATCATCAGCTAAGTAGAAGATCCTTGCATCACAGAGCACTGGGCTATATCAAGCACTTTTTCAGAACCATTTGGAAGTTTAACTTTAGCTAGGGGAACATCTTTGTTTAAAATGCGAAACCAGGATATTTTGTGTGCTTTGCATAAAGAACGGCATATCATTTGTAATTGATTCCCAGCAGGCGTGAGATTATCATTAAGATAAACACGAGCAACTACATCGGTGTCAATGACATTGTTTAACTTCAGCTTGGGATCTTTGAAGTATGCTCTCATGAGATGGTCTCTCAAGTGCACATTGTTGAATTTGACCAAAACCAATTTCCCTTTCTGGATATACAGGCAATGATTGATGTCACAAGCCTCCGCGGCAACCTTGTAGAAGGAACATATAGTTAGAACACGAACAGTCAAATCTTTAATTCCAGAAGGCATCCCAGATATAATAACATCTGCACGATTTAGTCTTCTATGTAGCTTGTTGTCCTCAAGTTCGAGAGCAGAAAACTTAGTCATGGCATTTGCCTCCACATTATTTACCTTTTCAATGCAAAAATCGAATTTGCTTTGAAATTCTTTAAGTGAAGTGGATAGATCAGAACGGATGTCAGCAATGGAACATTCAATCAAGGTTTTCAATGACTGTTGCTCCGAATGCAACTCAGTTGCAAAAGTCGAGAAATTAACCAAAAACTTCTTGTCAATTTCCTCAATATATTTTTTTAAAACCAAACTGTCGACTTTAGGTGCTGCTAGACAGGGTTTGCACTTGAAGCCTATGCTATCATACATACCCATATGATTATATAACTCTTTCGAGATGTTGACACAAGGAGCGTGGTACCACACTTGGCATAATTCACAATCAACAGCTTGATCAGCCTCAGCAACCTTTTTATTGGAAGAGCCACACTTTACTGCAGGCGACATATTGCAACTAAACACTATGCGCTAGTTTTTTTTACTAGTTAGTTAAACCTAGTTTAACATACGTTTGAGTTAACCAAGAAACAAAGTTAAACGGGTTTTAACCGCCAATTCTGTTTTTCAGTGATGGATTAAATATGTCAATTTAGCTAGAAATGCCATACTTTGCTTTCAATATAGATATGGCATTCTTGAAAATATTTTATATAAATAGGGCAACACTTAAAAAGCGATATGACAATTCTTTAAATTTATATTAAAAAACTTCTAAGTTTTTTGAAATTTTTAAGAATTTAAAAATAAGTAATATGGACTTAAAAATAGTGACGCTCCAAAAATAAACTACAAAAGAACATACAATTTTAAATCCAACGAAATATTTGAAAGAATTCCAATTCATTACATACATAAAAATCATTTTGGCGTGTTCGTATCTCCTTTATATTTCTCACAATTGTCCTATCCAAGTTATTATAGGTTTAATAATCGCTAAAATCTTCGTCGTCATAAGAAGCATCCATTTTATTTATTTATTAAACTTTTCAGTAAAACTGTTTTTTTTTTCTTTCAATTGCGTAGTAATTTATGTTATACATGTCTACATATGTATGTATGTATATTTATCATTTGATAGTTTTAACTTGAGTTTAACTGCGCAATGTTG
Source organism: Tachina grossa (assembly GCA_949987645.1). Classification (NCBI taxonomy): domain Eukaryota; kingdom Metazoa; phylum Arthropoda; class Insecta; order Diptera; family Tachinidae; genus Tachina; species Tachina grossa. Next base: position 3,380,718 of record OX465279.1, on the reverse strand, counting down.
CCCGGTTAAACCTAGATTTTTAACTAGATAATCTTTATCTGAAAAACAAAGTTTTAAGTTTAAACTACCGTTAACTGACAAGTGAAAAACTAGCTCTATAAGTTGTCCGGATATACAGGGAGCTCAAATATTGAGGTAATAGAAGTTGCACTTGCCAGTAAGAATACACCACGTAGGTTAGGTTAGGTTAGGTTTATCTGGTTGGTCCAAGACCTCGCATAGACCGGCATTGATCCTTAGCGATACCAGCAAATGAAATGAGAACCTGTATCGAATGACTCCCACACAGATTTAACAAATTTTAGCAACCTACACATTTCTACTCTCGATACAATCTCAAGACTACGAAAAGTGTAAGCACCAAGATAGTTATATCTAGTACGGCTTAAAGCCGGGTAGTGACACAGTAGATGTTCCATTGTTTCCATTTCTCCGGGTTCCTTACATTTCCTGCAGGTACCGTCGGTTATTCGTCCTATTTTGACAGCATACGAAGCCGTCCAGCAGTGCCCAGTTAATACTCCCACTAGAAGCTTACAGTTGCTTCTAGTTAATGATAAAAGGAACTTAGTCAATTTGGGATCATAGGAGCTCCACATGATTTTAAAAGTTTTGCAAGTTTTCGTCGCGCGCCAACATTTCTCCGCTTCTTCCCTCATATTAGAATGTAAGATCTCTTTAAGGTATTGAATTGGTTTTCGGATATTTACCGTTACCTCAGCCGGTAATAGAATTCCCCTTTTGGCCAGTGTATCGGCCATTTCATTTCCCTCAATCCCCATGTGTCCCCGGATCCAGAATATATGTACTTGTCTACCAGTACATAACATATCCAGGGCCTTTCTACACAGGAGCACAACCGAGGAGTAATTGCAGTCAGCTGAAATTGCTTTAATAGCTGCTTGACTGTCTATATACAGATTTACACGCGCATCCATAGTTAGAGAGGTGAAGGCTAACTCTGCTGCCATTTTGACAGCATAGATTTTCGCCAGGAAGATGCTACAATGATCAGGAAGTTTATAAGATTCCTCTATACCGAGCTCCTGACAGTAAACCGCAGCTCCTACCCCTCTATCCATCTTTGAACCATCAGTGAAAAAGTTAAAACCAGAACCACTATGATTAAGACTTTCCAAATAGCCTTCTTCACTTATAGTGATCTGTGGTTTGGTAAAAAAATTCGTCACTGGAATGATGTAGTCAGAGCTACACTCCATGTTTTCTAGTAATTTGCTGTGACCAAATGATCTGTACGACATCTGACATGTTGTCCTTAGTCGGATAGCTGATTTGCATGCCACGTTCACTGCAATTAGCTTTATTGGTTTAAGGTCCAATATAACGTCTAAGGCTGCAGTAGGTGTACTCTTTAAAGCTCCAGTGATGCAGAGCTCTGCTAGCCTCTGGATACTTTCCAGCTTTTTCAGGTATGATTTTGTCTCAGTCGCCCTCCACCATACAAGTATTCCGTAGAGTAAAATTGGTCTAGCCACCGCTGTGTATGTCCAATACGTAAGAGTAGGTGGAAGGCCCCATGTCTTGCCCAGCATTTTTTTACATGCATATAGAGCAATGGTGGCCTTTTTAACTCTATCTTCTATATTGTACCTCCACGTCAGCTTACTATCCAAAATAACCCCCAGGTACTTTGTATGTGTTTTGGGCGAGAGCGATATACCGTCTAATTTTGGTGTTCTCCATTCCTTTACTTTCCTATTAGTAAAAAGCACAAGGTCAGTTTTTCCTGGGTTTAAGTTCAAACCTACCCTTGTTGCCCATCTATGAATATCCCTCAACGAGGATTCCATTAGGGAGCTAATTGTATCGAGGAACTTACCAGTTATAATGATAGCTATGTCGTCCCCATATGCTGTAATCTTAGCTGCTTTACCCTCGAATTCCATGAGAATTTCATTTACAACCAGCGTCCAAAGAAGTGGCGATAGAACACCACCTTGGGGAATTCCTCTCTTAGCTTCTTTGTTTACCTTGGCATTGCCTAATTCCGCAGATACTATTCTACATTTCAATAGGTTGCCTATCCAGTTTTAGACTTGCAAGTTAGCCCCGGAACGATTAAAACTTTCCATAATTGCGTCCGTAGAGACATTATTGAAAGCGCCTTCGATGTCCAAAAAGACACCTATAGCAAAGTCCTTATAGTGTAACGATTTTTCGATTTGTTCAACAACATTATGAAGTGCTGTTTCAACCGATTTGCCCTTTGTGTATGCATGTTGGTTGGAAGACAGGATATTTGGATATACAAATTCTTTGATGTGTATATCCAGAATTCTCTCTAACGTTTTCAGTAGAAAGGACGTCAAACTGATAGGCCTAAAGTCTTTTGGATACATATGGTTGCTCCTACCTGCCTTTGGTATGAATACAACCTTGACAATCCTCCATGATTTTGGCACATAATTCAGTCTGAGACATCCTCTAAATATTCCTACTAGCCAGGGAATTATCCTCTGTTTACCATACTGTAGTAAAGCCGGAAAAATACCATCTGGTCCTGGTGATTTATATGGTTTAAAGGAATCGATTGCCCATTCCACCTTACTAAGGGAAATGACGTCACAATTCTCAGTATTCAATTCATTTGTCATTTCTGAGCGAGGGGAGATCTCCGTGCAACCTGGGAAACGTGTGTCCAGGAGAACTTCCAGCGTTTCTCGGCTGCAGTTAGTCCAATCGCCGTTAATTTTACATATTGTGCTAGGCACTTATGGATTGCTTGCAAGCAGCTTCCTCATTCTGGCCGTGTCCGTAGTTTTTTCTATATTGCCACAAAATTTCTTCCATGAATTTTTCTTGGCCTTTCTCACCTCTTTTTTAAAAGATCTCAGTGCTTTTTTATAGTCCCTCCAGCATTCAAATTGGTCTATGTATCTAGCCAATCTGAAGAACTCATGCAGGTCACGTCTTTGTGCGTCTAGATCACTACTCCACCATGGTGGTCTAGACATACGTTTTACGCGCGAGAGGGGACATGCTGATTCATACGATTTTGTTATGGCTTTCGTTAAGCAATTAACAGACTTTTCAATATCAGCCTCACTCTTAATCGATTTGGCATTATAAAGATTATTTTCAATGTTCTTTCTGTAATAATCCCACCTAGTATTGCGTGGGTTCCTATATAATTTCCTAAGCTTTGAAACTTCAGATAAAATTCTAAAAGCTATGTAGCAATGGTCAGAGAAGGACGGCTGTCTAAGCACCATCCAATCCTTAACTACAATATCTTCATTGTTAACAAGTGTTAAGTCCAATACATTCGATGATGTAGGACCTATATAAGTAGGTTCCTTCCCTCTATTCACAATCACAAGGTCAGTTTGCAGTATGAATTGAATAAGTGACTCACCTCTTTCATTGATGTCCTTACTTCCCCATACAGTATGATGTGCGTTAGCGTCTGTGCCTATCACCAGTTTTTGTTTCTTCTCGCAGGCTTCTTTAACGAGCCTTTGGAGCTCCGGTGGAGGTGCCTCAATTATGTGTGGCATGTAGCATGATGCAAGGAGTATTGGCTCATCCTTGTCACCATCTACCGCTACAACAACTAAATCGTCAGTGCTGTAATTATACAAAATATATGAATTAAAGTTCTTCTTAATTAGGATAGCTGATCGTATCCTGCTTACCGTCTTTGAGAAGTATGTATGGTAATTACGTAACTTTAGCCCAGAAACCCTGTTTCCCGATGAGATCCACGGCTCCTGGACTAACGCCACGTCATAGTTGCTCTCCTCTAAGGTAAGGAGAAGCTCAGTAGACGCTAATTTACAATGTTGGAGGTTCACTTGAAGGATCTTTAACTCCATCATCAAAAATGATGGAAATAATATGCAGCGAACGTATGATGCAGTTGTTTTTATATCACCGGTAAATAAATTAGCAATGTATACATAAAAGTATATACATGTACATATGTACTTGTGTATTAATGTTCTGGCAGCAAAAAAGAAGACACAGGTTTGTATGTGGATGTGCACAAGATGAGAAAAACTAACGGCCTGGCCCACGATGTCGACAAGAAACTATCGATCGCTTACTTATATTGAAAACAAAAACAAATTTTCTTATTTTGTTTTTGTTTTCAATATAAGTAAGCGGTCGATAGTTTCTTGTCGACATCGTGGGCCAGGCCGTAAAATATCTTTAGTTACACATAGAATCCTTGGCTACTTTTATAAAATAAAATTTTAGAACGCAATGCGCTATTGTTCAACGCAATTTAAACATTATTAGAATTAATTTTAATGAAAACAAGAAATATTTTGCTAACACTGCCGCTAAAACACTTACTCGCTCATAGTGCTGCCAGATTATTTCTGAAAGAAATTTATCGTATATGATTTTAAAAACATCTACAGGACCATTATTATTTTTAAAATCACTAGAGATTTGAAAAATGTGATCTTCAGAACATGCCTGTATGTTTGCATTTCATTGGCGCTTTAACAAATCATCAGTAGACTTCAACAATACTTTCAAAAATCTATTTGAAAGAATAACCAAGTAGGCTCAGAAACCTTCCTACATCTTAATACAATAAAAGTATTATAAGACAAAACGATAATTAAAATCCAAGTTAAGCACTTATTAAATTTATTATTTTATTTTATTGCATTCTCGCAATTTTATTTCAAGAATGTCGTAATATCTCAAAAATTACGATTCATACAAATATTTTTCATTCGAATGGCAGACAGGTGCAGTTTGTTTTATCTTGGGATCTCGCGTTATTACAAAAAACATAGAAATAATAATTATAAATAAATAATAATAATAATAATTAAATAATAATTACTAAAAAAGGATATACAGCGGTCAAAAAAAGTATTCGACATATATCAACATTTTTTTTTGTTTTCATCTAGAAAAAACTATTTACTGTCTAATTTCACAAAAAGAGCTTGGAAAGCGTTTTATTGAGGAACTTCTAATTGTATTTAATAAAAAAATTAGATTATTTAAGTAACTAATACAAAAATTTCATCAAATAAAAAATAAGTTAAGAAATTGAAACAAAAAAAGTATTCGACATTGGTAATGTTCTTATAATACAAACTATGTACACTTGTCTTGGAAGCGAATTGCTTTTCCTTGGCAACGTGTGACTTCTTTTAAACGATCTGGTATAGATTAGTCCAGGATTAGTGTATATCCTAGACTGATTTTTCATTACTCGTCCAAAAGGATTTTTTTCATTTTATTTTTGCTTGTAAAGTCACTTTTTCTTATTATTATTTTTTAAATGACCACAGAGGTATTCAATAGGATCAAGATCTGGGCACTGTGGTGGCGTTTTTATTATATTAGGGCAGTATATATAAGCAAAAGGCTTGTATTGATAGCGCAATGCTTAGGATCGTTGTCTTTATAAAACTGAAATGCATCCGACAGTCCCAATTTTTCTATGAATATCTGCAAATTTTGCTTCAGTAGGTCAATATAACGTCGATGATCAATTATTCAATTAAAAAAAATGCGAAATTTCCAGGAAGAAACCACATGTTTATAAGAGAACCACATAGTTAAGATAACAGTTTGCAAAAGAGTATGTAAATTAGCAATCGGAGATCCGGATAGACAATTAGGGAATAATTTTTTGCTGACGCAAGCAAATATAATCTTTTTGGATGATATGGACGAGTTTTAATGTAACTTAAACCAAATACGGAAGCTTAAGAGCGATAGGTCATACGAACTGTGAAACACGGCGGGGGTAGTATATCGTCCAGGTGTGTATGGCGGCTTCAGATGTGGGGATTTTAGCATTTATTAACTGAATAATAGATCATCCACATTATATTGACCTACTGAAGCAAAATTTGCAGATAGGCATAGAAAAATTGGGACTGTTGGATAGATTTCAGTTTTATGCATTAAACACATTCACCACAGCAAGCTACCGACTACCAAATGTCAAGGATAGAATACACATGTTTATATGAGAATAATTCTTTTGAAGACAGCAAGGCAACATGGCGACAGATTTTTGTCTATGTTGATTTTGTCGTTGTAGTCCAATTGAAGTAATTTCTATTTCTTTGGCTACAGTGAGCAAATTCAGTATTGCCAGTATAATAGAAAATGTTGAAGGAATGATTTTGTACAATTATTTCATATTATTTTACAGAAATAATATCCAAAAATTTATGTTAAGAATAAATTGATTAATTTTTGTACTTTTGCGTGAAATAAGTACATTTCAAAAGAGTAATTAATTTTTATAAATGCAAAACATATAAAAGTGGCACTATGTATTTGTACTTGAATATCAACTGAAGATGGTGCTGCTGCCGTCTCCAAAATAATTAAGTAGCCGGCTACGAGGCGACAAGTGCTGCTAGCGGCATTTGAAGTCGTGTGTTCGTATAGCCTGCTGTGGTAAATGTGTTTAATGCTTTATAAAGACAACGATCCCAAGCATTGTGCTATCAATACAAGGCTTTGGCTTATATAAAGGGTATTTTTTATTGAGGTATAGAACTTTAAGTTGACATCACTTTTTTAACTGGCGGCCATTTTGTCAGCTGTCAAATGATTAATATTTAGTTTGGTTTGCCATTTCATCATGAACAGGTTGACAAAAGAACAATGCTTGCAAATCGTGCAAATTTATTTCGAAAATAATGGTTCAGTTCGCGAAGTTTACCGCAAGCTCCGTCCATTTTATGGTCGACATAATCGTCCATCAGAGCAATTAATTCGGTTAACCATGGATCGTTTTCGCACTACGTTTACTCTATGTGGTAATACGCATCCGCAGAGACATCGAACAGTGCGCACCGAAGAAACAATTGCCGCTGTAGAGCAAAGTGTTGAAGAGGACCCGAATGAATCGATTCGCCACCGTGCACAGCAATTGGAGCCGACTAACCGACTATTTTGTTCCCGAATTGGATGGCATGAATGTGGATGAGTTGTGGTTCCAACAAGACGGCGCTACATGCCACACAGCGCACGTCACAATCGATTTATTGAAGGAAACATTCGATGAGCGCATAATTTCGCGGAATGGACCTGTCAATTGGCCACCAAGATCGTGTGATTTGACACCATTGGATTATTTTCTTTGGGGATATGTGAAGTCGCTCGTCTACGCCAACAAACCAGAAACGTTAGGGGACTTGGAAGCCAACATTCGTGGCGTTATTGCCAACATACGGCCCCATATGCTCGAAAAAGTGGTTGAAAATTGGACCTGTAGAATTGGCTTTATTCGAGCCAGCCGCGGCCGCCACATGCCTGAAATCATATTTAAACATTAATGGCATAAAATTATCCTTCCAATAAAGCCAAATTGATGGACATTAAAACGATTTTCTTGTGTTTTATTTCAATTCAAAGTTCTATACCCCTGAAAAAAACACCCTATATACTGCCCTAAAATAATAAAAACGTCACCACAGTGCCAAGATCTTGATCCTATTGAATACCTCTGGGGTCATTTCAAAAAAAAAAAAAAAATAATAATAATAATAATAAAAATTACTTTACAGCAAAACTAAAATGAAAAAAGTCCTCTTAAACGAGTAATGAAAAATCGGTCCGGAATATAGACAAATCCTGGACTAATCTATACCAGATCGTTTAAAAGAAGTCACACGTCGCCAAAGAAAAGCAATTTGCTTCCAAAACAAGTGTACATAGTTTGTATTATAAGAACATTACCAATGTCGAATACTTTTTTTGTTTCAATTTCTTAACAACTTATTTTTTATTTGATGAAATTTTTATATTAGTTGCTTAAATCATCTAATTTTTTTATTGAATACAATTAGAAGTTCCTCAATAAAACGCTCTTCAAGTTCTTATTGTGTAAATATTTTGTTCTTGATGAAAACAAAAAAATGTTGGTATATGTCGAATACTTTTTTGACCGCTGTACATAGTTATAAGTGATGGATTTATATCATGATGAATGAACAACTTCATAAAAAATAAATTCAGTAAAGTGCGAACACTAGATATGTAATTTAATACAAACTTCATCCTATATAATATATAGTTTTGGTTTTTTTTTTCGTTTTGGGGTCTTTTTGGTTTTTTTGTTTTGGCGGTTTTTGCGTTTTTTGGTTTTGGCGACTTTTTTTAAGTTTTGGCTCTTTTTTTAGTTTTGACACTTTATTTTTTTGTTTTGGCGATTTTTTTCGGTTTTTGGCGTTTTTTCATTTTTACGATTTTTTTTTATTTTTGGCGATTTTTTTCATTTTTGTGATTTTTTTTTATTTAATTTTTTTTTAGTTTTGGCGAAATTTTCGCGTAATTTTTGGTGATTTTTTTTTTTTTTTGGTTTGGCGATTTTATAATTTTCGGGTTTTTTTTTAGTTTTACCGTTTTTGAAAATTTCAAGTGTTTGCCTCTCACGGTTTTCAAGATATAGCAAGTTGTCAAAATTACATAGTCAAAATTGCATTAACTGATGGACCACCCTTTAATTTAAATTTTTTTAAATTTTAGTGTTATTTGTTTTAATCTGTTACAAGTTTAAATATACATAAGTACATACAACTGTATGTATATTACATGGGATTTTAACATTTTTCGTTGCTCGTTTTGGAACGCCCTTTAATTTTTAATTCTCATGTATTTGTTGTTGTAGCGGCCAAGGTTCTACATACTGTGTCCAAATTTCAGGTCCGTAGCTCTTACGGTTCCTGAGAAAATACCGTGTGACGGACAGACGGACAGCGTAGCGAAAACAATAGGGTCCTTTTCACCTTTGGTGTACGGAACCCTAAAAACGGTATAAAAAATACTGTTTTTATATGAACTTGGTCATTCATTATGATATAAATTCATCAGGAGTGCATACAAAATTAAATTAAAAATAAATTAAGAAAGTAGAAATATACTTCGTCCTAGAAAAATTTTCCTATCAAAAGATTTTACATGCATCACATATTTCTCAAAATAAAAATATAATTGAGACATTTTTATATTTTAATTGAACTAATTATTTCTGATAAAAATATAATTTAATTGATAAATTAATTTAAAACGTGAACTCGAGACAAAATAATTAAAGGTCAATCCCACGATGTCGGCAAGGTTCGACTTGTCGCACGCTTACATTCAAAACCAAAACAAATTTTAATGTTTTGATGTTTTTTCAAAAGTAAGTGTGCGATTGGCTCTAAATTTCTTTGGCTAAAACCATACAGTTTGACTAAAACTCATGGCGCAATTTATTTTGGTTTTAGAAAAAATTATAATAGTATATTTTTTGATTAATCGCGTTTAACTGATAATCGCGATTAATCGCATATTTTTTAATTGTAATCGCGATTATGAAAATTGCGATTATTTTCAAACCCTAGTTTCAAGGCCTACTAAGTTTATTTTTTCTTTTGTGATTTTCTAAAATATTATTTGTGAATTCTCAAATACTTTTTGTTTCTGACTGTTCAAAATTTGTGGTTGGCTATTTAACGAAAATTTTCAGTGAAATGGAATATGAGAAATGATTATATTGTGTATACAATTATTGATTTACCTTTCATAAATACATTTGTGAGTCACTATTAATTTTCTATTGTTGCGTTTTTTCATTTTCAATTTAGATTAGCACGGAGTTAATCACTCTACCTAAAGGCCGGGACACAATGAATCCGTCATACGTTAAACTTCGCCTTTTTCAACTGACAGCTAAGTTGAAATACATGTTTTTTTATGAGGTCTGTTACATTCAGTACGTGTCTGTCAACGCAAAGTACAAAATTTGGTCAACTTTTAACTTTTTGTGTATAGTAAGTATAGTGTAAGTTTGACAGATATTGGTTGGTTTTTTTTTGTATGTTCTGATTTAGATTTTTGTGTTTTGTGGCAGCAAAAATAAAATTAAACAAAGAAATAAACGAAATAAATCAAAAAAGTTGAATTTAATAAATAAAATAAAGAATCAACTTATATCAATAAAGTACTCATTGTGCCAACCTTCTCCGAAGTTGCGTTAATGTCAGTTTAAAATAGGCGAAGTTTAACGTATGACGGATTCATTGTGCCCCAGCCTCTAAGTGTATTTTACTATTCTGGTTTATCTTTTACGATCATTGTTTCATTATTGGGCATATTGAACCAATTTTCGTCAGTGCAAGAAATTCTAAATCTACTCATAGGAATAAAATAGTGTAACTGATTAATACAAGGCACAAGTTAAGAAAGTTGAAAATCAACATCAAAGCTATGGTAAAAATTAGAAAAATCAATTTGCTGTTATAATTTGTATATTCAACAAATTCCTCATTTGGTCGAACGAGAATATTAATAGTCACGAAAATAAACGAGTGACGTGAAATTGCAGGACATTGCATTTGGCCAGAGATACCTGCAGTAAGTGACGTGCTCAAGAGAAAATAATGTAGCAAAGAACAGGATCCAGAATGAGCATAGTGTGTTGGTAAATTGTTGTGGCGATATGACAAACACAATCGTCTACACATTGTAAGTATAAGGTTGGTGTTTCTAATATCGAATAAGTTCAGGTTGAAGTCACCCATAATTACTATATTCTGATATCTTACCAATCAATCACTTAAACGATTTTCCATTACTATATTCCCATGTGGAAGATAAACTACACCCACAAGGATAAAGATGAACTCAAAAATACCGAAATCCAAGTATTTATTTGAAAGATACACACCAACTACACCGCCACGTTGACCATATCCATTTTCTACCTGAGACATTGAAGCAGTCTCTAGTCCCGACCTATCACTTCTGAAAAAAGTATAGCCTGAAATGGATACCACATTAGATGATATATGTGACTTAAGCCAGGTCTCACTCACTCCTACTACATCAAGAATACTCTCGCAGAATATTGCGAATAGAAGAAGCACTACTACAACTCTGACAATTAAAGTGACCGATTTAGAGAAATTAGCTAAGTTATATAAAATAGAACGCAAATATATATTGTCATGCGACATCGGAGCTAAATTGGAACTGGATGCCATTATAACTAAAAAGGATATATGAAATTAAAAGAAAATATAAAATAATACAAATACTTATTGAAAATTGTAATGGATGTATTTATATAATAGTTAATAATCAGCTGATGATGATTGAAGACATAAAATCTCTCCATAAAAAAACAAGAATTCATGCATTTATTCTACTTCCTCCGCAAATGTCCTTTCACATTCATAAAAGTTCGTCAAGGTAGAGGCTCCACCTCCATAAGTAATCATAACTCTAGGCTTATCGGCATTATAAATTTAAAATTTAGTGATATTTTTTTCATTAACAATTGCTTACACATGTAGTTCATTTTCGTTGCCATATGTGCAAAGTGGTCATTAAGATACACTCTAGAATGAACATCCCCTTGAATAATGTCACTAAGCTTCAGTGATCTAAACTTACGGTATTCAAACATCAAATTGTCTCGCATGCGTACTTTTTTAAATTTGATTAACACGGATTTACTTTTATTCATGGTAGAAACATGCTAAATATCATTCGCGTCCATTGAGATACCAAAGAAATTTCACTAATCCACAACAACAGTTTCAAGGTTAGGTAGTGCAGTAGGCAAACGAGTGATAATAATATTAGTTCTGTTCCCTCTATGGTAGATCGCATTGGTTATAACTTCTTGTTTCTTGACCTTGATTTCAATGAAATTTCTAGATCTTTGACTTGAGTATAACAGTTGGCGATATTATTTTCAATCCTTTCAACTCTTAACAATATTTCAGCACGAAGATAAAAGCCAAAAAATCAAAAATAACACTATTCTTTCATATCGCATTTACCAATGGTAAATCAATAAAGGTATTCACGTCAAAAGTTGCACTGTTGCAGAAATGCAAAATTGCAAAATTTTCAAAAAATATAACAACAACCACATAGAAAATTATTTTGCACAAATGATGCAAAGTTGTCATGGTCTGAGTAAGTGCAAGATTATCAAATGGACAAAAAGTACTTATAAAATCAACCATACACCAAATTACAACGCAGAAATTCCTAAATGTTTTTTCTTTTCTAGCGGTCTCCACTAGCCATGAACTTGGTATTGGCATCATGTCGGACATCGCAAATGGCTAATGGAGACCGCTCATGTCGAACTTTCGTCCATGCTCTGACATCAATGCCCGAGGATATGTCTGAGCAAAAATGTTCGCCATGAGATTTCAAGTCCGCAACCATTTGCAATAGAAAAAAAAGAAACAGAACAAAATTGGTAAATATTCCATCTCTATTGCACTACTGCAAAATACTTTGATATGCCTGAACATGGACATCGCACGTGTTCACCACAACAAGGAAGTTGATGAATTTTTCAGAGTTGCTCTGCCGGCGTCATGTCCATGTCATGTCCAAGTCGATGGCTAGTGGAGACGTAGGGTTTAAATGAAAAAACAAGTCGTTGAAGACATTTTCGATACAAATAAATTAATTAAAAAATTATAAAATTAAAAAAATATTTAAAAATTTTTAGCTAGAAATTGAAAAGAAGTCTTCAAATTCGATTTTCAGATAACAAATACATACATAATTGTGCTATTTTCAAAAGACCTGTGGCTCAAATAGTTATTAGAATTTTGTTAAATAATACCAATATTATTAATATTGATATTTTTATTAGTGAATTGATTACAAAATTAATCAGTGAAGTTCCAACACTTCGTTTCAGCATTTAAACAAACATACGAGTACAATATATCTATGCACATATTATGTTGCTTTATAGACAATTAAACAAAATGGGTTGCTCACGTCAGAAAGTGCAATTATGCATTTTTGCACAGTTGCAAGAGTTGACGTGAATACCTTTAATACACAATATAATAATTTCTCATATTCCATTTCATTGAAAATTTTCGTTAAGTAGCTGATGTTAATAACAATCTCTACCCCAGTAGATAGACATGGAAGCTGATGAAATACGTGACTGCTCGGTGTTTCCCCCAGCTAATAAAGTCTAGTTTAAATTTTCTTCTCTTCTTTAGAAACTCACAATAAAAATGTTTCATTCAATAAGTATTGAAATTACTTAACTTAAGCCCGATTAAAGCATTAAACACATTCACCACAGCAGGCTACACGAACACACGACTTCAAATGCCGCTAGCAGCATTTGTCGCCTCGTAGCCGGCTACTTAATTATTTTGGAGACGGCAGCAGCACCATCTGCAGCTGATATTCAAGTACAAATGCATAGTTCAGTATTGCCACTTTTATATATTTTGCATTTATAAAAATTAATTGCTCTTTTAAAATGTACTTATTTTACGTAAAAGTACAAAAATGAATCAATTTATTCTTAACATCAATTTTTGTATATTATTTCTGTAAAATAATATGAAATAATTGTACAAAATCATTCCTTCAACATTTTCTATTATACTGGCAATACTGAATTTTCTCACTGTAGCCAAGGAAATAGAAATTAGTTTAATTGGACTACAACGACAAAATCAGCATAGACAACAACCTGCCGCCATGTTGCCTTGCTGTCTTCAAAAGAATTATTCTCATATAAATATGTGTATTCTATCCTAGATATTTGGTAGTCGGTAGCTTGCTGTGGTGAATGTGTTTACTGCTTAAGAAATTATTTCTGAATAAAATATCTGTCCTAAAATCCTATATGTATTTCGATTTCTTTTTACCTTGCTTTTGTTAAGTTTTTTGTTTCTATTGTTTTATTCGTTATTTTGAATTATTTGGTTGTTTTTATTGAATTTCTGTTTATGTTGTTTGTATCGAACAACTTGATAAATAAATATTGAACTTTGAATTATAAATTTATTTGTACACTTGTCATTGTTGGAAATTTATGTTATTATGTGTATTTATCTTAAACTTGGAATATTTTTTAACATTTTTACGTTTCGATATATCGAAATATCTATATTTAAAAAATATATATGGATGTTGTTCAAAAATATTGATACGATATATATCGATACTTTTTTCCCCCTTTTGACCATTTATAATGGCTATGACACGTCTAATTTAAGCTTAATACTATGTTCAGACGGCAACATGAAACACTTGGTTCGCTCTCTGAACCTCATTTGCGAATCATGCCGTTCACACAAACAACACATTCGTTTTGTTTTGACAAAGTTTTTTGGTGCTGTGATGCCAACTTAGGCCCTTAAACAATAAGGTGAACCCAACTGATCTAAAAATAACAAATGTTGAAAACAGAAGTAATGGTACCTTGGTTATTCACAGTGAAAATAATGAAGTACGAGACAAAATTAAAACCGCAATACAAAATGAATTGAGTGAAGAATATGAAATTAAAGTGCCAAATAATGTAGAAATGAGTGCCATAATAACAGACATAACATTCAAATACTCTGAAAAGGAATTAATTGAAAAAGTCCAAAAGCAAAATGAGTTTTTAAAGGACAGTAATATAAAAGTTATTAAATCTTTTGAAATGAAAAGAAATGACAAACTCATGTATAATGCTAAGATTGTAATTGATGGTGAATCGTACACAAAATTGCTGCCAGCCCAGAGAATAAATATTGGATGGGAGAAATGTAGTCTTTAATGGAATAGACGTGTTAATGTGCTATAAATGCAAAGGATTTAACCAGAGAGCCAGAGATTGTAGAAATCAAGATGTATGTTATAAATGCCATAGAAACCATAATTCAAAAGAATGTAATGATGAAATTATAATAAAATGTATAAATTGTATAAGATCGAACCAAAAATTTAACTTAGGTCTCGATGAGAATCATTGTACTACAAGTAAAGACTGTCCAGTATACCAACATAAGTTAAAAGTCAAGATGAGGAGAAGTGGTTTTAATATATAACAATCAATAAACATAACAGGGGTATATACAAATGCTCAAGGATTGTTAAATAATTTTAGTCAAATTGAATTGATGACAGTGCTGAAAAAACCCGAATTTATAATTTTATCAGAAACACATTTAACAAGCGAGATAGAAGAACAAGAGTACATATTACAGCATTATGATCATTATGGCACATTATCAAATTCAGCAAGAACAGGTGGAGTTATAGTCTATTTTAAAAAGGAGTGGAATGTAAACAAATTATGTGAAAAAGTAGCTGATTCAAAATATTGGATGTGTGCATATACTGCAAAAATAAAAATACAGTTCTATCAATTATGGCAGTTTATTGGTCCCCAAGTTGTAGAGAAGTGGAGTTTTGTGATGCATTCGATGATATTAGTGAAAGGATTTGTGATACCAACAACGATATAATTATAGTCGGCAATTTCAACATAGATTGGAGCAAAAATGATATCAATAAAAATAGAATTCAAGCAACTCTAAACGATAATGGCCTCAAACAAATAGTTTCCGAGTATACGAGGGTGCCAGAACATACAAAAACATTAATAGACTTTGTTATTACTAATAATAGCAATAATGTTACAGTAAGGAATAATAGTGAAAATAAAATAGCAGATCATGAAGCAATAGATATAACTATAAAAAATAAAAATTTCGCACAGTCAACAAAACAAGAAGTAGAAATATTTAATTATAAAAGAAACCTGTTTAATATAGAAATTAGATGTGTTTTAATAAATTATGATGAAAATGAGGATGTAAATAATATGTGTTACAATATCGATAATTGCATAGAAAATACAATTAAAAAATTCACGCATAAAAAAATAATCAGAGAATCAAATAATGCAAGTGAGTGGTTTAATAGACAACTAGAATTACTTAAAAGGGATAAAATTTTCAAATATAACATTGCAAGAAGAGATAATACAATAGATGCTTGGAATAGCTGTAAGGTAGCAAGAAACAGATATAAAACGAGTATAGAATACGAAAAAAATTAATTTATAAATAACAAAATATGTAACGCCAAAGATCAAAAGCAAATGTGGAAAGAAATCAAAAACTTATTACTTAAAAAAAATCATAACGTGATACAGACTGTGATATTTGATCAAGTAGAAGTTAAGGAAAACTATCAAATGGCCAACAAATTTAATAAATACTTTGTTAATAGCATTGAAACAATTAGAAATTCTATAGAACGAGTGCAATATGTAAACCAAATAAATATGATAAATACTAAATTTAAGTTTTGTGCAATTAATTTACAAGAGCTAAAACTTATATGTAAAGATATAAAAAATAAACCCGATTTTATCAGTGTATCAACAAAAATAATACTGGATAACTGGAATGTTGTGGGTAGAATAATATTGAATATTATAAATAAATCACTTGAAGTGGGAGAATTCCCGGAAAGTTGGAAAATATCGTCAATAACTCCAATAGAAAAAGTTGCAAAAACAACAAAATGTGAAGAATTTAGGCCAATAAATACACTAAAAACGCTAGAAAAAATAATTGAAAAAGTTGTGAAAAAACAATTAGAAAACTATTTTGAGCAAAACAATTTATTTTCAAAATATCAATCAGGTTTTAGAAGAAAATTTTCTTGTGAGACAGCAGTGAACTATGTTATTAATAGATGGAAATATGTGGAAAAATATAAAAGAATTATGGCAGTATTTTTAGATTTTCAAAAAGCATTTGAAACAATAGACAGAGATCTCTTAGTTAAAAAACTTTACATGTATGGAATACAAGAAACTGAATTAAAATGGTTTAAATCGTATTTAACAAACAGAAAGCAAATTGTGAAAATTAATAGTGTAAAATCTGAATGCATAAGCAATGAATATGGAGTACCACAAGGATCCATTCTGGGACCATTACTTTTTATTATACATACATATATATAAATGATATGCCAAGTGTGCTACAAAAATGTGAAGTTATTTTATACGCGGATGATACACTGATTTTTACGGAAGGACAAACAGATAAATAATGCCAGGAAAATATGGTAAATGATATAAACAATGTGGATAAATGGCTGAAGATGAGTAAGTTAAAATTAAACGAAACTAAAACAAAACTAATGCAAATAAATATGAGCAATGAATCAACTCTTGAAATTAATGGACAAATTATAGAAAAAGTAGATAAAATTAAATACCTTGGTTTCATAATGGACAAAAAATTAAAATTCAATGATCATGTAGAATACATATTCAAGAAAATTGGTAAAAAGATAGGATTCTTTAAAAGAATACGTAGCAAAGTATCCACTATAACGGCTATAAATATATATAACGTCATAATAAAACTCCATTTTGAATTTTGTTCAACAATCATATATACGTGTTGCACGGTAACACAAATAGAAAGGCTCCAGAAATTACAAAACAAAGCTATGAGATCGAATTTATGCTTGATACACTAAAATGGCTAAATATAAAACAAAGATACGAGATGAATACACTTATCTTTATTCAAAATATGAAAACGGGAAACTCACCAGAATACCTAATAAATCAGTTAAACTATGTTGGAGGAGTACAACCATACCACCTAAGAAACGTTAACAACTTCAGGCTTCCAAGAACAACAACAGCTGCAATGCAACGATCTCTTTTCCATAAAGGTCTACATCTTTACAACATGCTCCCTAGTCACATCAAAAATGAAATAAATATCCAAGTTTTTAGAAAAAAAAATTGTAAATTTTATAAGAAATAACAATGTATAAAAATTTTATAATACTTATATGTAAAATTTTGAATTTTCACTAAAAAAGTATTCCGAATACTACTTAATAAATCTATCTATCTATATTTTTGGACTAGATTTAACACAAACTAAAAAACGCGCAAAAAGTAGAGAATTTTTAAATTACAAAAAAGAAAAATAATACATATCATGTACCTTAAATAATCGCTAAAAAAGGCTCACAAAATTTCAAAAATTAAAAACCGTTTTACATTTATAAAGCTTTATTATTTAAAACAAAACAATAATTTTTCAGCAAAAAAAAAAATTTTGGTTGACCTTTTTCTGGAATTACCCATATGTATACAGTTTACAGCTATAACCAAGTCTGAATTACATAGCTGTTGGCAAAAACTAATGACACCATTCCTTGAGGACGCATTGATTTTCGAAATTTTTGGAGGCCCATAAAAAATTGGTCAACAAAATCGTCAAACTGAGTATAGGGTTTTATTACTTTTTTATAGTAAAACCGAACCTATACTTTTAAGTCCGCGTGTTATTTTCACGTGTGCTTTCAATCAAAACTAATTTTTTCAACTTTTTTCGGTAGTGTGAATAAAAAAAAGTATTTGCTTTTTACTTAAAAATTTTTTTAAAAAAATCAAAAAACATATATATTTGCGGTTTTAAAACAAATTTTTAAGTAAAAAGCAAATACTTTTTTTATTCAATCAGGTATGTGATGGAAAACTATCGTTTTCAAAACGATTTCAAACCGGTGGATTTAAAAAGGTGTGATGTATTCGGATCGACTTTGTGTATAATTTTTAAGGCAACCTTAAAATTTAACAATTTCAACCCAAATTTAACAATTTTAATCGGCGGCAGGATGAACAATCTACAACTACTGGGGTCGGTCTTAAGTTTTATCCCTTTGAACCCGATGAAGACCCATTTTTTGGCTCACGCATATTTTCTAAACTTTACAAAACTGGTGGTTCTAGCGTATCGAAATAAAAAAGTCTTACACTATTCCACCTTTAATGTACATATAGTTGGGACTTAAGATGTATTTGTTATGTGCCGATTAACCTTTGAATGCCTTATATAAAATTGTTGTTGGTTGCAGCAGGTGCGGTTGTATGAAAGAGAAAGAGATAGTATTCCTCCCTCTATTTTTCAAACATCTGAATTAAGACTTTGCAAAGTAAACTTTCCGTGTCTAAAAGGGGTAGTCAAGAAGTGTTTATTTTAAAATCAGAATTATAAATAGCCGTCCACACGACCAATAATCTTGGCAATTATTGATGTGGCAATTATCAAATTCGATTGCCAACACAAGATATCAGCGTGTAGACCGTGTGAATATGTGTTCAAATAACTATATATTCAGCAACAAATGTTAAAATACTTTGCTGAGCAATAATGTCTTTATTCATGATGTCAAATTCAAATAATATTAATTTTTTTGTCAAGGCAGAAGACAAAAGTTAAAAAACATAAAATAAATAAAAGTTTAATTTATAATTAGCCAAATATCTAATTATTGCTAATTTTGGTATGCATAAAAGACAAATATATTTGGATGTATATGTGTTCCCCACCTCTAGATACATTGTTGAACACAAGCAATTTGACGTCATGATTCTGCCGGCGTTATTGCTTGTGTTAAGACAAATTGCTCGTGTGGTCGTAGTGTAACCGCTCGTACACACAAAAATGTCTACTTTCTGAATTTGAGTTAATGCTATTTTATTAATGAAATTAAAACGATATTTATTCTTCCAGATGCGTCTTTTAAATAACAAGAGTTCAGTATAACTTACAGTGCCTTAACCTCTACACTCAATTAAACAACTTTGTTTAATCCAAGGTTCAACGGCGGCACCGCATTTGCTTCTGCACTATTACTGAGGAGAAAGGTAAGATTTATTTATGTATCCTTTGAATTAATTCAAATTAAGAAGATGTTTGATGATCTTAGCACGTTAGAGAGAAAGACATTTGAAAGCAATGACAGCGTACAATAGCATGTAGCTTATCTTTTCATTATCTTCTATATAATTAATAGGCAAACATGTTTTTTGTAAAGGTTTTAAAGGATTTTTTATACAGATGTGCAGAATCTATATTTTATTGAAATCGGTTTAGTATTTTGGGAGCTATAAGCGTTTAAAGTTGCTACTACTACATGCAAACATATTACACACACATTTATTAGCTTACAAGTAAAAAAGAAACAAAACATGAGTGTGTGCAAGGCGAATTCACATAAGGTGATCTTAATTCGCCAGCTGACATAAATTTCCTGCTGTCAAATGAACCAAAACGTTAAGAAATATTTTGACAGCAGGAAATTTTACACTAACAAATATACAAGGCGAATACGCAGAGTTGCAAATCAAGACCACCTTATATCAATTCGCCTTGAGTGTGTGTGTGGGTTTGTAGTATTTCTCTTGATCTAACAATTTTTTTCTCTTATTTGTTGTTGTATGAAAGCCATAATACTTAAAGGAAGAGAGTTGAATAAATTGAATTAACTTGGTTAAAGGGATTTTGTTTATGTTTTTTTAATTTCATGTATTATTTAATTATGCTTGCATATGTATGTAAGTTTGTGTGCGGCTGTGTTTTAATGAATTTTTTATGAAGTTTAGATTCATTTTCTTTGAATCTTAAATTATTTACATTTTGATTCTAGAATACGGACGAGTGTGTTGTCAGTTTGGTATATCTAGTAATTAATTATAGATACATAGATAATTATCTATGAATCTATCAGAGACAGCATTGATAATTTTTAAATTGTACCAACAACTTTTAAAAATTTTTCTTTTTTACCTTAGTTGCACTAAAATATTTTTTACATATTTGTTTTTATTCAAATAATCGACTTTGTTCAGCCCCAGTATTCTGTAACTCGCTAAAGCTAAAGCTAAATTTGATCGCTAAAATGCTAAACAAATAGAAAATTTAAAATTTTTGTCGACGACATAAAACACTAAAATTTCGGCGCAATAATCCGAAAATCGATACATCGAGTCTATAGATTTTTAGCGATACAGATTTAGCTTTAGCGAGTTACTGAATACGGGGGCTGGCTACCGAATCGTTTTCACAAATTTGCTTGTAAGTTGAGATGTTAAAACATATGTCTACACTTGTTTAAGTTGAAATTTAATTTAGAAGCAAAATGATTTGGAAATGGACGAGTTAATAGTTTTTGATTTTCTCGCTACGTTTTGCTTTCAAAAATACTGTTTTCAAGTGAGAAGAATGTGAGTTTCATAGTTCAAAAGTGAAAATTCACATATGTAATCATTTGAAAAGAAATGCGGAGTGAAACTGGGGAGATTCCTTAAATGTACTAAATTAGTCATTGGTGTACTATTGTACTTTTAGATTTTGAATAGTACCAAAAATAGTACGATTGTACCAACTTTGCCATCCCTGGTATATGCCACAGCACTATTTATATCCTGCTCTCAGGTAGAGATGGGCAAATGAAAGAAATGTATCCATGTACATATTATAGATCTGTTTTCACCAGTTTTGCGTGTTTTTGGTTCTGGTATGAACAAATATGTTATTTAGCGTTTCTGTTACTAGTTGTTAATGTTGATTTTTTAAGCAATTAGTGTATGGTTGGGAAATAAGCAAATGAGAACAACACATTTGTTTGTATTTGTTTTTCTAAAACAAATACGATACATAAAACTGCTTTTACCATAAGTACATTATGGTGTGTTGAGAAAAAATGTACGTGGCTGATGAATGAATGAATAAAAGTAAAATTTCACATACATACATACATACATACATATGTATGTAAGTAAATGATACATGAAACACATGCGCTGCAAATACAAAAAAAAAATTACACACAATACGAACGTGTGTAGCCTTGCCTGCGCCACAAAAAAAATTACGAACGTGCACACGAACATCTGCTTATCATGTATTTGTTTCAACAGTGTTTTTTTCCATATATTTGTATTACAACATGTATTTTTGAGCAAAAACAGATGCAAACAGTTCCTCAGCAGCAATACAATAAGCAATTGTTATTTGTTTTTAATTGTATTGTAATTTGGAAAAGCACGCACACACAGTAATTCTTATACTAGTTCTGTCGCTCACACTACAATTATATGGTACTTATCATGGTATATTTGTTTTGGCTATACAAACAAGTATACAAATGTAACCCTTTAGTACATATGTATATCATATCGATATTTTTAAACAGTATCAATATGTATTTTTTTACAACATCCATATTTCGGTATATTTGTACAAAGGTTGGAAATTTTTTTTCCAAATTGTAAATAAATACACATACTAAAATAGCGTGCCATAACCGCCAAAAAAGTTTAAGCGACATCATTTTCCAACTTAATTTTTTGGCCAAAATCGATCATTTGCGATCATACATAAATACAGTGTACTCTCTCTTTACGGACACCTCTCTTGAGCGGACATTTCACATAAACGGACACTTTGCAGTACCAAAAGAATCCCTAGGGATTTTCTAAATTTTTCCCTCCTGAGCGGACAACCCTCCCATAACCGGAAGCGGACACTTTTTTCTACACCAAAGAGATTTTAGTTCCCCATAACCGGACAGCTAAAAACACTGCAACACTGTTTTTTAGTTTGCTCGTTTTCATATTCGTACAGATGTTGCTTATTCAATTGCTTGCTGATCTACAAATACGTCTCCAAGATAATAATTTTTGCTTATTTCTGAGTTTTTTAAATCCGTTTGAATACCTTGCATAACAAATTTTGTTTCTTTTTTTTTAAGCGGACACTTCTCATAAGCGGAAAAATTTTTCAGTCCCTTAGGTGTCCGTTTGAGAGATAGTACACTGTAATCGATTTTCGTAAAAAAAATGATGCCCAAAATTGTGTCGGTTAAGTTTTGTTTTGGCGGTTGAATTCAAAATTCAATATCTATTTATCAAACACTTCCATAAAAGCAATATAAACAAAAGATTCAATAAAATCAATAAAAAATTCAATTCACATTTATTGTTTATAAATGTCAAAATATCTATATTTTTGGCCAAAACCACTTAAAACAAAATAACCAATTTGTGCGGACAAACATTTTGTGACGTTTTATTTTTTATGCTATCACACCGTGGGAGATTTCTTTAAATAAATGGACACAATTCTGCAGTTTCTAAAAGAGCCGTCCGATTGTTATGAAATTTCATACAGCATTTGAAAAAGTGTTACAGAGCTTAAGTATGGTCTATATATTGGACTGTATATCTTTAAAGGGGGATGAGCAACAAATCGTTGGCTGAAGTAGTTAGCATGTTGACTAAAAACCGAAGGCCCTGGTATCAAAACAGTTATTAAATAACAACACCACTCATTTTTCTGATGTGCATTAGTGTCCCTTTGCATCAGTTGTAGGAAAGTTCAATTGATGAAGGCATAGTCACTGGTCACTAAACTATACAGACTTCAGCAGATACTAATCCTAATGTAACATCAGAGCGCCCTCCTTCGTTGTGTAGCAGAATCATCGGCGAAGTAAAATAACCAATAAAATGGCTACTAAACACAGCTTCAAAAAATTTTAATGCGCCTCATTTAACACCAGAGGCGATGCAACACTGTATTATTAAAAACGTGAAAAAATCAGCGTTGTAAAAGAATGAAGCTTTCTCTATCTCTTTCTTTACCACCTGTCTTCTCTATCACTATCAACCTAGGGTTAACGAAAAATTCAAAGGGATGTGAAACTGATATTTTTGATTTTATAAAAAATACTTTTTGTAAGTGAATTCTTCTATCCAATAGCTAAAAGGGGTTTCGCTTACTGTTTAGGAACTATTTGAAAAAAATTTAATTGTTGGCTTTTTTTTCAACCTTGGTCCACAGTTCTGCTAATGGAAAAATCAACTCTTGTTCGATTTAGAAAGAGAAACTTATTATTGATTAAAAACAAAATTTTAACCTTAAAAAAATTTGGTATCAAAAGCACAATTAAGTCAAAAGTTATACGCAATTTAAATAAAATTTTTGAAAAAAATCGAGTTTTCGCAATTTCTTGCAGAAAAAAGTAGGTTAGTTATTTCGCTATTAAAACATATTGCAAAAGTACCAACACCATATCTTTATTTATTTAAAGGTAATAGTATAAAAAATATTCCAAAGAATTTTTTTTTTAATTTTCGTTATTGAAGGAACAGATCGTTTCGAAATAGACCTATTTTTGTTATAAATATAAAATGTAAGGCCTTTTTCTCAAATTTCAAAGCTAATCTCCTTAGTCTTTCTCTTCCCATACTCGAGTTGATGATTCTGCTATTAAGCATGATAACTATCCACTTCACTAGAAAGTTGTGAACCCCAAGTGGTTCCAGCGACTCCCTAATAGCCTCTATACTTATCGTCGTTCGTAACTTATTGTGTTCTATATGACAAAAATGTTTTTTTTTTTGGGAAATCGTTGATAAAGTTGAGTATTTAGTTACAAAAAACTGAACCGAAAAAGTTGTCGCAACCTTTTTACCAAGAAAACTTCTAGAGTTTCTGGGTTTTTGTGTAAAAAAAACTTTTCGTCCTTGGAAAAGATTCTAATGGTAGAATTAGTCGATTCGTATCGTGTTACTTTACTTCTTTCCGTATTGTTCAACTTTATCTATTAGTTATTCAAATCGTATCGTCTCTAAGAAATCGATCAGCTGTTTATTTCTTGTTGCAAAAATTACTTTCATTTGAGATTTAAAAGTGTTCAGTTTATTCAATGTTTATGAATTTGTGTCAAATGTACAAAGTATGCAAAAAGGATCGACGCCATCGAATATGGAAAGTACGTCCAATCAATAATAATTGGGCTGAAACTGGATATTTTCAAAAGCATTTTTTACCAATTAAAAATATGGATTCGGAACAGATTTTTCTACTTACTCGAATGTCTCGACCAGTATATGACCTTCTTCTGAATATTGCGAACGATTCCTTGCGGAAATTTGGGCAGCGCATCGGTCCAGAGGAAAGAATTTCTTTAACACTGCTGTAAGTAATAACTTGTTTCCCAAAATATTTTTTTTTGTATGTATGTACATGTATTTAGATATTTGGCACATGGAGTATCTCTGCAAAGCATTGCATGGAGCTACAAGCTGGGTAAAGCCACCGTAAGAAATATTATTTTGGAAACCAGTGAGGTATTTTGGAATTTACTTTCTCCGATCTACGTAAGTGAACCCACGGAAGCTCAGTATGAGAATATATCTGCTGAATTTAAAAATATGTGGAATATCCCTAACTGCGTAGGTGCAATTGATGGGAAACACATCAACATAAAATGCCCACCCAATTCAGGGTCGATGTTTTACAATTACAAAAAGTTATTCAGTATAGTTTTGGTATAGTGCTAATGGCCACATGTGACGCGAAATATACTTTTACGTCAGTCAGTGCACTGTGGGCAAAAGAGCGATATTTTTGCCATTAATTGTAGTTTTAAAGCTTGACACTTAAAATTTTGCACGAATTTAACTAACACCAAAATGGAATTTTGTTTTTTTTTTATTTGGACCACGCCCACTCTCGCCTCCCAATTAAAACATTAGTTCAGGTTTTGACATAAATTCGTTATTTTATTTTCGTTCTTTGAAATATATGTCACTAGAAAACTGTTTCAAGAATCTCTAAGTTTACATCTAAAAATATTTTATTTTATTAACCCATTAGGGACCAGTACTAAAAAAAATTCTTAACCTCACTTTTTGGATAAAACCACTTAAGTTCAATGTGTTTATATTTTTTAGGTAGACTCAGATGATAGACAAGGCTTCATTCAGCCTTTTTGTTAAGATATAAAACTGCTCATGATCCCTGAAAAAAAAATCATATGAGACAAATTCGAATATGCCTTTGTAATTTTACAAACCATTTATGAATATAGACTTCTAACCTAATCGTCTTCATTTTCTTCTTCCAACTCAATATTCTCCAGTCCAAAACTGTCAATTTCGTCGGCCTCATCGTCTTCTGCCTCATTTTCATTTTCATCACCTTCTAATGTGTCTGAAAAGTCAATGCCAGGTGTTTCGAAAAGGACAATGACTTCTCTGGGCAGGCTCTTCTTTTTGTTGATATTTTTTCGTTTTGTTAAACTTATGGTGGACATTTGTGGGTCTGAAGAATCCATTGCTCTATTAAAAACGTCTGTCATGTTATCCAATCGGCTACATTTCCTTGCATGCGATCTCCTGTCGCTTTTATACAGCTTGTTTCTTGCTTCTGATGCATTTTCTCCTAGAACTCCAACAGGAAGTATGCAAGTATCCATTATTTGGTGCCCATGTACCAAAACTTTGTGTACAGTTGGAGACATTGGATACCAAGAATACTTTTCCAAATACATATTGAATGTTTGGCCACAAAAGTTTTTAAATTTTTCTGTATCAATCTTATATTCACAAGAAATGGCAATCAATATAATGTAAAAGTGTTTGAGAATACTTAAATCGAAATTTAAAATGGAAGATAAGAGCTCAACATTTCTAAATGCTCTTCTTGCAGTATTTCCATCGTTGGTATTTCCACTGCCATTTTGTTTGGGTTTGTCTACATTGAGACCCATTTCCGTCCACATCTTTCCTGAAGGTTCACACAAATTCAAAAAATCTTATCTATACATGTAAAGGGCTTACGCCATATTTAAGATTATTTGGTTTAACGCCAAAGGTTTTCGAGTTGTAGTCATGGGTTTTTAGCAGTTGATTTGGCTTAGCACCACAAAGTGGGCAGGATTGACATGAGTTGGTACCAGTTAAATTATTCAGAACTTTACCATCTATAACAGTCATATGCGCTTCGTATTTAACAAGAATGTTTTTGCCCTTGTGTACATAGATGTGTTCTTGGATGTTTTTAATTTGAATATCTAACTTAGTATTTTCACATAAAATAAGTTCAGTTGTTTCTTATATAAATTCTATTTTTAGAGGCCGACAGAATCTGACAGACTGTGGAGAGTCATCTATTGATTTCAATGGAACTATGGTTGTCACAAAGAGTGAATGGTCTAGTCCAATATGTTCATCCAATTCAAAACGTTGTATATGAACTCTGTCCTGTCGAACCATCGAACCCATAACTTACAATTAATTTGCAATGTGTTGGTGCAGCAACATCAAGGACGTCCTTTTGCATTTCAAGTATGCGATCAGCTGTATGGTCCAGTAAATTTTGCATTGTTACTTCTGTTTTAGTATCACAATAGCTGATTTCCTTAGGTCTGCATTTTAATTTTGATTTTACAATCTCGGAGTAAGGGGGATAAATGTCACATCCGTGCTGCTTATTTAATGCTTTGATGTTAATGTATTGCTGCTTTGTAAAGCCATTTTCAATTCAAAAAGCTAATGTCTCATCAGCACTTATTGGCAACGGATCACTCCTTTCCAGTTTCTTTATAATTGCTGTTAAGTTCTCGTTGCTAACAGCTTTTTTCAAAAGAAATGTAGTTTGTTTTTCGTTTGAATTTTTAGCTGAAACGGAAGCAGCGTGCAATAAAAGAGGTGTTGAATGTTTTTGTTCTGCGGCAAGCTCAGATGCTAACTTTCTCTTCAAACGAGGCCCTGCATCAGTATAGTCTAAATGCCTCCGACCTCGTTTATTGCCGGGCAAGCCGCAATCACTTATTTCAATAGTTATATTGGATGCAAGCCAACGCGAATGTTTTTTTTTTTTAAATCGTTCAAGTATTCGATTGCATTTTGGCAAATTTAAATTTATAAAAGCAATAAATTGCTTGACTTTTTGTTTAATTAACTGATGTTGCTGATCTGATAAGTTTTGTTGTGTAATATTTTCCAAAATAAATTCTTTTACACCATCTGCTTGTCGATTTTTGCTGCTCCAAACTTCAAGCAGTGTTGAATGGCAAAACTCGTATGAAACTACAAAATGAAGTTTTTTTCCGAAAAGGAACAAAAAGGAGCAAAAAGTGTTAATGATGTTTGATTATATACAGTTTGATTAATAACTTTTTTCAAAAATATTGCAAATACCTTTCTATACACAGAAGTTATATTCCACACAACACACGTATGTTTGTTAGTTTTGACCATTAATAACACACCAACAACACACTGAATTACTAGACAATAACACACAACTATTTTTTAAACTATATCACAAACTGTTTTACATACCTTGTCTAACTTCTTCCATATTTAAACTTTTTCACAGTGTTTAAAATTAATGTTTTACTCACGATCAAAATTAGTAAAAATTTCGCGCGCATTTTCTCTTCATAATGTAACCATGAAACAGCTGACTTTTTCCTTTCATAAAATAACAGGGTGCAACATAAAAATTATAAAAAAAACGTTTATATAACCGTTAGAGTATACGAATTCAAAAAACGAAAGCAGATTTTAAATTTTAAACAAAAAAAAAATTGAATTTATGCCAAAAATAGCAACGTTTTACCCTTAGTGCAGTGTAGGGAGCTATGAAAGTCAAAGCGATGGAGGTAATAGTAATGAAATTTTACCATAATATTTATGATAATCTTTAATTTAAGGCATATTTCGTACATCAACTTTTGGGCAAGCGCTGATCGCCAATTCATTACCATTGCCTCCAAACGCCCCTTTGTCAAAGGATTCTCCCGAACCATTCCCACATTTTTTCGTTGTTGATGCGGCTTTTCCGCTAAAGAAGAATTTAATGCGACCGTACCCCGGTGTAAATTTAAGTATAACCAAACGAATTTTCAACTATAGACTTTCCCGAGCTCGGCGAGTCATCGAAAATAGCTTTGGCATTTTAACGGCCCGCTGGCGGGTCTTGCGAAACATAATCGAGTGCGCACCAGAAAATGTGAAAAAATCGTTTTGGCTTGCACAGTTTTACATAATTTCATAATGATGAACGATCATCAGCGTTGGTATTGTCCTTATGTTGACTGGGAAGGTTCGGATAATATTTTACAAAGCGGAACTTGGGGACAAGATGTTGTAGTGAACATAGGTGGACCTCTCTCTTCACTGAAAATATTTGCGCGCAGAGCTCCTGTATCAGCTTTTCAACTGAGAGATAGCCTTGCCAAATACTTTATAAGATAAAATAGACCTTGCTATACATGGGCCTTATAAAAACAAAGAGTGGATTAAATTTCATAACTTAATAAAACCAGACATACGCCAGGTTCTGAAAACCATTTCGTTTTGAAACTGACAAATTTCAGGAAAAAATCAACTAGAAAGCTCACTTATTGAAGTTTTTTACTCATATGCTTGAGATATTTTATCCGAACTTACAGCCTGGCCCACGATATCGACAACGTTCGACTTGTCGCACACTTACATTTGAAACAACAAATTTTAATATTTTGTTGTTGTTTCAAATGTAAGTGTGCGACAAGTCGAACGTTGTCGATATCGTGGGCCAGGCTGTAATTTCAAATGCACTAAATTATCTGATAAAGAAAACACTGTTTTCCGTCTTCGAAACTTTCCGATTTCAAAATGAAATAGTTTTCAGAACCTGGCCGATATTATATTTCTAAAGTCGTATTCAAGAAATAAAATAATAAAAAGATTTTAGTGACGACCTTCGATATCACGTAAAGCATAAACCAAATTGTATGATAATGTTGAGCAAACGTATACAATGGCATGTTTACAAAAACTTCAGGTACGCATGTACCCAATTGTAAAAGCCGTTCTTAATGGCCTTTTTATAAAATTTTCGTGATAAACTTATTTTCATTAAAAAAGTTCTCATTTGCATATTATTTGTTATAAAATTCTTTTTGAAAATACCTTTTAAAATGCTTCGTTTTCGAAATCGATTTGCATCACATACCTGGGTACCTGTACTTTTTGTAAATATGCCATTGTATACATTGGCTCAACATTATGATATAATTTGGTTTATTCTTTACGTGATATCGAAGGGCGAGGCACTAAAATCCTTTTATTATTTTATTACTTTAGTACGACTTTTGGAACTATGATAAAATGCCTAAAGTTTTCTTCATACATTGTGGTATTTTAGAGCCTGAAAGCCAATAATATGTTTGTTTATACCCTTAAAAAATCAAAGCTAAAACTATCGAATAAAATATAAGTATGTATGAACTTGGTGCTACTATTTTTCATATTGTTCATATCGTTCTATAAAATGTAAGACTATAATGATTTTTAAAAATGTTTCAGCACAGATAAAAAACTTAATAAAAACAAACTATTGTGATTACAAAAACTGTTTTTAGCACAGTATAATTCATTCAAATTTTATTAATGATATGGGGCACTATCATCGTTTTTATAACCGCAATAGTCTGCAATTTATTAAATTTCTTATCTCCGCTTAAAAGTATTTAAGGATTGTGATGAGCCATTTTGCATTTTGTATGACGATATGATACTTTTAAGCCAACCCAGCAAAAAATAAAATGAGTACTTCTTTAGAAAGTACTTCTAATTTACTTCCAAAATAGATTATGCATTTTATTCTGGTTTAATCAAGTTATCTTTAATCACATATCTAAAGTAATGACAAATCACCTATTTTATTATTATTATCCTCTAAAATGAAAACCCAATAAAAAAGTGATGAAAAAGTACTACTGATACGAACCACTTCAAACTCCGAGCAAGCCCGTAAGCTAATAAATTGACTGATTGATATAATTGTTTAAAAGTACCAATTCTTCAACTTCAGAAATAAATGAAAACTAGAACAGATTTTCCTTCTTTTTTCTTCTGAGATAATTATTTTAGTGAGCAGAATACTTTTAAGAATTAAGTAGCTTCCAATTGGGTTAATAAATAAGTGAATAAGCACCACTTCCTAAATCATAGATTTAAGTGCTTTGGAAAAGTGGTTTAGAACCACATCCTAAATGTAAAATACATTGGATTTACTTCACCAATAAAAAATCACACCTTATTTTAGAGTTTCTATAGCAAATAAAAAGTAAATATTATTCACTCACGGGTTGAAAAAAACAAACCACACACGAGATTAAACTCTTATTTGACCCGGCTATACATGGCTTTACATTTCAATTGATTCTATTAAATAATTCATTTATTAAACAATTTGGATGTTTGAAAATAAAATAAATCAAAATTACATACTACTAATTATAATTAAAATAATTGTATTTAAAATTCACAGCTTTGAAATTATTCATTTTAAAAAATAAAAATGAAAATTATTTTGTACCTTGTTTTTTTTACAAATATGAAAATTTTGCATATTCAGTTCATTCAGTAATAAAAAGTAATAAAAATATTGGATTTATAATCAACATGGGTAGTTTTTTTTAGCTTTCCACTTTAAAATGCACAGGCATATGTACTTGTATTGGAGCTCCTCAATGTTGTTCCTTATATAATTCACGGCATTAAACTCAAATCTGAAATCCATTTATTTTTAATGGTTTCAGCTGTCGAGATAAAGAATATATCCAAATTAAAGGAGTTCCATAGTTTTCGAGCGATCGATTGCGAATATGTATTTGATTAAAACACAAAATAAAAATTCCGTATTTGAACTCCATGCAAGTCACGCAAACATGAGTTTATATTTTGGTCAACATTTTAGGAATTGTTAGATATTAGTTACAATACAAAAAAGTTTTTATGCAATATATACAAAACTTTGATCAGAACAAAAAATCATATTAGCGTGATTTTCAGGGAATTAAACTACGGAATTTAGATTTTATGTTTCAATTAAATCTTACAGATAGATCGAACACTATGGTACCATACATATGTCATGCAACTACTTTAACAGTTCTATTTCGCGATAGCTAAAACCAATAAAAAAACTTACTTAGAATTGACTTGCTCCAGCACAAAATTGCACGAAAATATGTTAAAATAAAATGGTTGAATTGTCATCTTCTAATTTTATATGCATCACCACCTCTGTTGCTTCTTTCATTGCCCGAATTTGATAATTAGGGCTCATTTCACATATAGTAGCCACAATCATATCCCCAAATGCCTGCACCGATGGGTTGGGATTCTCCAGCTCTCTTTGGCTGCATATCTTTTTAAAAGACTCCACCGCTTCGCAAAAAATTGTGTCTACATCTATCTTTCGTTTTGTTTTAGTTGACTTGATTGTTTTTTGCGGTTCACATTGTGATGTTGAAGGTGTAGGAGACGATAATGACAAATCCAATGTTTCGTACTCATCCCATTTAGGCGATGTTACTGGCAATGGCATTTGGGAATCAGTTGATGACGGTGTTGGTGATCCGACTACTATATTTGTAGAGCAACGAGTTCTAAAATAAATGAATTCATGTATATAAAAATGTATGAGTAATGTAATGATTAACATACGGGCGTGAGGTTATGTGTTGGCTTAGAAATTTCATCATTTCAAAAAGCGGCCATGTAGATTTCCTTGTCGGATGGTTGAATAGTTTGTCTACACTCTTTTGTGTACCGATCTCTTAAAGAAGTCCATCTTCGAATACATTGTTCCTCTACAAAAAACTATATTTAAACAAAACATAAAATTAATTTGCTGTACATACCAGTTGTACCCATTTCTTCTGCTATTTTCATCCAAACTGCTTTTTTCCTATCTGGGAACTTATAAAATGGATTTCTTTTGTTGAAAATTTAATCATTTTCTTGAATTAAATATATAAGTTTGCCGTCATCCATTTTATTTTCTTGCTTTATTTTTAATTTTAAGCTATATATGTATTTATTATAAATTTTATGTTTGGCTTTATACTTTTAGTTTGCGTGGCTTTTTGTTTCTGTCATATGCTAAAGTTTGACGTTCTGTACGTAAAAATCTATTTTCTGTAGATTTCTACCTCACATACGTTGCGATACATATTAAATAAACAACATGTTTTATTTATGTTACAGATTTTGTCAGCTGATCCGTCAACTGACGATACGAATCTACTAATTCTAATTTAAGAGTAATAAGCGTTTAAAGAGAAACCGCTTTGTTCTATATGCACTTATTTACGAAACTCTTATTATTTTATAGCATATAGAACAAAATGTAAAAAATTGTTGTGTTTTAAATACTTTAAGTATATCCTGGTTATTTCCCTGCAGGAAATAAAACTAACACAAGACTAGTCGCGTGATCGGTCGCCAAGTGATAGGGACCAGTCCGAGTTCTACCACTTCCTATGATACGGACCAGTCCCTTTTACATGGGGATGGCCTAGGATGGCGTTAATTGATACTTTGTATGCACCTTGTGGCTTGCCACTGAACTATCTCATGGGGACATAATCGGTGTGGAATAACATAAATTATTTTAAAATGTCATTCCGACACAGCGTTACCATATGTGAAGATTTATCTGACTTTCGAAGTTTTTCGGAATGTTAATGCTAAAAGATTTCTTTGTTAAAAATAAGATTTTTAAGAATATGATATTTGGTACTTTTAGTATATTATTTAGTTTGGGTAAAGGTTCCCTGATGATCTGCATTAGCAACAGTGAAATGCGCATAGGATCCAGCTAAACCCCTCAATAATCAATTTCAATGTATTTTTAATAAAAAAATATTTTACTTAATAAGTAAAATATTAATTTGGGATTATTAGTGCGTTTAAAAATTTTAAACTTAAATTGTAACAATTCCCATAAAAAACACTAAAATAAATTTTTCTTGAATTTTAATTCAGTAAAATCAATGGACATTAATATATTTTGAATAAATAAAAAAAAATTTTTTTTGTTCGACTTGAAGGTTTTTGAGAAAATAAATATGGCACCGCTGTTCCGACACTTAACTGTAACAATGAAAATTTTAACTTTCTTTTTATTGTCACAAATGCAATTATAATTTATTTTTAAACCGATATTTTTTGAGACTCAAACTGACAACCTCCGACATGACACTACCCACTCTACCACAGAGGTAATCATATTTCAAAAGTATAAACACCTGTTAAACTTCGGTTAATATCTAAGAATAGTTAAGGGACTTGTTCCAGAGTATCTTGGCGTTACCACTGGAGGGAACAATGTGCATTATGTTTATACTGTTTGATAGGTACTGGATCCAACCACAAAACATCACGACTATACATCACGATGGTGGTGAATATACATATAACCATTTACAGGATATGCCCCTTTTTCACCATACACCACTCCTTACTTTTGGTAACACTCCCATTTGCTCAAGTCATAGGACGAGTACGTTTGTATATTATCACTTTTTTAGGTATTATAATTTTAAGCACCTTTGCGATCCATCCACACGTGTTGTGAATGAATTTCGAAAGGGCAAGCATGCTAAGCAGGAGCCAGTACACCACGTCAGTATTTGGAGGAAGGATTAACATTAACTTTCGACAAAATCGAGCAACTGATAAACAAAATATGAGAAAATCAGGAAGTAATTTTTAAGCGAAGTTTAATTTACAACTATCCTATTTAGCAACAAAACAAGACTAGTTATTTAGTAACAACAACATTTCATTGATATAATCAATAAGAAAACACCCGGACCTAATTAAAAAGGCTTTTTCTTTTTTAGTTTCATTTCATTTGCCATGTGAAGTCATGGTCCGTTTTTGTTCTTTATCCACGAGTTTTTGCATATAGAACACAATAGGTTATGAAGCTTGTCACTGAAGAGTTGTATAGCACAAAGTCAATGTCTCATATATCGAAAACTATAAATGAAAGAGCAAATTGATTACACAGATCGACAGATCTCTAAAAGATTTCTTAAAAATCAATATTATTTAATTTTTTTTATATATTGCGGTATAGAACGCAATAACTTGCGAACGACGTTATGTTGTTAGAGGCTCTCCCAACGTCTAAAAATGCAGCCAATGTGTAATCCTTGTTCTGCAGCCCTCTCTCTATAACACCAACCACGTCATGAAGCGCACTCTCAACGCCTTTTCGATAGGCATGCTGGGCACCGCTAGTGACGCGGGTATTAATTGTGTTCCTTAGATGCAGATCAATCAGTCGTTCTAATGTTTTCAAAATAAACGACGAAAGACTGATTGGCCTGAAATCCTTCGGCTTTGGGTGGTTTGTCTTATCCGCTTTGAGTATGAAGATGATCCTAACCTCTCTCGAGCCTTTCGGTATAAACCTCCTGCTTGAGCATATCTTAAAGATATCCACCAGAAACAGTAGTACGCGCTCTGGGACATTCTGCAACATGGATGGAAAAATACCATCTGGGTCCGGTGATTTATACGGTTCAAATATAATTATTGCCCATGTTGCTATTTCCAATGTCACTTTGTCGTCCACTGCTCCCTCTAATTCCGGTTCCGACAATTAGTTAAAATTAACCTCCATCATTGCCTCTTCCCCTATTTCCCTACAGTCAGGAAAGTGAGTGTCCATCAGAACAGGAAGCGTCCCAGAGCTGGATTCCGTCCACGAGCCATCCAGTCTTTCAATAATCCCAGGAGCCCAGAGTCTTTTGACAATATTCGCCGAAACCTCGACTACTCATTTACGGAATCAATCTCCTCACAGTATTTCCTCCATGAGGCTCTTTTCACCCTTTTGAGATAGTCCTTGTTCTTATTACACAATACTTTATGATTGTTCCAGTCTTCAGTCCTTCCTGTGAGTTTCTCCCTATTGAAAAATCTTTTAACCGAGGACCTCAGATCTTTGAGATCTTTGGTCCACCACGAAGGCTGCTCTATTGCCCGGGAAAATCACTGGACATGACTATTCAAAGCACTCCTTACAAGTGCTAGTGAAATATTACACCTCCTCTTCCACACCTCTTTGTTTATCCACACCATGCTGAGTGTAACTTGCTTTAGTATCAACAGTGGTCCTTTAGGTATCCCAGTTAGTGTCTCCTAGATTCCTATATGGATCACGCCTTTCCCCTGAAAAATTAAGACTGAATAATATCCTACTGTGGTCCGAAAACGTACAGTCTTGGATGGTAGCAGTTCTCTACCAGGTTCCGTTAGTTAGTGTTATGTCTATAACCTCTGCCCTCTCCCTATTCCGAGGGAGACGTGGGTACGTTACCCTTGTTACAAATGAACATATTGCTAGAACTAATAAACTCAAACACTAACTCACCTCTTTTGTTAATGTTGCTGCTCCCCCACTGACTATGATGCGCATTAGCGTCGCAGCCGAGTACCAATGCAACCCCTCTCAACCTCGATTGCTCGGTCAGCTTCTGCACGCTAGCCTCTAGTAGATCAACAGCATCAGTCAGCCAGTAAAGTTTGTAAAAATATTATATCACTATTATTTTTTTTATTCCTTATGTCGCGACAAGCATGTAAAACAAAAAAAAAACTTTTAAAAATTAAAAAATACTGCCGAATACTGGTTATAAAGGGTGTCTTAACAAGAACGCAAGATTTAAATTTGGCGCCATTCGAAGTGGCATTGTTTGACATTTGAACAATTGTTATTGTTTGCTAGTAGAAGGTACGAGGTTAGTAAAAATGGAGCCCTACACGAATGAACAACGCATTCTCATTGTGAAATTGTTTTACCAAAATGGTGAAAGTTTTGCGGCTACAGTTCGCAAATTTGCGATCAATTTGGGGTCACAATAATGCTCCAAAAGAGTCAACTGTAAAGAGATTAATGGATAAATTTGCCGAAACTGGGTCTGTTAGTTATGTAAAGACAACAACGCTCCTTCGACCAGGTCGATCGACCGAAAATGTCGCAGCTGTACGTGATGATGTCGCTCAAACTCGGGTCAAGCGCAAACAGTCAATGGTGTTCGGTATCGTGAAATGATAACCAGTTTTTTCGTGCCTAGAATTGAAGAAATGAATGTGGAGGGCATGTGATTTCACCAAGACGGCGCCACATGTCATACAGCCAGAGAAACAATTCAATTGCTACATCAGTCATTTCCCGGTCGTGTTATTTCGCGTTTTGGAGACTAGTACCCCATTTCTATAACTTGTGAGAAGTTCTCGCATCGAGAAAAATTAAATAATTATATTGGTTGTCCTATTTTACACAGGGTTACTCATATAAAAACTTATACAAACTTACAAAAAATATCAACATATACAGTTTTTTTCTTCCGCACCCTGTGTTTCACAGGATGATAACAATTTTCTCGAATTGAAAAGTTCTCACATTCCTTACAGAAACGAGGCACAGATCGCCTAGATCGTGCGATTTAACACCTTTAGACTTTTTTCTTTGTGGTTTTTTAAAGTCGATGGTTTGCTCGAATAAACCGACGACTACTCAAGCCTTAAAAGAGGAAATTGGACGCGGCATTAATGAAATACCGCAGCATTTATGCAAAACGGCCATTGAAAATTTCATTAAAAGATCGCGTGTGTGCCAGCAAAGCCGCGGCGGCCATCTGCCCGATTTGTTGTTCCACACATAACCTCATTTTGTCTACTTTACGATATAATAAAGTTTCACGATTTTTTTTAAATATCTGTGTTTTATTTAAAATTTAAATCTTGCGTTCTTGTTGGGACACCATTTACATATATAGGGTGTTTTTTTAAGAGGTATAGAACTTTGAATTGAAATAAAACACAAGAAAATCGTTTTAATGTCCATCAATTTGGCTTTATTGGAAGGATAATTTTATGCCATTAATGTTTAAATATGATTTCGGGCATGTGGCCGCCGCGGCTGGCTCGAATAAAGCCAATTCTACAGGTCCAATTTTCAACCACTTTTTCGAGCATATGGGGCCGTATGTTGGCAATAACGCCACGAATGTTGGCTTCCAAGTCCCCTAACGTTTCCGCGAAATTATGCGCTCATCGAATGTTTCCTTCAATAAATCGATTGTGACGTGCGCTGTGTGGCATGTAGCGCCGTCTTGTTGGAACCACAACTCATCCACATTCATGCCATCCAATTCGGGAACAAAATAGTCGGTTAGTCGGCTCCAATTGCTGTGCACGGTGGCGAATCGATTCATTCGGGTCCTCTTCAACACTTTGCTCTACAGCGGCAATTGTTTCTTCGGTGCGCACTGTTCGACGTCTCTGCGGATGCGTATCATCACATAGAGTAAACGTAGTGCGAAAACGATCCATGGTTAACCGAATTAATTGCTCTGATGGACGATTATGTCGACCATAAAATGGACGGAGCTTGCGGTAAACTTCGCGAACTGAACCATGATTTTCGAAATAAATTTGCACGATTTGCAAGCGTTGTTCTTTTGTCAACCTGTTCATGATGAAATGGCAAACCAAACTAAATATTAATCCCTTGACAGTTGACAAAATGGCCGCCAGTTAAAAAAGTGATGCCAACTTAAAGTTCTATACCTCAATAAAAAACACCCTTTATGTACATATATGATATCTGAAGGCGTCTCTGCTAACTAATATTACAAATGCGAAAGTAAATTTATTGTTTCTTTGTTGCGCTTTAACGGCTAAACCACGGAATCGATTTTGATAAAAATGTAGAACACAGATAGATCTAGGTCTAGATGGCCCATAGGTTATATGTTTTTTTTAACTAGGAGCACGAGGGGAGCTAGGACGAAATTTCTGCTTCTCAGATTTTAATGAAATTCCAAACATTGATATATTTGAGTCCAAAGAAGACATAGGCTATACATGTTTTCAAAAATAGTACCACGAGAGGAGGTAGGGAAAAATTTCTTCCTCTTTGAAACTGTATATACGATTCTTTGAAACTATCGTAGATATGAAATAGGACCACGAGGGGAGGTAAGAGAAAATATCTTTCTTTTTGAAACTTTCTATGCGATTTTGATTACATTTTTTAAAAAATAGCACATAAGGGAAATTTATTCTTCTTTTAAATTATCTATCTAATTTTTATAAAATTCAAAATGTAGATAGATCTGAGTCTACAAGAAGACAGGCCAGGCCATTCATTTTTTAAAAATTGGAGGACGTTGGGCGGTGTGGGGAAATTTTTTTCCCTTTGAAAGCATCTATCCGATTTGCATGAAATTACATAGATCTGAGTCTAGGAAGGCACATGTCTTATACACTTTTTAAAAACTAGGAGCACGAGGAGGGGTAGGGGGCAATTTCGGCCTCTGAAAATATTTAACCAATTTTGATGAAACTCAAAACATGGATAGATTTTCGTCTGGAAAGACACAAACGCTTTATATTTTATCAAAAATAAGCCCACTACGGGGTAAGGGGCAATTTCTAAGGTCAGTAAAACGTAAGCAACTACGTTCCTATCCGGTGTCCCATGACACTGTGCGTTCTTTTTTAAAATTTATTTTTTATTTGTGGATAACATATTTAATAATATTCTGGAATACTTTTATTTTGAGCATTATTTTATATTCAATATACAAAGCACTCGCACATTTCCGTAAGAACCAATGTAGTTGTAAAACAAAACAATAATAAAAATAAGTGGCATTTATTGTGCCACTACTTGGTTGCATTATTTTTCATTGTTCAATGTGGTTGTATTTATTTTCATGTGAGTGTTAATAAGATTAAAAAATTCCTGGAAATACTTGAAATTTACAAATGGACATTGCAAATACGTAAAGCAAAAAAGTGGCACACGTAAGCAATAGCGAAAAAAGCTGATGGCATAGTGGATTGAAAATGTATTAGAATTCGATCGATTAGTTTCCTTTCGCAGTTATTTTATTTTGAGATAGTGGATGAGG
Source organism: Tachina grossa (assembly GCA_949987645.1). Lineage (NCBI taxonomy): Eukaryota > Metazoa > Arthropoda > Insecta > Diptera > Tachinidae > Tachina > Tachina grossa. The sequence continues at coordinate 3,341,541 of OX465279.1, read as the reverse complement.
CTTGTTATTTTTAAAGCCCACCGATATAAAGTATAGAAGGTCACTGTTTTCTACCCGATTTTACGATTAATTTAGTAATTACGCCTATTTATCGCACTCTTACCTTAATTTTAATATTGCCGACTGTCAATGATTTCAGTTTAAAAAACTGGTTTTAAAGTAAAATAAAAATCGTATATTTCAGCCTTCGGTATCTGTCATGGGAAATTGTCTGAAGATCTGCAGTTCAGATAACATATCATTATTGCGAGGAAGTGATAGCAATAACGGACAGGAATTAACATCAGAGCAAGAAAACACATCAACTATATATTCGGTAATATAATTTGTTTCTTACGTTTTAATATTTTATATAAAACTACTCGATAACATACATACATATATACATAGTTACATACATATGTACGTAAAATTAAAAATTAGTTTTTAAAAATTTTTAGTTTAAATATGACTCTTTATGAAAATATTACTTGTTTGAATGTTTGACAAAATGCATAATAAAAATATTGAAGTCCATTTACATATATCATATGTATATGCGCAAATAAATATTTTATACCTTCACACTATTTAATATTTTCCATAGCAAACAAAACAGAAATATTTTTCTGTGCACACGAATAAACATGTTGAAATGTCTAAATTTTAAATATACACTCATCTTCAATCATCAACATTTAACGTTTCCATTTTACGCATCATAATGAGACAGAAATATTTTGTGCCATAAATATGCATATTTCTTGAAAATATTTTCAAAATGCCAATATTTTTTGTTTGTATATCTACGTATATATTTTTTTCTCAAATATTTAAATTTTCTCATATTTCATTTAGCATATTTTTCAGAGTTGACATATTTTTCTATGCATATTTTTCGGTAGTTGTTACAGTAGTTTTCGCTTATGTGACTATAAGTCACATTTAAAATTGCACAGAAATTGTGGACTATATCGTTAATGTGACTATAAGCCTAATTTTTTATGTGCCACGCAGAGGTATATAAAAGAATTTCCATCCAATCCAATTATGTCAATTACAAAACAATGTTGTATTTAAAAGGCACATTTGTGTGGCCTTTTATGCAACAATGTTTTGTTCTAAAGACATGTTCTTCTACTAAACAGTAGATGTAGGTTGAAATTTAAATTTACTTTTTGGTTTATAACTTACATGCCGACCACACGAGCAATAATCTTGGCAATTATTGCCGTGGCAACTGTCAAATTCGATTGCCGACACAAGATATTAGCGTGTGGACCGTATGAATATGTGTTCAAATATATATTCAGCAACAAATGTTAAAATACATTGCTGAGCAATAATCTCTTAACACATGCTGTCAAATACAAATTATATAAATTTTTTTTCAACGTAAATGTAGAAAACAGAAGTTTTAACTAAATAAAACCAATAAGAGTTCAATTTAAAATTAAAAAAGGATAAAATGATTGATAATTGAAGTATTTATGTGAATAAAAGCAACTATATTTGAATATACGTGTTCACCACCTCTAGATACATTGTTGAACACAAGCAATTTGACGTCATCATTCTGCCGGCGTTATTGCTTGTGTTAAGACACATCAAATTGCTAGTGTGGTCGTAGTGTTAAATAAATAACTAAAAAAAATCTGTTGAAAAATTTTGTGACTATAACGCAAATTGTTTGCATACAATTTGGATTTTGACTACCACAAAGTTGGTGCATATATGTCAAATATGACTATATACTAAATGGACTATATCGTCAACTTTTTGAATGAAATTAAGTTCAAAAGTCACAAAAAAAATTAAATATGGACTATATCATTAATGTGACAATAAGCGGTAGTGACTATAAACGAAAACTACTGTATTTATAATATTTGTGTGCTATAATATTTTGCAGTCACAAAAATATAACACAAGCTAATATGCAAAAATATAAATCTGCTTACTGCATAAAATATTATTGTGGATTTATTTTAATTTTGTTTTCTTTGTTTTTGTAAAAATATTACTACAAAAATATTTACAGTTCTGTTTGCTATGGAAAATATTAAATAGTGTGAATGTATAAAATATTTATTTAGCGCAATGAAATTATTTCGTAACAGAAAAATAATTTTATAGTTTCCATTGTAAATAGATCTAGTAAATATGTATATTATTTTTTTAAAACCCTGTTAGCAACACTCATTTTAGTGTTGTTGACTATATGAACTTCGTACGATTATGATTTACAACATGTGTTTTTACGTGTTGTTAAAATTGCGAAAAACTTACAACTGCTCATTACCTGGGGCCCCTTTCTGAAAGCTACTAAAATACATTATTATTGTTTTGTGTGTATTTTATTTGTAGATTTGTAACTTGTAGTCTTGAGAAACGGGCCCGTTGCCTTTTTATCGTTGGAGAAACATTTTGTATACATGTGTACATATCGTTACGTTTTTACCCTTTAAAAACGATTTATATGTGGACTCGAAGATTTGCAAATGAATGTACTAATAAGGATTAAGATTTATTAATTACATTGTGCTCGAATTCGAAACTTTTTTGTAACAAGCCGGGGAGCCAGTGGGTAAACCTAATTCTAGTACGCTGAATCCAATGGTGCTAACAATTTTTTTCTACCATTTATTAACCTTTATGTTGATATATATCGTCTGAAAAGACATAGATTGCTGAAATTGCGTCCTGGGAAAACTTTTTTTCGGATTTTTTGCGTAATGTTTTTTGGGGCAATTTTTTAATTTGGGGGCGATTTTTTTATTATTATTTTTTTTAACGTCTAGGACGCATGTTCATTCATATGTTCTTTTAATTGATATACTAATTAATGAATAGTAGAAAACTGAAAGAAATTGTGATTTTTATGTGGTTTTAACCAAGTTTTCAATATTAATTATTTCTTAAACAAGAGCTAACCTAATATTAATGTATGTAATTATACAGCTACGCATATTTTTGAAAAATACCAAAGAAATTACTCACACTTATAACTACTTGTACACTGGACCATTCATATTGCCGAAAGTATTTATTTAATTTATTTATTTAGTTTGCGATAGACTGTCCATAAAAAATCACATGTGTGTAAAAATTGCACTGATATCGAGCAAACAGTCCATGCGCTTTTCACCCAAAAAAATAACCTATCTTCACTATAAACAGTCTTGGCACCATAACTTTCAAATGCGGCGTTTTTCTTTAAAAACTTTCCATAACCATTTTTGTTTATAACAAATAGCACAACATTTTTTCTTGACATAGTTTTGCCCTAACTTAATAAGGGAAAAATCTTATCCAATAACCGGCACTGCTACACGTAGTGCCCAAACTTAATACTTAAGCTCAGCTAAAAATCCTGTAGATCATTTTTTTTTTACAAAATCATATAGCCCGTTTAAAAACTGCAATCTTAGTTTCAACTTCATTCATTTATGTATATCCGACTGTGATCTAAGAATAACTTGGAAAAGTAAGTAAGTCATTTAGCTACGAAATATTGAACTAGTGGTTGGGTCTTATGAAATAGTTTGTAAAACTAAAATAGTGCATATATTCTATTATTGATGGTTTTAAAACATGGGTGAATATCATGTAGCAAATTTTTGCAAATCGAATTCACACGTATTCTTATTCTCTTTCATTTAGTCTTACCTGAGACAAATTTCTACTTATCTTTTTACTAATTTTTCTCAAACGCACTGCGAGAAATTTGTTATGTATGCTGTTTATGTTAAAATATGCTTTTGACTACATACAACATAAAATTTTATTTAATCTTCACTGAAACAGCGACGAATGTACATTCATAGCGGGTGTTGTTATTGTTCATTATTTGCATACAATGTATGAAAATTAAAAATTATTTTTCCTTACAAATTGGTTTTTTTAAATAATAATGTTTATATATTACTTTTTGTTGAAACGGTTTTCTAGAAAAAAAAAAATTCTTTCATAAAAAACATCATATAAGAATTACTTTTATTAATTTTTTCTGCCTTTGTGTTTATTTTTTTCGCTTACACAACCTTTAATTTATCTGGGTCACCCATGTTTTAAAAAGCAGAAAATAAAGCACGTAATTACATTTTAACTAAAAATGTTTGCTTTCATACGCATTTATATTTACATATGTATATATGTGACAGCGCATAGAGAAAGGGACCTAAGGGTAAAAAAAAAATCAATTTTCACTTTTTTTCGAGACCGATCCCATGCCCCAAAAGTGTTCCCTCCCAGAGATATTCGCGTTTTATGATGTGATGGTACAAAAAAGATACACGTATTTAAATCTTTAAAATGGCTCTCCTGAACAAAACCGGTTTTTACCCTTAGGTCCCTTTTTATTTTGCGCGTCACATATGTGTATTCATAAATAATACATATGCACATATGTATATAAATCCTTATTGAACAAAAACTTAATTTATTTGGTATTAACAGAGTTTTTGTTTGTTTTGTTTATATTTAAGGAGCTTATACAGCCAGTGTTCTTCCCATCGTCTTCGCTTGTACGTACCGAAGGATCAACTCTATCGGAAGAGGAACAAATAAAAATAGCTAAACGCATTGGCCTTATTCAACATTTACCCATTGGGACATACGATGGATCTTCAAAAAAGTCTCGCGAATGTGTTATATGTATGATCGATTTCTGCGTAGACGAGGCTGTACGATATTTACCTTGTATGCACATATATCATGTCAATTGTATAGACGATTGGCTAATGCGAAGCCTAACTTGCCCTAGTTGTATGGAACCTGTTGATGCAGCTTTATTAAATATATATGACACTACATAACATTAAAATACAGATTTTATTCTTTAACGCAAATCAAATCATTTATACATAACATTTAAGACATTATAAAAGAAGTGATATGTATACATATAGAATATATATGTATGTATATCTATTTATATATTAAATATGGTGCTAAAAAGAACTTGTTTCCATAATTATAAAATAGAATAACAAACACCATAATGCATATAAAGGCAGAAAATAAAATAATTTGGATGAGTGAAACTGTTGCTACTAACGGAAACATAATAGAATGTTAAATTTTAGTTTATAAATTTAAGTATGTAAATATGGAGTAAATAAAAGAATTCACATGTTATAAACATTTTCTAGATAAAATATCTTTGCAAACCAAAAAATAAAAAGCTATTCTCTGCTATACTAAATCAATCTAGTTTTTGTTATTTTCTCTTGCGAAAATACAATTATTTACATGCCTGTGGGGCACTCCGCGCCAAATCGGACAGTTTGAAATTTTTTATTTCCTGAAATTTTAAATTTTTTTTTTATTAGTCGTTCAAAAGATAAAAAAAAATCAAAAAATCACTCACCCATGTGCTGAAACTCACATTTCGCAAAAAAAAAAACATCGATTACGATATTAAGTCACAAAACTGGTGTGCTGGAAAACGCAGTCACAACAAATTTTTATATTTCAACTCGCAAGCAAGGAATGCAAATGCATAGTGCAATAACTGAGTGTAAGAGAGTTTGTTTTAGTGCAAAATATGAAAAGAAATTCGATAAAAATAAAAACACGATACTTTTTAATAAAAATTAAGAGAAATAATCTCAGCTTTATTTTACCTTTTGTATGGGAAAATGATATATTAAAATATATATTTACACTCGAAGATAGATCTTGCTCGCTCGAAATTCACAGAACAAATTGATATAACTGGTAAAAGTTGAAGATGGCGAAGACAAAGTTTAATCACACCGTTAGCGGTTTACTCGTTAGAACCTAAGTGAGTACTCCGAAAACACAAGGTTGCTGGCAACAGGAGTTGAATTTAGGCCCTAATAGAGGAGTTAAACCAAAAGGTTAAGATTGAACTAAACATTATAAATTATTAAGGAAAAATAGAAAATTTACATTTCATATTAAACACAGTTGAAATGAAAGGGTATAGGTAAAATTTAATTACTCATATGTATAATACCAATAAAAATAAAAAGTATAAGTATTTAACTAAGTCAACCTTTTTTTCAATCTGATTAATGTGCTGTCACTCAATCATCCATGTTTTCGATAGAAAAAGTGCGCCCCGATTACGTTTAGCAACACAAAAGTGTTGTGTTGTCTCGGCTACAACACAACATTGATCCTTTTTGCGATTATGGTTTACAACATCCATGTGTTGTGTATGTGACACAGTTGTATTCTAATTTTAGTACGTTTGCTAGAGCACTACACTGCATACTCGAGCAAAATTCAAGAGTAATCTACTCCCAGTAATTTTTCTTTTTCCTGTATGAATTTTACCAATGCACATCAATCAGGTACCCGCGATTCTACAACAAATATTACAACAGCAACAACCACATGTACTTTGTTGGTATAAATTACCTTCTTACTTTTCAAAACAGGGTAGCATCGTCAGATTGCATGGTTCTTATAGGAAATGTCAAACACCATACAAAACTGAATATTCGGAAGGTGGTTATGTATACCCAAATAAAAGCATGCTTTTAGGCTTATACCTACACAATCCAAATTTGACATTTGGATTGGTATAAAGACATTAGTCACCTGATGTATTGCTGCCACCTAATAAATGCGCCTTGAATTTTACTAAACTGAAATAACATGGGTATGCTCATGGTGTTGCTCGTGCATGCAGTGTTACCATATGTGAAGACTTTTCTTATTTTTGAAGTTTTTAGACATGTTAAAACGTCAAAAAAGATTTTCTATATAAAAATAAGATTTTTTTAAATTTTTCTTTTGGTATTATTGAGTGATTTTTAGACTTTGACTCTTCCACATATTCTATACAGTAAATATTTTATGTTATCTGGCCTTATTTTTAATAGTTCACAAGTAATAAAATAAATTTGAACTCATTTTCATCCAATAAATAATAGACATCTGCATGAAACTAAATAATGATGTTTATGAAACTTTCGCTATAATTTTTTTTCGTTTCATTTCTATTTCATACAGATAAATAACTATGAAACTCAAGCAATGAATACTCAATAGTTAAGAACGCAGTAAAATGATGCTGGTTTGTTTACTTATACAAGAGCATACTAACATTTACAAATGTGAAACAGAACATGTATTGAGTAAATCTCGATTAAGTTCATGCAAAAACAAGCTTTTAACGATCAGTGTGGCCAGTTGTAGGAAAAGGGAAAATATAAGAATAATCGCCGAAAAGGAAGCTAAAAAATTACACATAATTATCTTTCTTTTCAATGCAATATTATTGTTTAAAATTTCGTATTTTTACATAGAGTGATGATAATGAAATTTTTTGAGTTTTATTACAAATATTAATTTCAAAAATAATTGTTAGTTATATTTTTGCTTGGAAGAATATAAATAGTTATTTTCGCTTGGAAACGAGCACTTTTGTTGTGTTTTGTTTAATTTTTGTCAATTTCAATTTTTTTATATCATGAAATTAAAAAAAAAGCACGTGGCCAAAACCGTTAGACACCTACACAACTAATAATCAAATTTGCTTAAGAATATATTCATTTCTCATAACCCAAGTCCTTTTTTTAATTTTTTATCTAAAAGTGTGTGTTTCTTTCCATAGCATTTCATTTCAGGGTTGTGTGCAGTTCATTACAAGAATATATAATATATTAAAATAGTTTAAAGATTTATATTAATTAAAAATGCAAATGACAAATTAAAATATGTATTACTAATATGTATGGAATATACATATGTACTTAGTTATGTATGTATGTGTGAAAGTTAAAACTTTAATTTAAAAGTGAAACCTATTACACATGTGCGACCCATACAAAAAATCCCATGATTTCACTATATTGGCAACATTGCTATTGCGAATTAATAACAAAAGATGAGAAGAGAGAAAGCAGCATGAACAAAAGGCGTTTCAATGAACAATCTCTTTGTGTTAACAGTATGAAACGAAACATTTTCACTCACAGTATGATAAAAGCAACAGTTTGTTGAGTATTAACATATCTATTCGAGGTTGGGCTTTAGTAAACAAACATTTCAGTAGTTTCATGGATGGAATTGTTCATGCAACTCTATAATAAATAACAAAAAATATTTTTGGTAGCAAAAAAGTTTTTTTTGCTCGACTTGAAGATTTTTGAAAAATAAATATGGCAACACTGCGTGCAACGCTCTAAAGGTGGAAGTACATACCACGCGTTACGCGTCAACGCTCTTCTGGCTTGTTAAACGTTCAACGCTACACAAATGGAAGGTTACACACCACGCTTTTGAAGCTTTTTTAGTTGTAAAATTTAAATCCTTTGCCGGCTATTTTTTTTTTTGCATATACGTTGCATTTTTCTTTAAACATTTAATTCATTTTTGTATCCATTGTTTAATAAAAAAATTAATTTCTAATCATGTTTGTGTATGTTAGTTTATTAATCTGGCAACACTAGCTGTCATTTTGTATACAACGCGTGAAAGTTGAAGAATGTTCAACTTTTGGCGAGGTACGCGCGTCGCGAACTTCTCTATGTAACTTGCCTTATGAAAACACTATTTCAATTTTTTTGACAGACGCGTGTATCGCATTAGCGCATTGAACGCGTGTTATGTACTTCCACCTTAATGTTTACATAAAAATACAAAGCTGCGTGCCATGATACAATTCAAGGCACATTTACTACAGGTACATGCATTAGGCACAACCCTGTGACAACTCTGTGCTTCTCACATATGTAGTTTTACAAAGTAATTGTCAAAAAATTGTATGCATCAACCAAGGCACAAAAGTAAATGTCAAACGAGTTCTTCGTTATAAACTTGTGAACAAAAAATCAGCGGATGAGCAATATGCCTGATAACAGGTATTTACATGCACAAGCCCAGCCTGTTAATGTATACAATACGAATAGTTGTAAAAGTTTCCCTGTAGTCAGCCTAGAACCATATGTCTCTATGTCAATACTCTTTCTCCATCGACAATTGCACTAATTAAAATGTCGAAAACTTTCCTTTTATGTGCGAGTAAAGATACGTTAGAGACAACAGTTCTAGTGTATTTCTGGTGATATTGTCAATGAACGCGTCAATAGGTTGTTTTTCTTTTTTATTACTCTGTGCAATAATATTAAATAAATATATGTAGACGAGGGTTACTAAAATCTACTAGTGAATCTTTGGTTCAAATAACTCCATATGGTCGTAAAAGAACTACCTTCTCAATAGTGCTAAAGTCTACTGGTAGATTTTGAATGACAACCGTATGTGCACCTAGTCAGTAGCACTATTGACAATGTCACTAGGAAATCACTATAATTTTACCATTGACAACGAGCGAGGAAATATCGATATTGTAGACTAGGGCCCCTAAAACTTACTAGTGAATCTTTGGTGTCAATGTCTACATGTTGACCCAAAATAACTACTTAGTCAGTAGTGATATAGTCTAGTGGTGGATTTTCAATGACAAGCTAATGTTAAATGGCTGGGGTACACCTGGTCACTAGTACTACTGACAATGTCACTATTAAATCATTACAATTTCACTATTCGCACTTTCTGCAGGGTTGTTTACAAGCTGCAAAAATGTTAGTGTATGTGTTGTATATAAAATGATTACAGTGTTGCCAATGAAATTACACATGGCTGTGTTTCCAATTATATGTTGAAGAAAATTACACTACACATCTTTTGTGTAGCTTAAATTAAATCAAAAATAAATAAAAATACAACCCAAAGTAGAAATACACACAGATTATGCATGAATGTAATTATAAGGCCTATGAGAGTAATTGCACACTCTGTGTAATTACACACCTATTGTCAACACTGAATGACTATAATGATTCATGAATGCCGCGTCTGCAATTGTACTTTAGTTACCCTGTAATTGTTATTTTTATAAACAAAAGACATCTGTTTCTGAAAATTATACGTTTCTTTATACTCGCTTGCATTTTCACTCGTTTTTTCACGTTAAGCCTGGTACTCTGTTCAAAATTTCACGTGAAATTTACACGAAATAATGTTGCATAAGTTGTACTCTGTTCAACTCGTGAAAAATGTATGAAATGTATCCGGCAACATTTTCTTGCTATCTGTGAAATAATGAGACTGGCATTTATTTCGTTCGAAATATTGACAGCTGATGTTTTTGTTAACAAAAGTCGATCAGTGTTGCCTACTTCAAACCAATAAATACGAAATTTTTTTCCGAAAAAGTATAATGGGTATCACTTCTTACGTGTCAAATTTTTAACGCGAAATAATCAATGTTGCTGAAAATTTTTAACAACTTCGAACAGAGTACTAGGCTTTAGTGCTTTTTATGCTTTTTAAATCTCAAAATAACGCTTTTTAGTGCTTTTTTAAATTTTGGTGTGCTTTTAGAGCCAAAAAGGTTGGCATCACTGACTTCAACAACCACATCCGTCTGCATTGAAACATCTTCCACAAAGAGCTTCTCTAGTGAGGTCAAGCTTATTTCTGTGGATGGACCACCACTAGCAGCTTAAAAATTTAATTTTAAACTCATCCCATATGATATTCATGGCTTAGGCTGAGTTTACATCTGGCATTTCATGTGTGTCATGTGCCCAAAAAAGCTTAACCACTAATTACTAATGAAAAACTGTATGATTAAAACACGTATTTATTAAAGGCGGTTTCAGACTATAATACAAGTATTAATACTTTTGACGAAAATGCATCCCTGATCTAATTTCTGTTTAAAAAAATAAAAAAACAACAACAACTCGACATGTCAGAGTTGGATTTTCCACAAAAGTATTAATACTTGTATTATAGTCTGAAACCGCCTTAAGTTAAACATAGATAACTAATAAACAATTTTATAGAATCCAACATGATTGGAAACTGTTTAAATCAATACATGCCTTAATCAAACAGTTTTTGATTAGTAATTAGTGGTTACGCTTTCTTTGTCACATGGCACACAGATGTAAGCCCGGCCTTAGTATCATCACCTCTCTGCAGTCAGACTGGGGCCAAGTGTCTCTATTACCTCGTTTATACGCAAATCTTATTTACAAATAAAACTATTTGCAAATACTGAACTTACCGTTTATACGTAGATAGAATACATTGCTATCTGTGAATGATATTGCCACACATTGTTAAATTTGTATTACATTTTTTACAAAATAAAAATAATTGGCAACATTTTACACCTTATTTGCAAATAGTTTCGTTATTTGCAAATAGTTTTCGTGAGTTATTAACTTACAATAAAAAAGTTATACGGCAACGCTTTCCAGTTTTATTTGCAAATAAGAAGTGCGTATAAACGGGATATATGTCAACACTAAAATTACAGTAGTAGTTACATTGTCTACAATTTCTTTTCTATTCGTCAGTATAAAAGAAAGAGAGAAAACATATGTGGTGTATTTCTGGTGCATTTTGCAACAACTTGTCAATATACATAAATTTGTATGTACGTAAGGTATATAAATGTACCAATAAATATCTGGTTGGTATGTCTCCATGTTCCCATAAAAACTATGAATTCACTGGTAGTGACTGGTGTACTGGTAGTACTGGTGACAAAGTCAAAAGCGACTCAGTACATTTTCACCATCGACATTTCCTTCAGGGCTCCAACAGCTTTTCCACTTATTTTTATTTTTTTATTAGAGCTATGCTCTTTGTCGCAATACAGGAGTTAGGAAGTGATTTTTCCTAACAAATATAATCGACACTATTAAGGTGAAAGTACATACCACACGTTACGCGGCAACGCTTTTCTGGCTTCTTAAGGTACGTGTGCGATCTGTAGGCATTTGTCAAAAAAGTTGAAATAGTGTTTTGTAGTAATTTGTATGCAAGTTACATACGAAACTCTTTGACGCAGAAAGTTGGTTAATTTTCAACTTTTTGGCACTTTGTATTGTTTTTACAACTAATCAGCCGAAAATATATAAGAAAAGATTTTAAAAAATTAGAATCATGTAGTAAAAGCTCTTTGAAGAGTTAGAAAAACATACAGTATTGTTTAAAAAAGGATTTGAAAATGTTCCAAGTCAATTTTTCAATGTAAAAATAAGTAAGAAAGCTGACAGAAAAGGCGTTTATAACGCGTGTTTTGTAACTTGCCATTTTTCACGCGGTAAAGTTTTCAAACGCACGATACTTGTAGACGAACCGACGCGTGTCTATCTATCTTTATACAATTAATACTATGCAAATGGAAAGTTGCACACCACGCTTTTAAACCTTTTTTAGTTGTAAATTTTTAAGCCTTTGCCAGCTGTTTTTTGTCTAGCATTTACGTATTATTTTTCTTTAAATATTTAATGAATTTTTTTATGCATTGTTTAATAAAAAAAACTGATTTCTTATCATTTTTGTGTATGTTAGTTTATGAATCTGGCAACACTAGCTGTCATTTTGTATACAACGAGTGAAAGTTGAAGAGTCAAGGCACATCAATCAGGTACCAGCGATTCTACAACAGCAACAACCACATGTACTTTGTTGGTATAAATTACCTTCTTACTTTTCAAAACAGGGTATCATCGTCAGATTGCATGTTTCTTATAGGAAATGTCAAACACCATACAAAACTGAATATTCGACAGGTGTTTATGGATACCCAAACAAAAGCATGCTTTTAGGCTTATACCTACACAATCCAAATTTGACATTTGGATTGGTATAATGACATTAGTCACCTGGTGCAGTGCTGCCAACTAATAAATGCGCCTTGTTGAAGAGTGTTTAACTTTTTGCGAGGTACGCGCATCGCGATATTCTCTATGTAACTTGCCTTATGAAAACACAATATTTTAATTTTTTTAATAGACGCGTGTATCCCATTAGCGCATTAAACGCGTTTCATGTACTTCCACCTTTAGGAAAATCAACAGAAAACGTCGGTCTAAGTTTTAACATAGTAAAAACCAATTTTATTGCAAAATATACAAATCGAAAAGTATTCGACTCGGCCGGTTTTTAAATTGATACCATCACTGTCTTACAAACGTCACATAACATTAGGAAATTCTATTTTGTACAGGTTGAGACGTGCCGTCAACGCTATAGCAAATTTCGGTAAGCATTTGCATTGTTTTCAATCATCAAAAAACGTTCAGCTGTTTCGTTAGCTTACGTGGACGTTCGGCTAATTCTAACTTTACATGCATACTTACTTTGGTGGAAAACATAAATAAATTTTGAATAAAATAAAAAGTTATACATACATACATATGTGTACTAAATTCAGTATTTTATTAATCGTGTGTAAAAAATTGATACAAACTACTTTAATATAAAGATTGACATTATCATACATTACATCATTATCTTTTGTATTAGTAAGTTCATCTTAGATAGTCATTATATTAAACACAAAAAATATATTTGATTTATAAAACCTTCTATGAAAACTAAAATCCTTATATTTTATGAATCATAAATAAATATTTCTTATAAGTAACACTGTCAGTATTAAGTTGTAAAAAACAAGAACAATGAAATAAATTTTAAAATTGAAAAATAACAAAAAATCATTTTTTTTTAATCTTAACATAAATATACAGAAGTACATTCATTATGTTCCAAAATATCGAGGAAAAAATATTTTTTTCATACAATTATATTACAATGCAATTATAGTACAATGCAATTGTACGAAAATACATAGTTCTTTCGATATTTTTTATATTCGCCAACGTCTATTTTGTTGTTTTAAACAAGCAAACAAAACGTTGGAGAATGAGAAGGAAATCATGCATTTTATTTTATACATATAAAATTGAAAATATTTTGCCAAAAAAGAGCCTGTAAATAAATCTTATTGTAGCTATTTACTCATAATATATTAGATTTAAAACAAAAACTTAACATAATTCAATTATTTGGTTTTAGAAACATATACATATGTACTTACATACGTATATGTGTTTACATAAGGAAAAAATATATCATAAATAAAACTACTGCGGGCGATTAAGACCATTTGCAAGATTATTGAAGGCATCAGCATTTGCTTTTATTCCCTCCTCCATTATTTTTATGTCCTTCACCATAATTTTGTTGGCCTCCAAATTAGCTGTACTGCACTCGGCTAGCATCTATTAAATACACAAAGGGAAATATATTACATAATATATAATTAATTAATTTCATATGAAGTTTGACAAAGCGTACCTGTTTACTGGCAATTTCAATAAACTTATCTTGCTTCTCGGATTCAGCTATCACACTCCTTCTTGGCGTCGATTTTGCTAAGCTTGCAGTAGCACACTGCACATCGGAAATGCTTGGGTATGATGTCATTTCTAACGTAAAATCTTCCAGAAACAGTTGGTGTTTCACCAAGACAATTTAAAACCCCAGCTAATTCATTCCACTTGCTGTCATACCGTAAGTTTCCATGGAGCAGCAGCGCTGGTCCACATTCTTAAATATAGGAAATATTCCGTTTAAAACAATAAAACAAATATATTAAAAAGTTGTTTGACTTTTCTTGCTATTCCTTTTCGTGCACATGGTAGAATAATACAACGATGTTGTTAACAAGAAGTAAGTGAATTGCAAAATCGTTACTGCAAATAGCAATAATTTTTGGTAAGTTTTGCTATTGGCGGATCGTTAAAAGTTAGTGAATCGCACTACTGGAGACAAGTCAAAGTATTTTTTTTAACCAAAACTTTCCAAATAAACTGTATGTTAAATGATAAAGTAAATAATGGTGAATTAAAATTTTGTGATGGTATATACTTACGGTCTAATTCATAAAAAATATTTCAGGTTTATTTGACAAATTTCCCATAGAAATATGTCAAATAAGCGTTTAATAAACCTGAAATATTTTTTATGAATAAGGCAGTTAGTCTGTATCTAAAGAATATTTAAAGCAGTTGTGGCTGCAGAAGTAAGCATGTTGACTACCACGCGATAGCTTCGGAGTTCAAATCGTGGCTGGTAAAGCCAATTTATATACAAACAAATATTTTTCTGATGCCTGTGCCAAACTCACATACATACATATGTATGTATGTAAGTTAAATAATTAATACAATACAATTACTGCATGTATTATGTTCATGTTGTTTCAACTTGAAATAACTTTGGTTCAACATTGTTCTTCATGTTATTTCAGTATTGCATTTACGTTGTTCCAACTTAAAATCACTTTGATTCAACAAGATTCTTCATTTTGTTTTTTACAGCACGTAATGTTGTCGTGTGCACACTGGTAGAATTGACACTACTTACGCTAAATAGAGGTATGAAATAACAGCGGTTGATTGTCGCTGAATGGTTGCCTAAAAAGGGACTAAATTGACATTTCGTAAAGTGGAGAGTGGAAGAAGAAAAGGAAAAATATGAAGTTTTTCGCGCAAGTCCAGAAGGCTCTATGACAAAAAAAATCGAATAAAAGATGGCGAGTGAATTAAAAGTAAAAAAACAGGTTTTTAAAGATGAAGAAAAAAAAAGATGGCGAGTGCCGGACTATAAAAGCGCAAGTCTGAAGACGGTAAAGGGGGAGAAAATAAAAAGTGGTTGAAGTGTAAAAGTGTTAGAGGCAGAAAAATATACGAGACAAGAAAAAAGTTGAGTTGAAAAAAAAAAGAAAAGGTTTTGGAAATGTGCAAGTGAGTAGTGAAGCAAAAGATTCTGGACGCGCACGAGACGATATAAAAGGTTGAGTAGAAAAGAAAAAGTGTATTAAGTGTGCAAGTGAAGAGTAAAGCAAAATGTTCGGGACACGCACAAGGCGTCGCAAAATACTTCCCTGATGTGCCTACCTTCTACCAAATGTTACAAAATACTTACCTGATGTGCCTAATTCTTAAGTTAACTTGCAAAATTACCTGATGTGCCTAACCTCAACTTAACTTACAAAAATACTTACCACCGTGCTTAACTTCTACAAAACTTGCAAAAATACCTGAAGTGCCTAATCTCAACTTAACTTACAAAAATACTTATCACCGTGCTTAACTTCTACAAAACTTGCAAATTTACCTGATGTGCCTAACCTCAACTTAACTTACAAAAATACTTACCACCGTGCTTAACTTCTACAAAACTTGCAAAAATACCTGAAGTGCCTAATCTCAACTTAACTTACAAAAATACTTATCACCGTGCTTAACTTCTACAAAACTTGCAAATTTACCTGATGTGCCTAACCTTAACTTAACTTACAAAAATACTTACCACCGTGCTTAACTTCTACAAAACTTGCAAATTTACCTGATGTGCCTAATTTCAACTTAACCTACAAAAATATTTACCTGATGTGCCTAATCTTAAATATTTACCTGATGTGCCTAATTCTTAAATATTACCATATGTTCCTGACCTTTTTGAAAATGTGTGTCGTTTGAGAAAATTGCCGGAAAATTTACCTATGCTTAATGTTTGTGATGACCGGTGTGAAAATTTACCTGATGTGCCTAACTTTCGAGAATACTTGCCTGTAGAACGTGGCCTTCTTGAGAAACCTGCCTGATATTTGTCTGATGCATCAAATCTTTTTGGAGAACCCACTATAAACTCGCCTGAAGTTTACCTGACGTCCCCAGTTTTGACTGAAACTTACCGGTAATAACAAACAAAAAATCCAAGGTGAGAAAGAAAATACGTACTTATATTAACAAAATTGCAAGCTTTTAAACTTACCTGCTAGACTTTTGAAAGTTGCAAATTAGAGAAATTTCATATAATGGATTGAACAAAATGAAAAAGGAGTCTTTAGAAAACTTATTTGATATACTAGTGAATTCAAAAAAAAAAATAAGAAACTTTCATTGCTTAGATCTAAAATATTCATTTTAAAGCAAACTTATCTGCTAGAATTGTTAAATAAATAATTAAAAATAACGGAATTTCATATATTTGTCGAAATTGAAAGAAATTGTCTTAAAGAAAACTTACCTAATGTACCTACCTTTAAGACCTGAAAAGAAAATGTGTATAAGTTTGACGGAATTAAGCTAACCTATTTATAAAAGTATATAAAACTTATATGACTTATTTATCTTTCGGGCCTGAAATGAAAATTAGAATAAATGCATATAGTGTAGTCATAATCAAAATATTACTCGATAGAGTTTTCGGAAGATTTTTTTTATGTATACGTACATTGAAAACCCCTACATTTATATATAATTGTAACCAATTTATTCTCTTTCTAAATTGTATTAAAATAATTTGATCCATTTAGATTATTTTAAGATACATATTTTATTTGAAATATTTAGAATAACAAAGAAGGAATCCCTAAATGAATAAAATATATATTTATAAAGTACAATTTATATAGTCATGAAAGTGTAATCAAAGAATGAGAGGTGGTAAGTAAAGGAAGAAAGGGGGGGTTGCAAGATACGTCAGGGGCATCTAAGACTTTTCTTTATGATGCCATGGTGAGCTTTTACGAGTTCAATGAAGGGTGGGCAAATATTCTGGCAGACCATCAGCCAGATGTTTTTATCGTGTGTGTGTGTGCAGAGAGAGTAAACTAAACTTACTTCGGGCTCCTTTATCATAACTTTTCTTTTCTCTTAGGACATCATAGAGCAGCTGGCATGATTTTTTTTTTGTAGCTGTAGATTACTAGACTGGTTGGCAAGATCCCTCCCCAACGGCGAGCTTCAGCCGGAGCGAACCGCCAGCATGCCAGCGCAGCCAATAATCTAGCAACATTGTTTTTTTTTTGTGTAAAAACTAAAAGCAGCACAGCCTACTACTACTACAAAAATGGCGCCCCACGTGGAATATTTGCCCACCCTTCATTGAACTCGTAAAAGCTCACCATGGCATCATAAAGAAAAGTCTTAGATGCCCCTGACGTATCTTGCAACCCCCCCGCTTTCTTCCTTTACTTACCACCTCTCATTCTTTGATTACGCTTTCATGACTATGTAAATTGTACTTTATAAATATATATTTTATTCATTTAGGGATTCCTTCTTTGTTATTCTAAATATTTCAAATAAAATATCTTAAAATAATCTAAATGGATCAAATTATTTTAATACAATTTAGAAAGAGAATAAATTGGTTACAATTATATATAAATGTAGGGGTTTTCAATGTACGTATACATAAAAAAAATCTTCCGAAAACTCTATCGAGTAATATTTTGATTATGACTACACTATATGCATTTATTCTAATTTTCATTTCAGGCCCGAAAGATAAATAAGTCATATAAGTTTTATATACTTTTATAAATAGGTTAGCTTAATTCCGTCAAACTTATACACATTTTCTTTTCAGGTCTTAAAGGTAGGTACATTAGGTAAGTTTTCTTTAAGACAATTTCTTTCAATTTCGACAAATATATGAAATTCCGTTATTTTTAATTATTTATTTAACAATTCTAGCAGATAAATTTGCTTTAAAATGAATATTTTAGATCTAAGCAATGAAAGTTTCTTATTTTTTTTTTTTTTGAATTCACTAGTATATCAGATAAGTTTTCTAAAGACTCCTTTTTCATTTTGTTCAATCCATTATATGAAATTTCTCTAATTTGCAACTTACAAAAGTCTAGCAGGTAAGTTTAAAAGCTTGCAATTTTGTTAATATAAGTACGTATTTTCTTTCTCACCTTGGATTTTTTGTTTGTTATTACCGGTAAGTTTCAGTCAAAACTGGGGACGTCAGGTAAGATTCAGGCGAGTTTATAGTGGGTTCTCCAAAAAGATTTGATGCATCAGACAAATGTCAGGCAGGTTTCTCAAGAAGGCCACGTTCTACAGGCAAGTATTCTCGAAAGTTAGGCACATCAGGTAAATTTTCACACCGGTCATCACAAACATTAAGCATAGGTACATTTTCCGGCAATTTTCTCAAACGACACACATTTTCAAAAAGGTCAGGAACATATGGCAATTTTTAAGAATTAGGCACATCAGTTAAATATTTAAGATTAGGCACATCAGGTAAATATTTTTGTAGGTTAAGTTGAGATTAGGCACATCAGGTAAATTTGCAAGTCTTGTAGAAGTTAAGCACGGTGGTAAGTATTTTTGTAAGTTAAGTTGAGGTTAGGCACATCAGGTAAATTTGCAAGTTTTGTAGAAGTTAACCACAGGTGGTAAGCCATCAACCTCAAGTACCCAGTTTTCCAGGCGTAAACCCAGCACAAGCTCCTGAGTATACTCAGTCATACCCTGTACCACCACAAGGCCATATGAGGTATGGATCGCAGACATTAAACGCACCTTTATTACAGCCAGGATTACTCCAAAATAATCAGTGGCCCCCTCAACCTTCGTGCCATCGACCAAATATAGGGAATTGCCAGACAGGTTATCCACAGGATGCTTGGTCTAGGCCCGCGTATCAGCCACCACCGCAGCAGGGCTACGATGTTGCCATGTCCGTGCCAAGTCAACATGAGTTGGGCAAGTTTAAACTTGCAAAATGGGGGGTAAAATTCGACGGTACTAGCAAAACAATGAACGTTCAAGAATTCATCTTTCGTGTAGGAGCCTTACGTAGGGATTATGACTGCTCAGACAGTGATATTTTAAGAGGTTTCCATCTTCTTTTAGAAGGCCCAGCTTTAGATTGGTACTGGGACTACAGGAAAATAGTGCCTATCAATACGTGGGAGGAATTGGAAAAGGCTTTATTATGCCAATATCGCCGTTTTCAACAAGAACATCAAGTGCAGATGCAAATTTTAAATCGACGACAACAGCCAAATGAATCTTTCGATGACTTCTATAATGCTGTCATCAAATTACGCAACCAACAGAGAAATCCTTATGAAGAATCCCAGTTAGTAGAAATTATGAGGGGAAACCTAAAACCCTCCTTAGCCCAAATGATGTTTTCTATACATATCGGGTCACTCTCGGAGTTTTGTCGCGAAGTCAGAAGGGCTGAAAGCCTCATAAATAACCAGCGACAGCAATACCAACAGCGCATGCAATTTACTCCTCGAGTACAAGAGCTCGAAGTCAATGACAAAGATTCGTCGTTAATCGACCTCGAAGTAGATAGTATTAACACTACCAACAAATACATTTGCTGGAATTGTAAAGCGCCAGGGCACAGTTTTTTTGATTGTCCAGAACCAATAACTAGGCAGTTTTGTTTTCGATGCGGTAAAGAAGACGTAGTCGCGCCAAAATGTCTAAAGTGCCAGGGAAACAGGCAAAAAACCCGTCTCGCACTGGGGAGGCGTGGTCGACTTCAGTTTGAGCCCAGTAAGTTCTCAGCAAGGAGAGTCTACTGTAGGAAATTTTAAAATTTTAAGTAATTGTTATAGGAATGAAAATAAGTCAGACACAATGCCTCGGTTAAGGGAACTTAGACCCTTACATGTAAGAATTAAGGAATATAATGAGGCGAAAAATAGAATTTTCGGTAAAGTCTCTAATCGCATAAAAAAGGCACGAGAACGGTACAAAATTCGTAAGCGTACAAGACTTGAGATTTCATCGGCTTCTCTTTATGAAGGAAAAGACACCAGATTATATTCTAGAATCAGGATAAATGGCCATGAAATCGAAGGTTTAGTCGACAGCGGTGCGACGGTGACGTGCTTAGGACGCAACTGCTTGGATTTTGTGGAGAAAACTGGACTCACAATCCATGGTTTCACCACAAAAATCAAGACAGCTGATGGCACCGAACATCAAATCGTTGGTCGAGTACGCGCAGATGTTACGTTTGGCCAAACAACGCATGTCATAACCTTTTATCTAGTACCTACCTTGAGTCGAGAGTTGTTCTTTGGGATCGACTTCATGAAGGTTTTCAAATTCTTTGCCCATATAGAAAGTCTTACGACAAATGGAATAAGTCTCTGTGAGGAGACAGATAGCAACTTAGAGGTCTTAACTCACGTTTTGACAGCTGAACAGCGTCAGAAATTGGATTTAGTCATATTGAAGTTTCCCTGCTATACGAAACAAGGATTAGGGAAAACACATTTAGAGAGTCATTCTATAGATACTCGTGACTCAGCTCCAGTTAAAGATAAGCATTACCCTTTCTCCCCGGCTGTGCAAAAACTTATGTACGCGGAGCTTGATAGGATGCTTGACCTCGGAGTCATTGAAGTTAGCGAGAGTCCATGGAGCCACCCGGTGACTTTAGTCCGAAAAGGCGAAAAGAACCGGTTGTGCCTGGACGCTCGAAAACTCAATGCTCTGACGGTTAAGGATGCCTATCCTCTGCCACACATTGAGGGTTTGCTCAGTCGGCTTGGAGATACGATTTTCATATCGAGTGTCGATTTAAAAGACGCGTTCTGGCAGATTCCATTAGAGCCGTCTAGTAGATAGAAAACTGCATTCACGGTACCTGGGCGACCACTTTATCATTTTACGGTTATGCCTTTTGGGTTGTGTAACGCAGCCCAAAGGCTATGCCGTTTAATGGATAAAGTGATCCCTGCGGCGCTTCGTGATAGAGTTTTCGTCTATCTAGATGACCTTTTGATAGTATCTCCAGAATTCGAGACACACCTGGAGTTGCTGGAACAAGTATCTATCAGTCTGGCAAACGCAGGGCTAACCATCAATGTGGCTAAATCTAAATTCTGTTTCAAAGAGTTAAGATATCTAGGTTACATAGTAGGCGGTGGCAAAATGAAACCCGATCCGGACAAAATAGATACTATTACTCGTTTTGATTACCCTAAGACTGCGAAACAAGTGCGGAGTTTTATGGGAGCAACAGGTTGGTATAGGAAATTTATACCAAACTATGCTACCATTGCGGCTCCGATCTTCGAAACGTTGAAAAGGGGTAAACAATTCCGGTTTACAGTGGAAGCTAAGTCCGCGTTTGATCACCTCAAGAACGCTCTCACTACAAGTCCACTTCTTAGTCACCCGGACTTCAACAAACATTTCTACGTTCAGTGTGACGCGTCAGATGTAGGCATTGGGGCTGTACTTTTTCAGAAGGATGATTCTGATGGCGAACACCCCATAGCGTATTATTCTCATAAATTAACATCGGCGCAGAGAAATTATTCGGTTACTGAACGAGAGTGTTTGGCTGTCGTTTTGGCGATTAAAAAGTTTAGGCCCTATATAGAGCTTATGCCCTTCTCCGTGATAACTGACCACAGCAGTCTAAAATGGCTTATGTCACACAAAGACTTAAGTGGCCGGTTAGCTCGGTGGAGTTTACATTTACAAGCTTATGATTTCACCATAGAACATAGGCAGGGAAAGAAAAATATAGTACCCGATACCCTATCACGATATGAAATGGCAGAAGTCTGTGTAGATGTAGCAGGATTGGTCGATCTCGACTCAAGCATGTTCAAGTCAGATAACTATTTAGAACTTATTTCGACCATAGAAGCAAATTCTGAAAACTTGCCTGACTTGAAAGTGGTTGAGGGTTTTATCTACAAAAGAGTACGACCTTATGATGGTGTGGTCTTGAACGAGGACTTTGCGTGGAAACTATGGGTTCCCCAGGAATTGACCAAGACCATCATAGACAAATCACACAACCCACCACAAGCATCTCACGGAGGCGTTGGTAAAACTCTCCGAAGAGTAAAGGAGTACTTTTACTGGCCAAACCAAAACGCTCAAATTCGTGATTTCGTATTGAACTGTCAAATATGTAAAGAGACTAAGCCAACAAATTTAATATTACGGCCGCCTATGGGCGCAGAATCGATAAGCGAACGTCCATTTCAGCGTATTTTCATTGATTTTCTGGGTCCGTACCCGAGGTCCAAAAATGGAAATTGCTTTATATTCATTGTTTTAGACCACTTGACAAAATTTGTGCTGCTTAAGGCCTTACCCAAAGCCAATGCCAAAGGCATTGTAAAATTTTTAATTGCAGAGGTGTTCCATAAATTCGGTACCCCAGAGACAGTAGTATCAGACAATGGTAGGCAGTTTCTCAGTAAAGAATTCTCAGACTTAGTGAAGAACTTTGGGGTTAAGCATGTTCGTACCGCAATACATTCGCCACAAGCAAATGCATCAGAACGCGTAAACCAATCGATTTTGTCAGCCATACGCTCGTATTTACAAGAGGACCACTCGGAATGGGACAGACATTTGTCAGAAATCGAATACTCTCTTAGGTCATCAGTACAAACGTCAATCGGCGTAACGCCTTATTTCGCGCTTTTTGGCATGAACATAATAGGCCATGGTAGCACCTATAAATTAGCCCGAAAGCTCCAAAGTTTAAGCGACCCAGAGTGGAACTGTATAACAAAACCAGAAAAAGTTTCACTGGTGCGGCAGAATATACGCGACATGTTACATAAAGCTTATCTCAAAAATGAAAAGGTCTACAACACTAGGTGTCGCGAGGTTAAATTCGTGCCGGGACAGGAGGTCTACCGCCGGAACTTCCAGCAAAGTGATTTTAAAAGCGGTTTCAACGCGAAACTCGCTCGGAAATTTTATAAATGCCGTATATTGAAACCGATTGGGAAAAGTCTTTATGAGATTGAAGACCTACAGGGTAGATCACTGGGGGTATTTCACGCCAAAGACTTAAAGCAGTAGCCTGAATCTTTGGTGGTCGTAGTCCCAGTGACTCCCAATATGTTTGTTTACCACTCAATCAAGATAAAATTTCTACAAGGTCTCTGTTGATTGGTATTTCGCTTACAACAAGTATCTATTTTATTCTGCTTTCCTGTTATATACTTAAATATATTTAAGGTGTGCTACACGCATTGCGCCAATACCCCTGGAGTTATGATTTTATGACACTTGATTTTGTTTTGGAATATATAGACACTTAATTTGAATGGCTTTTAGTAAATATACTACTTTCAGAACGTCGTTATAAGTTGCCGCGGGCTGCTTATATATGAACTGAAAAATCACGGTAACATGAATATTAGTATACACCCACAAGCGTTTTTACATAAGAATAATTCGCCTTATAAAATTATATCCAGTACATAATCCATACCCCATAGAGTGTATTAGCTATTTGGAAATGAAAGCAAATATAACTGGAAATTTATTTACTCTGATATCAATTCTGGTACTAAACACATCCTTTTCCTGTCTCAAGGTAGACTGATATGTTTAATTTACTAGTTTCCAAGTATAACTTATAGTTTACACAAAACACTTATTTTATTGGCTCGATAGTAAAAATTGTAGGCACGGCTAAGCGTCGGCGGCAAAGCAATCGGCGTTATAATTTACCAGAAACAAAACAAACATGAAACCCGTCTCATGTCTCTCTAGCTTACTTGGGGGGCAACACGTTCAATTTTTGACTATCAATTCCAATCAATTTGTAATACATTCTCACGTTTTTCACTATCACAATCAAACTTATGGAATTAAAAAATGGATTGCTTTCAAATTCACCTATCCATTTAAATGGCAATTTAGTTTTCAATTTGAGCAGCTCGTCACAGCACACATTGATTGAAGCTACAAAATTTGAGTTGTTTCTTCGTCGGTGGCATTTAAAAAATGAAATTGATTATCAATTCGTGTCACAGCTATCAATTTCAAGGAAGTTTGACACACAATATGTGTAACGGAATTGAGAGCCATTTATTGAACGTGTGGCTGCAGCGTAAGTAAATCTCTTTGACTTCGTATTAACTATTTGCACAGCTGCCAGATTTGACGATTTTTTTTGTTAAAATCAAAGATTCTTTTGGTAATTTTATTTGGCAGCCCCGCCTATTTGATTTCTCTACGTTCTTCCAGCCCAAGTTATGAACAGAGACAATACGTCACAAATCGATATTGACTTAGGAAACAGTAGGGTCAACAACTAAACCTGAACGAAAACTTTAAAAGAGCGTACAGACCTGAGGGGTAGTTAGTTGCTCACATTACCCTCCCATTCCTAAGTCTCTGGAAAGGTCATAGGAATGGTTGGGTTTTGTCGTGTGCACACTGGTAGAATTGACACTACTTACGCTAAATAGAGGTATGAAATAACAGCGGTTGATTGTCGCTGAATGGTTGCCTAAAAAGGGACTAAATTGACATTTCGTAAAGTGGAGAGTGGAAGAAGAAGAGGAAAAATATGGAGTTTTTCGCGCAAGTCCAGAAGGCTCCATGACAAAAAAAATCGAATAAAAGATAGCGAGTGAATTAAAAGTAAAAAAAAACAGGTTTTTAAAGATGAAGAAAAACAAAGATGGCGAGTGCCGGACTATAAAAGCGCAAGTCTGAAGACGGTAAAGGGGGAGAAAATAAAAAGTGGTTGAAGTGTAAAAGTGTTAGAGGCAGAAAAATATACGAGACAAGAAAAAAGTTGAGTTGAAAAAAAAGAAAAGGTTTTGGAAATGTGCAAGTGAGTAGTGAAGCAAAAGATTCTGGACGCGCACGAGACGATATAAAAGGTTGAGTAGAAAAGAAAAAGTGTATGAAGTGTGCAAGTGAAGAGTGAAGCAAAATGTTCGGGACACGCACAAGGCGTCGCAAAATACTTCCCTGATGTGCCTACCTTCTACCAAATGTTACAAAATACTTACCTGATGTGCCTAATTCTTAAGTTAACTTGCAAAATTACCTGATGTGCCTAACCTCAACTTAACTTACAAAAATACTTACCACCGTGCTTAACTTCTACAAAACTTGCAAAAATACCTGAAGTGCCTAATCTCAACTTAACTTACAAAAATACTTATCACCGTGCTTAACTTCTACAAAACTTGCAAATTTACCTGATGTGCCTAACCTCAACTTAACTTACAAAAATACTTACCACCGTGCTTAACTTCTACAAAACTTGCAAATTTACCTGATGTGCCTAATCTCAACTTAACCTACAAAAATATTTACCTGATGTGCCTAATCTTAAATATTTACCTGATGTGCCTAATTATTAAAAATTACCATATGTTCCTGACCTTTTTGAAAATGTGTGTCGTTTGAGAAAATTGCCAGAAAATTTACCTATGCTTAATGTTTGTGATGACCGGTGTGAAAATTTACCTGATGTGCCTAACTTTCGAGAATACTTGCCTGTAGAACGTGGCCTTCTTGAGAAACCTGCCTGATATTTGTCTGATGCATCAAATCTTTTTGGAGAACCCACTATAAACTCGCCTGAAGTTTACCTGACGTCCCCAGTTTTGACTGAAACTTACCGGTAATAACAAACAAAAAATCCAAGACTTTTGTAAGTTGCAAATTAGAGAAATTTCATATAATGGATTGAACAAAAAGAAAAAGGAGTCTTTAGAAAACTTATCTGATATACTAGTGAATTCAAAAAAAAAAAAAAAAAATAAGAAAATTTCATTGCTTAGATCTAAAATATTCATTTTAAAGCAAATTTATCTGCTAGAATTGTTAAATAAATAATTAAAAATAACGGAATTTCATATATTTGTCGAAATTGAAAGAAATTGTCTTAAAGAAAACTTACCTAATGTACCTACCTTTAAGACCTGAAAAGAAAATGTGTATAAGTTTGACGGAATTAAGCTAACCTATTTATAAAAGTATATAAAACTTATATGACTTATTTATCTTTCGGGCCTGAAATGAAAATTAGAATAAATGCATATAGTGTAGTCATAATCAAAATATTACTCGATAGAGTTTTCGGAAGATTTTTTTTATGTATACGTACATTGAAAACCCCTACATTTATATATAATTGTAACCAATTTATTCTCTTTCTAAATTGTATTAAAATAATTTGATCCATTTAGATTATTTTAAGATACATATTTTATTTGAAATATTTAGAATAACAAAGAAGGAATCCCTAAATGAATATAATATATAGGGATTCCTTCTTTGTTATTCTAAATATTTCAAATAAAATATCTTAAAATAATCTAAATGGATCAAATTATTTTAATACAATTTAGAAAGAGAATAACTTGGTTACAATTATATATAAATGTAGGGGTTTTCAATGTACGTATACATAAAAAAAATCTTCCGAATAAAATATATATTTATAAAGTACAATTTATATAGTCATGAAAGCGTAATCAAAGAATGAGAGGTGGTAAGTAAAGGAAGAAAGGGGGGTTGCAAGATACGTCAGGGGCATCTAAGACTTTTCTTTATGACGCCATGGTGAGCTTTTACGAGTTCAATGAAGGGTGGGCAAATATTCTGGCAGACCATCAGCCAGATGTTTTTATCGTGTGTGTGTGCAAAGAGAGTAAACTAAACTTACTTCGGGCTCCTTTATCATAACTTTTCTTTTCTCTTAGGACATCATAGAGCAGCTGGCATGATTTTTTTTTGTAGCTGTAGATTACTAGACTGGTTGGCAAGATCCCTCCCCAACGGCGAGCTTCAGCCGGAGCGAACCGCCAGCATGACAGCGCAGCCAATAATCTAGCAACATTGTTTTTTTTTGTGTAAAAACTAAAAGCAGCACAGCCTACTACTACTACAATGTTAAATCAACGTAAAATAAAGTTATTTTAAAAGGAAAAATTTTATTTGAAAACTAATCTAAATCATGTTAGATTAACATGAAACACATATGAAACAAAATCATTGCCGAAAAATGTTGAAATAACCTTGTTTATGTAGATTTTAAGTTGAAATTTTTCTGTGTGTACATACATACGTGAATAGTTGGCACGATCCTTATTTTCTGTGTAATTTACTTTTCTTACAAAGGATAAAAAAAAATTAAGTACAAATTATAAATAAAATATGTTTTTTCTGATAGTATTAATTTTTACATAAATTTTTTTGGAAATATTTTCTAAGGAACTACACTTTCATTGCTTTCAAAGAATCTATATTTTAAATATCGCTCATTTACTAACGGCCTTATGTATAAGCAAAAATTGGCATGAAGTTAGCATAAGTAACGAAATTGAATTGTGTTTTAACGAGTTCCTCTATACAATTTGACATTAAAAATGGCCGTAATACGAAGTTTTAACCCACTACTGGCCCCTAGCGTAATTTTTAATGTCTAGTTGCATGGCAAAACTCCTTAAGATCATATTCAATTTTGCCACTTATGCTAACTTCATGCCAGTTTTTGCTTATACATATGGCCACAAGACATCATAATAATTTATCAAAACTAGTTTGCCGGAAAACAAGTTTAAAGTTTTCAATTTACACACAACTTGATGGAAAAGTAAATTTTATTTTTTTCTCAAGAGTTTAGTATGCAAGATATTTGTATAAAATTTTTACACGAAATGAATAACAATATGAGGATTAATTCTGCATCATCAATTAAAAAATTTAATTTTTTTAATTATGTTGTTTAAGTAAATGAGCGATATGTAAACTTGTGTCCAACAGTTCTTTTTGAACTAGTTTGAGAGCGTTTGAATCAAAAGTTGCTTCGAACCCATTTAATTTAGATTGATGTTTTTGACCGGACTTGTGTCCAACTGAACGCTTATAATTTTTTTTTTCATCGAAAACCAAACTCTGTTCGATAGAAAATTCGTTGGTCAACGAAATTTTTGATACTCATAATATGAATTAAACATTCGATTTTCGATAGCCATCGAAGATCGAAAATCGAATGCAACTCATGATAAGGGCCTAAGTGAATGAATTATAAATGAATTTCTTATTTTTGTTTATTGTTTTGTATCTATAGTAAATTTTTTGACTTAATTCTGCAATATTTGGTTGATACATGTATCAAAATAAATATTTGTTTGCGTTAATTTTTAAACAATTAGTTCTTGGAGTATATGTATGTACATGTAAGGTTCTGTTGTAAGTTCGTTTGTGTTTTGTATGAGTGTCCTGGTTGACGTGGTCATGCTTCTGGCAGCCCTACTTTAGCAACAAAAAAGCAACATCACCACCACGTCGATTAGGCCTATCATTTAGACACAAAACATAACCAGGAAAAGAGACCGCACGAACTTTAGTAATTTCCAGCACTCCAAACAAGTCATTGCCTAAAACAACTGTTAACTCATCAAGCTTTGTAGTGGAGTTTCCAATTTTGAAATTTTGAATATATGACCCACATTGAGTTTATTAGTAAACGGCCGCAATTGAGAATCTAAATACGAATTATTGCACACTACTGGCCCTAAGTTATCATTAGAATTCATAAAAGCAATTATTACAATTTACAATGACTAAGCAATAAACAAATTTCAAGTAGCAATCCAATTAAAAAATAATTAAAAGAAAAAAAAAATTCAATCATAGAATTAGCTAAGCGAAAAAAAATATTAAATTATAAAAAATATAATTACCCATTTCACAAAGTCATAAGTCATAGGTGATAAATTACTATTTAAGACCAAATAGCACCGTTGTGAACGGCCTGTTGTATTGATATATGTATAAACAATTGTCATGAACGATAAATTCCAAGGCGCATTTATTAGGTGGCAGCACTACACCAGGTGACTAATGTCATTATACCAATCTAAATGTCAAATTTGGATTGTGTAGGTATAAGCCTAAAAGCATGCTTTTGTTTGGGTATCCATAAACACCTGTCGAATATTCAGTTTTGTATGGTGTTTGACATTTCCTATAAGAAACACGCAATCTGACGATACTACCCTGTTTTGAAAATTAAGAAGCTAATTTATACCAACAAAGGACATGTGGTTGTTGCTGTTGTAATATTTGTTGTAGAATCGCGGGTACCTGATTGATGTGCCTTGGATAAATTCTTTCGTTGAAAGACGACTGAAAGCCGGGGCACAATGAATCCGTCATACGTTAAACTTCGCCTTTTTCAACTGACAGCTAAGTTGACATACATGGTTTCTTATGAGGGCTGTTACATTCAGTACGTGTCCGTCAACGCAAAGTACAAAAACTGGTCAACTTTTAACTTTTTGCATACGTTGAGTAGTTTGACAGATATTGGTTGGTTTTTTTGGTATGTTCTAAATTAGGTTTTTATTTTTTGTGGCAGCAAAAATAAAATTAAACAAAAAAATAATAAACGAAATAAATAAAAAATTTGAATTTAATAAATAAAATGGAGAATCAACCTATTGAAGCTGTTCAAATGCTTCCGTCAATAAAGTACTCATTGTGCCAACCTTCTCCGTCGGTGCGATAATGTCAGATGAAAAAGGCGAAGTATAACGTATGATGGATTCATTGTGCCCCGGCCTTAACTGTTTGAAGTTTTTGTTTTTAATTCGAAAATATTAAGAAATGTCCATTGTGGTGATGTGGTTTTATTATGACATCACAGCTAAAAAACGTTTACAGGACATTACAATTTCGCGATGTTGAAATATTTTTTGCGATTTATATAAAATTCGGAGATTTTGCTATTTCTTGCAGTGTGAAGGCGGTGTCAGATACAACTTCAACGCTTTGCGTGACGTTTCTAACTTTGGAAAAAAGCGTGAAGCAAAATGTGTATGACACAATAAAAACTTTGACAACACTCACTGTTGGTTCACTGTTTTGTTTTATGCAAAAAACACAGCACAATTCTATTACTCTTATGCCACTAACTCGTTTTTTATATACATTTACAGAAATTTTAATAACAATTTCATATTTACATGCGAGTTTCGTCAAACATATTAAGAAAAGTATACCAACTGATTGTCAAAGCAAGCAAAAAGTTGAGAGTTGCCTAACTTTTTGCTTCGCTCTGCGTTAAAAGTACTTTATGTGACATGTTTCATATAAGCATGTACATTTCATCTTATATGTCAAAGCGAATCTTCAACGCAACGCGAAGCAAAAGTTTTATCTGACATGACCTTAAGTGATTTCTTCAATGCATTTAGAAATTTTTTGCGAACTTGCGATTTTTTTGCGTTTTTTTCGGAGTTTATTTTATTTCTAACAGTTTTAGCGATTTCTAATGAATTTTAAGGATTGTTTACGAATTTTCGCGAATTTGTGCAATATTCGCCATGAAAGTGAGTGACCGATTTCTAATGAATTTTGAAAATTGTTTCCGATTTTGAGATTTTCGCGAATTTTGGCAATATTCGCGATGAAAGCCATTTTTTTGTTTTTAACAGTTTTGTCGATTTCAAATGAATTTTAAGGATTTCGTCCGATTTTGCGAATTCTCGCGAATTGTTGCAATATACGCGATGAAAGCTAGTTTTGCAAGTACTTATTCTAATTCTTGAGCTTATGCGAATTTTAAATTTGGCGATTATGCTGCTGTTAGCAAATTTTTGCGAATTTTAACCATTTTAGCCATTTTTACCGAACTATTGACATTCCTTAGGGTTTTAGAGATGTGTAATAAAAATTATGGTTTGTTTAAAATTTTTCATTTTTTTTTTGTTGCGAATTTCCGTTATTTTTGCAAGTAATTTTTGCCGCGCTGAATATTTGCATAATTTAGTATCCATATGATACATAAAGATCCGTAACAAGGCAGAGATTTTGACTAGAGTTTTTAAGTCGTCAATTTTAATGGTGTTGCAAAAAATTAATTTACGCAAAGAATTATTGAATTCAAGTTTGTCGAACTATGCGAAGTTCATCGTTCTTTTCAATTGTATTTTTAGCATTACTCTTGAACGTAAAAGGAAATAATATTTCTGTAAACGAAAAGCAGACTGAAAAAACATAAGTAACAAAGTCTTATTGTCATAAAATATTTTTATATGAAAAATATGAGCAGGATTTCCCGCGAAAAATTTCCCGGGATCCCGAACATTTTCCGGGAAAGAAATCCTGCATATATAAATTATACGCAGGTCTACAACAACTAAGAAAGTACAAAAACAACAAGCGCTTTGTGTAAAAATAATGGATGAATGTCAAAAATAGATGAATTCAATCAGACCTGGGAAACTTGCATTACTTTTCCATAAGCACTCATTGAAAAACAACAATTTTAGTGATGCTTATAGTTTACTATTTTTTCCACTAAAATAAAATCTCTTAAAAGTAATGGATTAATGAAGCATTAACAGCTAATCGCATGGCGAAAATGCACTAATTTTGTATTGCCACTAAGCAAATCATGAAGTAATGCAATATTATCGCATTGCCGCATATTGTACACAGTAAAATTTGATAAAACGTGAATATATTTTTATCAGATAGCACAACTAAAAAATAAAAATAATAATAATTATAACAATAAGAAATAAAATGACGGCACCTTTATAAGTACGTACATACAAATGAAAGAAGAGAAAAATTTCAATATAAACACAAATACATTTCAGAACCAAAAGAAATAAAATTTTCGACTTACAATTTATATTGAAAACAACAATAAAATATGAAAATTATAAATATAAATTGTAACTCGAAAGTTTTCTTTCGCAGTTGGGAAATAAGTTTCATACTTCAAGTACGTTGCATCTCGAGCTTATATGAAGAACCGTGCAATTTACAAAATATATTACTTTGAAGAGATTTCAGTTTAATGCAAAAAAATTGCCTGACAATTATAAAAGTTAGTGCTTATGTAATAAATTTGCATTTGCATTGATTTAGTTTAATCTGGGTAAAATGGTCGATTCATTTGCTTATTTAATGCAATAGTCCCAGATCTGCATACAGCAAATAGGA
This sequence comes from Tachina grossa, assembly GCA_949987645.1. Lineage (NCBI taxonomy): Eukaryota > Metazoa > Arthropoda > Insecta > Diptera > Tachinidae > Tachina > Tachina grossa. The sequence goes on along the minus strand of OX465279.1, from coordinate 3,309,178 downwards.
AATGTATGGATAGACAAAACCCAAGTAAATTTATTAATTCATAAACCTTTAATACGCGAAATAAGTATAATAAAAGATACATATAAGTATATTTAAATATTTATTTTTAAATGTCTTGTAACATATTTTTTAAGTAAAAATAAGAAAAAATTACTTGCATATACTTTATATAAATTTACTTTGATATAAACTTCACAAGGGTTACGTGACATACAATTTTTTTTTCAAAGGAGTCCGTGAACACGAACTTCGTGGGAACCCCTGCACTAAGTTATCGAGGCACCCTATGTTCATTTAAATTTTTACCTTATTAATTGTTTATTTAAGATTTATTGAGAAAAATTGTCTTGCAAAATAGCTGAAAAGAAGAAAAAAGAAAGAAATTATTAAAGTAAAATAAGCGTTTCATGATATTTATTGAAATAATTATTTAATTTTTACATTATTATTACTTGTAGGAATACATAATAAATTTAATTAACCATCATACATTTTTTAGTGTTATATTGAGTATAAATTACCGCTTTAATTTTTTAAAATCAAATAAATTTTTTTATTCACTAATAATTTTCTAAATAATATTGTAAGATATGCACATAAGTATGTAAACTAATTTATCGATTCCGGTAAGCATATTTTTGGGTAAAATTTCATATGTACTTATGTACATATGTACACATTTGCAATATAGGTATGCACATGTTTATTGATTCATTGTTAGAACATACATACCAGAGAATGACAATAAGTGCTCAAAAAAATATACATAAATAAATAAATAGTCTTAATTTGAAGACTTTGCAAAGTAAAATTTGCGTGTCTAAAACGAGTATTACAACTATAAATAGAAAGGCACATGCGTATTAAACTAACTGACTCTCTCTCATGCTTTCAGTCAGAGTATTTTTACGTACAGAATATTAATATTTACTCAGTAAAAAAAAAAAAAAATACAGTCATACTCGGAATAAATATTCATAATTCGCCAATGTATACAATCATTTGTGTACACTAAATGGAATTTAAAATGTATGGCTGTGTCTCACTGGTTTAAAACATGATTTATATGTGTGTGTAGTAATATAGCATTGCACAGATACATCTGTTTGCACCAGTTTTGCGTGTTTTTTGGTACTTGTATGAAAAAATATGTTGTTTAGCGTTTCTTTTACTAGTTGTAAATGTTGATTTTTTTAAGCAGTTATTGTATGGTTGGGCAATCACCAAATGAGAAAAATACGTTTGTATGTATTTGTTTTTCTATAACAAATAAGATACATAAAACTGGTTTTAACATAAGTACCACATGGTGTGTTGAAAAGAAAATCCATGGTTGATGAATGAATGAATGAAAGCAAAATTTCACATACACATGTAAGTAAATGATACATGTACATGAAACACATGCATGTGTAATTACTCTCAGAGCAAAATTGTCTCTCTCTCTATCTCTGTATACTTTGCTGCGCCACAAAATAACATAACGAACGTCTGCACATACATCTGTCCATCATGTATTTGTTTCAACAATGGTTTTTTTTCATATGTTTGTATTACAATATGTATTTTTGGGCAAAAACAGATCAAACGGTTGCTCAGCAGCAATACAATAAGCAATTGTTATTTGTTTTAATTGTATTTTAATTTGGAAAAGCACGCACACACAATAACTCTTATAGTTACTAGTAATTATATGGTACATACCATGGTATATTTGTTTTGGCTATACAAACGAGTATACAAATGCAACCCTTTAGTGTGTAAATAAAATAGATGTGTCTTCGATTTAATATTCAAAATATTTTTATATTAAGAATGTTTTCATGATCACACATTCTATAAATTTTAGTTGCTGTCGTTTGTGCTGAATAATTTAAAAAAAATGTGTATAAGCACAGTTGTTAGATGTTTATAGTTATACGTATTTGGTTTGATGCGTGTGTTTGTATTTTGCGTGTTTTTTATTCCCTGTCGGAGAATGTGTGGTTGACTACAAAAATAGTTAACTTATAGTTAACTTTTCTTAGACTGACCAAAAGCTAGCTGCAAAGTCATCCAGAACAAACCCAAAATTAATTCTAAAGTTGAGTACGTAATCGAATTCGATGAGAGCCAACAAATTCATTCTAAGCTACCTTGAAACTCATTTCAGTTTTATATTAACATTTTTCTGTTGTTATTTTAGATGGTACCTTAGCTGAGTGGTAGCGTGTTGCGTACACAACGTGTGATGTTACATGTTCGAGCCCCAGAAATTTTTTTTAATTTACTGACTACCAAGTGATTTAAAAAAGTCAACTTTAAGTTAGCTTAAAGTAGTGCATAGTGAGACAATTGACTACCGCCTAGGACATCGCAATGTTAAAATAGTCAGTTGATTACATTGCGAAGTAATCCAAGTGTAGTCAGTACTAGTTGCGAAATAGTTAGCTTAAAGTTTGTTTAAAGTTAGCCAAATTTCCGATAGGGTTTTTAGCTGCACGCATTCGTAGTTGTTTGACGGCCAACACTCAAAAAGTACTTAAAACGATACATTCTCTGATACATATGTATGTATATATCGACCCCTGTGCGCAAAATTATCGTATGGTACCATAATACAATTATACTAGGTACATGCACGACTACAACAAAAATACAACACCAAAAAACACATGTATTTTGTTGGTATAAGCAAATGGAAAATTGTCAGAAACAAATGTCTTTTGTTTATGAAAAAAACAATTACAGGGTAACTAAAGTATAATTGCAGACGCGGCTATTCCTGCATGATTATAGCTATTCAGTGTTGCCAATCTGTGTGTAGTTAGACAGTGTGTAATTTCAACTCACATGTGTAGGCCATGTAATAAAATTCTTGTATAATCTGTGTGTAATTCTACTTTGGGTTTTATTTTTATTTATTTTTGTTTTAATTTTAACCTACACAAAAGATGTGTAGTGTAATTTTCTTCAATGTGTAATTGGAGGAACATCCATGTGTAAATTTATTGGCAACACTGCAATCATTTTATTCACACACATACACTAACATTTTTGCAACTTGTAAACAAAGTTTGACAACTATTCGTATTGTATACATTAACAGGCTGGGCTTGGGGATGAACCTGTTATAACTCTGCAGATAATGCGACAAGTCCATGCATGCATGTAAGGACTAGTCCAAAGAGGAGTAGGAGTACCACAAAACTACTCCAAATATATGAAAAAACGTGGTCGACTTAGCATTGCGATGTCCTAGGGTTGCACCACATGGTCCGATTTTGCATTACATCGGACTAACCCCAAAACTACTCCATATTGTTACGTAAAAATATTCCTACAGGGTTAAAGCAAAGAACTATCTGGAAGTATTTAACTAAATCACTAAACGTACACACATATTTACGTGCAAGCACTATAGCAACAACAATAATTGTGTACATAGCTGCAGACGTACACACATACAAATAAAAGTGCGAGCACTTTTATGGTAACCACCCTGTACTACCAGTAGCACACCGCATTGCCAACATAAGAGTCGTTACTTTGAAATTCAAAAATAACGGCCAATCGAATTATCTACAAACGCCTTGAAGCAGCAACTTGAATTTTCCCGATTGTGCTAGAGGACTGTTTGATCATCTGGCTACTAATAGTAAATGACAATACAGATGGCAACGTGCATAAATGCCATTTGGCATTACTAAGTACAGACATGTTATTACGCCATCTATCGGGCGAACATTCTAGAACCGGTTCCTGTACTATAAAAAGAGGCAGCCTGTGTGAGAATGAGTGCAGTGCTAATCAGAAAGTAGTCGACTTGACATCCTTAAGTCAGTACTAATCAGAAATTAGTCGAGCCAGCTTCGTTGAAAGTTACGACCTCGTGCGGTGGATAATAACGATAAGAAGTACTTAAGTTAAGACAAGTTGTAATTTGCTTAGTTAAGAATAAAAGGAAGAACAGTAGCAAATAAAAATTGTGTGTTATTTATTTTTATTTTTGAGCAATCAAAAGAACTCACACGTTTAATAAAATTTAAACGTAACAATATGGAATAGTTATAGACTACTCGCATAAAATTTGTGAGTGCTTAAGAAGAACGATCATATTCGTTTAAACACGAACACTTATCGTGCAGCACTGAATGCTTGTATGAAAACAACATGATCAATGACTGCATTACATGGGACCATGATGTAACCAGTCTGTTTCATCTAGATTGGACCACGTACTGCAATATTATTTGCAGGGAATTGTATCATGTATGGTACCAAAATAAATTCTACTGGGTAGCTTTTTTATTACATTATTTTTAATTGGCTAACAGCATTGACATGAACTTGAAAATATGTATAAATAATCGGCTGCTCTAAATAAATTATTAGTAATTTTTATGAATATGATTGTATATTTTTTATTTTTATTAATGTTTATTTAATTCAAATGCATATTACATAGTTAACAAAATAATAAGTATAGGTGGAATTTATAATACACAGTCCCTCCTAACGAGCTCTCAAGTATTCTAAGCATATTGTAGATACATTTTTAGTAATATTTCCAAATAACAGAAATGTCTGTCAGATACGATATTTTCGCGCACAAAACTTTCAAGGGTGCTGAATATATTTAGCACTTACGATAAACTTTGAATCAATTTAAATTACATATACACTAGTAGGCATATATATTTAGACATATTAGCCGATTATCTTCTCTTTTTATTTCCAATACAATGCAACGAGAAAAATATACTAAAACTACTTAAATTAGTTAGAAATATTATACATTATTGGAAAAAAAACATTTTACAGATATCGAATGTGTTTCGTTAAAAATAGAAGAATTCAGTATGTGGCATAAGTATTTTGACATTCCTTTGCATAGTGGTAGGTTACACTATGCAAGTCTTATTGCTTAGCTGATTAGTTTGTTAGGAGAGAGAGAGAGAGAGAGATGACGGGAGAAGAAACGTTTCTGTTCCCCTCGTCTCTCTCCCCTCAAACTTATCATCTTAGAAATAAGACTTGCATAGAGTTAACTAGGACATAGTAAATATCAAAGGCCTTAGAAGATGAAGCTAAAAAAATATTGATAGTTACTTTTTAAACTAATAATAAAATATATCATTTTTTTTTAAATTTTGAATTTCTGAACACGGCTTCGAACAGTATCCAGCCAGGACTGGTGAAACTCTCTAGGAATCTCGTTCAACGAGCAACGAAAAATTTTAAAATCCCATGTAATATATGTAAATACATACAATTATAACTATATAGTAGGGATATAACGAATTTTCACATTCGCTTTCGCATACAGAGAAAACGGATTCGTTTAGGCAACCGAATTTGTTCCCAATCGAATTTTGGCAGTTGCAACAACTATCATAGAATTCTGGTATAACGACTGCAATTTTCTTGGGGTACCATTATATTTTAATTATAACCCTTAACCCAATAGTTGCAGCAAAAGAAAAAATTGGTTAACAGTATGGAATTTGAAATGAATGTTATTCTTGCTACCGAAAATATGGTTAATATGACTAAAACAATATGACAAACAATGAAAGAAAAATTGGCCTTCCTTGCTGAAATAAAAATAGACAATAAACGCAAATAAAAATAAAAAATTTAAGAAATTTATTATTAGACATATTGTCATACGTTTATTTTAATTGAAATTTATTTCCTGGTGGGGAAGCGTGCATTTCTTCAAACACACATTCTGAACAGCCACAAACCTGTTATCTTATGCACAGACTTTCAAAAACTATTTGAGAACTCACAAATCATAATATCTTTGAAAGTCACAAAAGTTATTTTTTAATTTGCTGGCATAAAGTATGATAGTAAACTCAACCTCTAGTTAGTTGCAGCAACTGATATAAAGTGTTTATTTTACCCCAATATAGAACAAATATTTTTTAGTTGTCAAAACCAAAAGTTGGTAGTAAAATCCAATTCATAATATTTTATTCGGTTGTGTTAATCAATCAGTTAATTAGTCATGACAAAAGTATACGCTCGGTTGATACAATCAATTTAAGGATTATCAGAATTATATCATTATTACAATTATGCCCTTATGGCAATGAACATGGATTATTTTTTGGATTAATAAAAAATTGATAGCGTGAACTGAAATATAGTTTATGCAAATGATATTTTATTGGCCTAACCATTTCCAAACAATCTTTTTCCTGGGTGCATTCGCAAATTATTCGCTTGCTTTAGTTATTTGCATTCGCTAAAATATATGAGAATATTTCAAGCGAATACTAAAGACAAAAAAAATTTACTTCTTGTACGAAAATAGTTTACGATTAACAAACATCAAAAAGACGAAAACTATTTTGAGCAGCATTAAAAAAATACATATACTCACAAGTAAAGCATTCTAATCAAAGCTTAAAAATTTTAGCAGTTTTCATAAGTATCAAAATGAAACCAAAATCCAGCGCTGTTTGGAAATATTTTTCGCGAAAATATTTTATAGTCAAGACTAGTCTGTTCAAACTTTTTTTATTCGTACAACAAATTTAAAACGCAAACACTATTAACTAGTCCTTCTTTGTTGTAAATTCCACGCGAAACAAATGTCACTCATATTATTTCGCATGAAAACTTAAAATGTTGAAAATATATTTTATATCTTTTTTCCAAGATGAACAGAGTACTACTTCTTGAACATTTTTTCTTGAACAATTTATTACACTTTCTTTTGATATGAATTTTGACAGCATTTCAAATGAAATGTTGAACATAGCACCAGGCTTTAGGGCCAAATTACGAATGGGTTGATTGCCTAACATTTTGTAAATTTATTTTTAATTATTATCTATACTAATTTTAATATTGTGCCTAATTTTGTAAAATGCAACGCTTAGCGTTAACAAATATTGTATGTATTTTGTTTTTGTAATTTTAATTTTTCCCTATAAAATTTGTTTTACAAAATTAGACCCGTAATTTCATATAACTTTCTGTTTTAAAAATTTTTATTTTTAATAAATTAATATACATTTGCTCAATTCAAGACTCAATTTAAATAAAATGCTACATATATCGAGCCTTATTTTCAATTTTATCGTGAGCGACAAAAATTAAATATTTCAGGAGAAGGTTTTTTTTTTAAATTTTCCAATATGTTTTTGTACATAAAATGTCGCTTACGATAAAATTTTACAGCCCGTATCTCAAAAGTTATCAAAAATTTTGACATTTTGATAGTTCTGAACTATGAGGAGGCCAATAAAATTTTAATTTCAATAAAAAAGTATATTTTCGATAACATGTCGCTTACGATAAAATCGAAAATAAGGTTCGATATGTAGTACATCTATGTATGTATATAATACAACTACATGTTCTTATACAAATTTATTTTTATGTGATTTTTGAACGTATTGTAATACATATTTGTATTCGCTTTCGCAATTGCTTTCGCAAAAATTAAAATGTGTTATTGGCTTTCGCATTCGTTAAACTGGTATTCGTTACATCCCTACTGTGTACCAATCAGTTATAATCCTGTTGTCTTTTTAGGGTTCCGTACACCAAAGGTGAAAAGGAACCCTATTGTTTTCGCTACGCTGTCCTTCTGTCCGTCTGGATGTCTGTCAGTCTGTCGGTCACAGGTTATTTTCTCAGGAACCGTAAAAGCTACGGATCTGAAATTCGGACAGAGTATGTAGAACTTTAGCCGCTACAGCAACAAATATATGAGAGTTAAAAATTAAACTGTTTCCCAAAATGAGTAACGAAAATTGTTAAAATCACATGTAATATACTACATACAATTGTACATACATACATATGTATATTGAAACTTGAAATTTGTAAAACTAGTGTATTTCCATACAGACTACAACAATTAACACTAAAATTTAAAAAAATTTAAATTAAAGGATGTTCTATCAGTTAATGCAATTATGACTATGTAATTTTGACAACTTGCTATATCTTGGAAACCGTAAGAGGCAAACTCTTGAAATTTTCAAAAACGGCAAAACTAAAAAAGCCAAAAATTATAAAATCAAAACGAAAAAAGCACCAAATTAAAAAAATTTCTAACACTAAAATAAATCGGTAAAACCAAAAAATATCGACCAAATGAAAAAATCGAAAAAAGGAAAAGAAACGTTAAAATCGAAAAAAAAATCATCAAAACGCGAAAAGGCGCCAAAACTAAAAAAAAATCGCCTAAATGGGGAAAAAATTGCCAAAATGAAAAAAATCGCCAAAAAGAGAAAAACCGAAAAAACGAAAAAAAGTCCAAAACTATTTATTATATAGGCTAAATTTCATATTGAATTCAGGGACCGAAAATAATTATTATTCTTGAATTTTTAAAGAAAAAATCAAGTACAAGGAAATATGGTAGAGCCTAGACAATCACATCATTTTGATTGTTTTCAATTAGATTTTTCAAAACTCAAATGATTTAAAAATTTTGGATTTTTATTTTATTGACAGTAATAATTGTTATTTTTTGATTTTTAGTTTTTTGAGCAGAAATAAAAGTTATTTCCTCATTTGTATTTTTTTTAAGCAGAAGTAAAAATCAATTTCTTATTTTTACATTAAATGTAAAAAATAAATTTGTATATGAATACAAATATAGCTACTACGATAAGATCAACCTGCGGACATTCTGCTGAAGACAAGAAAAATAGTGGACAACAAAAAGGGTCGGTCGTATTATTCTTTTCTATCACTTTTATGATATGGGTATCAACTGAGAGGGATTTTTCGAGAAGATGGCCAAAAATGCAATGGAAAAACTGTACATTAAAGCGGATCGATTTGTATGAAAAAAATTAACCAATATTGTGCTCTTGATTTTTTTATAGCTTTTGGCATGAGGAAAAAAATCCACTGCGACATATCAAAAAAAATTATTTTGAGGCGGCAGAATTTAATATTTTTTTGACTTTTTAAGTTTTTTGAGGTTGTTTTAGTAGGTAATAAAAAAAAACTTGGCTGATTAATTTTTTTAAATAATAATATGTATAAATATATATTTTTTTGTTGGGGTGCAGTTAAATATTGATACGCAATAAATTAATATCATGCAAATTAATTATTTTGAATTTATTTGCGCGCTATCGAAGAAATGTGCATATTATTTGATAGACCAACAAAATTTCTACCGAGAACGTTCGTATCTTAAGTCCTTTGTTTTATACTGTTAAAAAGTAAAATATTCGAGTATTGTTCTTTAAAAAAATTGGCTCCTCGAAAAAAAAATTTTTGATATGTCGTAGTGGAATTTTTTTCCTCATGCCAAGAGCTATCGAAAAATCAATGGCACAATATTAGTTAATTTTTTTCATACAAATCGACCCGCTTTAATGTACATAGATGTCCACCCTTTTGGCGCCTCCGCCAGTTTTTCCATTGCATTTTTGGCCATCTTCTCGAAAAATCCCTTTCAGTTGATACCCATATCATAAAAGTGATAAAAAAGAGTAATACGACCGACCCTTTTTGTTGTCCACCATTTTTGGTCGTCAGCGGAATGTCCACAGTTTGATCTCATCGTAGTAGCTATAAGACTATTTATAAGACCTTTCAAGACATGAGAGATTTTTTCAAATGATTTACTACAGCGAAATATTCTAAAAGAATCGCTAAGCAACACTGTTGGCAAATAATTTTTTTCGGTGGTTTGTCTTGCCAACAGTGTTGTTTAGCGATTCTTTTAGAATATTTCGCTGTAGTAAAGCATTGGAAAAAATCTCTCATGTCTTGAAAAGTCTTATAAATACTCTTGTGCAGGACACTAGTATGTATGTATGTACATAAATAAGTATGTACATACATGTGCATATACAAATTTATTTTTTTACATTTAATATAAAAATAAGAAATTGATTTTTATTTCTGATTAAAAAAGTAAAAATCAAGAAATAACTTTTATTTTTGCTCAGAAAAATAAAAATCAGTTTCTAATTTTTATTTCTGCTCAAAAAAATAAAAATCACAAAATAACAATTATTACTGCCCAAAAAAATAAAAATCAAAAAATTACTAGTATCTTTTGATTTTTATTATAAAATGCAAACAGTCACGGTCCTGATTGAATTTCATATCCTGTGTCCGTACGGAACTCTACGTGTGCGGGTCAAAGTCGCACTTCACTGAATTTTTTTATATATTTTCAAATCTGAATATGGTATGCAGTTCTCTTCTTGTTTTTCGATTGTGAACTTTAGCTTGATATGAAAACTATTGAAAGTGTTTAATATGATTTCTTCGTCGCTCTACCTTATTACCGCAAATAAATCGTCTATGTATTTTGTTATGTATTTAATTTTGATGTTATTTTCTTTTATTTCTTCTATTGTGATCTCTAGTAACTTATCTAAAACTATATCTGCTATAGTCAGGGAGAGTGGGTTCCCCATGGCCATACCATATGTTTGGTTGTAAACTTTTCCATCATAAATAAAATACATAGTTATTTTCATGAAGGCAGAATTGCAATACGGTCCATGGTTTTATTATACTAATGAAAGCGAGGTGAATTGGGATATTAATATTAATTTATTATTAATTATTATTTGCATATGCTGCAATGCAAGATCATTTGCACAATATTGTGAATTGGGCTATTGTGGTTTTGGTATAATATATTCTGCACTGATGAAAATAGTTTCAAGTACCATGCTTCACCAAGCACTTTTTTTTACCAGATTAACCCTAGTAAGACTTTGACAGTGATTTTTGGATCTAATAGGATTGATACATCACAAATTAACTTATACATACTTGAAAATCTCAGATTCTCAAGTTAAAACGGTAAACCAAATGAAATGTCTTGGCATAATTATTGATGAAAAACTGTCGTTTAAAACGCACATTGAGAACATTTGCTCAAAAGTTTGCATGACTCTGCGAAGGTTATACCATTTCAACCTGACATTACCTTTACATGCTAGAAAATCTGTTGCTCACGCCCTATTGATGACTAGAGTTAACTACTGTGTTGAGGTATGCTCGGGCTATATTATGGGTAACAAAATGAAGATAAAAAGCATTTTGCGTAATATTATTAGAGTAAGAGATCGCGTTTCACATCATGTAAATAACTTTCTTCTAATCAAGTTCGATTACTACCTCAAATTTCGTTTCCTAATTTACCTTTACAGAATTATAATTAATTTCACAAGAACTCTTAAAAATCCACAAATCATTATATCGTGAATAAATAATGCTACCTATGAAAGGTCTTTTGCTGTACAAGCTGCTAAATATTGGAATATTTTACACAGGAATTTACGCTCTTTCTCTATGTCCTTAACAATATTCAAACGTAAACTTATAGGACTTTTTAATGGCCTAAACTCGACGCACTAATAACGAGGGTACCTACCCTCTAACACCTTTCCTTTTATCACAATAATGTTTTCACTTTGGGCGGGGTGTGTGTACAAGTGTAGGGATGTTGATGTGTGTTATGTTTACTTACAATAAAATAGTACTATTACTAGTAATTAGGGTTTGGGAAACGGGACTTACCGGGCGGGAAATGTTGACCTAATATTCTCGGGAAATTTTTGAGATTTTTCCGGGAAAATGGGAAATTAAAAGTACACGTTATTTTGCACACACAGAAATTAAATTGAAATTAAAACCAAAACTCTATTAAAAACGTATTTAAGTAAGTTAAACTTTTGCTTAGAAATTAAGTATTTTTGCAATAAACAAATGTAATTGAAAATAAAATCAAAAATTAATTAAAAATGTATTTAAGTCAATTATACATTTGATTAAGAATTTTCTTAATTACAAACTTTAATTGACTCAAATGCATTTTTATTAATTTTTTGTTTTATTTTCAATTAGAGTTGTATATTGTAAAAATAATTAATTTTTAAGCAAAAGTTTAATTGGCTTAAATACATTTTTTTTATTGATTTTTGGCTTTAGTTTCAATTAAAATTGTTTATTGCAGGAATATTTTTTCTGTGTATATATAGACTTCTGTGTCACACAAATGGCTTAAGTAACAGTGAAATTTTTTTTTCATTCGTATAAGAAATTTGTATTATAATCCTGTTTTACTTTAATATCAAATATCAAATTTCATTATTTTTTATATATTACAAAAGTTCGTTTGAATGATTGTATGACTGATTGAATGTTTTAAATGATTGTATGAATGAATATATGATTACGCACGGAAATTGTTTGAATTTTTTTTAATGAAATTTTTCATTCTAATAATTTTATTTAAAACAAAAACAAATTCTAAAGTTTTGCTTTTGTTTCAAATGTAACTGTAAGAAAATAAATTCCTTCGGCACCGATGAACAATCAGTAAAATATCCATATTTTTTTTAATATAAAATAAAAATGTGAGCTGTTCAAACTTATACGGAAATTTCATAAAACTGAAGTCATACAATTTCTCTAGGAGTCAGTGGTCTTTAACAACGGGTACACAATAGAGACCTGCGTAAACAGTCTTTAAATGTAAATACGTCATTTTTTTAAATGTTTTCACGTCGCATGTATTATACTAAACCAATAATAAATGCCGTCGTACTATAAGCGAAGCACGATGGATGTATTGATGTACGTGTATATCAGTGTTAACAAGCGATGAAACACTCAAAAGAAGTACTGTTGATTAGTGTATGCTTGTTATTTTTCATATTGTACGTTTGAGTGTGTGTGTAATATGTAGATGGTAAGCTATTATGTGTTCAAGCGCGTTCAACTAATGTCAATACATGTGTGTGCGTTTGCATTTACGCAGAAAAATAGAAGATCATACACACATACATGCGTGACGTTTGTACCCGCGCTCACGCGTAGAAATAGGTAAGTATCACTAATTCTTCAGTCACGAAGTATTTTCTTCTTTACTCCTATACCTACAATACTGAAACAAATTTCTTGCAAACAGTGTTGTTAACGGTTGTCTTTATAAGATTTCGCTGTAGTAAAACATTTGAAAAATCCCTCATGTCTTAAAAGATCTGATAAGATATCTTGTGCAAGACACTAGTACACATGCATCAATTTTTTGGTGTTGTGTTAAAGTGACGTCGATGTCGACAACTGGAATAAGGGTGATTATAAACATGTGTGTACAAAACAAAAACAAAATAGTAATTTTTTTTTTTAACAAATTTAAATAGATTTTTATTTTTTTAATTATTATTTAATTTTATGATCAGAATTTTGAAAAACCATTTAAATCTACACAAAAATACCTTTTAAACCATATATGTATGTTTCACCATGATTGGTGGAGGATAAAATACTTAAAAGTGTACGACAAAATAATGTGTGCCGTATTTATATATTAACATAACATTTAAATTTTTAAAATTTCACTTTTTGCAAGAAATGAAATAACGATATCAATATTCATCTACTGTAAAAATTTCAACGTATTCCGAATACTCCTTTATTGATAAAGTTTGTGTTACTTTATGATTTTAATACGACATTTGGCTGTTTTTATGTTAAAATTGCTCAATATTTGTTGGATTTGTGAAACGAAACAAAAATTATCTTCCCCAATAATTGCAAGGTTTTACAATAAAAACAGTTTAAATATGTTTTCAAATTGAATTTGCTTACGATTATGTATTTGGACTTTAAAATTCTCTTCAAGTGTAACTACAAACAGTTTTTCGTCTGTACTGAAAATTTAAAAATTTTGAGTTAATACCCTTTTGTTGATTAAGTGCGATACAATGAATATTGTAAAGAAAATGATATCTTATAAATTCATTTTTATATTAGGTATGTAATTTTTAAAAATACAGTAAGCAAACTTTAAAATTAATTATATGTAACTATCTTTGGATGTTATCAAAATAAATTAATTTTTGTAAAAATTAATATACGAGTTAATGCGTTTATACCAAGGCGATTATATCAAAAAATTCGTATAGATTGCCTAAAAATAAAAACGATGTTACTATATGCTCAGAACAACTTCGCACTACTGCTAATCATCGATTTAGGTGGATCGTATGTTGAAACATCCTTAATAGTGTTTTCACACTAAAATGGTTTTAATAAAAGTTGGTTTTATTGTTAAGACTAACTGCTAAAACCTGATTTTGCCATACAAAATGATTTTGTTAAAATCAACTTAAAACCATTTTTGAACTAAAAACCATTTTTGAATTGGTTTTAAGTTGGTTTTATGAAACGGAACCTTGTTTTCGCTGTGCTTACTTAGTTCAGTGCTGCCAAGTTCAAATGGCGGGAAGCAGCTGATAATGTTTATGCTGTAGTGCGATTCAGTAACTTTAAACGATACGAAAATAGAAATTTTTTGTCTATACATTTTGTCGCTTGCAATAACGATTGTGTGATTCTGTAACTTCTTTTTAACGATAGTACGAAGCTGATATTTTCTGTTGATTTTTGTCGATAAAATTAACAGCACATAAATTATAGTAGCTTAAACAACGACACAGCTGACATTAACCTACAGCGAATATCGGTAAAAATGTTACTGAATAGCAAATGCTATATGTTTTCGCTATAATTATTTTAACGATGCGATTACAGTTAAAATAGCTTACTGAATCCAGGTACTGGTGTATAAGAATATATAGCGATTTTCAACTTAAAAATTGATACAGCAGCAACAATAATAAAAAAAAATTACGACAAAAAAGTATCTTCTGGAAAGTGAAAAAAGACGATATGACTGACATCCATCTGCATATAAAAATTGTTTAGGTTATAATGTATTTATGCTTTTTTTTATATATAATAACTTTATTCCCAAGCACTTATTCACTTTGTATAAGTAGTTCCATAATTTTAAAATGTTTATTTACAAAATATTAAATAATTTACATTTTAAAGCGTATTGTGAAATTTCTAAGCTTTTCATATCAACATAAATAAGTGTTATAAAATGTTATAACAAGCAAAAAAAAAAATACAGTAATAAATACACGTATTTCTACACGAGATTTATTTTATTTCGAACAAAGTTATTAGACAGTCTGTGAGTTAAAACCGTTATTTTACAAACTTGCAGTGTGAAATTAGCTGTCTATGGTTTTGACGTTAAAACCATGTTTTAACTTTAGGTGTGAAGACACTTTAAAGATCGTTATTTTTTTCTTCTAAAGTGCCCAGGAGACGTACAAAAAAACCTATCAATCACATATTTGTGTGCGTGCAGTCGTTTTTTTTGGCTACACGTACACGTTGTCGGCACTGATTGATGAGAATCAAAAAATTTTGATATTTTTATTTGACGGCTTATTGTTTGAACGTCTCCAAATCTGATTGACGAAAAAACGTCATTTGCTTTGTGTTATTTGTTCTGTGACGACATGGAGAAGTGGATGAAAAAAAAAATTAATTTGAAATTTATGAAAATGTACCATTGATAATTGTAAAGAAACCAAACAATCAAAAATCTACAAACAGTTTTATGATTATTATAAATATTATATTCTCTAATTTTTCTAATCTTAATGGGTACTGTGAAAAAAAAAAATATTACTCAAAAATTGTTTTTAAACCCCCAAATACATACATATGTATTTATGTATGTGAATTTTGTGTTTAAAACAAATTTTTAACTAAAAAGCAAATACATACGATTATGTACATATTTTTTTATTCACACTATGTGAATGTGTTTTTAAAAATCGTTTGTTTATGTTTCGAATTTTTTTAAGGAAAATATGTTTGTTTTTTTAGAATGGTTTGAAGAATTAGAATTATTATTATTATAAATAATAATAATAATAGATGAAAAATTAGAAAGGAAGATAGAAAAATTATTATTTAGCTCTGTATATTTATTTAATGTGCTTTTTTATACAAAGATTTCATAAAGTTTTAATGCCGCTAATAACAAAAAATCATCATCCGATGTATGCCATCGCACACAACGAACACAAAATTAAAATGCTGATTGACGATTTAATTTGTACGTCTCCGAAAAATTATCAATTAAGCGACACTAACACATTCTTACCGATTGATGGCTTTTTTTGTACGTCTCCTGGGCACTTAAAATTTCATCTTAACAGACTTATACAAGAATAATCAGACGACAGAAGAACTTAGAAAACTTAACAACAAAATACATGTTATTTTCGTATTTAGTTGTCACTGTTAACGAAATGGATTGAAAAAAATCGCCAAAAATTGAAAAAAATCGCCAAAACGAAAAAAATCACCAAAATTAAAAGAACATTTTTAACACTGAAATAAATCACCAGATTCGAAAAAATTGCTCAAATGAAAAAAATCGCCAAAATGAAAAAAACACGCGAAAATTTAAAAAAAAATCGCCAAAATGAAAAAACGCCAGAAACCGAATAAATTGCCAAAACAAGAAAAAAAAAATTCAAAACTTAAAAAAGTGCCAAAACTAAAAAAAAACGCTCAAAACCGAAAAAAACCCAAAAACGAAAAAAGATGTCAAAACTATATTTTATATAGGCTAAAGTTCGTATTGAATTACATATTTAGTGTCCGCAGTGTTTCCATATTTTATTTTCAAAAATCTTCAAGCCGACCAAAAAAATCTTTTTCTGTCATTAAAAATCTTTTTTTAAAAATTTTATTAAAATTATATCAATATATGTATGTATGAACCTTGAGCTTACTGCATTGAAATTCATTTAAAATTTATTCTGTTTTAAGTGAACTAATCTAACAGACATAAACCTAAATATATATCACAAAATGTTTATTATATGTATTTTTACATTCTACAAAAAAAAAAACAAAAAAAAAATAAAATAAAAATAAATAGAAGACAAATTACGGCGTTTTATATATTCGACTTATTTTCAAAAAATTATATTTGTATTATACTTGGGTCGAACTCATGCAGTTTTGACACAAACCTATGTATGATAAAACCATGTAATTTAATTGGGTTTGATCAAAGGTTTGCATCAAAAACAACCGACTGAATGAGTTCAACCCAAGTCTAGTTTGAATAGATATTTCAATCGATATCGAATAACGTAATTTACTACCAGATTAAAGCGAATTATTTCTTTAAAAAAGCGTGGTTTAGAAGAATCTGTGCTTGCACATTGGTTAAAATTTAATCAAAGGGAATAAATAGTGTTGCAGCATGTTACTTCTTTTCATAATTTTTATGAAACAAAGAAGAAAATGTGAAAGTAGTTTAGTCAAAAGGAACATCAACTAATATGTGTAAAGTACTATTTTCCATATTTTCAAAAATCTTATTTTTACCTAAGAAATCTTTTAGTCTTTTTATCATCTCGAAAAACGTCAAAAATAAGATAAATCTTTACATATGGTAACGCTGAGTGTCCGTACGGAACCCTTCGTGCGTGGGTCAAAGTCGCACTTCACTGAATTTATTCTTCTTTTTAAGGGCAACATCAAGAGAAAAGAATGTCTTAAATTTTAAAATAACACATAATTTTCAGGAAAAAACACTAAGAAATGTAAAAGCAGTTTAACACTCCCACTTCCACGAAAGTTTTAAGCCTTTTTTGAATGGTCCTTTCTCAGTCAAAAATACGTGTCAAAAATAAACTACAAAATTGTTTTGTCAGACACTTCGACCTGACAAAGAGCCATTAAAAAATTACCTTGTCAGACACCCTTAGAACATATTTTAATACATTTAAGAGTCTGACAGTCATTATAGACAGACAAATCAAGAACAATTTTGAAGCCGGAACTGAACATTTATGATTTTCCAAAGTATCTAGAATTGTAGAATGAGTGAAAGTACAGTGCAGAGAGCATTTTAATGAGAGTGAGAGTGAGAGTGTTAAATGTTGTGGCCACACTGGCCTTAACTATTATGGCGGCCGCGGTTGCCAGAAATGTAGATTTATTTGGATTTTGCAGATTTTTACTCTCCAAAAAGACGAAATGCAGATTTGAAGATTTTTGGATTTTGCATTTTTTTACATTTTTCCTAATACTGCTACTACTTTTTGTTTCTTTTATGTGTGAACGACTCATAGTTTAGAGAGTGACAATTTTTAAACTAAGAAGACATCATTAAAGACAAAGAAGAAGTAACTTTAGCAAGCTTTCGGAAAAAAATATCGAATATAAAGCGAGCATATTGAGAATTTCGATTTTGGACCCCTAAGTTTATTCAAAATGCAATGCAATGTCTTATCCACATTCACTTGCAAATATCGAAAAAATTTTACTTAAGTGAACTTGAATAAAACAAAACTTCGGAGTCATTCGGATACATATGAAACAAATTAAATGACTTCTTCACGTTCATCTTATATTATTTGCACATAACCATAGATAATTTGTTTGTTGGTTATATACATTGCGTTTCTCCTAGAGGAAGACGGCTTTTCCACACGTAGGGTTTACTTTAAAAAATCTTGAGTTTGTAGGAGAGAAAAGAGATCTTATTCCATATTATTTTTTCTTCAACAAACTCAAGGCTTTGCAAAGTAAACTTTGATTGTGGAAAAGCCGCCAAACTCATCATTGGACTTCAACCAATGTGACAGCTAATTTTAAAAAGGTAATGGGATAATAATAGTCGATTCAAAATCGAAGATGTTAACTTGTAAAGATTTTTGCTTGAAGATTTTAAGCTTAGTCTGCCGTTATTCATAAAAAATAGTTTTGGTTTACAAAACAGACTTTGTGTGAAAATTTGTTTGTTAAACGTTTTGTAACCCAAAATTATTTTTATGAATATTACCTGTTATGTTTATGTACGAAATTCTTAAAAATGTTTCAACTTTTTCTGAAGTCAGACTTTTCGTAGCGAATTCCTAAGACATTTCGGTAATTTTTCTGAACAATTTAAAAACATTAAAGCTTTGATTTTTAAGTACATAAGTAAAAATCTGAAAATTTTTATTTTAAATAAATACAATATATGTATAAAATAAATATTAAAAAATGTGAGTATGCCGAAATTATTTCGAGAAAAGCAAGCGGTACTCTGCTATACAGGCAAATAGAAATTCGTAGAATCGTATATGTCGTTACGAATTCGTACCGACATACCGTTGTGAAGTCGTGTCGACCATTTCATATAAAAATCGTAACGATTTCGGAAATATTTCGGTTCCGAAATCGGAAGATTATGTCGACCAGTCGTTACCAATTCTTTACGAATTCGGAGCATTTGGTTTGATGGGATATTGATAGCAGTTCTATAAATACATGAAGTTTTTTACCTTATTTCAAACATTTTTTAGTTGAAGCCTGCTGATGAGTTTCTTAAGCAGAAACGTTGGAGGCTTATAGTATGTTTCCACCGGCATGATTTAGACAAATCATGATGATTTGTGCAAATCACGTTAATTTATACAGGATTTGCAATACATTTTGTATATAGATAAATCACCTCAAAGTAGTTGATTTATTATAAATAATGTCGAAAGTACTATTTTTCGAACTCAATTTATATATGCAACCCTGCGTTGCTTTTAAGATTACAAGCTCTATCCCTGGGTCATCATCAATAGCGATTGAAAATCTCGAAAAAAATGACATTAACGAATATTTAATAAATTTTAAATGTCAACTACGTGTGAATAAAATTCACATTACAGCTGCTGCGCCCACCTTATAAGGCGTGTGCATAAATTGAATACAAAAATTCGAACAACAAATCACTCACAAGCCCGGTGGAAACACTTTAAAGTGATTTACTTAAACCTACTTGTTTTTAAGTCGGTGGAAACATACTATAAGCACGTCTAGATAGATTTCGTCGCTTTTTAAACAACTCATTAGTATACTTCAACCACTATTCAAAACATGTAGCCTACAAAATCTTAATGCTTATACCTAT
Source organism: Tachina grossa (assembly GCA_949987645.1). Taxonomy (NCBI): domain Eukaryota; kingdom Metazoa; phylum Arthropoda; class Insecta; order Diptera; family Tachinidae; genus Tachina; species Tachina grossa. The sequence continues at coordinate 3,289,404 of OX465279.1, read as the reverse complement.
ATGAAACTCAATATAACGAATCGCTCTGTTCGCTGAAGAAAACTCTTTATTTCAAGGAACACATATCAATTATTGAATCCAAATTTTCGTTCTCATTAAGTATCATTATTGTTTATTAAATCTTTACTGGGATAAATAAACAGCAAATAAACTATTTGGGTACATAAATTTGTTTTAAACTTCTTGAATTGTAGAACATTTTGTTTGAAATATGTATTTACAGGAGTTAAAATTTTAAAGTGACTATAAGTTTGGAAGTCTATTAATCATTTTTGCTAGCAATATTTCTAACATTATTCGCTATTATTGAAATTACACTGTGGCCAAAAATATCCCCAATCGTCATTTGTGACGAATTCACAAAATATAAAAAAATTTCTCATAATTTTCAAAAATCCAAATCGCAAAGTTATATCTTGCTACAGTTTTTTTCATATTAATTGTTATGAAGATTTCTTTTAAAAACAGCACAACTATATGATTTTTGCCTGGCAATAAAGAAGTAATGTACTAACGATTAAAAAAAGTTAGGGCCAAATATTAAAAAAAATTTTCGAGTCAAATAACTTGGAAATTGCAAGAGATGAAATGGTGCTCTGAGCATGTTATATACAGTGGAATCTCTCTTGAGCGGATACCGAAGGGACCATTGAAATGTGTCCGAACAAGGGAAAGCAATGTTTTTCTTATGGAGCTGTTGGGACCTATCAAAAGTGTCTTTCTAAGGGGGGGTGTCCGCCTATAGGAAGTGTCCGTGAAGGAAGATTGCACTGTATATATATATATATATATATATATATATATATATATATATATATATATATATATGTATATTTATATGTATATATTATTTCTTCCCGCTGAAAAAATCATTGAGATCGGTCGATAGTTACAAAAGTTACAAGCTCAGAAAAAATTTCGACACCAGCAGTTTCCCACTTTGAGGCTTTTTGGAGCTACCCTGTCTAACAACAGGGTACCTCCATATATACTTTCTAAGAATTCCAACGCTTCTTCTTTCCAAAATAGTTGGTTTCATCGAAATCGGTTTACCAGTTCAAAAGCTGCGGACTTTTTAGCACTTTTTTTTAAATCCATGCCACTGTGCATAGCATGAGTTGACAAGAGATAAGCAGCAAATTATTGTGGTAAAACTTCTTGAAAATCGCTCTAAACAATTAAGATTTTCCCAGGGGTACTTTTGAATATCTAGGCCAGGCCAAGTTCCGGCCAATGCACGCAGTGTGTATATTTACAGGAAGCCATTCGTCTTGTTGTTGCCCCCCGTACAATTCTTAAATTTAATTCATAATTAGAATTAATTCATGTCAGCAAATGTTTTATAACAAAAGCTTCCTGAGATAGGAGGTGCAAAAAGTACATATTTTGATTCACTGACTCACACTGATCACTCATCAAATTGATGAAGCACTTCCGCCATAACTAGAGAGTTGCAATTTGGTGCACAAGTACACCTAGGTGAGTAACCACCTCGAAAGATCTGAAAACCTGAAAATTTTAACCAAGGGGATGGGGCTACGACCATTAAGCACATAATTAAAAAAAATATGTAAGGTTTTTAACTCAAGCGATTTTATTCAAAATTTGGCATACAGGTTTCAATAATACAAGGTTATAAATTTTTGTTGAAAAAAGTGGACATTAACACGCCCATACAATTTAAGCCTCCTATTTCATGTACTTCGGGTCAGCACATTTAAATGTACTATTTATGTATTTACTATTATTCGTTTTCAACGAAACTAAATAAGAAAGATAAGCACCGGCCAAAAAAATCTTGAGTTTAAAAAAAGTGGGCGGGATTACGCCCATAAGAATAAAAAATTAAAATTTTCGCTAGTGAGCTGAAATTTGATAAACAAGTAGGTGTAGGTTAGCAATTAGCTAGAAAAATCTGAACACCCAGAAATTATAGCTAGGGGGTGTGGCTACGCCCATAAAGCACCGAATTAAAAAAACAAATCTGGGGCATTTAACTCAAGCGATTTTATCGAAATTTGACACACATGTTGCAATAATGCAAGGCTATAAATTTTCGTTGAAAGAAGTGGGCGTGAACACGCCCATAAAGCCTCCTAATTCATGTATTTCGGCTCAGCATATTTAAATATTCTATTTACATTTCTAAAAGAGGAGAGAATAATATATATTTGTTCATTTCTTTATATCGGAAAAAATGTTGCCAAGTAAGCAGATTATCTAGAAATTATATGAGACCCTTACGATTACAAATTTATATAATGAATAGCACACTTCAGTGATAGGTATTGTGTGAACCAAGAACTTGGTCAAAATTTTTTATCTCACTATTTCTGATGGCCGAAATTTTGAAAAGGAACTTGGCCTTATTTCACATTTATGTTTTTGTTAGGATTAATAATATAGGAGTGGCAATAAAATAAAACCATTTTATCTGCAACTACCTACTTTTTGTTTTTTGTCGCAGATACATACATATGTATGTATGTATATACAAAATGGCAATTAAGTAAATAGATACACAATAAAAAATAAGAACTACATAATTAATCAACTCAATTAAAAGCTTATTTAATCAACAAAATGTTTCATTGTAAGCTTAAGTGATAGTTTTATTAATAACAAATATAATTCCGAATTACTTAATGTATTTGTTTGAATATTGGTCTATAATTTTTATGAAAAAAGCTCTACTTTCTCCCTTTTATACAGTGGCGAGCACTTGTGGCTACATACTCGACATAAAATCGATGTAAAATCCATAAAATAAAAAAAAACATCCAGGTTTTTTATTTAAACGATACAATAAAAGAAGAATTAAAGAAAACAAATCGAAATTTATGAATATCAAAAGTTAAAGTTAAGATTGAGTCAATTTTGTGGAAAAAAGTCTATGTATCCACTTCTGCAGGTTTAATTTTTTTTATTTAATTCGTATTATTTAGTTCTTTTTCAAACAGTTCTTTGATTTAATTATTCTTTTAATGCACCCAAGGATAGATTTGACCAAACTCAAGCGGTAAGATTTGGAATATTTGCTTCTAAGTGGCTCATCGCGAAAAAAAAAATTAAGCATTATACAAGTGCAATTTAAAGTAATTCCATTTTGTTGTCTCCCTTATAAAAATGCTTCCATGTCCGCGACTATTAAAATCTGAGGTCAAAGGTCATAAAAATAGAATTTTTCACAATGAAAATATCTCGTTTCCTATGAGGTTTCTGCTATTTGTATTTATTATCAATATTGTAGAGGATAAAATGCCTTACAACGTTTGTTTAAACAATTTTTTTATACGTTGAATCGTTTTCGTGATAAAGGTTGGGGGGGGGGGGGGGGGGGGTGTGGGGAGAGCGCACTTTTAGAGTATCATATAAACTCAACCGGTAGGGACAGATATTCAAATATATTGTATAGTGACCGTCTCATTTTTCAAGGAACCACCTTCTATTAACCTTGGTTATTCGTTAGTTTTGAATATTATTATAGTGTTTTACTATTATAGTTTTTCACACTGACATGGTTTTAATAAAAGTTGGTTTTAACGTTAAACGAACTATTAAAATATGCTTTTACCATGTAAATTATTTTTGTTAAAACCAACTAAAAATCATTTTTGAATTGGTTTTTTTAAGTTGGTTTTATGAAATGCAACTTGGTTTTCGCTGTGCTAAATTCAGCGCTCCCAAATTAAAATAGCCGGAAGCAGCTGATAATGTTTATTCCAGTGAATAGCAACAGATGTCGCTTGAAAGATTTGCAACTTAAAACTGGATGCAGAAAAAGAGTTTTTTTGAAAGGAAAACAACAAAAATATTTTCATTGACCTTTGGAAAGTGAAAATAGTCGAGATGACTGACATCGATCCGCCGATAAAAAGAGTTTTATTTTCTGCATTTTTAATATACAATAACTTGATTTCCAAGCATTTCTTCACTTTGCATTACTAGTTCCAAAATTTTAAAATATTTATTTACAATATATAAAATAACTTGCAGTGTGAATGGAAAATCAGCTGTTTATGGTTCTAACATTAAAACCAGGTTTTAACTTTCAGTGTGAAAACACTATAAGCTTTGGAATTTGATAAAAAAAGTTCTTAAATTAATTTTCGTTCAATAACGAAAAGTTTGAATAAGAACTTTCTTTGTAAATTTTTTTACAGTATTACCTTTCAATAAGTAAAAATATGGGGTTGGTACTTTTGGTATATTTTTTCATAACAGAGAAAAAAACGGCGAAAAATTAACTTTTTTCAAAATTTTAATTTAAATTACGTTTTGCTTAATTGTGATTTTGATACAAACATTTTTTGAAATGTTAAAAGTTTTGTTATAAATCTAAGTATAATGGGTAAACTGAACAAGAAATCATTTGCTTTTTACTTAAAGATAAAAAAAAAAACAAAAAACACATACATATTTTATGTATTAAAACAAATTTTTAAGTAAAAATCAAATGCTTTTTTTTCAATTTACCCAATAAGTTTATTTTTCCAAGCCGGATAAAATTTGACTTCTCCATTAGCAGAACAGTGGACCGAGGTTAGAAAAATGTTGAAATTTTTATATATTTATTATTTGAACAGGCTAAAGTTCGTATCGCTTTTGAAGCCAAATTACATGTGATAATTATTAATGAACAAATAAAACCAAAGTTAGTTGTAAATATTCTGACAACACATAGTTGAACGGAACAGCTAGGCGTTTTCGAAGGCCACTAAACCGTCATCATCAGCTTTCTTCTGTGTTTGGTCAACTGTGTGTGGTGTCAGTAGATGTAGATTTCTGCTTTATATACGAAACTTTTTTGCAAATGGAATATGTGAATTGTTTTGATTCATCGTATTTCAATTTGCTGAAAGATGTTTTGTAATGAAAAGCTCACCTTACCATCTCTAAATTTACAACAGTCTTATCATTGTCGTTTGTTCTTTACTAATTATACACAGAAGAACGCTGATGATGAAGGTTTAGCGGTCTTCGAAAACGGCTGGCTGTTCCGTTCAACTATGTGTTGTCAGAATATTTACAACTAACTTTGGTGTTATTTGTTCATTAATAATTATCACATGTAATTTGGCTTAAAAAGCGATACGAACTTTAGCCTGTTCAAATCATAAATATAGAAATAAATGAAGTTCGAAAAATAATAATTAAATTAATGAAAATTTGATTTTTTTTCTAGAGTATTTTCTTAACTGTAAGCGAAAACCCGTACATGTAGCAAACTTTTTTTTATCTCTTGAAAAGAAAAATCTACCAGCAAAAAAATCTTTTTTATCAGATCAAAAACATCGGCTTGTCCTCGGTTTGAATTTTCCAGGTTGGCCAATTTGTGGCTCCACAATAAATAATTGAGGAAAAACTTATTGAAGAGTTTACAAAACATACAGTACTGCATAAAAAAGCAATTTGAAAATTTTCCAAATCATATGTACAAGGAAACATCTGATAGAAAATACGTTTTATGTACTTCTACCTTTAGTGCGCGTTATGTAGTATAAGAAAAACATGCTTGAGGGCCTTTTTCTCTAAATGCGAACGATAGATTCGATCGAACATTTATATTAAAAATAAAAAACTGAAATTTGTTTCCAATATTAATATTCGATCGAATCTATCGTTTACATTTAGGGCTAATAAATCAGTGCAAGTTAATCTCTATTTTTGGTTTAAAATGTGTTTAAACTAGCAAACCTATAAATCAACACAGTATTTAAACCATCTGTAAACGCATAAAATTGGGCGTTTAAACTACCAATACAGGCCATATGATTTTGTTAATTACAGACCATATGTTTTGCATTGAAAGAGCACTCATCTTTTTTCCAAGCCTGTATTTTTTCTTCAGATCTTGTTCGACCTGTTTGCTTACACTCTAGTATTCTTTTATACTATTCTACTTTGCCAAGAATAAATATAATTCCTCTCTCAGTACAATTTGGTGACATTTAGTTGAATTTTTTTTAACTTTTTTGCCTTTTTGATTGTACAAAGAATTGATAGCCTGCTGCAAAACAGCTGCTTTTTGGCATTTATTGTAGTGCTGCCACAATATTATTTTTTAAACTACACATAAGGTATGGTTCACTGATTTACTCCTGTTGCGTTTAAACCACATATAAATTTGAGATTAGTTTAACTAAACCAGCGTTTAAACTTTGACTGATTTATTAGCCCTTAGAGAAACAGGGGTAAGTTGCAATCTTATATGGAATAATATATTTGAGGTTTGATTTTAGTTAACTTTCAGAATACTGTTGTACTTGTTTTATTTATACAATAAAAGAGTAGTATAAAAAAGAAGAGAGGTGTCTTGGGACATCCGGTTATAGTTGTGCTGCTTAGCCTTAGTGTTAAATGAAAATGCAATAAAATTATATTATATGATGATGTAAATTTCTATGCAAATATTTAAAAACGTTTCCATTAATTTCCCATTATATTCTTTTTTAGCGGCGTACGATTCAATTAATATATCGTTTGTGACCTGTGGCGGCTGTCAGCCGGCTTACAGCTGATCAACTGTGTTCTCTGGTTTGTGCTCATGTGCTAAAACAAAACAAAAACAAATTGAGCAATAGTTCTCATTGATTTTGTTACAACTCACTTCAAAGAACGAAACAAAACAAAATCAAAGAATTTGTTTCGTTTCTTTTCGTACTCTGGTTTTAATTTTAAGTGCGAAGAAATGAAAACAAAAATAAATTTATAACTGTAATATCGATTATTTTTGGTACGATTATTTTTGTTATCACGTCCTAGGTCCTGTGTCGTAACATAAATAGCATAGCTGCAAAAACGGCAAAAATAATTCGGAGATTCAAACACTATATTTAGGCGGCAAATAGTTTCACATAGATTTATTTTTTTCTTTTCGTTAATCTTTTGACATTTACAAGACTAACATACACCTAAAAAAAACAGCAATACAAGCAAACATTTTTGGTCTGCGATGGATGTCTTACCAGTACTCTACAAAATGTCAAAAAACACTTTTCACATATGGAGTTTAACATCCGTTGTAAACTACAAACCCAACTAATTCGCTTTTGCTCACCTCATAGAATTGATTCTTATTAATTTCATATTTCAGTACACCTAAAAAACACTTAGATTTTTTACACTGAAAAAAAAATACTTAGGAGAAGCAACAGAAAATCGATGTCTTGTTTTAATATAGTAACTAATTATAAAAACCCCGGCTATTCGATATTATAAAAAAATCAACATTGTGACAAAACCGACAATCGTGTTGTGAAAACCTCTGGTTTTAAAACCGACTCGATTACCCTAGTGGCATTGTTTTCTACATAAAAAACATAATGTGAACAGCATTGCACAGATTTTGGATATGAGACAACACAATGACAACACAATAAATGGCTGATGTGTAATCAGCATAATAAAATAAATGAATTAATCAGTTAAATGTTCGTTTAAAATTATCAGTTGAAATAAGTTGTGACTACTTATGTACTATGTTGGTATCAATATGTTTGGTTTTTAGCTTGTAATTTTTAAGAAATGTAAATTTTAGACTAAATAAAACTTCTTTTTTTAAGTTTGGAAAATATTCTATAAGCACTCATTTACATTTTTCAATATTTTGTTTTGTTTTGAAGTTATGTGGTTTTTATCTTCTTAAAAGCTCTGAACTACTACGTATTTAAACGATTTAAATAATTCGGTATTTCAAATTAAATAAAAAAAGCATTGAGATACATACTTTTTGAATTGAAAGCATTAAAATTTTAATATTGTAGAAAACTGAAGACATAGTTATGTATATAAGGAAGGGGCTGTTCACATATTATGGAACACTTCAGGTGGGAGTTGGGTGAGGGGAGGGGGGGAAGTGTTACGATTTGTTAGGGTTTAGAAAATTTTGTAAGAAGCGTTACTAAAGGGGGTATAAAAACTCCGAAAATATCGTTACGTAATATGTGAATGGCCCCTAGGTATGTATGTCTGTATGTACTTTATGTAACCTAGAATTATTTATTGAAATATACATGGGATTTATTTACTTATTTTTTATTACTTATATTAACTAGTATGATTTAGTGCGCAACGGTATGCCAATATTTCTTAGTTCTGGTTCCGAGTCCTCCTCTGCTTTTATTTCCACATTATTATAATCGAGATTCTTTTTGCGTTTACGTTGAATTTCCTCTCGGTCGCAATCAACAATTCCGGAATCCTCTTCTGCTGCATCTGAAGTTTTATTTATGTAGATGTCTTCTGCTGATCTTTTATTATGGAAACTAACATCCGCGTTGCTTAAATTGTGTGTTTCGAAACTGTACATAGATTTATGGGGTGGAGTATACTTCACATCTATTCCGTGTCCATTATGATGGTGGATATATAAGTGATTTGTTATATCATCAGTTGAAATATCCGATCGGGATTTTTGTGGATGAGATCTGATATTAAGGTGATCTTGGTGACGCAGATTAAACGTTTCATCATCATTACGACACTCAATATTATGGCTGAAATACTTCTCTGAATTACTTGGAATAACATTTACGCCAAAGATATCTGGACCAATTAGCTGGTTATGTTGATCGAGCAACAATTTTTGATGTTGTTCATCAGGGTTTGTGTGGTAGATATGGTAGCCATGCGTTTGATGTAACGATCTGTGAAAGACAATAATTTTCTACTGAGATTATTTGACAATTCAATTAGGTTTTTTCTATTTCTTGTTAAATAGCTCTTCTCTAATATTATTTTATTGAAATGCATTTTAACGGCTAGATTCATGAAGGTAACATACATTAAAAACTTGATCTGGATGAAAAATCTCTGTAGATTGTAGTCCCGACTTCAGACTATATTGTTACGGATATGGCCGGCGACAAGGTTAATGCAGCGTTGAGCAAAAATATTCCAACAGTGTTAATGTCAGACCTGGGACATTTGCATTATATAAGGTAATACATTAATTATTTTCTTACATTAAACCAAATCAATGCAAATGCAAACTTATTGAATTAACATTAAATCGTATGATTTTAGTACATTATATTTTGCAATAAACTAAAATCTCTTCAAAGTAATGCATTAATAATGCATTTGCATTAAAGTTTATATTTTTAATGAACTACTTTTTGCATTGAATTAAAATCTCCTCAAAGTAATGCACTAATATTGCATTAGCATTAAAATTCATATTTTTAACGCACTATTTTTTGCATTACCACTAAACACATCATGAAGTAATACAATATTATTATACTATCACTAAAACATACTCCGCATTATTGTGGCTACAGATTATTTCGATTGGGCTTTGAAAGTTTATATGTACTAGATTAAAAAAATTGTTGCATTCTTCGTTAATCTACATAGTAACGCAAATCGAAGATCAGTCGCCATTTTTGTTTAAACATCCAAATGACTGTTGTGCAGTGTTATCAATAGAAACAATAAAATAAACTGGACTTTCTTTTATAGTAAAACATTGAAAATATTTTTTTAAAATATATATCTTAATGTACTGAAACACTTGGGCAAACATTTGCCCAACAGAAACCTGTTTACTAATTTAAACAGTTTCCAATGATATTGAACGCCATGGTATTGTCAAATGATGCATTTTTGACTCAAAGAAAACTTTTAACTTATTTTATTTTTATTTTTTTATTTATGTAGATTAACGAAGAATGCAACAATTTTTTTTTTAATCTAGTACATATAAACTTTCAAAGCTCAATTCAATAAATTTGCATTTGCATTGTTTTTTTTTTAATTTAATGCTAATGCAAAATTAATGCATTTTGCCCAGGTCTGGTTAATGTGTTACGCGAAGATATTCCTACAGCGTCAATGCAAAGAACTATCTAGCATTATTTAACTAAAGAACTAAACGCACACACGTATTCACGTGGAAGCACTATAGCAATAACAATAATTGTATACATACCCTCTAGTCAGCCTAGAACCAGATGTCCCTATGTCAATAATCTTTCTCTAGCGACGATTGTACTCGTTAAAATGTCGACGAGTTTCCTTTTATTCGCGAGTAGAGATAAGTTAGAAACAACAGTTCTAGTGTATTTCTGGTGACATTGTCAATGAACGCGTCAATGGGTTATTTTCCTTTTTGAATTATAATCTGCAATAATATTAAATAAATCTATATGTAGACGAGGGTCACTAAAATCTACTAGTGAATCTTTGGTTGAAATATCTCCATATGGTCGTAAAAGAACTACCTCTACATGACAACCCTATTTTATATGTCCATAGGCGATTACATTGGCTGCGGTACAACTAGTCAGTAGTAGTTTTATTGACAATGTCACTAGTAAATCACTACAATTTTACTATTGACATCGAGCGAGGAAATATCGATATTGTAGACTAGAGCCCCTAAAATTTACTAGTGAATCTTTGATGCCAATGTCTCCATGTAGTCGCAAAAGAACTACTTAGTCAGTAGTGCTACAGTCTACTGGTGGATTTGCAATGACAAGCTAATGTTAAATGTCAATAGGCGATTACACTGGCTGGTGTACACCTGGTTAGTAGTACTATTAACAACGTAAATAGTAAATCACTACAATTTCATTATTCGCATTTCCTGTAGGGTAGCTACACACGTACACATATACACATAAAAGTGGGAAACATATGGTAACAACTATGCATTACCTGTATCACACGATATTACCAACATAAAAGTCGTTACGTAGTAACTCTGAAATTCAAAATAACGATCAATCGAATTATCTATAAACAGCTAGAAACAGTGACATGAATTTTCCAGATAGTATTAGAATACTGTTTGATCACTAGGCTACCAATAGCAAACGACAACGCAGATGGTAATTTGCTCCTAGAAGCAACTTCGTTATGCAGTAATACAGTTCCTTCCATTTAGCTTTACTAAGTACACACATGTCATTACGCCATCTAGCAAACATTCTAGAACTGCACCCTGTAGTATAAATAGAGACACCCTGTGTCAGAAGCATTCCCCTGCAAATAATATTGGAGTACGTGGTCCAATCTGGATGAAACAGACTAGTTACATCATGGTCCCATGTAATGCAGTCATGGATCATGTCGTTTTCATACAAGCATTCAATGCTGTACGTAAGTGTTCGTGTTTAAACATTCTTCTTAGGCACTCACAAATTGTATGCGAGTAGTCAGTAACTATTCCATATGGAGTAGTTTTGGGGTTAGTCCGATGTAATGCAAAGTTGGACCATGTGGTCCCACAGTTTTTTTGTCATATATTTGGAGTAGTTTTGTGGTACTCCTACTGCTCTTTGAACTAGTCTTTACATGCATGTACGGACTAGTAGCATTATTTGCAGGGTCAGTGCTAACCAGAAAATAGTCGAGTCTTCATCGTTGAAAGTAATGACCTCGTGCGGTGGATAATAACGATACGAAGTAATTTATTAAAGGCAGAGAGTCTCTAGTGTTGTATAAACGGTGAGCATCAGCAGAATTAGTCTTGTGTGTGACAAATAGCCGAGAGGAAGTTTTGCTACAAAACCGGTGCAGTCAGTGGTTGGTGACCTGTGTTTACAACAGCGAGGAAGACGTAGTGGTATATTTAACTAATATATGTGTGTGTATTTAAGCGCTTGATTTTATTAAAACAAGTGTTATTGGTAAATAAAGTGTCATTCTTAACCCTAATTAGTACACAGGGGTCTTTTATTCATCTGCAAATCCTCGACTCCACGGAAACGCATTTTTAAAGAGAATAAAAACGTAACAATATTTATGTATGCACACGGAAAAAACTAAGGGCCAAATTACCGTACTCCAGATCGAGTAGGCTATCGTATCTAATAAAATTTCGTATCGTATCGAAACTTTAAAAAGTGTACTAAGTTCTTTTACATCAGCTCTTGAATCCACTAGTCATTTTGTATTAAATTAAAGAAACATTTTGTGTTTCTTTAAGCTAGTAATACAACAACCGAAGCCGATTGGAGAACCACAATAAGCTTAATAGCCCAATTCACAATCTTGTGCATATGGTCTTGCATCATTGCATGTGCAAAATGGTATAGTATATTGATACTCACCACTTAACAATTCTTAGTGGTAAGTATCAATATACTACAATATGCTACGATGCAAGACCATTTGCACAAGATTGTGAATTGAGCTAATATATTTTTTTTATTTTTTTTTTTTAGAAAAAATATAATAAAAGAGAATCACAACTTTGTGACGATAAAAGTTGGAACGTAGTACTTCGTTCTTATCGCACAATGTTATAAAAATTATACATACATATATTTTAATACTAGAATTCACTTACTGCCTGTCCCACGATGTCACTCGAGAACGTTCGAATGACAACTTGTATTGCAAACAACAATAACATTAGAAAATTTGTTGTTGTTTTCAATATAAGTTGTCATTCGAACGTTTGCGAGTGACATCGTGGGACAGGCAGTTAATGTCAACTTTATTATCGAATTACAGATTTACTTGTAAGATCAAATCAAACACATGTAAATTCTATTTAACCAGTGAAACTCCTAGATAATGTCTGATTGTGACTTACTTTAATTATTAACTGTTGACAAGAATCTATATTCAAATATTTAAATTTAACGGATTTCATGATGACACCGATTAGTGCCCAAAGGCCTTTCACACACGGGGCTAATTTTTATGCCTCACAATTTTTGTTCTTTTAAGAACACACGAGACTAGAGATGGGCGCGTGTCGAATTTTTCCAACACAACACGACACGAATACTAAGACGCTCAACACGTACGAAACACGCACGCGAAAAATTTCGTCAACACGATACTGCACAACACGCACGAAATATTATTGGTATGGTATTGAAGATCAGAAAATTAATTGATTTTTTTCAAGTCGCTTTTCAAAATATGGCACCGTGTTGGCACTGCCAGCTGATACTATCTGCCACCACAGCTGATACTATCGGTTTACGTACAGAACTTTAAGCTTCAGAGACTCATACAACATCAACAAATATGCTGATCTTGTATGTTTGACGATACAAAATATTAAATTTTTTTCTACTGCAAATTCATTCATACATATTTTATATCTAAAACCGTTTCGTATTTTTCGTGCCAATTTAGCTCAACACGAAACGACCCAAACACGCACGAAATCAGATTTTTTTGTCCGAACACTACGTGTTGAGTCGTCCGTGTTTGTGTCACGAAAAAAAACACGACACGCGAGACAAATTCACCTGGCATAAAAATGTAGACGTATGCGCCATAGCTGCCCAGAGAAGCGCCAAAGTGCCGAACATAAATTGACTTTTTATACAAATGAATGCACATACGCTTATACATTTCTCTCGGTTTTCTCTCTGTGGGCAGCTCTGGCGTACACAGCTTTGAATGTATTAGTGTTTTTTGTACTCATTTAACATTTGCTGTTTTTTAAGTTGTGTGTGTGTTTATTTGTTTTGTGCTGCTGATGCGGGATTGTGCCTGATTGAAAATTTATGCCAACCACAAAACCACTCTCTTTGCCTTTGTGTTATGCCAGCACAATTGTTCTCTTGTGTGACAGGCCAATGACATGGAACGATAGCATACATACAGTTGTTTTCAACCATGATGACTATATACACCGCATGTGTTACAACTGTGAGATCAGCCATATGAAATTGTTAAAACTTTTGGGCTACAGGTTCAATAAATTGCTTTAAATTTTTTCACACATATGGTTTGTCAAAATTTGCTAAAATTGAAGTTGTGACGTAGGCTGCAAGCAATTTGATTTCCAATTTTATGTTCAAAATGCCGTCGTCGAGGAAAAAATTAAAAATTTTTTTATACATATTTTATTTCAGCAAAGAAAATTACTTCTGTTTTAAATTTTTTACAAACACAAAAATTATTTTAACACAGCTGTTAAATTGAAAGAATGAAACGTTAAAAGAAAAATTGAAGTCCACTGCTATTCGATTCCCATATGTATGAGTGTGGCAGTGAAAAAGTGGGAATGTATTGAACAAGTAAAAGAAGCTGCTGTGCACACAGCATTGCCATTATATATTTTTTAAACTGTAAATTTAAGAGAAAAAACTGATTTTCAGGTGAAAAAACTGCACATAAAAATTCCTTGAAATTATTATATATTTTGTGTTTTTTTGGGTGGGGGTTAACCCTACATCTATACCTAATATATTTTTTATCATGACTTGATAATTTTAGCTGTTTTCCATTAATTGTTGCCTACTGTTGCTTTCAATTTTATTTTTATTTATTTACTGGTTTAGGTGAAATATTGTTTCTTAACCCTGGATCATACTTTCGGCACAATTTACCAATTTTCGTCGGCATACTGCAATGAAGTCATAAGTAATAAGTTAAAATGGTATTATTCGTGAATTCAGCATAATTTTCAAAATCTTGTTTTTTTTTTGGCGAATTTGGGCTGTTTTCCCTACATACATATATGTAATTTGACATTTATCATGATATAAATATAACAGATGTCGATGCAGGGTAATGTAAAGTTAACAGACTATTGGCTAATAAATCAGTGAATATTTAAATATTGTTTAAGCTAATTTTCATAGAAAATTAAAATGTATTTAAACACACTTACAGTTTTTCAATGGCTAATTAAAGTTATTATCAAATTACGGTGAAAGTATGGTAGCACCACAAGATTTCCAAAGAACAGCTGTTCAAGAAAGTTGATTTATCAATTTGTAAAAAACTGATATAGCAAACAACACATTTTTTATATTTCATGATATGAAAATATGTGTTATATTTGTTGTATATGTATTTGCGAAAATTAAACGTAATTCTTCTTAATACGACCACGTGATGTTCATGTACTTGCCTTAAAAAAACACACACATGCACAAAACATATGATATGTTTCTAAAACTTAAACAACACTTAAATGCACAATGTTGGCTATTCAAGTTTGATTTAATTTTGGGGTGAAAAACAAAATTTTGTCTTTAAATAGGATTTAAAAATAAAATGCTATAATCATTGACTGATTTATTAGCTCTTTGATATAAAAACATTCGAAGAATCTAACTATGAAAATGGACTCTGGTCACACTACTGTGTTGGATAACTAGATACGATATACTGTCCCGTAATATCAAGGTCGTTCGTTTTTTTTATCTCGGAAGCCTCATCGGCATCAGTTAAGAAATATAGCTCTTCTAATTCAGCAATTATTTAATTAATTGAAAGGAAAGTGTTTGAGTTGCACTATGTGATATTTCGCATTAAATTACACAGATATATTATATTTTTCCGAATCAACCTAAAGACGTCAGTGGATCAAAACTTCAATAAACAAGGTAACTAAAATTTTTTCAGTTTTTTAAGGTTTTATTTTATTTGAAGTGCACAATGATTTATTTATTTAATACACTTGCTTAGCCAAAATAAAGTGTTGTTTTTTTCTGTGAATTATGACAATTTCGCTACGAGAGTTATGAAAAAATTTGTATGGCTTAAAACTCTATGGGATCTATTCTTTAATTTGGTATATATTTCGTCGTGTTTTATCTCGTTGTATAAGAGACCGAAATATTTCAATGAAGAAAGTGTGAAACTTGTTTTTCTTTTTTAGTAAGACAAGGCAAGTTAATATTAATACAGGAAGTGTTACGTTCATATGAACTCAAACAATAAGACCAAATTCCATATAAGAAAACACAACTTTCCTATGAACTCCCTCTTGCTGCTTGAAAAAGTACTAATTAACCTTAACACTATTATATTAAGCAAAAATGGGTAAAACTATGGCTTCAGATATCGGAATTTAAAGAAAACAAAATTGAGATTAAAAAGTTAAAATTAAAAACTTCAGAAACTGCACAATTTATAGAAAAAAAATTTTTTTAAGTAAAAAAATGCAAATTAGAAAACTGCTAAAATCAGGAAAAAACTGCATATTTGGCAACGCTGTGTTCGCATGAAAAGCATTGATGCCAACTTTTGAGACTCGAAACGCGTACAAATTTTTGAAAAAAGGGCTGAAAAGGTCTAAATTAAAAAAATATTCTTTTAGCGCAAAATAAAGTAAAATTTTTCGTAAAAGCGCGAAAATCAAAGCAATAAACACATTTTTGTAAAGTAATTTATTAGAAAATGAATAAATATCATGAGAAGAACATATCATAATCATTCATATTTATGGCTGAGTGCGCAATCTGGTTTTCCCGATTCATTGTTAAGATTGTCTAGACGTTGCTGTCACATTTTGGAAGCCTTGTGTGAAGTATAATAAGGTCGACGCTTCTGCTGTCTTTTCAGTCTGGAGTTCAGTTGTTTATTGTGAAGAGTTCATTATTGTGATGACAGTCATGCAAAATAGAGCTGCAAAACTATCGATGGTACTATCGATAGTATCGATAGTTTTATTTTAAGTGGACTATCGATATTTTTTTTCGATAGCGATACTATCGACAAAAACACGCTACTAAAAGAGAAACAATCAAAGTCAATAAAAACGGAATGATGGCGACTGTGTAATAAAAAATGCAACATTAAAATTTCGCCGCCTGTAAACCTTTATAATAATGGTTATCATTACATATATAAATGTGAAAACAAATACATTAGTTTTGATTTGACCTAAAATGTTAGTTTTTATCTACTAGATGCAAGTTGCATAAAAATACAATTATTATGTACCAACGGCTTTGATACATGAATAAATTTGACCGCGGCTAAATTTGACGACTACTGGACTGTCTCCGCTCTTTCCTTTTAAATAAAAGGTGACGCTAAATTGTAGTTTGCTTCTCCTTCTGTTAAACCAATACTTTTTAGCTAACTGCAATATTTTAAGTAATGATGAAAGATGTTTTTTTTATTTTATTCCTTTCTAATTTATTTTTTATTGATCCATCTGTCTATCTGTTTGCTTTTTCGTTTATTTTTTTATAGAACTGTGTATATATGTTTGTTGAATATGTGCATTAAAAACATTGGAACTAAAAGTTTTAAGAAAATCAACTTTTTACTTTATGGAATGATTAAAAAATTCAAGCTTTTATATTAGAAAAATACACAATTTATAAGTTTCTAAGAATCAAAAACTATCGATAGTATCGATGGCATCAAAAAATACTATCGAAACTATCGAATGGAGCCACTATCGATAGTTTTGCAGCTCTAATGCAAAATTGTGTAAAAGTAAAGTGATTGAGGTAGTTTAGACGAGAACAATTTTTAAGCCGCACAATTTTTGTTCTTTTCCAAATTACACGAGACTAATTCATCTGGCACAAAATGTACACGCATACACAGCTTTGTGTGTGTTAGTGTTTTTCGTATTCATTTAACATTTGCTGTTTTTTTAATTTGTGTGTGTATTGGTTTTATGCTGCTAATGCGGGGTTGTAGCTGGTTGAAAAGTTATGCCAACCGCAAAACCGCTCTCTTTGCCTCTCTCACCTACAAACTGACATGTTATGCCAGCACAATTATGCCCGTGTAAATCAGCGCATTGAGTCATTATTGTCATCTAAGTAATTTAAAGGCCCAACTATAATATGAATAAGCTAGCTTAAGTAACTGTGCGGTTACATATAAAACGTTTGTGGCAAACTATAATGTACTTAACAAACTTTTCGTCAAGTTTCGTCAAATGTCATTTGCTTAAGTAAAGTGCCAAACTGAACGAACGCACATTCCGTAAGGAAACAAATGTTTGTGCATTTTTTAAACTCAAACAAGCAGCAGCAGAAAATATTCATTGATTTTAAATATTTTTTTATTGTTTCTTATTTTAAACTCGGAAAATAAAGCAAAACTTTTATTTTCATTGTTTGTTTTACAATACACATATACACACATACACATGTATTTACTTATGTATATTCACTGTTGTACTTTTTAGTAGGCAAAACAAATAAAACAAGTAATAAGGTGACGGATATATTTATATGTGAACTTTTAATAGATTAGGACATTCTTTCAAGTTAGTTTGATTGAATTGCATTCATTTATGAGTTATGAGAAGAAACAAAATTAATACAAAATTATTGACAATACCTAGATGTGCACCTGTGGCTAAAGAATACTTAAGTACATGTAAGTACATTATGGCCACCTAAAAGTCACATCTGAATTGTTTAAGCATTTGACAGACTTATCGTTCAATTCTGACATTAGCTTAAGCCAGCTTATTCATATTATAGTTGGGCCTTAAGTTTTGTGTGTATTTAAGCTCCTGATTAGTATAACTTAGTAAATAGAGTGTCATTCTTAACCCTAATTAATCCACTGAGGTCTTTATTCATTTGCAAATCTTCGAGTCTACAGAAAAGCGTTTTTAAATATTATAAAATATAAAAATTTGAACATTTTTGAATACAATGCTCGAAAAAAAAATCATTTGCTCAGTAACACAATAATGTTCGATGCCGGTGGACCTTTCTGTGGCAATGTCTGTTTGAGTGCAATGCAGCATACGTTTTTTGTTTCGAATTAAATAAGCATTTCCATAGCTACTTAAAATTATCAAAACAAATTTCCAGACCAGTATGGAAAAAGTAACCATGAGTTTCAAATCTACATACAAATAAAAAAAATGCCTTATACTTTTTTGCCCGTTATAGAAACGTGTTATGTTCAACATTTATTTTTTATTGAAGAACAATCACATAAATGTAAACAAAATGTTAGTACAAACCTGATGTCGGGCTGTTGATTTGAAATATTATTTCGCAATGTATCTTGTTGCTGCTGCTGAGTTTTCGGATGCATACGGTGAGACCCTGACTTAGGCTGATGAAAATGATGGCGCTGTGTTATGGATTGTAAATGCAAGCCACTCACAAAATTGCGATAGCGATCATTGTTTATGCAAGCGAATTCGGCAGAAGTTACTTCGTCGCTCAAAGATGATCCATATGACCACATGTTCTACAATTAAGTGTTTAATATTATAAATCATGTTTCTAAAATACATAAAACCATTAATTCTTGTAAAAATATATTTGTTGTATCTCAAATGTAAGGTCATGTTCAGGAGTAAATTAACTTTGTAAGGTGTATGGACGAGGGCTGCCAAGTGGACTGGAGAGAACTGGTCAGTCTAGTTATTTGCAGTCTTCTACCGATAAAAAACCTGTTCATTTGAAAATCAATTTGCTTTGTTATTACTTTTACAGGGCTAAAAGGAACTAAAGTTCACTGAACATTTAAGAGAAATAATATTAGCGCTTTTCTTGTTGCTTAAGTCTCCTCTAAGTAGCTTCCATAACTCTCAAATTTACCATATCCCTCTTCACATGAGCGAAAATGATCCCTAAGGAGCAGAGGTAGAGATTTAAAATGTGCAAGAAAAATATTCCTTGTTTTATTCTCCGTAAATCTTAGCAATGTCCCAAAAGAACGTGCCGAAAAGGGGCGGGGTTGGGTGGGAGGACACCAATTCCTTTTTTATGATAGGCCTAATAGTAAATCTGCAAAATTCAGATACAAGTGCTTGTATTGCTTCCATATTCATACAGTGAATAAACTTTGCACTACGCAAAGGCTAAGTGGGTTTGCAAAAGTTGGGGCATTATTGGTCAAGCTTACAACCTTAAGTATATTTCTTGTTGAAATTCCTTGAAGTTTATCATGTGAATGCGTATGCCAAATACTATTTTACCCTTCACGAAAAATGGTAAAGGCTATACAGTAAAACCTCGCATAACGGACACCTCCCATAACTGGACAACTCTAATAACAATGTTATTTAAAAAAATGTATTTTCAATGAAAATATGTATTTTATATGTATATTCGTGCCTTAAATTCAAATCCGTTTTCAGATTTTGTCTATGACGCATAAATTTTTTTAATGGGATTGGCTACTATTGACCCATAAATAAGGCGATTACGCTAAGTTATTTCAATATAACTCGATAACGGTTTGTTTGATATTAATAAATAAATAAATAATTTTCATTTCAGCTTCAGAGTTATTCCAAAATTTGTGCAAAAAAATATATTTTTAATGTGAAATTGATTATTTTATTTGCTTAAGAACTTAATAATAAAATTAAAACCGCAAATATTTTACATTTTTGCTACTTTTCGGAGAGCTAGGTATGCCTGGAATAAAAAAGCTATAAGTGAGGAAAAACAAATTTCCTTGTTTGTTTTTAAAGCTTTGCTATTTATTGCGCGATGCAGGAGTTAGGACGTAATTTTCGTAACAAAGATAATCGACACTATTAAAGTTATAAATTTATTTTTGACATGATTTTTTTTACTTAAAAGCAGAGTACGAAAAGAAACAAATCAAAAACAATGAGAACGGTTGCTCAATTTATTTTTGCACATAAGCACAAATCAGAGAACACAGCCGATCGGCTGTAAGCCAGCCAACAGCCGCCACCGACCACAAACAATATATTAATTTAATCATACGCCGCTAGAAAAAAAAGCAATGTGAGTCCGATCACAGAGGAGATGTGTAAACATCTAGTAATGAAATTTTGTTTAAGTTGGAAGTACTTATGCTTTTAGTATCTTTTTTTAAATTAATTAATTAAAAGTATCAAAACTTTCAATATTGTAAATAAATATGAATTTGTTGGTTTTTGTTTGTTTTATTAAACTTATTTGGTTAGTAAATGGGCACACTGCAGTATATGTATATGTACTGCATTCAAAATTGCAGTAAGCAGTAAATTTACTGATTACTAAAAAAATTCAGTAAATTTTTACTGCTAATGAAATTTAATTTGCATTGCCAGTAAAATCGTAGGGCCGTAATCATAATAAAATTGTAGCAAGTGGCAAAGTTTTTTCATTCAAATTTTGAAACTTTTGTATGAAAAACATTTATCCACTTGGTAGAATTTCATTATGAATACGGGCATTACTGATTACTGAAAATTCAATGCACCTCATCATATAACAAATCACTTAGGCAATTTATAAAAATTGTAGAAAAAAATTTTAGTAATCAGTAATTTTTTTTTTTGTTTTTACTGAAACTTTAGTGGTACTGCAATGCTCATCTATGGTAAATGCCTTTACTTTTACTTTTTAATTTTTAATTCCTGTTGTTCATCGTTTAGTTGTTGCTGTTCTTGCTGTTGTGTACGCATTGCAATTAAAATAAATTCAGTAAAGTGCGACTTTGACTCGCGCACATTCGGTTTTGATCATTTTTTTTTTGATTTAGCTTCTTAGTTTTTTCAGTTTAAGCGATTTTTTTTTCAGTTTTATCGCAATTTTTTTTCATTTTGGCGATTTTTTCATTTTGGCGTTTTTTTTTCTGTTTTTTTTGGGTTTTTTTTTCATTTTGGCGATTTTTTTCTGTTTTTTGGGGTTTTTTTTATTTAGGCGATTTTTTCATATTGGCGATTTTTTTGTTTAAGGATTTTTTAATTTTGGCGATTTTTGCGGTTTTTCGCGATTTATTTTAGTCCTAGAGATTTTTTTTAATTTGGTTCTTTTTTTCGTTTTGACGATTTTTTTATATACGACGATTTTATATTTTTTTGATTTTTTAGTTTTACCGTTTTTGAAAATTTCAAGAGTTTTACTCTTACGGTTTGCAAGATACAGCAAGTTGTCAAAATTACAAAGTCAAAATTGCATTACCTGATGGAACACCCATTGATTTAAATTTTTTAAATTTAGTGTTAATTGTTGTAGTGTGTATAAAAATACACTAACTTTTAAAATATCACGTGTATATATGTAGATACATACAATTGTATAAAAATACACTAACTTTACAAATTTCAAGTGTATATATGTACATACAATTGTATGTATATTACATGGGATTTTAACATTTTTCGTTGCTCGTTTTGGAACACCCTTTACTTTTTAACTCTCATGTAATTGTTGTTGTAGTGGCCAAATGTCTACATATTGTGTCCAAATTTTAAGTCCGTAGCTCTTACGGTTCATTTTTACCTTTGGTGTACGGAAATATACAGAAAAATAACCGGCGGCGGCGCACCGTCGGCTTCGAGCCGGTCGACTTGTTTCTCTGCTTGGTATTGCTTCTTTCAAACACTAATACACTCATACATAGCTCACACCGATTTGATAATGCAAAGCAAAAGCAAAAAGCAAAGAAATCTCAGCAAAGAAATCAAAGTCAAAAGATTTTTACCCCCTAGCGTATAGATGTTTACACATCAAAAATAATTCCCCTTATTGCGAATGGCGTCGTCGACGTCACATCAAGACGACACTAAAAATTGTCACTTGTCTACTCTTTGTCGACAAAAATTGACTACTATTAACCTGCTCCATTAATTTACAAAGCCTTCGAGATTAGTGAGAGATTGTCAATAAGATCCAATTTTTCCCGGTAAAGAGTATACAAGTGTCAAAATTTGCTGTCGTCTTGATGTGACGTCGACGACGCCATTCACAATAAGGGGGAATGAGAAATAATGGAAACGTTTGGAAATATTTGCAGAGAATTTGACATCATCATATAATATAATTTTATTGCATTATTATTTCACACATGAAATACCACGACACCTCTCTCTTTTTTTCTTTTACATGTACAAATATTTTTATACTTGTGTGCTCATTTTACAACTGTCAATCGGTATCCAGTAGTGAAATATACTTCGACACTTCAGTAACTAATGCCCTCGCCACAAAGTAGACCAGAGTTGTAATAACTGACGTAAGGAAAAAGCTAAAATCAGCAGATTTGGTCACTGTTAAAAAGGGACAAATAGTGTGTGTTTGTTATGAAAATTGTTTAGGAAAATAATCAAAACAAACAACAGAAAATATAATAAAGAAATTTTAAAGTTTTTCAATATTAAAATAATTTTGATTAAAAGTATTTATTTGTTTCTAATTGGAAAAATATAATGTGGAAAAGATTATATGCATTAAAATGTGTACATATTGGTTTTGTTTTTGAGTGGTATCGGTGTGTGTGCGTGTGTATATAAAAAATTAAAATGCCACAATCAAGTCCCTGCCTTTAAGAAAACTGTGGCCAATATATAAAAAAACATGAAATTGATAAAAAAAATAAAAGTGAAAATGAGGAGCAAATGGATGCCTTCAATCTTTGAAGGACGAATACTTGCTCCGGCGTACGTGATGTGTCTTATTTGGGGTTGGGGTTGATGGCTGAAAGACATGCATCTGATGATGATAATACGATACCTATTGTAAAGGTAAGGAACCAGTATTATATTTATTTAAAGAAAATAATAATTTGGTGTCTTTTCATCATTCAGTGCGTTTGAAACATGGTATTATAAACATCCGGATGTTATGTCCACTGTGGTTATATACAGGGTGGGCCAAAAGAAACCAAGGGGTGTAAAAGTTTAATAACTTTTTTGTTTATTAACTTTTTTTTAGTTTTTCTTTCAGATTATATAATATACAAAATGGAAATTTTTTTACACTAAGTATGAAAAATGATGTCTCTTAAATGACCACCGTTTTCAGCTTCGCACTGATGGGCTCTTTTTAGAGCATTTTCCATAACATCTTTCAAAACTTGTGGCTGTAGCGTTCGAATTTCTGCAACAATGTTTGCCTTGAGTTCAAGGATTGTCTCTGGCTTGTTCACATACACTCGCTCCTTCAAAAAACCCCAAAGAAAATAGTCGGTTGCTGTCAAATCTGGCGATCGCGCTGGCCAAATAATTTCCGAATTTCGAGAAATTATTCGCTCTCCAAAAATTTGACTTAAAAGTGCTATTGTGTCTCGGGCAGTATGGGCAGTGGCTCCGTCCTGCTGAAACCACATACCAGGTCTGTTTTCAAGAGCAGGACGTAAAAAATTTTCTATCATAAACCGATACCGCTCTCCATTTACGGTTACAGCACTTCCATCTTCATTCTCGAAGAAGTAGGGCCCAATGACATTTTCAGATGTGATCCCACACCATACTGTATACCTGATGGGGTGCAATTGGCGTTCATGAATGGGTCTTGGATTTTGAGAACCCCAGAACCTACAGTTCTGCTTATTAACAAAGCCATTCAAATGAAAATGAGCTTCATCACTCATAATCAAATTTTCAATAAAGTTGATTTCATAAAATTCTATTGTTCTGGTTCTCTGTTCAGTTGTGAACCTCTCCATTATAAATTCTCCAAGTGTTGTCTATATAATCTGAAAGAAAAAATAAAAAAAAATTAATAAACAAAAAAGTTATTAAACTTTTACACCCCTTGGTTTCTTTTGGCCCACCCTGTATTTACTTGATATAACTTTTCAACCTCGCAAAAATAATGAAATTGATTTACGTAAAGTTGGAGTTATTATTCGCTTTTATCGGGAATGAAAGTTCGCGTGGAATGGGTTCCCTTTCCCTAAAACTGTGATCGCCAATGTTTGCGTTGTTGTGTCAGCATTCTATTTTCCATTTTGTCCACCATTTCTTGTTCATAGGAAATATTTCAGGTGAACAAAATGTTCGCCTTTTAGTCCCGATAAGGGTGATTGTTTGTGAATAGATTAAGTTCGTTTGGATTTTTCTTTATGTACATAACTAATTAAAAACAACTTATTTCATTTTGCAAATAAATTTATGCATTTTATTTTTCTATATTTCCTGAAATTTTAATTATAAGCATGTATATAAAACTTATTGAATTCAATTTACATTAATACTTAATTTAATTTATTATTGTGTTGTCAAAATATTTATTTACGAAATGTAAAACTAGTAACAGTGTACAATTGCAGTTATATAAATGTACAAAAAAAAGAGTTAATTATTGCATTAAACACAAATAAAAACTTATAAAGTAAATAATTAAATTTTAGTGTTTTTAGTTCAAAGGAAAGCATTTATAGTTATTACAATTACGGTAAGACTTGAAAACGATAAAAGCTATATACACAAAAATATGTAACATACATATGTATGTAGCAGGCATGTTTCGAGCATTCCAACGTATAGTAGTAGGACCAGGTGATGCGTAATTTGCCTGTTTGCCTGCACATTTGAAGGTGTGTTCATAAGCAAATCCGTATGCATGTGTTTTGGTAAAATTTTAATCACTTAATGCTGTATAATCAAATGTCTGACTATATTACTGCGATGCAATTGCACGTAGTTGCATATGTAACGGATCTTGGCTCCAATGCAATTATGCAACGATTTGGAGTCATAGGAATAATATTGTGCTATGCCGCCCATATTTGCATTTGATGTTCTGTTATTAGGGATCGTGTTGGCTTGCGAAGGCCACAACCCAAACAGCGGTGCGAATACTCTCCGGTATGCATAATGAAATGTTGATACCAATAGGGAAACAAAACGTGACTTCTTCTGACAAAAATATGCAGAATGCTTCATAATGATACTAATACTTTTTTGTTAAGATCTGCCATCAATTGGATGTTCAATTGATTATAGGCGTTTTGGCCATGGCAGCTCATGCTGCCGCAGGTTGAGAAAACTTTCCAGCCAGTTGGCAGTTGTGCAGCTACTCCCCAGGCGGGCAGCCTTTTATGCATTTGTTGCTCCAAAGAAATTAAAACAATTTAAATTAATATACATACATATGTATATTAGATAAAATTATAGTTTTTTACTCCATAGGTATTTTTCTGTTTTGCCAAAAATGTGCTTCTGAAAATATAGAGAAAAAACTATCTATTATGACAATATACAGACATAAATTAACAATTGCAGAAACTACTTACCTTTAATTTCAACCAAGATTGTGTTTTTGTTACAAAAATCTGCAAATAAATTAAATTTAAAACATATTTCTTTATAAATATGTAAAAAATTTTCACCTTTTACTTACCAAAATCACGCAGCGAATGAGGCAACAAAGCACAACACGAAAATACATTACAAAAATGTCATACGAAAAAGCTTTAAAGAGGATTTAATGACTGTGTGAGCGAGACATAAAGAAAACGCAATTATCTTCCGTCTCGTGTCATCTATGTATATCCTCTGTGCCCTCGCTTAGAAGATAAACAAATGCTGTTGTATGCTTTTGATAAAATCTAATACCACCCAGAGAAAATTTTGTCACATACACCCGCGATCTGGGACCAGTCGAAATGTAAGCGCGACTCATCCAAAGTCTGTATACAATGTCTACACAGAAAAAACTTAATTTCGTTTTCAGTAACCAAATTCATTGAACCAGTAAATATTTTGTATAAATGCGGATCTAAAAAGAATTTTATAGATTCTGATAACAATTTTGTAAAAATTTAACTGGAATAAAATTTTTATTTTGAGTTAACTTATTATGGCATTAGAGAAAAAAGTTAACTGAAACTCAAAATATTTTCAGTCAAATATTATTATTAATTATTATTAATAGGAACAGAAAAACATTTTTGCAGATTTGTTTGTGTTATTCAGCAATTTTTTTTTTTAATTTACAACCACATTCACTAAAGTTTTTCGTACACAGAAAAAAATAGATAAGAATTATTTTCAATAAAACCATGTCAATGAATAAAATTTTTAATTTCAATAATATTTGTCATTAACTTGAATATTGATTTATCCATTCCGCGCATTTTAAAATATCATTTAATTTCATTTGTGTGTTTTTTCATTGGTGTTTTTCTTGCTTGTTGGTTGACTTAACGTGGTCATGTGCTGATCAGAGAACGAAGCCGACTGGTTTTCAGCCGCGGCTAAGCCGCCGCCGATTTATTTGTAGGTATCTCAGCCACCGCCGGTTCTGGCGGCTGTTTTCGGCTAAAAATTGAGCCGACTATTTCTGACTTCATGAAATTCCACTATACAGCAGTGATAGGTTAGGTTAGGTTAGCAGACTGCTGGTAAGGAAGGGAAAATTTAGAGTCCAGCTCACTTGGGTCCAATACAATGATCCCTTTGTGATACCTGTGTGTTGAAGATAAGTTAGTGAGAGAGGATGATAGGGAAAGGATAGTGATAGTGAAGTATGAAGATGAAGGAAGAGAGAGCGGAAAGCTTCATTCTTTTACAACTCTGCTTTTTTGCACACTTTTTAATAATGCAGTGTTGCAGCGCCTTCTGGTGTCAAATGAGGCGTATTAAATTTTGAAGCTGTGTTTTTAGTAGCCATTGGTTATGCTACTTCGCCGATAATTCCGCTACACAACGAAGGAGGGCGCTCTGATGTTACATTAGGATTAGTATCTGCTGAAGCCGGTGTAGTTTTAGTGACCCAGTGCCTTATGCCTGCATCACTTGAACTTGTTCCACAACAACTGATACAAAGGACACTAGTGCAAATCAGAAAAATGCGTGGTGTTGTTATTTTAATGACTGTCGGACACCGGGCTCGAACCCAGGACCTTAGGATTTGTAGTCAACGTGCTAACTACTTCAGCCAACGCCACACCTACAGCAGTGATAGCCAACGAGAGAAAAAAAAATTATTCGTGTATGCGTATTTATTTCTTTAGGAAGCTGATTGAAGTTTCAACTTTGGGGCCACTTTGGCCGGGTATGATATACAACTTTAAAATTTAAAATGCAAAAAAATAGTGCTTAGTAGACGAAGCTGGTATCAGTGTTTCATTGCACTTCTAGACCATTCCGGTATATATTACACGCGTCATTCTAAGATTTGTCAAACATATAAAATGTGTAAAAATAAGTTAAGGTGAATAGAATTCGGGAGCATATCTTAAGGTCGGCTTCGTTCTCTGGTGCTGATGTTGTTGTTTTTTTTGATTGCTCGTGTTGTATACGTGTGAATTCCTACAAGAAGCCGAAAAACGTCGTGGCTTGTTTTTTTATTCAACAAAGTTATTTTTAGATTATATCAACGCAATGCGTACATGTAGAAAAAACATAAAAGTCATATTTTGAGTCTAGTCTTAGCTGAGTGGTAGGTACGTTAGTCTATTAGTCAAGAGGTTGCCGGTTCGACTCATCCCAAACACATTTAGTTTTAATAATCGCAGCCAAGGAAAAATCAAACAAAAAGGAGTTGAAAAATGTGACATTCATCCATCCACACACACACACACACACAATAACAATTATCACTGAAAATAAAATTTCAATCAACAACTTTTTTCTTTGACTGATTAAATTTCTTTATTGACAAAATTACAAATTATTGATAAGATATTTTATTAGTTCAAATATTTGTATTATTGAAAAAAATAATATTATTCTTTTACAATTTTTGTTATTAATATAGCGAATTTCTTTATCACAGGAAATTCGAAAATTAAAATGATTGAATACCGGGATTTTTGTTATCAAATATGAAACTTATTTTTTTTTGTATATTATCAGAAAATAAATTAACTGAATCAATAACAATTCTTTACGGCCCTATGCTCCTTATAGGAACAAAAGGAAATTAAATTCAACAATTCTTACCTATTTTTCTTAAAAAAATTAGTAAGTTTTATTTTACAGTGCAAAAAAAAGTTTGCAAAAATTACTTTAAATATTTCAGAAAATAATAACTGAATCAAACAAAAGGTTCAACTAATTTTTTTTATTCATTCAATAAAATGTTTTTTAGATTTATGAAATAATTTGTAGAAAAAATTAAAAAAATCAGACTAATTTTTTTGCAGTATATCAAAATAAATTTAACTGAAAAATAAGAAATTTAAATATAAAAATAAATCTAAACAATTTTGTTACAAATTTTAATTTATATAGATTGTGCGAATAAGAATTTTCACTCTATACAGTTCTTTTTATATAAAATAAAATTGGAAGAAATAATTTACTGGAGCAGTAAAAATAAATATTTTTGAGACTAAATTTTATTTCAAAACACACGTTTGTTTGAAAATTTTTTTGGAATAATTTTTTCTGTGTACTTACATTTACACTAGTCTCCTGCACAAGATATCTTACAAGAACTTTTAAGACATGAGGGATTTTTCAAATGCTTTACTACAGCGAAATCTTATAAAACAAACGTTAACAACATTGTTTGCAAGAAATTTTTTTGAGTATTGTAGGTATAGAAGTAAAGAAGAATACACTTCGTGACGGAAGAATTTGTGCTACTAGCCTCTTTCTACGCATAAGCGCGTGTACAAACGTCATGCATGGATGTGTGTATGATCTTTTATTTTTCTGCGCACATGCAAAGGCACACACATGCATTAACATTAGTTGTATGCGGTTAATCACATAATAGCTTACCACCCTGCAGAAAGTGCGAATAGTGAAAATGTACTGAGTCGCTTTTGACTTTGTCACCAGTACTAACTACTCTACAATTATTCCCCATACAATACTTTATGCTATAGACATTTAGCATGTGCTTGTCATTGAAAATCTACTAGTAACACTAAAACAATTGACTAGGTAGTAAATTCATAGTTCTTATGGGAACATGGAGACATACCAACCAGACGTTTACTGGTACATTTCTATACCTTACGTACATACAAATTTATTTATGTTGACAAGTTGTTGCAAAATCCACCAGAAATACAGCACATCTGTTTTGTCTATTTCTTTTATACTGACGAATAGAAGAGAAATTGTAGACAATGTAACTACTACTAGAATTTTAGTGTTGACATAGAGACACTTGGCCCCAGTCTGACTGCAGGGCATCTACATATTACACACACATTCAAACGTACAATATGAAAAATAACAAGCATACACTAATCAACAGTACTTCTTTTGAGTGTTACAAGCAAGCTGTCTTGCGACATCGCTTGTTACAACTGATATACACATACATCAATACATCTATCGTGCTTCGCTTATAGTACGACAGCGTTTATTATTGGTTTAGTATAATACATGCGACGTGAATACATTTAAAAATCATGACGTTTTTACATTTCAAGACTGTTTACGCAGCTCTCTAATTTACACAGCATTGGCCTAGGCCACAATATGTGTCCAACACTGTATACATTGTTTGCGAAGGTTGGATGACTCCAACTAGTGTTTTAATAGTATTGAGTATTGGAGTACTGAGTGCTAAATACCAAGTGTTTTTCCCGGTACCCAATACGCAAAAATTATTACTCAATACTTCCAGGGTTGTATTTTGTAGTATGTAATAGAATGTTCACCAGTGATGCCAGAATTCCTTCACTAATAATGGCTAAATGTAGACAAAAAATGGCTTAAAACTAGTTAAAAAATGGCTAAAGGCCATCGAATGCAAAATCATAAACTTTAAGCAAAAACAGTAACGTATTTCATTTATTATTTTTTAAAGCAAATAGGGAAAATTTTTTAAAGTAAATAAAAACCATAAATTGAAGTAATAAGTAAAATTATTTTTCTTCAGGTAATCAAGAAACAAGAAAAAAACTGCGCATTTAGTGTAAACTTGCAATACTTCCAGTTTTTTTAAAATGCTTTTAAAACTTTTTTTAACTTTCATATAAACTTTAATCTATATTTTATTTTCACTCGTGTGAAATAAAAATGATCCTTGTTTGATAGATATCATAAACCACCAACTATACTCGACATTTTATAACATCATTGCAACGATTATAAGAACGGAGTAGCAAATCTTATTGTTACTAATTAAGCCATCTCTTTCATTTAATTTTTAATTTGATTTAATTCACTTTTAGTCTATAGATAATTTCCTTACAGACTATTTAAATGTTACAAACTTTTTGAATTTAATTTTTATAGGATTAATTTAAGATCATATAACACAATATATAGAATAAAAATTAAAATTATTGATTTAAAAATAAAATGACATTTCGTTTCATAATATCAGTGTTCAAAGAAAAGTCTATAAAATTATACATTTCATTAAAACAAGTGCATAGTTTCCTAAGCGGGTTAGACATAGCAAAATTAGTACGACATGTTCTTCCATATAGTGGGTTAAAATAACGAAGTGAGCGTTGAGGAATATTGAAGGAAACGTTACTCAACAAAAATTCTGAATATATGTTACCATTAACGAGATTGACCATGAACGATATGTTATGCATTGTTCTCCGGCTTTTTAAAGTTGGTAAATTAATTTCAGCTAATCTCCTAGAGTATGATGGTAGTTCGAAACGATCTCTATAAACATTTCTTAGGCAGAAAATAAGAAATTGTTTTTGGACAGACTCGATGCGATTCTAAAATTGGTCTTACCAGCGAAGTAAAAAGCCTTTTGGTGATAAAGGGATCATCGAACTCCTTTGCCCATATTTTAATAAATGCAAGGACGCTGCGAGATTTATTTACATTCATTCTGATGTGTTGAATAAGGTTAAGTTTAGAATCTAACAATATTTCTAAATCCATAATTACGTCAAATGATTGTAAATTATATCCATCAAGAATGTAGGAATGAGCAGAGTTTTGTGATCTTGAAAATTGCATATGTTTACATTTATTTAAGTTAAGTTCCATTAAGTTTATTTTACACCATTTGAAAAAACTATCCAGATCATTCTGTAGATACTGCTGATCAGAGGGAAGTTTTATACTCGAAAAGATTTTTATGTCATCTGCATACATTAATATATATTTTTTTTTTTAAATGCATGTTTATTATTTATTGTATCTTCAAATATGAACTAACAATAAGTATTCAATTCTTAAATCTATAAAAAAAATTATTAGGCCCGACCAATGTCGGACATAAGCTTAGTGATAGTTATTAATAATACATAAGTAGTGATAAGCAACAAAAAGAAAAAGGTGTTTTCAAGCAGCTTCATCATCTAGAGTGTTGAATATTAGAGCCCGTGTATCTCTCTTTTTTAAGCGGATGTGTCCAGTAAAGTTCAAAATATTACGAGCAAGCGGATTAGGATGTGACTCGAGTTTTGTTAGGTATTTGCCTGCGTATTTTGCAATTTCTTCAGTCACTAGTGGCATATTCAAATCGCGATGTATATTTGAATTTTTGATGTACCATGGAGCCGATGTTATTAACCGTAAAATTTTATTTTGCCTTCGTTGAATTTTCTCTACATTTGAAGCTGAAGCAGTGCCCCATAGTTGAATTCCGTAACACCATATTGGCTTTAAAAGCGACTTGTATATTAAAAGTTTGCAGTCTAGGCTAAGTGTTGAATTTCTACCAATGAGCCAATGTACCTCAGTTAATTTAAGTTTCATTTGAGTTAACTTAGAGTCAATGTGGTGTTTCTATGTAAGTCGTCCATCAAGGCGTATACCAAGATATTTCACATGTGAATGTTGAGGAACAACTTGATTGTTAGTCCGAATGTGGGAGCAAGTATCTCTTCTTAGGGTGAACGTTATATGGACGCACTTTTGTTCATTGACTTTAATTCTCCATAAATTTAACCAAAGCTCCATCTGGCTAATGTGTTCCTGAAGTTTGCGGGATGCCTCATCAGGGTTTTCGTGCATACTAAGGCAGGCTGTATCGTCGGCAAATGTGGAAGTATGGATACTACTGCTCACAGGCATATCACAAGTAATAAATCAAATATAAAACTGGTCCCAGTATGCTCCCCTGTGGCACACCGGATGAAATAGTTTCAGGCCTACTCGTAAAGTCTCCTTCCACAACAGTGAACTTACGGGAAATAATGTAACTTTCCAAAAGATTTAAAATGTTTATTGGTAAGTAAGTCTTCAATTTTAAAATTAGGCCTTCATGCCACACTTTATCAAATGCCTGGGAAACGTCAATAAAGAGCGCAGAACAATACTTTTTTCCCTCAAAAGTTCTTCTTATAAATTGAACAAGTCTGTGAGTTTGTTCAATGGTGCTATGCTGACTTCTAAAACCAAATTGATGGTCTGGTAGGTCTGGTATGCACCCACTACTAATTAGAATTGGGGATAATTTTGTTTTGAGCAGTTTTTCGAAAAGCTTTGACATAGTTGATAGTAGACTTATTGGCTTATATGACTCAGCCTTGGTTAGATCTTTGCCCGGCTTTGGAATCATTTTAACCTTGGCAAGCTTCCAGCTGTGTCGATAATACTCCAGACGTAAAATGGCATTAAATATGAATAATAGGATTCTCATTGCAATACGAGGCAAGTTCATAAGCATCTGGTTACTAATTCCATCAATACCCGGAGCTTTCTTTGGGTTGAGTTCGGCAATTAATTTTTGTAAATCACGCGTCTTAAACTTTATGTGTTGAGGGGGTAGTGCGACTACATTCGGCAAATCAGCAACACCAGTACATATGTTTGGCGTAAAAACGGATTTTAAGTGTTCAGCAAATATTTTACCTTTTTCAGTATCGCTTCTTGCCCAACTTCCGGTAGATGTGCGTAGAGGTGGCTTATACTCAATGGGTGTTTTAAGCTTTCTAGCAGCGCGCCACAAAGAGTAATTAGACGCTGGTGTGACATCAAGACCTTCCAGATAATTTTTAAGAGATGCAGTTTTTTCAGATGCAAGCAACTCTTGGAGTCGTTTAGTGCACTCTTTAAATCTGATTTTATTTTGTGGTGATCTGTGCTGTTGCCATTCCCTTCTAGCTCTTCTTTTTTCACGTACGAGACGTTCAATGTATGTAGAATAAATTTTATTAAACCCAGTCTGCGGATGGGAGATAATGGCATGTTCAGCAGCCTGTTTAATATTCTCGCTGAGATTGGCAATGTTAGATTCAATATCATCGGATGTTCTAAGCGTAATGTTTTCCGTACAATGACTACTGAGATATTTTTTGAACCCCAGCCAATTAACACGATTGATCATCTTCACATATGGGTCAGGTAAGTTACTTCTTAAGGGACTACAAATTGTAATGATCGTCGGAGAGTGATCGGACGAAAGATTAAGAGAAGCTTGAACTTGAATTAAATCCCTAGAGATATTTTTTATGACGCCAAAATCTATAACATCCGGAATTTTTTGTATGTCAGTAGGCCAATAAGTGGGCTCCCCACTCGAAATGACATCCAAGCCCATTTTTGAAATAGTGTTGAACAATGCTCGACCTATGGGGGTAATAAGACGCGAACCCCAGAACGTATGCTTAGCATTGTAGTCGCCAGCTGCTACAAAACAAGGTCCAAGAGATCTGTAGAAATCCTCATATTGATTCTCAGTGATTGAAAATCTGGGAGGGGAGTAAATTGATGATATAACAAAATTTGTACAAAAACTTTCAATGCCAATATTTGTTGCTTGTAGGTGTTCTTCACAAATGTTATCAAGAACATAGTGCTTGAGTCTTGACTTTATTAGAATTGCTGATCCACCGCAAGCCCTTCCTCTAGGGTCCTTTGTATCATATATAGTGTAGCCATAAATTTTAAAAAGACTTCCCGAAGTCAAATGAGTCTCAGATACTAACATTACATCAATATTTTTTTCCGTGAGGAAGTGCTCAAGTTCATTTTTATGTTGGCGAATGCCGTTTGCGTTCCAGAAACATATTGTTAACGTGTTCATGGCTTATTAATTAATGCTTGAAGCAGAGTATTCTGCATTCGCAGCATTTCTTGCATCATGCTAGTCATATTTGTTGTAAAATTGTTTATAGTGTGCACCAGATTTTCAATAGTAGCTTCAAGGCGATTAAAATTAAAGCTTGCGTCAGTATTTTTTGAATTATTTGGCGGGGAAACATTTTGTGTGGGAATTGAATTTGTCTTAGCAGCATCTGCATACGATACACGGGAAGTAACTGGTTGGTTCATTTGCGCAAAAGTGGCAGAGTAAGCGTTTGCTGATTGAGCTGGAGCTAATTTAGGTTTTTGCACCATAGTCTTCTTTACGAAAGAGTACACAGGACAACCTCTGTAGTTAGCGGTGTGATTACCTCCACAATTACTGCATTTTTTATCACTTTGATCTTTTGGCTTATTGCAACTAGCAGTGCCGTGTAATTCGCCGCACACAACACAAACAGAGGGTAAATTGCAGTATGTTTTTGTATGGCCATATTCTTGGCAATTATGGCACTGTACAGGACCTGAACGCTTATGTGGCTCTTCAACTGTGATTTTTCGGTACAAGAGGTATTTCAAATTATAATTTGGATGCGTCTCATTTTTTTTTTCAATTTTATATCATTAGGCTCAAGTTCAACACGAAAGAGGGGTTGGGGAATCTTCTCTCTGTTTATTATATTGGACACATTTTTTACCTTAAACCCCTGGAGGACGAGTGCATCTTTTATTTCTTCGGGAACAACATAAGAATCTATGCCCTTCAATACGATCTGCATGCCTTTAGCACTCTTAAGCTGGTATGTGTAGAAGCTTGTTTTATTTTTTTCAAATTCAGCAACCATTTTGCGGAAATCTTTTTCGTCATAAATTTGGACTTTAGTTTCATCGATGTTGCCACGTTTTATTGGAACAATGTGAAATTTATTCTCACCAATGACCGAAATTAATTTTTTAATAAGGGCATTTTAATTTTTTTGTCTCAAATAGATTGGTGACGGCTTGGATATTTTATTCGAGGATACCTCGGGTTTGTCGTTGTCATCTTGCAAGATTTTAAAGCGGTTTTGGCGATTAGTTGAGGCTGCGCTGTAATCCCTAGACATTTTTGGAGCAGATGAAATTTTTGAAGAATTCGGGCTTCGCCCACGCTTTACCACGGTTATATATCTGTCCATTCCGACTTGTACCTTGAGTTTCGAGCCGCTGTTATCTGTAGTGATAACTTTGTTAAGTGATGAACACGAGCCTGAAGGGGATGATATTACTGGCTTATATGAAGAAGTACTGGGCAACTGTAATGTTAATGCATCATTACTATTTGGCATTGGACAAAGCGAAGTTGATCGCTGACGAAAAATTGGCTTTGACGTTAAAAAAAGACTTTCATCAGATTTATTATTTATATTTTTTTCATTAAGAGTTTCAGAACTCACAGTAAAATAAGCATTTCTGCCGTTAGAACTCACTTCAATTTTTTTTGTATTTGAGGCACTCATACAAAGAATTCCTCAAGGGATATTCGTTTGTGTTTTTTTTTTGTTTGCGGTCTTTTTTTGTTTTTGTTATTTATGATTGTTTATTTGTTTAGAGGTACACGTATATATAGTATTCCTCAATATCACTTTGTTTAATTTTTTTTGTTTGCGGTTTTTTTTGTTTTTGTTATTTTTACTATGTAAAAATATCAGCAAAGCATAAAGCTTATTTATTAAAGACAGTATGTACCTATTACGAATAATATGTACTACGAATATTTTTTGTTTGTTTAATTTTTTGTAAGTAAGAAAAATTCCGCTAATCGACTGTTCGCTATGAAGGTACCACGAGAACTCACATTAATATATTACAGAATTTAATTGATTCTGGTAAGTCATTAATAAAAAGAAGGAACAAAATCGGACCAAGGTGAATACCCTGCGGAACAACAGAGCTTACAAGAATTTTCCTCGAAACTGAAGCATTAAATTTTACGCATTGTGTTCTATTTAGCAAATATGATTTAATGCAACTCAGGAAGATACTATTGAAGCCCATAACGTCTAATTTCTTTAATAAGAGTGCATGGTTCACTTTGTCGAATGCATTGCTGAAATCCGTGTAAATAACGTCGGTATGATGGCTATATCCAAACGCTCTATTTACTAAGGTTGTTAGATGCAAAATGTTAGTCATAGTAGAAAATCCTTGCAATTTTTTTGCAGCTATTCTTGAATATGTGGGACAGTATTGAAATGGAAATACATATCGTAACCTTACTATAGAAAGACCCTAATTTATTATTATTTTGGATTCGAGAATTTTGCATTTTTCGATACATTAGATGCTCTTTTAGCGAAATATACAAAAATCCAGATTAAAAAAAAATTAAAATAAGTATGTAGCTTGTTCTTCTTTTGTACAAATTCTGGTAAATAAATTCAACTACGTAGATATTGTAGTATAGTATAGTAAATGGTGTAGGCATAGTTAATTAAAAATGTAAGCATTTTGTTGTTGCCGTGTTTTAAATTTACCACGATTTATTAAAGCTACAATATGTAAACGATCTACAATAGCCAACTGTGAATACCAATAATAATATTTTACTCTATTCTGTTTTTTGATAGTAAATAAGTATTCCTCTGTTGCGGGTATAAATTTTTTATGAAAAATCACAAACAAATTTAATTTTTGGAAAAATAGCTAGATTTGGATAGAAAATGGCTAAATTGGCGTCACTGATGTTCACACGGACAGGAATGATCGAAGTTCGCTCTCGCATTCTCATTGAATCAACATGGTTCGCTATACAAATTTTTGAGAGCGAACCATCTTGGATCATTTTGAACCTTGCTGTGAACCATGAAGAAATTGCTGTCATCGCTAGTTTTGATAACATATTATCGCAATTTTATCGGAACTAGCTATCAAAACAAAATGAGTACGCACATACACATACACATGAGTAAACAAAAAACAAACCAAAATAAATTCAGTGAAGTGCGACTTTGACCCGCGCACGAAGGGTTCCGTACGGACACTAGATATGTAATTCAATACGAACTCTAGCCTATATAATAAATAGTTTTGACTTTTTTTCGTTTTTGGGTTTTTTCGGTTTTGAGCGTATTTTTTGCGTTTCGCTTCCACTCATCCACAGGGGCGTTTTAGCGATTTTTTCGGTTTTTGGCGTTTTTTCAATTTGGCGATTTTTTTCATTTTGACAATTTTTTTCATTTAGGCGATTATTTTAGTTTTGGCGCCTTTTTCGCGTTCTGGTGATTTTTTCGGGTTTTGGCGTTTTTTTCATTTTGGCGATTTTTTTCATTTGGGTGATTTTTTAGTTTTGGGCCCTTTTCGCGTTTTGGCGATTTTTTTCGGTTTTTGGCGTTTTTTTCATTTTGGCGATTTTTTAGCTTTTTTCGATTTTTTCGGTTTTGCCGATTTATTTTAGTGTTAGAAATTTTTTTTTAAATTTGGTGCTTTTTTCGATTCAGCGATTTTTTTTTTGGTTTTTGGCGATTTATTTTTGGTTTGGCGATTTGATAATTTTCGGATTTTTTAGTTTAACCGTTTTTGAAAATTTCAAGAGTTTGCGTCTTACAAACCCCTCATGGAAACCCCAAGATGTAGCAAGTTGTCAAAATTACATAGTCAAAATTGCATTAACTACTGATGTACCACCCTTTAATTTAAATTTTATAAAATTTTAGTATTAATTGTTGTAGTCTGTATAAAAATACACTAGTTTTACAAATTTCAAATGTCAATATACATATGTACATACAATTGTTTCTATATTACATGGGATTTTAACATTTTTCGTTGCTCGTTTTGGAACACCACCCAGCTAAAAAAAATATGTATGGAGCATATATGATATCCTATATATGGCTCGGATCCGAAAAATGAGGGTATATGGGCATATATGATAATATATGTTCATACATTTTCATACATGAATGTGTATTCCCTATATAGTATGTAAAGTTCATATTGATTCAACAAGCGCACTGCTGTGCAATAAATCAAATTATTAAAATTATTTTTTTATAAAATTTTGTACAGAAAGGTTGTGTTTAATGAAACATTTGTTCGAACAAAATAATACAAAACGAGCTAAAAAACATTTCATTCGAGATTTTAATAGAAAATGTGAATCGATTATAAAAAAAACACAAAACACACATTCGTACACAACATATAATCAGATTAAAAACTAGTGCAATTATAAAAGAAAAATTAATCCGTTTTATACTAACACTAGTTTTTAATATTATTTTTTTGTAGTTATATGAATTTTGTTTCTTAAATATATGTACATATCTGAGAATTACGTTACTTTTTATAAAATTAATAATAATTTAATGACTGAATTATCTTTTTGATTATTTGATTTATTAAATAGGCACACAATATATAAAATCCTACAAGTGCGATTTTTTGGTAGCACGAGTTTTTATTTTTTAAACCTTGAGGCTCTACGCATATTAACTTTGCATCCGTTTATGTATTTTTTAACAGACTTCCAATTCACCAGTGATTAAAAAGAGGGAAAAACATCGAATTAACAAAATTTAATCTTTTTTTGATTGCAAATGCGATCTTATGTGATATATCATGTATGCATACATTTATATATGTCACCATATATCTATAACATCTTATTTCTATATATGAATCGCATATGAAGAGCTTCATAATTACAATTTCCATATATGAGTTCATATATTATAATACATTTCATATATTAGTTCATATATCAATTCATATATAATGGTTTTGCCATCTATGATCCCATACATTTCCATACATGAATTCATACATATTCATATATATTTATATACATTCATATATTAAAAATATATGGACCATATATAATTTTTTTAGCTGGGCATTTAATTTTTAACTTTCATGCTGGAGATGTTACATTTTATATTATATTTCGATAAGATACATGTAAATAGTGTACGTTAATACATATATAATAGAAGTATATATACATATGTACGGATCTTTGTTTACATAATTTAGGGTTGTTATCTATTCTCTTTTTCCCAGGCACTGTCCTCTTTTTGGGGAAAAAATTGCGACCGGGAAAGTCCTACTTTTTAAGGATATTTTTTCCCTTTTACATTGCTTGAAAATAATTGGTATTAGATTTTCAGCTTATGCTATAAATAACACTGTCCATGAGGTTTATGGTAGAATTATTAAGATGTATTTAAGAAGTTCCAAAATAATACAGTGCATAGCTTAAAGCGATATTTCAAAATATTTATTTCATAAATAAGACCAAACAATGAAAGTTTGTTTAAAGTCGGTAGCCCTACCGTTAGAGATACTTATTTGGTATGTAATCGGTTGAACTTTGGGTTCTCAGTTTGATGAAGAACTAATTTTTAATTAACTCTTGTGCTATAAACCTTTTTTGATAAGTGTAAACGACAAAACTATAACTTTAAAAAAATATTTCCAATTTTTAAATGATATTTGAAGTTATATTTCTCTCCGATAGTACTGTCGATAGTATAGATAGTTTTGTTTTTATTAGACTATCGATAGTTTTTTCTCGATAGCGATACTATCGTTGAAAAAATTTATTGCCAAATTGACAATAAACTGGAAAAATTTAACATCCCAGCTAAAAAAATTATATATGATCCATATATTTTTAATATATGAATGTATATAACTATATATGAATATGTATGAATTCATGTATGGAAATATATGGGATTATACATTGCAAAACTATTATATATGAACTAATATATGGACTAATATATGAAATGTATTGTAATATATGAGCTCATATATGGAAATTTCATTATGAAGCTCTTCATATGTGGATCCATATATAGAATTAAGATTTAATATATGGAGCCATATAAGAATGTATGCATACATGATATCTCACATAAAATCGTTTTTGCAATCAAAAAAACTTGGATTTTATCACTGGTGAATTGAAAATCCATTAGAAAATAGATGCGGTATGTAAAGTTTATATGCGTACCCTCAACGTTTAAAAAAGAAAAATTTTTGTTACAAAAAAAAAACCATTCTTGTGTGACCCCATTTAAGATATTAAATAACCAAAAGGATAATCCATTAATTTTATAGAAAATAACAGAATTCTCTAGATAAGAAACAAAGTTCATATTACTGCAAAAAATTATATTGAAAACTATTGTTACGACGGATTATTTTTTCTTTTATAATTAATTGCATTAGTTTTTAATCTAATATAAGTTTTGTGTTTTTTAAATAATTGATTCACCATTTAACTTAAAATGATGAATGAAATGACTTTTAGTTCGTTTTTCATTATTTGTCCAAGCAAATGTTTCATTAAATACAACCTTCCTGTTCAAAATCTAAAAAAAGTAATTTTAGTAATTTAATTTATTGCACAGCAGTGCGCTTTTGTGAATATGAACTTTGCATACTGTAGAGGGAATATTTACACATACATGTATGACAATGTATGAATATATATAATCATATATGGCCATATACCCTCATTTTTCGGATCCGAAACATATATGGGATATCATATATGCTCCATACATATTTTTTTTAGGTGGGATACTAAAGGGTGTTTTCTATTGAGGTATAGAACTTTAAGTTGGCATCACTTTTTTAACTGGCGGCCATTTTGTCAACTGGCAAGTGATTAATATTTAGTTTGGTTTGCCATTTCATCATGAACAGTTTGACAAAAGAACAACGCTTGCAAATCGTGCAAATTTATTTCGAAAATAATGGTTCAGTTCGCGAAGTTTACCGCAAGCTCCGTCCATTGTATGGTCGACATAATCGTTCATCAGAGCAATTAATCCGGTTAACCATGGATCGTTTTCGCACTACGTTTAATCTATGTGATAATACGCATCCGCAGAGACGTCGAACAGTGCGCACCGAGGAAACAATTGCCGCTGTAGAGCAAAGTGTTGAAGAGGACCCGAATGAATCGATTCGCCACCGTGCACAGCAATTGGAGCTTTGTCCATCAACTTTATGGAAGATTTTGCGCAAAGATCTTGGCTTGCGACCTTACAAGATCCAGCTTGTGCAAGAATTAAAGCCGCGAGACCATGCAATGCGTCGTGATTTTGGTGTATGGGCCGAAAATGAGATTGATCTCGATGCTGATTTTCATCGCAAAATTTTGTTCAGTGATGAGGCTCATTTTTGGTTGAATGGCTACGTCAACAAGCAAAATTGCCGCATTTGGAGTGAAGAGAATCCACATGAGACCCTTGAGACGCCATTACATCCACAAAAACTGACTGTTTGGTGTGCTCTATGGGCTGGTGGAGTCATTGGGCCATACTTCTTCCGAAATAATGCTGGAGAGTCAGTTACCGTTAATGGAGACCAGTATAGAGCCATGATAACCGACTATTTTGTTCCCGAATTGGATGGCATGAATGTGGATGAGTTGTGGTTCCAACAAGACGGCGCTACATGCCACACAGCGCACGTCACAATCGATTTATTGAAGGAAACATTCGATGAGCGCATAATTTCGCGGAATGGACCTGTCAATTGGCCACCAAGATCGTGTGATTTGACACCATTGGATTATTTTCTTTGGGGATATGTGAAGTTGCTCGTCTACGCCAACAAACCAGAAACGTTAGGGGACTTGGAAGCCAACATTCGTGGCGTTATTGCCAATATACGGCCCCATATGCTCGAAAAAGTTGTTGAAAATTGGACCTGTAGAATTGGCTTTATTCGAGCCAGCCGCGGCGGCCACATGCCCGAAATCATATTTAAACAATAATGGCATAAAATTATCCTTCCAATAAAGCCAAATTGATGGACATTAAAACGATTTTCTTGTGTTTTATTTCAATTCGAAGTTCTATACCTCTAAAAAAACACCCTATAGTTGTCTTGTATTGAAAATACATAAGTATATATCGCTCACTTACTAAAATAACGTCATAACTCAAAAAATAGATTTATGGAGTTAATAAATAATACACCATATCATATTTCTTCTTGTCTAAAAAATTCAGTCTCCTATCCTATAGAAAATACGAAAATAAATTAAACAAAAAAATTGCCGGCGAGGCCTAGTTTCCGAGTAATGGGCCTCAGAAATTCTAGTAAAGGTTGTCCCAACAAGAACGCAATATTTAAATTTGGCGCCATTCGAAGTGTCATTGTTTGCTATTTGAACAATTGTTATTGGTTGCTAGTAGAAGGTACGAGGTTAGTAAAAATGGAGCGCTACACGAATGAACAACGCATTCTCATTGTGAAATTGTTTTACCAAAATGGTGAAAGTTTTGCGGCTACAGTTCGCAAATTTGCGATCAATTTGGGGTCACAATAATGCTCCAAAACAGTCAACTGTAAAGAGATTAATGGATCAATTTGCCCAAACTGGGTCTGTTAGTGATGTAAGGACAACAACGCGCCTTCGACCAGGGCGATCGATCGAAAATGTCGCAGCTGTACGTGATGATGTCGCTCAAACTCCATCCACCTCAATTCGACACCGAGCTCAGCAAATTGGTGTCTCCAAATTCACTATGCAGAAGAAATGAATGTGGAGGGCATGTGGTTTCAACAAGACGGCGCCACATGTCATACATCCAGAGAAACAATTCAATTGCTACATCAGTCATTTCCCGGTCGTGTTATTTCGCGTTTTGGAGACCAGAATTGGCCGCCTAGATCGTGCGATTTAACATCATTAGACTTGTTTCTTTGGGGTTTTTTGAAGTCGGTGGTTTACGCGAATAAGCCGACGACGACTCAAGCCTTAAAAGAGGAAATTGGACGCTGCATTAATGAAATACCACAGCATTTATGCAAAACGGTCATTGAAAATTTCATTAAAAGATCGCGTGTGTGCCAGCAAAGCCGCGGCCATCTGCCCGATATGTTGTTCCACACATAACCTCATTCTGTCTACTTTACGATATAATAAAGTTTCACGATTTTTTTTTTAATTATCTGTGTTTTATTTAAAATTTAAATCTTGCATTCTTGTTGGGACACCCTTTACAATAGTGTGATTATACGGTGTTTTCCAACGAATATGACCAATATTGGTATAATTTTAAAGGTTTTGACAATACTTTTCATGAAATGGTAAAATGGAAG
The DNA here is from genome assembly GCA_949987645.1 of Tachina grossa. Lineage (NCBI taxonomy): Eukaryota > Metazoa > Arthropoda > Insecta > Diptera > Tachinidae > Tachina > Tachina grossa. The sequence continues at coordinate 3,246,041 of OX465279.1, read as the reverse complement.
AAAATTTTGTGAAGCATAAAATCTTTATTTAGCTGCGCCGTGTCGGGAAACACCATGATGGAGAAAATCCTTACGCCCCGCAGAAGGACTGCAGTGCAGAAAAACGTTATTAAATAGGAGAACTTGGCAATGCAGAAAACTTTATTGGGCTGCGCCGAGTAGGGAAATACCATGATAGAGAAAATTCTTATGGCATAATTCTGTTCGACAATTGTGTTGTCTTGTCATTAGACGAAAAAAGTCGCAGTCGATATAATCACAATTTTGTACTACAATTTCAGAGGCCCATAACTCGGAAAGAAAGCCTCGCCGCAAATTTTTTAATTTAATTTTTTTTCTTATTTGTCAATTTTCTATAGGGTGGGATACTTTTATTAATTTTTAAGAGGTGCCCCTAAGCTTAATTTGTTCCAAAATTTACGCAAATGGCGTGCAAGCTCACCATTTGATAAAAGAAAAACTTTATTAATATTTCCACTGAGTTGTATGTTAATTGAAAACTTAACTCTGCGCTGATTGAAATATACAAAATTTTGTGGGCGAACCATTTTGTTTCATTTTCAATCTTACTGAATCTTTTGATAACTTAATATCAGGGTTGTCAGATTTTTTCCGACCTATTTCGCCAAATTGATTTTAAAAATCGCCAAAATTCGCCAGAAATCAGTTTTATGTAGTTTTTCTTAGTATATATTTGCTATTAAATTTGTTTTTATATAACATCTTTTTAATATAAATTTTTATAAAATGAATGTATCAAAATTTATCAGAAAATCGCCAAAATTAGAAATTTGTAAAATCGCCAAAAATTATTTCTTGTAAATTTTTCTCTTTTTTTTTTTTTTTTTTTTAATGCATGTTTTTTTTATTTATTGTATCTTCAAATATGAACTAACAATAAGTATTCAAATCTTAAGTCTATAAAAAAAATTATTAGGCCCGACCAATGTCGGACATAAGCTTAGTGATAGTTATTAATAATACATAAGTAGTGATAAGCAACAAAAAGAAAAAAGTGTTTTCAAGCAGCTTCATCATCTAGAGTGTTGAATATTAGAGCCCGTGTATCTCTCTTTTTTAAGCGGATGTGCCCAGTAAAGTTCAAAATATTACGAGCAAGCGGATTAGGATGTGACTCGAGTTTTGTTAGATATTTGCCTGCGTATTTTACAATTTCTTCAGTCACTAGTGGCATATTCAAATCGCGATGTATATTTGAATTTTTGATGTACCATGGAGCCGATGTTATCATGCGTAAAATTTTATTTTGCCTTCGTTGAATTTTCTCTACATTTGAAGCTGAAGCAGTGCCCCATAGTTGAATTCCGTAACACCATATTGGCTTTAAAAGCGACTTGTATATTAAAAGTTTGCAGTCTAGGCTAAGTGTTGAATTTCTACCAATCAGCCAATGTACCTGAGTTAATTTAAGTTTCATTTGAGTTAACTTAGAGTCAATGTGATGTTTCCATGTAAGTCGTCGATCAAGGTGTATACCAAGATATTTCACATGTGAATGTTGAGGAACAACTTGATTGTTAATCCGAATGGGGGAGCAAGTATCTCTTCTTAGGGTGAACGTTATATGGACACACTTTTGTTCGTTGACTTTAATTCTCCATAAGTTTAACCAAAGCTCCATCTGGCTAATGTGTTCCTGAAGTTTGCGGGATGCCTCATCAGGGTTTTCGTGCATACTAAGGCAGGCTGTATCGTCGGCAAATGTGGAAGTATGGATACTACTGCTCACAGGCATATCACAAGTAATAAATCAAATATAAAACTGGTCCCAGTATGCTCCCCTGTGGCACACCGGATGAAATAGTTTCAGGCCTACTCGTAAAGTCTCCTTCCACAACAGTGAACTTACGGGAAATAATGTAACTTTCCAAAAGATTTAAAATGTTTATTGGTAAGTAAGTCTTCAATTTTAAAATTAGGCCTTCATGCCACACTTTATCAAATGCCTGGGAAACGTCAATAAAGAGCGCAGAACAATACTTTTTTTCCTCAAAAGTTCTTCTTATAAATTGAACCAGTCTGTGAGTTTGTTCAATGGTGCTATGCTGACTTCTAAAACCAAATTGATGGTCTGGTATGCACCCACTACTAATTAGAATTGGGGATAATTTTGTTTTGAGCAGTTTTTCGAAAAGCTTTGACATAGTTGATAGTAGACTTATTGGCTTATATGACTCAGCCTTGGTTAGATCTTTGCCCGGCTTTGGAATCATTTTAACCTTGGCAAGCTTCCAGCTGTGTCGATAATACTCCAGACGTAAAATGGCATTAAATATGAATAATAGGATTCTCATTGCAATACGAGGCAAGTTCATAAGCATCTGGTTACTAATTCCATCAATACCCGGAGCTTTCTTTGGGTTGAGTTCGGCAATTAATTTTTGTAAATCACGCGTCTTAAACTTTATGTGTTGAGGGGGTAGTGCGACTACATTCGGCAAATCAGCAACACCAGTACATATGTTTGGCGTAAAAACGGATTTTAAGTGTTCAGCAAATATTTTACCTTTTTCAGTATCGCTTCTTGCCCAACTTCCGGTAGATGTGCGTAGAGGTGGCTTATACTCAATGGGTGTTTTAAGCTTTCTAGCAGCGCGCCACAAAGAGTAATTAGACGCTGGTGTGACATCAAGACCTTCCAGATAATTTTTAAGAGATGCAGTTTTTTCAGATGCAAGCAACTCTTGGAGTCGTTTAGTGCACTCTTTAAATCTGATTTTATTTTGTGGTGATCTGTGCTGTTGCCATTCCCTTCTAGCTCTTCTTTTTTCACGTACGAGACGTTCAATGTATGTAGAATAAATTTTATTAAACCCAGTCTGCGGATGGGAGATAATGGCATGTTCAGCAGCCTGTTTAATATTCTCGCTGAGATTGGCAATGTTAGATTCAATATCATCGGATGTTCTAAGCGTAATGTTTTCCGTACAATGACTACTGAGATATTTTTTGAACCCCAGCCAATTAACACGATTGATCATCTTCACATATGGGTCAGGTAAGTTACTTCTTAAGGGACTACAAATTGTAATGATCGTCGGAGAGTGATCGGACGAAAGATTAAGAGAAGCTTGAACTTGAATTAAATCCCTAGAGATATTTTTTATGACGCCAAAATCTATAACATCCGGAATTTTTTGTATGTCAGTAGGCCAATAAGTGGGCTCCCCACTCGAAATGACATCCAAGCCCATTTTTGAAATAGTGTTGAACAATGCTCGACCTATGGGGGTAATAAGACGCGAACCCCAGAACGTATGCTTAGCATTGTAGTCGCCAGCTGCTACAAAACAAGGTCCAAGAGATCTGTAGAAATCCTCATATTGATTCTCAGTGATTGAAAATCTGGGAGGGGAGTAAATTGATGATATAACAAAATTTGTACAAAAACTTTCAATGCCAATATTTGTTGCTTGTAGGTGTTCTTCACAAATGTTATCAAGAACATAGTGCTTGAGTCTTGACTTTATTAGAATTGCTGATCCACCGCAAGCCCTTCCTCTAGGGTCCTTTGTATCATATATAGTGTAGCCATAAATTTTAAAAAGACTTCCCGAAGTCAAATGAGTCTCAGATACTAACATTACATCAATATTTTTTTCCGTGAGGAAGTGCTCAAGTTCATTTTTATGTTGGCGAATGCCGTTTGCGTTCCAGAAACATATTGTTAACGTGTTCATGGCTTATTAATTAATGCTTGAAGCAGAGTATTCTGCATTCGCAGCATTTCTTGCATCATGCTAGTCATATTTGTTGTAAAATTGTTTATAGTTTGCACCAGATTTTCAATAGTAGCTTCAAGGCGATTAAAATTAAAGCTTGCGTCAGTATTTTTTGAATTATTTGGCGGGGAAACATTTTGTGTGGGAATTGAATTTGACTTAGCAGCATCTGCATACGATACACGGGAAGTAACTGGTTGGCTCATTTGCGCAAAAGTGGCAGAGTAGGCGTTTGCTGATTGAGCTGGAGCTAATTTAGGTTTTTGCACCATAGTCTTCTTTACGAAAGAGTACACAGGACAACCTCTGTAGTTAGCGGTGTGATTACCTCCACAATTACTGCATTTTTTATCACTTTGATCTTTTGGCTTATTGCAACTAGCAGTGCCGTGTAATTCGCCGCACACAACACAAACAGAGGGTAAATTGCAGTATGTTTTTGTATGGCCATATTCTTGGCAATTATGGCATTGTACAGGACCTGAACGCTTATGTGGCTCTTCAACTGTGATTTTTCGGTACAAGAGGTATTTCAAATTATAAATTGGATGCGTCTCATTTTTTTTCAATTTTGTATCATTAGGCTCAAGTTCAACACGAAATAGGGGTTGGGGAATCTTCTCTCTGTTTATTATATTGGACACATTTTTTACCTTAAACCCCTGGAGGACGAGTGCATCTTTTATTTCTTCGGGAACAACATAAGAATCTATGCCCTTCAATACGATCTGCATGCCTTTAGCGCTCTTAAGCTGGTATGTGTAGAAGCTTGTTTTATTTTTTTCAAATTCAGCAACCATTTTGCGGAAATCTTTTTCGTCATAAATTTGGACTTTAGTTTCATCTATGTTTCCACGTTTTATTGGAACAATGTGAAATTTATTCTCACCAATGACCGAAATTAATTTTTTAATAAGGGCATTTGAATTTTTTTGTCTCAAATAGATTGGTGGCGGCTTGGATATTTTATTCGAGGATACCTCGGGTTTGTCGTTGTCATCTTGCAAAATTTCGAAGCGGTTTTGGCGATTAGTTGAGGCTGCGCTGTTATCCCTAGACATTTTGGGAGCAGATGAAATTTTTGAAGAATTCGGGCTTCGCCCACGCTTTACCACGGTTATATATCTGTCCATTCCGACTTGTACCTTGAGTTTCGAGCCGCTGTTATCTGTAGTGATAACTTTGTTAAGTGATGAACACGAGCCTGAAGGGGATGATATTACTGGCTTATATGAAGAAGTACTAGGCAACTGTAATGTTAATGCATCATTACTATTTGGCATTGGACAAAGCGAAGTTGATCGCTGACGAAAAATTGGCTTTGCCGGTAAAAAAAGGTTTTCATCAGATTTATTATTTATATTTTTTTCATTAAGAGTTTCAGAACTCACAGTAAAATAAGCATTTCTGCCGTTAGAACTCACTTCAAATTTTTTTGTATTTGAGGCGCTCATACAAAGAATTCCTCAAGGGATATTCGTTTGTGTTTTTTTATGTTTGCGGTCTTTTTTTGTTTTTGTTATTTATGATTGTTTATTTGTTTAGAGGTACACATATATATATAGTATTACTCAATATCAATTTGTTTAATTTTTTTTGCTTGCGGTTTTTTTTTGTTTTTGTTATTTTTACTATGTAAAAATAACAGCAAAGCATAAAGCTTATTTATTAAAGACAGTATGTACCTATTACGAATAATATGTACTACGAATATTTTTTATTTGTTTAATTTTTTTGTAAGTAAGAAAAATTCCGCTAATCGACTGTTCGCTATGAAGGTACCACGAGAACTGTGTAAATTTGTAAATTTTGTAAATTTTGTAATTTTGTTGTAAATTTTTCTCATCCAAATTAAATACGCATTAATTTATATAACTAATATAAAAAAAATCATAAAAATTAAATTGTTTTAACTTTTTGCAGGCGAGTTTTGGTAGGATTTATTTTTTAAAGTACTCCTTCAGCAAACTAATTTTCCTGAATTAGAAAAATTTTGATGCTCAATTTTGTAAAAAAAAATAGCCATATTAATCGCCAACAAATTTATTTATCGCCAGTAAAATCGCCAAGAAATTTATTTATCGCCAGAAAACCGCCATGTCGCCAAACCAAAAATTTAGACGCCAAACAAGTTGAAAAATCTCCACATTTGGCGAGAAATCGCCTTATCTGACAACCCTGCTTAATATTGCTAATTTATCTGAACTGGCTGTTAAAACAAAATTATTTCGTACATATGTATATAGGTTTTTTTTTGTAAAAAAAAAACAAAAAATAGATGTGCGTTTTATAAATTAAAAATTAGAATAAAATTATACATAAAATTAATTATATATAATTTTTATCTAATTTTTTTATCCATGCCCTAAGAACACAGTGTAAAATAATTCGATACTATCGATAGTATTGATAGTTTTCCAAGAAACTATCGATAATATCGAATGGCGTGACCATCGATAGTTTGCCAGCTCTAGTCTCTCTGCCTTTTATACGACAATTCTCAATATTTGGACGAGGTTGATCAAGGATGATAAAGTTAGTACAATTGTACTTTTTTTTTTTTGGTACAATTCAAACCTTAAAAGTGCGATGGTACCCCCGTGACTCATTTGGTACTTTTTGAAAATTTTGCGAGAGTATCTCTTGTTTTTTCACTTGGATTTTTTCACTTTTCCCTTGGTTTTGTTCGCTTAATTTTTGCAGGCGAACTGAATCAATATATCTCGTGATTTCATTATTAAGCTTCCAATTAAATATTATATACATATATATATACATATATATATATATATATATATATATATATATATATATGTATGTCCTTTATTTATCTTGACGACATTTGGAATAAGGGTGATTATTTCATAATCGGCAAAACTGTTAAGTGGGGTACACTATAGAACATGAGTAATAGTCGAAAATTCCTCAGTTTTGAATGATAGTGTTGGCTATTCACACTATCGATCATGTTTGATACTCAAACCCTCATTCAAGAAAAAAATTGGACACACAACATAGAAAAAACACAAAATCGAATAATGAATTATTTTAATGTAACAACTCCTCGTACGATTTTGTCTTTAACATCAGACACAACCTTGCATTTCATAAAAATATATTAATTCTTAAAAAAATTATTTGCTGCGTTCAACTTGTGTTGTTTATGCTATAAAAACATCTCTTGACTGACGCTTTTTGGTACACACTAGCAATCAAAAACCAACCACAAAAAATTCTGTTGACTGACGAAACTCGTATTCACAATATCGATCAATGTAAAATTTAAGCAAAACTTTCACATATGTTCGATAATGTGTATTTCACCTTAGGAAGCTGAAAAACATGCAAAACGTCGCATTTATCGCGAACTTTGCAAACAATCGCAAGAAGTTGCAAATTTTTCAATAAGACAAAAATCGCCAAAACTGTGAGGAATGGAAAATATTATAAGAAAATTTCGAAAACGGCGGGAATTGGTAAAGACTTATTAACAGCGAGATGAGAACAAATTTTGAAATTTGCAAGCCAGCTTGCAAAATTTGATGGGAAGTTGGAAAATTGGAAGCAAGCCGTAAAATTGATTAGAAATCACCAAAGCCGTTTAAGATAAATATAGTTAAAATATAAAAAAATTTATTTGTTTTATATTTTTCAATAAACCATTTTATTTTTATATATGTTAAATATTTGAAAGCGGCAACACTGAATATATATGTATTTATACTTCAATATTAGGTTCTTATGGTGCTGCTGCCGTTTTCAAAATAATCAAGTAGCTGGATACCAGGCAAAATTTGTTGTCAGCGGCACTTACAAGTGGCAAAATCAATTCCCAGTTCTGTTGAATTTGTTGTTATTCCTCGCCCCTTCCATTTGCGAACGCTGAAGTACAAACAAATATTCGATTCAATTAATTTAGCTGTGGACTTAAATAAACTTAAATAAACAAACTTATACAAATATCAAACACAAGATGGTTATTTTATGGAAAAGCTGTGCAAAGAGTTTTGGAGCAATGGATTGAATTACAGCGTCATTTTGAAATAATATCAAAAAACAGTATTGACAAAATATTTTTGGAGACAAAAATTAGGATTTTTCTTTTGGAGAGGGGATTTTTTGGGGACACGACGTTTTAACAAGACAAGGACAAGAGGGAAAATTTTTTTGGCAGCACTGCCTGGAACGAAAACGGCATTCGCCAACATAAATGGGAAGTTGGAACTTGAGCACTTCCTCACGGAAAAAAATATTAATATAATGTTGGTCTCTGAGACTCATTTGACTTCGAGAAGCCTCTTTAAAATGAATGACTAAACTATGTATGATACAAAGGGCCCGAGAGGAAGAGCATGCAGTGGATCACCAACTCTTATAAAGTCAAGACTCAAGCACTATATCCTTGACAACGTTAGTGAAGAATATATGCAAGCAACGAATATTTTCGTAGAAAATTTTTGTGAGAGTTTCAGTTACTCACCTCCCACATTTTCAGTTACCGAAGATAAGTATGAGAAGTCCTATAAATGTCTTGGATCTTATTTCGTGGCAGCTAGTGACTACAGTGCAAAACATACGTACTGGGGCTCGCACACCTAGAGGTCGAACATTGTTTAATAAAATTTAAAAATGGGCTTAGATATAATTTTGAGTGCGGAGCCTACGTACTGGCCTACTGACGTACGAAAAATTCCGGATGTTATAGATTTTGGCGTCATAAAAAATATCCACGTGGAGGCCCCTCTAGATCCCTTCTCTGATCACTAAGATCACCTGATGATATTAAATTTAACATTGCCAATCTTAACGAATATATTAAACAGGCTGCTGAATGTGTCACTACCTCCCATCCGCAGACTGGGTTTAATAAAATTTATTCCAGAGATATTGAACGTCTTGTATGTGAGAAAAGGAGAGCTAGAAGAGAATGGCAGCAACATAGATTACCCCAACATAAAATCAGACTTAAAGAGTGTATTAAACGACTGAAAGCGTTGCTATTTTCGGAAAAAACTGCAATTCTGGAAAAATAGCTAAAAGGTCTCGATTTCACGCCAGCATCTAATTACTCTTTATAGCACGCAACTAGAAATCTTAAAAGACCCGTTGATCTTAAATCACCACTGCGCACTTCGACCGGAAGCTTGGCAAGAAGCGATATTGAGAAAGGTAACTAATTTGCTGAGCATTTAAAAGCTGTATTCACTCCCTAGCATGGGTGCTGTTGATTTGCCGAGTGTAGTTTCTCTATTCCCACATCCCTTAAATTTTATGCTGCGTGAAGTACAAGAAATAATTGCTGAACTCAACCCAAAGAAAGCTCCAGGTTAGGATTGTATTAGTAACAAGATTCTGATGAACTTGCCTCAAATTGCAATAAAAATCCTGCTATTTATTTTTAATTCCATTTTACAACTGCAGTATTTTCCACATAACTGGCAACTTGCGAAGATCAAAATGATTCCAAAGCCGGGCAAAGATCCTACCAAGGCTGAGTCATATAGGCAAATAAGCTTACTATCAACAATTTCAAAGCTTTTCCAAAAGATGCTCATGACTAAATTTTCCAAAATTTTAGCTGATAATGGGCACATCCCTGACGATCAATTTGGCTTTAGAAGTCAGCATAGCACAATTGAGCAAACGCATAGATTGGTGCAAGTTATAAGGAATACATTTGCAGAAAAGAAGTATTGTTCTGCTCTCTTCATTGATGTTTCTCAGGCATTTGATACAGAGATGGGCATAATGCACTATATTATTAGTGCACTAACAATTTCACTACCAGTATTCACTTAGTGGTTGTTAGCGTGTAAAGATGGAGGAAATAAAAAACAATTGTTTAAAGAGTATAAAATGAAGGATTGTTTATTTTATTGATTTTACCTTTAAAATAGATCGCAGAGCGTGGAGACGTGGTAAATCTTTTTCAAGGCTCACAACAAAAGTGATTTAATAAGCACAAAAAAGATATCAAAAGTACCGAACGAACGAATAAACCAAACCGTTAGATATTTTACTAGTCAAAGTCCAAGAAATCACTCCGAAAAATCAAGAATGATCAAAAGCGGAATAAATTTGGACCTTGACTGAGTACTATTCAATTGAATAGGGAAAATTTCACAAACTATCAAAATATATATACGAATAGCGTTTTGGTTTAAACATTGCCGGCCACTTTGCAATAACAATGTTATTCAATAAAAGGTTTTATCTTGTATTTAAGAAAAAAAAATTCAAACATTCTAAAATACAGAGATATGATGTTAAGATTAAAAATAAAAAAAATTATAGCGGCGATGGGCCGGATATCACCCAACCAAAGGTGGTATATTGGGCTACGGGGGAACCCGGAGAAGAAAATACGTTTCCCGTCATAATCTGCGGGCTAAGCTCAGGACCCAAAACCAAAGCCACCTGTCCAGAATGATAAAATGTAGGGTCAGCCAGTTTCAACCCCGGAAACATTTCCTTTACAGCGAAGCGTCTTTATGCCATACATTCCTTTAATTTTCGCCGTAAGCGAAATTCGTTTCTGGCAATCATAAATTGACCATACGCTCAAACGACAATATCCACCTGCAGCTGTTAGCCCCAGTTTACGGACTAGTTGATCGCTAACATAACTAATGTCGCAACAGACATCGATAACTGCCCGAACTGGAAACTCACGAGCTCCCACCTGCAACTTTACCTGGACTGTCGGGGAGAAGGTCACCACATGGCGAAGAGGCAAAGGCGTCATACTAGCCTGACTCGCTCTCGACGGAACAGGTTTCGTTGGTTTCTTCTTCTTTTTCAGTGAGAGTTTATCAATCGCTTTTTGTGAAATATTGTCATTTCCTTTTGGTAAGTGGATCAACGTGTGGTGGTCCTCCTGGCACTTGCTACACTTGCGAACACTGGCACAATCTTTGCCTTTGTGATTGCTGGCCAAGCACCGAGAGCAGTGACCCCAAATCAACAAATGTCGCAACTTTTCTTCGTGCCGCAAGCGTCTAAAGCGAAAGCAAGCTACCAGGGGATGCGGTTTTTTGCAGAGGCTGCACGTAGGAGCATTGGTTTTAGGCCGCTCATTAGCCGGTAGATTTTCCGAAGCCACAGTCTGTTGGGTAATAACAGCTGAGCTTGCCGAGGATTAAGCCGCCTCCGAGGTCTCAGGCAACTCCTTTGCAGGTAACGACGCCACAGGAGTTGTGTCAACTGTTGGAGAAATGGTGTCCAACGCTACTGGAACCAGAGTGGCTACTTCCATTGCCTCCTCATTCTCTTCCAAGAGATCTTCTTCCAACAACGAGCATAGGGGATCCATTTTACTAGGAAACAATGGAAGTTAATAAAATTTTATAAATTATGTGGTCAAAATGACCAATTTTGTGATTGGTCGCTTCGCAATGCCGTTTGCAGTACGTATGTCCGCGACTCGAATATGGGTATCAGTCCCGGGATAAGTCTTAATTATCTTACCTAATTTCCAAGACGTAGGAGGAAGGTGTTCATGTCGAATAACAACCAGATCGTCAATCTGTACATTCCTCTCAGGAAACTTCCATTTATATCCTTTTTGTAAACTTTGCAAATACTCATCTTTCCATCTGCGACAGAAGTCTTGTGAAAAAGCTTTGAGTTTGCGGTATCTATTTATTATACTTCGTGGGTTTCCAAAATAGTTGGTTCTGGCGGAGCTAGTATTGGACATCCTATTAGAAAATGACCAGGCGTAAGCGCCACAGGCTCATTAGGATTGTCTGATAAGGGACACAAGGGCCTAGAATTAAGACACGCTTCAATTCTGGCTAAAATGGTAGAAAGTTCTTCAAATAAATATTTTAAATCCTGAGCTTCTTTTCGAAAATGCGTTTTAAAGCTTTTAACAGCAGATTCCCATAATCCCCCCATATGTGGGGCACCAGCGGGAATAAAGCGCCAAGTAAGACCTTGTAGGCCGAAGGTAGGAGACATTCGGGCTTTACATTCTGCTAGAAATGTACGAAAATCTCTTTCAATATCTCTAGAAGCTCCTACAAAATTCGTACCGTTATCAGAAAATATTGTAAGCGGACAACCTCGTCTAGCAATAAATCGATGAAAAGCCGCCAAAAATGCGTCCGTTGACAAGTCAGTTGTCGCCTCTAAATGAACTGCTTTTGTCGAAAAACAAACGAAAATACACACGTATGCTTTCGTGATTTTACAAGCACGGCCATTAAAACTTTTCATATCAAATGGGCCAGCAAAGTCTACACCAGTGGTATTAATAGGTCGATCTAAAACAGTTCTTTCTGGAGGCAAAGCAGCCATAATTTGAGTGCAAGAGCGTTTCCGATCTAGTATACAACGTTTGCATCGATTTACTACAGTACGGACCAAAACTTTTAGACGGGGAACCCAATACTCAATGCGAATAATTCTCAACATTAGTTGATTTCCACCTCGGCTAAGAGAAGGGTAAAACGACAGGAATACGGTAGAATGATGGTATGTTTTTCAGTATAAGACAAAGATGGAGATTTAGCCAAACGACCATTCAACCTCATTACTCCGTTGTTATCCAAAAATGTATTCAGCGATTGTAAGGAATTTTTTTTGAAATCGGTTTCTTTAACAAAAGAGCTTGTAGTTCTTCAGGATAATGAACTTTCTGAGCCAAAATTGCTAACCGTAATTTTACTTCCTTTATTTCTTCGCTTGAAATGGTTGTAGACTCAAACAAGTGTTTTCCTTTGTGCGCAGAATGTGTCCTATAGTAGAATCGACGCACGTACGATATCACTCTGAGAGCACGATCAAGCTTAGAAAATCTATCGAGAATACCTTCGAAATTCGAAAAGAAAGTTGAGTGTGTTTTGGTAGCCCTGGCTTCAACATCAGTATCTAGAGGGGTAAGACCTTTTATGCTCCACTTATATTTAGGCTCGCGTAACCATCTGGGTCCATGCCACCAGAGATCACTTCTACTCAAATCCACTGGTGAAAGTCCTCTACTACCTAAATCCGCTAGATTATCTTCCGACCTAACATGATACCAGTTGTGTTTTCCCACATTTTCTTGAATTCTGCACACTCTATTAGATACAAACATTGTCCAGCTACTAGGCGTTTTTCTCAACCAGCAAAGGACAATAGTTGAGTCTGTCCAGCAATATACTTGCTTAAATGGTATATCAATTTCTCTAACAATAGGTTTTAGCAGTTCAGAGGCCAACACTGCACCACAAAGTTCCAAGCGAGACAGAGAAATCGTCTTTATAGGAGCAACTTTCGTTTTACAGGAAAGCAAGTATGCATAATATTCTCCGAATGACTCAATTCGAATATAAATTACCCCCGCGTATGCTTTTTCTGAGGCGTCAGAAAAAACATGAAGTTCGGCAGAAGTACCAGGCCCATATTTTACCCATCTTGGTATTTCTATTTAGTTACCTCCGTGTAAAAACTTACGAATTTTCTCCATTCATGGTCCGTGGAAGGAAGAAACTTATCATCCCACTCAATATTGTCACGCCAAATTTTTGCATAATAATCTTGGCAATAATGATGACAGGTCCTAGCCAACCTACGGGATCAAATAATTTTGCTATGGTAGATAACACCTCTCTTTTGGTATAATGTAACCTATCAGCAATAGGCTCCACTTTAAAGTAAAATGAATCCAATTGAGCATTCCATTGAATACCTAATGTTTTTGAGCTGCTGGATTCAACTAATGTTAAAAGTTTCGAATCTACCAGGCACTCGGAAGGAAGACCATTTAAAATTTCAATAGCATTATTAAATTTCAATTATTATTATTATTATTATCCATTTCCTAAGCTCAAATTTCGCCGAAGATAAAGCAGATCGAAGTTGATCCCGTGCCTTCAGAGCAGATGAAATATCGTGAGCACCCGTTGGTACATCGTCAACATACATACACTTGCGCAATATACTGGCCGCAAGAGGGTATATTTCTTCGGAGTCACCTGCTAATTGTAAAAGGGTCCGTATCGCCAGATAGGGAGCACAATTTACACCGAAGGTTACAGTCTGTAATTCATACTCTTTTACCTCCTCCGTCGGAGAAGACCGAAATAGTATACGTTGATACTGAGTTTGAGTAGGGTCAAGACGAATTTGTCTATACATTTGCGTAATGTCGCAATTAAAAACATATCGAAATAGCCTCCAACGAAGAATTAACAACACTAAATCTAATTGCAAAGTGGGGCCCACATATAGGCAATCATTTAAACTATTACCATTCGAGGTCTTATTCGATGCGTTGAATACAACACGCAATTTCGTAGTTTTGCTATCAGGTTTAATCACAGGGTGATGAGGAAGATAACACGAAAGTGAGGGTTTAGCAGAAGCACTCATCACTGGTCTCATATGATTTAACGTTAAATATTCTTTAACCACTTTTTTTTTTAATGCATGTTTTTTTATTTATTGTATCTTCAAATATGAACTAACAATAAATATTCAAATCTTAAATCTATAAAAAAAATTATTAGGCCCGACCAATGTCGGACATAAGCTTAGTGATAGTTATTAATAATACATAAGTAGTGATAAGCAACAAAAAGAAAAAGGTGTTTTCAAGCAGCTTCATCATCTAGAGTGTTGAATATTAGAGCCCGTGTATCTCTCTTTTTTAAGCGGATGTGTCCAGTAAAGTTCAAAATATTACGAGCAAGCGGATTAGGATGTGACTCGAGTTTTGTTAGGTATTTGCCTGCGTATTTTGCAATTTCTTCAGTCACTAGTGGCATATTCAAATCGCGATGTATATTTGAATTTTTGATGTACCATGGAGCCGATGTTATCATGCGTAAAATTTTATTTTGCCTTCGTTGAATTTTCTCTACATTTGAAGCAGAAGCAGTGCCCCATAGTTGAATTCCGTAACACCATATTGGCTTTAAAAGCGACTTGTATATTAAAAGTTTGCAGTCTAGGCTAAGTGTTGAATTTCTACCAATCAGCCAATGTACCTCAGTTAATTTAAGTTTCATTTGAGTTAACTTAGAGTCAATGTGGTGTTTCCATGTAAGTCGTCGATCAAGGCATATACCAAGATATTTCACATGTGAATGTTGAGGAACAACTTGATTGTTAGTCCGAATGGGGGAGCAAGTATCTCTTCTTAGGGTGAACGTTATATGGACACACTTTTGTTCATTGACTTTAATTCTCCATAAATTTAACCAAAGCTCCATCTGGCTAATGTGTTCCTGAAGTTTGCGGGATGCCTCATCAGGGTTTTCGTGCATACTAAGGCAGGCTGTATCGTCGGCAAATGTGGAAGTATGGATACTACTGCTCACAGGCATATCACAAGTAATAAATCAAATATAAAACTGGTGCCAGTATGCTCCCCTGTGGCACACCGGATGAAATAGTTTCAGGCCTACTCGTAAAGTCTCCTTCCACAACAGTGAACTTACGGGAAATAATGTAACTTTCCAAAAGATTTAAAATGTTTATTGGTAAGTAAGTCTTCAATTTTAAAATTAGGCCTTCATGCCACACTTTATCAAATGCCTGGGAAACGTCAATAAAGAGCGCAGAACAATACTTTTTTTCCTCAAAAGTTCTTCTTATAAATTGAACCAGTCTGTGAGTTTGTTCAATGGTGCTATGCTGACTTCTAAAACCAAATTGATGGTCTGGTATGCACCCACTACTAATTAGAATTGGGGATAATTTTGTTTTGAGCAGTTTTTCGAAAAGCTTTGACATAGTTGATAGTAGACTTATTGGCTTATATGACTCAGCCTTGGTTAGATCTTTGCCCGGCTTTGGAATCATTTTAACCTTGGCAAGCTTCCAGCTGTGTGGATAATATTCCAGTCGTAAAATGGCATTAAATATGAATAATAGGATTCTCATTGCAATACGAGGCAAGTTCATAAGCATCTGGTTACTAATTCCATCAATACCCGGAGCTTTCTTCGGGTTGAGTTCGGCAATTAATTTTTGTAAATCACGCGTCTTAAACTTTATGTGTTGAGGGGGTAGTGCGACTACATTCGGCAAATCAGCAACACCAGTACATATGTTTGGCGTAAAAACGGATTTTAAGTGTTCAGCAAATATTTTACCTTTTTCAGTATCGCTTCTTGCCCAACTTCCGGTAGATGTGCGTAGAGGTGGCTTATACTCAATGGGTGTTTTAAGCTTTCTAGCAGCGCGCCACAAAGAGTAATTAGACGCTGGTGTGACATCAAGACCTTCCAGATAATTTTTAAGAGATGCAGTTTTTTCAGATGCAAGCAACTCTTGGAGTCGTTTAGTGCACTCTTTAAATCTGATTTTATTTTGTGGTGATCTGTGCTGTTGCCATTCCCTTCTAGCTCTTCTTTTTTCACGTACGAGACGTTCAATGTATGTAGAATAAATTTTATTAAACCCAGTCTGCGGATGGGAGATAATGGCATGTTCAGCAGCCTGTTTAATATTCTCGCTGAGATTGGCAATGTTAGATTCAATATCATCGGATGTTCTAAGCGTAATGTTTTCCGTACAATGACTACTGAGATATTTTTTGAACCCCAGCCAATTAACACGATTGATCATCTTCACATATGGGTCAGGTAAGTTACTTCTTAAGGGACTACAAATTGTAATGATCGTCGGAGAGTGATCGGACGAAAGATCAAGAGAAGCTTGAACTTGAATTAAATCCCTAGAGATATTTTTTATGATGCCAAAATCTATAACATCCGGAATTTTTTGTATGTCAGTAGGCCAATGAGTGGGGTCCCCACTCGAAATGACATCCAAGCCCATTTTTGAAATAGTGTTGAACAATGCTCGACCTCTGGGGGTAATAAGACGCGAACCCCAGAACGTATGCTTAGCATTGTAGTCGCCAGCTGCTACAAAACAAGGTCCAAGAGATTTGTAGAAATCCTCATATTGATTCTCAGTGATTGAAAATCTGGGAGGGGAGTAAATTGATGATATAACAAAATTTGTACAAAAACTTTCAATGCCAATATTTGTTGCTTGTAGGTGTTCTTCACAAATGTTATCAAGAACATAGTGCTTGAGTCTTGACTTTATTAGAATTGCTGATCCACCGCAAGCCCTTCCTCTATAATTCCTTCCTTCCTTCCTCATATAATTCCTTGACATTCATTACCTTTTCGCAAAAGGGAGGACTCATTTCTCAAGAATTGTGCCATCACATTCTGTCTTGAAGAGCCCAAACTAATAGAATGAGGAAATTCCGGCTTAAAAGGTAGCGTCACTACATAGCGGCCGTCGGAGTTGCGTCGCGTAGTTCTCCTATAAATTTCCTCGCAAAATTTGTCAGTGGGTGAAACTATTTTCCTTTTCGGTGTTTTTCTAGCTCCCAAAAGCGAAGAAGATTCCTATTTAGACTATCTTCCGGTGAAGTTTCAATAGTAGTTGAATACACCTGAACTGGCGTTTCTATAACAGACCCTGTGATTATCCATCCAAATATGGTATTTTGAGCGATTAAAGATTCGAAACCATCTCGTTGAATCCCGCTCAAAATCAACTGCGGATATATATCAGCCCCTAGTAAAATATAAACTGGTCTTGATTGATAAAAATTGGGATCGGCCAGTTGTAAATTTAAAAACCTGTTACGAAGCTCTGGACCGACTAAGAACGATGGCAATGCACCAGAAATATTTGGTAATACAAAGGCCATTGTTTCTAGGACAAGAGTTTGGTCTACCAGCGAACTAATTTTTAAGGGACAAACCTTTCTAGTTGTGGCAGAAATTGTTTGGTTAATACCAGAAACTTTAACATTCGTCGAATGTGTAGGTAGTTTCAAGCGATTTTTTAAATTTTGTGAAACAAACAAAGTTTCTGAGGCCGGGTCAATAAGAGCCCGGGCTGGGTATGTCATACCCTGATGAATAAGATTTACCATAGCAGATCCCAAAATCACTTTACGATTTTGAGTAACGTGAAATGCCTGACGATGGAAAGTGCTACCCGAGCGTATGCCGCTGGAGGTCGATGGCAATTCTAGGTCCCCACCCGGTGCAGCAATAGTGGACACCGAAGCTGGAGTAGCGGTGGGCACGTCCTGAGAAATAGTTGTTTCACGATGTAACAAGGTGTGAGCCTTTTATTGCATGTACTACAATTGAAAGCACTCTTACAATTTTTCACCTCATGCTCCCGCGACAAGCAATTTATACAACAACGGAATTTTTTAACCATAGAATACCTCTCTGTACTTGACAGACCCTTAAATCGTTTGCACGTTCTCAGGAAATGCCCTGGTGCACGACAAAGAACACAAGAATTTGAATTAGAACTCGAATTCGCTACATGAACTTTAGTTTTCTGTATTGAAGGTTTTCCAACCGATAAGTCTTTAAGATCGCGCACGCATTCTTATGTTTGAATCCTTTCTGTCAGAAAGGCGTCAAAATCTTTCCATTTAGACAACTCCGATTTTTCTATAACACTTTGTTCCCATAAACTGACTGTAGACGTGGGCAAACGTTGAATACACATAAAAATTAAGATTGGATCCCAACTTTCGGTTGAAACTTTATATATCGCAAGCGAAGTCAAACAATTATTTATACCTCGTTGCAAAACTTTCAGACCGTCGCTAGAGTCTTTATCAAATGATGGAAGCTTGAACAAAATTTTTAATTGATTATTTGCAAGCATACGAGGATTCTCATAAGCTGTTTTTAAATGTTGCCAGGCAATATCAAAACCCTCATTACTCAGCGGGTATTTTGATACGATTTGTTTCGCTTCACCGGCAGTTTTCCTTAACAAATGACGAAATCGCTCTATATTACTTAGACGTGAACTATTTATATATAAAGCCGTAAAAAGATCTCGAAAGGCTGGTCATGAAACATAATCACCTTCAAATGTGTTTACATCACATGGGGGTAAAGATTAATTATGATCAGAATTACTTGTGGTAGCAGTGGCGTTTCCCACCATCGACTCATTTAATTTTGGCACCCTTTCAAAGTGTTGTACTTTTTCATTAATTGCTGACAAACAATTTAAATAAGCCGCATAAGACGCCTCATATTTAGCCATTGTTGTAGCGGAATCATTGGGATCGGTTTTTGGATTATTGTCCATCTCCTCAAGACAATCCTCATAAACAACTTTTGTTTTATCCCATAATTGCTTTAATGTATTTTATGTACATCTTCACGAATATCATTAAATTTTGCTTCAAATTTGATAAGAGCATCTGATACATGAATAAATTTCTTTAAAATTGCAGAAGACATTTTCAGTTTGTGATACAAATTTGCTTTGCTTTAATTTATTTGAAATATATAAAAAAAACTTTCGATTTAATTCAAATAATATTTCCACGAAATATTCGTATCAAAATTTGATAGAATTTTAATTTGAATTTTATAAAATTGAAGTTAAATTTGATTATTAATATATATTTGCAAATTTTTTCACAAAAGAAATCCTACAAACACTATTTCAACCAATTTGACCGACTATAGAGTACACATTAATCAAATAGAAAATGAAGTGAAGAAGCAGAGAATTAATAAAAGCTAAATGTATTTATGTCTCACAACAATAAATACTTTATGTATCACAACACTAATGCTTAAATTATGCAATCGCGAATTGAATTTATTTATTTTACTTTGTCAGTAATTTCCTTTTCACTTTAAAAATTCACCGATGAGAAAATTTCCAATAAATTTTACTTTTTTATTAATAGTTAATAAAAATTCAGTTATGGGGCACTGCTTCAGCTTCCAATGTCGAGAGAATCCAACGAAGGCAAAACAAAATTTTACGGTTAATAACATCGGCTCCATGGTACATCCAAAATTCTATTATACATCGTGATTTAAATATGCCACTAGTGACTGAAGAAATTGCAAAATACGCAGGCAAATATTTAACAAAACTCGAATCACATCCTAATCCGCTCGCTCGTAATATTTTGAACTTTACTGGACACATCCGCTTAAAAAAGAGGGACACACGGGCTCTTATACCTAACACTCCAGATGGGACTACTTGAAAATACTTCCCCCCCCTTTTTTTTTTTGATTATCACTACTAATGTATTATTTATAACTACCACTAAGTTTATGTCCGACACTGGTCGGGCCTAATAATTTTTTTTTATAGATTTAAGATTTGAATACTTATTGTTAGTTCACATATGAAGATATAATAAATAAATACATGCATTATAAAAAAAACAAAAAAAAAAAAAATTAATAATTTTGTCCGTCAACGTAAACAAACGCACTGTTGATTTATTTAGCACGAAATATAGAAAGCGAAAATAAATCAAAGCAAACGTCACAATTAATAATTTAGCAAGGATATTTGAAAGCCAGAGGGCGTTTTCAACACAAATATGCCTTGTACTAATATTGTAAAGCGATCAATCATGTATGTAAAACTGTAAGTGTATGAAAACAACAATTGTTCTCCTCTTTATCTTTACACTTTTTTCCTTTATATATATATATATATATATATATATATATATATATATATATATATATATATGTGTATTTTATTTTTCACTTTTTATACTTATTTTATTTCGCTTTAATAAATATATGATGTAAAAAAAATAATAAAATGACTTACGCACCTTTTATTATCCAGTGAAATTGTAAAAAAAGGAGTAAACGATAATTTTTCCGTCGGAAAATTTGATGTGGTATGTGTGTGTATGTATGTATGTATCTTTAAAATAGGAAAAAATGAAACAATTAACGCCTTTGACACAAATCCGGCTCGAATGGACCAAATGTTAGCGTGTAAAGATGGAGGAAATAAAAAACAATTAATTAAAGAGTATAAAATGAAGGATTCTTTATTTTATTGATTTTACCTTTAAAATAGATCGCAGAGCGTGGAGACGTGGTAAATCTTTTTCAAGGCTCACAACAAAAGTGATTTAATAAGCACAAAAAAGATATCAAAAGTACCGAACGAACGAATGAACCAAACCGTTAGATATTTTACTAGTCAAAGTCCAAGAAAACACTCCGAAAAATCAAGAATGATCAAAAGAGGAATAAATTTGGACCTTGACTGAGTACTATTCAATTGAATAGGGAAAATTTCACAAACTATCAAAATATATATACGAATAGCGTTTTGGTTTAAACAGTGGTAGTGCAATTTTTTTTATCACTACCACTGAATGGTTAGTGATAGTGAAACATCAAATTGCACTACCACTAACCATTTAGTGGTATTAAAAAAAATTGCACTACCACTAAATTTTAGTGGTAATGAAATGTTAATAGCACTAAAATTTAGTGGTACTTAAAATAAATTGCACGAACACTAAATTTAGTGGTATTGAAATTGTAATAGCACTACCACTAAATTTTAGTGGCATTTAAAAAAAATTGCACTAACACTAAATTTAGTGGTATTGAAAAAAAAATCAAATGAAATGGATGAATTATGTAATATAATAAAAAATTAAACTTATATTTTCAGGCTTTCATTCAAATGTTTGCAATATTTTTTAGTTTATTTTAGACATGTTGGCTATTCTTAAAACAAGAATTTCATGTATACATACTGGTGATGCACGAATATTCGTATTCGAATTGTCGAATATTCGGCCAGTTTCAGGCGAATACGAATACGAATATTTTTCCAAAGAAATTAAATAAATAAATAAATAAATCCTAAACGAAATTTAAATAAACGACTAAAAAGTTTAGTTTGTACAAATACATTTGCGGTATTCAGAAGAGTGTCTTAAGTGTTCTTATTGTCATAATGTCTTAATATTTTAACATAGTTCAAAAAAATTGTTGTTGTGGCTCAAACAAAACGGTCATAAATAAAATAAGACTTTCTCAGCTATGTTTATTGTTTGTCATAACTACATGTAGAAATGCGTGAGAGTTTACCAAAGGAATTGAGAGAGAGAGAGAGTAAAAAATGTACAAGGTGTTTAAACCAAAATACAAATAAGTACAATATTTATAATTGTAAATTATAAGGGGTTGCTCACAGCAGTCATATATTTTCGTTTTATAACTTTAAAACGTGTTAATTTATGAGTACCATTTGAATACCCCAATTAATTTTTTATAGAAATTTGTGCTTTGTTTCATTTTCAAATATTATTTAATGACGATCATTAAAATTTTGGTACTTTTTATTAACTTTAAGGTACGCCAACAAGAGTATAAGGTCCTTTTTCATAACAATTTTTTAATATTTGATATTCCATATAATATTCTTATCCGTATACGTATTCGCGAATATCAAAAATTGACAATCGTTACATCACTAATATTTACATACATCCTTATATGGCCCCATATATTAAATCTTATTTCTATATATGGATCCACATATGAAGAGCTTCATAATTAAATTTCCATATATAAGCTCATATATTATCATACATTTCATATATTAGTCCATATAAATATTAGTTTATATATAATAGTTTTACCATGTATAATCCCATACATTTCCATACATGAATTCATACATATTCATATATAGTTATATATACGATGACCATAATTTTTAAATCAAAATACAGAACAAGGAAATATTTAGCAACAAAATTACAAAGAACCTTACAGACATATTAAATATATTGAATTTCATGAATTTATTAATTTTTTGTTTTTTTGACAAACACAAAATTAAATGCAAAATTAATAAAAAAAAACTTTAAAAGTAACATAATGTAATCACATACGCTAATCTACATATGTATGTATGTATATCAGGCGGTCAACTCTGTAATTCGAAACGGAAGAAAATGATTTCGAATTAACACCTTATAAGCATACAAATTCAAATGTATTTTCTTTCTTTTCGAATTAGACAGTAGAGCCCCAAGACAAAATATGAATAGCTACATACATAGTTTTAGATTAGAATGTTAAAATACAAAACAGCTAATTTTGGTATTTATCTGTGAAATAAATTTGTTTTACCAAGTATTGATTTCCTTTTAAATATTTTTTAAACTCAATACGATTCAAACCATAGTTTAATTAAGTAATTAAAAACGCTTTGATGGTATTCATCTTCATTTAAGTTTTTTCACTGGTCCATATATTATTTAAACCAGAAAATACTCTTTCTGTTGGGGTATTGGAACCAGATAAACATAAACTGAATTCAACAACTTTAAACCTATTTTGGAAACTTATGTCTGTTTAATTAAAATGTTTAAACATTTTTACCCACCGCTCTTCTGCAGATTTTTGATTCTCATTCTATTCTTTTAATTTGTCTAAAGAGGTACATCTTTTAACAATAGTTAATTCATCAAAAGATTCGGTATCATTTATGTGTAACTGATTTATTTTTTCTAAAATGAAAACAAAACTGGATTTAATATCTTTCAACGTAGGAGTTTCAACTTCTTGGTAGGCAGTATGATTTAAGTATTCAATACTTAAACTGAAGTTCATTAATAATTAGAGAGACCTGTCATACATATTTTTTGGGACTCAATCTGTGTTATATAATCGTGACATAAAGTAGCTTGACAATGAACGAAGAAGATGTCACTAACACAGATCAATTTCATATTAACGCTCTCAAGGAAAAAAATTAAGGAAACAGTATTTCAGTATTTTTATAGAACTGCTGCATTTGCAGTTGAAACTCTTATAAATATTAAGCCCTTTTTCAATGTTGATTAAAACAGTATTGTTGCAGAAACTGCGTTAATTTTTTAAATTCAGTTTGAGTCATCAAAATACAGAACAAATACTGAACAGTAAATAAAATACAGAACATTTCAACGTTATTTCCTAATGAATAACTTATACAGAACAGGACTCTCAAATACAGTACTGTTCTGTATAATACAGAACGAATGGTCACCGTAGTTATATACATTAATATATTAAAAATATATGGACCATGTATTATTTTTTTGCTGGGTATATAGTTTTTTCAGTTGCACTAAAATTTAGTGGTAGTGCAGTTTTGTTTAAGTACCACTAAATTTAGTGTTAGTGCAATTGTTTTAAATACCACTAAAATTTAGTGGTAGTGCTATTAAAATTTCACTACCACTAAAATTTAGTGTTAGTGCAATTTTTTTAATACCACTAAAATTTAGTGGTAGTGCAATCTTTTTTTAAATACCACTAAATGGTTAGTGGTAGTGCCATTTGATGTTTCACTACCACTAACCATTTAGTAGTAGTGAAATTTTAATAGCACTACCACTAATTATTTATGTTTTAGTGCACTAAAAATCTAGTGTAATATGCCCATCACTGATTTGACAAAGTATGGCACGAACACAGAAAAAAAAAGTTCATAACAATTGTGAATATTGTTACGAAAATAGCCGTCGACAGGTTTAAGGCAACATTACACAAAAATATTCCAACAGGGTTAATGTAAGTGTTACGCGAAAATATTCCTACAGGGTCAATGTAACGAATAGTCTAGAATAGTAGCCAACAACTAAATAAGCATGCGCAGCATTAAACGTAAACAAGCAAAAGCAACAACAAAAAGCGTCTGTTTATTAAGAAGATTCACATATTTACACACATACATACATGCTAATTCAAACGAAAAGCAAAAGATAAACAACCACCGTGTATTGCTTAGTTAATGATGTACACACGTATGCATATACACATGTATGTACATAGTTACCACATGAACTTAATTAGGCAGCATATAAGATGATAATGATCGTCTAGACTTCTAAACTTCTGGTGGAATTTGCGTGAAATATAAAAAGAGGTGACGCATCCAGTCAGTTAGTTAGTGCTAATCAGAAAGTAGTCAAGTTAAGAACTCGTTAGTCAGTTGATAATAAAGTTGTGAATTAATAATAGTCTGCGATACAGTGGTAAGTTGATAGTTAAGAGCAGTCTGTGCTTTACACGTGAAAAGTTGGGAAAAGGAGAAACTATAGGACAGTCTATAGTGACAGCAAAGTCTGTCGTGGAATTGGGATTATTGTGGAGTCTATCGTGTCGACTGAAGTAAAGGGAACAGCGGAGCGAATAGACGTGTGTAAAGGTGTAAGTAAAGCCAGTGGGTCTTTATTGGTGTATCAACTGTGAGTGTCGGCAGAGTGAGTGCCGTGTGTGACAAGCAGCAGACAAAGAGGTATTGGCGTATCAACTGTCAGTGACGGCAGAGTGAGTCTCGTAAGTGACGAACAGCAGACAAAGAGGTGTCACGTGAATACTTGCGCAGCCAGCTAAGAGACGTGTGTAAACTACAGCGAGGAAGGCGTAGTGGTAACCAGTTGTGAATATTTGTGTGTAATTCAGTAGTTTAAGCTGCATTAGTGTATTTAAGCTCTTGATTAATTTAGTATAAGTGTATTTGTAAATAAAACTTGTATCGTTCTTAACCCTAATTACTACACTCGGCTCTTGTATTCATTTGCAAATCTTCGGGTCCACGGAAAAGCGTTTTTATAGAGAGAAAAACGCAACAATATTTTATGAAAAATTTGACAATTAACGTTTTTGGTGTTTCTTAGGAATTTTTTCATAATATAAATGAAAAAGTTAATAAAAACAAAACAAAAAAATATACATCGCGATTTAAATATGCCATTAGTGACTGAAAAAATTGCAAAATACGCAGGCAAATGTCTAACAAAACTCGAGTCACATCCTAATACGCTTGCTCGTAATATTTTGAACTTTACTGAACATATCCGCTTAAAAAAGAGAGACACAAGGGTTCTTATACTCAACACTTCAGATGGGACTGCTTGAAAATACTTTTTTTGCCTATCACTACTTATGTATTATTAATAACTATCACTAAGTTATCTCCGACATTGGTCGGGCCTACTAATTATATTTTAGATTTAAGATTTGAATACTTGTTGTTAGTTCATATATGAAGATACAATAAATAAAAAAACATGCAAAAAAAATGAAAACAAGAAATAGTGGGAAAATATTTATGAGCAATATTTATGAAATATTTATGAAAAATACATAAAATAAATGAAAAAATTCTTTACATGAATGAAATATTTAATATAAAATTTTCCAATGTTCAAATCCTAGTATTTATGAACTATTTCATAAATATGAAAAATACTGTTTTATTGGTACATAATACAAATGAACGGGTTTTTATGAAAGATTTCATAATATTCATATATGAACTCTTTTATGTTTTTATTTTATTAATCTTTAGCTATTATACATATAATTTTAAGAATTTTATGAAAAGTTACATAATAAAAATGAATTTTTGGGTTTTTATTTTAAGTTTTTATCCCTAAGCATATAACTTTAAAGATATTAAATTCTCAAAGAAAAGTTGCAAATAAAATACATTTTTTATACATGGTTTCATATGAGCATTTTTATGAATAGAATTAATAGCGTTTAAGACTAAATTCATAATTAAATAATGGGTACTTACAACAAATTTTCAATTATATGAAATTTTTCATTAATGGTAAACATTTTTCATGCATTTTATGAACATGAAAAAATATGAACAGCTTTCATAAATAATATGAATATTAAGTTTAAAATTTTTTAAACGCACTAATAATCCCAAATTAATATTTTACTTATTAAGTAAAATATTTTTTTCTATTAAAAATACATTGAAATTGATTATTGAGGGGTTTAGCTGGATCCTATGCGCATTTCACTGTTGCTAATGCAGATCATCAGGGAACCTTTACCCAAAGTTTCTTAGAACAACTAGAGTTATTATGTTATAAACTTTCATTTAAACAAATGAGAAGCTCAACAACAAATAACAAAGTTGAAACAAGAACTCAATAATCAACATGTTTTTTTTTATTTTCTTACTTTACCATTGCTACATTGGCTGACTTTTTTTCAGCTTCAAATTGTATTTGTAAGAGTATGTAAAAAGAAAATAAATGTAAATAACAACAACAGCTATTTAAGTATAGGGTGTTGTTTATGTATTATTTATAACTATCACTAAGTTTATGTCCGACAGTGGTTGGGCATACTTATTATATTTTAGATTTAAGATTTGAATACTTATTGTTAGTTCATATATGAAGATACAATAAATAAATGCATGTATTAAAAAAAATTTATATTGATATTTTTAGCGAAAAAATTACAAACAAAACAATTAATTAAAAAATATTTTACTTAATAAGTAAAATAATAATTTGGGATTACTAGTGCGGTTAAAAAATTTTAAACTTAAATTGTAACAATTCCCATAAAAACAAATAAAACAATAGCAGTTTGAAATTTTATTGGGTTTTATGGTGCAACATAAAAAAAATAAATACATAAATAAATAAAAGGTATTTTCGATATGGTCATTTAGTCAATCACATTCAAACTTGCTATTAATAGTTTTTTTAAAATAAATTTTGGTACGTTTTCTTAAAACTTTACTATATTGTTTATATTTCACTTCTAGCGTTCTTGTGAAAGTCAGCAATTTTAGATTGACTTAAAAATTATTCTCCAAATCGATAAAATATATATGCTTGGTATATAGTATTCTCTCAATCATCTCGCAGACCTCTTTTAACATTGACATTGACTGCTGCGGTTATCCTAAGATATGGTCTTGGCCAAGTAATTTTAATGCAGCGGCTAGTTTTATAATAATTGGAATCGCAGTAAATTTTCTTGAAAGTTTTAGCTCATATGGAATAGCGTTTAGATGATACAGAAACGTTTCCTTATTCAAACAGAAGTTTTGTACAAAGCTAAAATAAAGCAGTATGTACTCGTATTTGCGAACATACATATTCTATTAAAAATTTTTCTTAAATGTGGTCACTTAAAGGAAGTGTGTATATCGGACGTGTCTCTTAAGATTCATCTTGCAACTCATTCTACATGATCGTGGATCATGGATTCTACAGAATCCATCACTTTATTTTATTTTCAATTAAAAACTGCTACAGCTACACTTCACTTTTTTCTTAACTTTATGTTTTTTAAATATTTTGATATTTCATTATTGTCAATCCTTGTCATATTTTTTTCTGCAATGTCAGTGTTGGGTCTTTTTCAAGAAATTTTACGAAAGGTTTTGTGAAAGTAATAGAGAGAGGAGAGATGTGCACGTTAGCGTTTTTTGACTCACGACAAGCACACTCACTCAGAGAAATATTTTACTCACGCACGAATGGTCTTAAAAATTTTCACGGTCACGCACGCTAACGAAAAAAATATTCGTAATCACGCACGAGTGGTTCGCAACTTATCCCGATCACGCACGCTTTTACGATTCTCGGGAACTCGCCAATCACGACAAGGCAGAATATTCGATTTAGTTTTATTATTTCGTGCTGATATTATTTTGATCGTAGCTGTACGTATTAAAATTAAATAACGACAAAAATCATACCAAAATGACACAAGCAAAACAAACAAAAACGATTTGATTTGTCTGTACATTGGTGTAAAAAATGATAAAAAAAATTAATAAAAATGTCTACATTCATAAGACGTAGCTGTAGCGCAAACTCAACGTTTGTCTTAGAAACGCATAGTTGAGTAGTTCCGCTCCACTCAACAGTTGATCAAACGTAACTATTGGGGCCAACGGTTGCCAACAGCTTCACAACTGTTGAGCTCAACATCTACGTCTTATGAATGCGCCCAATTTTATTTTTTCTGCCACATATATTTTAAATTTGCTCTTACAGATTTTGCTAATTCCAAACCTTTAGGTATTTGAAGAAATCTTTAAAAATCTTTGCAAGATTTCTCTAAGATAGTTCTTATTAATATTTCCGCTCTACTAATATCGAAAGACATTCGATTTCTTTCTTTTTTCTATAAATTGCTTAAGATACTAAAAACTCTTTCACCAAATGCGTTACAAACTGGTATTGAAGGGACGAAACATACAACTTTTTGTAAATTTTCTAATTCATTGCTTTCAGTTTTCATTAAAAAGTAGAACCATATTTTGTCATTTTAAAAATCTTTTGGTAATTGGTTATAAACTGCGCGAAGACATCTATAGTCGATTTATAGTTAATCGTTAGAAATTTAAGGCAACAAATATTAAGAACATTTTATGGAAAGTTGTTTTAGCTGGACAAATTTTATTTTAGCTTGAAACTGGACAGGTACTTAAAAAGCTGGACAATCCAGCCAAAACAAGCCCAACTGGCAACCCTAGTAACTCATGTGAATTTTTGCTTCGAAGTATTAAATCAATCTTAAAAAACTTCAATAAGTATTAAATATATATATATATATATATATATATATATATATATATATATATATATATATATATATAAGTTGGAACTACTACAACTCTAAATTAAAATATTGCAGAATATAAAAATATTTTTTGATTTGTTCAAATTTAATCTACTAAATATCTTGACAAAAGAAATATATGACTTAGACCATTTTCATAATTAAGGGCACATACGAACATACATATGTATGTATGCATATGTACACATATGCAAAATTTATATTGTAAATTAAAATAAAGCAAAGATATTTTTTTTATACATGAAGCAATAATTATTATAATTACTGCATCTTGGTTTTTGTTTCAAGAAACTTAATTTTGTCTTTCGAATGGTTTTTTTTTCTGGTCACAGTCAAATAAACAATTACTTTTTACTTTTTTAATCACATACATAAATACATATTTATAAATTAAAATGTTTTTGTATGAAATTTGTTTGGCATTTAATGAAAACTTTGTTGTAAGTAAAATGTTTGGGATACAAAAATAAAAATTTTAAAGTAAAAAATTTATTGCCGTATATAAGAAAAACTGTTGAAGTTAAAGCATTCATCAAACCGGTTTTATATAAAAAATTCATTGGTTGAACCAGTATTAATTACATCGATGCAACCCTGATCTAATGGAGCTTATGAAAATTTTCAAATAGCAGTGACAGACTCGTTAGATCAGGGTTGCATTTTCTGAAAAATCGAACGATTATAATGTTTTTTATTTATCACCTGCCTATTTATAAAAAATATTACGGCCCAATAAAGGCTTATTAAAAAAATTTTTGCATGGAAATCTGTTTTATAAATCTTTTATTAAGCCTTAATAATTTTTATAAATTGGGCCCTTAACTATTATATGTATATAGATTGTAAGTACCGGTCTCTAGCGATAGCCGACCAGTGCTGCATAAATGTGATCATTAAGAACCTAATCGTAGTGAAAACTATGCATATAGAAAATAAAAGGGATGTATCAAAACTTTTCAATCCTTTTTGCGTCTGTCATACAAATTCTGCAATTAAAAATTCAGATATTGCTTTGCTTTTGACTCTTATGGGCTTTCGGACATGAATGAGCGTAATTGTGAGT
The DNA here is from genome assembly GCA_949987645.1 of Tachina grossa. Classification (NCBI taxonomy): domain Eukaryota; kingdom Metazoa; phylum Arthropoda; class Insecta; order Diptera; family Tachinidae; genus Tachina; species Tachina grossa. The sequence goes on along the minus strand of OX465279.1, from coordinate 3,216,027 downwards.
TTGTCACTCATACAAATCTGTTTCAGCAGAGAAAACTTAAATTACTGATAGTGTGATACACTTTGTATTGGAATTAAAAAATTTAGAGAAAAGTTAAAGAGGCAAAAACTCGATGAATTGATAGTTTTATAGAAAAATTTATTTTTTAAACAAAGAACTGCACGACTTCTCAAAAATTAAAAAAAATGCGAAAAACAGATAACCTGAACATTTGGCAATTATAATTATCTGTCCCAATTTGTCGACTATTTTGTTGACTTTTTGGTGATATTGTCTGGTAATGATGAACAATTTAATGAATTAGTCCATTTTTAAACCGACTTTCACAAACGAGTAGATTATCAATTCATCTATATTTTTACCCGTGTTCCTTTGTGCTATAAATGTTATTAAATATGACGGTAGTCAGAACTCAATATGACGGTCAACAGATGCAATTTTCTATAAAATAAAAAATAAAAAGTAGGCGAACTATTTCTTTATTTTATTCTTATGATTTTTCATTTCGAATAACCATTTAGGATAATTTAATAGTTCAAAGTTGGTGGCAGTCGGGGTTTTTTTATTCTTCTTACTACTTGTTTATGTGTGTTACTTTATAGCTCAGTATTTTGTAGTCAGTTTTAAGAAATTATTTTTGTTTTGTCTGGAAATAATCTTCCAATTTAGTCCCATTTCCAAAAAACAGAGTTGAGAACACACATCTGCTGTTACTTATAACACACCCTTCACGCTCGTAATGATACAGTAGCGATGGACAGAGTTACGAACATTTAAAATTGTATTCCACGTGCTTCTATTTAACCAATTTTTAACGAAACTTGGCACAAACCCTGAGTTGAGAAAATGATACGTTCTGGCATTTAAAACCGACCGATGACCGATTCTAATGAATTTTGACACAAAAACTAACGCATTTTTTAATACATATATTTATTTATTGTATCTGCAGAAATGAACAAATAATAACTATTCAAATCTTAAATCTAAATATAATTATTAGGAACAAAAAGTGTCGGAAATAAATTTAGTGATAGTAATTAATAGAACATAAGTAGTGATAAGCATAAAAAAAGCAATGTGAGTCCGATCACAGAGGAGATGTGTAAACATCTAGTAATGAAAGTTTTTTTTTTAAGTTGGAAGTACTTATGCTTTTAGTATCTTATTTTAAATTAATTAATTAAAAGTATCAAAACTTTCAATATTGTAAATACATATGAATTTGTTGGTTTTTGTTTGTTTTATTAAACTTATTTGGTTAGTAAATGGGCACACTGCAGTATATGTATATGTACTGCATTCAAAATTGCAGTAAGCAGTAAATTTACTGATTACTAAAAAAATTCAGTAAATTTTTACTGCTAATTAAATTTAATTTGCATTGCCAGTAAAATCGCAGGGCCGTAATCATAATAAAATTGTAGCAAGTGGCAAAGTTTTTTCATTCAAATTTTGAAACTTTTGTATGAAAAACATTTCGCCACTTGGTAGAATTTCATTATGAATACGGGCATTACTGATTACTGAAAATTCAATGCACCTCATCATATAACAAATCATTTAGGCAATTTATAAAAATTGTAGAAAAAAATTTTAGTAATCAGTAAAAATTTACTTGTTAAACATTTTTTATTGTTTTTACTGAAACTCTAGTGGTACTGCAGTGCTCATTTATGGTAAATGCCTTTAATTTTACTTTTTAATTTTTAATTCCTGTTGTTCATCGTTTAGTTGTTGCTGTTCTTGTTGTTGTGTACGCATTGCAATTAAAATAAATTCAGTAAAGTGCGACTTTGACTCGCGCAAATTCGGTTTTGATAATTTTTTTTGATTTAGCTTTCTTCCTTTTTTAAGTTTTTCAGTTTAAACGATTTTTTTTTCAGTTTTATCGCTTTTTTCTCTTTTTGGCGTTTTTTTTTTCTTTTTATGGGTTTTTTAATTTTCGCAATTTTTTTCATTTTGGCGATTTTTAATTTTGGCGATTTTTTTCTGTTTTTTTCATTTTGGCGATTTTTTTTTGGGGTTTTTTTTATTTAGGCGATTTTTTCATTTTGGCGATTTTTTCATATAGGCGATTTTTTTTGTTCAAGTATTTTTTTCATTTTGGCGATTTTTCCGGTTTTTCGCGATTTATTTTAGTCCTAGAGATTTTTTTTAATATGATGCTTTTATCGTTTTGGCGATTTTTTTTGTTTTTGGCGATTTTTTTATATTTGGCGATTTTATATTTTATTGATTTTTTAGTTTTACCGTTTTCAAGAGTTTTGCTCTTACGGTTTCCAAGATGCAGCAAGTTGTCAAAATTACAAAGTCAAAATTGCATTAACTGATGGAACACCCATTGATTTAAATTTTTTAAATTTAGTGTTAATTGTTGTAGTCTGTATAAAAATACACTAACTTTTAAAATTTCAAGTGTATATATGTACATACAATTGTATATATATTACATGGGATTTTAACATTTTTCGTTGCTCCTTTTGGAACACCCTTTAGTTTTTAACTCTCATGTATTTGTTGTTGTAGTGGCCAAACGTCTACACATTGTGTCCAAATTTTAAGTCCGTAGCTCTTACGGTTCATTTTCACCTTTGGTGTACGGAAATATACAGAAAAATAACCGGCGGCGGCGCACCGTCGGCTTCGAGTCAGTCGACTTGTTTCTCTGCTTGGTATTGCTTTTTTCAAACACTAATACACTCATACATAGCTCACACCGATTTGACAATGCTGTGAAAGAAAAGCAAAGAAATCTCAGCAAAGAAATCTCAGCAAAGAAATCAAAGTCAAAAGATTTTTACCCCCTAGCGTATAGATGTTTACACATCAAAAAGTATTTTCAAGTAGTCCTATATGGAGTGTTGAGTATTAGAGCCCTTGTGTCCTTCTTTTTTAAGCCGATGTGACCAGTAAAGTTCTAAATATTACGAACAAGCGGATTATGTGTATGTATGTGACTAGAGTTTTATTATATATTTGCCTACTATTTTGCAATTTCTTCAGTCTCTTGTGGCATATCTAAATGACGATGTATATTTTAATTTTAAATGTACCATGGAGCCAATGTTATTATCCGTAAAATTTTGTTTTGCCTTCGTTGGATTCTCTCAACATTTGAAGCTGAAGCAGTCCCTCCATAGCTGAATTCCGTAGCACCATATTGGCTTCAAAAGCGACTTGTATATCAAAAGTTTACAATCTTGAGTTTCTACCCATCAGCAAATATACCTGAGTTAATTTAAGTTTCATTTGTGTTAGCTTAGAGTTAATATGGCGTTTTCGTGTAAGCCGTCGATCAAAGCATTTCACATGTAAATGTTGAGGACCAACTTTATTGTTAATTCGAATGGGGAGACAAGTACCTCTTGGTAACGTAAATGCTGCCCGAACACAATATTGTTCCTTTTAAATAAAAACTTTAGTAAAACATTTCAAGCTCATTTTATTCATATTATGTACTTGTTTTAGTTATGAGCTTCGACGTTATAGCAAGTGTTCTTCCGAAAAACAAAAAAATGTTTATTAAAGAACCATAGGATAACTTTTAAGACAAATGCATTTATTTAATTAAAAAAAATTATATTCAAAATAAATAAAAGATACACATTCTAAGGTATGTAAATTTGTACTCTTTGATTGTTATCAAGTTTAATATTAATGTTTTTGATGGTTTCATGGAATGATTTTGTTTGAGCGCGATTCGTATGTTGTTGTAAAATTAGTCACACAAAGGCAAAAATTCGACTGTGCTACTGCTTCACAGTATTTATTTTTTGAAAATAAAAATTGTGAATTTATGCTGTAAGTTGAAAGCAAATCAACTGTTCGTGCTCTTTGAACTGAACTGGTTTACGTTTGCTTTTGACAACTGCGCAGTTACTTGGAAGCAAGACGACTAATATTTTTCTACAAACTGTTTCTTCACAGAAAAAAATATCATCGAAATGCAATCAGCAAAACATACTGTTAACATTTAATTTAAAAATTAACCATCATCATTGTTAATATAACAAATTTAAATATTTCTAGTCAATTAAATTACTCAACAAAATTATTTGTTAAATTATATCATAACGAAATGAGCACATATAGAAAAAACAATAAATCATGTTTTGTGTGTATTCATTATTTATGTATCTAATAAAGTGTTGCTCTTTAGCTGAGAGGTAAGCAAGTTAGTTTATTATCCCTGAGGCTGCAGGTTCAACTCCGCCCAAACACATTCAGTGTTTTTTTTCGCAGAGTAGCCAAACATTGTTTCGAGGATTGTGATTGTGTATAAAAATAATATTGTTAGTATAATAATTATGATAATCAAAATTTGTGCGCAAACTCAACAATTCACATTGTTAATATAACAGAAGCTTTAATTAAAAAAAAACTTTGAAATCCAACAAAAATAAATGTTGAAAAAATAAATAAATTTTAACAAACTATTTGTTGATATATTTAATTGAAAATATTTTTCAGATTTTCCTTTAACTTACAATTTCATTAATTGTATTTACAAAAATCGTTGTAGGTTCAAAATCAATTAATTATTTAATTGAAATAACAAAAAACTTAATTGTATTTACAAATCATTTTTTTTCTGTGTTTGATTTTACTCGTGTATAGTATGAAGTCACATCAAACTGCACGAACTCAAACACAATATTGCTTCAAAGCATAATCATAATAATTGAAACTTTTGCTTTTCTGCTGTCAGTTTTTTGAACACTGATAATTTATTAGGCTGCAATTAAATATCACTCATACGTAGATCTTTAAAAGAAAACTGTTGCATACTTCGTTGGATACTGATACACAAAGGAAACTGAAAATTAGTGCGTATGAGTAATAATGATGTACATCAAATAGCGAGCTTAAATGAAAAGCTACACATCTAGCTAGAACAGTCAGCCACTCACACAAAAAAAATCATTTAAACCACGCAAAAATTATCATTCCTAGAATAGCCGTATATCGAAATGATTTTTTTATGTAAGCATAAGATTTCATGCACAAGGATTTATAGTTTTGAATTTATTTAGAAAAAAAAACTAGAGTAAAAAAACAAAACGAAAGACTGAATCTTAACTTTGTTTGCAAAGTTGAGTTAATTGAGGTCTTGTTTTCTGAAAAGTTGCGTTAACAGGGTCAGTAATGTTAAGAATTTGGGTATTGCGAATAACGAGGTGCTGCGCTTATCGAGGGTTGTGTTAACCGAGTCTGCACTGTATATATGTTTAATGATGTTATTGTAGATTCTTCATTTCTTAAACGTTTAAAAAAATTTAATTTTTTCTGATTTTTTACAAATACATATATTCCATGTTCATGGAATTTAAAATTTGTGTCATTTAGAAAACCTAGATATTTAATATTGTTTACTTTTTCGATTGTATTGCTATTAATTTTAAAATTTTTATCTGTATTCTTACTAATTTCCATTAGTTTCGCCTTATGGTATCATGTAGTTATTTTATGTTGCTGTTAATTGAGTATTATTAAGTTTTTTCTTACCTTACAATTTGTTAAATACGATTTAAAGCAATTTAGCTAATTTTCTTGAACATAAAATAAATAAATATATATTTAAAAAAAATGCATATATTTATTTATTGTAACTTAAAAAAAAAAGAAAAATGAACTAACAATAGGTATTCAAATCTTAAACCTATATATAGAATAATTAGGCCCGACCAGTGTCAGGCATAATCTTAGTGATAGTAATCAATCTATATATATATATATATATAAAAGAGTAACGTTATTGAGTGACTGACTGACTTATTTATCCTTGCCCAGCCCAAACGACTATAGCTAGAGAGCTGAATCTTGGTGTGTAGGTTCCTCTGACAATGTTTAAATCCATTAAGAAGTGATTTTTGGAAATTCAAATACGAATGGGGTGTATCTCGGAAGCTACGATAGATAGACTTTAAATTCCGAAAGAATACGAATACTGCTAAAAAATAACCAGACATGTGTTTGGTACTTTTTCGATATGGGTACTTTTACGTGTTAAAAAGGGGTAAAACTGAATTTGGTAAATTTTTTGCACTCGACATATCTTCTAAATTATTGAACCTTGCAGAAAGCTTTTTCTGTTCCCCTAAACAAAACCACAACTGAATTCGGGTACTCAGTTGAAGCTGGGATAGTAAATTGTATGTTTTTTCAAAGGGCCAAAAGAGTGCTAACGGAGTAAGAAGAGGGTAAAAAAGGGTGAAATCCGTATCCTTACATCTCGCAAGCTACATTAGATAGACTAAAAATTCTAAAAGTATACGAATGCTGAGTATGTTGAGTACTTTTTCAATATGTATACTTTTTAGGAATAAAAGGGGGAAAAAACTGAAGTTTGGTAACTTTTTTGCACTCGACATATCTTGTAAATTATTGAGCGTAGCAGAAAGCTTTTTAGCGCGTTCTTCTAGACAGGATCTCAATTTTGGTACTCGTACCCGTTGTCGGTACTTTTTTGTTAATGATAAGGTACATATGACATTCATATAAAAATAATTTACTATGACTTCTTAACGCTCAATAAAAGCTGAGGTAATAAAATGTATGATTTTTCGAAGGGCCCAAAGCATTTCAAGGGGGTAAAAAAGGGTTAAATCAGTATCTTTATATCTCAGAAACTACATTAGATGGTGCCACACAAGGGTAAAAAAACGTAACCACTAATTACTAATGAAAAGCCGTTTGATTCAGACACGTATTTATTAATTTAAACAGTTTCATACATAGCTAATAGACAATTTTATATAATACTACATGATTGGAAACTGTTTAAATCAATAAATATATGTATGTCTGAATCAAACAGCTTTTCAGTTAATTTTAATTATTATTCGAACTCCATTTGTTTCTATATTTGTGATTTGAACGGGCTAAAGTTCGTATCGCTTTTTAAGCCAAATTACATGTGATAATTATTAATGAACAAATAACACCAAAGTCTGTTGTAAATATTCTGACTAACAACACATAGTTGAACGGAACAGCCAGCCGTTTTCGAAGGCCACTAAACCTTCATCATCAGCGTTATTTTGTGTTTGGTCCACTGTGTGTGGTGTCAGTTGATGTAAATTTCTGCTTTATATACTTAGCATTTTATTGCAAATGGAATATGTGAATTGTTTTGATTCATCGTATTTCAATTTGCTGAAAGCTTTTTTGTATTGTAAGCTCAATTTTACCATCACTTTTCATTAGTAATTGGTTGGGTACGCTTTTTTGGGCAAATGACACACAAGAAATGCCAGACGTAAACTCAGCCTTAGACTCCAAATTCTAAAGGTGCACGAATGCTGCTAAAAAATAAGCCGACATGTCCTTGGTACTTTTTGGATATGTATACTTCTAGGGGCTAAAAAAATTGAATTTTGGTACCTTTTTTGCACTTATAAACTATTGAACACCTGGTCACAGCACATATTGATTGAAGCTATAAATTTGAGTTGTTTCTTTGTCGGTGGCATTCAAAAATGAAATTGACTGTCAATTAGCGTCACAGCTATCAATATCAAGGATTTTTGACACACAGTATGTGTGATGAAATTGAAAGCGATTTATTGAACGTGTGGCTGCAGCGTAATGTAATTGTTGAGAGATGTACCTTTTAGCAATGGTATTTTATAAAAGAGTACTCTTTCGAAACAAGTACATTTAAAAAAAGTTATTTGCATTTAAAAAGCTGATTTAAGAAAAAAAAATTTTTTTTAAATGTACTTTTTGGGAAAAGTACTTGTTTAAGAAACGAACTTTGAAGAAAAAAAATACTTTTCAGGCGAGATACTTTTTTGAAGCGATGATTTATTCAAAAACACACTTTCTATAAAAGTAGATGCTTTTTGGAAAAGGTACTTCTTGAAAAAGGGTACTTATTAGAAAAATTACTTTTTGTTAAGGTACTTTTTGGAAAAAGGCATTTTTTGGTTATATTATTTTTTGAAAAAGGTACTTTTTGAAAAAAAGTATTTTTAGAAAAAGATACTTTTTGGGAAAACTATGCTTTGAAAATGGTACGTTTTGGAAAAAGTATATTTTGAAAAAGGTACTTTTTGAAAAAAGTATTTTTTGATAAGGGTACTATTTGGAGAAAGTACTTTTTGAAAGAGGTGCTTTTTGGAAAAAGTACTTTTTGAATTAATAAATCAATACATAAAAAATAAACCAAATCTAAATACGTCATTATTATTATTATTTTTATTATTGATATTTTTACTTTTTATATACATATGTAAAAGAGTAACTTGACTGACTGGATGATCATCGAATAGCCCGAAACAGTGGATATAGAGCATGAGTGCAGTTGCATTTTTATAAAAAAAAAATATATGTATCTGGCAGTTGCTTGGTACTTTTTTGATAATTGTACATTTAGAAGCCAAAAACGATTTTCGTACTTTTATTCTGTAATTCATATATCTTTCGAACTATAATACACAAAAATAAAAGTTTATTTCTGTTAAACTTTTCTTTAAAAAAATTTCGAATATATGTTTGCACGTTTTTCCAATTTGAACAAATAAGTGGTAAAATTGGTACCCCTTTTCTGGACTTTTCCTATGCAATTCAATTTGTATTAATAAGTAATAAAATTTTATTTCTAGCTCTCTCTGCGGATGCATTAAAATTTGATTTTTAGAAATTTGAATGCAACACTAGTAAAACCAGTAACGCAATATCAATGCAGAATAACAATTCAAACTGAAATAAATTTAAATAAAAAAGGGGAATAGGTTAGTAATTATCTTCCAAAGTAAAATCAATAGAAAAAGTATTTGATCTTATTTTGAAAAAGTCTCGAAAATTTTTTGGCAGTCCATGGAAATTAACAAATAATTGGTGAAAATAGTACCACCTTTTGGTATTTTTCCTACACAAATCCCATTTCATAGAATAAATAAATGAACTCAAAAACTCAAACGAAATTTCCAATCAAGAGAATATTGCCAAAGCGAAAAACCACACCTAAACTAAAACATCTCAAACAGAAAACTTTGCCAAAGCAAAAAAATCGTAAATCGAAAAAATGCCAAAACCACAAAAATTTTCAACATGAAAGAAGTCGCTTCTGTTACATACAACAAAAAATTATGAAGGAATATAATTATTTTTGGAGAAAAGACATTCCTATCAATACACAGAGAAAACAGTGTCTACTAAATACCTCATAAAATATAAAAAAATTAATAAGTAATCTCTATGGATTTTTTCAATACGGAAACCTTATTAATTTCATAGAGAAAACCTTTTTGAAAAAATCAAGAAGAAATCTTGTAGTTTTTATGAGGTTATCTTATTGATTTTTTAATAAGGTTTTCTTCTTGATTTTATGAGGCAACCTCATAAAAAGAAAAAAATTCATGTCTTTATTCTTTGTACTTTGCTTATGTATTTTCATTTAAATTCTATACCATATACTTATGTATGTATGTAGTATATGTAGATGTTATTTATTTATACATACTTACATACATACACACATATTATATTGTATTCTTAATTAACTAACTCACCATACATACATATTATTACTTGAAAAGAGACAATTATTGAACCAGCAAACTTCTGACTGATAGACAAACACTCTAACCAATATGCTAGCAAGCAGTCTAAATAACCATTGAAATAATTGTGCAAATATGTTTATACAAAAACAGAAAAGATCATGAAAAAAATTTTCTGTATGTCTATTTATAGATATGAAATAACAAGACACCTCATAAAATCAAGAAGATTTCCTTATTAAAAAATCAATAAGATGCTTTACACATAATCATATAGGAACCTAATAAAATCAAAAAGAAAACCTTATTGAAAAAAATCAATAATATTGCCTACTAAAATCAAGAAGAAAACCTTTAAAAAAAAATCAATAAGGCAACCTCATAAAATCAATAAGAAATCCCTATAGTTTACAATTTATAAGACAACCTAATAGAATCAAGAAGATTTTCTCTATGGATTTTTTTTTGCCAAAAATAACGGAAATTAAGTTAAAAAAATTTGTGAATAATAAGATTTCTTCCTGATTTTATGTGGTTTTCTTCTTGATAAAATTAATAAGATTTACCACATAAAAACAATAAGGAATCTCTATGAAAAATCCTTGCTTCTTTCTGCTGGGATACCCCTTAGCCTAAAAACGTTTCATAGAGAAAATCCTCTTGATTCTATGAGGCAGTTAATTCTCTGTGTATGGGTCTCAAACAAGAGGACTTGCTTAATGCATTATTAAAAAGAGTATAAAAAGAATTCTGAGACGACCTCAAAAAGAAAATGGAGAGTGAAAGTTGATATGTTTGGGCAAAAAAGAAGACTACCAATACGAGTCTGAAATAAAAGGACTCCAACGAATGCATCTTTTTCTTTTGTTCCTTGTTTCCCCTAGATTTGCCCAATATCTAAACCAATCGCTTGTTTCGTAGCGCACCGTAGTCCTGAAAAATCGGCAGATCCTCTGGATGTAAAATTGGCCCCTCGTGAGGAGAAGTGCCTCATTTCGTAAGTTGTCGATAGGAGAGCGTCGGAAGGTGGTAACAAAATACCGCTATTGTTTTAATTGCCTTGCCCATTCCCATATGCGAGATCGCTGTACAAGTCGAGAAAGGTGTATGGAGTGTTCATCCGAACATCACACTCTCCTTCATCGTTTTCAAGGCAGCACCAAATCAAAAGGGAAAAATAACAAAGGAAAAAGGGACGAAAAACAAGAAGAAATCCGGAAAAAGACTGTGTAACAAGAAGAACACACACACTCAACAATTACAGGTGAAATCTTACCCACAATAGTTTCAACAATAATGTGGTTATACGAAAAATGTTAGAACTATAGTCATGTTTGTTCAAAGTAGACGTGTTTCTTAAGGTTCTATTTTTGTTAATTCTCAAACAAGTTCTTTTTTGTACTTTATTTTGCCAATATTGAATTATCATAGATTCATTGAATTATTTGAATTGGATTTTAATACTTAATCTTATTTTATTTATTGTTTTTTTTGCGCCTTAGCCACCACTGTTGCACTCGTGCAAGGGGGAGGGATGTTTATGTATGAAATACCCGTCAAAGCCTGCCTTTTTGACATTTTCATATTTTATTTAATTCCTATTTTTCTTGGCGCTTAAGGCGGTTTTGTTATTGGTGTTAAGTTTTTTCCTATATACTAAGTTTGCTTATTCTTGCATATACCTCCGAATCGAACGTAATTTCTCCAATAAATTATAAAGTTTATTTAACCCCATTTTGTTTTCTTTAATTACATATTTTGTTTTTGAAGAAAATATTTCACATCATCACATTGAAAGCTTTTTTGATGTAGTTAACTGCTCTGTGTTGTGAATAAGAATTGAACAACCCTCGTACCCGTACATTGCACTAATTTGTTAACCCTGCGTTTAGACGTGAAAGTACTTGCATGGAAGTTCTGTGTATGTATTATCAACGAAAATTTCGCAAAAATGCCCGACTGTATTGCAACTTGCATGTTTACTTTTTAGTGCAGAGTTGTCCATAACATTAAAAAGAAGAGTGGTTTATAAATCAAACAGATGTTGAGTTCAGTAAAGAAAGTAAATGGTTGCTGTCATTAGGCAACAAATTCACGTTACCAATAAATAAGAAGAATTTTAAAACAATACCACTTATCGCAGACATGGAACAGTGGGTACAAAATATTAGAGATGATACGGATAAAGAGATAACAAGGTCAAAAATAGCAAATAGAATCGCAAATTACAAAAGAAATTTGAAAAATAATGAAAGAGAAAGCAAACGTTTGGAAAAGATCATAAAGGATGACAAAATGTAACGTATTTATTTAAAAAAAAAATGTTCTTTGTATATTTTCCAATATTTATTATTTAATTTAAATGTTCACAATCTATTCACTAGTTTTATTATTCTGTTCTTAATGTGCTTATTTTAAAGAATGTAAACTTATTTATATTATACTTATGCTAGGAAAGTGAAGCGTCATTAATTTGTCATGCTTTATTATTCAAAGAAAATGTGGGTCACTGAAGAATATTGACAGTAACCCGATCTACTGAAATGTTAGTTATTTCATAATGTTTTGAATTAAACAATGTATGGTGGTAATGAACTTTAAGAATGTTAAATATTTGAATTCAGTAATTCTAGCTGTATTGAGTTTCTTTTTTCTTTATTTCAGTAAATAAAGTGTTAATGATCTTTACTTATTAAAGAAGAGTGAATCATAGCAAAATATTTATTGACATACATACATTCATGACACTTCCCCTCTTTACAAGAATAATTTTATACTGTAAGTTATGAGATTATTCAATTATATATATATATTTTTTTTTTTTATATTCTTTTTTTTTTATAGTTATATTAATAATCTTTTACATATCAGTTCTAGGATGCATCTCTAGTCTAATTATGATAATAGAACTTATGGTTTATTAAATAATTTTACTCTATTCTTATGGATTGTTAGTGTTTTGTTATTTTCTAGTTCTATTACTAAATTCTTATCTAAAACTGCTTTTACTTTGTATGGACCTAAATATAATTGAGATAATTTATGACCTGCCGCATTTTCTACTAGCACTTGGTCATTTTTTTCAAAATTTTGTGTGCTGGTGTTTTTATCATAAATTTGTTTTTGTTTTGCTTTATTTTTGTTAAGTAGTGCCTTAGTTTTTTCATGTGCTACTTGCATTCTGTACTTTACTTCTTTGCTGTATGCTTCAATGTTGTATAGTGGGTCTATCCCTCCCTTCATTAGAAAGTTGAGCGGCGTGGGCGCTTTGCCGAATATTAGCTCAAAAGGGCAATAACCATGGGTAGAGGAAGGGGTGGTATTATAACAAAATTCAAAGTATGGAACCCATTCGTCCCAGTCTGTTTTGTTTGGGGCTAAATATGCTCGTAGGTACTCGTTAAATGTTCTATGAGAACGTTCGATCGTACCCAGAGTTTCGTGATGATATGCCGTTGAATGTAGTTGGTTTATATTAAGTAGTTTGCATAATTCAGATAGTACTTGATTCTTATATTCCGTGCCCATGTCTGTAAGTAAAGTTTTCATAGGTCCAAATTTTAATATACAATTCATGAATATTGCCTTTGCAACAGTTTTTGCTGATTTGTCTTGTATGGGTACGGCTATTAAGTATTTCGATAGGTCGCAAATCATAGTTACTGCATACTCATTTCCAAAATTTGATTTAACGAATGGACCAATTGTGTCTACAATAACTATATCAAAGGGTTTGGCTGGTGTTAGTGTAATTGTTAAATTTTCTTTTTGTTTGGGACGTGACTTATTTAGTTGACATGATACACAGTTTTTTACATATTTAGTTACTTCCCTGGACATATTTTTCCAGTAATAATGTCTTCTCAGTTTGTTTAATAATCTTGTGATCCCTGGGTGGCCACCAGACAGGGGATCATCATGGAATTTCCTAAGAATATCCATTTTTTCTTTTTCATTGTTTATAATTGTTACTTGGGGTGTCAATATTACAATTAGTTTTTTCAATTTATTATTTGCGCATTCTTTAAATTCATTTACTCGAGTTTCTTTAAAAATTTTTTCATTCAACGACAGCTGTAGCTTTGGAATGTTTAGATTGTTTGCTATTATTTCAAGCATTGGCAAGAATTGATTTAGATCAATCTTTCCATTAGCAATATAATCATCCATCGCGAAGTCCGTTAAAATTTGTTTGCCCTTCCTAAGGGTACATCTAAGTGTATCACCTATTTGGGAAAAAGTTAAACGGGTAATTTTCTTTAATTCATTAGCGTGTATTGCTTCATATATACGTTGTTGTTTTACTTTATCTGAATTTCTGTTATCATGTATTTCATTAGTATCTTGATTTCTTGTCTGTAAACGAGTTGTTACTTTCAAAACGTTAATTGTTTCACCCATAGTTTTTATGTCACTAAAATTTATTCTCGACAATGCATCTGCTCCACAATTCCCTTTACCTTGTATGTATTCTATTGTAAAATCGTATTCCTCTAGATCAAGTCTCATTCTAGTGAGCTTAGACGACGGGTTTTTCATTGAGAATAGGTATACTAGAGGTCTGTGGTCACTTCGGACCAGAAATTTTTTCCCATAGACATAAGGGCGGAAAAAATTTATTGCCCAGTGTATGGCTGCTAGTTCTTGTTCTATTACAGATTTGTTGCTTTCACCTTTAGTAAAAGCTCGTGAGGCATAGGCAATGGGTAACTGAACACCATTATGATCTTGACTGAGTACTGCTCCGCAAGCGTTCTTGCTTGCATCTGTTGTTATGCAAAATTGCTTATCGAAATTAGGATATTGTAATATTTTGGGCGATAGGAGAGCTTTTTTGAGGTATTGGAATGCATTTTCACATTCTTTACTCCAAACAAACGGTATATTTTTTCTTGTTAATCTCGTAAGGTGGATTGAATGGTCAGCGAAATTTTTGATAAACCTTCGATAATAGTTGCAAAAGGCAACAATAATGTAATAATGTAATAATGTAATAATGTAATAATGTCTTCGACTGTTAGAAGTCCTTGAATTTTATTTCGCACCGCGCTCGAGATTTTAGTGTTTATTATATTGACAAGGATTGATTCTGAATTTTCGCCTCTTACAGAATTCAGAAGAGTTATTGCGTCAATGAATTTTCCAAGCATGGTATAATTGCCATCAAAATCTGGCAGGATTTTGCTTGCTGATTCTATAAATTTTAGTGGATCAGCCATTGTGTTGTTTGTGATTATGGCACGATTTGCTGTGTTTAGTGAATGGGGTGAGTCGGGTCTAAGGAGTGGTATTTTAATTTCTTCATTAACCGTTAAGGATGTCAGGGGTAGTTCCAGCTCTTCTGCAACTTTTAAAAGCTTTTCGTTTAACGAGAATATTAATTTTTCACAGTCTTTGATGTGCTCTTTGGTTAGAAGATGCTTGAAAAGGTTAACCAATGAAACCACGTTATTGTAGTTAGTTTGAAGTACTTGAAGGTGTTTGTTAATAGTATTTCTTGTTGGTTTTTGGGATTTGCTTATACATTTGAAGCTTTTATCGAATTCTATTTTAAATCTGTTAAATTTTTGTACCAATTCTTCCCAGTTGGGATTGGCCATTTAACCATAATTAAGACAGATGGTAAAGTCACAGAAAGCAAGGGAGTGTTATGTTGTTTTTTTTTTTTTTTTTTTTGTGAATAAATAAGGGCGTACTAAAGTGCATATTTGAATAAGTGTTCCTTATTATATTAATCGGATAATCATATAAAATGTTCTTTTTAACTGTTCTAATTGCTTATTTTTCTAAATTGTTATTATAAATTACAAAAAAAATTTTCACTTATTTTATACATACATATTGCCTGAATATTCATCGTTGATTATATTTGTTGTTGTTGTAGTGGATGTTGTACTGCATCTGGCTGAGGGATGACTGTGTAGTTGATTATTGTGTAGTTGATTATTATTTCTAGTCTCATATAGCAATCACTGCGCTGTTGGATCTATTATGGAATCCATGTCACGAACCGCTCCATAAGATTACGAACATTCGTATTATATTTCGGTTTTGTAGCACCAAGAGCACCAGCTGTTAAATGTGACCTGGCCAAAGCAATATAAGGTGTTGGCCAAATTGTTGCATGGGATACCGCACATGTGATGGACATATTATGAGTCCAGATGAGCTTTATTTTCGTTGATCTAGTGATGATTGTCTTCCGTCTTTCTTATGAGGAAGCAATTCACAAACGTATTCTTTTCACATATATAAACAACTTGCAGAACTTTAGCAATTACTTTATTTGCGATTTAGTTTTTTTTTTATCGTTTGTTGAGTCTTTACCCTCAGTAGCAATTTTTGGGCTACACATTTTTCAAATGCCGAGAAATTTTCACAATGAGAAAGTGCACAATCGAAAGCACAAATACAAACACTTTTGATTGCAACTTTTCCGTGGTCCTTTTTAATGTCACGGTCGCCATGTAACGTATTTATTTAAAAAAAAAATGTTCTTTGTATATTTTCCAATATTTATTATTTAATTTAAATGTTCACAATCTATTCACTAGTTTTATTATTCTGTTCTTAATGTGCTTATTTTAAAGAATGTTAACTTATTTATATTATACTTATGCTAGGAAAGTGAAGCGTCATTAATTTGTCATGCTTTATTATTCAAAGAAAATGTAGGTCACTGAAGAATATTGACAGTAACCCGATCTACTGAAATGTTAGTTATTTCATAATGTTTTGAATTAAACAATGTATGGTGGTAATGAACTTTAAGAATGTTAAATATTTGAATTCAGTAATTCTAGCTGTATTGAGTTTCTTTTTTCTTTATTTCAGTAAATAAAGTGTTAATGATCTTTACTTATTAAAGAAGAGTGAATCATAGCAAAATATTTATTGACATACATACATTCATGACAAAAATAGCATACAAATCCAACAACATTACTAGACATCTATTCACGCGCAAAACAAAAACAAAAATAAACAAACTGAAAATTGACAATGTTGTTCACGAAATAAAATGTGAAGGCAATGAAAATCAACAATGTAATAAGATATATACAGGGACAACAAAGAGAAGACTAGAAACAAGAAAAGCTGAAGATGCAACAGATATTGAAAAGGGTAGAGAAAGCACAGCTCTATCCCAACATATAAAAGAGAGTGGGCATAATATATGTTTTAAAAACGTCTACATATTAGATATAGAAAATAAACATAATAAAAGATACACTCTGGAAAGTTTAAGAATACAGGAATGAATCAATAAAACGATGAACAACAAAGAAGACAAAGACAACATTAAATTACAATATTCAATTGCAATACAGTCTGATTAATCTGTGATAGAAAATCGAACTGTGATAATTGTGTTTGTGCCATGCTTATATTTTTATTTATACAATTTAATTATATTAATTATTTTTCAAATGTTGTGATGTCCAGTTTTAATTCTATTAAATGACAATTTTTATATTATGTCCGTGATGTCCAGTTTTATTTGCATATAAGTTTCAAACTAATATGTAAAATATTGTAACCTTGTAAGTTTAACATACATATGCACACACACACACACACACACACACATACACATATATATATATATATATATTGTAATAAAATATTAATGTAAAATTTATTTGTCAGATATAAATAAAGAAAGCTCCTGAAGAAGTTGGAAAAAAGCCAACAAAACGTCGAGCAAATAAAGATGTAAAAAACAACTATACATCGAAAAGAAAATTGTTTAATTAAAAATCTAAAACAAAAAACTTGACCAAAGATTAGCCTAGGGAAATCCCCACGAATACTTAATAAAAAGTTTAGTTTGAAGGGAACCAGATAGTATTGAACTTTATTCGTTATGTTTTAATTATATTTATGTTTCAAAAATTAACTAACTGCTTGATTTATAAATATTTTAAGAAAAAAATATAAATCAAGTTCTAAATGTACTTAAAATAAGTAAAAACTTAAATAATATTGCTCTTCAATCCAGCTAATCTGTACTAAAGTATTAATAGGGCAACACTGCTAGCTAAATTTTCATTTACTTGCTGCAAGTGAAACAAGTCACGGTCTTGTAAAATTCCTTGGCAGTTGAGTTGGAAGTAGACTGCAAGTGCCAAAAGTGTAGTTGTGTTAATAAACGAGTTTGAGTGTATTGAGGTTTTTGAACTTACACTTGCACGTGTAAACCCTAGGCAACACAGCAGCAACCAGTTCATTCACTTTAATTTAAAAATAAGATACTAGTTATTAAATTCGCAAGGCTTTTTTTAATAAACCAATTAATGTATTCAAGAAAAATCTGTGTTTAAATTAAACACAACATTTTCGCATAGCCGCTATTAGTACAGTTTGATACCTTTTTGGCAGTTTGAAGGAAGTATATTGATATTGGGAAGCTACTTTAGCTCAATTTAATTTCAATATACTGAATTAAATTGTTAAAAGAGTACGTTGTTCTGTATACCAACATCTACTAAGCAACGCAAGGTTTTAATAAGCTATTTTAGCTGCCTAAGTTGCATAGACTTTGGTGGTAAGCTCAACGACGATCAAACGTTTTGCTCGAGACAAATGGGACTAACACAAATGGTAAAAATATTTATATAAGTGTTGAATTATTAAATTAAATCCAAAATGCTTAGCAGTATTTTAATAGAAGGAACGTTTGTTTGTGAAAGTGAACATTGAAAGTAGAAATAGATTTATGGACTTAGGGAAATTTGCTTGAGCTATATGGAGGATTTGAAAAAAGAATTACGAAAGATACAAGAGGAGACCAGGGAAATTTCAGACCAAGTGTGGAATATCATAAAGTACCTTAACAATGCTAAAGAGTATATAGAGTTAGTAAAGCATAAAGTGAGGAGCCAGGGAAACATAACCGAATTTGAAAAGATAGATAGAAAAACTACAAGTGCTACATGAACTTTAACAATGTCCTGCTATATCTAAGGAAATAGAAGAATACTTACACGTTAACAGGAACTTGAAGCAGCAGAACGAAGGCTTAAGAAAAACCATTGAAGAAGCTGAACAGCAGATTTAAAACAGCGAACAGAAGACACAGGCATTTAAGGACTTCCCGCAGCGCATTAACTCTAATTTGACTAGTTGCAGCAAATCATCGAAAATAGAAAAGTGATAGAGGAAAAAACTCAAGAAATCGAAACGCTGAAGACAAAGATACGAGACTTACAAGGAGAGACGAGGAAACTGATTACAATTAACACCACCACAAATAAATAGTAACAATATGACAACTTTTACGGAGCTCTTGAAAACCATATCCCATGTGGTGCCAATTTTCTATGGAACTGATGGACCGGAACTGGCCAGGGAAGCAAAAAAGTTTATTGAAGGATGTAGGATAGCAAAGGACAAACAAGGGGAACCAGGTAATTTGGTCGACATAATCAAATTTATGAAAACTAGATTACTTGGAAATGCTTACTCATATTTACACAATAAAGAGTTTACAACAATATAATTACAAGAACTAATTTTTAGTAGTAAGCAAACTCCAACGGAGACAGCATATGAATTTGGAGATAGACTAGAAAGACTACTTACAGATGCCACAGAACTAATTACAGCACAATGGCAAGAAGTTTCTTATCAAAAATCTATGATAGATCATTGCAAACAATTCGCAGTAAGGAGTTGCATAAGAGGCTTACGAGATCCTAGGTTGATGTCGAAATGCATCGGACACGAAAAAGAGAAGCTATCTGCCCTGCTGAAAATCACCAAGGAGGCTAAAAATCTCTTCGTTTCTACTATTATGAAACCCTCAAATATCATGACAATGCATACCGAGGAACCTTTATATGAGACAGTTCAGCAATTGATAAAAGAAGTCCGACAATTATCAATGTATCACGACACTTATAACCATCCAAACAGTAATACGCGAGAAAAGTCCTTAAACACCTCAAAATACTGCAGTCCTATGATAGACCAAGGAAGCAATACGTACTATAATCAAGGCAGACGACAGGGGCATAAAGAAGGCAATTTCAGAATGAACGTGAAACCTCCTGACTATGGAATAAATAGCAATACAAGCTCGAAACCTCAAAATAAAAGTGTGTCCCGATTTAAAAACAATGAGGAGCGACGCTGTCTTAGATGCAATCAACAGGGTCACATTTCTTATAATTGCCCTTATAACGGGGGAAGTAGAAATATCAACAGTAGATATGGAAATAATAGAGGCAACAATAATGTAAACGGAAACAGATATAATTACAATAGCAATAATTCGGGAAACGAGAATCGGCCCGGCCAAGATTAATGGTCTGGAATGCCGAAAAATGTAGAAAAATCACAAATTAAAATCATACCGAATATAATGAAAATATAACTCAACACCCCGTAAGAACTAACCATGAAGAAGATAAAACTTTTAATATCATAAATTTAGATATTAACACTATACACTTGGCAGAGGAGTAGGACAATTAGAAACAAGTAATAAAAACATGTATCAAAAATATAACGGTTAAAGCACCAAAAGGGGTGCGTCAGGAAGACAAGGATCACATCGGATCTGAGGCAAGATGCACAGAATCAGTAAGAAAATCCCTGAATTATTTGGTCATGATGACATGGAATGATATAAGTGATAAGATAATTAAGAACGGAAACGTCGGAGAACATTACATAAATCAATCAGAGCACAAAAATGCACTGAGACTGGAGAGTGTTGTTCGTAGCAACGAATATTGTGAGATAAATGATGCGTATATAAGTTTTTCTTGTAGAAAAGCAAAAGAGGAGAAACTGCTATTGTTGGTGGACTTATTCGCTGGATACTACACTGGTAAAGAAGGAAGCTTTGACATCGTGCATAAAAGTTAATGATAATGGGAAGAAAACTTTGTCGGGAGCCTTTGGAGGAAACATAAGTACCGAAGGAACTATAATTGTGAACCACAAATACGTGGACAGACTACGTTTATATGTATCCGAAAATTTTTCTTTAAAAGGATGTTCCCAGGGAGTTATATGGGTAGTAGTAACCAAGGCTAAGTAAGAAATAATAGTAAACAAACTAGAACTTTTACCAGGGGTTTTTGTGAGTGAAACCCTAATATCGATCAAAGGGGGACAACATTTAACCCCATTCTAAACACCAACAACTATACAGTGAACATAAATAAGAAAATAGTTTTGAGTTAGGAAAATCCTGAAGACTAGTAGATAGAATCGATAACAGCCATTAATACAATAAGTACTGCGGATAACAAAGAAAGAACCAAATCATTATTAAAGACAGTATTTATTTTCATTCGTGAATTCTACCCGTAACATTAAAATATCTACTCCTTTCGTCTCTCGTTGATCACTCTTGGAATGTCTTGCCGAATGATCATAAATTATTTTCCTACTCATATTCTACCTATAAGCAAAAACTTTTGATTTATTTCAATGATAATTCTTCACAATTTAGTTTTCTATTGCTGTTTATTTTTCTGGATATAGTTAATGTTACCATTTTTGCTTTCATATTATAATATATGTATTTTTATTTTTATGCAATATTTGTGTGGCTGGGGATCCAAATTATTGAAATAATTCATATTATGCAAATTTTGGAATTATCCAAATTTTTTATATAGGGTGTTTTTTTAGGGGTATAGAACTTCGAATTGAAATAAAACACAAGAAAATCTTTTTAATGTCCATCAATTTGGCTTTATTGGAAGGATAATTTTGTGCCATTAATGTTTAAATATGATTTCGGGCATGTGGCCGCCGCGGCTAGCTCGAATAAAGCCAATTCTACAGGTCCAATTTTCAACCACTTTTTCGAGCATATGGGGCCGTATGTTGGCAATAACGCCACGAATGTTGGCTTCCAAGTCCCCTAACGTTTCTGGTTTGTTGGCGTAGACGAGCGACTTCACATATCCCCAAAGAAAATAATCCAATGGTGTCAAATCACACGATCTTGGTGGCCAATTGAC
The DNA here is from genome assembly GCA_949987645.1 of Tachina grossa. Classification (NCBI taxonomy): domain Eukaryota; kingdom Metazoa; phylum Arthropoda; class Insecta; order Diptera; family Tachinidae; genus Tachina; species Tachina grossa. The sequence continues at coordinate 3,194,534 of OX465279.1, read as the reverse complement.
AGGTCCATTCCGCGAAATTATGCGCTCATCGAATGTTTCCTTCAATAAATCGATTGTGACGTGCGCTGTGTGGCATGTAGCGCCGTCTTGTTGGAACTACAACTCATCCACATTCATGCCATCCAATTCGGGAACAAAATAGTCGGTTAGTCGGCTCCAATTGCTGTGCACGGTGGCGAATCGATTCATTCGGGTCCTCTTCAACACTTTGCTCTACAGCGGCAATTGTTTCTTCGGTGCGCACTGTTCGACGTCTCTGCGGATGCGTATTATCACATAGAGTAAACGTAGTGCGAAAACGATCCATGGTTAACCGAATTAATTGCTCTGATGAACGATTATGTCGACCATAAAATGGACGGAGCTTGCGGTAAACTTCGCGAACTGAACCATTATTTTCGAAATAAATTTGCACGATTTGCAAGCGTTGTTCTTTTGTCAACCTATTCATGATAAAATGGCAAACCAAACTAAATATTAATCACTTGACAGCTGACAAAATGGCCGCCAGTTAAAAAAGTGATGCCAACTTAAAGTTCTATACCTCAATAAAAAAAACCCTTTATATGTAAATGTAAATATAAGTTAACTTCTTTAATGTAGTTTTTATTTTTTATTACTACCTAGCCTTAGTTTCGATTTTATCGTAAGCGACAAAAATTAAAGATTTCAGGAGATTCTTTTTTTTTAATATTGAAATTGTACATCTTATTCTTAAAAGTTATCAACAATTTTGGCATTTGGATAGGCCCATAAAATTTTAATTTCAATAAAAAAGTCAATTTTCGATAGCATATCGTGCGGCAGTTTTTATATATATTTACACATACATACGTATCACACGCACGTAAATACATACATATATACACATGAGCATACATACTTACATACATATATTCGACTCATTCAAAATCTTATTTTTGAAGGCATTCCTATATTTTCTTGTCATTTTATCTTTTTATACTATTCATAACTTAATTACATTTATTTATATTAAACTCACATCTAATGGCGTTTTCTTTTCTAAAAGAAAAGTGTAGCATTTAAATGCTCACCTGATTTTTAAGAAGTGTTGCATGTTTTACTTTTACAAAGGAACAATTTTCTAACAAGTTTCGGCATAAAACAATGGCGAACTAGAAAATGATTTATTTTTTTCCTAAACAATAACAAAAATCAGCTGTTAATATAATGCTGCAGTCATGCCCCTTTAATGAAAGTGAGTGTTGAACATGTAGCATTTTTCTTCTTTTTAAGGGTAACATCATGAGAAAAGAACGTGTTCCGTTTTTAAAATAATACATACTTTTCAGAAAAGAACACAAAAAAATATAAAAGGCAATATAAATGCAGCATATTACTCAGAAAAGAAAACGCCATAAGTATGTTTTTTTTGGTTTGTTTTTATTTGTTCACGAAAACACACATATGAGTTGGGCATAGTTGTTTCTTTTGCAGATTGTTCCTTTTTGTTCCCAACAACAAAAAGAACTAGTTCGTTCTTTTCGTTCAGTTGTTCTTTTTGGTCAGTTGTTCAGTGAACAACAGAACAGAGTTTGCACAGCCATCGAATCGAATGAAGTCAGTGATCATTTGAAGACAAATTTTAATCACTTTTTTTAGTACTATATTCAACACAATAAATTCTTTCTTTAAATTAAGAAACAATGTTTCTTGTTCATGCGTATTTTCATTTGCACTTTGTGCTCTCATTCGCTGTATGCTTTTAATAAGTAAAAAGTAAAAATTAATATTTTCGAACGAAATTTTTAAAATGAAATCCGTAATCAGTTTAAAACAAATTTTAATCAATTTTTTTAATTCTAACAATCCTTTTAGAATCTGTTTTTTAATACAATACTACAAATTATTTCTTTTAATTTTGAGTTCTCGTTGAACCTTCATAGTGAAGAGACATTAAAGCGGATTTTTTTTTACATACATACAAACGAAACAAATATAAAAAACAACAAAATCAAAAATCATACAAAAAATATTCGTAATACATATTCACCTTGATAAATAAGCTTATTTTGCTTTACTAATATTTTTTACATAGCAAGAAATAGCAAAAACAAAAAAAAAAAACCGTAAACACAAACAAAGTTCCCTTGAGGAATAATACTCTGTATGAGTACCTCAAAGGAAAAAAATTTTGAAGTGAGTTCTAACGGCAGAAATGCTTATTTTACTGTGAGTTCTGAAACTCTTAATGAAAAAAATATAAATAATAAATCTGATGAAAATCTTTTTTTAACGGCAAAGCCAATTTTTCGTCAGCGATCAACTTCGCTTTGTCCAATGCCAACTAGTGAATCGTTAACATTACCATTGCCTAGTACTTCTTCATTTAAGTCTGCGATATCAACCGCATCGGGCTCGCCCTCATCACTAAACCAAGTTATCACTACAGATAACAGTAGCTCAAAACCCAAGGTACAAGTGGGAATGGACAGATATATAACAGTGGTAAAGCGTGGGCGAAGCCCAAATTCTTCAAAAATTTCATCTGCTCCAAAGATGTCTAGGGATAACAGCGCATCATCTACCAATCGTCAAAATCGTTTTTCATTATTGCAAGACACCGACGACAAGCCCTCTACATCATCGCAAAAGTCTTTTAAGCCACCACCTATTTATCTGAGAGAAAAAAATTCTAACGCGCTTATAAAAAAACTACTGTCGACCATTGGTGAAAATACTTTTCACATCATTCCAATTAAACGAGGTAATATTGATGAAACTAAAATCCAAATATATAATGAAAAAGATTTCCGAAAAATTGTTAGTGAATTCGAAAAAAATAAAACAAATTTTTACACATACCAACTTAAGAGTGCTAAAGGCCTACAGATAGTATTAAAGGGCATAGATTCATATGTTGAACCCGAAGAAGTAAAATGTGCACTTGTCGACCAAGGATTCAAGGTAAAAAATGTTACCAACATATTTAATAGAGAAAAGGTCCCCCAACCCCTATTTCGGGTTGAACTGGAGCCGAACGACATACAATTGAAAAAAAATGAAGCCCATCCAGTTTATAACGTAAAGTATCTCTTACATCGAAAAATCACAGTTGAAGAGCCACGTAAGCGTTCAGGTCCCGTACAGTGCCATAATTGCCAAGAATATGGCCATACGAAAACTTACTGCAAGTTACCTACAGTGTGTGTTATCTGCGGTGAATTGCATGGTACTGCTAGCTGCACTAAGCCAAAAGATCAAGTAGAAAAAAAATGTAGTAATTGTGGAGGTAATCACACAGCTAACTATAGAGGGTGCCCTGTATTTTCTTTCGTTAAACAGGCTATGGGTCAAAAACCCAAGCTAACTCCAGCTCTACAAGTAAACGCGAACTCCGACACTTTTGCTCAAATCAGCCAACCAGTTACTTCACGTGTATCGTATGCTGATGCTGCTAAGACTAGTTCAATTCCCACGCAAAATGTTCCACCGACAAATAATTCAACGAATTCAAACTCAAGCTTTAACTTTAGTCGCCTTGAAGCTACTATTGAGAATCTGGTGCTAACTATAAACAACTTTACTACAAATATGACAAGTATGATGCAAGAAATGCTGCGAATGCAGAATACACTGCTTCAAGCATTAGTTAATAAACCATGAACATGTTAAAAATATGTTTCTGGAACGCAAACGGCATTCGCCAACATAAAAATGAACTTGAGCACTTCCTCATGGAAAAAAATATTGATATAATGTTGGTTTCTGAGACTCATTTGACCTCAAGAAGCTTATTTAAAATAAATGGTTACACTTTATATGATACAAAGGACCCGAGAGAGAGAGCATGTGGTGGATCAGCAATTCTGATTAAGTCAAGACTCAAGCACTATGTCCTTGACAACGTTAGTGAAGAATATTTGCAAGCAACGAATATTTTCGTAGAAAATTTTTGTGCGAATTTCGTGATATCATCAATTTACTCACCTCCCAGATTTTCAGTTACCGAAGATCAGTATGAGAAGTTCTACAAATCGCTTGGATCTTGTTTCGTGGCAGCTGGTGACTACAATGCAAAACATACGTACTGGGGATCGCGTCTTGTTACACCTAGAGGTCGAGCCTTGTTCAATACAATTTCAAAAATGGGCTTAGATGTCATTTCGAGTGGGGAGCCTACTTACTGGCCTACTGACGTAAGAAAAATTCCAGATGTTATAGATTTTGCCGTCACGAAAAATATTCATAGGGACTTAATTCATGTAGAGGCCTCTCTAGATCTGTCCTCCGATCACTCTCCAACAATAGTTACAATTTTCAACCCACTAAGGAGTGATTTAACTAACTCATATGTGAAGATGATTAATGGAATCAACTGGCTGGCATTCAAAAAATATCTTAGTAGTCACTGCGTAGAAAACATTCAGCTTAGATCATGCGATGATATTGAATTTAACATTGCCAATCTTAACGAAAATATTAAACAGGCTGCTGAACACGCCACTACCTCCTATCCGCAGACCGGCTTTAACAGAATTTATTCTACGGAAATTGAACGTCTTGTATGTGAAAAAAGGAGAGCTAGAAGAGAATGGCAACAACACAGATCACCCCTAAATAAAATCAGACTTAAAGAATGTACTAAGCGACTCAAAGAGCTGCTATCGTCGGAAAAAACTGCACTACTGGAAAAGTATTTAGAAGGTCTTGATGTAACGTCCGCATCTAATTACTCTTTATGGCGCGCTACTAGAAATCTTAAACGACCCGTTGATCTTAAATCACCATTGCGTACTGCGACCGGAGGCTGGGCAAGAAGTGATAGTGAGAAAGGTAACTTATTTTCTGAGCATTTAAAATCTGTATTCACTCCCAATTCATGTACGGGTGCTGCTGATTTACCGAGTGTAGTTTCTCTACCCCCTCGTCCCTTAAGGTTTAAGATGCGTGAAGTACAAAAAGTAATTGCTGAACTCAACCCGAAGAAATCTCCAGGTATTGATGGCATTAGTAACAAAATGCTCATGAACTTGCCTCATATTGCAATAAGAATCCTGCTATTTATTTTTAATGCTACTTTAAGAATGCAGTATTTTCCACATAACTGGAAACTTGCCAAGATCAAAATGATTCCAAAGGCGGGCAAAGATCTTACCAAGACTGATTCATATAGGCCTATAAGCTTACTATCTACAATCTCAAAGCTTTTTGAAAAGCTGCTCATGACTAAATTGTCAAAAATTTTAACTGATAATGGGTGCATCCCGGACCATCAATTTGGCTTTAGAAGTCAGCACAGCACGATTGAACAAACGCATAGACTGGTCCAAGTTGTAAGAAGAACATTTGAAGAAAAGAAGTATTGTTCTGCTCTCTTTATTGATGTTTCTCAGGCGTTTGATAAAGTATGGCACGAAGGCCTAGTTTTAAAATTGAAGACATATCTGCCAATAAACATTCAAAAGCTTTTGGAAAGTTATATTATTGATAGGAAGTTCACTGTTATGGAAGGAGAGTTCACGAGTGTGCCCGAATCTATATCTTCTGGTGTGCCCCAGGGTAGTATCCTGGGTCCTGTCTTGTATTTAATATATACTTGTGATATGCCTGTGAGCAATAATATCCATATTTCTACTTTTGCCGATGATACAGCCTGTATGAGTGTGCACGAAAACCCTTATGAGGCATCCCGCAATCTCCAGGAACATATCACTCAGCTGGAAATATGGTTGAACTTATGGAGAATTAAAGTCAATGAACAAAAGTGTGTCCATATAACGTTCACCCTAAGAAGAGATACTTGCTCCCCCATTCGAATCAACAATCAAAATATTCCTCAACATTCCCAAGTGAAATACCTTGGTATACACCTTGATCGAAGACTTACATGGAAACATCATATTGACTCTAAGTTAACTCAGATGAAACTTAAGTTAACTCAAATATATTGGTTGATTGGCAGAAACTCAACACTCAGCTTAGACTGCAAACTTTTACTATACAAGTCGCTTTTGAAGCCAATATGGTGCTACGGAATTCAGTTATGGGGCACTGCTTCAGCTTCCAATGTCGAGAGAATCCAACGAAGGCAAAACAAAATTTTACGGTTAATAACATCGGCTCCATGGTATATCCAAAATTCTATTATACATCGTGATTTAAATATGCCACTAGTGACTGAAGAAATTGCAAAATACGCAGGCAAATATTTAACAAAACTCGAATCACATCCTAATCCGCTTGCTCGTAATATTTTGAACTTTACTGGACACATCCGATTAAAAAAGAGGGACACACAGGCTCTTATACCTAACACTCCAGATGGGACTACTTGAAAATACTTTCCCCCCCCCCCCCCCCCTTTTTTATTATTACTACTAATGTATTATTTATAACTACCACTAAGTTTATGTCCGACACTGGTCGGGCCTAATAATTTTTTTTTATAGATTTAAGATTTGAATACTTATTGTTAGTTCATATATGAAGATCCAATAAATAAATACATGCATTACAAAAAAAAAAAAAAAAAAAAAAAAAAATTTTGTAAAACTCAGTTGTTATTTCACTAAGTATACATTTTCTATTATTTGTTTTCATTATTGTGCTAAAAATTTAAAAAATCGCACTACATTATGTGAATCAGTATCTATAATCTTTTAATTGAAATTTTTTGCATGTGTATTGGTCAAAAACAGAGAATAATATAAACAAAACGAAATAAAGACCGAAAGCGAACGAAGTAACAAAACGAACGAAAGAACAAGAAATACCAAAATACCAAGAAAGTCCAAAATAACAAGACTGAACTAGTTCAAAACCTGCTTCGATGTCACAGGATTTTTTTGAACAAATCTAGTATATGCCCATATCTCATGCCGTTTTTATATACATACATGTACATATTTATATATATAGTTAAAAAATTTCCTCTTTAGATCAAAATTTTATTTACTCTTAGATCAACTTGCAATATCTTGTTTTTATATTTATTATACATATATTACATACTATTACACACTATACTTACACTACAAAGTAAATTTATCAAATACTTTTTGTTCACGCATTGAATCAGGAATCGATCACAGGATATCCAATATCGTCCGTAAAAACTAATTTTCAATATACAGTATGTCAAGTAACTGTTTTGACATAGTTAAACTCGTTGTAAATTTTGACTTTTATCGTGAATATTTTTTTCCCTTTTTGCATTTTGAAATTATTTTGTAGTAGATTTAATTTTATTTACATTTAAGTGCACAAATAGTCGTAAGCTATAAGCAAAATTCAAAATAAGAGCATACAAATTATATGAAAACCAAAAAAACTCAAAAATTTCTTTGTCAAGAAAATGTTTTTACATCCTTGTATTATATAGTAAGAAAATAGGAAAGATTGTAAGGTGTACAAAAATATATATTATTTGTGGCCGCCATTGGCATCAAATAGGCTTGTAAGATGACTTCTCATAAAAAATGTTTTTTTTTTCCAAATATTCCGCTGAAATTTCTCACTTTCCCCTCGTATGACTGTTCTTAACTCCATTTAGTTCTTGAAATGCCATTTCGAAACACTATTTTTCAATTTAACCCATAAATTTTACTTATAACTTACGACTATTTGTTCACTTAAAAGTAAATAAAATGAAATCTACTACAAACAAATTTCAAAATGCAAAAAGGGAAAAAAATATTTACGATAAAAGTCAAAACTTACAACTATTTTAACTATATCAAAACAATTACTTGACATACTGTACATATCTGTGGCAATAAGAAAAGAGTGCTTAAAAGTACGGTCACACTTGGCAAATATTTGCTCACAAAAAGCGTAACCACTCAATGTTTGTGAAAAACCATTTGATTCAGACAACTGTTTCTCAAGTTAAACAGTTTCATAACCAACTAATAGACAACGTCATTGATTGCAACATTATTGGAAACTATTTAACTTAACAAACAAACTGAATTGAAAGCTTTTTCATTAATATTTAGTGGTCACGTTTTTTGAGCAAATATTTGCCCAAGTGTGACCATCCCCTAAGTCATATTTTACTGTTTCGCAGGAGAGTGCTTTTAAGCGTTCAATTCGATTTTCAGACATTTATTTTATTTTACAGTTAAATTGAGGAATTCTCTGTTAGCCTGTAAATAGTACATTCAAGTTGAAATATACCAAAATATAACCTAAATTAAGCTATTATTATAAAAAAGATAAGCCGCAAGTAATTGTGCTATAACTTCTTGAAAAATCACACAAATTAATTGAGATTTTGCCCAGGGGTACTTTTAAATATGTCGATTACGGAGATACCATTAACTAAAAAATCAGCTCATCTCGACTAAAGCACTTTTTCTTTTTTGCCACAGATTGCCACAGTATTAAGATACTCGTATGTTGTCAGTATTAAATAAAAAAATAAGAAGAGAGATGTCTTAACACACCCGGTTATAGCTATGCGTCTTAAAACAATGCAATAAAATTATATTATATGATGATGTCAAATTCTCTGCAAATATTTTAAAAGTTTCCATTTATTTCGCGTTTTTTTCTTTGCTAGCGGCACACGTCTCAATTAATATATGGTTTGTGGCCTGTGGCGGCTGTTAGCTGGCTTACAGTCAATCGGCTTTGTTCTCTGGTTTGTGTTCATGTGCAAAAACAAAGTGAGCAATCGTTCTAATTGTTTTTGTTTCACTCACTCAAAGAACGAAACAAAACAAAATCGAACAATTTGTTTCGTTTATTTTCGTACTCTGCTTTTAAGTACAAAGAAATCAAAATAAAAATAAACTTATAACTGTAATTGTGTCAATCATTTTTGTAACGAATATCACGTCCTGAAGGCCGGGGCACAATGAACCCGACAGACGTTAAACTTCGCTTTTTTCAACTGAAATTAACGCAACGACGGAAAAGGTTGGCACAATGAGTACTTTACTGATGGAAGCATTTGAACATCTTCAATAGGTTGGTTCTGCATTTTATTCATTAAATTCAACTTTTTATTTATTTCGTTTAATTTTTCTGTTATAGTTTTATTTAATTTTGCTGCCGCAAAACACAAAAAAATAGATCAAAACATACCAAAACCAAAAAAAAAAAAAAACAACCTGTCAGTTGAAAAAGGCGAAGTTTAACGTACGACGGATTCATTGTGCCCCGGCCTTTAGGACCTGATATTCGTAACAAAACTTTTTTTTAACTTTTAACGCACGTTGAGTAGTTTGACAGCTTTTGCTTTCTCTGTGTTTTGTGGCAGCAAAAATTAACAGAATACAAAAAGAAATAAACTAAATTATAGAGAAACTTAAGTTCAGCAATTAAAATGGAGTACAAATTTATTGAAGCTGTCCAAATGTTTCCTTGCCTATTTGATAAAAGTAAGCAAGAGTACCGAAACAAATTAAAAAAAATGTGGTCTTCTGTGTAGCAGCTGCAATAGGTAAGCACTCTTTTATCTGTCTATATATATTAAATTATTGCTTAAAAATTGCACAAAATTGTACTTGAACAATGTCAAAGTCCTTGGAGATTCCTCGAACTCCATCTGTAATAAATTTCTGTTAAAAAATAAAGTATTCATTGTGCCAAGCTTTTCCATCATTGCATAAATGTCTGTTGAAAAACACGAAGTTTAACGTATGACTGATTGATTTTGCTCAGGCCTTAACTCCTCTACTCCGCAATAAATAGCATAGCTTTAAAAACAAGGAAACCTTTTAACATAACTTTATAACAAATGTACAATCAGTGTAAGGGTAATTATAAAGTTAAAGTAATAAATAATTCGGATATTTTTTCAAAAATTTCGATTTTTTCGGAAAATTCTAATTTTTGGCTTGAAACTGGGGCCTAATTCCTACACTCGTGATCGGAATTGCATTCGAATAGAAATTAATTTCGATGGCAAGAAATTTTCCGATGATGTCACTCGTTATCAAGCGAATCGAGTTTTTGTTTCAGTGTTGGAAAAAGGCTAATATATTTATATATAAATTCACTTCACAACACTGAATAAATTGTAAGCAAAAGCATATGTTTGCATATGTGTAATGATAGGAACACAACTGGGACGAACGACGAATTTTTCGGTGCGAACTTTCGTCATAAAAAATAAAACACATTTGTTCATATGAAAATGAACACAACACCGCCGTAGAACGAAATTCGTCATGCGTGACGAACTCTAAAATAGATTTATTTCTATTTTGTACGCCGACGAACGACGAAAAAAACAATTTTCTCTCACTCTCTTTACATACACAATAAACAGTGTGACCAGATTTTAAATTCAGCTAAATCACGTGTGTCTTTAATATATTTGTAGAGAATACGCAATTTGGATTAAAAAAAGCTAAAAAAAAGCTAAATCCGTTTTTAAAAAAGCTAAAAAAAGAAGCTAAGAGCTTAATAAAAATTTTAAAGCTAAATCCAGAAGGAATAAGCTATATTTAGCCAAAATTAGCTAATATGGTCACACTGACAATAACCAACTTTATCAATTATAAGAGCTGAATTCGCTGAGTAAATTCGTCGTTATTGTGCTTCACACGACGAATTTACGCATTGAATTCTTATCGACGAATTCGTCGACGTGGACGAAATTCGCCATTCGTCCCAATTGTGTTCCTAGCATATGTCTGCAAAAACATATGTAAGTACGTACATACAAACGTACTTATATGCAGAAAAATGAAACGAATATACATAAATGTTATTTTCATTTTAATTTAATTAATAACTTAACAAAAAATTAGTGTAAAGTTAGAGAATAGAGCACTAGCCACATTTTAGATTCTTTTATTGGTTGACCAGAAGCAGTTAATTTTTATTTAGATGCTCCCAGAGTTGGTTGATTTTTTTTATTTTTGCCGACAACTCTTAGGCAAAACATTATTTGCCAAGTCAGTGTGTTTTGTTATATTTAAATTCAACTAGAAATTCTTTAATTTGTATTTTTTTATACTTACATTTGTGCATTCATTCATTTATAAATAAATAATTCAAATATTGAACATGAATTTTCTTTTTCTTCGCTTTTTCTATGTTAAACATGATTTCGAATGCCGTTTTGCTTGCGAGTAAAAACACGAACGGTTGCATTCGAATGTATGCACGTTATCGAATGCTGTCATTAGAAATTTCGATATGTATTATTCGAAACCGAATGCGAAAATCTCAAAAGTTAAAAAACTCGCACATTCGAGTAATAATTCGCTAGCAATCGAATGCGGGAATTATTCCCCTGGACAAGCATCAAAAAAGCAAGACAATCCAGCCAAGTCCAGTCCGAATGGCATCCCTTAGTTCGACACAATTTCAGTATACACTGTGCACAAGGGGAATTGCTAGATTTGCCCTGAGTGTCGGCGTCTTATCAAAGTCCAATTTGAGATATTACAAATATGTACATAAATATTTTTGTGTGGTGGTGATCAATTAATTTCTACGTGGATTCACCCATGTTGTACGAACAAAATTTTCATCCGAACAATTTTTACCGAGAGTTTTCTGCAGCACGACTCTCTCATTGGGAAAAATTTTACTGAAAAATCAAAGCTGACATATGTAAACAAAATTTATCAGTTTTACAAGGTGGTAGTATTGTGGGGATTGTTTGTATTTTGCTTTATTTTCTTGGCGTATTTTACTATAAGTTCTTTAAGTTTTTGGGAAATCGATTCATTAAGCTTTATTTAACAATATTATTACTTATTTGTGTTTAATATTTTTTAAAACAAATATCGTTCACAATTTGATTTACAAAAACACAAAATTGCTATGCAAATTTTTTATACGATGGGGCAGCTCAATACAATTTTGTGCAAAAAAAAATTTAACTTTTGCCAGCTCAATTCAAGTTTGTGCGGACAAAATATAAAATTAATCCAGCGTTTAAAAACATCCCATATGTGTATTTTCTTTTGCTTCTGCTCATACTTCTGCTTCTGAAAATTCAAAGATTCGCATTCGAAGTTAGCACAATAAACGAAAAGCTATACCCACTGTTACCAACTTTTTTCCAACAAATATGTATCGCTAACTTACACAGTACAACATATGATTTTTGGACTCAATTCTGACAATTTCACGTGAAAGTAGGCCCAAAATGAAGAACTTGTGCATCATTCGTTTTGTCTTCTTACCTGCTAAAATATTTTTAATATCGATTTGAAGTTAGTAACTATCGTATAGGGGAATGTTTCACGTTTTAGGCTCTTTTGTTTGACATAACTCGAGAACCACTAGTCCGATTTAGCTGAAACAAATTTAGAAAAATTAAGAATTACAATTCCTCTAATCTGTTCTTATACCGTTTTCCTATATGTGCAACACTTTCGAAGTTAAAAATAAATGTATGAAGGGAAAAAAAGTATTTTTTGTCTAAAAATTAAAATTTTTTTTTTTAAATTCATAAAAAATCAAAAATGCACAAAAGTGTCAAATCTAATTAAAAAAAGGAATAAACAAAAGGTTATTTGATTTTTATGACTGCGAAGCAATAAATGCTAATAAATGTGCGTGAACAATTAAAAGGAAAAAAAGGATAGTGGACTGTTTTAATTATTTGTGGTTTTCCGGTGACTACCTGTATGATTTTTTTACAGAAATTGCACCCTCATTCATTATTTGGAAAGTTTTGCACAATTTGAAACGTACAAGTGGTGAATCAGGTATATAGCGTTTGTCGGCACTGGCTGAATGACAAAAATCGATCAACTATAAATACTACGTATTTTTCAATATTTTACTGGCAGGTACTTATATATAAATGGGCGCATGTTTTAAGGGTACCTGGCTATATACCTGATTCACCACTTGTACGTTTCCAATTAGAATTTTTTGTTTTCCCTATTTTTTGCTATTAGTTGGAATTGTTCCCCGTGAAAAATTTCACGCGGAATTTTTATTCATGATAGCCCTGATTATTTATTTATTAATGTATCTATCTACATACACATATATAAAATCGAAAAAATACACCACGAAAATAAAACATCTGAAGGCAATGCTAGGAACACAACTGGGACGAAAGACGAAATTTTCGTAGCGAGCTTTTGTCATAAAAAATAAAACACATTAATGCATATGCAAATTAACACAACACTGCCGTCGAACGAAACTCGTCGTGCGTGACGAAATCTCCGATATATTTATTTCTATTCTTTAAGCCGACGAAAAAACAATTTCTTTTCTGTTTGCACAAACAATCAGCAACTTTATCAAATATAAGAGCCGTTATTTATTCGTCGTTGTTGGGCTTCACATGACGAATTTACTCAGCGAATTATTATCGATGAATTCTTCACCGTCCACGAAATTCGTCGTTCGTCCCAGTTGTTTTCCTGGCATAAGACCACGATTGCCGGCAATCGTAAAGCAGCTCTGAGTTGGTGGAGACCATTAAAAATTGGGATCTGGATCTTCCAATGCGAAGGTATAGGTCGCCTGCAGCTGCCGACGGAAACACCTATGTACATACATACATACATATATGCAGGATACACTGTCAATTTGCGTACTTGCTTCTATACCACTAAAAAGTAAAAACGGAATATGGGCTCAGCTAGTTTATCTATAATAATTAAAAAGAATTATCTTGCATAAATTTAAAAATTTTAAAAATTTAATATAAACATAGCTTCTTGCTCAAAAATTTACTTTTGACAATAAAATAGAAAACATTTCAATAGAAATAATTTCGAAAAATATATGTATGTATGTACCTTATTGTAGTAGTTTATATTAACTTGGATTTTAGATAATGTGTAATGTACAAATTACCTAACTGCATAGTTAATAAAACCCAAGTTTTTTACTTTCATATAAAAAAAAGTTACCTATGCAAGCTTAGTTAATATTACCTCTTATATTTTTTTGTGTGTATGTACATATGTATATATATACATATGTATGTATGTGTATATATGTAGCATATTTATTAAAAATTATAAGCGATAATATTTTAAACTAAAAATTTTAAGCCAATCTTCAAACATTAGTATTATCGTAGGTAGAATTGATACCTAATTTGCTTAAGGCCATTACTCACTATCATACAAAGTCGTACGACCATATAAACTCTATTGAAATATTTTTAAATTACAAGTATCGAATGCCGTAATTTGCCACCTGGTGTTATGAATTGTTATTGTCTTTTGAAAATTTTCACAAACTCCATCTTACCAAGGTTGTATTCTCACGACTTTGTACGATAGTGTATCACGGCCTTTAGTACTGAATTCGGGGCTTCCCCAGTAGAAAAAGTGCTTCAAATAAAGCCGACTTTTGCTATTATAGAGTTAAAGTTGCGCCGACAAACCTGCTGATTTTTGTATGACGAGTTCCTGGTTTGGAGTAGCACATTCCCTTTTCAAATCTAATAAAACATGCAAATATAGCTGCTTTCTAAAGCGCTCTTTAAAGGATGAATAACATAAACGTATTTACTAATGTATAAAAACGCTCTTCAAGATAGATGTGAGAATGGATGTGAGTAAACTGGCTGATTTTTGGGTTTAAAACCTGCGTTGATGTGGCACTATTCAATCACCTTTTTTATAGTTTGCTTCATATACGTTCACTGCTATTACATTTTACGATTTTTGAGTTATTCTGTCACCTCGAATCCGTGTTGCCAGTAAAATTTCGTATCATTACCCTAATTTGACATTTTAAATCTCCAAAGGCTAACTTGATTTATAATCAGAAGATACACTTAAGTTTTATTTATAATGAAAGGAATTTTTTGTTGCTGCTACGTCAATGTAGTGGTGAGTACAAATATGGTTTTGCAGGAAAAGTTCTTCAAATAATTTAAATATATGCTTGAAAATGTTTTTGAACGTCATGTTTTTTCATGCGTGAGAAAGCACGTTGAGAAAGCAAACATTTTGGTTTGTCCAAATAATTAACTAGTCACTCCGGCGATGCCACACACAGAGAAAAAACTGCCTCATAGAATCAATAAGATTTTCTCTATGAAACGTTTTTAGGCTAAGGGGTATCCCAGCAGAAAGAAGCGAAGATTTTTTCATAGAGATTGCTTATTGTTTTTATGTGGTAAATCTTATTCATTTTATCAAGAAGAAAACCACATAAAATCAAGAAGAAATCTTATTATTCCCAACTTTTTTTACTCAATTTCCGTTATTTTTGTCACCAAAAAAACAATCCATAGAGAAAAACTTCTTGATTCTCTTAGGTTTTCTTATAAATTGTAAACTATATGGATTTCTTATTGATTTTATTATTATTAATTTTTTTGAAAAGGTTTTCTTCTTGATTTTGGTAGGCAATATTATTGATTTTTTTCAATAAGGTTTTCTTGATTTTATTAGGTTTCTATATGATTATGTGTAAAGCATCTTATTGATTTTTTTAATAAGAAACTCTTCTTGATTTTATGAGGTGTCTTGTTATTTCATATCTATAAATAGACGCAGAAAATTTTTTTTCATGATCTTTTTCGTTTTTGTATAAGCATGTTTGCAAAATTATTTCAATGGTTATTCAGACTGCTTGTTAGCATATTGGTTAGAGTGTTTGTCTATCAGTCAGAAGTTTGCTGGTTCAATACTTGTCTCCTTTCAAGTAATAATATGTATGTATGGTGAGTTAATTAATTAAGAATACAATATAATATATGTATCTATGTAAGTATGTATAGTATAAATAAATAACATCTACATATACTACATACATACTGTTAATACATACATTACTTCATTATAATACTTTTATTTACTTTTATTATTATTAAAAGTTGTATATATTTTTAAAGCAATCCTTCCCTTTTTTTTATTATAACTTCATTTAACCAATGGTTCATTATAAAAATATATTTAATGTAAATTCTGCTTATGTTGTATTCTAAGTTCATTAACCAAGTTTTGTTTACAAATTAATAAGTTTCATATTGCAATCAGTCATTTACCTTTAAGAATAGTATTGCAATAATTTATAAAATGCAAAGTCAGGCTTTATGACAATTGCTGAATATGTACATTGCTAGTAATTTTAATGTAGACATAAGAAAATAAAATTGTATAAAAGACTGCCAAAAATAAAGAAATTATGGCAAACAAAAATTAACTTTCTTGATTGCTTAACCGGTTTTAGTGCTTCAACTAAAACTTAAATTTAAATCACATTAGCACATGGTGTTTCCACCTGGGCTAAAAACAAAATAAAAACAATATAAAACAAAACAAATTTATACACTCTGAGCTCCAAAGGAAACCTTTGGTTCTCAACCATTTACACACAGTTGTCAACGCAACACATACATAAGTATATGGTATAGAATTTAAATGAAAATACATAAGCAAAGCACAAAGAATAAAGAAAGACATATTTTTTTTTATTTTATGAGGTCGCCTCATAAAATCAAGAAGAAAACCTTATTAAAAAAATCAATAAGACAACCTCATAAAAACTACAAGATTTCTTCTTGATTTTTTCAAAAAGGTTTTCTCTATGAAATTAATAAGATTTCCGTATTGAAAAAAACCATAGAGATTCCTTATTAATTTTGTTATATTTTATGAGGTATTTAGTAGACACTGTTTTCTCTGTGCATTTGTGGTAGATCAACTTTTTTTTGGGTATCTCACTCAACTTTACCACTTTCTGAGAAAAATCTACCACTTTTTTAGTATTTCAATAATAATGCTAAAGTATAGTTACCCGAGTTTTTTATCTAATCCAAGCTAGAAGTTCAACTGAAATATATTTTAGCAATGCATTTAAAAAACGCTGTATTGACTTCCCTATTTAAAACCTACTATAAGCCCAAATATTTCCTTTACTGGGCCTGTTTGTGAGAAAATTTCATAGATAGTTTGAATGTTGAAAGTTAATTTGTTAAAAAGAATTTGTAGAAAAAATCTAAACTGATATTCTACAAGGAAAGCTACATGATATATCAGCGCTAGCACTGGGTAACCTACAACTACAGAGTATCTTTCGAAATTATTTATTGAAAATATTAATTCCTTTAAATATGAGAATAATAAAAATTTAAAAATTAATTAATTAATTGTTAATTGTTTTTTTATATTAAAATTTTGAATATTAACCATCCGCAATTAAGATTGTCATAAGATTCATTATAAAATATTTCTTATCGAAACGAAAGGCCAATTTACGACAAAAAAATTATTTATTATTATTTATTATTTTTCTAAGGTGTTTAAAATACTATAAAACATAAGTGTTGTAGATCTACCTCTTTTTAAAGTAAGGAAACTAGCTCCTTTTCACATCGAATCTACCTCTAAGAGAAATTTTGGGGTTTCATCACTGACCCACTCAATAAAAATCATGTTTTTTTGGTGCTATGGAAATCTAAAATTTGGAAGTGAAAATAATTCACTTGACAAAAGTAGTTAAAGAAGTGATATTTATTCAGTAAGCAAAATAATTTGTATATGGTTTGAAAATAAAAAACATGTGGAAGAGAAGTAACACTCAGGCAATTAATGCCTACTACTATTACTAGGTATTACCTTCTTTCGGAAAGAGATAGTGATAGAAGACAGGTGGTTAGGGAAGACATATGAAGAAAGCTCCATTCTTTTACAACTCTGCTTTTTTTTTGCACGTTTTATATTTTAATAATGCAGTGTTGCAGCGCCTTCTGGTGTCAAATGACGCGTATTAAATTTTGAAGCTGTGCTTAGTACCCATTTTATCGGTTATTTTACTTCGCCAATGAGTCTGCTACACAACGAAGGAGGCTATCTGATGTTACATGAAGATTAGCATCTGCTGAAGTCGGTATAGTTCAGTGACCAGTGACTATGCCTTCATCACTTGAACCTTCCTACAACAACTGATACAAAGGGACAGTAATGCACATCAGAAAAATGCATGCTGTTGTTATATAATGACTTTCGGAAACAGGGATTGAGCCCAGGATCCTCGGTTTTATAGTCAACGTGCAAACTACCTCAGCCAACGCCACTTTGAGTCTATATAAATTAGTTAGAATAGTTATTAGTAATTCCAGTAAAAAATTTCAAGTTATTTTTAAGGAATCAAATTTTCACTGCTTCCCAAGAATCTATACATATTAAAAATATGCAATTAAATAGTATAAAAGCGAGCCTAAATGTTTATGTCATTCAACAATGTATAATTTCGTTATAGTTTTAGAATATACTCCTAATAAGCTTTTGTTTTATTTATATATTGATTTTTTCATACATGTTTCAATCGATTTAATTTTTTTTAATTTTTTGTTACATTATGTATCCATCAGTTTTACATAACTTTTAAACAGCGAATGGTTTTAATGCACTATGCTGTTTTATATGCGTAATTCTTAATTCCCGAATTCCTTTCCGGATTTTTTTCTCTTATATTTTTCTATATTTTTTTATTAGCTCTGTGTTTTATAAATATGCAATTTACTTTTTAAGTTTCAAATTGCTTTTTTATATTTATTTTTTATTATTTAGGTTGGATTAGGTTAGGTTGAAAAGAAGAGCCATTACGCTCATGTCCGGGAACAGACACATAAGCCAGTATTGCCTGTTGTGCGCTCTCATGTAAATTAACAAACAGACCCCACCTTTATAGGAACTCAGTATCTTTCACGTAGTGCATTCAAACTTTTCCAGTCAATGCCTCTGAGGTGGGTAATGTCCGGTAATGTGTCATCCCCAAAATAACGGAATCTCGGCTGGGTGGAACCTAGACAATGGCAAAGGAAGTGCTCCATTGTCTCCATGTCTTCCATGCATTCCCTGCATTCATTGAAAATGAAGTGTCATATAGGCTTTCGATTACCCACAGTATCTCTATTCTGTAGAGCAAACATGTCATGTAAACATACCTTAACAAATATGTCAAATAAACGTACTATTCACTCCTATCAAAAATATTATTATACACTACTTTAATTTGCATGTACATATGTACATACATATGTATGTAAATAAGGATATAGATAACTAGATAATCAGAAAAGGTGGAATAAAGAGTTGAGTTACTGCCATATTCATAAAAAATATTTTAGTTTTATTACAGTTTTCTTTGACAATAATAAACCAAAAATAATTTTTATGAATACCTCAGATAATATTTAACTGGCATTAAGTCCTCGTTCACACTAATAAATATTTGCTGCAAAACTTTTGAGTTTGTTGATGAAGGCAAAAAGGTAAAAGGTAAAAGGGTACTTTGTTTCATTTACATGCAGTTCTTGTTGCTTACGTCATTCTCGTCTCATTCTCATGAGAAATATATGAGAAAACGTATTAAGCTGCTTAAACAAATACTTCACAATGTGGACAGGATTGTAGTTTCAAAAGAAAAATCAAAAATGTTTCGCAGCAAATGTTTCACTGTATGGACGGGGACTAAAAGTGGACGTGTTTTTGAAATCAGACGACAATCCACCACATGGCGATCCTGCCACCATAATATTAATTTAAAGTATATTTTAAACAAATGTAATATGCCAGAAAAGCAGTAGGGAACTGCCAATTCTGGGACAATTAAAATTGTTAAATTGTGGCTGTAATTGTGGGCTGAAATTGTTAAATTGTTGCTGAAATTGTTAAATTTGGGTAATTAAAATTTGAAAATTGTTAAATTCTTGGAAATTTGTGTTTTCGGCGGCGCTTTGATGTTTTTTGTTTACATTAGGAGTTTTTGTTTACATTAAGTGTATGTCTGTCTGTCCGTCTATCTGTCTGTCTGTCTGCCTGACCGTGGATGTTTGTGTGTGGAATATTCTGTGTGAATGTATTAAGGCGGTTCATAGTTTGGCGGTTTTTATGTGTATGTATATACAGACGAGGAAAATCATGAAAATGATTTTTCCTAATACCAATGGTGAAATAGTGATTATTAATTTTTCCTAATGCCTACGGCAATGCATGATAATTTTTCCTAATGCCGGGCAATACATGAATATTGGTTTTTCAAATGCCGACGGGAAAATGATTTTTCCTAATGACGACGGGAAAACGTGAAAGTTATTTTTTCTAATGCTAATGTAGGTGTTGCTAGACTGTGGGAATTTTAGGCTGACTGTGATTTGAGTGGGTGGCGTTGTTGGCGTAATATGTAACCATAGGAATTTGTGGATGTGTCTGTCTGTCTGTGAGAATTTAGGTGAAGGTTTGATTGGCAGGGGGCGGGGTGTAGTTGAGGTAGATCGATTGCGTGTATATATATATATATATATATATATATATATATATGTGTGTGTATGTGTGTGTATGTTTGTAGGAATTTCAATGTATGTATTTCTGTAGGAGCTTAAGGCTGATTGTGATTTATGAGGGGTGAGGTGTTCTAGTAATATGCAACCGGGGGAATCTGTGTGTTTGTATGTCTGTAGGAGTTTAAGGCTGACCATGATTTAGGTGGGCAGGGTTGTTGACGTAATATGTAGCCATGGATATTTGTGGATGTGTCTGTCTGTCTGTGAGAATTTAGGTGAAGGTTTAATTGGCAGGGGGCGGGGTGTAGTGGGGAAAGATCGATTGCGTGTATATATATATGTGTGTATGTGTGTGTGTGTGTGTGTGTATGTTTGTAGGAATTTCAATGTATGTATTTCTGTAGGAGCTTAAGGCTGATTGTGATTTATGAGGGGCGAGGTGTTCTAGTAATATGCAACCGGGGGAATCTGTGTGTTTGTATGTCTGTAGGAGTTTAAGGCTGACCATGATTTAGGTGGGCAGGGTTGTTGACGTAATATGTAGCCATGGATATTTGTGGATGTGTCTGTCTATAGTAGTTTAAGGCTGATCGTGATTTGAGGTGGGTGAGGATGTTGTTGAGGTAAATTGGCTATGTCTATGTATGTATGTATTTCTGTAAGAATTTAAGATGATTGTGATTTATTAGGGGCGAGGTGTTCTTGTAATATGTAGCAGTGAGAATCTGTGTGTATAGATGTCTGTAGAAGTTTAAGACTATCTGTAATTTCGGGTAGGTGAGAGTGTTGTGTTGTTGAGATTAATCTCGTATATTGTATATGTATGTATGTGTGTATGTATATCTGGGGAGAATTTAAGGCTGGTCATGATTTGTGAAAGGTGGGTGTTGTTGAAATTTTCTTGGATATTTCTTTTATGAATTCTGCTATGTGTGTGTATTTGCGCTGGTATTTATATGTAGGTAAAAATAAATTGTTTTCAATATCGACATTTGGTACTATAAAATACTACCATATATCTGGACTTCCCTACTCCTAGTATGCTTTTATACTTACGATTGCTTTATATTTTCTGATGCATAAATTTGTCTCGCGTTAAAGCCTGCCTGTGTGAAATTTGTTTATATTACAGATTTTGTTTATTTAACTACATCCGTCTTTTTTGACTGAAAGAGTTTTCTACACACAGAGAAAAACCAACTTAAAATCAGTAAAAACCATGCTGAATTAATAAGAAACATTAACGAAGGTTTAGTCATAGTGAAATTTCTTAGTTCAATATGGACAAAATATTAATTTACAGTATTCATTTATTAAACTCATTAGTTTGTAGATATCTCAATATACATTTTCTATTATATTAAAAATTATTGAATTAATGTGACGAATTCTTATTTTTAAGCTGCAGATTTTCCCTGAGTGTATGGATTGTTTATATTTGCATTGTGCTTTAACTAAACGACGCTTCATATATTTTCATGATGTAGATCTAATAAATACTTAAGCGTTGATAAGAAATTTGATATGTATACATACATATCTACAAATTGATTTTATGTATGTTTGTATGTACATATATATGTACATAATTACATTGAAATTCCTACAAACATATACACACACACACACACACACACACACACATATATATATATATACACACGCAATCGATCTACCTCCACTACACCCCGCCCCCTGCCAATTAAATATTCACCTAAATTCTCACAGACAGACAGACACATCCACAAATATCCATGGCTACATATTACGTCAACAACCCTGCCCACCTAAATCATGGTCAGCCTTAAACTCCAACAGACATTCAAACACACAGATTCCCCCGGTTGCATATTACTAGAACACCTCACCCCTCATAAATCACAATCAGCCTTAAGCTCCTACAGAAATACATACATTGAAATTCCTACAAACATACACACACATACACACACACACACATATATATATATATATATATATATATATATATATATATATATATATATATATATATATATATATATATATATATATATATATATATATATATACACGCAATCGATCTACCTCAACTACACCCCGCCCCCTGCCAATCAAACCTTCACCAAAATTCTCACAGACACACAGACACATCCACAAATTCCTATGGTTACATATTACGCCAACAACGCCACCCTCTCAAATCACGGTCAGCCTGAAATTCCCACAGTCTAGCAACACCTACATTAGCATTAGAAAAAATAACTTTCACGTTTTCCCGTCGTCATTAGGAAAAATCATTTTCCCGTCGGCATTTGAAAAACCAATATTCATGTATTGCCCGGCATTAGGAAAAATTATCATGCATTGCCGTAGGCATTAGGAAAAATTAATAATCACTATTTCACCATTGGTATTAGGAAAAATAATTTTCATGATTTTCCTCGTCTGTATATACACCCACATAAAAACCGCCAAACTATGAACCGCCTTAATACATTCACACAAAATATTCCACACACAAACATCCACGGTCAGGCAGACAGACAGACAGATAGACGGACAGACAGACATACACTTAATGTAAACAAAAACTCCTAATGTAAACAAAAAACATCAAAGCGCCGCCGAAAACACAAATTTCCAAGAATTTAACAATTTTCAAATTTTAATAACCCAAATTTAACAATTTCAGCAACAATTTAACAATTTCAGCCCACAATTTAACAATTTCAGCCACAATTTAACAATTTTAATTGTCCCAGAATTGGCAGTTCCCTACTACTCAGAAAATAGTTCAACAAGTAGAACCAACAGACGAAAAAAATTTAATAGCAAAAAGTGTCAACACGTATGAAGGAAAGAACGGATAAAAGTAAAAATCTTACATGTTAACTGAGGTTTACTGTACCTTCAAATACTTTTATCTACCAATTATACAATTATTTTTGACCTAAAAAATAAAGAAAAACAAAATAAAAATCATTATATAAAAACAAACAAAATTGTAATTAAATAAACATAAAATACAATTATAAAAAGTAATATTGGTAATACGAATAAGTAATAAATGTCAGTGACTGGTTTCAATATTGTTACTTTCCAGGAATTGGTAACAAGTTTTTACAAAATAAAGAAACGCATTTTGCAAACTAGACCAATATCAAGAAAAAGGAATAAAATTGAGAAGTGTACAAACTTAACATTACGACCACACCAGCAATTTGATGTGTCAATGATTATCAATCATTTTATCATTTTCTAATTATAAATTGAACTTTTATTGGTTTTATGTAGTTAAAACTTTTGTTTTCTATTTTTACGTTGAAAAAAAATTAATATAATTTGTATTTGACAGCATGTGTTAAGAGATTGTTGCTCAGCAATGTATTTTAACACTTGTTGCTGAACATATATTTGAACACATATTCAAACGGTCCACACGCTAATATCTTGTGTCGGCAATCGAATTTGACAGTTGCCACGGCAATAACTACAAAGATTATTGCTCGTATGGTCGGCATGTAAGAACCGCAATGTGAGTATTTTCCTAAAATTGTTGTTGATTAAAATCTACAACAACAACCAGAACTGAATAATTCCTTGCTGGAAATTGATCACTCGCCTTCGGAGCCTCATAAAAGAGAAGAAAAAAAAACAATACGCCCCCTTCAAGTACCATGAGCCAAGAAAACGTCATGTTATCAGCAGCAATGTCAGCGTCTGAGTCAATTGCATGGTAAAATTATAATAGGTGCCGGCACGACTACAACAAAATTAAAACACCAAAAAACACATGCATTTTGTTGGTATAAACAAACGTATAATTGTCAGAAACAGATGTCTTTTGTTTTTAAAAATAACAATTACAGGGTAATTAAAGTTCAATTGCACACGCGGCATTCATGAATTATTATAGTCATTCAGTGTTGCCATAGGTGTGTAACTACACAGAGTGTGCAATTACTCTCATGTGTAGGCCATGTAATTAGATTAATGTATAATCTGTGTGTAATTCTACTTTGTGTTCTATTTTAATTTATTTTTGTTTTCATTTTAAACTACGAAAAACTCATATATGTAGTGTAACATTCTTCAATGTGTAATTGGAAACACAGCCATGTGTAATTTCATTGGCAACACTGTAATCATCTTATATACAACACATACACTAACATTCTTGTAGCTTGTAAACAAAGTTTGACAACTATTTGTATTGTATACATTAACAGGCTGAGCTTGTGCATGTACCTGTTACAATTATATCATGGTCAATTGCTAATAGCCGAAAATTTGGAAATGAAAAAGATGATGCATTTTGCAACAACTTAAAAACGGAACTGGATGAAATAGATGAGGAGCTGAAAAATCAATTTTTGGAAAATATAACATTAGCTCTCCTCGAAACCAAAAGAGAACAAAAATGTCGAAAGCAAGCCTACTTAGCCTCATAGTTCATTCCAATTTGTATACCCTTTACCAAAATATGGTAAAGGGGTATATATAGGTTTGTCATTCCATTTGTTATTTCCACAATATTAATAAGCGCGCCATAAAGTATATATATTCTGGATCCTTATGCACATGGAAGACGAGTAAGCGATGTCCGTCTGTCTGTACGTGAAATTGGTTTTCCGAAGCTCCCAGAAAAGCTTGAGACTTCGGTGATGAACTGGTGTGTCAGAAATAGTCTGAAAAAGATTGATATTGAAAATCAGCAAAATCGAGCAGACGGCTTAAGAGCTGGGAAACTCAAACTTTATTTTGCCATACTAAAGTAACTACCGAAATTTAATTTTTATTTTTTTTTTATTAAATAAAATTATTTTATGCTTCAGTACGAATAAAATTGGCATTTCAAATTAAAAAAAAACAATTAAAAAAGTAACTTACTAAAACAAATTTTTCCTTTTATGCTATAAACTAAACATATCTTATCTTAAAAGAAAAAGATTGGTGTAAGAAATCAGAAAAATCAAAAAGGATGTTTCCAGGGTTGGGAAAGTTAAACTTTTTGTGGTATTTTATATACCATATAACTAGGTCTAATTAATTTTTTCTTTTTCTTAATAAATTATATATATTTTACGTTTTGGAAAGAAAAGTTTGGTGTAGAAAATTATAAAAATTAAAACCACAGCTCCAGAGCTGGAAACTTTGAACTTTTTTTATGGATATTAAAGTTACTAAATAAAACTATTTTTTTAATTTGATTTTTTGATATTGTATGACGTGACGTCGTTTTTATCAACTGGAATAAGGGTGAATGTAAAATATTTCTTAAATACAAAAAGTAGAATAAAATGTCAAACTTATTGCTAATATCGAAAAAAAATATTTAATCGAAAAATACCCAGACAGAGGTCACTTACTAAAAATTGCACTAGAGCAAAATGCATATGTATGGATGTGCTTATGATTGTATCTCGATACTTTATATACGCACTTTGGTGAAGGATATATAAGATTCGGCACAGCCGCATATAGCACTCTTACTTGTTTTTCAATGAACTCTTAATCTAATTTGTAAGTACATATCGATGGTCACAAGTAGAAAATCCCTAACTCGTATTTTCACGAAATGGAGTTTTTCAATGATTCCCATACATTTCACAAAAATACACCTTGCCACAAAAAATTATTGCAATACAACTAGACAATGTTTACATAGAAACTGGTCAAATGTAACTATTAAATAAATAAACATAATTTTTAATTGTTTTTTATTATAAAAAATTAAAGAAATAAGTAATATACATATTAAAAAATTAAAAAAACAACAATCCAGAATACAAAATAACGTAGGTGATACCAATCTGGTCTTATTCACGCCATTTTTCCAGTTCCTAAATACCTTGCTTTTTATAAATATCTAAAATTAAAAAAAAAAATACATACATGTACAAATTAATTAAACTTTTAAATTTCTTTTGTGCAGTATTGTTGTTACTTAACTTTTTTAACACTTCTATAAATTTTCATTTCATAGACCGTACGAATTATATATTATACAATAAAATGCGATGTCTTAGAAGTTTTGGTATATGTACATTAGATGTTTCACTCTAACATACATGTAAGAGAGGAGCAACTATAATTGATAAATGTATCGGTCATGACTACCGGTCGAATGACTAGTCGACTGTCACTCTTAAATTCAATGGAAAATTATTGCAAATGTGTTAGTGAAAAAATGTCGTTTGGATTAGTTCCGGTCATTCATTTGTTATAGGGATTCGTTTAAAGCGTTAACTTTGACTGCGACTTTTGGAATTTTCAATAGCAGAAGTATGAGCAACAGTCAAAAAAAGTCGAAGAAATAACACAATTTTATCACAATTTTATTGCTATTTCGCCTGCAACTTTTTTAACACTGAATTAAATCGGTTCAAACTGAGAGCTGTTCGGAAAAAATAGTTTCTCTCTCTGAAGAAGAAAGATGTCAAACTGCATGGGTGAATCCACCTTCACACTAAATGAGCATGAATAAAAAAAAACAAGATTGCGCATTACCCAGGTCCGTTATTTTATTTTCTGCTTGTGACTTTGGCATAGAATATTTGTTGTAAACAAAGCACATATATTTGTGTGTGGAATGTGCTCTCTCTTACACACTTTTTACCACAAACACTCGTTTGTGTTCTATGATAACGTAGATGCGCGATAGAATAATTTTTTGTATGGCTGAGTGCGCAATCTTGTTTTTTGATTCATGATAAATGAGTCAGTTTGGTTCGACCACTCATCTGATATCCAATTCGTTTCATATATTGATATTTGTATCAGTGATGTAACGAACATTTAATTATCTTATGGTATTCGAATACACCAAGGCCTAGCAAATATTTTCGACTACAAAATATATGTACATATCGTTACCTTAACATAGAAAGGCCCTAATTCATTATATTTTTGATATCGAGATTTTTGCATTTTTAAAAACATTAGATTTTCTTCTGTCGAAATATACGAAAAACTAGATTATTATCTTTCTATATTAAGGTAACGATATACACATAAAGGGTAATAAAAACATTGAGTAAATTGCCCGCTAATTCGTAATATTTATTAAAGAAAATTTTTTTGAACTTGAATTAAAAGCTATAATAACCCAGCGAAAATATTTACATATTAGAATGCAAACAGGTGTATGTACTCCCCAGTCGTAAGTACTTACAATTTGACTGAATAATATATACTTTTTGTTTGAGAAGTTCAAAAAGGTACCAATTACTATGTATTTGCTTACAAACATCCAAAACCTAATAGATTACTGTTTGCCTACAAGTATTCAAAACTTAATAGGTTATTTTTGCCTAAAAGTATTAAATTTTTACTAATAAAAATAAATTAAATTTTCTAACAAAATTATAAAATTTGTACCTTTTTTTGGGATTGTTAAAAAATCATAATTTTGCGAATTTGCAAAAATACTTAAATTTTGTAACAAAAATTTTAATCAGGTGGACGTAAAACCAAAGTTATTTTATTGCTTTTAAGGCTCACGATCAAAAAGGTTTCGCTTAGATATATTTCATCAGTAACTGGTAACTACTAAAATAAGTGCGTTCACACAATGTTATGAATAAGTTCTTATATTATTTATTACTGGACAGTCATTATTAAGCACATAAAATAAGTAGATAAATAGGTACCACTCATTGCTTTGTAAGCCATTACAAAATCTGGAAAGTTTTTGCTGGGAATAAACTAAGAAACAAAGATAAAGTTCTTTTACGTCTTACACAAAAAAAACTTAAAAAGTCTTTTTTATTTTTTAACTTTTTCGATTAATAACACTGTGCTCGAATCTTACACTTTTTTTTTTGTTACAAGCTGGGGAGCCGGTGGGTAAAACGTCTTCGACTACGCTGAATCCAATAGTGCTAACCTTTTTTTAGGGTAGCTCTTGCTTAAAAATAGTTAAAATTGAAAATTTGGTTAAAAGCTCCTAAAAATCGCAATTTTTCCCAATTTTCTACCATTTATTTATTAACTTTTATATGGAGTGAAAAGACATATTTTCATAAACTTGCATCCTGAAAAAAAATCTAAAATATTTTTTTCCAATTATTTTTCGCCAAAAAATGGTAATATTTTTATTGAGGCAATTTTTTAATTTTTTTGCCAATTTTTTTTCAAAAACTTCTTTAGGATGTATGTTCATCCATAATATGTTCTTTTTATTAATATAAAAATTAATGAATGGTAGAAAACTGTGAAAAATTGGGATTTTTAGGTGCTTTTAAGCAAGTTTTAAATCTTAATTATTTTTTAAACAAGAGCTCACCTTAAATAACAAAAATTAAAAGTTTTAAAAACCCCCGACTTTTTTCAGAAAAGATGTTATATATTCTAAACGGCTGAACCGATTTTCTTCGAACCCTCTCGATCAAGTCGTCTTTCAAACAGAAAAAACTAAATGAAACTCGGTCCAGCCGTTTGTCCTGTACGTGGACACGGACAGACACACAGATACACAGACACACAGACACACACTACAAACTTATAACACCCCTTTTTTAGTCGGGGGTTAAAAATGGTTAGCACCGTTGGATTCAACATACTCGAATTAAGTTTACCCACCAGGTCCCCCGCTTGTTAAATTTTTTAACTAGCACTGTGTAATCAAACCTCAAATCACGTGTTTTCTTTAAGGCAAAAATATAATTAATTGCCAATATGCATTAACAATGTTATACATAGTGTCTCAAAAGAAGGTTTGTATTTGTTCAGCTTTATGCTTTGACTTAACGAACAAGAGGGGCGTGTGGTATATATTAATCGGAAGCATGGCTCTTGAGAATTCAATCCCACGAAAATGCTAATTCAGCCTCAGTTACGTGTAGAAGATCTTGAAAAAGCACCACTTAAATAATGCGCCAAGCATTATTTAGGTTTGTAGAGGCAGTTAGAAAATCTGAAAAACCAAAGACGACTTTCTAATCTTTCCATTAGGAAATTTTCTAAAATTTTTCCTGTTGAGCTATCCCAAGCCAAGAATTTACATCAACAAACTGACTTTCTTGGCGCTTAAAAAGAAACATTTTGAGAATGCATGCATTATGGAGTTGTACCTGCCGAGCTGTTGTACTACTCGATTAAATGAGTGCAACCAACGCATACAAATATTGCAAATTTAATGTTCATATTCGTGAATATTGCTTTAGATGTTATCACTCGTAGTCCCGAATATCGATAAAATAATATTCGTTACATCACTAGTTGTTATATTTAAACATTATTAGTTACCTGCAAGGTCGGTGAGTATCTGCTGCTGTTGCTTTTACTACCAGTGGATGAATTTAAAACTGCATCATTGGATATGCCTCTGTTTTCGTAAGAATTTGTACATATTATAAATATAAATATATTTATATAATATTTGCATGTAGTTTTTCGTATTTAATGGAAAGGGTGAAATATACATATATAAAAAAAATATATAATATAGAATATAAAATATTGTTAAGAAAAGTGCATGCTCATTTAGATGAATATCTATACCTATAAAAACTGAGCTTAGTATAGTTTGTTTTTTTTTTTAATTTTCTACTAATTTTTTTTTAAATTGTATTTCTGCATCGCAGACTGGCTCCTGACGGCAGGACCTGTTGCTATATAAGACGTATATGTATGTACATATATGGTAATCTCAAATAAGATAAAAGAATATGTTATTATCGTCGTAGTGACAAGAGATTGAAGGAGAGGAAAATGCATTCTGTTTTGGCATCCAGGCAGCGTATCGCTTTTAACGGCAGTTTGATATGGGCAGAAGAATTATAACTGCCAAGAAGCAGCAAGTAAAAAACTGTCTCTATGCGACACTTTCGATTTTCCCCTAACTATGTTATGAAGAGGTTATAGGTTATACTATTCACAGGGTAAGTGCAGTTCGTGGTTATACACTGAAAGGAAACCCTCTATTAAGACAATCAAATTCTTCATTCTATATATGATATTTGTCATTGAAAGTCAGCTAATAAAATAAAGCCCTTCATTGGATCAACGAAGAATGATTCATTGTATTTATTAACTTAATTTTGGCGGTCATGTCATAAATATAATGAAACTATTTCATTATTTCAAAGAAACTGTTTCCTGAATTAATCTTATGGATTTAATGAATGAAATTCTTATATATCAAAAATTAAGTTGATTCATTAATAGAAAAGAGTTTTTCTTTTAATAAATAATTGCTTCTGCATTCAGTTTATGTAATTGCTTCATTCATTCAAATATTATATATCATCAAAGTCGTGATGAGATTTTCGTTAATCCAATGAACACAAGTAATAAAAATTTAAATTTTAAAAACATAAAAGCATATCCCTTCAAAACCACTAACAATTCATTAATATTTACTATTAACTATGAGAAACTCATGAGCAGATATTGAACGATTTCATGTATAAAACTTACGCCCCTTTTCACAATCTATGATTACGAATTAACGTGAACTTTAACTGCAAGCTCTTCATATAACACTAGCCGTTAAAGCGTCTGTTAAGCCTGGATCACACGATCTGCACAATGTACCAATTTTCGTCGGCTTACTGCAATAAAATCATAGGTAATAAGCCAAAATGACATTATTACTTAATTAATTCTTGAAAAAGTCTATATGGCTTTATTACAAATGCAGTGTGGTGCAGTAATGTAATTATATTTCAATTAGTTGAGAAATAATGCAAATTTACCTTGTTACTTATGAATTTATTTCAGTGAGCCGACGAAAATTTGGTACATTGTGCCAATCGTGTGATCCAAGCTTTAGTTTTTAATTGTATATTGTGAAAAGGGCCGTTAATTGCTTATTGTATTAGTGAAAAAATTGATTAATATAATGCACAAAATTTAATGAAATAGTGTCATTCCCTGAATGAATGATTTTCCTCTCAGTGTAGCTTACAAGATTCTGGTGTCGATACGCTCTTGAGATGAGCTTGCAAATAATAATAAATTTGAGAGCTTAGTTTTGAAACTTCGATGGCTATTATTGGACATATTAGTTTTCCCGGGAACATTTGGTACAGACTTATTTGCTTTGTGCTTGAACTGCAAGAATTCATTATTAATATGTTTATATACCATCTGATCA
This sequence comes from Tachina grossa, assembly GCA_949987645.1. Lineage (NCBI taxonomy): Eukaryota > Metazoa > Arthropoda > Insecta > Diptera > Tachinidae > Tachina > Tachina grossa. Next base: position 3,163,302 of record OX465279.1, on the reverse strand, counting down.
TGCCTGGATGGGTGTATGTATACCTTCTAAATGCTCTTTGCACATACATATAATAGGAAAAATTACATTTAGTTTTCCATTGAAAAAAAAGAACTGCATAAAAAATCAATCTTATCGCAAAACTATCAGCTGTCAATTTAAATTTTCATACATTAATTAGTATTAGAGTGTTTCACAAACAACCGTTTTTTAGCATCTGATAAATGTTTGATTTTGATTGGGGCCTTAAAATTTACGCTGCCTATAAGGAACTTAATAACAGACTGTCACCCATGCTAAAATTCCGAATCAGTTGAGTATTATTATAAATATAGATAAACACATACGAGTATATACATATATATATTTATATAAATTTTAAATTAAGCTACAAGATTTACAAAAATATAAAAAAAAATTAAAAAATTATTAAATTGTTTAATAAAAATACATCTATGATTACAAGTTATGGAATAAGTTTGAAAATTGACAAAATTAGCAAGAGAGTTGGAAAAAATAGTTTTAAAAATTTTTGTAACAATAAAAAATGCTCCATAAATATAACTTACCTTTAAGACAAAAAATAAATGAAAATGCGTACATACATATATACATATTTTCCAAAATTTGTAAGTAACTTGTACATTCACCAATTAGAAATTTTTATTCATGCATGTATCTTATACCGAGTACACAATGTGGCATTTTGTGGCATCGCAATAGTGTGTACTAGTGACAGCGTTTCTCATTTCCTATATTTTTCGCTGTGTGACATTCCATATAAAAAGCACAATGTGAACGGCGTTGCACCTATTTGGAAAATAAAAACACAAAAAATGCCAGATGTGCACTCCGAATTAGATGACACGCTGTTTAGTTGCAAGTAGGGATTGGGCAAAGGAAACTTTCGAAGTTAAAATCTACTAAATCATGATGATTAAATATTTGAACTCTAATAGCTTTACATGTGACTGTATCTAAGGTCAAATATAAGTATAGAACCAAATACAGCTATTAACGAGGAGCAAAGAAGGAAGGAACTTTGCAAGTACATACATCAAAGTCTGTACTCACTCCCATTCTACTTTCCCTTTAATCTTCAATTAAACGTGCCATAACCAAAAAAAAAACAGATGTTAAAACGAAACTTTTGGGTAACACTGTGTTTGATTAAAGTTTAAATTAGACATGACATAACCATAACCAAACCAAAATTCAATTGGTTTCTATGGTAATGGCTATGGCGTTATGGCAAGTCACGTTTTATCATATACAGTGTTGTCCATAAGTTTGGTTCGAATAGCTGCTTTCTATAGTTGTGGTGATGGCACGCTTGATTGAACCTTATAGGTGACTCGCCATAAAACCATAGCCATAACCATAACCATAGAAACCAATTGAATTTTGTTTTTTCGCCGTAACCATAAACAGCTGTTGGCTAGATAGACATATTTGTTATTTCACTTTTGAAATGTATAAACAAATGAAATAACGGTAGCACTGTTTACTAGAACAAGAGGAAAGCAAAATAAAACAAGATCTAATTCTTACTTTTCTCATCAATAATTTTTCTGCTTTTCTCTTATAATTCCGACTGGTTTTGGCAACTGTTCACAATGAAAATATAGTTAATAGTGAAAATTTGCTCGGGCTTGATGGGTTAACACTATACACAGCAAGCATCCATCAAGCATCGTTGCTGTCACATATACTGTAACCAAGCTTAAAAAACATTTTGATCGTGTCTAAAGCCCTTAATAAACACAAACAGCTTTAAAAAGTGGTACAAGTGCCAAAACTAAAAAAATAGTTTGATGCAGCAATAAGTATTTAATGTTAAGATTTATCAGTTTATATAAATTCAGACCTGTATGATAACCTCAAACTGAAATTTATTGACCGAAAGTTTTACAAACCAGCAACAACTTAACAGGAAAAAAACTTTGAAGCTTTGAATTGCTCAGAATTTTATTTTTTGCAATTTAACCCCTTTGTTTTAAGCCCGTAAATTATGAATAACAAACTACCGGAATTTTTTGTTTTTTCCTATTCCGCCTACTATGAATTTAAAACTCAGCTTGGAAAAAAATCCCGGAGAAAAAGTAATTATTCTAAATATGAGGGAGAGCGAAAGTTTTTTGCGGGTTTTCTTCCCAAATATTTTAAAAGAACTCATGAAAAATGTAACAAAAAATGCATAAACATTTATTTAGAGCGTTTAAATTAAGATTAGAAATGTTAAATTACCTTCTTGTTTTATAAATTTTTATTCAAGAAACATCAACTATTTTTCACGCCTCTTTTAAGGTCACATAATAGATAAATTTAAGATTTGCATGACCGATAACTGGAAAAACTTTATAAAATTATTTTTTTCTTTCTACATACAATTAGTGGGAATTAAATTCATTCGCATTTGCACCTGGCTTCACTTCTTTAGCAAAAAGCTTGTGAATGGTTGCGAACAACAATCAAAAACATAAAACTTTTTATTAAATTTATATTACTGATCTCTTGCATTAGAGCTGAATAACATGTAAACATTAAACAGCCGATCAAGATTTTTCTCTCTCCCATATTTACTTATTCCCTAGCTATTTAGAATAGGAAGATTTTATGCCGGTAGAAAAAACTCTCCGGAAAAATTCATAATTGGGCTTGTTAAAAAGGTCGCTTCAGTCCTACAAAATTGTATGGCTTTTGAGACAATGCAACCCTGATCTAATGGCTACCACTTTCTCTTGAAAATTTTCATAAACACCATTATATCAGAGTTGTATTGATAGCAACTCTCAACTCAACTCTCAGTTAACACATAATAGGTCTGTTTCTTTACTTTTTGGATAATATTCGGTAATATGAGAGTAAACTATAATATCTCTCAATAATATACGAAAATGCACAAAAGTGTGGGGCCGCGAAAACCCAACATTTCAACATGAAAGGAAACGACAATGCATGTATTCATACACATACGTATGCACATAACTAAACACATACTTAGCTACATATATGTATATATATATATATATATATATATATATATATATATATATATATATATATATATATATATATATATATATATATATATATATATATATATACGTACGTGTTTACTTACATGATTCAGCATATAAAGAAGGGTTTTCTTTCTTAATTTCGTATAAAAACTTGTAAAACTTTGTTCACCACTAGTTTTTAAAAATCTTTTCATACACTTTCCTATTTTTGCATTTGCACACTCATGTGCATGAGCCAAATCGTGCACACACAAAATCGATTCATACGCACATGAGCATGTGCAAACTGGCACTACTCATTTTGTGAGCAGCACACCAATGAAATTGAAATTTTATCTTTGCTGGTAACGCTACGACATATATATCAGAGAACAGATTGAATGCCTTATTTTGTTGTTTTGAATGCAATCACAAAAAGGCTGCATGTTGTTATCAATTCACATTTGAAAAAAAAACGCATGACACAATCGAAAGAGATGAGTGCGTCGAATTTTATTGCCGTGCATGTTCACTGGCCTTGCCAAAAGCAACGAATACTCAATAAATGTGCGAATACTTTTTACTGTTATTGAATACAACGTAGTCTTTGCATTTAGTGCTTATATAAAACTCTTACATTAGTATTCATAAAACACGATATAGATTTGAAATGCATTTCATGTAAAATTTTATGTGAAACAGTTATTTGAAATACATTTCAGATCTATTTTATTTTTTCCAAATTTTAATTTTTATATTTTCTTTTTTTCTAACACAGTATTTATTTTTTCTAAAATTTCCTCCCTCACACTGAGTTTTTTTTATTTATAACCATTAAAATCACGTAAACGTGATATATAAAAGATCAGCGAATACTGAGTGAATGGTATGAAAGAAATCCATTTTTTCATGCTGCATCATTTCATTTCACTGCTTGTGTTATAAAGACATTGTAATAACAGAGTGCGTATGAGCAATCAACATATCGCAATGAATTGTATCATAGCAATTACATTTGTTATTGTTGTCGAATAAATGCATGACAAAAGCAACGAATTTATGAACTGTTAGCAAATGCAAATGGTTTCATTCTGTACTCTGGTATATATTTACTAACTGCACAACAACAAAGGTAATAAATGCAAGTTCAGCGCTACTGAAGGGGGTGTTTCATTCAATTACGCACGTAATACGCTCAGTTTCATTGATACCTCAAGTAGTTGGTGGACAGTTTTTCTGTTCTGTGTGTATTTTAATTTTTTTTTAATGTTGAAATTATTTATTCCACTCATATGTTTGCCACATTCAAAGCAACCAGTTTAATTAACATTAACATTTTTTTTTCGCTAATTAAAAGCACTTTATTGTAGGACGATCAAATGTATTGTGAGTAGAAAAAGAGTAAAACATTTTGTTTTTTACTTTGAAGAAAATCAGTGTTTTTCAACTTTAGTGTAAAAAAATAAACAAAAAATTTAATATCCTGTGCATGTTTCTTTTTAATTTTTAATTGCACTTTTTGGAATTTCATGACGTACGAGTAATTATTACATATAAAATGGGCATCAAAAATCATTTTAACAATGTGTTTTCAGACTCGATTGGCACAATTCTAGAAATTCTGCAATTCTTTTGAGGGATTGCTCAGGTATAAGAGATGCTTGGGACGAAACGACAACATTATTTGTTTCAATTTATTAACCGCATTTGTGTGGGTGGCACTTATTAAATATTCAATATGCCAGGCAATACAAACATGAAAATAAATATGCATCATTCATTGCGGGAAACCCCTCTATTGCCGTGGGGAAATTTTTAGAGTCTATAAAATTGCAAAATAAAAACCACACACTATTAAGGATGATGGTATTAAAATCATACATATTTAAAATAATAATAAAATATTCAAATTTTCACCTCTTTTTGCTTGCTAGACTGAACTTTCAAATGTTTTTCATTCATAAACAAAAATTCCAAATGCTTTGATGTGAGCAAAAATAGCTAAAATGTGGAAAATATCAAACCAACAATAACATTGTAAACGTTTTATTAGAATGAAAATGATCCTTTTGAGCTCGATTTTTGGGCTGTAAAACTAGCACACAAAATTCTCGGTAAGTAGTTAAACCATACGTTAAACATATATACGTGCCTCTATGTAAATTTGTTTTGAAATATTTTGCCAAAAATTAGAAAATTGCATTCCATAAACAAAATATAAATAAAGAAAATTTAAATTTTTTTGTGTAAGGAAACATACCTACATATCCGGTATCAATGTTCTTTCCCACAATTAATGTATTAATTTTAATTAAACAAAAACAATCATACATGTGTGAGGACATACGTCCAAAAAGCCAGTAACTTCATACAGTGTAATATAAAAATTATAGTCAAACAGCCGTATCCAAAAAAAATTGTTGTTCGTAGTTTTCAAAACCTTGAATTTTGCGGTTAAAAAACTTTCATATTGAGATATTAGATTTAAAATCGGCAAAATGCAGAAATCTGCCCTTCTGGCAACACTGTATTTAATGTGGATAAAAGCTAATTTATGTTTGCACTAGAGTTTCTATAGTTGCTGCACACTCATGTGCGTGTGCATTGAAATAATAAAAAATATGCACATACACATGTGCTTGTGCACAAATATTAGCTCATGAGCCGCACACTCATGTGCAAATACGAACTCTGGTTTTAGGAAAATGTAATTTTTCTGCTGTTTCGTACAAGAAGAGAAAGAACATTACTCTCACAAAAGCTCTCTCATTTATCAAATTTCGAGTACGGGAACGCTTTTCCTGCAAACTTCAAAAAATTTAATTTTTATTTTTATAAACTGCCCCTTTATTCTGTAACTCGCTAAAGCCAAATCCCTATCGCTAAAAATCTATGAATTTAACTTATCGATTTTTGCCTACGAATACAACTTTCGAACTTGTGTTGCTAAATCAAGCATTTGATCAAAAATTTATTGCGTTGAAATTTTAGTGCTTTATGTAGTCGTCAAAAATTTTTAATTTCTTATTTATTCAGCATTTTAACTATCTAATTTAGCTTTAGCTTTAGCGTGTTACAGAATACGGGGACTGTTCTCAAATATGAACATAGAATTGGTTTCAAGATGATTTTGTTGCGAAAGTCTCTGATGTGCCAAGCCCTAGTTGCAAGACATTGACGTATGTGTGTATACATATGTACGTACTTACATGCGTTGTTATGTTATTACTATGACTGGGTTCATACATCGCAATTTTAGTTGCACAACCTTTTTACATTTTCTGTTGAAATTGCTTTCACCTTCACACAATTTTTTTTTCAGCAATGAAATAAGGAGTACAAGCAGTTATATTCCTCTTACCTCTCTCTTCTATAATCCCAAGAAGTGATTAACTAAATTTGCTTTGTGTGAAACCCAGTCTATATACCAAAATGTAAAAAATTAACTAGAAAAAATATAAAGGAAAATTTTATTAAATTTGCTGGCTTACTGTGTGTGAAAGTCATAGCTTCTAGGATCTTCTGCTTCTATACCCGTGTTTGAAATATTTAAAGGAACATTTTGGCCATCAACGTCTAAGCTTCCAACCGAGCCAATATCATCAATGCCGCTGACGCCAGGATCATTTCCTATGACTACAACGCCGGTACCAATATTCGATCTATTTGAAATGCGATTATGATCAATGTGTGAATTGACATTGGTTTTGATCGCAACACCAATTATAGGTCCTTGCAGGTGGGGGCGTTGTTTTGAGCCACAGTAATGTTTTCTTCCACTATTTATGTAGGATTGGCACCCGGCTGGACTTCTTTGGCTTACTTCGCAGATATCGTAGTCGTCGTTACCGCCGCTTTTTTCACTACCATTTGTCTTATTGCCAGATTTGTTGTACAGGTTACTGCTACTACTGGCACTTCGTTGACGGGACGAGAAGCCAGCAGTTGATAAATCTGGACTGGTGGTGGCAATTGATTCATTGACCGCACTGCCGCCATCGACTGCATCACTAGATGCTGTCGTGGCAATTGCGTTGCCAAACGGTTGCGAATTTGGGTTGGGCGATGAAGACGGCTCATATTTGCGCGGACGGCCTCTCGACAAGTGGCGCCTTTTAACAAACTCACTGTCGTCAACCATCCAAAAGGAGCCAAAGTCATCTTCATAACGCACAAAGCATTTATGCAATGACAAATTCGTGCGTATAGCATTCTTTTTATAAGTGTCGTGAAATGTTTGGTTTTTAGTTAATCAGAGGCATTGCGTTTTGTTGAAAAACAAAACCAGGCCCAGTTAGGAAGCATAAACGTTGGTTTTGTCGTTTATTTATGTATTAATAATTATATAAAATAAATTGAATTTTTTTTTATACAAATTTAAACAGAATGTACGAAAAAAGAGAAGGAGAAAAAAATTTAATATTTATATGAAGTGAACGGCATAGAAAAACTTAAAAATAACATTATGTAAATACAAAAATATTGTAATGAATTCATGCAAGAAAAACATATGTATATATTTTATAAACAAAATTAATTTATATATAAACATTTTATTATCAAGAAAAAGCCAAAAGTCGATCAATATCGACTAGGATACAATATAACCTACACAAATTGCAAGAAATTATTTTTGGCATTATACTTTGCGTTTAGACATGCAAGTACTTGCGTGTCTGTATTATTAGCGAAAATTTTGAGTTTGAGAGTTCTTCGAACTTTCACTTGCACGTGTAAACACTAAGTAAAAGTAAAAAGGAAGTTTTTTATCGGGATTTTGATAAAATTAATGTATGACCAAAATAAGATAGCATCGAACACTGGGTCTCCACGTAGCAATTTCATTGCTGAGAACAAGCAATAACGTCGACAGAATAATAATTTTTTTTTTTGCTGCTGGCTTAGGCTGGGAACACGTATTTCAATTTTCTTCAGAGCAAGTATTTCAACAGAAATTTTTTTAGAGCCGGCATTTCCTAAAATATATATTTCCAATGCAAATATATTAAAAATTTATGTTTATTTTTTCTTACAAATCATGAGCAATTTCGAGGTTAGGAAGTAAATTGGCTGTCACTCAAAACAACAAAGAACAAAGAATTTTGATTTTGAAAATTTGCTATCAAAAAATCTGAACGAAAACAACACATTTTTCAATAAATCATCTTCAGTGGTGAGACCCATTTTCAATTAGGCTCACAAAATCCACAAACAGTCCTTGAAGGACCATTACATATAAAGGAAGTGACCGTATGGTGCGCTTTGTGGTCAGGCGGCATCACCGGGCGGGCCGTATTTTTTTCAAAAATGTACAAGGAAACGCTGGCACTGTAGATGATTTTTTGTGGCTACAGTTCGTCGGATGGTTTCTGGTTTGATGTATGAAAAATTTAAAAAAATTTAGTTATTGATTGATTATTTATATATAAATGATGTGTCCTCTTTTCAAATTCGTTATCAGTTTTTCGATATCTTGAATATATCAGGAGATGTAGAGCAATCGACAATTTTTGGAATATGTGGCACATTTCCCACGTAAAAGTATTAATATTGTTATTTGCATCTGTTATGATGCATATCAATTCATATTATACTCAAAGCAAAGTACAAAAATTTAATTATTGTGCAATGTTTTAATTAAATGAATTGATTTTTATTTTTTATTAATAAAATTTCTTTTATTAAATATATTCAAACTGTCTTTTATTTATTTTTATTATTTATTTTTTATTTCTTCCTTTGTTTTTCCTATAAAAGTTATTTTATATAAATAAAACTGATATTTTCACCTTTTATATCTGCTTAAATATGTACAGTAACTTAGTAGTGAAAAATAGTGATGGTTAGATACCCTAATGTAGCTAAAAAGTATTATTGTGCCCTTAATTATGAAAGTGGTCTAAGTCAAATGCATTTTTGCCATGAAATATCAAATAAATATTGAAAAAACTTTAATAAATACTTAACAAATATTAATTGAATTTATATTTATTGAAAGCAGAACAACTCCAAATTAAATATGTTGTATAATATAAAATTATTGTTTGTTTGGTTCAAATGTAATCTACTAAATATCTCGACTTAGACCACTTTCGTAATTAAGAGCACAATTAAGCTTCAAGCATGATAAATCTATTGGAACTGTATACATTCCAAGGTGCTTCGATTTTGCAATCGATGTTGTGCCATCGATTTTTCGACAGCTTTTGGCATGAGGATAAAACTTCCGCTACGACACAAAATCACTTTCAAAGCGCCAGGCTAGGGGTTCTTTTCACCTTTGGTGTACGGAACTCTAAAAAGAAAATAAATAAAAAATCCCTTAACCATTCTTAGCTCACGAAGATAAAGGGTCCGCTATCTAACTTTTTTTTTCAACTAGTGCTTACACAGATAAAAATGATTTGTAAATACAATTAATTTTTTTGTTACATCAATGAAATAATTAATTGATTTTGAACCTACAACAATTTTTGTAAATACAATTAACGAAATTGTAGGTTAAGGGAAAATCTTAAAAATATTTTCAATTAAATATATCAACAAATAATTTGTTGAAATTAATTTTTTTTCAACATTTATTTTTGTTAGATTTCAAAGTTATTTCAATTCAAGTTATTGTTATATTAGCAATGTGAATTATTGAATTTCTGTATCATAATTGTTATATTAACAAGCCTTTTATACACAATCACAATACTCGAAACGATTTTTCTTGTCTGCGAAAAACACTAACGGCCATATGTATAATCAAAAATTGGCATGAAGTTAGCATAAGTGACAAAATTGAACTAAGTGTTGACGAGTTCCTCTATACAATTTGACATTAAAAATCACCGCATAATGTATTTTTAACAGAGGATTACATCCTATCATGAGTTTTAATGTAAAAGTATATGGCAAAACATGTTAAGATCATGTTCAATTTTGCCACTTATGCTAACGTCATTATACATATGGCCGTAAATGTCTTTGGGCGGTGTTGAACCGGCAACATCAACACTAATAAACTGACTCGCTTACCTCTCAGCTAAGGAGCAACACTTTATTAGATACGCAAATGATGAATACACACAAAATATGATTTCTTGTTTCTTCTACATGTGAGCATTCTGTTATGATATAATTTAACAAATAATTTTGTTGAGTAATTTAATCGTCTACAAAAATTGAAATTTGTTATATCAACAATTATGATTGTTAATTTCCATGATATTTTTTTCGGTGTATTTCGTGAATGGTAACACTTAGCTCATGTCTGATTTAACAGATAATTAGTTTTATCCTTACGCTGAACGAGCCAACTGACCATCCAATGCGTTTTCGCTTCGCTAAGTGGGCCTGCGATCGACTTACAGAAGATGCCGATTTTGCCAAAAAAAAAACATCTTTTCAGATGAAGCTCATTTTGATCTTGGCGGGTATGTAAACAAGCAAAATTGTCGCATTTGGGGCACAGAAAACCCGCACACATACATTGAAAGGCCGAAGCACCCAAAACGAGTCACTGTTTGGTGCGGATTTTGGTCCAGAGGCATAATTGGGCCATTTTTTCGAAAATGAGCAAGGAGTGGCCGTTACAGTCAATGGCGATCGTTATCGGGCCATGTTGAACGAATTTTTGTTCACAAAAATTGAAGAGGAGGATATTGGCAACATTTGGTTTCAACAGGGCGGCGCTACGTACCACACAGTCGAAGCTTCAGTAGTTTTTTTATAGCATTTTCAAAAAAAAAGTTATCTGGCGGACCCTTTATTATTTAAAATCGTAGAGAACTCTTGCTTAAAGTTTTTGAGAATTAAAAAAAAATTTTAAGAACTCGAATTTTTTACCTTTTTGACAGTACAAAATAAAAGACATAAGAAACGAACGTTCTCAATATAAGTTTTGTCGGTCCCTCAAATAACACTGTGCGCCAATAATACCTGCGACGTGTTACTATTTTTCTGGTAGGTATTGTCAAGTACAACTACAATCTGTATTTAAAATCATGAGTTACGGGTAAAATCCGGTTTTTCGTACCCATTTGCACTTATCAACCTATAACTAATTTAAATATCAACAGATTTTAAATATATAAGCCGATGGTTTATTAACGCAACCTCGTAACTTAAAAACTAGTACTTTTCAGGGGAGACAAAAAATTCTTTATAACAAGTATTTAATTTTTTTTTAATAAATGTTTTTTTATAATCTAATTACTTGGATGATTTTTGTTAAATTTGCAATACAAAAGTTGTGTTAAAAAAAATGTATCATTATTTATTCGCATTTTTTTTTTTTTTTTTTTAGATACACAAAATCGGAAAAAATCGAGTTACGAGGTTGCGTTATTAAACCATCGAAACGGACTTAGAAAGCAGAGATTAAGACCTTTCCAATAATTTATATTCTGTTTCAGTAAATTTCAGGTATATGTGTGTATTTTTTCACCAAACATGATTTTTTCGGTTTTTTCATCATTCGTTCTTAGGCAGTATTTTTGTACTGGAACCATATTACTTCTGACTTTATTTATAAAACATAATTGATTCAGAGTAATTAGCAGGCTTGTGTTAAAAAATTCCATAAAAATATTTTATATTTTATTTATTTTATTAGAAGAATTCTAATTCTTCTATTAAATATTTTATTAGAAGAATTTTTGTTAAAAAAAAACTACCTTCATTATGGTTTTCGCGTTCTATTAATGAGCTTTCTTTCTGTATATTTAAGCTTCCAGGAGGATGAGAGTCCAATTTAATAAACGTATATCAACACAAAGTATAAAATTGATACTACAGTGGTCACCAAACTTTTTTTTTTTTTGAGAACAAAATTTTTCACATACACCAACCATACATTCCGCGCAGTTACACCAAATTAAAATTTACTTCGGTGTGGGTAGTATCGCTGTTTGAAATACGGAAATGGAAAATAACTGGTATTCTATTAGCATTGTATATCAATATAGAGTTAGTACCATATACCTATAATAACACGGTGTTACAGTGAAAAAAAAAACTTGGAAAACGACCTAGCGTGAGTTGTAGGTCTTGTTGAGTACATTACAAATTGTGTCGAAAAATTTCAGAAACACCCTCAAATTAAGAAGTTATTCTGAAAATACCGTTTTCGGTGATGTTCGTCAACTTATCGAACTGTAACTAAGTCAGTTTTTGTTAGATCTAAATTTGTGTAATGTTTTTAGAAAGAAAATTAATTGCGCTTCACAACGATGTGTATATCTTGATATAATTATAAATTTTGAGCATTGTTTTTGTTGAGAAAATCCAAAAAAATAATAAAATTTATCAACTTTTTTGATTTCAGTAGCCTTTCATTGCTTATTTTTATATGAAAGCTAATAAAAGTTTATACTAACGTATAAAGCAAATTTAGTTCTCAATGAAATGTGGTTTTAATTTTTTAAATCGGATAAACATTTTAAAAGTTATTCAACTTTTCACTAACATCCTTTTTTTTAGCGTTTTCTCCTCCAGCGCAAAAAATTTTAATAAAAACACAATTAACGAAAAAAACAAATTCATCAATTTAGTTATGCAAATAATTTTTTATTTTTTTTTTTTTTTGTAATCTTACAGTTATTTTTTATATATATACTTAAAGCCTTATACATAACAAAAACCTTCATGTCAGTTAGCATAAGTGGCAAAATTTACTTTATGTCTTAACGAGTTTCGAACTATTTGACATTAGAAATCGGTGCATAATGTAGTTTAAACCCACTATAAAGTCCTAGCCTGAATTTTAATGTAAAATTGTTTGGCAAAACTTGTTAAGACCATCTTTAGTTTTGTCGCTTATGACAGTTTTTCGTTATGTATAAGGCTGTTAATAAGTAAACCCAGCTAAAAAAATTATATATGGTCCATATATTTTTAATATATGAATGTATATAACTATATATATATGAATATGTATGAATTCATGTATGAAAATGTATGGGATTATACAAGGCAAAACTATTATATATGAACTAATATATGGACTAATATATGAAACGTATTATAATACATGAGCTCATATATGGAAATTTAATTATGTGGATCCATATATAGAAATAAGATTTAATATAACGGGTGTTTTTTTAGAGGTATAGAACTTCAAATTGAAATAAAACACAAGAAAATCGTTTTAATGTCCATCAATTTGGCTTTATTGGAAGGATAATTTTATGCCATTAATGTTTAAATATGATTTCGGGCATGTGGCCGCCGCGGCTGGCTCGAATAAAGCCAATTCTACAGGTCCAATTTTCAACCACTTTTTCGAGCATATGGGGCCGTATGTTGGCAATAACGCCACGAATGTTGGCTTCCAAGTCCCCTAACGTTTCTGGTTTGTTGGCGTAGACGAGCGACTTCACATATCCCCAAAGAAAATAATCCAATGGTGTCAAATCACACGATCTTGCTGGCCAATTGACAGGTCCATTCCGCGAAATTATGCGCTCATCGAATGTTTCCATCAATAAATCGATTGTGACGTGCGCTGTGTGGCATGTAGCGCCATCTTGTTGGAACCACAACTCATCCACATTCACGCCATCCAATTCGGGAACAAAATAGTCGGTTATCATGGCTCTATACCGGTCTCCCTTAACGGTAACTGACTCTCCAGCATTATTTCGGAAGAAGTATGGCCCAATGACTCCACCAGCCCATAGAGCACACCAAACAGTCAGTTTTTGTGGATGTAATGGCGTCTCAAGGGTCTGATGTGGATTCTCTTCACTCCAAATGCGGCAATTTTGCTTGTTGACGTAGCCATTCAACCAAAAATGAGCCTCATCACTGAACAAAATTTTGCGAAGAAAATCAGCATCGAGATCAATCTCATTTTCGGCCCATACACCAAAATCACGACGCATTGCATGGTCTCGCGGCTTTAATTCTTGCACAAGCTGGATCTTGTAAGGTCGCAAGCCAAGATCTTTGCGCAAAATCTTCCATAAAGTTGATGGACAAAGCTCCAATTGCTGTGCACGGTGGCGAATCGATTCATTCGGGTCCTCTGCAACACTTTGCTCTACAGCGGCAATTGTTTCTTCGGTGCGCACTGTTCGACGTCTCTGCGGATGCGTATTATCACATAGAGTAAACGTAGTGCGAAAACGATCCATGGTTAACCGAATTAATTGCTCTGATGGACGATTATGTCGACCATAAAATGGACGGAGCTTGCGGTAAACTTCGCGAACTGAACCATTATTTTCGAAATAAATTTGCACGATTTGCAAGCGTTGTTCTTTTGTCAACCTGTTCATGATAAAATGGCAAACCAAACTAAATATTAATCACTTGACAGCAGACAAAATGGCCGCCAGTTAAAAAAGTGATGCCAACTTAAAGTTCTATACCTCAATAAAAAACACCCATTATTTTGCGTAACTTTTCCTCAAACTAAAGGGTACCAATACTTTTGCCGCAACAAAGTTCGCTACGCTAATGTGGAATCGGTTATTCCAGCGGTTCTGTACTCACCAGGAGAACATATAGCAGCTTCAGTGGAGATTTTTGATGATGTTCCCGAAATAACAGATGGAAAATCAACAGTAGTTCCAACAATGCTATCAATATTTCTTTCATCGAATGCGAGATGCGAGAGTTCAGAAGTATCGGAATATGTACCAACATCCAGTGAACTTGGGACTGCAGTGCCGCATTTAATAACACAAGCCGACTTCAATGACCTTCTACGAGACGGAAATTTGTCGAGGAGAACAGCGGAACTCTTTGCATCACGCTTTAAGCAGTGGAATATAGTGGCGGCTGATTTTAAAATAACAGCCGCTCGTGATCGAGGTAGCACTATTCCATATGACGAATTTTTTAAATTGCACGAAGATCGGGAAAAAACCTGGCTTATTGTTATGATATTGATTCGATGTTTGCAAAAATTGGTTACCCTCATATTTCAGAGGAGTGGCGGCTTTTCATCTATGCATCGGTCAACAGCCTTAAAGTCGTGCTGCTTCATATAGGTAACAAACATCCATCTGTCCCGATCGCCTATGCCACAAACCTCAAAGAAACATACGAAGGCATGGAATTAATATTACACTGATAAAATACCAAGAGCATAATTGGAAAATATGCTGCGATCTGAAAGTGGTCGGATTACTCATGGGTGTTAAGCGTGGATTTCCAACTCACCAGTGCTTTTTGTGTACATGGGAAGGTCGCAAAAGAGATCAGCATTACACTGAATTTAAGTGGAAGCCGCGAACATGCTACAAAGTAGGCGTAGAAAGTATAGAGCATCTACCATTGGTGCAGCCATCTCAAATCATTTTGCCACCACTACACATTAAGCTCGGTCTCGTATCAAATTTTGTTAAAAAGCTGGATCGTGAGGGCGAGGCGATTGCAAGTTTGCGCAACATTTTTCCAAAATTGAGCGGCGCAAAGATTCATGCAGGTACTTTTTAAGAAGTCATTCAGTAAATTTTTTTTTTAATGATGTGTATGATTTAAGGTGTTTTCAATGGTCCGCAGATAAAAAAAATAGTTGCAAGTTATGAATTTTCATCTAAATTGAATGCTATCGAACAACGTGCATGGAAAGGCACAGTTGCCGTTATTGAGCAGCTTCTTGGCAACAAACGAGCTGCCATTAAAATCCATTTCCTTCACAATCATTTAGATTTTTTCCCTGATGATTTAGGAGCTTGTAGCGATGAGCATGGCGAAAGGTTCCATCAGGGCATTGCAGCTATTGAAAAGCTCTTTAAAGGACAAGATATTACGCATATGCTTGGCGAATACTGTTGGTCTATTTGTCGCGATGGTGACACAAATGCTTACAAACGCAAGAATAAAAGGCCGAAGTTTCTTTAAAAGCATTAAAATGTTAATATAACAAAATTAATAAAAAAAATCGGGTTTTTCAGGAGCTGAAACTGTTACAAAAAAACCGATAACAAAATTTTCAAAAAAAATTCACAACAAATCTGAGAATTGATAAAAATCTATTTTTTTTTTAAATTTGACATGATACAGACATTTCCACGAGTCTGCCTGCAAAAACTGAGCTCGATTGGATCACGGAAAAGGAGTTAAAAACTTATCCAAAGAAAAATTCTGACGTCTACATGAAAATCACCGATACACGTGTATTTTTATTTTTTCTCCCCTTTCCGAAAAAGTATATTTGGTTCATAGGACAGAATGTGTGTAACGCGGTGTAATTGAATTGTAAATATAACATAATGAATATCAATAATCCCTTGTCATTGAATTTAGGTACTGTAGTTAATGATAATAGCGTACTAAGAACAAAATTTATTAACAACCCCGGTCTAAAGCTAGTCCACATAAATGCTCAAAGCTTAAATCCTGTTTCAAGAAGCTCTAAGTTTGATGAATTCAAATATATTATTAATGACTCTTTTACGGATGTTTTGGCATTTTCGGAAACTTGGCTTAAACCACATATTTCGGATGGATCTATAAGTATTCCTAACTACTATGTCATAAGAAATGATTGTTTAGGCATGAGAGGGGGGGGGGAGGGGTGTTGCTACGGAATTTCTTCTAAGACTGTATTTAAGCAATCCGATCCTTCCAGCCTCGAATGCCTCTTTATAGAACTACATGTTAACAAGTTAAACATTCTAGTTGGTGTTACTTATGCAACACATGGCAATATACAAGGATTAAATGATGTTTTAGGAGATTTATGCTGTCAATATGAGTTTGCCTAAGTATATACTTGGGGACTTTAATAATAATCTTTTTAATAATGTTAAAGCAACAGGTATACGATACTTGTGCTCCTTAAATAATCTTTCATACGTTCATAACAAATTACCCAAACATTTTGATGTCCAAAATGGCTCAACTTCATTAATTGATTATTGTCTAGTTAGTAATATTAACTCACTGAATTGTTCTGGTCAATTCTTAGTCCCTTCTTTGTCACTACACGCGTTTATTTTTATTGCTGTTGATATACCTTTGGAGGCTAATGATAATTTTACAGAATACAGGGATTATAGCGATATCAACTGGAATTTGTTTCATAGCATTATTTATAATTTTAACTGCGATTCTATTTGGTTTACTAATAATGTAGAAGATCAATTTAATACTTTCTATACACTTCTCAATGAACTGCACGAAACTGTTGCCATCAAAAGAATTAGTAACCATTCAAATAAAAATTATTTAAAAACTAAGGAGGTAATAATATCTAGAAATATGAGGGACTTGGCTTTTTTAGCGTATAAAGAAAATAGGAATGAGATTAATTGGAAAATATATTGTACAGAAATAAAGTAAAAAGCATATTAAGGAGATATAAATCTAAATTTTGGGAGAACAAATTTAAGAACTGTGATAGTAAAAGTATGTGGAAACTTATTAATAATCTAAGAAAAAACTGTTTTAACTGTTTTGATGCTCATGACCCTGATGCATTTAATAATCATTTTGTTTCATCTCAAGTCCCCTCGGATAGTGCATATCCAAAATTTAATGAATACTCTTGCTTGGGACTTTCTTTTAGGAATATTACGGAAGATGAACTTATTCTGGCACTTACTCAAGTAAAATCCAACGCACTTGGCTATGATAATATTCCACTTAAATTTATAAAAAAATCTTCCCTTATATCAAAAGATTAATTCTTCACCTATTTAATTCAGCTATACTGACCTCCAGCTATCCTACTCATTTTAAGATTTCCAGAGTAGTTCCTATTAAGAAAAAAGGATCAAGACACTGCTTAGAAAACTATCGGCCTATCAGTGTTTTACCATGTTTATCTAAATTATTAGAAGTTATTTTGAAAAATCAACTACTGGAACACCTAAATTCAAATAATTTCCTCGATAATTGTTTGTATGGATTTCGAAGTGGTTGTAGCACATCTTCTCTGCTAATAAGCTTAACGAAAGCATTCGTAATAATTCCAATAACAATAAAATATTTACTTTAATATCACTTGACCTTAGCAAGGCTTCTGACACAGTCAACTACACTATTTTAAATCAAAAACTCTATTACCAGTTCAAATTATCTAGATCTGCATGCAAATTGTTGTACTCCTATCTAACAGGCAGAAACCAATACGCTAGTAATGGTAGCTATAAATCTTCGATTTTACCTTGTACCAGTGGTATGCCACAGGGTTCGATCCTTGGACCACTTTTATTTCTAATATATATGAATGACTTCATTCACCATATTGGTTCAACGCAATGCAAGAGTTTTCTTTTCGCTGACGACATAAATTTAGTATTCACTGGTGAAAAACAATTTCTCGATTGCCATGAGGAAGCTATTAATTATATATTGGCGTTAGTTTAAAATTGGGCGTTCCGCAACGGACTAAATTTTAATCCTGCTAAAACGAAGGCATTAGCAGTAGGATCAGGAAATTGCAATCATACATCTATTAAAGTTATTTTTGATTGTGTCTGTGTGTCTTTTGTAAGTGACATTAAATATCTAGGTCTGACAATTGACATTAATCTATCTTTTGAGAAACATATATCTAGTATTGCTTCTAAGGTATGTTTTGCATTAAAATGGTTATATAGTCTCAATTGTCACCTACCTAAAAAAATTAGGTGTAATTTAGCACACGCTCTGTTAATGTCTCACATTATTTATTGCCTTGAAGTATATAGTGGCTGCTCATCGTCAAATATGAATCGTTTGAAACTGATATTTAATCGTATTATAAGATATATTTTTAAGCTAAGAATTATCCAACGCATATCTGATTACGCCAAAATATTTTTAAAATGTTCCTTCTCCAACTTTGTGAAGATAAGAACTATGATTGCTTTTTATCACATTATTAAAGCTAACTCAAACTCTAGTTTATCTGATATGTTTCGTTTTTCAAGATCAATACGCAACCCCCAACTGATAATACCAAAAATAAACAACTCCACACTTGAAAGATCATTTTCAATAAGAGTATGTAGGATATATATATAATAACCTTCCCACTGACAAAAGATCCCTCGAGCACTCTATTTCTAGCTTTAAACATAAATTATAGAAAGTTTATGAATAATCTAGTTTTCAGTACACAGAATAAAATAAAAATAAATTTGATTGTCAAGGATTATATTAAATAGTACGTACTTAGTATGTAAATATATAATATACATATATAAATATATAATATATATAAATATATAATTCGTAAAAATATATAATATATATAAATATATAAAATATATAAATATAATAAGTTATAAATATTTTTTTTATATTAACTTTTATTTCAATAAATGTATCACACACGCGATTAGAAATAAGTTCATCACTTTTTGTACATTTTAATCATATATGGCCCTATGGGCTCGATTAATTAAATAAATGAATTGAAATGAAATGAAAAAAAGTTCGTTAAACTTTATTTTTCGAATTCTTATTAATTTTTAATCATATTTACATTATGTTGTTTTGTCAAAAGCAAACCAGTAAAATCTAGAGATATGTTAATTTTTCGTATATAGTATTTCTAGAACTAAGAAGCGTAGAATCGTGCCGATAAGACCAAAGGATGCGCATAAAAAAAATCAAGCAAATTTTCATAACTCGAGTTAAGTTCTTTTGTCAAATGTCCACAGATATAAGTTAACACGAGCGCTTAGCCCAGCAATTTCGTTACACGCGTGACACAGATTGTTTGCCTTTTTGCATTCCCATAAAATTATGTTCCCATAAAAACCGAAACATGAGACCTGCCTTCCGTTGGTTTCATATTAAAACCATTTATTTGTTTCTTGACAGAATTTGTTTATTGTAAGAATTGCATGGTAAGCAATTATGCTTACCTATGCAAGGTATAAAATTAAGAATAAATGTTTTAATAAAGTTAGTTCTAAAAAGAAACTCAAAATGTTTATTACACAAAATAACTGACGCCCAACGTGAAGGCTCTATTGAAGCAAAGCATAAAACAATTTTAAGTGAAAACAAATATACTAACATTAACAGTTTGTGTTTGTAGAAAAAGAAGTAAAAGTATAAATAAAACTGTTGAAAAAACATTAAAATAAAATACAAAGAAATAAGAAACATTAAAATTTTTTACAAAAAATAAAAAGTTAATTCTCAAATTTTATCAAAAAAATAAACGAAACTGTTGAAGAACATAATAAAAATAATAGAAATATTAAAAATTTACTTAAAAGTAAAAAAAAAAAAAACAACTATATGAACAAAAGCTAAAAATATAGAAACCCTGGATAGAAAACAGAAAAAACTCAAAACTAAAATATTGGAAAGGAAGCTTGGTCAAACAACGATTACCAACACAGGAAAAGTCAACCAACGAAATCAACACTGAAGAAATCAACTAACGACACCAGCCCGAAGGAAGACAACAACAAAGTAGTTATGGCCATTAAATTTAAGATGATTTTTTTGTAAGTAGAGCGCAAATTTTTTAAATTAAATTAAAGTTTTTTTTTTTAAAAAACTTTAAAATTTTTTTTTGTAAAATTCTGCTATTGAAATTTTTTGTAAATCTTTGCACGGGTTATTATAAGGAAATAATTTTTATTGTGCTAAATTTAAAAAAAAAAAACGCCGTATGAGGGATTCAGAATCAGACGAAGATTTGAGTCAGGTCGTGGAACGAATGAATAAAATAGAAATTAGCAAAAAAGAAGACAATACAATGGCTTTGACAACTGACTATATGAAAGCGATGATTGAGGTTGCTATTAATACCGCCCTCAGGTCACAAAAACAGGCTTTGGAAAGACAAATCGAAGACATAAACAAACGGTTCGACGAGTGTGTAGTTAGGACCCCCGAAGTAGAAACATATCAAGAAATCAGAATAACAGAGGGGGTACAGTGTGAGGAGTCCTTGGATATTGTAAAATCCCTACCGGATTTTGAGGGAAAACAGGAAACATATGTTTCCTGGCGACAGGCAGCCCAGACTGCTTATAAAATATTTGAGAGGTTTGACGGTTCTTCAAGACACTTTCAAGCAGTAGCCATAATTCGAAACAAGATAAAGGGACCAGCAGATATGGTACTTTCGTCTTTTAATACAGTACTAAATTTCAGGGCAATTATTGCACGCCTTGATTTTACCTACTCAGATAAACGACCGATCTATCTAATCGAGCAGGAACTTTCAATTCTCCGTCAGGGAAATTTGACAATTTTGCAATTTTATGAAGAAGTTGAGAAAAAATTGACATTGCTTACGAATAAAACCATTATGACATACGATAGGGACACTGCGGCGTCCATTAACGAAAAATATAGAATGGACGCGCTTCGTGTTTTTATCTCAGGAACCAGAAAGAGTTTGAGTGATGTACTTTTTTCAGCTCGTCCAAACGATTTACCCTCAGCACTGGCATTGGCCCAAGAGGTCGAGGCTAACCACGAACGGTACTCGTTCGCAAGCAACTATGCTAGGTGCCTTGAGGATAGGGAAAAAGTCAAAGGCGAATCTAGACAACGTAATGAAATAAGTGGTATAGGAAATCAGTTGGTTAAGAACCCCTATTTTTTTAAGCGCCAAAACTTCGGCAACAGGGCCCCCCAGAGAGAGGAACCAGCGCAACCAATGGAAGTTGATAATTCAATGCGTTCTAGACAGCCAACAAGGTTCCAACCTGGAAGAAATGGTCCTTCCCGACCACAGTACCATGAGAATAGGACACCTCTGCGGTACGATGTAACGACGCAGAGTAATTATTACAACAGTCAGGCCCCAGCACAGGCAGTAAAACGCCAAAACGAGGGCTCTGCTAGATTTACGGGAACTAAACAGCAGAGGATTAACCACATTTCCCAACAAATTGCGGCAGAACATGAGTGCTATGAACAACAGGCACATTCAGTAGTATCGGAAATTGACGATGAAGCAGACTCTGACCAGATTAATTTTTTAGGCAGAACTCCCTGCTGCCATTCATAGAAAGGACACTGGCGGGGAGAACCATTAAACTACTAATAGATACAGGGGCTTCAAAGAACTATATTAAGCCCTTAGGAGAGCTAAAAGGGGTATCCCCAGTAGATAAACCTTTCTTGGTTAAGTTAATCCATGGTTTTAACACCATAAATAAAAAATGCATCCTTAATATATTCAATACGAATAGTACTTTTTTTATTTTGCCATCGCTTTCAACATTCGATGGTATAATCGGCCTTGATCTGCTAACGCAATTAAGCGTAAAATTAGATTTTAAGAATAAGGAAATACAAACTCAAAACTGTTCGGAAGAAATAAAATTTTTAAAGTGTACAAATGTGAATTTCACACAAATAAAAGACATAGTAGTACCTAACGTGGTTACTGAGGAATTTCGGAAAATGATGAAAAAACGATTAGAAGTTTTTGCAAACCCTAATGAACATTACCCTTCAATACGAACATCGTCGCCACAATCCGTACGGATAACGATGATCCTATATACTCAAAACTATACCCTTACCCTGCGGGTGTAGCCGATTTCGTGAATAAGGAAATAAAAGATTTATTGGGAAATGGTATAATCAGGCCTTCTAGGTCTCCTTATAACAACCCCATTTGGGTCGTTGACAAGAAGGGTAAAGATGAGCAAGGGAATGCTAAAAAACGACTCGTTATAGATTTTAGAAAGTTAAACCAGCGCACAATTGATGACAAATACCCTATCCCGAATGTAACAACGATTCTATCAAATTTGGGTAAGGGCAGGTTTTTTACAACACTTGACCTTAAGTCAGGGTTTCATCAAATATCACTCGCAGAACGCGATAGGGAGAAAACTGCTTTTTCTGTTGGAAATGGAAAGTACGAGTTTTGCAGGCTTCCTTTTGGTTTAAAAAATGCACCAAGCATTTTCCAGAGGGCCATTGACGATGTTTTAAGAGATCAGATAGGAAAATTTTGCTATGTTTACGTTGACGACGTGATAATTTTTTCAGAAAATGAAAGGGACCATGTTTCACACATTGCATGTGTCTTAGATAGATTATATGAAGCTAACATGAGGGTCTCTCGGGAAAAATCACGTTTTTTTAAGGAAAACGTTGAATACCTCGGCTTCATTGTAACTAGGGGTGGGATTAAAACAAGCCCCGACAAGGTAGAGACTATTCGCAATTACGAACAACCAACTACGTTGTTCAATGTGAGGTCCTTTTTGGGACTAGCTAGCTACTATCGGTGTTTTATCAAGGATTTTGCCTCGATAGCAAAACCTTTGACCGATATCCTAAAAGGCGAAAACGGTAAGATTAGCGCCACTCAGTCGAAAAAAATTAAGATAGATTTCAACGAAAATCAGGCCCAAGCTTTCAACAAGCTCAAAGAAGTTTTAGCTTCCGAGGAGGTTATGCTACTTTATCCTGATTTTAAAAAGCAATTCGATCTAACGACGGATGCTTCATCATTGGGTTTGGGAGCCGTCCTGTCACAAGGAGGGCAACCAATTACTATGATCTCCAGAACTCTGAAGGATAGGGAACTCAACTACGCAACTAACGAGCGTGAGTTGTTGGCCATTGTGTGGGCGCTACAGAAACTCAGAAACTACCTCTATGGAGTTAAAAATTTGAACATTTACACGGACCATCAACCGCTTACATTTGCGGTTTCGGACAAAAATCCAAACGCAAAGATCAACCGCTGGAAAGCTTTTGTGGACGAACATAATGCGAAAATCTTTTATAAGCCGGGTAAGGAGAATTACGTTGCGGACGCTTTATCCTGCCAGAATATCCACGTTTTGGAAGAGGAAATGAATTCCGATATTGCTACAATTCATAGCGAGATCTCACTCACTTACACGATCGAGACAACGGATAAACCACTGAACTGCTTCAGAAATCAAATTGTATTGGAAGAAGGTCGCTTCGCTCTAAAACAAAACTTCATTATTTTTTCAAAAAAAACTCGTCACTTCATTAGATTTACTGATAGGAACAACCTTATTGAGGAGATGAAGTTAGCGGTGAATCCAGAAGTGGTAAACGCAATTAACTGTGACCTACCAACATTGGCCCTTATCCAACACGAATTGGTCAGATGCTTTCCAGCAACAAAGTTCTGGCACTGCAGGAATATGGTGCTTGATGTTATTGATAAAAACGAGCATAGGGAAATAGTAGTTACCGAACACAACCGCGCGCATAGGGCAGCTCAAGAAAATGTCAAGCAAATACTTTGTGACTATTACTTCCCGAACATGACCAAATTGGCAAATGAAGTTGTAGCAAATTGTAAAATCTGCGCAAAGGCCAAATATGATAGACATCCGCGAAAACAACAACTAGGTGCGACACCGGTACCATCTTATGTGGGTGAAGTGCTGCATATCGATATCTTCTCCACAGACCGAAAGCACTTTCTCACATGCGTTGATAAGTTTTCAAAATTTGCTGTGGTACAGCCTGTGCCATCGCGCACAATTATAGACTTGAAGTTCGCGATTATACAACTAATGAATCTTTTTCCCAATACGAAATCCATCTATTGCGACAATGAACCATCATTGAAATCAGAAACAATTGTATCTCTGTTGAGAAACGAATTTGGTGCGGAGGTCTCTAATGCTCCACCACTACACAGTACCTCAAACGGCCAGGTTGAGCGCTTTCACAGCACTCTTACCGAAATCGCGAGGTGCCTAAAAATTGATAGTAAAATCAATGACACGGTTGAACTTATACTGTTGTCAACGATCAAATATAACCGGTCAATACATTCTGTGACCAATAGAAAACCTATAGAGGTGATCCATGCTACACCACCTGAGCTCGGAAACGAAATAACAGAGAGGATCGCGAAAGCCCAACAAGCCCAATTGGAAAGGAATAACCCTTCCAGACAAAATAGGATATTTGAGGTGGGGGAACGTGTCCTGGTGAGGAATAACAAAAGACTTGGAAATAAACTGACCCCCTTATATGAAGAAAAGAATGTTGAGGCAGACTTGGGAACAACAGTTCTCATTGATGGGAGGGTGGTCCATAAGGACAATCTTAGATAAAATCGACCTCCCTAACCTTTTTACTCTTTCTTATGTCTTCCCTTGTAGGATTCCGATTGCTATGCTTCTTTTACGGACAACTGCACCAAAACTAATCAACTACTCTAACTCAGACTACATACCCCTCATGGACGGAAGTGTTATAATTTGGCGGGACTTTGATTACTTGCGACACACCACGAATCTGACGACGTACTATGAAATGGTTGAAGAAACGAAAAGACTTAAGAAACATTTCCCTCTTTCTCACATGGTAAAATTATTGGACTCTGATCTGGCTCATATAATGACACTTTTGACATCATTCGGTACTCACCATAGACACGCCAGAAGCATTAATTTGTTAGGTACGGCCTTAAAGGTGATCGCTGGTACGCCGGATTTCGATGACTTTGAAGAATTGAAATTAAAACAACAACAACTAATTGACTCAGAGAACAAACAAATATTAATTAATACGAAAGCACAGGAACAAATAAACAAACTAACCGAAACTGTAAACACTATTATTAAGAATTCAAATGACAAACAAATTGATACAGGACATTTATACGAGACTATACTCGCAAGAAATAGACTGGTAATTTCTGAAATTGAATCCTTAATGATGGCAGTTACCCTTGCAAAGATAGGTATCGTTAATCCCACAATTTTGAACTCTGATGATTTAAATGTAATAATGGAAAAGCGCTCTACAAATGCAACTATAACTGACATTATTGAAGTATCGTATATTAAAGTTTTATTGGATAATGAATTCTTACATTTTATAATTAAATATCCTAAGCCTAGATTATAATGCAAAAGGGTAGCTCTATTCCCTGTTCAGCGTAATGGAACGATCTTGCACTTTGCTGAAGAAAGCAGCGTCGCCGATTGTGGGAACAAAATACTTGCAATTGGAAATTGTAGTGCAGCACTTACATCAACATTCTGTAGAGAATCATCAATACCCACATGCGCTCAGCAGCTCCACTCTGGTGTCATGGCCCACTGCAACACTCGACCTAGCCATCTTGAACCAGTGATGAATGTTGACAATGGTATCATCATTATTAATGATAGCACAGTAGAAATAAAGACCTCTGCGGGTATTACAGAACGTGTTACTGGAACCTATTTATTTACCTTTGAAGATGAAGTCCAAATTAACGGTTCACTCTATAAAAACCAAAGAGGCATGATAAAGAAAACTCCAAGCCTGTCTGCTGCCCCAATTCTTAACATTACTAGCCACCAAGAAATTCTGAGCCTACCATACCTTCAAAAACTAAGTACAGAGAATCTGCGCTATATTGGCGAGGTAAAAAACAATCTCAGTATAGGCCCAACAGTTTCCAGCCTGGTTACAGTCATCATATTGGTCATCTGCTATGCTGTCTTCAAATTATGTCAGAAACGAAGCGCTGAACGTCAACGTCTCGAAATCAAAGCAGTCATTGACAGTTATTGGAGACCCGAGGACGGCCCTCATTTAAGTGAGGGAGGAGTTAACACGAGCGCTTAGCCCAGCAATTTCGTTACACGCGTGACACAGATTGTTTGCCTTTTTGCATTCCCATAAAATTATGTTCCCATAAAAACCGAAACATGAGACCTGCCTTCCGTTGGTTTCATATTAAAACCATTTATTTGTTTCTTGACAGAATTTGTTTATTGTAAGAATTGCATGGTAAGCAATTATGCTTACCTATGCAAGGTATAAAATTAAGAATAAATGTTTTAATAAAGTTAGTTCTAAAAAGAAACTCAAAATGTTTATTACACAAAATAACTTATATATTATTGCTTCTGTGAAGCACTTTGGTAAGGCAAAAAATTATTTGGAAGCTGAATATATTGCTTCCAGCTGGCTTATTTCGCACAAAAAAAATCTCCTTGTTCATGCGAAACAGCAAGTGATTCTCTAACATTGTCTCCCTTACCCGCGGTCTGCACCTGACATAAAATGGCTAACTTTAACATTAACTTCTAACTTCTAAGAATTTTTAAGTGATGAGTATCAATATACTATACTATTTTGCACATGCAATGATGCAAGACCATTTGCACAAGATTGTGAATTGGGCTATAGATTTTATGTACTCAGATGCAAAAGTTACTGGCTTGCAAATTAGATTTTACTTGTTTTCTCTATTTTGTTAGAGAGCCTGCCTTATGTTAGTGCTTTTCAGAAGCAGTTTTCGAAGCTTTTGTGATCAAGTAAACAATACATTGCTTCCCTCAGTTTTCAGTGCTTCCAAATCAGAATTTTTGCTGGGTAGTTGCTGGCCAGCCGCATGGAAAAATGATGGATTTTTGACAAAATCGATGAAGAATGTTTTTTTCATTTGTTTTATAAAATACACCATAGAATATTTTCTTTAATAATAAAAGTAATAGATACATATGTTTTTATTTGAACTTACGGGCCTGGCCCACGATGTCGACAAGAAACTTCCTATAGCTTACTTGTCGACATAGCACGTCAGGGCGTTAAAGTTTCTACTATTCTTACCCTCGACGTGAATAGTTATTAGGGTGCACAGAAAAAGAAAAAAATGTTTGTTGCCGCTTATACCAATCATGACAACAATATTGTTCACTTCCTTTCAAGTTCCAATGAGTGCATTTATTAAGAAAAATATAAAAGGGGAAAATAACTTTATATATCCCAATATATTCAAGATATCCAAAAACTGAAAACAAATTTAAGAAATGTACACATTAATCATATATAATCGATCAATAACTAAATTTTTTAAATGTTCCCTGCGGGGAACCAGTAACCGTCCGACGATATGTATAAACAAAAATTAAACTATACAATTCTATTAACTTTATTCGCACTTAAAAACAATCGGTTATGTTCTGCATTCCACGTGAAATTATATCGTTGGGCAATTGTTATTATAAATACATATTTCCAACAATTCTATGAAATTTCCCGTGGAATCCATAAAACATACCCTTATATTTTACTGGCATCACCAAAAACTTTTGTTTCCCTTTGCTTCTGTTTGTTTATATTTTAAAACACATGGTTTCATTTTACTGGATTTTACTGGCAAAAATTTGTCCAGTAAAAATTTGCATTTACTCAGTAAATTAACTGTCATTTTCCACTCTCAGTGCGCCCTCTCATTTTGTGTTGCATACTTTCAAGCACTAAAAGCGAGAAGTGTGTAAAACGCCGCAAGATACGCTACATTTAGTACATGTCAAATTTTTCATGCAAAATAATCATGCTGCTGAAAATTATTCACAACTGCGAACAGAGTACCAGGCTCAACTGGCGATAAACTGCGGTAAAAGTTAGAGAATATGCCAATTTTATGTGCTTCTCAAGTAAATTAATATTGAATCTACATAATTCGCTCTTAAAAGCAAGTTGCTTCGCCCATGATTAGGGTGTGAAGCATGAATAGAGACCGAAGCATGTATAGTGGAAACATACTATAAGATAGACCTCTTACACTGGGTTTTTACGTACTAATATCGATTACTGTAATTTCCACATTTGATTGCGTCTATGAAATTTCCTACATGTAGGCAGCGATTGTCATACGTGTCAATCCATTGCTCGAGCAATTATTGCCAAGCGATCTGCTGTCACTTTTGTTGTATTTTTTCATTAATTTTTATAGTGAGTGCGCAGCACCTCGTTATTCGCAACACCCAGATTCTTAACATTGATTAATTACCCTGTTAACGCAACTTTTCAGAATACAAGACTTCAATTAACGCAACTTTACAAACTCTAGTTTTTTTTCTAAATAAATTCAAAACTATAAATCCTTGTGCATGAAATCTTATGCTTACATAAAAAAATCATTTTGATATACGGCTATTCTAGGAATGATAATTTTTCCGTGGTGCTTCTGCTTTGAAACCAACATAGTTTAAATGATTTTTTTGTGTGAGTGGCTGGCTGTTCTAGCTAGATGTGTAGCTTTTCATTTAAGCTCGCTATTTGATGTACATCATTATTACTCATACGCACTAATTTGCAGTTTCCTTTGTGTATCAGTATCCAACGAAGTATGCAACAGTTTTCTTTTAAAGATCTACGTATGAGTGATATTTAATTGCAGCCTAATAAATTATCAGTGTTCAAAAAACTGACAGCAGAAAAGCAAAAGTTTCAATTAATATGCAATTTTTTTGCAGCAATATAGTGTTTGAGTTCGTGCAGTTTGATGTGACTTCATACTATACACGAGTAAAATCAACGAAACAGTTCGTAGAAAAATATTAACCGTTTTGCTTCCAAGTAACTGCGCAGTTGTCAAAAGCAAACGTAAACCAGTTCAGTTCAAAGAGCACGAACAGTTGATTTGCTTTCGACTTACAGCATAAATTCACAATTTTTATTTTCAAAAAATAAATACTGTGAAGCAGTAGCACAGTCGAATTTTTGCCTTTGTGTGACTAATTTTACAACACAATACGAATCGCGCTCAAACAAAATCATTCCATGAAACCATTAAAAACATTAATCTTAAACTTGATAACAACCAAAGAGTACAAATTTACATACCTTAGAATCTGTATCTTTTATTTATTTTAAATATATATTTTTTTAATTAAATAAATGCATTTGTTTTAAAAGTTATCCTATAATTCTTTAATAAACCTTTTTTGTTTTTTCGGAAGAACACTTGCTATAACGTCGAAGCTCATAACTAAAACAAGTACATAATATGAATAAAATGAGCTTGAAAGGTTTTACTAAAGTTTTTATATATGAAACGAACAATATTGTGTTCGGGTAACATTTACCTTACGAAGAGATACTTGTCCCCCCATTCGAATCAAAAATCAAGTTGGCCCTCAACATTCATATGTGAAATGCTTTGAGCGATGGCTTACACGAAAACACCATATTGACTCTAAGCTAATACAAATGAAATTAAAATTAACTCAGGTATATTGGCTGATGGGTAGAAACTCAACCCTCAGTCTAGATTGTAAACTTTTGATATACAAGTCGCTTTTGAAGCCAATATGGTGCTACGGAATTCAACTATGGGGGGACTGCTTCAGCTTCAAATGCTGAGAGAATCCAACGAAGGTAAAACAAAATTTTACGGTTAATAACTAACATTGGATAAATGGTACATTAAAAATTAAAATATACATCGTCATTTAGTTATGAAACAAGTGACTGAAGGAATTGCAAAATAGTAGGCAAATATATAATAAAAATCTAGTAACATTCTTATCCGCCAGAAGGTATCATTTTCTCAACTCAGGGTTTGTGCCGAATTTCGTAAGAAATCGATTAAGTAGAAGCACGTGGAATATAATTTTAAATGTTCGTAACTCTGTCCATCGATATTGTATCATTAAGAGCGTGAAAGGTGTGCTATAATGGTATCCGTTGACTGTCATATTGAGTTCTGACTACCGTCATATTTAATAACATTCATAGCGCAAAGGAACACGGGTGAAAACAGATGAATTGATAATCTACTCGTTTGTGAAAGTCGGTTTAAAAATGGACTAATTCATTAATTTGTTCATCATTACCAGACAATATCACCAAAAAGTCAACAAAATAGTCGACAAATTGGGACAGATAATTATAATTGCCAAATGTTCAGGTTATCTGTTTTTCGCATTTTTTTTTAAATTTTTGAGAAGTCGTGCAGTTCTTTGTTTAAAAAATAAATTTTTCTATAAAACTATCAATTCATCGAGTTTTTGCCTCTTTAAGTTTTCTCTAAATTTTTTAATTCCAATACAAAGTGTATCACACTATCAGTAATTTAAGTTTTCTCTGCTGAAACAGATTTGTATGAGTGACAAACTCACAATTACGCTCATTCATGTCCGAAAGCCCATAAGAGTCAAAAGCAAAGCAATGTCTGAATTTTTAATTGCAGAATTTGTATGACAGACGCAAAAAGGATTGAAAAGTTTTGATACATCCCTTTTATTTTCTATATGCATAGTTTTCACTACGATTAGGTTCTTAATGATCACATTTATGCAGCACTGGCCGGCTATCGCTAAAGACCGGTACTTACAATCTATATACATATAATAGTTAAGGGCCCAATTTATAAAAATTATTAAGGCTTAATAAAAGATTTATAAAACAGATTTCCATGCAAAATTTTTTTTAATAAGCCTTTATTGGGCCGTAATATTTTTTATAAATAGGCAGGTGATATATAAAAAACATTATAATCGTTCGATTTTTCAGAAAATGCAACCCTGATCTAACGAGTCTGTCACTGCTATTTGAAAATTTTCATAAGCTCCATTAGATCAGGGTTGCATCGATGTAATTAATACTGGTTCAACCAATGAATTTTTTATATAAAACCGGTTTGATGAATGCTTTAACTTCAACAGTTTTTCTTATATACGGCAATAAATTTTTTACTTTAAAATTTTTATTTTTGTATCCCAAACATTTTACTTACAACAAAGTTTTCATTAAATGCCAAGCAAATTTCATACAAAAACATTTTAATTTATAAATATGTATTTATGTATGTGATTAAAAAAGTAATTGTTTATTTGACTGTGACCAGAAAAAAAAACCATTCGAAAGACAAAATTAAGTTTCTTGAAACAAAAACCAAGATGCAGTAATTATAATAATTATTGCTTCATGTATAAAAAAAAATATCTTTGCTTTATTTAAATTTACAATATAAATTTTGCATATGTGTACATATGCATACATACATATGTATGTTCATATGTGCCTTAATTATTTTTTTATTATTTCTTTTGTCGAAATATTTAGTAGATTAAATTTGAACAAATCAAAAAATATTTTTATAGTTATTCTGCAATATTTTAATTTAGAGTTGTAGTAGTCCCGACTTATATAAATTTATTTAATATTTATTGAATTTTCTTAAGATTGGTTTAATACTTCGAATCGAAAATTCACATGACTTACACCACTTTCATAATAAAGGGTGCATATGTATGTAAGTGTAAGAACCTATTTTTCAATCCAAAAAAAAAGGTTTAAAATAAAAATTTTTCAACCAAAAAAAAAACATAGCTAAGAACTCTCTCGATCAAGTAACCTTTCAAACAGGAAAAATGAATCAAAATTGGTCCAGCCGTTTGGTCTGTACATGGACTCGTACAGAAACACAGATACACAGATATACAGATAAACAGAAACACACTACAAACTTATAACATCCCTTTTTTTTCGGGGGTTAAAAAATAAACGCAAGTTTTTCCTGTTTTTGCATTGGAAATATTTTATATATATTTTTTTTTTTTTTGGCAATACATACCCTATGAAGGTGTAAGATTTTTAGAAAAAATTACAATACGTGTTCTCCGCCTCAAGCAAGAAGCAAAAAAAGAAAATTATTTTGCCGACATTATTGCTTGTTCTCAGCAATGAAATTGCTACTTGAAGACCCAGTGTTACGTAGTTTTTAGCTGCTGATAAAGTTAACTTGAAACTGGGTGTAGATGTCAGATATTTCATATGTATGATCATATTTAAAGCTGCTGAGGAAAATGGCTTGCTATTAATACAAAAAGTTATTAGAAAAGTTATTAAAAAACAGGAATCAAAAACGTTAAGGAATTACTTGATTTATAAAAATACGAGTATTATTAAAATGTCAATACTGGTTAAAAAAGAGAGATAGAAAATTAGTAAATGATAAATTTTTGAAGCATCTGTCAAGGGTGTGATGGAAGACGTAAACATACCCAAAACCAAACACATTGCTATTGTTCATTAAGCCAACAATTGAAGAGGACGTTGACGCTGCTGCTGCATTCGCCGAAGATGACGATGACGACGTTGAAGATGAAAACACAACGGCGGCAGCCGAAGCTGCTGTCGTCGAACGTTGTGGGCGACGTTTGTAAAACTCCAGCTCATCGACTGTCCATACAGCACCCTTAACATTTTCAACCCTCATAAAACACTTATGCAATGATAAATTGTGTCTAACCGCATTCTAATACAATGTTCCACATACAAACATAATTAAGAACAGTGTATTGAGAAATTATGTTTGAAAATTATTTTCATATTGATAGATACATACATACATATGTATGTAGATATTTATGTACTGACATATCTATGTATGATCATACACACAAATACTAATACATCCACACATACTAAAAGAAAACTAATTAATTAATGAATCATTAATGAACAACATACATATAGGTATGTATGTATATATACATACATATAAACATGCACATGCATAAACGTAACAGTAACGAGAGTGGCAATAAAGGCTCAGTTAGCCGACTGTAATGTAAAGTAACTGTAACGTAGAAAACACCTGATCGATATTTTTATATGAAAAGTAGGTTACGTTACATTACATCTCTATAACCATTTTCATTACTTTTCACATAACAAAATCGATCAGCTGTTTCTTACTGTTGCAGTTACATTACATTACAGTCGGCTAACTGAGCCTTAAGTCATCCTTCATACGTTATACGTCGCTTGATTCAACTTGCATTAACGCAACCACTGAGGAACTTGACATAGTGAATACTTTGTTGACGGAAACACTTGAGCAGATTCAATAGGTTTGTTCTGCATTTTATTAATTAAACTTAATTTTTTTATTTATTTAATTTTATTTTATTCTTGCTCCCACAAAATACAAAAACCTAAAGCAAAACATGCCAAAAAATCCAAGTAATAGATAGCTGTCAAACTACTACTAAAGGCGTCTTTACGTGGTAACACAATGTATTACGACATGTCAAAAAATGCTGTGGATTATACAAAATCTTATCATGTGAAAGCAAAATGTATCGAGTGGAAGAGAATTTGACAAGCGGTCGGTAAATTTTTATTTTCTAAACCAAAGCATTCTAAACTTAAGCATTCTCAGCACACCAGAGGTGTATTTCATAGTAAATATTGGCAGCACTAATGGTATCTATTGAAGTCGTTGAAACTTTTACAAAAACAACTAAAATCAACTCAGGAAATTTTCATGTTGTGTTTGTAAATATTTTACGACTGCAACCATCAGCTACATCAGCAATAAAAAAAACTTAAAAAAATTATATTTTGTAGTAAAATTATAAAATGTTTTCTCCAATATTAAGTTTTAATAGCACACATCTCTTTTTTTGCAATTTTCCAATTTTTGTTATTAACTCAACAGTTTAATATATATATTTGCATTTTTTACTTATATATAATATTAGTGTAAACATGAAAAATACCTACAACAGACCCTTGTTCTCTTTATTTTTATTTTTTAACACGGAGAGAATTTCATAATATTTTGATTCTACAAAGTCGTAATACTTTGTATTACCATGTAAAAACACCTTAAAGGTAAAAGTTGCCCAACTTTTGTACTTTGCGTCGACGGAGACGCACTGAATGTGATATAGGTATGTAGCTCACAAGAAAGACACAGTTGAAAATTGCAACGTATAACGTGTGACGGATTACTTGAGACTCGGCTAAAGTCGACTTCATTTGTCCCATTTAAATTTTATTTTTCAGGAAGTATCTTATTTCAATTGAATTAAATATGAGTAACTCTAATCGATCTGTACTCAAAGTGCGATTCACCATTAAATTTTGTCACACAATTATATTGTTAAAAATCAAACAATGTTCAAGATTATGATGCCATGTATTCGTGTTATGTAAAATGGACCTGGTCCATGATGTCGACAGAAAAGGTTCGATCGACAACTTGCATTATCGTATTTTTGTACATACATACATAAACATATACATACATATGTAAGTAATCGATCGACCTTTTTCTGTCAACATCGTGAGTGTAAATAATATTAATACATTCTCCTTTCAAAAGTAATGGAGAAGGCAATTTCACACTGATTCCAACTTAAATTACCACATGCAGTGAAAAAGGAATGTATCGCTTTTGCGTGTGGCTATGGTTAGCGTGTTCCTCATTTCCGCGTATTCCTCATGCCGTATTCTATTTTAATTTAAAAACTTTTGTGTATGTGAGGCGGAAATTTATATCTGATGAAGACGTAGCGACCTTAGAAAACCAGGGATCAAATCGTTACATCCGTGATCGTATCGACAATAGTACGAAAACGAATTAAGTGATATGTCAGCCGTATAAGCTGAATGGGAATTCAGTACGTTCACGTATGTAATAATCCGAAAATGGTGTTTTTACGTGACTAGTTGTCCGTTCACGGACGTAACGATTCGACCCCAGATTGCTGCTACATTCTGCTTGTGAATATTTCGTTCCATAACCGCCAAAATAGCTTAAGCGACATCATTTTCGAACTTCAATTTTTGACTAAAATCGATTATTTGTGATCGTAAATAGTCGATTTTTGTCAAAAAAAACGAAGTCCAAAAAATGTGTCGCTAAAGCTAGTTTTGCGGTTGTGGCTCGATATTATCTTCTTTTTTATGTGTACATAATATGTATAAAGTACTTTGTAGAATTTTAAATGCCTCTATGAAAATTGAGTAGTAAATTTTAATTTTATGATGAGGTATATTAAACTCCTACAGTGTTTTATTTTTATTTCGTTTATTCAATTCACCGACCTTTGCAAATTTGGTTAATATTAAAAAAAATAATTCAGTTTTGAGACTATTATTAGTATTTATAATAGAAAATTTGTTAGCATTTGTTAAATGTACTATTGTACTGGGAAATTATTTTTTGTTTTATCTAAAAAAAAAACATTCAGCCCTTTTAGCTGCCTAATTAATGAAAAGCCCCCGATTAAAGAGGGTTCGATGTGGAGACAGAAAATTTGATTTCGCGTGTTGAGCAAAATTGACACGATAAAACACAAAACGATTTTAGGTGTAAAATATGTAATTACGAATTTCCAGTAAGGAAAAATTTTATATATTGTATAATCAAACACACAAAGCCAACAACTTGTTGATAGTGTAAAAGCTTAAAGTTCGGAAATTAAACAAACATTTTTATATAAGTACATATTTGAATTTGCTATTCAATTTGATTTCGTGCACGTTGTGCAGTTTCGTGATAGCAAAATTTTTCGCGTGCGTGTTTCATAAGTGTTGGACATCTCGTGTTAGAAAAATTCGACATTCGCTCGTATCTAGTTGGATGTATTCTAAATTTGGATAATTCGAATGTGTTAAAGTCTGTTGTAATTGAATTTGTACACCCAAAAGTGACTACTTTTGACATTTAGGTCATAGTATTGATATATGTCTTTTTATTGAATTACTTAGATTTTCGTTCGTTGGGATTCTTACGCAAATCAGCGGTTTGTCGAAGAAAATGTTCGACATATTGGCATAGGATTTAACAAAATATGAAATTTGCAGTTATGAATCTACCCGTATAAAAATAACAAAGAACGGGCACTTAATTGCATTAAAAAATTGGAATTTCTTTTCAAATCCATTGAGCCGAATGTGCATGACTGAACTCAAAAATTTTTAAATAAGGAGTTGGATATTTGTTGACATATATTATACTTTAAAAATAATAAATTTTAAATATTAAATTACTTAAGTAACGTTATTTCTATTGTTATATCATACCTTCCAAGTAGCAGCATTTCGTCGAAAATAGCAAAATGTGTTTTGAAACCAATTATAAATTTCATTTAACGTCAACTGCTTGTCGGGTGACTCAATAATCGACTTAAAAATAATTGAGACAAAAATAATTTGTTACAACTTTAACATCGGTTTAATTTTATTCATGACTCTTTTTGATTTGGATTTTTTTTTTTACCAACTTATAACTTATATACATATGTATGTATGTATATACTATATAACATACATACATATGTATATGTCTCATTCACTAGTCTATAAAATCACTAACTTACTTGTCTAATTAATGAGGCATATGTGAACGGTGGGCGAACATCAGCATTTTTATAAAATTCTCTATTTCGCTGGATTTCTGTTGCCAAGAAAAAAATAATAAAAAAAAAACTATTAAGAATATATAAATATATTTGTATACATATATTTAAAAGAATAATGGTTCGATATAAAAAACTGTTTTCTTAAAATGGTTGGCTGTGAAATTCTGTTAAATTTATTTAACCCGGACATGGGGGTTGGGTCATAATTATCCACTTATTAAATTCGGAGTATTTCGTTATATATATGAGAAATAAAATAAATATGAATATAATTTATATTAAATATGACTCTATTAAAGAAATAAAATAAAACATTACTAAAAAAAGTTGTTGTAGTTGTTTTGAACCAAAAAAAAATTTACTAAAAAAACTCAAACACATTACATTTTCTAGCTAAAATATAAAAATATATATTTTTTATCCAGTCTTTCAATTTAAATGACATTTTAATACATCTGACTACTTAATATTTATAAAACAATAAAAAAAAAACTAGTTTTTGATATGCAAAATTTCTAAAAATAACGCATATTGCAAAATAGCTACTTTGACTGAGTCAAATTAAGTTTTTTTTAACTTTTAACATGTGTAGCTGTCAGACTTATTTGAAATTAAAAACATTCAGAGAGATTCAATATCCTCCAGCCACTCAGAAGAGCGTAAAGAAGGGAAGTACCGTTTTAGCACCACAATCAATTCGAAAGGTGGCGGGTCTTTTTGACCCATCCAAAAATCACAAATCCGTGGTTTTTATAGCAAATTTTCGAGTTGGTACTTAAATACGTGCTCAGGTAATTTTTATTTAAATACGGGTTAATTCTTAGTGGCAAGTGAAAATCCTTATTCAAACACAAAATTTCCATGGCACAACGAACACGGAGACAATTCAAAGGTCATAGTCATTATCCTGCTCAGAATGTCTTGTTTTCTTTTCCTTTGAATATTTTTCGGTCGGGGCTTAAGAATTTTATTTCCTCAATGGTACTTACTATCCATCCGCTAATACAAGAGAAAAAAAATTAAATAACTACAAAAAGCTACCAAAAAAAATTAAATAGCTAAAAAAAATAAAGAACTACTAAACAAAAATTAAATAACCCCCAACAAATAAGAAATGAATTCATTGTGGATGATTTAAAACAAGTCCTAATAAGAACTTTGTTGGGGCTTACTTAATTTTCTTCTGTCATGAAGAAGTATTTCCTTGCTCGACTGGAGGTCAATTATATTTTTTTTTCGTTTGGGAGCTCCTTAGTTTTTTTTTTGAGATTTATCTTAATTTAATTTCTTAAGTTATTAGATTTCTGGGATTCTTATGCATCTTATGCCTTTCTCTCTTTTATGGTGTTGCTAGGGTTGCCAGACGGCCTGGAATGGCCTGGATTTTCCAGTTGACCAGTTACCAGTTAAAATAAAATTTGTCCAGTTAAAAATTAATATCTTTAATTTCGAAAAATAGTTATTTTGTCTATTCTATATTTTCAGTTAATCAATATTATGTCTTTAAAAAAACCTTCATTAAACACTCATGTGTTTAAGCCCTGTCAGAAATTACGTTAACTTTAAACTAACTTTAAGCTAACTATTTCGCAACTAGTACTGACTAGCACTTGGGTTACTTTTCAATGTACTCGTAATTAACTGAATATTTTAACATTGCGATATCCTAGGCGGTAGTCAATTGTCTCACTCCGCATTACTTTCAGCTAACTTAAAGTTGATTTTTTTTAATCACCTGGTTGGTAGTCAGTAAATTAAAACAATTTTTCTGGGGTTTGAACATGTATCAACACACGTTGTGTATATATAAATATAAAACTGAAATGAGTTTCGAAGTATCTAAGTTCGTTAGCTCTCATCAAATTCGATTACGTACTCAACTTAAAATTAATTTTCAGTTTGTTCTGGATGACATTGCAGTTAGCTTTTAGTCAGTCTAAGAAAATTTAACTATAAGTTAAATATTTTTTGTAGTCAACCACACATTCTCGGACAGGGAGCTTACCATATAGATCTTTCATCATTTATTATTGGTTTAGTACAATACATGCCACGAGAAGACATTTAAAAATAAGCCGTTTTTACATTTCAAGACTGTTTACGCAGGCCTCTAATGTACAATCAGTTATATTTTTCCCTAACTCTAATTAGTACATCTATTTTGTACAGCACTAACAACTTACAAGCAAAAAATATTTTCAAAAATATCAACATTCAACGCTTTTTTGAACTATAAGTGCATTTTTAAATTGTCCAGTTATTTTTTCCAAAATCCAGGTGAATTTTTTCCAATGTCCAGGTATTTGACTTTTGGTGTCTGGCAACCCTAGGTATTACACACAACAGCGCTGTGTACTAAAAATATATATAGTTAATAGCAGGCCCGTTCGGGCTTAATAATTTTTTCCAACATGTTTTTTAACAAAACGGCGCTGACTACTTACTATTTGTTGCATAATAGGCAATTTGCCGGTCTCAATGATGTTTTTCTCTATGGTATATCCCATAATTGTGCTGTCTATATAATATTTCTTCCATAGCAGGACTTCGGGTGGGATTAGGAGTTTTTTCATCTGCGTTATTTCCTATAATGGCGCTACCCACCAAACATTTCATGCATGCTTACCCTTCGGCCAGGCTTATAGATTGTTTTTCTAGGGTCAATCCCAAAATGACGCTGCTAAAGATTTTCTGCATAGCCGCCTTCGTTTAGGCTTAAGCATTTTTATCGGCTTTACGAATTATCGCCCTTGTGCAAATCGTCCGAAAAACAAATATGTAGAATCGCCCAAAAATTATTGTAAAAAAATTGGGTAATTGTTCATCGACTCAACATTTTTACATATGTAAATATTTGTATGTTTTTGGGTATTTCTTCATAATGAATAATTGCCAATTTTTCGCTAAATGTTAAAAAAAAACACACACAAAAATTGGGTGATTATTCATTCCAAATTTGGGTAGTTGTCTGTAATGAACAAACACTCAAAAACATCGGGTGATTATTCATTTTACACTTTTGGGTTATTCTTCCCTCGGGCACTGTTTTTGGGGTATTTCTTCACAATGACTAATCACCCAACAATTTTGGACGTTGCTTCATTTAGCTGTTTCCTGTGATTTGTAATTGGGCGTTAATTTGTCAGCCATTTTTGTCTCTATTGTGTCTCCCATAACGGAGTAGCAGTCGAGCGAATGGTGATGTGCCATGAAGCATTTCTTCATAAAATTAAATGACTTCTTTGATTATAAATCTCTTACACTCTTTGGATCACGCTAGACTGCAAGGTTGTGCCAAATAATCTAATCACATGAGTAGGCAAGAAATGTACACTTCGGTATGTATATTACTGTTACCTGCTAGCTGAGAGCTACTTCAATAGGGAAATTCAAATGAATCCTGGCATGCGTCAAGGCTACATTCTATCCCCATTACTATTTAACATATCCTTGGCATAGTCATATCGGAGATAGTAAGCGTGGTGTCCATTTCACATTTGGGTTGCAAAGCAATCTCAAAATCTTGACTATGCTGATGAGGTTTGCAGGTCTTTATTAAGCACCACGTTCGAACCCAATTTTTTATTAAGAGATTCTTGTATTGTAGATGCTCTAAGGTTCTATTTTATGAAAAGCATCCAACATAAATTTGATACTCTCGATAGATTTTGTAGGTCGTAAAATATTTTTCCTCGTACAAACAGTTCCTTAACTCAAACTTAAAATCAACCATATTTTGCAAAACGCGTCTTTCGTTCAACAACGATAACCAACAGTGAAGAGGACAACATCCTATTTCCGATACATCATGTGCTGAAGATACAGATGGCCTGGTCAGTGAAAAATCCTGGGCGCCCACAAGTTGTTGCCAGTTGCTTCTCTCAAAAATAAATAAAAATTATCCTATCCGACAGAACTTTAGTTTCCGACATACATATGTGTCTCTTAAATTTTCATATCAAAATATGATTGAGCATTGGATTTATGAATCCAACGGGCCACTATTGGCATAAATTAAGAGTTCTGCAGAGAATTTTTAGTAAGCAGTGCCGTTTTGGGAGTTACAATGGATGAGAAAATTCTTAGCTAAACAAAAAATCTTTAGTAAACAGCGCCATGTTAGAAAATATCATGGTGGAGAAAATAGGTCAATGATTTTTTACAAATCTCAATAAATCCTTAAAGATTTTCTTAAAAGCTTTTAAATCATATGAATATAGACTGCATTGGATGAAAATTATATCATTAAATCAAAACTTAATACTCGGTAACTAAGGCTTGCCGTAAATTTGTTCGACTTATTTTTTAATTTTCTATGGGATGGGATAATTTTTATTTATTTTTGAGAGGAGGACCTAAACTTAAGTTCAATGGCATTCATTTATTTTAAGAGACTAACACAGTCATGCTGGGAACACAATTGGGACGAACCACGAGTTTTTCGTTGCGGACTTTCGTCATCAGAAATAAAACGCATTTGTGCATATGAAAATAAACACAATACAGCCGTCGAACGAAATTCGTCGTGCATGACGAATGAACAGATAGATTTATTTCTATTTTCTACGCTGACGAATGACTGAAAAATAATTAAGCTAATTTCTCATCAAATATAGCAATTTTAAAATTATGATTTAGCTATAAGCGGGAATTCTAGCGATTCTAGCAGTGAAAGTTTATTAAGCAAACTATAGAAAAAGAGGTGATTGAAATACGCCACAATAATGCCAGCTAACTTAGCTAATGTAGTCACATCTATCCTCACATCCTTTTTGAAAAACTCTTTTATACATAAGTAAATACGTTCGTATTATTAAGCCTTTAAACAGCGCTTCATATAACTGCTATATTTGCATGTTTTATTAGATTAAAAATAAATTCAGTAAAGTGCGACTCTGACTCGCTCACGAAGGGTTCCGTACGAACACTAGATATGTAATTTAATACAAACTTCATCCTATATAATATATAGTTTTGGCATTTTTTCGTTTTTGGGGTCTTTTCGGTTTTTTTGTTTTGGCGTTTTTTGCGTTTTTTCGGTTTTGGCGATTTTTTTAAGGTTTGGCTCTTTTTTTTAGTTTTGACACTTTATTTTCTTGTTTTGCCGATTTTTTTTCGGTTTTTGGCGTTCTTTCGTTATGGCGATTTTATTTTCATTTTTGGCGATTTTTTCATTCTTGCGATTTTTTTTATTTAAAAAATTTTTTTAGTTTTGGCGACATTTTGCGTTTTGGCGATTTTTTTCGGTTTTTGGCGTTTTTTTCATATTGGCGTTTTTTTTCATTTTGGCAATTTTTTCGAACTTGGCGATTTATTTTAGTATTAGATTTTTTTTTTTTTTAATTTTGGCGATTTTTTTCGTTTTGGCGATTTTTTTTAATTTTTGGCGGTTTTTTTTTTTGGTTTGGCGATTTTATAATTTTGGATTTTTTTAATTTTACCGTTTTTGAAAATTTCAAGTGTTTGCCTCTTACGGTTTCCAAGATATAGCAAATTGTCAAAATTACATAGTCAAAATTGCATTAACTGATGGACCACCCTTTAATTTAAATTTTTTTAAATTTTAGTGTTAATTATGTAGTCTGTATAAAAATACACTAATTTTACAAATTTCAAGTTTCAATATACATATGTTCACACAATTAATTGTATGTATATTACATGGGATTTTAACATTTTTCGTTGCTCGTTTTGGAACACCCTTTGATTTTTAATTCTCATGTATTTGTTGTTGTAGCGGCCAAGGTTCTACATACTCCAAATTTCAGGTCCGTAGCTCTTACGGTTCCTGAGAAAATACCGTGTGACGGACAGACGGACAGCGTAGCGGAAACAATAGGGTTCCTTTTCACCTTTGGTGTACGGAACCCTAAAAAGGCTATTGTGAAAAAAAATGTAGTACTCGCCACAGAAAAATCAACAGCTTTAATCAGTCAGCGATAATTTTACTCTATAATAGCAGAAGCCTGCTTTATTTGAAGCAATTTTTTTGCTGGGGAGGTCCCGAATTCAGTACTAATCATATTAGGTTCCAATTTTACCTATGACAATACTAATATATTGATTGGCTGCATTTTTTAGTTAAAAATAATATCGTTTATAATTTTTTTTATAAACATATATAAAT
This sequence comes from Tachina grossa, assembly GCA_949987645.1. Lineage (NCBI taxonomy): Eukaryota > Metazoa > Arthropoda > Insecta > Diptera > Tachinidae > Tachina > Tachina grossa. Next base: position 3,120,379 of record OX465279.1, on the reverse strand, counting down.
ATATAATAAATATATTACATATACATACATATGTATGTATGTATATGTTTTTTTTTTTTATTAAAGAAGCCTTTTATTAACCTATTATATTGCTTTTATTTGGTATTTTGCAGGGAAATTTGTGAGGTATGAAAGAAGTTAACTACTTACTTTTTAGCTATTTATCGCTAAATTTTAAACTACTTTTGAAATTTAGCTATTTTTTTGTCTACTTTGACGATATTTGTTGGAAAAAGTTTGCAACAATGACCAACTTTATCAATTATGAGATCTGTTATTTATTTATCGTTATTGTGCTTCACGCGACCAATTTACTCAACGAATTCTTATTGACGAATTCGTCGACGTGGACAAAATTCGTCGTTCGTCCCAGTTGTGTTCGTAGCATCGATCTACTAAAATACGTTTCTTCCCCTCTCGCTCTCTTTCTTTGAGCGCTCTCGCTTACAAAGTAAGCCACGATGTCAGTAATTGTCACTAGCATGCACTTACATCGACAGTGAAGGTGTAAGGGAGCATGATAATAAATTTAGCCTAAAAGTAGACCAGTATTTTAACTTTGTATGATAACAAACTATTTATTTTAAACGATAACTGAATCCCTGCTTACATCGTAATCGAAGTTAGCAGTAACGCATGATATATCAGATTAAACGTACATTACAATCCAAGTACTTAGATTGCTCGCTTACGATGTCATACTGACGTCAGTGATTATAATCAAAGTATTATCGCTTAATTCGAACATAAATTTTAATTTTAATTTTGGTTGCTAAGCGGCATATTAAAATTAAGTTTCTTTTTAAATGAATTTACCTTGTTGAACATCGAGTCCTGCTCGTTCCAACATATATGGAAGACCTTTATAAATTTTAAGCAAATGAAAATTAAAACATTTCATGCCAGCTGAGTTTTTGAAAATATTATGAATTTTTTGATGTGAAAATAAGAACGTTTTCAGAATTGTTCTGCAACTCACCGCCAGCTAATGCCAAAGAACTTTTGTCACATATTCGTTTTCTCGTCGCACTCATATTTCCGGAGTTTATGAGTAGAGACTGCAATTCGCTCGCGCCATCTGAGTCTTCGTTGCTATTATTATTGCTTTTGTTTAAATCCGGTGTTGTGGACACTGATCTTATGGCTTTTTTATATCGGATATGTGAAATATTTTCCTGAGAAGAAGCACAATAACGTATGTTTTCACATAAAGTATTACACTTAAAAAATACTTGAGCCTGTGTTTCCTCAGACATCACGAAATGTTTCGTCAAATACAAATGATGCATCATGGCCTGCAAACGATCACGTTCTTTTTGCAAATGCATTTCCAGTTGTGATACCACCTGCATCTGGACTCGAGCTTGGGCAGTTGATCGATCGTCTAAGCAATGTTCCGTTTTGAGATGCCTGAAATTTAATTTTAAAAAAAGTAGCTTTCAAATACAGCAACATACTTGAATACTTATAAATTTTTTTACAATTAATGAGATGTTTAACCAACATTGAATTTATGGGTCTGTTATAGATACCAACCAAACCAATTTTTGTTTTTGATGTGTAAACATCTATACGCTAGGGGGTAAAAATTTTTTTGGCTTTGATTCTTTGCTGAGATTTCTTTGCTTTTTGCTTTTGCTTTGCATTGTCAAATCGGTGTGAGCTATGTATGAGTGTATTAGTGTTTGAAAGAAGCAATACCAAGCAGAGAAACAAGTCGACCGGCTCGAAGCCGACGGTGCGCCGCCGCCGGTTATATTTCCGTACACCAAAGGTGAAAATGAACCGTAAGAGCTATGGACTTGAAATTTGGACACAATATGTAGACATTTGGCCACTACAACAACAAATACATGAGAGTTAAAAACTAAAGGGTGTTCCAAAACGAGCAACGAAAAATGTTAAAATCCCATGTAATATACATACAATTGTATGTACATAATATACACTTGAAATTTTAAAGGTTAGTGTATTTTTATACAGACTACAACAATTAACACTAAATTTAAAAAATTTAAATCAATGGGTGTTCCATCAGTTAATGCAATTTTGACTTTGTAATTTTGACAACTTGCTGCATCTTGGAAACCGTAAGAGCAAAACTCTTGAAAACGGTAAAACTAAAAAATCAATAAAATATAAAATCGCCAAATATAAAAAAATCGCCAAAAACAAAAAAAATCGCCAAAACGATAAAAGCATCATATTAAAAAAAATCTCTAGGACTAAAATAAATCGCGAAAAACCGGAAAAATCGCCAAAATGAAAAAAATTCTTCAACAAAAAAATCGCCAATATGAAAAAATCGCCAAAATAAAAAAATCGCCTAAATAAAAAAACTCAAAAACAGAAAAATTCGCCAAAATGAAAAAAAACCCCAAAAAACAGAAAAAAATTGCCAAAATGAAAAAATCGCCAAAATGAAAAAAAAATTGCGAAATCTAAAAAAACGCAAAAAGAGAAAAAAAAAACGCCAAAACGAGAAAAAAGCGATAAAACTGAAAAAAAATCGATTAAACTGAAAAAACTTAAAAAAGGAAGAAAGCTAAAAAAAAAAATAAAAAAATCAAAACCGAATGTGCGCGAGTCAAAGTCGCACTTTACTGAATTTATTTTAATTGCAATGCTAAATTGTTTATCTAATTTTTCGACCTTTTTTATATGTTCAATGAAACTATTTTTTAAGCTTTAGGTCAGTAAATTTTATATATTTTTAGTTTTATATCGATATTTCGTTAACCTTTGGTTAACTTCTTCAGGATTATATTTATTTTATTTTTTGGTAATTAGTTTTTGTCTTTTTTCCTTTTAATCAGATAAAAATATTTGTTGATAGCTATAAATAACAATTCGTACACAACAACAAGAACAGCAACAACTAAACGATGAACAACAGGAATTAAAAATTAAAAAGTAAAAGTAAAGGCATTTACCATAAATGAGCACTGCAGTACCACTAAAGTTTCAGTAAAAACAATAAAAAATGTTTAACAAGTAAATTTTTACTGATTACTAAAATTTTTTCTACAATTTTTATAAATTGCCTAAATGATTTGTTATATGATGAGGTGCATTGAATTTTCAGTAGTCAGTAATGCCCCTATTCATAATGAAATTCTACCAAGTGGCTAAATGTTTTTCATATAAAAGTTTCAAAATTTGAATGAAAAAACTTTGCCACTTGCTACAATTTTATTATGATTACGGCCCTACGATTTTACTGGTAATGCAAATTAAATTTCATTAGCAGTAAAAATTTACTGAATTTTTTTAGTAATCAGTAAATTTACTGCTTACTGCAATTTTTAATGCAGTACATATACATATACTGCAGTGTGCCCATTTACTAACCAAATAAGTTTAATAAAACAAACAAAAACCAACAAATTCATATGTATTTACAATATTGAAAGTTTTGATACTTTTAATTAATTAATTTAAAAAAAGATACTAAAAGCATAAGTACTTCCAACTCAAAAAAAATTTTCATTACTAGATGTTTACACATCTCCTCTGTGATCGGACTCACATTGCTTTTTTTTTAAAGAGAAGTACCACTCAGGCAATTAATGCCTACCACTATTACTAGGTGTTACCTTCTTTCGGAAAGGAATAGTGATAGAAGACAGGTGGTGAAGGAAGAGATAGAAGAAAGCTTCATTCTTTTACAACTCTGATTTTTTCACGCTTTTTTAGGGTTCCGTACACCAAAGGTGAAAAGGAACCCTATTGTTTTCGCTACGCTGTCCGTCTGTCCGTCAGACGGTATTTTCTCAGGAACCGTAAGAGCCACGGACCTGAAATTTGGACAGAGTATGTAAAACCTTGGCCGCTACAACAACAAATACATGAGAATTAAAAATTAAAGGGTGTTCCAAAACGAGCAAAGAAAAATGTTAAAATTCCATGTAATATACATACAATTGTATGAACATATGTATATTGAAACTTGAAATTTGTAAAATTAGTGTATTTTTATACAGACTACAACAGTTAACACTAAAATTTAAAAATTTAAATTAAAGGGTGGTCCATCAGTTAATGCAATTTTGACTATGTAATTTTGACAATTTGCTATATCTTGGAAACCGTAAGAGGCAAACACTTGAAATTTTCAAAAACGTTAAAACTAAAAAACCGAAAATTATACAATCGCCAAACCAAAAAAAAAATCGCCAAAAATTAAAAAAAAAATCGCTAAAACGAAAAAAATCGCCAAAATTAAAAAAAAAATTTTAACACTAAAATAAATCGCCAAATTCGAAAAAATCGTCAAAATGAAAATAATCGCCAAAATGAAAAAAAACGCCAAAAATTTAAAAAAATCGCTAAAACGCGAAAATGTCACCAAAACTAAAAAAAAAATTATATAAATAAAAATCGCAAAAATGAAAAAAATCGCCAAAAATAAAAAAAAAATCGCTTAAATGAAAGAACGCCAAAAACCGAAAAAAATCGGCAAAACGAGAAAATAAAGTGTCAAAACTAAAAAAATAGCCAAAACTTAAAAAAATCGTCAAAACCGAAAAAAATGCAAAAAACGCCAAAACAAAAAAACCGAAAAGACCCCAAAAACGAAAAAATTGCCAAAACTATATATTATATAGGATGAAGTTTGTATTTCCGGAACCCTTCGTGCGGGAGTCAGAGTCGCACTTTACTGAATTTTTTAATAATGCAGTGTTGCATTATTGCAGCGCCTTCTGGTGTCAAATGATGCGTATTAAATTTTGAAGCTGTGTTTAGTAGCCATTTTATTGGTTACTTTACTTCGCCGATGGTTCTGCTACACAATACCGACGAAGGAGGGCGCTCTGATATTATGTTTGGATTAGCATCTGCTGAAGTCGGTATAGTTCAGTGACCAGTGACTATGCCTTCATCATTTGAACTTTCCTACAACAACTGATACAAAGGAACACTAATGCACATCAGAAAAATGTGTGGTGTTGTTATTTTTAATGACTGTCGAATACAGGGATTGAACCCAGGATCTTCGGTTTTGTAGTCAACGTGCTAACTACTTCAGCCAACGCCACCCTCACGACACTCTCACCCTCGGTAGCTAAAATACAAAAAATTGCATGAATATCGTCAATCAGAATTTCTTAATTTTGTTGAGTTGTATTTAAAACACTGTATTTATTTTCTATATATGAAGTTAATTTTTTATTTATTTGAACTTTTAAAATTAACAACTATGTAATAACTATCTTTCTTTTTATAATTTAAAATTACAATTTTAACAGGGGGTAGGAAGCGTGTGTATCCCAGGAATTGATTATAGGTGTGTTTTTTTACTCTCGAAGTAAAATGCAGTAAATGAGTAATTACTGCGAAAATTTTAAAATTTATTCTCAAAAAGAGCTCGTGCGGACAAAGGTACGCGAACGGAAAAATAGTAAAAATTAGTAAGACGTTGCACAGTGGGGTGAATGGTAGAGAAAGTGGCAATTAATTCATAGAAGTCGTAATTTTAAAGTGTTGTTATTTTTTATTGATGAATATTAACAAATACATAAAAAACCAGCATTTAAAAAAATTAAAAAAAAAAATTTGTCAACCTTTGATGGGCTTTTTTGTATTTTGGAGAAAATTGTCTTATTTGACTATTTTTGCTGTAACTTTGGAATTGAAAAAGATAAATTAGTAAATTAAATTGTAAATCAGAGCATATTTTATGTGCCTTTGAAAATAATATTTTTCTTTTGTTTAGACAAAAACAAAATAAATATTTAATATGTATTTATATTAGCAAAGTTTAAACATAAAATCCATTTTTTTTCTTCCCAAAAATCCATAACTACAGAGATTTAACTCAAAAAAGTCGCATTATATTCATAAGCAGAAAACAAACATTTCAGAAAATAAACATTAAAAAACTTATCAGGCTTTTTTATTTACTTCCTTTTATTAACTTCAAAAGCAATATTTACTTCATAACCATCATTATCTTCATAATCATCATTAAAATAGTCTTCATCATCATCATCATTATCGTTCTCACTGTGGGGAAGAATAGGTAACTACAATGCAGACTTTGGTACTTGCTCCATTTTCTTTTTACAACTATTTCTCACGTCTTGTATGGTATTTTTCCTATTAAATTTACGCGAAAAGTCCTCCCTATAACTTTTAAAGTCCTTATTTGTAGCATCTTGAGTTTCTTCAGTTAGTTGGCCAATAGGCAATAGTGAAAGCGATATAATTTCTGGAACGTGAATCAAATATTTATGTAGAGTAGGAGGCATATAATACCATCGAAAATTTTTAACAAATATCCTGGCGGTATCATTAGCGAAATTAAAAAATCTTTCGATATTTACCTCAATGCCACTGGAAACAACTGTTAATATTGTATTCATATTTTTTATCAACTGCAAATCAATTTTTGTAATTTCTGCAGATACTTCAGCATTCTTAAATAAACTCAGTAAAGTGCGACTCTGACTCGCGCACGAAGGGTTCCGTACGAAGACTAGATATGTAATTTAATACAAACTTCATCCTATATAATATATAGTTTTGGCATTTTTTTTTCGTTTTTGGGGTCTTTTCGGTTTTTTTGTTTTGGCGTTTTTTTTGGCGATTTTTTCGAATATTCCGATTTATTTTAGTGTTAGAAATTTTTTTTAATTTTGCCGATTTTTTTCGTTTTGGCGATATTTTTTTAATTTTTGGCGATTTTTTTTTGGTTTGGCGATTTTATAATTTTCGGTTTTTTTAGTTTTGCCTTTTTTGAAAATTTCAAGAGTTTGCCTCTTACGGTTTCCAAGATATAGCAAATTGTCAAAATTACATAATCAAAATTGCATTAACTGATGGACCACCCTTTAATTTAAATTTTTTAAATTTTAGTGTTAATTGTTGTAGTCTGTATAAAAATACACTAGTTTTACAAATTTCAAGTTTCAATATACATATGTTCATACAATTGTATGTATATTACATGGAATTTTAGCATTTTTCGTTGCTCGTTTTGGAACACCCTTTGATTTTTAATTCTCATGTATTTGTTGTTGTAGCGGCCAAGGTTCTACATACTCTGTCCAAATTTCAGGTGCGTAGCTCTTATGGTTCCTGAGGAAATACCGTGTGACGGACAGACGGACAGCGTAGCGAAAACAATAGGGTTCCTTTTCACCTTTGGTGTACGGTACCCTAAAAAACGCCTTGCCGTATTCCCATCATTTGAGTTTTCAAAGCCTGGTTTTGGTTGGTCAACAATCAATCCAGTTTTTTCTCTAAATTCCCTTTGAATGCGTATTTTTGTATCAGCAACAATTTTTTTTTTATTATCACATCTAGTCTGCCATTTTTTTTGTCGGGAGTTTATATGATAAGTCAATAAGACACTCAAAAAATATTATCCAGCCATGAACGACAGATAAACCAAACTGCATGTTATCTATATTAACATATTTTGAAATCATTTTATCAATATTGTTGAACTCTTTACTTGTGGCGCCACATATATAGTACTTTTGTGTAGACTTTGTGTCATAGTGTAATAGCGTTAACATTCACTAATCTCTCTTTCCAATTAGTACTACGGAATCGAAAAGAGCCTTTTTTCAGTATCCAGTCTTTCTTTTTCGAGTTTAATATTGTCGGTCCTTTCTATCAAAATTCAATTATCAGGGGCCTGCAAAACCTAGTGGAAGATGGTCGAGGATTTTGCCAAATAATTTTTTTTTCACAAACTAGTTTCAATGGTACAATCGATGTTATAAATGCTGAAGAGTCAGAGGCATTAATGCCATGAAAGGCTTGTTTATATGAACTATGTCCTGAACTTCCGTCAAAGCTCCACTTAGAGTATAAATTCATTTTATAGTGTTTTCACACTGAAAGTTAAAACCTGGTTTTAACGTTAAAACCATAAACAGTTGATTTTACATTCACACTGCAAGTTTCTTAATTTCAGGCTTTAACTCACAGGCTGTCGAATAACTTTGCTCAAAATAAAATAAATCTCCTGCAGAAATGCGTGTATTTGTTGTTGTAGTTTTTTTTGCTTTTCATAACACTTATTTGACAAACTGTTCAACAACTGTTTCTCTTTGTATGGAAAACTGAGATATTTTACAATGCGCTCTAAAATGGAAATTATTTTATATTTGTGAATAAAATTTTTTTAAATTATGGAACTTCTTATACAGAATGAAGAAGTGCTTGAAAATAAATTTATTATATATAAAAATGCACAAATACATTATAAGATAAACCTTTTTTATAGGCAGATGAATGGCAGTCATATTGCCTATCTTCACTTTGCAGAGTTCAATGAAAATATTTTCGTTGTTTTACTTCCAAAAAACTCTTTTGTTTCCATAATTGTTTGATTATTGTTGTTGCTGCATCCGTTTTAAGTTGAAAATCTTTCAAGCGCCATCTTTTGTTGTTCACTGGCATAAACACTATCAGCTGCTGCCGGTCATTTTAACTTGGCAGCATTGAGATTATCACAGCGAATGCATTTCATGGTTTTAAGTTGGTTTTACAACAACAATTTGTATGGTAAAACCGTCAGTGTGAAAACACTATTAGACAGTTCTTCATTACCTAACAAATTTAAGTCAACATTTTGTATCCAAAAAATACGCTTAGTGGTATGGTCTAATAGAGCTTGTAGATTTACTTGGGCTGACGTTTCAATAATTTTTATTTCGTCTTGCTCTGGATAACATTTTTTTTTGTTTCTTGGATTTTTTTGAATGATGGAAATTTCTCAGGCACGGCTTTTCTAATTACATCATATTGGTATCGAGTTAGCTTCGCTTCTACAACTATGGAAAGAGCTTCCTCCGCACTTAATTGCTGTGGGGATACCTGTTCTGGACTTTTTCGGTTTTTTTTTTTTTTTTTTGCTCTTGTAGGAGATGATATTATTTATTTAACTATTTTCGACGTATCTGTTTTTCCAGCAGCTCTCAAGCTTATTTGAGTGGCGTAAGCCAAAACAGGCAATGGAGTATTATCTGTTATATCTTTACATTTCTTTACCTTAGTTTTTTCATTACACACATCAAATGAGAGATCATGCCGATCTCTTTTTTTAATTGGTGCAGGTGGTGGAATAAAGGAGATCGAAGCATCAAGCCAATTCTAGTTATTTTTTAAAAAAATTTCATTCTTTCTTTGACTTTCTATCCAGCGTTGATTATAGTCTTTGCAAAAAGAATAAATTTGTTCATAAAATCTATTATATCTGAAGGGTTGATGCATCTTATTACTTTCAATCTCATAAGTTTGAATTTATCTTGAAGAAATTTAATATCTAAATTCTTCATAAAATTATGTAACTCATGACGAGAAATGAAAATTGTTTTGGGACTTGTTCCTGAAATTAGTTAAATTTTTAATCATTTTAAATTTTGCAAAATACTTTTTGTTTTTCCTTGTACCGAATAATCTACAAATATACAACACTTTAAATAAATAACATCACATTAAACAAAACATTCACACTCAACACACACAAAAACAGATGAACGTAGCTACAATAACAACAAAAACAAAAGATAATAAAAACATTAAAGCATTAAACACATTCACCACAGCAAGCTACCGACTACCAAATGTCAAGGATAGAATACACATGTTTATATGAGAATAAAGGTAGAATTAGTAAAATCGTATCATTCTACTTTACAGCTTGCCGTATCGTTCAACTTTGTGCACAAGTTATAGAAAATGTAACAGTTTGCACAGCACATTTTTTTTCTGGCAATAAATTTGGCGCTTTTGACATTCGCTACAGAAAAATCTGTTTTCTGCAGATTCCTACGTCAGCAGTGCTACCACCACATATTTTATAACTAGTAACATGCATTGTATATGGTACGGTTTTTGTCAGCTGACACGCAACATCACGATACGATTTTACTAATTCTACCTTAATTCTTTTGAAGACAGCAAGGCAACATGGCGGCAGGTTGTTGTCTATGCTGATTTTGTCGTTGTAGTCCAATCAAACTAATTTCTATTTTGTTGGCTACAATGAGAAAATTCAGTATTGCCAATATAATACAAAATGTTGAACGAATGATTTTGTACAATTATTTCATATTATTTAACAGATATAATATCCAAAAATTGATGTTAGGAATAAATTGATTCATTTTTGTACTTTTACGTGAAATATGTACATTTTAAAAGAGTAATTAATTTTTATAAATGAAAAACATATAAAAGTGGCAATACTGAACTATGAATTTATACTTGAATATCAACTGCAGATGGTACTGCTGCCGTCTCCAAAATAATTAAGTAGCCGGCTACGAGGCGGCAAATGCTGCTAGCGGCATTTGAAGTCGTGTGTTCGTGCAGCCTGCTGTGGTGAATGTGTTTAATTCTTGACACATTGATTTTTAGCAACTGCAATTCTCTCACAAAAACCTTCATAACTCAAAAATCTCGCAAATGCGCAAATATATTTTAAGAGCATACGAGCATTTTTCCTCCATTCATCCGCAAAGTTGTTGAAACTCAATGTATTTATATATAAAACATACCACATTTTTAGAGGAATTTGATTTTTTTTTAATATTTCTAAAACATTTATCTAAACAAAAAATAATTTTTTAAATGCTCATATACCTGAAGTTGACAGTTTCATTATAAAACTTTTACTTATAGAACTTTTTACTTATAATCACTTGAAATATCAAAATTTTCTCTTTTAATCAATGCGCGCAAAAATAACTAAAATTATTGAACTTTGAACACACACTGCAAATAAAGTTATCTACCAAGAACTTTTATTTTTGCACTCAGTGATGTAGAATTGTATCTACTTTCATATGGTACCAAATACGGTTGTGAAAGTTACAGCCTGTTTGTAGAACACGACTCGTCAATAAAAAAAAACGTTAACGTTAGCATTATTTATTTTTTGGGGTTTTAGAATACGAGTGTTGATGATTTTTGTTAAAAAACGTAACAGATGTCAATTTATTTGGGTTTGTATAACACGATTTGACTCACAAAAAACGTCAAAGCCGGCGATTAATAAATAAATCTTTAAAAAAATTAAAATAATTAATAATTAATTAAAGAAAAAATAAAAAAATGGAACATCCAACATGAAAAACGTAAGTAAACTTTCATATTAAGATTGTTCTTGTTTTGATTACTAAATTTTTAGCATCAAAATGACAACAGGGCTGCAGCTTAGCCAATTGATGGCATGTATGGATCAATTTTCACACCTGACCACGGGAACTTTAAAGTTTAGTAGCAGTAAGGGGTGATATAAATTTCTATGTTGTGTCTGTATATCTGTACGAGTCCATATACAGACTTAAGGGCTGAACGTATTTTGATATAGTTTTTTTCTGTTTGGAAGGTGACTTAATCGAGTGTTCTTATTTAACGGTCCAGCCGTTGAGAAGATATCAAATATTTTCTTTTTTCGTTTGAAAACTGACTTGATTTAATATCTTCTACTTTGTACTTGAAGAAAATCGATCCAGGCTTTTGAAAGTTATCAAATCTTTTCTAGATATATTCTGTTGAATCTGACGCCGTCGCTCCCAAAGCGGCTAGACCGATTTTTATTCGGTTTTTTTTTCGTTTAAAAGGTGACTTGATTTAATATTTTTTAATCTTTAATTGAAGAAAATCTGTCCAGCCATTTATATATTAGGAGCTATGGTGCCACAGATACAGATAGAAGAGAACTCTTAACTTCCAATGGCTCAACCGATTTTTGTTCAAACATACATACATATATACCTCAGAAATGATATCGTTTCATCAACAAAAAAAATAATTTTTTTATGATAACTTCCAAAAGCCTAGACCGATTTTTTTCAAGTATAGACTAGAAGATATTAAATCAAGTCAACTTTCAAACGAAAAGAAAACCAAATTAAACTTGGTTTAGTTGTTGGGGAGCTATGGCGTCAAAGACACACAGAGTCAACAGAATATATATAGAAAAGATATGATAACTTCTAAACGGCTGGACCAATTTCCTTCAGCTTCTAGCTAATAACACTCGATCAATTCTCCTTTCAACTTAATCAAAATCTATCCAGCCATTTGATGTATACTCGTACATATGTATACACAGATGGTTTGGTTTAAGAAGAATCATTTGAAAACAATTCTGGATCATTTTTTTAATACTAATAAACCTACCTACAATATTTGTTTCATTAAATAAACAAATTCTTTCATATTATCTTTTTTAATGTTCAAATGTATTTTCAACACTTTCTACTACTCTCCCTTGGGTTATTATTTCAAAACATTATAGATTTACTTTGTAATGTTTTTTTAAATCTCAAATAAACTTAACTTTACTTCATTTTATACTTAATACACTTTATAAAATTATTTAAATAATAACAAAAATTAAAAATTTAAAAAACCCCCGAATATATCTAGAGAAGATGCGATATCTTCTAAACGGCTGGACCGATTTTCTTAAAACATGGCTAAGAACCCTCTCGATCAAGTCACCTTTCAAACTAAAAAAAAACTAAATGAAAATCGGTTCAGCCGTTTGGTCTGTACGTGGACACGGACAGACACACAGATACACAGACACACACTATAAACTTATAACACTCGTATTTCATCTTATTTGACCACCATTCAGCCACTCGTTCTCAGTAATCTTCAACGATTCTAATACAGAATGTACGAGCTAAAAGTTAAAATAAACAGAGGTTTTGTTTGAAATAACGCCTGGCCATTAATGCTTCAATTTTACTTACCAACTCGCCAATATTACGAATTTCATCTCCTACTGCCCTTACGATTGTTACGCAACGTACGTTCTCTTCGGCCTGGAACACATGCAAATCTGAAAATGGAACAAAGCAGATTCCTGCCATGATTGATGGTGTTTCTTTCATACATACATACATATGTATTTACATACAAACATTTATGCATGCACATCACTTGCAGGAAACTCACTTATTAAAAATATTAAACAACTTTAGAGTACTTACCTTTATACAAATACTTTTTTAAACATTAAAAAAATTTCATGCACAATTTGTTTACTTTAATTGTTTATTTTATTTATGTGCACGTCAGTTGTGTTTCAAGAATAGGGTTGCCGTTTCTTTTAAGCTGAAAAAACATTTTGTATGAAAATATATAAACTAAAACAATTTTTTAACATGTTGGCAACAGTACGATTTAGTACATATTTGACATATGGGCGAGTTAACGTAAGCTGCACGACAAAGTCGAGTCGCGTTATACAAACGCTTTTCATTACGTAATCGTCCATGAACTGGCTCGTCGTGAGTCGCCCTTGTCGCGTTCTACAAACAGGCTGTTAAAGTTCATCTTTTGAATTAATCGCCACTTGTGAAGGCTTTCACCCCACAGTGCGTTGCTATGATTGTCTCCGGGTACAACAAGTAGAACATTCATTTAGCAACATTTTAGTGCACTCATAACATTAAAATGATAACGCCGAATGACCGCCCTCCGACTCTTGTTTTCAATGTTGTCACAATAATCTAAATAACAATTTCTAAGGTCGTCACAATGTAAATTTGTCAAATTTTTGTATTTGCGGTATTGTAGCAGTATAGGATTATTGTAAACGGGGTGTTGTGAAGCGGATTTGAACTATTTATTTAAATACGTTATTTTTATGTTTGATGTATGACCGTAACATTTATTGGAACTGAATTTGAATTTTTACTAGTAATCTCAACTTTGAATTTACTTATTTATTTATTTATTAATTTATTAAATTCAATACAACAAGAACACGTCTTATATTATAGTATTGGTCAGTAATTTGGCATTTTTAAATAAATATTAATTTTTAAAAAGGAAGAAAATATAATAGTAATAAAAGAAAAAAAAGACAAAACTTATTTAAAATTATTTATATAAATAAAACATAATTTTAAAAATATATAATAATACATTTAAGAGTTTGTGTAAGTGAATCAACTAGTTAGCCCGTTAGTTAGTTAGATAATAACTACAACAAATTCTTAAAGATGGCAGATTTAAAATGTCTTGCATTGCTTATGACTTGTATTTGAGGGAGTAGCTGGCTCCAAAGTCGAATTGAATTGATGAAGAAGTGCTGTTCAGATATTGATTTATTATATTTTATACTGCTTATCCTGTTTCCTCTATTTGATCTGGAAAATTTTATTTTTCGATGTAGGTAGGTTGGTTGCTGGTTATATATAATTTTGTGTAAAAACAATAGTGTTCGGCACTTTAGCAAATTATCAAGCGCAGCGTGACCATATTAGCTTATTTACGGCTGAATTTAGCTTATTTTTTTGGGATTTATCTCTTAGCTTATTTTTTTAGCTTTTTTCAAAAATTCATTTAGCTTTTTAAGCCGATTTTTTAATCTAAATTGCAAAAAATCTCAAAAAATATTTTAAGGACATAAAAAAGTTATAAGTTATATATATAAAATTTTAAAAACCCCAACGTACTGACCAAACGGCTGTACCAGATTTTCTTCAAATATAGGCAAGATCAAGTCACTTTTCAAACAACAAAAACAAAATTAAAATAGGTCTAGCCGTTTTGGGAGCTACGGCGTCAAAGACACACAGATTCAGCTAAATATATCTAAAAAAGATGTGATATTTTCTAAACGGCTGGACCGATTTTCTTCAGCTTTTAAACTAAATCATAATCGATCCAGCCATTTGGTATGTACGTGGACTCGTACAGACATACAGATACACAGACACACACTACAAAATTACAACACCCCTTTTTTGGTTGGGTGTTAAAAATGATAATTTGTTAACATTTAAAAATATAAATTTTTTCATTGGAAAATGATTTAAAAAATACAAAATGTAAATTGCTTATTTATAACAGAAATTGCAAATTTAAATATAGAGGACATTTTTTGGAGTTACAATGGCAAAAGATAAGTAATTAATATTACCCATAAGACGTTTAAAGAGTTCCTTTGACTTGAGTTGAACGTGCATTCAGAGGCATGAATTTACTTAAAACAAAAATTAGAAATAAATTTAAAAAAGGTTTCGTATATTAGTGTAAATGCTTTTACATATTTGAAGACTGGTTAAGCTTATTTTGGGAAGTTTTTCTTTTGTTTTCCCTTAAACTCAAATATAATAAGGAATAAATAATTTAAATAATAGAAAAATATGTTTGTGTATGTATATATTTAACCATATCGTCCCGCTGTTCGATTTTTCGAACAGTAAATTTCAAGCGTTTTTGAAAAAAAAAGTTCTCTTCTCGGGGAAGACTATGAACTTATTTCTTTTAACAATTATATATTGTGATAGGTTAGCTACAAATATAAAAATAAAAGGACCTACCTATTTCACTCCTCCTTTTTATTACAAGGGGAAAGAACAAACACTAATTTTAGCATAATTTTAAAAATTTATAATTATGTATAAAATATAAAAAAATAGAAAAATTAAAAATGTACTTTTATTGAAAAATAATCAAACTTTTAAAAATAATAAAAAATCGTTTTGCTTTTCATATGTATTCTTATGATCTGCCTTCAAAAATCGGTGTTCGATTTGTCGAACGCTGGGCACTAGTTAGCATATTTTTTTCTAGGAATGGCTTACTTACTAAAACATATTGACTATTTTTTTTTTAAATGTAACTAAGGGAAAAGACAAAAATATACATATGGTAACATTGCTATGCTCTTTTTTTATAAAAAGGAGATTTACATAATGTTAGATTGTGTGCAACAGGCACTGTGCGGGCTAATAGAATCGGAGGAGCTGAGCTGAAATCCGGAAAAGCTTTGGAAAGAGGCGATCATGATCAAGTTTGACAGTTTAAAATAAAATTTTAATTTGTCGTTGGCAGGATAATAAAGAAGTCACAGTGGCCACCAATTTTGATCAAATCCACCCAACTGTTTCAGCGAGGAGATGGAAAAAGCAAAAGAAAAATAATGATGGCAGCATTATAGAACACGGCCGGTTTGTGAATTATAACCAACCCCAGCTATTGAAAAATTACAACAAAGGAATGGGAGGAGTGGATTTGCACGATAATGCTATGCAAAATTATAGTGTTGCAATTCAAGCAAAGAAGTGGTACTGGCCTTTATGGATAGCTAATTTAAACTCTTCAATGGTAAAAACTTGGAAACTTGACTGTTTCCGTCGTCGTCAGAAAAATGAAAAAATTAGATCCCAAAAGGAATTCCGAGTAGAACTTGCGTATTCTTTAATGACTCAACAAGAAAATAAAGATTCACCTAGTGATGGTAGCACTTTTGGTTCTCCAATAGATATTTTTCCCGTAAGAAAAACTGAGCATCTAATTTTTAAAATAGAGGAAAACAAGAAGTGGAGATGCAAGCACTGTCATAAACGAAGCTCCTTTTTATGCAAAAAGTGTAAGGTTGCGCTTCACACACATTGTTTCGAGGCATATCACGAAAAAAAATAATACATATAAGTATGTTTTTAATATAAATAACTTTGTTCTTTTATTTTGATTTAAATGAATTAAATAAATTAGTTTAAGTTTATTTTTGATTAAAATTAATTAAAAAATTATTTTCAGTTAATTTTTGATTTAAATGAATTAAATAAATTAGTTTGAGTTAAAAAAGAATTGTCTTTTTATTATTTACAATTTATAGGAGCAATAAAACCAATATGATAAATAGTGCTCAGTGTTCGCTTAATCGAACACCATTTTTCTCAAAAACAAAAAATCTTTAAAAAATTTTGACTTCAGATTTGTATTTTCTGGTGGCAATTACCTTCTAACAAACAAGTTTAAAAGTTTATTCGAAAAAAAAATACTCTGGGACGATATGGGTTAACGTTATTTTAGCAATAAAAAACTATTGCAAATTGATCAAAGATGTCGAAAAAAGTTTAGCTTTATTTTCTGGCTTAAAATTTAAATTTTTAGCTTATTTTAGCTCTTTTTCACACATGATTTAGCTTAATGTTATTTTAAAATCTGGTCGCACTGATCAAGCGTAACATTATAGATTTGTTTTGCAAATTTTGATATGCTTCTGTTTCGCTTAATGTCAAATACATGTCTAGCGATGGTGTTATATGTTACATTCAGCATCCGTCTACTTACATCATCGCAACTAGCAAACAGCTCGCAGCCATACATAAGAGTTGGCAATAAGTATTTTTATTTTTATTCTATTTATTTAATAGATATTAAAAATGTTTACAAATATTAAATATCAAAATATCTGTTGTCAAAATCGGATTTTCCAATAGCAAACCGTTGCCGCCGCGTTATTTCTGTATGCTCCATACAAAATGTATAGACATGAGAACTTTTGACATCTAAAAAACGCTTGCCGCTTTTGTTTAGGGATAGCTGTAAGAGCAAGCATTGGTGTCTGTTGTGTTCGGTGTGAAAGCACAAAAAGCTCTTCATAAAAGTTTGCACATTGTGCATATGGCTTGGACGTAACTGGTATAAAAAAACAAATATGTGTCAGAAAAGGATGTTTTATGGTTTTAAAAATAACATTTACAGGCAGGGATCGAAAATAATTATTGTTCATGAACTTTTAAAGAAAAAAATCAAGTACAAGGAAATATCGTAGAGCCTAGGCAATCACAGCATTTTTATTGTTTGTTTTCAATTATATTTTTTAAAACTCAAATGATTTAAAAATTTTGAATTGCTACTTTTTTGAGCAGAAAAAATTTTAATTTTCTGATTTTAATTTTTTTGAGCAGAAATAAAAATCATTTTCTGAGAAAGAAATAAAAGTTATTTCCTGATTTTGAAAAAAAAAACAATTTTTATTTTTACATTAAATGTAAAAAATAAATTTGTATATGCACATGTATGTACACACATATGTTTGTACATATATAGCTACTACGATGAGATCAATCTGTGGACATTCCGCTGACGACAAAAAATGGTGGACAGCAAAAAGGGTCGTATTACTCTTTTTATCACTTTTATGATATGGGTATCAAATGAAAGGGATTTTCGAGAAGGTGACCACAAAGGCAATGGAAAAATTAGCGGAGGCGCCAAAAGGGCGGAGATCTATGTACATTTATCGCTCTCATGATATGGGTATCAAATGAAAGGGATTTTCGAGAAAGTTACCAAAAATGCAATGGAAAAAATGACGGGGAGCCAAAAGTGCGGACATCTATGTACATTAAAGCGGGTCGATTTGTATGAAAAAAAAAAATTAATCAATATTTTGCCATTTATTTTTCGATAGCTTTTGGCGTGAGGAAAAAAATTCCACTACTACATATCAAAAAAATAATTTTCGAGGCGCCAATTTGTTTTAAGAACAATACTCGAGTATTTTACTTTTTAACAATATAAAACAAAGGACTTAAGATACGAACGATCTCGGTAGAAGTTTTGTCGGTCTTTCAAATAATATGCGCATTTCTTCTATAGCTACGGTGACCATCCGTTCTGTATTATACAGAAGAGTACTGTATTTGAGAGCCCTGTTCTGTATAAATTATTCATTAGGAAATAACGTTGAAATGATCTGTATTTTATTTACTGTTCAGTATTTGTTCTGTATTTTCATGACTCAAACTGCATTTAAAAAATTAACGCAGTTTCTGCAACAATTCTGTTTTAATCAACATTGAAATAGGGCTTAATATATTAACTTCAAATGCCGCAGTTCTATAAAAATACAGAAACAACATGAGTTTTGTTTCCTTAATTTTATTTTTCCTTGAGAGCGTGAATATGAAATTTGTCTGCGTCAGTGACATCTTATGTTTTAAATCTTATTTTTGACGATCCCGCTTCAGGAGCCTGGCTTTTCTTCGTTAATTGTCAAGCTACTTTATTTCATGATTATATAACGCAGATTGAGTCCCAAAAAATATGTATGACAGAGGTCTCTCTCATTATTAATGAACTTAAGTTTAAAATCCTACAACGTAGAGAGGAAATATTTTTGCCTATTGTATTGCTGTTAAAAAGACTGTAATTGAATTGAGCCAGAAAAATGTTATTGATATGGATTAGTTTAAAGCCAGGCTGTTCAAACTGGCACCAGAGTGCCGAACATCAATTGGCTTCTTATACAAATGAATATACACACGAGAATAAATTACTCTCGGTGTTCTCTTACTGGCCAGCCTTGGTTTAAAGCTAATGCAAGCCGATTTTATGCAGATTGTATTGAAGAAGTTGAAACTCCTACGTGGAAAGATGTTAAATCCAGATTTGTTTTCATTATGAATAAAAGAAATGAGTTAAACATAAACTACACCGAATTATTTGATGAATTAATTATTGTTAAAAGATATATCTCTTTAGAAAAATTAAAGGAATAGAATGAGAATAAAAAATCAGCATAAATGTTTAAACATTTTAAATAAAGAGACATAAGTTTCCAAAATAGGTTTAAAGTTGTCGAATTCAGTTTACGTTTATCTGGTTCCAAGAGTATTTTCTGATTTATATAATATATGGACCAGTGAAAAAACTTTAATGAAGATGGATACCATCAGAGCGTTTTTAATAACTAAATTAAAATATGATTTAAATTGTATTGAATTTAAAGAATATTTATAAGGAAATCAATACTTGGTTAAATAAATTTATTCCACAGAAAAATATCAAAATTAGCTGTTTTCTAATCTAAAACTATATACATATGTAGCTATTAATTTTTTGTACTGGTGTTCTTTCGAAACGAAAAAAAATTCTTTGGAACTTGTATGCTTATAACGTGTAAATTCGAAAGCATTTTCTTTCGTTTCGAATTACACACACATACATACATACATACATATGTAGATTAGCGTATGTGATTACATTGTTATGCTACTTTTTGAATTTTTTTGTTGTTAATTTTTATTGTTTGTTAAGTATTTCTTTGTTCTGTATTTTGATTTAAAAATTATGGTCACCGTATCTATAGCGCAAATAAATTTAAAATAATAATTTTGCATGATATTAATTTAGTGCGTATCAATTTAACTCCACCACAACAAAAAAAATTATTCATACATATGTATGATTATTTAAAAAAGACGATTTTTTTATTACTTACTAAAACAACCTCAAAAAAACTAAAAAAGTCAATAAATTTAAAGTCTGGTGCCTCAAAAGTTATATTTTTGATATGTCGTGAAATTTATTTTCCTCATGCCAAAAGCTATCGAAAAATCGATGGCAAAATGTCGATTTTTTTCATACAAATCGACCCGCTTTAATGTACTCAAATGCAGCGCTTCTGTAATTTTATCCATTGCATTTTTGGTCACTTTCTCGAAAATCCCTTTCATTTGATACATATCATAAAAGTGATAAAAAAAAAGTAATACGAACCTTTTTGGTGTCCACCATTTTTTGTCGTCAGCGGAATGTTCACAGGTTGATCTCATCGTAGTAGCTATATATGTACATACATATGTGTGTACATACATGTGCATATACAAATTTATTTTTTACATTTAATGTAAAAATAAGAAATTGTTTTATTTCTGCTTGAAAAAATAAAAATCAGGAAATAACTTTTATTTCTGCTCAGAAAAATATAAAATCAGTATCTTATTTTTCTTTCTGCTCATAAAAATAAAAATCAGAAAATAATAATAATTATTTATGCTCAAAACTACTAAAATCAATAATTGATTTTTATTTCTGCTCAAAAAAATTAAAATCAGTAATTGATTTTTATTTCTGTTCAAAAAATTAAAAATCAGAGCATAACAATTATTACTAAAAAATAAAATAGAAATAAAAACCAAAAAATAACTAGTATCTTTTAATTTTTATTATAAAATGCATAACAGTTACGGTCCCTGATTACAGGGTAATCAAAGTACAATTGCAGACTCGACATTCATGCACGATTAAGGTCATTCAGTATTGCAAATATGTGTGATTACACATATAATACGTTTATACACGCACTATTTGCAAATAAAAATATTAGCAAATAAATTAACTCACTGTTTATACGGCATAGCAAAAGTACACAAACTTGGTAGCACTTCTATAGAAAATTTACTTATGTTTGCAAAAAAGCTGTGTGAATGTATAAACAACAAACAATAATTTGTTTTTATTGTCATTATTTTCTTCTATCAATGTTTTTTGTGCAATATTCTATCAATTAATTGCTTTTTATTAGCAAACATTTGTAAGTGTAGCAACCTCACGCATTTTATTTGCAAATAGTGCGTTAATCGTGAATAGATTTCTGAATTAGTAAGTCGCAATAAAAACAATAATATGGCAACAATTTACAGTTTTATTTGCAAATAAGCCCTGCGTATAAACGTAGTAATAGTGTGAAATTTCTACTATCATGCTTAGGCCATTTAATTAGATTATTGTATAAACACTCAGTCTACCTGGTATTTTCTTTTTTTTTATTTATTTTTGTTTTAGTGTAAAATAGTCTAGTGTAATTTTCTTTAATTTGTAATTGGAGACACAGATATGTGTTATTTCGTTGGCAACAGTATAATCATTTTATCCACAACACGCACACTAAAATGTTCACAAATTTTTGTATTGTATACATATTTTAACAGGCTGGGATTGTGCATGTACCTAGTATAATTGTACCATACATATGTATACTATTCATGTACATATATACTTATATACATATATGGATATGTACATGTCAAAGATTTGTCAAAACGAATCACGAATGTGCCGTTTGGACGGCATGATTCGCAATCGTGGTTCAGAGAGTGAACCAAGTTGTTCATGTTGCCGTTTGAACATAGTATAATGAAAATGCCAGATCTAGCAGTGGAAATGCTAAAATAACAATAATGGTGATATGACGATATGAGCATTAATTATGCATCATTAAATCGAAAATTCCGATATGTAAATAAAAAAGATTTAGCAAAACTTCGCTGTGCTGCCATATTAGTAGTGAAAATGCAAGTAGAATGTATTCTACAAGCTGCAGATGTTTTTAAGTGTGCCTCTAATAGAGGCACATTTAAAAACACAGCCCAAATTTTTTGAATTCATGTCGTTGCTATAGCTCGGATAAAACGACGCATACAAGGCACGGGTGTTTACTAATATTATTACACAAGCTACATGCGTCTATAAATGTGCTTCTAATAAAAGCACATTTAAGGACACAAAGCCATTTTTTAATTCAAGTCGTTATACGAAATATGTTGCGCCGCTTTATCATTCAGAGAAATTCAGATAAAACGGGTCATACCTGCTGAGTGTATCTATAAGTGTGCCTTTAACAAAGGCACATTTAAAGACACAAACGCCATTTTTATTAATATGTAAGTACATATTTACAAAAATATAATAAATGCAGCAGTCTTGCTCTGATATTGTATCAGTCATAACAGGCCCTAGTAGATTGTGTGCTACTTTAGTAGTACGCTACGTACTAAAAACACAAGCCGCATTTTTCCGTTGAGTAGAAAAAACTTTGCACAAACGGATCATGAAAGTTACGGCTGTCTATAAGTGTGTCTTTAATAAAGGCACATTTATAAATAAAACGAAATTTTTAGGGTTCCGTACACCAAAGGTGAAAAGGAACCCTATTGTTTACGCTCCGCTGTCCGTCTGTCCGTCACACGGTATTTTCTCAGAAACCGTAAGAGCTACGGACCTGAAATTTGGACAGAGTATGTAGAACCTTGGCCGCTACAACAACAAATACATGAGAATTAAAAATTAAAGGGTGTTCCAAAACGAGCAACGAAAAATATTAAAATCCCATGTAATATACATACAATTGTATGAACATAATATGTTGTAATATGTACATATTATGTATATTGAAAATTGAAATTTGTAAAATTAGTGTACTTTTATACAGACTACAAAAATTAACACTAAAATTAAAAAAAAAATTAAAATTAAAGGGTGGTCCATCAGTTAATGCAATTTTGACTATGTAATTTTGACAATTTGCGATATCTTGGAAACCGTAAGAGACAAACACTTGAAGTTTTCAAAAACGGTAAAACTAAAGGAAACCGAATATTATAAAATCGCCAAACCAAAAAAAAATCGCCAAAAATTAAAAAAATATCGCCAAAAACGAAAAAAATCGACAAAATTAAAAAAAAATTCTAACACTAAAATAAATCGCCAAATTCGAAAAAATCGCCAAAATGAAAAAAACGACAAAATGAAAAAAACGCCAAAAATCGAAAAAAATCACCAAAACGTGAAAATGTCGCCAAAACTAAAAAAAATTAAAAAAAAATCGCAAGAAATTAAAAAATCGCCAAAAATAAAAAAATCGCCAAAATGAAAAAACGCCAAAAACCGCTAAAACAAAAAAACCGAAAAGACCCCAAAAACAAACAAAACAATGCCAAAACTATATATTAAATAGGATGAAGTTTGTATTAAATTACATATCTAGTGTTCGTACGGAACCCTTCGTACGCGAGTCAGAGTCGCACTTTACTGAATTTATTTTAACTCAAGTCGTTAAAAGTCATTAATGGTAGAGTTACTTTTGAAGTTGTCGTATCGCTTAAATCTGGATGTTAATTAGTAAAAAAGCTGCCAGCGAATATGCCTCACATACTGGATTTCTCTTTACACCAGCTACGTCCAAACATACATGCATACACTGATATTTGCATTTGAAGCAAAGAGCATTGAAGGCTATAACAATGTGATCTTTTTTCTTTGCAAAGTAAGCAGCAAGCATTGTTGTCGCCGAAATCTGAATGGCTGTTATGCTTCCGTCGGTATGAAAGCACAAAGCTCTTTTGTTCAAGTTCGCACATTGTGCATATGGCTTGGACGTACATATGTAGCTGCCTTAAGGCTCAGTTAGCCGACTGTAATGTAATGTAACTGCAACAGTAAGGAACATCTGATCGATTTTGTTATGTGAAAAGTAATGATGGTTATAGTGATGTAATGTAACGTAACCTACTTTTCATATAAAAATATCGATCAGCTGTTTTCTACGTTGCAGTTACTTTACATTACAGTCGGCTAACTGAGCCTTTACACATATATATGATTATATCGCTCACATACTTCAATAGTGGCATAACTCAAAAAATGAGTTTTTGAGGTAATAATGCGTAAAGATGCGGCATTTCGTATTTTATCTTGTGTAAAAATTTCATATAAATAGCTTGTACCATCACCTCCTGAGAGAATTTTTTTCATTTCTATATTGAGTTGTATGCCACTATTGAAGTAAATGAGCGATATGTATGTAAATACGTAAGCTAGAAGTTGACTTATGCCACGTAAAAATTTATTTGCGCATATGTTGCGATACATATTAATCAAACAGCAACATGTTTTATTTATGTTAGTCCTAGTTTACACTATGCAAGTATTATTGCTAAGCTGATTAGTTTGTTAAGAGAGTGAGACGAGGGGAAAAGAAACATTTTTGCTACCCTCGTCTCTCTATCTCTCCTAACAAACTAATCAACTTAGCAATAAGACTTGTATAGTGTAAACTAGGACTTACAGATTTTGTCAGCTAATCCGCCAACTCGCGACAAGAATCGACTAATTCTATCATAATTTTCGGATAAAATTACTCATACAATGTACGGCTTTTTAAAATACAAGTGCAAGTATGTATGTAAAATATGTACAAGTACGATTTTTATACATGCTGTAGGTATCTATAAGTGTGCCTTTAACAAAGGCACATTTAAAGACACAAACGAAATTATTTTATTCTTATATTTACGGTAAGAAACAGCTTATCGTTATTGTTGTGTGAAAATTAATGAAAATGGTTATAGACATTTAACCGGAATGTCAGAATGTCACATAACAATGTCTATTAGCTGTTTACTACTGTTGCAGTTGCATTCCATTACAGACGGCAAACTAAGCTTTAGTACTAGTTTACACTGTGCAAGTCTTATTGCTAAGCTGATTAGCTTGTTAGTAGAGAGGGAAAAAGAAACGTTTCTGTTCCCCTCGTCTCTCTACTACTCTTATACCATGTTCACACTTATGGTCTTAAACGTGTTTAAGGCAAGTGTTTTAAAAAACTAAACACAACCGTTCACATTATATTTGAGACGTTTAAGGTTGACGTTTTGTCAATAAATTATTGTATATGTTAAAAATTTCGATCAATTATGCATTTTTATTGGTTTATTATTTTCAAACAACAAATGTTGTTGTAAATGTTTAAGTATTTTTAACTAATTACTTGTTTACCAAATAATTTTTGACGTGACGCCATTTAATAGCAACACAAAGTTGCCAGAGTTATCAAAAAGCGGACTGAACATACTCCATTTACGTGTTTAAGGAAGTGTTTTAATCTTAAACACTTCATTTGAGATGTTTAACAAAATAAGTCAATGTATGGTAAAATATCTCAAAACCGTCGTGTTTAAGTTCTTAAACACGAATGAGGCGTTAAACACGTTTAAAACCGTAAGTGTGAACATAGTATTACATGTAGTTTGACACTCAACCACTGCGACTCGTGACTAAAGGCCGGGCACAATGAATCCGTCATACGTTAAACTTCGCCTTTTTCAACTGACATTAACGCAACGAAGGATAAGGTTGGCAAAATGAGTACTTTATTGACGGAAGCATTTGAACAGCTTCAATAGGTTGGTTCTCCATTTTATTTATTAAATTCAACTTTTTTTTATTTTGTTCATTTCATTTGTTTAATTTTATTTTTGCTACCACAAAACACAAATATCTAAATCAGAACATACCAAAAAAAAAAACCAACCAATATCTATCAATCTACTCGAAGTACACAAAATGTTAAAAGTTTACGAAATTTTGCACTTTGTGTTGACGGACACGTACTGAATGTAACAGACCTCATAAGAAACCATGTATGTCAACTTAGCTGTCAGTTGAAAAAGGCGAAGTTTAACGCATGACGGATTCTTTGTGCCCCGGGCGCACTATCGATAATTCCACTATATATATACATACACACATACATATGTATATATGTAGTTTGTCGTGAACAATTACAACAAAATATTGCCAAGTTAGCAGATTATGTAGAAATTATATGACACCCTTACGACTACAATTTTATATAATGCATAGCATATTTCAGTGAAAGGTGTTTTGCTAAACAAGAACTTGTACATAAAGTAATGGGTTAGAGTGTTGTGGGTGTTGGATTGTACCCCTTAAAAATGCACTATTGGGTCGTCAGTGTGTATGCAATTTGGTAAGAGTTGTCTGAAAGAAACATGTACAGCGTAAATTTTAAAAATTTGAGTTTAAAGTGCTTGTTCCCTTAGTGATCTCTGATCTATATTTATTTGTGTATCAAATTTCAGCTCTCTAGTACGAATTGGAGTTTTAACGGATAAAACTTCTTGGTTTTAAGATTTTCCCATTGGCTTACTCATCTACACTTACTTGTGTATTGAATTTTAGCTCTTTAGTGTGAATAATACCTTTAAATTTTATGAGTCTTACCTCTCCCACTGTTTTAAACTCACAATTTTGTTGTGAGCAGCGTTTAAAATTCATGCTAATTTTTTTCTTAAAAGTTTTCAGTTTCAAACAATATTAGCGTGGTCCCGCCCATTCTGGTAAAAAATTTTGGGTTTTCAGATTTTTCTAGTTGGTTTCTCACCTAGACCTACTTGTGCATCCAATTTCTGCTAATAAGCGCAACATTTAATTTTTACGGGCGTAACCCTACCCACTTTTCCAAATTCAAGAATATTTTAAGCGGGTACTTATTATTCGTGTCAAGTTTCATTGCAAACGTATAATAATACATACATAAATAGTTTATCTGAATATACTGAGCGTGTGGTGCACGAATATGAAGTCTAAATTGTATGGGCATGTCAACGCCCTCTTTTTTAGTAAAAAAATTTATAGCCTTGCATTATCGCAGTATATATGCCAAATTTCAATAAAATAGCTTCCATTAAGCGCCTTAGATTTGCTTTTTTAATTCTGACCTTTATGGGCGTAGCCCCGCCCTCCTGGCTATAATATCAAGGTTTTCAGATTTTTTTAGTTTATTGCTCACCTAGACCTACTTCTGTATCGAATTTCAGATCACTAGAACAAGTTTTGATTTTTATGGGCATAGCCCCCCCACCCCGGCTAAAATTTCCGGGTTTTTAGATTTTTCTAGTTCATTGCCCACCTAGATCTAATCGTGTATCTCTAGCTATAGCGGAAGTGCTTCATTCATTTGATGAGTGATCAGTGAGTCAGTGAATTAGTAAGTCAGTGAGTATGTCTTAAAATATTGTAAAACTTTCAAACTTCGCATGTGAAGTTACATGAAGTTATTCTAGTTATGGTTTAAATTTTATAATTTTACGATTGCGGGGAACAAAGTTATGAGGGGGGCAAAAATAGCTCGAATGGCTTCCTGTAAAAATACACACTGCGTGCATTGGCCGGAACTTGGCCTGGCGCACTACCGTGCGCCTAGATCATTCTCATATAATCATGTGTATTCTATCGGTAGCTTGTTGTGGTGAATGTGTTTAATGCTTTAAACTTAAAACTCTCTGCAACTGTGAAGACGGTTTCGCTTATGTATGTACATATTTATTTTTATGGTATTTCTAAAAGATATTTAACCCTGCACTATCATACTTCGTCGAAATGACGACGCGCGATTTTATTTTCGATTTAAAACATATTTTTTGTGATTGTTTTTGTTTCGTTTTTCGTATAGCGTTAGCCGCTAATATCAGTTACTCGAAACTAATGTTGCTTTTTTAGTTTAATAAATTTATTATAAGAAACTACAAGACTTAATGGAAAAAAATGTGTAATATTTCATACAATTGATGCTATAAATGCTATGTTTTAAGAAAAAATGCCAATTGATAGAAGTCTGTGAAATGTTAATTTTACGTTAAACGATTAAAAGAAATATATGAATTTCGTTATATGATAATTAAAAACTAGCTAAATATCAATAATAAATCTATTTTCGTACTTATTTTTGCTCAAGACGTTTTTTATTGGCTCTTGAAATAGGTCGTAGTCGATTCGACGAAGTATGACGTTTGCGATATAAAAATAAGTATGATATTCTAGGGTTAAAAACAGAAATGTTACCAGTAATAAATTATTTACTGTGAACATCCACGATTAATTTTTATCCTGATACATGCAAATTAAATATTTTAAGTGCTAATACTATTTTAAAATAATCTGTAAAATTAGAAGAAACCCCATAAAACGTAAATATTGTATCAAGATAAAATATAAGAAAAAGTGATGTTAGAGCTCAAAATTAAAAGTCCCTCCCCACGAAAATCTGTTCCCAAATGGGAGCCAAAATCTTTATTTTGGAGACAAATCCGTTGATCTGGCTTCACTGGCAGGTTGTGGAAAATTTTCTAAAGCAATGGCTAGCAGTGTGGCTACAACTGAAAATAATTTTAATGCTAAATTGGGCATAAAATAAGGCAAACAATGCTGAAAAAATATCTGAAAATGCTAAAAAATAATGCTAAAATTTTGGAATGATATTTTGCTAATTATATCGCTATAATTACGAATTAATATTTTATTTCGTTTAAACGAAGTTGATTCAAAAATAAAACATTTAGTAGCATACAAAATACAATTGCTGAATTCATAAAACTTCTTGTATCTTTGTATTATCGTATTAAATATAAATGTAAAATTTGTTGTTGGTAATCTATATATATAAGAGAATGTGTGTATGTATGTATGTAACGTATGGACTCCAAAACTGATGGGCCGATTTTGATAAAATTTTCAGGGAATCTTCAGCATATTCAGGTGGGTGACACTGTGAAGTTTGACTTTTGATCTTCGATCTGCAGGTGGAGGGGCGTGGCAAAATACAATTTTCATATTGCACCACCAATGCGCAACACTTTCAAATCAATATAAATGAAATTGAAAAGACAACGGAGGTAGCGAAGCACACGGGGTGTAGCTAGTTTTCATATAAAAATGAAATATATTAAATAATTTTACACTTTTATTTTATATGTTTTTAATGTATGATTGCTTTCAACATAAAGCATTAAACACATTCACCACAGCAGGCTACACGAACACACGACTTCAAATGCCGCTAGCAGCATTTGCCGCCTCGTAGCCGGCTACTTAATTATTTTGGAGACGACAGCAGCACCATCTGCAGTTGATATTCAAGTACAAATACATAGTTCAGTATTGCCACTTTTATATGTATTTATAAAAATTAATTACTCTTTTAAAATGTACATATTTATTGTACAATTTATTCCTAAAATCAATTTTTGGATATTATTTCTGTTAAATAATATGAAATAATTGTACAAAATCATTCACTCAACATTTTGTATTATACTGGCAATACTGAATTTTCTCATTGTAGCCAACAAAATAGAAATTAGTTTAATTGGACTACAAGGACAAAATCAGCATAGACAACAACCTGCCGCCTAGTTGCCTTGCTGTCTTCAAAAGAATTATTCTCATATAAACATGTGTATTCTATTCTTGACATTTGGTAGTCGGTAGCTTGCTGTGGTTAATGTGTTTAATGCTTAATGTTAAAACTATACTTTTTGCACTTAAATTTACTTTTCTCAGTTCTATTTTTCATTGTATGTCCAGGAGCCTTACTTCGCAATGATGAATTTTGAAGTATCCGACACCTAAAAGCTTAATTTTGAATACTTCCTTTCTTCTTATAAAGTGTTTGACGTTTAAAATACATAAGAGCGGCTATTAGACGGTCATGTTATATGAGCATATGAGCATAACAGACATTTCAATTAACACCTTTAAAAATTCGGGCTTTAACCAAGTCATATTTACACTTTCTTTGCTTACGAAAACAGAAAATGAAATTTGCACTGAGTTTGACAGAAGATATATTAAACGAGTATGATGGTATGATACCAAATACAAAAATCAAAATTTATTGAAAACCAAAGCAAGCTGAAATACACGCATTTTGCATTATGACACCATTCTCAAATACCATGGATGACATGATAGCCGCTTAAGACCTCTTTTGCTGTTTAGATGGTTTCCATCATTATAAATTAGTATGAACGTAAAAATTACAAAATACAATGAAATACATTAATTGACAGAGGTTTTTTACTTATATAAATGAAAAAAATACATACATATGTATGTATATGAAGTTTATAAAATTAAAAATGCTAAATAATGCTAAAAAATTAATGCAAAAATGCTGAAAAAAATGCTAAATGCAAAATGAAAAATTCGCTGCTAAATCAAAATACATAATGCTAAATTTAGCAGTTAAAATGCTAAAATGGTCACACTGATGGCTAGTTATCCCGCTAATAATGTGTTGTTGTTGTTGTTGTTCAGTCATAATTTAACTCTGTGTGGGAGAACACCTTTTCGTGTCGTCATAGTTATTTTTTAAATGCGGCCATGCATTTTGTTGTTGTCTTGCTTTCGAGAATTTTTTTGTATTTTAATCACATGACCTGCAAGTATTTTGTTTTTTAAATACATACATTAAATTGATGTACTTTGTATTTTAAATTGTTATTGTTGGTATTTTCAAATTATTTTACATTACTGAATTGCATTGTACATAACTGCATTAAAATCTCAGCTTCTAAAATAAGTGGACTTAATTGTTTCTACTCATAAGCAAAAGGCGATGTGTTTATATGTATATTGATTTTCATACAAACATAGAAGTGTTTTCAGTGAGTTTCATTTCATTTAGTCCCTATTTACACTATGCAAGTCTTATTGCTAAGCTGGGGGGGGGGGGGGGGGGGGAAGAAACGTTGCTGTTTCCCTCGTCTCTCTCTCCCTGATACTAATCAGCTTAGCAATAAGACTTGCACAGTGTGATTTGGGACTTAACAAGTCAAGTTTCATTCAAACTAAAGAAAATATTAGTGAAGACTTAAACATTTGAATCAAACACTAATTCTGAAAGATTATTTTAGAATATCTCTTTACTCTATTAAAAAATCTAAAAAACTTACTTATGTACTTATTTTTAGGGTTCCGTACACCAAATGTGAAAAGGAGCCCTATTGCTTTCGATACGCTGTCCGTCTGTCCGTACTGGTAGAGCTACACGGAACTGAGTATGAAATACTTTGGCCACTACAAGAAATATATGACAATTAAAAATTAAAGGGTATTCAAAAACGAACAGCGAACGGTAACAGCAAATTCAAATATTTTTGTTTTTAAATTACTTAGAATTTATTTGTTTTAAAAAATTTATTTGTTCTTGGTTTGGCATATCTAGATTCATATCGTTGCTGCTAAATAAATTTTAAATTCGTTTTAATTTTGACAAGTATTAAATAAAAATAAAATTTTGAGATAAAAATTTTTTATTATCTTTGTAAAGTGAATAAATGTTAAAATTTTAAATTTTTTACCAATTTTAATACAGTCAAATCCCGATAATTCGTACTCCAATAAATCGTAATTCCCAATAATTCGTAATAAACTGTCGGTACCTTGAAAAAATCTCGTTAATTCGTAAAATTTCCATACATTTTGGTCCCCTCGCTAATTCGTAATATTTTTTTTAAATAAAATCTACTTTACCTCTTATAAATCGTAATTGTTTGCTAACTACCACTTATAATTCGTAATAAAAACAACAGAAACATAGAAAGAATGATTTTTTGCTTCGGTTTGTGTGTCTGTGCGCACACAGAGTAAACAGTGCCTATTAAATACCTCATAAAATAGAACAAAATTAATAAGAAATCTCTATGGTTTTTTTTTTCAATAAAGAAATCTTATTAATTTCATAGAGAAAACCTTTTTAAAAAAATCAATAAGAAATCTTGTAGTTTTTATGAGGTTATCTTATTGATTTTTTCAATAAGGTTTTCTTCTTGATTTTATTAGGCTATCTTATTGATTTTTTCAATAAGGTTTTCTTCTTGATTTTATTAGGCTATCTTATTGATTTTTTCAATAAGGGTTTCTTCTTGATTTTATTAGGCTATCTTATTGATTTTTCCAAAAATAAAACACAATACTTATTGATTTTATTTGAAAATTTTATTTATTTTCATTTACATATGTATTTACTTAGGAATACACACAATATAGTAATAATAAGTAAGTTTTGTTAGCAGTATCTTTTTGAATTTTTTAATTACATATTTGCTTATAAATATTGGGTAGTGTGAATAAAAAAAGCATTTGCTTTTTACTTAGAAATTTGTTTGAAACAAACAAAAAGTACATATACATTTAAGACTTTACAACAAATTTTAAAGTAAAAAGCAAATGTTTTTTTTTGTATTCACATTACAAATTTATACGTACTTAGGGCCATTATTACAACTTGTCGTTAGTCAAAGGTATGATATTATCAGATATATAAATGGCTTTGCATTATAAAACTTTCATTTAATATTTTTTTGTCCATTAAGTATTATTATTATTAATAATGACATCAATAAAAAAATTAAAATTGTTGCAATGCAAAGCTATTTATCGGGCAGACAAAATCAGACAAGTAGTAATAACGGCCCTTAATATATTATAATTTTCATATATTTAAAAATTTCATATAATTAAAATTAATTAAAAATTAATCAACACACTGGTCACCCAACCTGTATTGAAAATCTTCACTCCAAGGCTCTTGTATTTCCAGAGATTATTCCTTACCAAAAAACATACTACGATTGTATATGTACATAAATATAACAATAATATACATAGATATAGGTACGCACTATTTATAATTAGTTTTATTTTAATTTAGTTTATATTTTATGTTAGTGGAAAAATATTCAATTGTTCTTTCGACTTGTTCACTTCGCACTGGTTCACTCTGTGTGGGAGAACACCTTTTCGTGTCGTCATAGTTATTTTTTAAATGCGGCCATGCATTTTGTTGTTGTCTTGCTTTCGAGAATTTTTTTGTATTTTAATCACATGACCTGCAAGTATTTTGTTTTTTAAATACATACATTAAATTGATGTACTTTGTATTTTAAATTGTTATTGTTGGTATTTTCAAATTATTTTACATTACTGAATTGCATTGTACATAACTGCATTAAAATCTCAGCTTCTAAAATAAGTGGACTTAATTGTTTCTACTCATAAGCAAAAGGCGATGTGTTTATATGTATATTGATTTTCATACAAACATAGAAGTGTTTTCAGTGAGTTTCATTTCATTTAGTCCCTATTTACACTATGCAAGTCTTATTGCTAAGCTGATTAGTTTATTAGGAGAGAGAGAGACGGGGGGGGGGGGGGGAAAGAAACATTGCTGTTTCCCTCGTCTCTCTCTCCCTGATACTAATCAGCTTAGCAATAAGACTTGCACAGTGTGATTTGGGACTTAACAAGTCAAGTTTCATTCAAACTAAAGAAAATATTAGTGAAGACTTAAACATTTGAATCAAACACTAATTCTGAAAGATTATTTTAGAATATCTCTTTACTCTATTAAAAAATCTAAAAAACTTACTTATGTACTTATTTTTTGGGTTCCGTACACCAAATGTGAAAAGGAGCCCTATTGCTTTCGATACGCTGTCCGTCTGTCCGTACTGGTAGAGCTACACGGAACTGAGTATGAAATACTTTGGCCACTACAAGAAATATATGACAATTAAAAATTAAAGGGTATTCAAAAACGAACAGCGAACGGTAACAGCAAATTCAAATATTTTTGTTTTTAAATTACTTAGAATTTATTTGTTTTAAAAAATTTATTTGTTCTTGGTTTGGCATATCTAGATTCATATCGTTGCTGCTAAATAAATTTTAAATTCGTTTTAATTTTGACAAGTATTAAATAAAAATAAAATTTTGAGATAAAAATTTTTTATTATCTTTGTAAAGTGAATAAATGTTAAAATTTTAAATTTTTTACCAATTTTAATACAGTCAAATCCCGATAATTCGTACTCCAATAAATCGTAATTCCCAATAATTCGTAATAAACTGTCGGTACCTTGAAAAAATCTCGTTAATTCGTAAAATTTCCATACATTTTGGTCCCCTCGCTAATTCGTAATATTTTTTTTAAATAAAATCTACTTTACCTCTTATAAATCGTAATTGTTTGCTAACTACCACTTATAATTCGTAATAAAAACAACAGAAACATAGAAAGAATGATTTTTTGCTTCGGTTTGTGTGTCTGTGCGCACACAGAGTAAACAGTGCCTATTAAATACCTCATAAAATAGAACAAAATTAATAAGAAATCTCTATGGTTTTTTTTTTCAATAAAGAAATCTTATTAATTTCATAGAGAAAACCTTTTTAAAAAAATCAATAAGAAATCTTGTAGTTTTTATGAGGTTATCTTATTGATTTTTTCAATAAGGTTTTCTTCTTGATTTTATTAGGCTATCTTATTGATTTTTTCAATAAGGTTTTCTTCTTGATTTTATTAGGCTATCTTATTGATTTTTTCAATAAGGGTTTCTTCTTGATTTTATTAGGCTATCTTATTGATTTTTCCAAAAATAAAACACAATACTTATTGATTTTATTTGAAAATTTTATTTATTTTCATTTACATATGTATTTACTTAGGAATACACACAATATAGTAATAATAAGTAAGTTTTGTTAGCAGTATCTTTTTGAATTTTTTAATTACATATTTGCTTATAAATATTGGGTAGTGTGAATAAAAAAAGCATTTGCTTTTTACTTAGAAATTTGTTTGAAACAAACAAAAAGTACATATACATTTAAGACTTTACAACAAATTTTAAAGTAAAAAGCAAATGTTTTTTTTTTGTATTCACATTACAAATTTATACGTACTTAGGGCCATTATTACAACTTGTCGTTAGTTAAAGGTATGATATTATCAGATATATAAATGGCTTTGCATTATAAAACTTTCATTTAATATTTTTTTGTCCATTAAGTATTATTATTATTAATAATGACATCAATAAAAAAATTAAAATTGTTGCAATGCAAAGCTATTTATCGGGCAGACAAAATCAGACAAGTAGTAATAACGGCCCTTAATATATTATAATTTTCATATATTTAAAAATTTCATATAATTAAAATTAATTAAAAATTAATCAACACACTGGTCACCCAACCTGTATTGAAAATCTTCACTCCAAGGCTCTTGTATTTCCAGAGATTATTCCTTACCAAAAAACATACTACGATTGTATATGTACATAAATATAACAATAATATACATAGATATAGGTACGCACTATTTATAATTAGTTTTATTTTAATTAAGTTTATATTTTATGTTA
Source organism: Tachina grossa (assembly GCA_949987645.1). Taxonomy (NCBI): domain Eukaryota; kingdom Metazoa; phylum Arthropoda; class Insecta; order Diptera; family Tachinidae; genus Tachina; species Tachina grossa. Next base: position 3,085,241 of record OX465279.1, on the reverse strand, counting down.
GTGGAAAAATATTCAATTGTTCTTTCGACTTGTTCACTTCGCACTGGTTCACTTTCAACTAAAAGTTTAATTTTAATACATATGTACATATGTATGTATGTAAAGTAAAGAAGTAAGGTTATGAGCGGCAACACATATACAAAAATACATAAATACCCAGTTAGCCACGTCTTTAAAACATCTTCGACGACGGGTACAAGACAATGGTAAGTCGTACAAGACATATTGAAGACAGCGCCATACAAATCGTCGACGATTATTTCATACAAATGGAGGCGAGGTTACACAAGACGAGATGAGCGACAATGTCGCTCAGATTGTCGTCAACACGGCTTTATTGAAGACAAAACGGGGGACATTGTCGTTCAGATTGTCCTCAAAAAAGTTTAATTGATGACAAAACATGTGACATTGCCGACGATTTCCTTTAAATTGTGACATGCCGTACATTAATCGTAGAAGACAATGGGTAATATGAATAAAAAAAGTATTTGCCTTCTACTTAAAAATTTGTTTGAAAACCCCAAATATGTGTATGTTTTTTGTATTTTTAAACAAATTTTTAAGTAAAAAGCAAATACTTTTTTTTATTCATACTACCCAATGTCGTCTGAGACGATTTGGCTAACTGGGTATGAATATTGAAGTCTCTGCAGCAGAGATATTACGGAACAAAAACGAAAAAGATCATTAAAAAATTGTCTCTATGTTTATTTATATACATGCATACATACATAAATGTACGTACATTCATAAATGAAATAACAAGAAACCTAATAAAATCAAGAAGATTTCCTTATTAAAAAAATCAATAAGGTGCTTTACACATAATCATATAGGAACCTAATAAATTCAAGAAGAAAACCTTATTGAAAAAATCAATAAGATAGCCTAATAAAATCAAGAAGAAAACCTTTAAAAAAAATCAATAAGGCAACATAATAAAATCAATAAGAAATCCCTATAGTTTACAATTTATAAGAAAACCTAATAGAATCAAGAAGTTTTTCTCTATGGAATGTTTTTTTGGTGCCAAAAATAACGGAAATTGAGTAAAAAAAGTTGTGAATAATAAGATTTCTTCTTGATTTTATGTGGTTTTCTTCTTGATAAAATTAATAAGATTTACCACATAAAAACAATAAGGAATATCTATGAAAAAATCTTCGATTCTTTCTGCTGGGATACCCCTTAGCCTAAAAACGTTTCATAGAGAAAATCTTATTGATTCTATGAGGCAGTTTTTTCTCTGTGCACGCATAAACCTATGTCGGTGTTACAAAAACAACTAATTTTTATTTTGTATTTTATTTTTAACAATTGTTTATGCTTTTTTATAGTTTTAGTAAATAAATTGAAAAACCCCGTAATTTCGTATTTATTTTATTTTAACCCCGTTAAATCAAAACCCCGCTATATCGAAAACCCCTATAATTCGTAAGAAATTACCGGTCCCTTGCGATTATGAATTATCGGGATTTAACTGTATCAGATATTGTATTGTTTGCTTAAAGTTATCATTTGGTGGTAAACTGTATTTTTTTTGTTTTAAAATTTTCTTAATCGAAAACCTGAACAAATTTGAAAACATGAACACCCTTGGAAAAATTTAGTTCACATTTTTACATTCCATTTTTTCTCACTTTTTGTGTAAACAAAACAAAAATAACAATTATTGTAGAAAATTAAATAAACACTACACACAAACAAAATTAAACTCTTTATTATAGTGCTTCTTAAATCCATAACTCACTATCCTACACAATCGCACGACTTAAGAAAAAAAATATAACCCTGATCTGATGAATTGTTTTTGTTTTTTGAAATTTTTCATAAACTCTATCATACCATGGCTGTATTTTATAAAAAAAATCGCACGACCGTGTAAGATAGTGTATCACGGCCTTTAACATGCAATAAAAAATATCATACAGAAAGCATTTTTAACAAAGATTCCTTTTAGTTTTTGTTATAAACAAGTTGGAACATATTTTTTATTTTATAAAAACAAACAAATAAATATAAATACAAGTACTTTGTCAATTAATAATCGTTGTTTTGCAGAACTAAGATTCAAGTTACAAATAAAGAATGCAGTGTTGCACGATATTTAAAAAAAAAGCAAGTTAATTGATTTTTAGTTAAAATACTGACTAAATACCAATATTTAAAAAACGTTTTTAACTAATATGCATATTACATCTCAATCAACTTTTTTCATGAATACGGCTGTAAAACTGTAAATGAAGCGGTCGAGAAGTGTATGAGTGCAGAACGAAGCATACGAAATAATAATGGCGTTTTTAGAATCGGAAGACTAATAAAAGAAAATGATTTTAATTTCCGGAATTTTAATCGAAACACAGGGAATAGAAATAGTGGTAACTACATTTTTAGTTACGACAGTAGTCAAGGCAACAACCGTTATGGAAATAATGTTAGTAGAAACAATAACCAGTATTTCAGTAGAAACACCATCAAACATTTTTAATGGACACAAACAACATTCATTATTTTAGCAAGAACAACAGCCAAAATCAGAACTCCCAAGCAATTATAGCCAAGACAACAATCAATATTAAAAGAGACGGGAAAACCTAAGGGAAGCCAAAATTTTTCAACCTTTCGGTAAATATATATAATTCTAAATCAACACGGTTAGCCACACAAATTTTTAAGAGCGAACCATATTGGTTTAGTTTGAATCTTGCTGTGAACCATGAATATATTGTTATCATCTCTAGTTTCGATAACAAATTATCGCTAATTTATCTGAACTAGCTATCAAACAAAATAACTACATACATACACACATACACATGGATGTGTAAACGAAAAACAAACCAAAAAGATGTGTTCATGAATTACAAAAATCAGAGCACATTTTATTCATAATTTATACAGTTGAACTTCTATAAATTGAAGTTTCTATAAGTTGAAGCAAATCGCATGGCAACAGCGGCAAGCAGATAAATTCCTCTAGATTTTTTCCTATTACTTGAACTGCTATAACTTGAATTTTTCTCTAATTTGAAGATACATGATGGAACAAAGCCTAGAAAAGTTTCTTTAAATTGAATTTTTCCACTTGACCAGGGTGCAATTCGATACTTGAAAGCTCATTATCGAAATAGAATATTAAAAGAAGCTATAACGCGTAAACAAGAAAATAGCAAAAGCGATATTAGTTTACTAGACTACAACCACCGAAACAGTATCGCACACTGGAATCACAATAGATAGTGATAAGGAGGACATAGTTGAAGAAACTGTGAAGGATTCGTTGAAAAATTTGAATTTATTAATTAGTTGTTTTTATGGGAATTGTTAAAATTTAAGTTTAAAATGTATTAAGCGCACTAATAATCCCAAATTAATATTTTACTTATTAAGTAAAATATTTTTTTATTAAAAATACATTGAAATTGATTATTGAGTTTAGCTGGATAAAAAAATATTTTACTTTTAATAAGTAAAATATTAATTTGGGATTATTAGTGCGTTTAATACATTTTAAACTTAAATTTGAATTTATATTTACACACAAATGAAAATACGACTGACGACCACTACAAAGCACTACACAAATTAGAAAAAGTTTTTATAGAAAACAAATTCAGCCAAAAATGACTGAGTACTTTAATATATCGCTCATTTACTTCAATAGCGGCATAACTCAAAAAAACGAGTTTTTTGGGTTAATAATGCAGAAAGATGCAACATTTCGTATTTTATCTTGTGTAAAAATTTCATAAATAGCTTGTACCATCACCTCCTGAGAGAAGAATTTTTTTCATTTCTCCACTGAGTTGTATGTCCCTATTTACACTATGCAAGTCTTATTGCTAAGCTGATTAGTTTATTAGGAGAGAGAGACAGGGGGATAAGAAACGTTGATGTTCCCCTCGTCTCTCTATCCCTGAAACTAATCAGCTTAGCAATAAGACTTGCACAGTGTGATTTGGTACTATGCAAATTGAAAACTTAAAACGCGTTTTCTGCAAAACTGTTTTTTTTTTTAGTTGTGCCACTATTGAAGTAAATGAGCGATATAATAAATTATATTCACATTTTCATTTATTTTATTAAAAGTTTTTTCTTTTTTTTTTTTTTAAATGCATGTTTATATTGTATCTTCAAATATGAACTAACAATAAGTATTCAAATCTTAAATCTATAAAAAAAATTATTAGGCCCGACCAATGTCGGACATAAGCTTAGTGATAGTTATTAATAATACATAAGTAGTGATAAGCAACAAAAAGAAAAAGGTGTTTTCAAGCAGCTTCATCATCTAGAGTGTTGAATATTAGAGCCCGTGTATCTCTCTTTTTTAAGCGGATGTGTCCAGTAAAGTTCAAAATATTACGAGCAAGCGGATTAGGATGTGACTCGAGTTTTGTTAGGTATTTGCCTGCGTATTTTGCAATTTCTTCAGTCACTTGTGGCATATTCAAATCGCGATGTATATTTGAATTTTTGATGTACCATGGAGCCGATGTTATCATGCGTAAAATTTTATTTTGCCTTCGTTGAATTTTCTCTACATTTGAAGCTGAAGCAGTGCCCCATAGTTGAATTCCGTAACACCATATTGGCTTTAAAAGCGACTTGTATATTAAAAGTTTGCAGTCTAGGCTAAGTGTTGAATTTCTACCAATCAGCCAATGTACCTGAGTTAATTTAAGTTTCATTTGAGTTAACTTAGAGTCAATGTGGTGTTTCCATGTAAGTCGTCGATCAAGGTGTATGCCAAGATATTTCACATGTGAATGTTGAGGAACAACTTGATTGTTAATCCGAATGGGGGAGCAAGTATCTCTTCTTAGGGTGAACGTTATATGGACACACTTTTGTTCATTGACTTTAATTCTCCATAAGTTTAACCAAAGCTCCATCTGGCTAATGTGTTCCTGGAGTTTGCGGGATGCCTCATCAGGGTTTTCGTGCATACTAAGGCAGGCTGTATCGTCGGCAAATGTGGAAGTATGGATACTACTGCTCACAGGCATATCACAAGTATAAATCAAATATAAAACTGGTCCCAGTATGCTCCCCTGTGGCACACCGGATGAAATAGTTTCAGGCCTACTCGTAAAGTCTCCTTCCACAACAGTGAACTTACGGGAAATAATGTAACTTTCCAAAATATTTAAAATGTTTATTGGTAAGTAAGTCTTCAATTTTAAAATTAGGCCTTCATGCCACACTTTATCAAATGCCTGGGAAACGTCAATAAAGAGCGCAGAGCAATACTTTTTTTCCTCAAAAGTTCTTCTTATAAATTGAACCAGTCTGTGAGTTTGTTCAATGGTGCTATGCTGACTTCTAAAACCAAATTGATGGTCTGGTAAGCACCCACTACTAATTAGAATTTGGGACAATTTTGTTTTGAGCAATTTTTCGAAAAGCTTTGACATAGTTGATAGTAGACTTATTGGCCTATATGACTCAGCCTTGGTTAGATCTTTGCCCGGCTTTGGAATCATTTTAATCTTGGCAAGCTCCCAGCTGTGTGGATAATACTCCAGTCGTAAAATGGCATTAAATATGAATAATAGGATTCTCATTGCAATACGAGGCAAGTTCATAAGCATCTGGTTACTAATTCCATCAATACCCGGAGCTTTCTTCGGGTTGAGTTCGGCAATTAATTTTTGTAAATCACGCGTCTTAAACTTTATGTGTTGAGGGGGTAGAGCGACTACATTCGGCAAATCAGCAACACCAGTACATATGTTTGGCGTAAAAACGGATTTTAAGTGCTCAGCAAATATTTTACATTTTTCAGTATCGCTTCTTGCCCAACTTCCGGTAGATGTGCGTAGAGGTGGCTTATACTCAACGGGTGTTTTAAGCTTTCTAGCAGCGTGCCACAAAGAGTAATTAGACGCTGGTGTGACATCAAGACCTTCCAGATAATTTTTGAGAGATGCAGTTTTTTCAGATGCAAGCAACTCTTTGAGTCGTTTAGTGCACTCTTTAAATCTGATTTTATTTTGTGGTGATCTGTGCTGTTGCCATTCCCTTCTAGCTCTTCTTTTTTCACGTACGAGACGTTCAATGTCTGTAGAATAAATTTTATTAAACCCAGTCTGCGGATGGGAGTTAGTGGCATGTTCAGCAGCCTGTTTAATATTCTCGCTGAGATTGGCAATGTTAGATTCAATATCATCAGATGTTCTAAGCGTAATGTTTTCCGTACAATGACTACTGAGATATTTTTTGAACCCCAGCCAATTAACACGATTGATCATCTTCACATATGGGTCAGGTAAGTTACTTCTTAATGGACTACAAATTGTAATGATCGTAGGAGAGTGATCGGACGAAAGATCAATAGAAGCTTGAACTTGAATTAAATCCCTAGAGATATTTTTTATGACGCCAAAGTCTATAACATCCAGAATTTTTTGTATGTCAGTAGGCCAATAAGTGGGCTCCCCACTCGAAATGACATCCAAGCCCATTTTTGAAATAGTGTTGAACAATGCTCGACCTCTGGGGGTAATAAGACGCGAACCCCTGAACGTATGCTTAGCATTGTAGTCGCCAGCTGCTACAAAACAAGGTCCAAGAGATTTGTAGAAATCCTCATATTGATTCTCAGTGATTGAAAATCTGGGAGGGGAGTAAATTGATGAAAACTTTCAATGCCAATATTTGTTGCTTGTAGGTGTTCTTCACAAATGTTATCAAGAACATAGTGCTTGAGTCTTGACTTTATTAGAATTGCTGATCCACCGCAAGCCCTTCCTCTAGGGTCCTTTGTATCATATATAGTGTAGCCATAAATTTTAAAAAGACTTCTCGAAGTCAAATGAGTCTCAGATACTAACATTACATCAATATTTTTTTCCATGAGGAAGTGCTCAAGTTCATTTTTATGTTGGCGAATGCCGTTTGCGTTCCAGAAACATATTGTTAACGTGTTCATGGCTTATTAATTAATGCTTGAAGCAGAGTATTCTGCATTCGCAGCATTTCTTGCATCATGCTAGTCATATTTGTTGTAAAATTGTTTATAGTTTGCACCAGATTTTCAATAGTAGCTTCAAGGCGATTAAAATTAAAGCTTGCGTCAGTATTTTTTGAATTATTTGGCGAGGAAACATTTTGTGTGGGAATTGAATTTGTCTTAGCAGCATCTGCATACGATACACGGGAAGTAACTGGTTGGCTCATTTGCGCAAAAGTGGCAGAGTAAGCGTTTGCTGATTGAGCTGGAGCTAATTTGGGTTTTTGCACCATAGTCTTCTTTACGAAAGAGTACACAGGACAACCTCTGTAGTTAGCGGTGTGATTACCTCCACAATTACTGCATTTTTTATCACTTTGATCTTTTGGCTTATTGCAACTAGCAGTGCCGTGTAATTCGCCGCACACAACACAAACAGAGGGTAAATTGCAGTATGTTTTTGTATGGCCATATTCTTGGCAATTATGGCACTGTACAGGACCTGAACGCTTATGTGGCTCTTCAACTGTGATTTTTCGGTACAAGAGGTATTTCAAATTATATATTGGATGCGTTTCATTTTTTTTCAATTTTATATCATTAGGCTCAAGTTCAACACGAAATAGGGGTTGGGGAATCTTCTCTCTGTTTATTATATTGGACACATTTTTTACCTTAAACCCCTGGAGGACGAGTGCATCTTTTATTTCTTCGGGAACAACATAAGAATCTATGCCCTTCAATACGATCTGCATGCCTTTAGCGCTCTTAAGCTGGTATGTGTAGAAGCTTGTTTTATTTTTTTCAAATTCAGCAACCATTTTGCGGAAATCTTTTTCGTCATAAATTTGGACTTTAGTTTCATCGATGTTGCCACGTTTTATTGGAACAATGTGAAATTTATTCTCACCAATGACCGAAATTAATTTTTTAATAAGGGCATTTGAATTTTTTTGTCTCAAATATATTGGTGACGGCTTGGATATTTTATTCGAGGCTACCTCGGGTTTGTCGTTGTCATCTTGCAAAATTTCGAAGCGGTTTTGGCGATTAGTTGAGGCTGCGCTGTTATCCCTAGACATTTTTGGAGCAGATGAAATTTTTGAAGAATTCGGGCTTCGCCCACGCTTTACCACGGTTATATATCTGTCCATTCCGACTTGTACCTTGAGTTTCGAGCCGCTGTTATCTGTAGTGATAACTTTGTTAAGTGATGAACACGAGCCTGAAGGGGATGATATTACTGGCTTATATGAAAAAGTACTGGGCAACTGTAATGTTAATGCATCATTACTATTTGGCATTGGACAAAGCGAAGTTGATCGCTGACGAAAAATTGGCTTTGACGTTAAAAAAATACTTTCATCAGATTTATTATTTATATTTTTTTCATTAAGAGTTTCAGAACTCACAGTAAAATAAGCATTTCTGCCGTTAGAACTCACTTCAATTTTTTTTGTATTTGAGGCACTAATACAAAGAATTCCTCAAGGGATATTCGTTTGTGTTTTTTTTTTTTTTTGTTTGCGGTCTTTTTTTGTTTTTGTTATTTATGATTGTTTATTTGTTTAGAGGCACATATATATAGCATTCCTCAATATCACTTTGTTTAATTTTTTTTTTGTTTGCGGTTTTTTTTTGTTTTTGTTATTTTTACTATGTAAAAATATTAGCAAAGCATAAAGCTTATTTATTAAAGACAGTATGTACCTATTACGAATAATATGTACTACGAATATTTTTTGTTTGTTTAATTTTTTGTAAGTAAGAAAAATTCCGCTAATCGACTGTTCGCTATGAAGGTACCACGAGAACTGATTTATTAAAAGTAAAAAGGAATAAAAGTTAGTAAATATATTTTTTTATTAAATGCTAAACTTTCGAAACTTGCGCCATAATTAGAAGTCTCACTAACTTGAAGTTTTTTGTTTGGATAATAGTGATTAAAATTATGGAAGTTCAACTGTACTTAATTTGTTTATCTATTGTAGAATATTAAACTCGTATTTAAAGTTAAATTAAAACAGGTACCTGTACGACTACAACTAAATTACAACAACAAAACACATGCATTTTGTTGGTATAAACCAGCTACCCAGTTAACCAAGACTTTCGCTATTGATATCGATTTCGAATATATTTCAAACATTTATCGTGTAAAACTATCGAGAGTGACACTCAAAAATGAAAAGTAAGGTAAAAAGTAATTTTATATTTTTATTTATTTATTTTATTCTTATTTGCTTATTTTTTTAAATACCTTACCTTACGCTGCAGGACTTGAACATAGTACCTCCATTCTAAGAGACTAGCACACATCCACCACGCTATCGTGGCAAATTTTTTCCGTTCAATTATTGCTCATATGTAAGTATGTGTTTGTTTTTTTTTTTTACTTACAGTGCGCTGTCATGTTTTGAACCTGGTATCTGTAGACTAATAGGCTAGCACACATCCACTCAGCTACCGTCACACATTCGAAAAACTATCAAGAGAAGTTCGAAGCTTTAACGAACGTTCGAGTTTTTTTTAAATTTGAGAACATATATCGAACAATTTTGTTCAGTGAGTTTTTATAGAATCTCAGGTTAAGTGGGTACGTCGAAACACACATACACTGATATTTGCATTTGAGTTAAACAGCTTTAAAAGTTCTTAAATTTGTTCTTGTTTCTTTGCAAAGTAAGAGCAAGAATTGCTGTCTGTCAAAAATCTCTGTGATATTAAGTTAAGTTGTGTTCGGAAATGTTATATTTGTTTAAATGCATATGTTTTATGTTGACTATTGTTATTCAATATGTAAAATATGTATATGTACGTATGTAATTAATTTTTCCATGAATTACGATCCCTTGAAAAAGTAGACAAAAAATCTACGAAACGTCGGGAAAAACTGTAAAAAAATGGACTTTTATTTGCATTGAAACATTAGGCTCAAATAGCTTAAAAGGAAATCAACTTGAAATTAGTCCATATTGTTTTTGTGGCTGATGCATTGGCAATGAAATTGCTTAATGCTTTTTCAAGCATTTACAGCTGTTAGAACAACTAGACAAAAAAGTAAGAAAAGTAATTTTTATAGAGATTCATGTGTGGGGTAAAATAAAATCTCCTTTTTTAGCACTATGCTTATGACGTTTTTAAAAAATGCATGAAATGCATTCTGAAGATTTCACGAATTTTATGTTATGAAATTTATATGGAGACACAGAGACAAAAACTCTGAAAATTTTACTTGAAAATATGTAAAATGGTTACGCTATTCAAAGAAAATTTTTATTAAAATTTGGTTTAAAACATCATTAAGCAAAGATAAGACTGTCAAAGTGTTAAATGCTGCCAAAAGAGGGTAAATACATGAAGAATCGACGAAATTCTTAAGCTGCTTTCGGATATTAAAATTTCCTCAAAAAAGAAAAAAGATCTCTTAACCGAAGATATGTCTTGTATACATCCGTATTAAGTTGAAGATGATATAAACGAAATAAATTAAAAAATAAATGTTTTCAAAGATATGTACATATGTATATCGTATCTTTTTATCAAGTTACATTTCGTTCACATATGTACGTATTAAAAGAACTATGTATGTAAATTATTTACATACATTACATATCGCACTTAATCAACAAGAGGGTATTAACTGCCAGTTTATAGAAGCCATGTAAAAATTCTCGCCTGTCTATTTCTATTGAAAACAAAAACAAATTTTGAGTGCTTTGTTTTTGTTTTCAATATAAATAGGCACACGAGAATTTTTGCAGACAACATCAATATTTACTGAAAAATTTCAACGTATTCCGATTACTCTTTCATCTCGAAAACCACATTTAATACCATTTTTGTGATATACTACTTGTATATATGTACTACGTTTATACGCAGGGCTTATTTGCGAATAAAACTGTAAATTTTTGCCATATTATTGTTTTTATTGCGACTTACTAATTCAGCAAACTATTCACGATTAACGCACTATTTGCAAAAAAAAAACTAATAAATTGATAAAATATTGCACAAAAAAAACATTGAAAGGAGAAAATAATGACAATAAACAAATTATAAGTTGTTATTTTATACATTTACAGAATTCTTTTGCAAACATAAGTAACAATTCTATAGAAGTGCTACCAAGTTTTTATGCATTTACAATCCCGTATAAACAGTGAGTTAATTTATTTGCAAATATTTTTATTTGCAAATAGTGCACGCATAAACGTAGTATTTGTTAGTTAGCTATTTGCAAATAAAAAATTAATTCGTCGTTTATGCTGCAAAATTCTCTATTTACAATATTTTTATTTGCGAATAAATCGTCCGTATAAACGTAGTAAATGTTAGCATGTATTCTTTTTTTCTTTTCATACTTTTATTAAGTTATAAATGTCGTAATTTGGGCGACAGATTTCCGTTTGCTGGATGCTTTTTAATTTTAAATTTAATGTAATATTGAAATCAACTTCATGTAGGAATGTATGTATACATTTTAATTTTATAGATGGAAATAAAAATAATTTGTAGTAATCTCTTATGTTCAAATATGACATAATTTACAAAATAAATAATTTTGAAAAAGATGCTTATTTCGAAAATAGTCATACGAAGTTCTATAATCATATTTGGGAAAAGAGCTTAAGTTTTTTTTTATCGTGAATATATCATTAAATCAAAAATATATGTTATTGAAAAATGAAAGGACATATTCCTAAATTAATAAATTACCGAATTGAAGTGATTAGAATACGACTAAATTTTTAAAAATTAACTTTTAAGTTTAAAATTGCTCTCCTGCAAAACCAAAAAAAAATAGACTTAAGCACTTTTTCCTTATTGCAACAGAATTGTTATTTTCTGATTTTTTTCTTTTTTGAGCAGAAATACAAATCAATTACATACCCTTTTTGGTGTCCACCATTTTTTGTCGTCAACGGAATGTCCACAGGTTGATCTCATCGTAGTAGCTATATATGTACATACATATTAGTGTCCTGCACAAGACAACTTATGAGAACTTTTGAGACATGAGGGATGTTTCAAATGCTTTACTACAGCGAAATCTTATAAAACAAACGTAAACAACACTATTTGCAAGAAATTTGTTTCAGTATTTTAGGTATAGGAGTAAAGAAGAAAACACTTCGTGACGGAAGAATTTGTGATGCTTGCTTCTTTCTACGCATGAGCGCGTGTACAAACGTCATGCATGTGTGTGTGTATGATCTTTTATTTTTCTGCGCACATGCAAAAGCACACACATGCATTAACATTAGTTGTATGCAGTTAATCACATAATAGCTTAACATCTACATCTTACACACACACTCAAACGTACAGTATGCAAAATAACAAGCATACACAAATCAACACTACTTCTTTTTAGTGTTTGTTACAAGCAAGCTGTCTTGCGACATCGCTTGTTACAACTGATATACACATACACCAATACATACATCGTGCTTCGCTTATAGTACGACAGCATTTATTATTGGTTTAGTATAATATATGCGACGTGAATACATTTAAAAAACATGACGTATTTACATTTCAAGACTGTTTACGCAGGTCTCTAATACATATATATGTGTGTACATACATGTGCATAAACAAATTTATTTTTTACATTTAGTGTAAAAATAAGAAACTGTTTTTTTCGGCTTGAAAAAAAAATCAGGAAATAACTTGTATTTCTGCTCAGAAAAATATAAAATCAGTTTCTGATTTTTATTTCTGCTCATAAAAATAAAAATCAGAAAATAACAATTGAAGCATAGCCACGAATAACGTTGTAAACGACAATTTTTACAAAACCAGTTTTTTCACAGATTATCGTTAACATTACTCTCTTGCATTGTTCAAACTTCAAACAATCTAAAATTATGCATCTTATCGCCGTCAAGATACAAGTACAAGAAGTCAGTCAGTGAAAGAACTTTGTAAGTAAATAAAACAATCATGAAACGAAATGTCGAAAATAATTGATAAATGTAACAGATATACAAAGAGAAACGTAAATGCTAATTATCATTATATTCGATAAGCTGAAAAAAATTAAACGAAAAAACAATATTGCTTTAAAATACGTTTTTTTGCTCTCCTGAAAAATTAGTATTTTGTCACTTACAACGTTATTCGGGCTAACCTTCAATTATATCTGCTCAAAAAAAAATAAAATCAGAAAATAACAATTATTACTGCCAAAAAAAAATAAAAACCAAAAAATAACTAGTATCATCTGATTTTTATTATAAAATGCATAACAGTTACTGTCCCTGATTACAGGGTAATCAAAGTACAATTGCAGACTCGACATTCATGCACGATTAAGGTCATTCAGTATTGCAAATATGTGTGATTACACATATAATACGTTTATACACGCACTATTTGCAAATAAAAATATTAGCAAATAAATTAACTCTCTGTTTATACGGCATAACAAAAGTACACAAACTTGGTAGCACTTCTATAGAAAATTTACTTATGTTTGCAAAAAAGCTGTGTAAATGTATAAACAACAAACAATAATTTGTTTTTATTGTCATTATTTTCTTCTATCAATGTTTTTTGTGCAATATTCTATCAATTAATTGCTTTTTATTAGCAAACATTTGTAAGTGTAGCAACCTCACGCATTTTATTTGCAAATAGTGCGTTAATCGTGAATAGATTTCTGAATTAGTAAGTCGCAATAAAAACAATATGGCAACAATTTACAGTTTTATTTGCAAATAAGCCCTGCGTATAAACGTAGTAATAGTGTGAAATTCTACTATCATGCTTAGGCCATTTAATTAGATTATTGTATAAACACTCAGTCTACCTGGTATTTTCTTTTTTTATTTATTTTTGTTTTAGTGTAAAATAGTCTATTGTAATTTTCTTTAATTTGTAATTGGAGACACAGATATGTGTTATTTCGTTGGCAACAGTATAATCATTTTATCCACAACACGCACACTAAAATTTTGACAAATTTTTGTATTGTATACATATATTAACAGGCTGGGATTGTGCATGTACCATACATATGTATACTATTCATGTACATATATACTTATATACATATATAGATATGTACATGTCAAAGATTTGTCAAAACGAATCACGAATGTGCCGTTTGGACGGCATGATTCGCAATCGTGGTTCAGAGAGTGAACCAAGTGGTTCATGTTGCCGTTTGAACATAGTATAATGAAAATGCCAGATCTAGCAGTGGAAATGCTAAAATAACAATAATGGTGATATGACGATATGAGCATTAATTCTGCATCATTAAATCGAAAATTCCGATATGTAAATAAAAAAGATTTAGCAAAACTTCGCTGTGCTGCCATATTAGTAGTGAAAATGCAAGTAGAATGTATTCTACAAGCTGCAGATGTCTTTAAGTGTGCCTCTAATAGAGGCACATTTAAAAACAAAGCCCAAATTTTTTGAATTCATGTCGTTGCTATAGCTCGGATAAAACGACGCATACAAGGCACTGGTGTTTACTAATATTATTACACAAGCTACATGCGTCTATAAATGTGCTTCTAATAAAAGCACATTTAAGGACACAAAGCCATTTTTTAATTCAAGTCGTTATACGAAATATGTTGCGCCGCTTTATCATTCAGAGAAATTCAGATAAAACGGGTCATACCTGCTGAGTGTATCTATAAGTGTGCCTTTAACAAAGGCACATTTAAAGACACAAACGCCATTTTTATTAATATGTAAGTACATATTTACAAAAATATAATAATGCAGCAGTCTTGCTCTGATATTGTATCAGTCATGAAAGGCCCTCGTGCTTAGCAGATTGTGTGCTACTTTAGTAGTACACTACGTACTAAAAACACAAGCCGCATTTTTCCGTTGAGTAGAAAAAACGTTGCACAAACGGATCATGAAAGCTACGGCTGTCTATAAGTGTGCCTTTAATAAAGGCACATTTATAAATAAAAAGCCATTTTTTCAATTCAAGTCATTGAAAAATCAAGTACGAGTACTATAAAATACATATGTATGTACGTGAAATATGTACAAGTACGAGTAGGTGTCTATAAGTGTGCCTTTAACAAAGGCACATTTAAAGACACAAACAAAATTATTTTATTTTAGTTTTTGTTGGCAGTTAAACTAATAAAGGCTCAGTTAGCCGACTGTATCGTTATTATTATGTGAAAATTGATGAAAATGGTTCTAGAGATTTAACCGGAATGTAAGAATCTGTAGATTACTTTTCACATAAAAATATGTATCAGCTGTTTCCTACTGTTGCAGTTACATTCCATTACAGACGGTAAACTGAGCCTTAGTCGTAGTTTACACTATGCAAGTCTTATTGCTAAGCTGATTAGCTTGTTAGTAGAGAGAAACGAGGGAAAAAGAAACGTTTCTGTTCATCTCGTCTCTCTCTCTCTCCAACAAACTGGTCAGCTTAGCAAATTGGACTTGCATAGTGTAAATTAGGACTTAACAAAATTGGGCAGCCTTGTTCTCTTTAATAGAACATTACCTACTAAATACAAAAGCAGCATTTTTCCACTGATTAAAAAAATTGTTAAATAAATTTTTATCAAAATTTTGTTGTAGTTGTTCACGACAAACTACATACATACATATATATGTATGTATGTACTAGAGAACTGCGTAAACAGTCTTGAAATGTATTATACTAAACCAATAATAAATGCTGTCGTACTATAAGCGAAGCAAGATGGATGTATTGGTGTATGTGTATATCAGTTGTAGCAAGCGATGTCGCAAGACAGCTTGCTTGTAACAAACACTCAAAAGAAGTACTGTTGATTAGTGTATGCTTGTTATTTTTCATATTGTACGTTTGAGTGTGTGTGTAATATGTAGATGGTAAGCTATTATGTGATTAACCGCATACAACTAATGTTAATGCATGTGTGTGCCTCTGCATGTGCGCAGAAAAATAAAAGATCGTACACACATACATGCATGACGTTTGTACACGCGCTTATGCGTAGAAAGAAGCTAGTATCACAAATTCTTCCGTCACGAAGTGTTTTCTTCTTTACTCCTATACCTACAATGCTCAAAAAAAATTTTGCAAACAATGTTGTTAACATTTGTCTTATAAGACTTCGCTGTTGAAAAATCCCTCATGTCTTAAAAGTTCTTATAAGATATCTTGTGCAGGAGACTAGTATGTACATAGTTCAAGTAGCTCTTGCAATTTATCCAGCATTTCTATTAGCTACGTATATCAAGTACAACTTTGACAAGGGCATATTTCAAACCACAGTTGAATTTGAAGACACAAACGATTTTTTTTTTAGTCTTAAGCTGGGGTCACACGATTGGCACAATGTACCAATTTTCGTCGTCTCACTGCGATAGAGTCATAAGTAAAAAGCCAAAATGACATTATTACTTAATTAATTCTTGAATACGTCTATATGGCTTTATTACCAATGCAGTGTGGTGCAGTTATGTAATTATATTTCAGTTAGTTGAGAAATAAGACAAATTTACTTTGTTACTAATGAATTTATTTCAGTGAGCCGACGAAAATTGGTGCATTGTGCCAATCGTGTGACCCCAGCTTTAAGCAAATTAAAAACGAACACAACCATGATGTAATTACATGCATGCATGCATATCTACATAATTAATAGTCAAACACGTTTTTTGGAATCCCTTTTACTACAGCACCGATTTTGAAAGGATCTATATGGTTTTAAAGGTTTTTCTGCACAGATGTGCACAATCTATATTTCGTTGAAATCGGTTCAGTATTATCCCAGTGGGAAAAGGAAATGAATAAGAAACGAGAAGGTAATGCACAGCATGTATAATTTTTCATTCTAGAATTCATTACAGTTAACACAGAACATGTCCTAGGAAAATAAAGAATTATTTTAATACGCCCGAGGAATGAATTCTATAATTTTTTTTTAGAATTCAACATCATTGCATACTGTTTAAATCAAGCGAGAATGATAAAATATATTTTTTATCATGATAATAAAGTAAAATGCATATTTTATCATTCTTTGTTACTCGAATGTGTGTGTTCCAGCTAAGTACTTGTTCGTTTTTCGCACTCACTTGAACCTTCATAAAGGTAACATGTCGAGTACCATGCGCAGATTATTTTGAGCTAAATGTACCTTATTTTTTGTGTATTTAGCTTCAAAATTTTCATTAAGCTCTAAATTTATTCTTTACCTTTTTTTTCAAACTCACCTAGCTTTTTTCGCTTTATTTTAATCTGAATTGCATGTTCTCCAAAAAATATGTCAAAGATATAACAAAGTTATAAATATGATAATTTGTCAAGGCCATGACTCATTATCCTGCACGATGTACTAAAAACCACAATCCTGATGTGGTGAATTGTTACTGTCTTTTGAAAATTTTCATAGACATCATCATATCAGGGTTGTATTTTTTTGAGTAAATCGTGCGATTGTGTAGGATAGTGTATCACGGCATTTAGCGTTTAAAAATATCTAAAAAAATTTTATTGGAAAATAGTTTAAACATAAATGTGAAAAAAGGCCAAGTTCCTTTCCAAAATTTCGGCCATCAAATGTAGTGAGACAAAAATTTTTACCAAGTTCTTGTTTGGCACAATACCTATCACTGAAATATGCTATGCATTATATAAATTTGTAATCGTAAGTGTGTCATATTTCTAGATAATCAGCTAACTTGACAACATTTTTCCGATATAAAGAAATGAACAAATATACATTATTCTCTCCTTTTTTAGAAAGGTAAAAATATTGCCAAGTTAACAGATTATCTAGAAATTATATGACACCCTTACGATTACAAATTTATATAAAGCTAAACTAGTTGTTTTCTCATCTTGACCTATTTGCGCATCAAATTTCATATCTCTAGCGCAAATTTTTGTTTTTTATTTTAATGGACGTACTCCCGCCCACTTTTTTAAAAGAAAGTTTCGTTGGAAACGGATAACAATATCTACATATGTAAATAGTTTATTTATTTAAATCTGCTGATCCAAAGTATATGAAATATTAGACTGAAATTTTTTTTTTTGGCAACATGTATGCCAAATTTCAATAAAATCCCTTGAGTTAAACGCTTTGGATTTTGCTTTTTTTAACTCCAAGCTTTATGGGCGTATCCCCGCCTCTATAGCTATAATTTCTGTGTTTTCAGACTTTTCTAGTTAGTTGCTAACCTAGACCTACTTGTTTATCAAATATTATTTCACTAGCGCAAATTTTAATTAACTGGGCGTGACCACGGAGGTTTAAATTTTATGGGCGTGTTAACACCCGATTTTTTCACCGAAAATTTATAACCTAGTATTATTGCAACATTTGTGCCAAATTTCAATAAAATCGCTTGAGTTAAACGCTTTAGATTTGCTTTTTTAGTTTTGAGCTTTATGAGCGTAGCCCCATAGCCCACTTTTTTAAACTCAAGATTTTTTTTGGCTTATCTGTCCTGTCAAGTTTCGTTGGAAACGGAGAACACTAACTGCATAAATATATAGAATATTTAAATGTGCTGATCCGAAGTACATGAAACAGAAGGCTTAAACTTCTTTCAACGAAAATTTATAACCTTGTATTATTGCAACATACGAGTATATGCCAAATTTCAATAAAATCGCTTGAGTTAAATGCCATAGATTTGTTTTTTTTTTTTAATTTTTAGCTTTATGGACATAGCACCGCCCCCTTGATTAATATGTTCGCGTGGTCTGATTTTTCTATGTGCTTAATCACCTAGGTCTACTTTTGTACCAAATTTCAGCTCTCTAGGTATAGCGGAAGTGCTTCATAATATAGATGAGTGAATCAGTGAGTCAGTCAGTCAGTCAGTGAGTATGTCTTAAAATATGCACTTTTTGCACCTCCATATCTCAGGAAGCTTTCGTTGTAAAACTTTCACACTTCTCATATGAGGTGAGATGAATTAATTCTAGTTATTAATTAAATTTTGGAATTTTACGTGGGGAAGAAAGTTATCAGAGGGGTAAAAACACGACGAATTTAAAAATAGAGGACATTGATTGCAATTTAGGAAGCAAAATGGCAAAAGTTAAATTAATATTTCCCATAAGACTTTTAAAGAGTTATCTTTGAATTGAGTTGAACGTTCATTCAGCGGCATGAATTTACTTAAAACAAAAATTAGAAATAGATTTGCTGTAAATAGCACTGATACACTTTAAAAAAAAGTTTCGTATTTTAATATAAATGCTTTTACATTTTTGATGATTGGTTAAGCTTATTTTGGGAAGTTTTTGTTTTGTTTATTTTTTAAGTTAAATGAGGAGCTGAACAAAACCAGACTAGTCCCGGTAGCTGTTTTTACAGGACAGGCAAATTTCAGAACTACCTAGATAGTAGGGTGATTGATTGTTCATTATTTTCCAGAAACCGGTTTTTAGATAGTTCGAATATTTGAAAAACCCGGTTTCGGTTTTAAATTGCTTGAAGGCCGACTTTGAGAGCCGGATGCACCCCCTAAAGTGCAACTTATCGGTATGAAATTTTTTTGTATTTTTTTTTTACATAAAACTGAACCGATTTGGGGTTGAGAAGAGAAGAAATCAAAAATAAATTCAGTAAAGTGCGACTCTGACTCGCGCACGAAGGGTTCCGTACGAACACTAGATATGTAATTTAATACAAACTTCATCCTATATATATAATATATAGTTTTAGCATTTTTTTCGTTTTTGGGGTCTTTTAGGTTTTTTTGTTTTGGCGTTTTTGCGTTTTTTCGGTTTTGGCGATTTTTTTAAGTTTTGGCTTTTTCTTACTTTTGACACTTTATTTTCTTGTTTTGGCGATTTTTGGCGTTTTTTCATTTTGGCGATTTTTTTATTTTTGGCGATTTTTATCATTTTTGCATATTTTTTTAATATAAAAATTTTTTTTAGTTTTGGCGACATTTTCGCATTTTGGCGATTTTTTTCGATTTTTGGCGTATTTTTCATTTTGGCGTTTTTTTTTTCATTTTGGCGATTTTTTCGAATTCGGCGATTTATTTTAGTGTTAGAAATTTTTTTTTAATTTTGGCAATTTTTTTCGTTTTGGCGATTTTTTTTTAATTTTTGGCGATTTTTTTTTTGGTTTGGAGATTTTATAATTTTCGGTTTTTTTTAGTTTTACCGTTTTTGAAAATTTCAAGTATTTGCCTCTGACGGTTTCCAAGATATAGCAAATTGTCAAAATTACATAGTCAAAATTGTATTAAATGATGGATTACCCTTTAATATTATTTTTTTTTTAATTTTAGTGTAATTGTTGTAGTCTGTATAAAAATACACTAATTTTACAAATTTCAGGTTTCAATTACATATGTTCATACAATTGTATGTATATTACATGGGATTTTAACATATTTCATTGCTCGTTTTGGAACACCCTTTAATTTTTAATTCTCATGTATTTGTTGTTGTAGCGGCCAAGGTTCTACATACTGTGTCCAAATTTCAGGTCCGTAGCTCTTACGGTTCCTGAGAAAATACCGTGTGACGGACAGACGGACAGACGGACAGCGTAGCGAAAACAATAGGGTTCCTTTTCACCTTTGGTGTACGGAACCCTAAAAAGTCTCCTTACAATTAATGGCCACTCTAATATACATACATGTATTAGTGTCCTGCGCAAGACTATTTATAAGACCTTTCAAGACGAGAGATTTTTCAAATGCTTTACTACAACGAAATATTCTAAAACAAACGCTTAACAACACTGTTGGCAACACATTTGTTTCAGTCAAGGCACATTTAATACAGGTACATGCATTAGGAATAACCCTGTGGCAACTCTGTGCTTCTCACATAGTTTTACAAAGTAATTGTCAAAAAATTTTATGCATCAAACAAGGCACAAAAGTAATTGTCAAACGAATTCTTCGTTATAAACTTGTAAACAAAAAAAAAGCAATGTGATTCCGATCACAGAGGAGATGTGTAAACATCTAGTAATGAAAAGTTTTTTTTTAAGTTGGAAGTACTTATGCTTTTAGTATATTTTGTTAAATTTATTAATTAACAGTATCAAAACTTTCAATATTGTAAATACACAGGAATTTGTTGGTTTTTGTTTGTTTTACTAAACTTATTTGGTTAGTAAATGGGCACACTGCAGTATATGTATGTATATGAACTGCATTAAAAATTGCAGTAAGCAGTAAATTTACTGATTACTAAAAAAATTTCAGTAAATTTTTACTGCTAATGAAATGTGATTTGCATTACCAATAAAATCGTAGGGCCGTAATCATAATAAAATTGTAGCAAGTGGCAAAGTTTTTTCATTCAAATTTTGAAACTTTTGTGTGAAAAACATTTAGCCACTTGGTAGAATTTCATTATGAATACGGGCATTACTGATTACTGAAAATTCAATGCACCTCATCATATAACAAATCATTTAGGCAATTTATAAAAATTGTAGGAAAAAATTTTAGTAATCAGTAAAAATTTACTTGTTAAAAATTTTTTATTGTTTTTACTGAAACTTTAGTGGTACTGCAGTGCTCATCTATGGTAAATGCCTTTACTTTTACTTTTTAATTTTTAATTCCTGTTGTTCATCGTTTAGTTGTTGCTGTTCTTCTTGTTGTGTACGCATTGCAATTAAAATAAATTCAGTAAAATGCGACTTTGACTCGCGCACATTCGGTTTTGAGCATTTTTTTTATTTAGCTTTCTTCCTTTTTTAAGTTTTTTCAGTTTAAACGACTTTTTCAGTTTTATCGCTTTTTTCTCGTTTTGGCGTTTTTTTTCTCTTTTTGGGTTTTTTTTAATATTCGCAATTTTTTTCATTTTGGCGATTTTTTTCATTTTGGCAATTTTTTCCCCGTTTTTGGGGTTTTTTTCATTTTTGCGTTTTTTTTTTCATTTGGCGATTTTTTCTGTTTTTGGGGGTTTTTTATTTAGGCGATTTTTTTCATTTTGGCGTTTTTTTTTTGTTTAAGGGTTTTTTTCACTTTGGCGATTTTTCCGGATTTTCGCGATTAATTTTAGTCCCAGAAATTTTTTTAATTTGGCACTTTTTTTCGTTTCGGCGATTTTTTTTTTTTTGTTTTTGGCGATTTTATATTTTTTGATTTTTTAGTTTTACCCTTTTTGAAAATTTCAAGAGTTTTGCTCTTACGGTTTCCAAGATACAGGAAGTTGTCAAAATTACAAAGTCAAAATTGCATTAACTGTTGGAACATCCATTGATTTAATTTTTTTAAATTTAGTGTTAATTGTTGTAGTCTGTATAAAAATACACTAACTTTTAAAATTTCAAGTGTACATATGTACATACAATTGTATGTATATTACATGGGATTTTAACATTTTTCGTTGCTCGTTTTAGAACACCCTTTAATTTTTAACTCTCATATATTAGTTGTTGTAGTGGCCAAATGTCTACACACTGTGTCCAAATTTCAGGTCCGTAGCTCTTACGGTTCATTTTCACCTTTGGTGTACGGAACCCTAATAAAGCAATTATCAAGTTAAATAAAACAAAAAACAAACAATATTTTAAATAAGTTTGTATTGCTTCTTTCAAACACTAATACACTCATACATATGTAGCTCACACCGATTTGACAACGCGGTGTGAAGCTCAGCAAAATTTGTGATTGTATTGTGAAAAAGAATTTTACCCCGTAGCGTATAGATGTTTACACATCAAAAATCAGCGCATGAGCAATATGCCTGATACGTGTACCTGTTTGATATGCCTTGGTTTCAGTTGTTTGTCTTGAAAGGTCTTGTGCAGGAGACTAATGTGTATGTATATATTCCCTGGAATTGCCGATAATTTCCTTTAACTGTTTCCCGACAATTAAAAATTGTCGTTTTTCACAATTTTAAGACGCTAAATTTTTTTTAATCGTATAATCAAGTGCAAACTCCTTTTTTGAGTTTCAGTAGCACTTCGTGCAAACAAAAAATTATTTTTTCCTGCACTATTTTTAATATAGGAAACAACATTTTGTCTTAAGTTTATTCAGCATAACTTACATGGACTAATAATTTTTCCTTAACAATATTTGCCAAAGCAACAACAAAACCTTGAAATAGTACATACTAAAAATTTGCAACACAAGAAATGCAACAGTAACAAAGAAAATAAAAAACAATCAATAAAAGTATAGCCTAACTAGAGAAAAACGAAATTGTTAAGGTAAAAAGTGGTCTGTGTGAGCTATTATGGGTCATATACACGTTCAGATTGTATTAATATGTTCACAAAAGTTGACAAACTTTACCGTAGATGCAGCCTTGCCCAATATTTTTTTGCAAAAAATTAGCAGTCCCTGTAAATTATTCTGAAAAAAAATGTTTCCCTAATTTTTGCAAAAAAAAAAAAAAAGTGCGCGTAGAAATAATTTTTTTTTTTGTGATAGTTAAGACCTATCATCAAGCCTTAATAAGCTGTTGATTTTCGAAATCTTTCGAAGCCCATGAAAAAAATTGGTCACCAAAATCGCCAAACTGAATGTAGGGTCTTACTATTATTTTCTAGTACTATCGAACCTACGCAAAACAACAATCTTTTTATAAGTTTTTTCCTCTCAATTGCTTTTTTTGAATTGTTACTCTTAACGCTTTCTGAATTGCAATTGAAAAAGATGTAGAAATAAGATTTACGTAGTAAATATATACTACATATGAATGTAATTATTCTGGTGGGCGTATTTCGAATTCGACTAGGACATTTTGGTCCTGGTTGGCGTATTTCGACTTCAACAAGGACATTTGGGTTCTAGATTAAAGAAAACATGTGGTGTTCTTTGTTCTATTACAAATACGTCGTAGTCGAAGTCGAAGTCGAAATATAGTCCGCTCAACTCAACAGTTGAGTAATTTTCCATCATGAAATTGTTTCGCTACCTATAGTCAACAGGTTGTGCTCAGCCTGAACAGCTGATATGCCTTTTATATGCTTTATGAGTTGGCAAAAGCAAATATATGTTAAATTTTACATTACAAATACGATGAAGTAACAATATAGAGATATATCCATCAGGCCGTTTCTAAGTCGTAACTGTTGGGGCCAACAGTTTCAGAACTGTCTTATCAATGCAACTAATGTTTCACAATATCAAAAGAAAATTTCGTTTTGTGCAATTATATTTAAAACAAATTTGTAATTGTTTTCATATTGGTATTTGTCAAACAAACAATCTCTTCTCTTCACTACTTTTGCCCTGAGCGGGATAACAAATATCTTCTATACTCGACAGCGAGTTTCACGTATGAACAAAAACGTTACGCGCTGCATACCTTTAATATGTATTTACCACTGCATCACCAAAAAATTATAATGTTGTAGCTGCGAATATTAAACAAAAATGAAATTTTAAGTAATTATGCGCGCACAGATCAAATTAGTTTCAAATTTCTGCCGGGATGGTAGTGAAAATTTAAGTTGTTTTGATTTTCCTCAAACTCACATCAAACCATACGTCTGGGTTTTTTTTTCACTAAAACTACCAAAGAAAATCAGAATTTGACGCGTCAGTTTGATGTGTGGCCATGCCGCTTAACATTTACTAAATTAAAACAATCGAAAAAAGCGATCGTCGTTCATAATGGCACATAATTAAATCAGGGTTTGAATTTGCTTAGCTATTTTCAAGCAATTAGTTTTTGCTGAACTAAAACTAACGCAAATGAGTCAGCAGCAGCAATCAGCATCAGCACTCAATGTAAAAAAAAACTATTTGCTAAATGCTGTGCTGTGAAATGTTTGAAGCACAAGCAATCAGCAAAATGAAATTACTGAAAGAAATTGCTGATGCTTACAGAAGCAAGAGTATTTTTTTTTTGAAAAAGTGCTGATGCTGACCATCATCAAATTTGTTTTTTCGTTTTTTTTGCTGATGCTTCGGTGCTTTGCTGTGAAGGTTTGTCAGCATCAGTAACAGCAAATTTTAAAAACTACTTTTTTTGCTGACTTCAGCATTGCTTCAAGATGCTTAAGCATTACTAAAAAATTTATATTGTGTACAATATTCAAAAGGAGAGGAAGTGAATATGTATGGGTGGGAATATACGCATACTACATGTATGTTTGTATACTTATATTTTTGTGGTTTGGTTGAAAATTAATTTTTTATGAATAGGGGTACAAATCAAATTGTTTTTTATGAGGTGATGTGTACCTGTATATACATAGATGTATATGTATGCGCTAAATACATACATATGTACATACATATTTATGTTCATATGTAGAAATGAATGCATTGCATAGTAGAAATGAATGTATTTTGGTTGAAAAGTAATATGTTTTTGTTTTGTATTTTGTTATTGTAGAAATAGATATCAACGTAAACACGCATATATACATACATAAATACATACGTATGTAGGGACGCATGATGACTTTATTAATGACTTAGACCACTTGCATAATTAAAGTTATACTGCCTTATTCATAAAAAATATTTCAGGTTTATTAACATATATTGACATATCTCTATAGGAAATTTGTCAAATAAACCTGTGGGAAAGTTCATTGTGTGCGAAAATGTCATATTCATTCTGTTTTCCTTACACAAGTGCGCATTTTTTACATAATTTTGCTTTATGGAATGTAATTATTCGAATTTTTTTACCAAAGCATTCCATTGCAGGTATATATGCATGTATGTATGTATGTATGTATGTACATAATATGTATGTATTTAAGGGGTGGTTTTATTACACACAATGTGTGCATATTTTACAACACAAACAAACTCCGCTGAAAAGGATAATTTGAATTCTATGAAATCGTTAAATTTTTTCTTTGATTTTTGGTTTTACCTGCTTTTATTGAAATCAAGCCATTTGGAAGTTTTCCTGAATTACAAATAAATAACACAAGAATGCCGTATGTTAATTGTTGATATCATATTTAGCAATATATGTATATCATTTTTTTTTGTTTGATTTTGG
The DNA here is from genome assembly GCA_949987645.1 of Tachina grossa. NCBI lineage: Eukaryota > Metazoa > Arthropoda > Insecta > Diptera > Tachinidae > Tachina > Tachina grossa. Next base: position 3,059,373 of record OX465279.1, on the reverse strand, counting down.
TTTTAAGTCTTCTTTGAATCAAGTCCTTTGGAATTTTTGTTGATTAATTAAAAATATTTGAAAGGCTAAATTTCATTCTTGCATCCATTTTAGAAGAAGAAAAAGTTCAAAACATACATAACTAGTTCTTTGTATTTATGTATGTACATGCATATGTATGATTTTAATATTATTGTTCTTAGCAATTCGTCGTTTTCCCGAGATTTTTATTTGTTGGGAAGTTTTTTTAAAAACGAAATTTTGGTTTTATAATTTTAAATTGTGAAATACCTAAATAACAAAAAAATTTAGCGTTCGCTAGATGAAAAACAGCAAAATGTTAAACTTAAAAAATGTATATGTAATAATTATAAAAAATAAATATACATATATATATACACAGGTACACATCGCCTCATAAAAAACGATATGATTTGTACCGCTATTAACTCTTCGTTTCATAAAAAATAAATTTTCAACCAAACCACAAAAATATAAGTATACAAACATACATGTAGTATGCGTATATTCCCACCCATACATATTCACTTTCTTTCCTTTTTAATATTGTACACAATATACATTTTTTAGTAATGCCTAAGCATCTTGAAGCAATGCTGAAGTCAGCAAAAACAGTACTTTTTAAAATTTGCTATTACTGATGCTGACAAACCTTCACAGCAAAGCACCGAAGCATCAGCAAAAAAACGAAAAAAACAAAATTGCTGATGGTCAGCATCAGCACTTTTTCAAAAAAAAAAAATACTATTGCTTCTGTAAGCATCAGCAATTTCTTTCAGTAATTTCATTTTCTGATTGCTTGTGCTTCAAACATTTCACAGCACAGCATTTAGCAAATAGTTTTTTTTACATTGAGTGCTGATGCTGATTGCTGCTGCTTATACAATGTGATTAGCAGAAGCCGAAGCATAGCAAAATTTGTGTGCTGATGCTATTTTGAAGTCAGCAATTCAAACCCTGAATTAAATGCACGAACTTAAGCCAACTTGCACGGTAGCAAAATTTTGACGTCACATCATTCGCAAAAACCAAATTGAAATGGCTTATGTCCAGTGTTGGTATTTCTACGAAGAGCAAAAGCACATGAAGCTGTTGTAAAAAGGGTAAAAAGCGCAATAAAGTACGAAAAAGAGGGTAAAAAAGCACTAAAATATTTTTTTTAATTTTAATACATTAAGGCCCAATAATTGACTTCTCAATTATGTGTCATTTATCTTTAAGTGTCTCTTAAGTACCGAATTCATTTTTTCAGTATAAAGTTGAGAGCCATTTAAATGCTCAACCTTGCCTATTTAAATCACACTTAAGTCTTACGAGCATGTACATAAACATCATGTGGTCGTATTAAAAAGAGTTTCGTTTAATTTTCATAAATATATAACATATACAATGTATAGTATCATACCATGTAATAAATAAATAGAAAAATGCGTTCTGATGCTCTTTTGGTTTCATAAAATGTGTTTTTATGCAGTTTTAATTTTCTACATGTTGATAACCTAACTTTCGTATTTACATTAAACATCTGTTTTCTTTTAGAACTATCAACATTTCACAGTGCTACCACACTTTCATAGTATTTAAGTGATCATTTAATTTTACGACTGAAAAAATGAAACTGCAATTAAGTGCAACTTAAAATTAAGTGGCTATTAGCTAAATGACACTTAATTGAGAAGTCGATTATTGGGCCCTAAGCCTTTTAAAAAGGAAAGTTTAAAGTGTAAAAGGTCAAAATATAATTTCAAATTTTTGCTTCAAAACAAAGTATTTGAGATGTAATAACAGAATTTATAAACATATTAATTAAAACAAAATCTTGATTAATTTAATAAAAATAAGTATGTAAAAACAAATAATAAAAAAAACAGGAGGCAAATAATATATTAACATATACACACATACATATGTACATACATACAATAGTAAGTGAAGCTTAGGCTTAGATTAAGATATGTATGTTACTGAAAAATCATTTACACGTAAAGAATGCATTAAAAGCATCACTTTTTTCTTAAGTACTCTTAACTTAAAAGTTTTTGTTTTTGCGATATTCACCTTTATTTCAGTTGTCAACATTGACAGCACGTCAATACGATATGAAAAAATTGGGGGTTGGCTACTCGTTGTCTAAAACAACTGACTGCTATTGATAACCTCATGCTTTCAATTGAAATCAGCCTTTAAAATTTAACCACTCTTGTGCGTTGAATACAAATTTACCTAAATTTTGTTTTAGACGTGAATATTTTGATTTACTTTGCACTTACAAATTAACAGCCTTATGAAAATTCTGAAATCGACCCTTAAAATTTAACCAGCCTATAGTATGATTAAATATTTGTGTAAGCTTTAACAAATGCTTATTGCATACTACTTTCAATCAATTATTATGCAGACAATTATGTGGTACTTTCCAGTTACTTCCGTTTTTTATTTTGCAAAAAAAATTAAATTTTTTAATCCCAGTTATGAAAAGTTTTCTACATTGTTTTTAACATAGTTTCCGCTATTGTCATTCAAAACAATTTAAGAAGCCTCAGTTAAAAGATGGTGCTATTAGCGCTTAAAAGTATTTTAGTTTTGTAAATTAAAAATATTTTTATTTAACAAAAACGCACCAAAGGCACTGTAAGAAATTGTTAAAAGCACTGTAAATACCCGCTTTTTAAAAAAGGGTATTATCCAAAATTTCGCGTTTATGAAGAGGCAAAAAGCACCAAAAAATACCCGAAACGCACCAAAATACCATCACTGCTTATGTCAGTCGAAGGCGTTTATAAGTGTGGTTGTGTCAAAAGCACATTTAAAGATGAAATTATTCGCATCTCTGTAAAATTCTATGAAACAATTCATTAGTTCATTTGTTTAAATTGTTCCTTTCCACATTGCAGAAATTGAAAGAAAAACATTTTTGCATTTCTCTTTTGACATATTATCTATTACTTTGTTCATCAACAAACTTTGTATGTCTGCCTCTCAATTTCTTAAATGTAATGTACATAGGTCTTTCTATACTTACTTAACAAATGTAGCCATATCATCAAGAGGCAACTCGCACCCAGGCCACCGACAAACACCGTGTGCATACAGGGGGTGATAGTATTTTTTGGCTAGAAGATCTTCACTGTTCTGTGTATGATCTTTAAGATCACCAAAAGGGCTACAATCCGGTTTGGAAAATGCGGCCATATCGCATAAAGCTCCCATAGACCCCACATGTAGGTTTCCAGCTGCATCTAGAAGGCTATGAACGTTTATTTGCTGCTGGTAAAAAGATTGCTCTCCCAAATCTTTAAAATGATGTTGTTCGTTTTGGTGTTGTGTTTTGTTTTGAAAAATTGTTGTTCCTACAGTTTGTGTGTCTACAACTCCTGCTAAGGATTGTGAGGGCACTGGTTGTGTGTGAGGCAACGCAATAGTATCGTCTTTTGTTCTTTCTTTGTTATAACCATCATTTATTGTACCTTTATTTTCGTTATAATCATTTACCATGACATCAGTAACAACTGCTGATCTTGTCCCGCTGTTTTTATCATCCACCTCTTCACCTTCAATTTCATCATCTCCATCAGTAACATTTTTCTGCAACCCTTCTCGATCTATGTTATCACCTAAATTTAAAAATAAAGGAAAGTTTCTATGCTTAGTCCCAGTTCACACTATGCAAGCTTTATTGCTAAGCTGATTAGTTTGTTGGAGAGAGAGCGACGAGGAAAGAAGAAAAGAGTACTAGGCAGCGTTGCCAGCTTAGGGAATTTGTCCCCAAATTGGGGATTTTTTTCACAATTGAAGATAAGCATTTCGTGTTGGGAGATTTCTTCGGGATGATAACCAAATTTCGTGGGATTTATTTGGGGATTTTTTTATAACTGATGGTAACAAGAATGAATTTTGAGCTCAGAAATGTGCGTCTAGCAAGTCTAAAAATATGTGTTATTATTCATAGTGAATGGTTTATAATAAACAGGAAGTATCAAGGCGGATAAACTAAAGCTTAAATTAGACGTGACATAGCCATAATGCCATAACCATAACCAAACCAAAATTCAATTGGTTTTAATGGTGAGAGTTATGGCGTTATGGCGAGTCACCTATAATCAACTACAGTGTTGCCGATTAGTTTGGTTCGAACGGCTGTTCTCTATGGCTATGGTTATGTCAAGTCTGATTGAGCCTTAATAATGAATTGTTGGAAGCACTTCGTAGAATAAACACACACTTTAAAATTAATGGACTGTCCCACGATGTCACCGCCAAATTTTCGATCGACAACTTGTATTGCAAACAACAACAAATTTTCTAATGTTATTGTTGTTTGCAATACAAGTTGTCCATCGAACGTTTGCTGGTGACATCTTGGGACAGCCCGTAATTCAACAAATTTTATCCTTCTGCTGAAATGCTAAAGCTTTTTAATACAAGTATACTATGTACAACAAAATTTCTAAGGCTGATAAATCAGAAGACTTCGATTCTTAAGCTTTTGAAATGTATATTAAACTATGTGTAATTTTTTCTTTACAAGTTTTATAAGTACAAATAAAATTAATATGAATGTAAATATAGGTATCGATATAAATGAATTTTTGTGAATAAATACGCTATTTTTGTCATTATTGTTTAAATAAAATTTGAAAATTTAATTTTTTTACAAAAGAAAAATTTGAAAAAAAAATATCAATTTGGGGCTTTTGGGGATGACAAATCAAAGCTTGGGGATAAGCTCCATCAATCAGGTACCCGCGATTCTACAACAAATATTAAAACAGCAACAACCACATGTACTTTGTTGGTATAAATTACCTTCTTACTTTTCAAAACAGGGTAGCATCGTCAGATTGCATGTTTCTTATAGGAAATGTCAAACACCATACAAAACTGAATATTCGAAAGGTGTTTATGGATACCCAAATAAAAACATGCTTTTAGGCTTATACCTACAAAATCCAAATTTGACATTTAGATTGGTATAATGACATTAGTCACCTGGCGTAGTGCTGCCACCTAATAAATGCGCCTTGCCCCAGGGCTAGTGAAATTTTATTCACTTCAGAAGTGTTACAAATTTACTTACACTAGTACTTTGCTACCGTTTGGCACAGGCCAAAAAAATCAGGTATATTAATTTTAATTTAGTAAAATCTTAAGTAAAAAGTAAAATCTAATAATCAATTCAAGAATGTAGTGTATAAATTCCAAACTAAATTTATTCACAGCTCTGTGGATACTATGCCTTTTTAAACTATCTTCCCTATTATTTTTAAATGTTTCATAACATAAAATGCATTGCATATTGCGAGAAGCATTTTTTTTATCACGAATTTGTTCTTAGCTTCCATAATTATTTAAATTTTTTTTTTTTTTTTTTTGCTGTACAAATATATTAAATTTTAACTTTAATTGTGTTCCGTGTGCTCAAAAAAACTAAACAAAAAACCAGGAAAAAATTCGTACATGCGTGCACAACACCATTCTTCGCTTTCTCAGTGACGACTAAATGAAAGAGCATAAGCATGTATGTGATTTTCATCCCCACAATTGTGGTATGGCTTGTGGGTTGAAGGCTCAATCAGACGTGACATAACCATAGCCATTGAGCAGCCGTTCGAACCAAACAAATGGGCAACACTGTGTTCGATTATACGTGACTCGCCAAAACGCCATAACCAATTGAAGTTTGGTTTGGTTATGGCTATGGCGTTATGGCTAAGTCACGTCTAATTTAAGCTTACTGCAGTGAACGTACATATTTTAAGCAAACTATAAAAAAATGTGATGGAATAGCGCTACAACAATGCAGGTATTAAAGCCAGTAAGTTAGCTAATGTACTAACATCCATCCTCACATGTATTTACAAAAGCGCTTTGTACACTCACAGAAAAACAGCTTAAAATCAATAAAAACCATATGGAATTAATAAGAAACATAAGCGAAGGTCCTGTCATGTTGAAATTTCTTGATTCAATGTGGAAAAATATTAATTTACAGCAGGTACTAATTTATTAATTTCATTAATAATCTGAATATACATTTTCTACTATATTGAGAATTATTGAATTATTTTTTTAAGTTACTGCTTTTCCCTGAGTATACATGAGTAAATACGTTTATATTATTAATCCTTTAAAGAGCGTTTTATATAACTGCTATGTTTGCATTTTTTATTAGATTCAAAAAGAGGCTTTTGTGAGCAAAACTGCAGGACTCCAAATCGGGAACTCGTCATACAAAAATCAGCAGGTTTGTCAGAGCTACTTTTACTCTATAATAGCAGAAGCCTGCTTTATTTGAAGCATTTTTTTAACGGGAAATTCCCGAATTGCGTACTAAGCAAATTAGGTACCTGTTGAAGATTGGCTTCAAATTTTCAGTCAAAAATAATATCGCTCATAATTTTTTTTATAAATACAAATATATAAATATGTATACAATGAATATGAGTAGTAGGGAACTATCGCTCCGGCCCCAATTAAAATTGTTAAATTGTTGCTGAAATTGTTAAATTTGGGTAATTAAAATTTGAAAATTGTTAAATTCTTGGAAATTTGTGTTTTTTTGTTTACATAAGGAGTTTTTTGTTTATATAAGGAGTTTTTGTTTACATTATGAGTTTTTTGTTTACATTAGGAGGTTTTGTTTACATTAAGTGTATGTCTATCTGTCTGTCTGTCTGTCCGTCTGTCGGTCTGCCTGACCGTGGATGTTTGTGTGTGGAATATTTTGTGTGAATGTATTAAGGCGGATCATAGTTTGGCGGTTTTTATGTGCGTATATACAGACGAGGAAAATCATGAAAATGATTTTTCCTAATGCCGGGCAAAACATGATTATTATTTTTTTCAAATGCCGACGGCAAAACATGATTATTATTTTTTTCAAATGCCGACGGCAATACATGATTATTTTTTTTTTCCTAATGCCGACGGCAATACATACTTATTTTTCCTAATGCCTACGGCAATACATAATTATTTTCAAATGCCGACGGCAATACATGATAATTTTTCCTAATGCCTACTGCAATACATGATAATTTTTCCTAATGCCTACTGCAATACATGATTATTATTTTTTTCAAATGCCGACGGCAAAAAATGAATATAATTTTTTCAAATGCCGACGGGAAAATGATTTTTCCTAATGACGACGGGAAAACGTGAAAGTTATTTTTTCTAATGCTAATGTAGGTGTTGCTAGACTGTGGGAATTTAAGGCTGACCGTGATTTGAGTGGGCGGCGTTGTTGCCGTAATATGTAACCATAGGAATTTGTGGATGTGTCTGTCTGTCTGTGAGAATTTAGGTGAAGGTTTGATTGGCAGGGGGGCGGGGTGTAGTTGAGGTAGATCGATTGCGTGTGTAGTTGTGTGTGAATGTATATGTGTGTGTGTGTGTGTGTGTGTGTGTATGTGTATGTTTGTAGGAATTTCAATGTGTGTATTTCTGTAGGAGCTTAAGGCTGATTGTGATTTATGAGGGGTGAGGTGTTCTAGTAATATGCAACCGGGGGAATCTGTGTGTTTGTATGTCTGTAGGAGTTTAAGGCTGACCATGATTTGGGTGGGCAGGGTTGTTGACGTAATATGTATCCATGGGGATTTGTGGATGTGTCTGTCTATAGTAGTTTAAGGCTGATCGTGATTTGAGGTGGGTGAGGATGTTGTTGAGGTAAATTGGTTATGTGTATGTATGTATATGTATGTATATATGTATGATCATGGGAATTTGTGTATGTATATCTGAGGGAGAATTTAAGGCTCGTCATGATTTGCAAAAGGTGGGGTGTTGTTGAAATTTTCTTGGATATTTCTTATATGAATTCTGCTATGTGTGTGTATTTGAGCTGGTATTTATGTGTAGGTAGAAATAAATTGTTTTCAATATCGACATATGGTACTATAAAATACTATCATATATCTGGACTTCCCTAATCCTAGTATGCTTTTATACTTACGATTGCTTTATATTTTCTCATGCTTAAATTTGTCTCGCGTTGAAGTCAGTCTGTGTGAAATTTGTTTATATTACAGATTTTGTTTATTTAACTACATTCGTCTTCTTTGACTGAAAGAGTTATCTACACACAGAGAAAAACCAACTTGAAATCAGTAAGAACCATGCTGAATTAATAAGAACCATTAGCGAAGGTTTAGTCATATTGAAATTTCTTATTTCAATATGGACAAAATATTAATTTACAGTATTCATTTATTAAACTCATTAGTTTATAGATATCTCAATATACATTTTCTATTATATTAAAAATTATTGAATTAATGTGATGAATTCTTATTTTTAAGCTGCAGATTTTCCCTGAGTGTATGGATTGTTTATATTTGCATTGTGCTTTAACTAAACGACGCTTCATATATTTTCATGATGTAGATCTAATAAATACTTAAGCATTGATAAGAAATTTGATATGTATACATACATATCTACAAATTGATTTTATGTATGTATGTATGTATGTATGTATGTACATATATATGTACATACAAATAAGTGTTCAACTCAATCTTTGAATACATTTTTTATTTTATTTTTTGTCATGTGATGTCTGTTGTTGGTGAAATTAAAAACATTTTAATTTTTATCTGCGTTTACTTAAAAGTTTGTGAGGATTTTCTGTTGTAAGTAAAACTGAATTCTTGAAGATATGTACTTACATACTCTATAGTAATAGTAACTATAATAGAAATATTTCTTATACTTAATTTACAGTTTTTTAAAGTATAGGATATAAAATTTTTTCTAGCTATAGCCTTCTACATTTATTTTGGAAAACTTGCTTTGCTTTTTAAAAATGTATAAACATTTTTAAATGAAACTGATCCGGCACTCCAGCTTAGGTACTGATAGTTTTTTTTTGTTGTTAGTTAACTTACTTATTTTTTATTTTTTATTGATAAACATTGGAAATCAAAAGGGAGTTTTATATTGTAATTATTACTTTCATAATTGTTGAAAACAATCGCTGCTTTTTGTTTGTTTTTTGCGATGAAATCATTTGAATTACTTTTGCAACTTTACGCGTTTATAAAAATTATGTTATTTTCTATATTTCTTAATTTATAAGACTTTTAGACTTTGTCCTTTAGGGGTTATATATTCTATTATACGATTATGAATAAGAATGCAGTAAGCTGATGTATTTGCTTACTGCTTCAAATTAAAATTTTATTAAATTGAATAAAAGGAGTTTTTTTTCTTAAACTCTGATGCAGTTAGAAGCGCTGGAGATTCTTTCATATAACAGCTTTTTTGAAATTTTTGATACATAGTATAATATAGAATTGGATAACATTTATTTTTAATTTTTATGTTAAGAAGTACGGGTATGAGACTGAATTTAAATGTACTTTTAAATTAGTTAAATCATAATGAACAAACATATTTTCTTCTTTAATAGCGATCAACAGAAAACGAACTCGTTTTCATATAATTTAGGTATACCCTATCGACGGCTGCTCTAGGATACAAGATGACTTTGTATGACGAAATTTCTGTTGCTTTATACTGATAATATGTTTACATTAATAAGATACATATACATATGTTTATTTTATGAACGGTGAGCACCTATGGCTTTTATTTAATGTTCTATATGACTTTTTTTTTTCATTTTCTTTAATAATTTTCTCCCCATAATAGCATTCTAAATATTTCAAGGGCTCAAATGCTGTGTAGTCTTCTTCTGCAAACTTAACTAAACGTCTAACTTCTTCCAATGCTTCTTTATAAGAAGATATTTTGTTATGGTCTTCTTCTACGATACGTGCCCATCGGGCAGAGTGTACGTATTAGTTGGTCAGTCAGTCTCTATTTTTATTTATTTTTTTTCTTCTAATGTGCCACTCCTTTTTTTAGATTTTACTACTTGGAATAGAGAATTTTTGTCTAATTTTTTGGTGGGTATATACATTAGGTATGTAGAAATTAGTTTAGATACAAAGAAATGCATGTTTAATATACAACTATTGTATCAAATCGATCTCAAATAACTCAGTTACCTCTACCAGCAATTCACCTTTGGTGTATTCATAAAGTGTTAGAAACAATGAAATATCTATGTTTTGAGAGAATTTTTCCCCTCAAGTATTTCTACATGAGGTTTGAGGGGTCAATCACTGTCGCATTCATATGTAATGATTATTCACTTAAAAAAACGTCATCATCACCATCAATCATCTCCGTATACAATACATTCATGAGTTGGGTTGATCCAGATACAATTGCTGTCTCATCACCTTCTAACAGCTTTATATATTTTGCTAGTATGCATGCCTTAGCATGCTTCTATCGATAGTGACGTAAGAGTCCGAGATGTAGAGTGTTACAATTAAAAATCTTTACTATTATAATATACCAGTTCGCTCTTTTGAATTTTTACAAAGTAGATACATATGTATGTATTTCATTGACCACAAAATCATAAAATTTCTTTGCTTACAAAATTGTATGACGTGAGGATTTTTTTTTTTTTTTTTTTTTTTAAATTATACATGCTTCGGCATGCTTTCATTTTTTTTTCTATAAATTTATGTAATACTCATACAGATACAGATATAAAGTAAGATCTGTTTACTGTACATTTTAAAATTTATGCATGCTTCAGCATGATTCTAGTTGAAGCGTATATTCATTCACTAAGTTTGTTTGATACTTATTCATACACATGTACATTCTTAAAGATTGGATATCAAAGTCCAATTTCCGTAGTTTATCTATATTTTCTAAAGATCTGATAGCTAAAGAAATAAATAGAGTGAAGATCTTCTATAATAATCCCATTTTCATATTGTAAAATTTTGCGTGCTAGCGCTTTCGATGGGAAAATATACATACAACTTTATAAAAAGTGATAATATGATGTGCTGCTGAATATTGCACTATGTTATAGTTCATTTTAAACACTGAAGTTTTAGCAATATTTCATTCCGACCAGAATTCCACTAACTACATTTAGTTAATTATCTTTCTTAAGACTCATCATTCCTAATCAATCCTGCAAAAACAACACAAACTAGATTTTTCGTTTTAATTTTATTTTTTTTAAATTCAACATTCATTCTTCAAATTACTTTATACTATATTAAGTAGCTTTTCCTCATTTGTTGAGTTGACTTTAATAGGAGACATTTTAATGGTACGATGAACTTTTCTATTGCATGCATTGAGTAAATCTTTATACATACCAATCCACTTATATGAACCATTAAAGCTAATTCTTTTCACATCATACCTTTCAATGATCTATTAAATCATTCTAATATTGATGCTTTCATATTAAGTAATCTTTAATCTTCTATTTATGTATGAGTTTTCCCAAGTATTTATTAAAAAATTCTTTAGAATCATCTGTTTGTAAGTTTTTTGGTACCCGTACCACTTCAAAAATATTTTCCATTGCCTTGGTTTTTAGAGTGCAGCTTTTATTTTCAGCTGTACTTTGAGAATGTGTCAATTACAGTCTTCAAAAATCAACAATTTCTATTTTCTGTAGAATAGTTCTACATTTCACCTAACTTAGCTCCATAAAACATCATATATTCCTGTCATTACATCTCTACAAGCACAAACAGTTGTTGAGATTTAATATGGACTTCGTTAACTAAATTCCTTTTTAAAGGCATTGAATTGTTTCACAGATTTTTTCGAAAGTGTTGTGATCTACATCTTGCACTTTCAGCTATTTATAGTAACATGTAGTTAATTTTCTAATCTATATATTTAACCGTAAACTCTTCAATTTGTTTTTAATTATTTACTTTTTAGAATTGCTTTTTCAATTTTATAACTGTCTTCTTTCTCTAATTTTATTTCACGTTGTAGTTCCTCAATTTGCATTTAAATATATTCTTGAATATTAATGCTTTAAGCTATATTATTAATTTGTCTTGTATTTTATCTTCATTCAGTTTAATGTAACTATCAACAATAGTTTGTATCTAATTCATTTATGCCTTCCAATACTGATAAGTCAGTATAAATGTCTTCAGAATTGGAAGTCTATGAGTAAAATCATCGTCATCATCATTCTCAGTATTAGCATCATTAAATATGATGGTATTATAAAATATTGTTCCTTCCACTAGTTTCTTTTGGGGTACTTGTCTATATCTTGAGTGAAGGTTTCTCAGGCTTTAAACTTGTATATTTTCAACTTCTGTCTTGATTTTACTTTCTTCTTTCATAAGAATTCTTTTAATATTTTTAGAACTATTTATGAATTCTTCTGCTATAGGTTTAAATGTATCTTTTAGTTGTTCACTTGTATCTATTTCACCAGTTTTTATACTACGAAGCTTTTTCTTCAACACATTTCTTGTCAACACCAACTGTTTTAAAATTTTCTCATCCATGTTCGCTAAGGGCAAATAACAGGTATCAGCAATCAGATCAGCTTTTCAGGAGCTGGTCTGGTTTTCAGATCAGCTTTTCAGGACCTGGTCTGGTTTTCAGATCAGCTTATCAGGACCTGGTCTGGTTTTCAGATCAGCTTTTCAGGACCTGGTCTGGTTTTCAGATCAGCTTTTCAGGACCTGGTCTGGTTTTCAGATCAGCTTATCAGGACCTGGTCTGGTTTTCAGATCAGCTTATCAGGAGCTGGTCTGGTTTTCAGATCAGCTTATCAGGAGCTGGTCTGGTTTTCAGATCAGCTTATCAGGAGCTGGTCTGGTTATCAGATCAGCTTATCAGGAGCTGGTCTGGTTTTCAGATCAGCTTATCAGGAGCTGATCTGATTTTTAGATCAGCTTATCAGGTAACAGATCAGGCTATCAGGAGCTATTCAGATTTTCATTTCAAGATATCTGAGTTAGATTTAGTTATCAGTGTACAAGTAGCTAGCCATTTATAACATTTATATACATGAAGTTTAAGGTCAGATGAAATACGAAAAAGTAAAGTTTTATCTAGTAAAATTATTTTCTATAACGATCATCGTTTAATTCACTATCTTTGCTTATAATCAAAAATCCATTTCATAAATATCAGCTCATGCTCATAGTCAAAACAAAGTATGCTTTAAGTGTTTAAAACCAGTATTACCATAAAAATGGTGGTTTTAAACACTTAAAATATACTTTGTTTTACTAACCGCATTTTATAACTAAATGCATTTCATAAATATTGACGCATACTCATAATCAAAACAGCATATATATATCCTTTGTTTTGAATATGAGTATGAGTCATTATCTCTTATTATAGAAAGAATAAAATAGTATGATTATATGATATCAGAAATCATGTTTTCTAATATCATATAACCATACTATTTTATTCTTTCTATAATAATAGATAATATTTATGAAATGCATTTATTTACAAAATGCGATTAGTAAAACAACATAAATATCGCATGGTATGAAATTTTGATGATTCATCGATATTTCGTACCAAGGTATTTTTAGGTTGTTTTTACTATGAGTATGCGCCAATATTTATGAAATGTATTTCATAAATATTATCTCTTATTATAGAAAAATTAAATAATGTAGCTACACGATATCAGAAAATATTTTCTGAAATCGTATAGCTATATTATCTTATTTGTCCTATAATAAGAGATAATGGCCCCTACTCGTAGTCAAAACAAAGAATATTTTAAGAGTTTCAAATCAGTATTATCATACAAAATACTGATTTTAAACTCTTACAGCCTTATTTATAAAACATATTAAGTCTTTGTAAAGGCTTTTTAAATCAAATTTTGATACAAAATTTTTCTTAAAAAGTCTTTATAAAGCCCTAATAAGTGTTATAAATAAGGCTGTTAAAATATACTTTGTTTTACTAACCACATTTTTGTAACTAAACGCATTTCATAAATATTGATCAATACTCATAGTCAAAACAAAGGATATTTTTATGCTGTTTTGATTATGAGTGTGGATCATTATCTCTTATTATAGAAAAAATAAACTAATGCAGCTATACGATTTCAGAAAATATTTTCTGATATGGTATAGCTGTATTAGTTTATTTTTTTATAATAAGAGATAATATTTATAAAATGTATTTAGCTACATAAATGCGGTTAGTAAAACAACCTAAAATACCTTGGTACGAAATATTGATGAATCATCGAACGATAGTTCAAAAATAAATCATAGTTCCTTTATATCAAATTCTATTCGTGCAACAATAGTTGACCTGTCAAATTACGAAAAAAAACGCTATGATTGGCTTGCTAGAAAGTCCTAATGGACTTAAATTTTGAGAACATTTATTTATACTCAAAATCTTTATATCACCCCAGATATAAATATCTGAAGAAATTAATTACATCAATTAAAATAATAATATATTACAAAATTTACCGATAGTGAATCTGTTATTTCAGTCCAAAGTAATTCCAATATGATATTTAACGATGATGCGTATGGGAAGCATATTTTTGTATGGGGAGAGATAAGAATGTTGATTCATTCTACTTATGTAAAACTTACACCAGAATCACCAAACATTTAATAAGAGATCATCATAATGTATATTTAATGTTTAAGTTAGGTGAGAAAAATAAAAAGCATGTTGAAAGGATAAATATGGATTTTTGATTATAAGCAAAGATAGTGAATTAAACGATGATCGTTATAGAAAATAATTTTACTAGATAAAACTTTACTTTTTCGTATTTCATCTGACCTTAAACTTCATGTATATAAATGTTATAAATGGCTAGCTACTTGTACACTGAAATGAAAATCTGAATAGCTCCTGATAGCCTGATCTGTTACCTGATAAGCTGATCTAAAAATCAGATCAGCTCCTGATAAGCTGATCTGAAAACCAGACCAGCTCCTGATAAGCTGATCTGATAACCAGACCAGCTCCTGATAAGCTGATCTGAAAACCAGACCAGCTCCTGATAAGCTGATCTGAAAACCAGACCAGCTCCTGATAAGCTGATCTGAAAACCAGACCAGGTCCTGATAAGCTGATCTGAAAACCAGACCAGGTCCTGAAAAGCTGATCTGAAAACCAGACCAGGTCCTGAAAAGCTGATCTGAAAACCAGACCAGGTCCTGATAAGCTGATCTGAAAACCAGACCAGGTCCTGA
This sequence comes from Tachina grossa, assembly GCA_949987645.1. Classification (NCBI taxonomy): domain Eukaryota; kingdom Metazoa; phylum Arthropoda; class Insecta; order Diptera; family Tachinidae; genus Tachina; species Tachina grossa. The sequence continues at coordinate 3,044,302 of OX465279.1, read as the reverse complement.
AAAGCTGATCTGAAAACCAGACCAGCTCCTGAAAAGCTGATCTGATTGCTGATACCTGTTATTTGCCCTTAGCGAACATGGATGAGAAAATTTTAAAACAGTTGGTGTTGACAAGAAATGTGTTGAAGAAAAAGCTTCGTAGTATAAAAACTGGTGAAATAGATACAAGTGAACAACTAAAAGATACATTTAAACCTATAGCAGAAGAATTCATAAATAGTTCTAAAAATATTAAAAGAATTCTTATGAAAGAAGAAAGTAAAATCAAGACAGAAGTTGAAAATATACAAGTTTAAAGCCTGAGAAACCTTCACTCAAGATATAGACAAGTACCCCAAAAGAAACTAGTGGAAGGAACAATATTTTATAATACCATCATATTTAATGATGCTAATACTGAGAATGATGATGACGATGATTTTACTCATAGACTTCCAATTCTGAAGACATTTATACTGACTTATCAGTATTGGAAGGCATAAATGAATTAGATACAAACTATTGTTGATAGTTACATTAAACTGAATGAAGATAAAATACAAGACAAATTAATAATATAGCTTAAAGCATTAATATTCAAGAATATATTTAAATGCAAATTGAGGAACTACAACGTGAAATAAAATTAGAGAAAGAAGACAGTTATAAAATTGAAAAAGCAATTCTAAAAAGTAAATAATTAAAAACAAATTGAAGAGTTTACGGTTAAATATATAGATTAGAAAATTAACTACATGTTAGTATAAATAGCTGAAAGTGCAAGATGTAGATCACAACACTTTCGAAAAAATCTGTGAAACAATTCAATGTCTTTAAAAAGGAATTTAGTTAACGAAGTCCATATTAAATCTCAACAACTGTTTGTGCTTGTAGAGATGTAATGACAGGAATATATGATGTTTTATGGAGCTAAGTTAGGTGAAATGTAGAACTATTCTACAGAAAATAGAAATTGTTGATTTTTGAAGACTGTAATTGACACATTCTCAAAGTACAGCTGAAAATAAAAGCTGCACTCTAAAAACCAAGGCAATGGAAAATATTTTTGAAGTGGTACGGGTACCAAAAAACTTACAAACAGATGATTCTAAAGAATTTTTTAATAAATACTTGGGAAAACTCATACATAAATAGAAGATTAAAGATTACTTAATATGAAAGCATCAATATTAGAATGATTTAATAGATCATTGAAAGGTATGATGTGAAAAGAATTAGCTTTAATGGTTCATATAAGTGGATTGGTATGTATAAAGATTTACTCAATGCATGCAATAGAAAAGTTCATCGTACCATTAAAATGTCTCCTATTAAAGTCAACTCAACAAATGAGGAAAAGCTACTTAATATAGTATAAAGTAATTTGAAGAATGAATGTTGAATTTAAAAAAAATAAAATTAAAACGAAAAATCTAGTTTGTGTTGTTTTTGCAGGATTGATTAGGAATGATGAGTCTTAAGAAAGATAATTAACTAAATGTAGTTAGTGGAATTCTGGTCGGAATGAAATATTGCTAAAACTTCAGTGTTTAAAATGAACTATAACATAGTGCAATATTCAGCAGCACATCATATTATCACTTTTTATAAAGTTGTATGTATATTTTCCCATCGAAAGCGCTAGCACGCAAAATTTTACAATATGAAAATGGGATTATTATAGAAGATCTTCACTCTATTTATTTCTTTAGCTATCAGATCTTTAGAAAATATAGATAAACTACGGAAATTGGACTTTGATATCCAATCTTTAAGAATGTACATGTGTATGAATAAGTATCAAACAAACTTAGTGAATGAATATACGCTTCAACTAGAATCATGCTGAAGCATGCATAAATTTTAAAATGTACAGTAAACAGATCTTACTTTATATCTGTATCTGTATGAGTATTACATAAATTTATAGAAAAAAAAATGAAAGCATGCCGAAGCATGTATAATTTAAAAAAAAAAAAAAAAAAAAAAATCCTCACGTCATACAATTTTGTAAGCAAAGAAATTTTATGATTTTGTGGTCAATGAAATACATACATATGTATCTACTTTGTAAAAATTCAAAAGAGCGAACTGGTATATTATAATAGTAAAGATTTTTAATTGTAACACTCTACATCTCGGACTCTTACGTCACTATCGATAGAAGCATGCTAAGGCATGCATACTAGCAAAATATATAAAGCTGTTAGAAGGTGATGAGACAGCAATTGTATCTGGATCAACCCAACTCATGAATGTATTGTATACGGAGATGATTGATGGTGATGATGACGTTTTTTAAGTGAATAATCATTACATATGAATGCGACAGTGATTGACCCCTCAAACCTCATGTAGAAATACTTGAGGGGAAAAATTCTCTCAAAACATAGATATTTCATTGTTTCTAACACTTTATGAATACACCAACGGTGAATTGCTGGTAGAGGTAACTGAGTTATTTGAGATCGATTTGATACAATAGTTGTATATTAAACATGCATTTCTTTGTATCTAAACTAATTTCTACATACCTAATGTATATACCCACCAAAAAATTAGACAAAAATTCTCTATTCCAAGTAGTAAAATCTAAAAAAAGGAGTGGCACATTAGAAGAAAAAAAATAAATAAAAATAGAGACTGACTGACCAACTAATACGTACACTCTGCCCGATGGGCACGTATCGTAGAAGAAGACCATAACAAAATATCTTCTTATAAAGAAGCATTGGAAGAAGTTAGACGTTTAGTTAAGTTTGCAGAAGAAGACTACACAGCATTTGAGCCCTTGAAATATTTAGAATGCTATTATGGGGAGAAAATTATTAAAGAAAATGAAAAAAAAAAGTCATATAGAACATTAAATAAAAGCCATAGGTGCTCACCGTTCATAAAATAAACATATGTATATGTATCTTATTAATGTAAACATATTATCAGTATAAAGCAACAGAAATTTCGTCATACAAAGTCATCTTGTATCCTAGAGCAGCCGTCGATAGGGTATACCTAAATTATATGAAAACGAGTTCGTTTTCTGTTGATCGCTATTAAAGAAGAAAATATGTTTGTTCATTATGATTTAACTAATTTAAAAGTACATTTAAATTCAGTCTCATACCCGTACTTCTTAACATAAAAATTAAAAATAAATGTTATCCAATTCTATATTATACTATGTATCAAAAATTTCAAAAAAGCTGTTATATGAAAGAATCTCCAGCGCTTCTAACTGCATCAGAGTTTAAGAAAAAAAACTCCTTTTATTCAATTTAATAAAATTTTAATTTGAAGCAGTAAGCAAATACATCAGCTTACTGCATTCTTATTCATAATCGTATAATAGAATATATAACCCCTAAAGGACAAAGTCTAAAAGTCTTATAAATTAAGAAATATAGAAAATAACATAATTTTTATAAACGCGTAAAGTTGCAAAAGTAATTCAAATGATTTCATCGCAAAAAACAAACAAAAAGCAGCGATTGTTTTCAACAATTATGAAAGTAATAATTACAATATAAAACTCCCTTTTGATTTCCAATGTTTATCAATAAAAAATAAAAAATAAGTAAGTTAACTAACAACAAAAAAAAACTATCAGTACCTAAGCTGGAGTGCCGGATCAGTTTCATTTAAAAATGTTTATACATTTTTAAAAAGCAAAGCAAGTTTTCCAAAATAAATGTAGAAGGCTATAGCTAGAAAAAATTTTATATCCTATACTTTAAAAAACTGTAAATTAAGTATAAGAAATATTTCTATTATAGTTACTATTACTATAGAGTATGTAAGTACATATCTTCAAGAATTCAGTTTTACTTACAACAGAAAATCCTCACAAACTTTTAAGTAAACGCAGATAAAAATTAAAATGTTTTTAATTTCACCAACAACAGACATCACATGACAAAAAATAAAATAAAAAATGTATTCAAAGATTGAGTTGAACACTTATTTGTATGTACATATATATGTACATACATACATACATACATACATACATAAAATCAATTTGTAGATATGTATGTATACATATCAAATTTCTTATCAATGCTTAAGTATTTATTAGATCTACATCATGAAAATATATGAAGCGTCGTTTAGTTAAAGCACAATGCAAATATAAACAATCCATACACTCAGGGAAAATCTGCAGCTTAAAAATAAGAATTCATCACATTAATTCAATAATTTTTAATATAATAGAAAATGTATATTGAGATATCTATAAACTAATGAGTTTAATAAATGAATACTGTAAATTAATATTTTGTCCATATTGAAATAAGAAATTTCAATATGACTAAACCTTCGCTAATGGTTCTTATTAATTCAGCATGGTTCTTACTGATTTCAAGTTGGTTTTTCTCTGTGTGTAGATAACTCTTTCAGTCAAAGAAGACGAATGTAGTTAAATAAACAAAATCTGTAATATAAACAAATTTCACACAGACTGACTTCAACGCGAGACAAATTTAAGCATGAGAAAATATAAAGCAATCGTAAGTATAAAAGCATACTAGGATTAGGGAAGTCCAGATATATGATAGTATTTTATAGTACCATATGTCGATATTGAAAACAATTTATTTCTACCTACACATAAATACCAGCTCAAATACACACACATAGCAGAATTCATATAAGAAATATCCAAGAAAATTTCAACAACACCCCACCTTTTGCAAATCATGACGAGCCTTAAATTCTCCCTCAGATATACATACACAAATTCCCATGATCATACATATATACATACATATACATACATACACATAACCAATTTACCTCAACAACATCCTCACCCACCTCAAATCACGATCAGCCTTAAACTACTATAGACAGACACATCCACAAATCCCCATGGATACATATTACGTCAACAACCCTGCCCACCCAAATCATGGTCAGCCTTAAACTCCTACAGACATACAAACACACAGATTCCCCCGGTTGCATATTACTAGAACACCTCACCCCTCATAAATCACAATCAGCCTTAAGCTCCTACAGAAATACACACATTGAAATTCCTACAAACATACACATACACACACACACACACACACACACACACACACATATACATTCACACACAACTACACACGCAATCGATCTACCTCAACTACACCCCGCCCCCCTGCCAATCAAACCTTCACCTAAATTCTCACAGACAGACAGACACATCCACAAATTCCTATGGTTACATATTACGGCAACAACGCCGCCCACTCAAATCACGGTCAGCCTTAAATTCCCACAGTCTAGCAACACCTACATTAGCATTAGAAAAAATAACTTTCACGTTTTCCCGTCGTCATTAGGAAAAATCATTTTCCCGTCGGCATTTGAAAAAATTATATTCATTTTTTGCCGTCGGCATTTGAAAAAAATAATAATCATGTATTGCAGTAGGCATTAGGAAAAATTATCATGTATTGCAGTAGGCATTAGGAAAAATTATCATGTATTGCCGTCGGCATTTGAAAATAATTATGTATTGCCGTAGGCATTAGAAAAAATAAGTATGTATTGCCGTCGGCATTAGGAAAAAAAAATAATCATGTATTGCCGTCGGCATTTGAAAAAAATAATAATCATGTTTTGCCGTCGGCATTTGAAAAAAAATAATAATCATGTTTTGCCCGGCATTAGGAAAAATCATTTTCATGATTTTCCTCGTCTGTATATACGCACATAAAAACCGCCAAACTATGATCCGCCTTAATACATTCACACAAAATATTCCACACACAAACATCCACGGTCAGGCAGACCGACAGACGGACAGACAGACAGACAGATAGACATACACTTAATGTAAACAAAACCTCCTAATGTAAACAAAAAACTCATAATGTAAACAAAAACTCCTTATATAAACAAAAAACTCCTTATGTAAACAAAAAAACACAAATTTCCAAGAATTTAACAATTTTCAAATTTTAATTACCCAAATTTAACAATTTCAGCAACAATTTAACAATTTTAATTGGGGCCGGAGCGATAGTTCCCTACTACTAATATGTTACATATACTCGTATGTATGTATAGGTTTAATAAAATAAGTTCTTTACTAACCTTTTACATTGCTTTTATTTGGTATTTTATAAAATTTTCAGGGAAATTTGGAAAATGTAAAAGATATTAACAGGTTACCGTAACATTTTTTAAACAACCTAAAAATAAATTTATTTTTTTTAGCTATTTATCGCTAAATTTTCAAATATTTTTGAAATTTAAATATTTTCTAGCTATTTTCTTGTGTAATTTAGCGATATTTGTTGGAAAAAAATTGGCAACAGTGATAAACGGATTAGAAATGCTCTTGTATGTTGATATCGGCTTCAGGGATGATGAAGTTGGTACTATTGTATTTTTTTAGTACCTTAAAAGTATATTTCTGACACGCGTGTCAAAGACATTCTCCTGTAATATAACAACATAGTCTTCCACTATGTCGAAACAAAAACTCAAACACAAAACAAAAAATTTTCTTTTTTCGTTTAGCTGTGTGTAAATTGAAAACTTTAAATTTTAGCAAACTATATTTTTTAGTTATGACAATATTTAAGTAAATGAGCGATATGACAATTTCAAAAGCTAATTAGTACGAAATTAGTTTTCCCATTTATCATCCCTTATAGGCTTTAGTCAAAGTTGCTTGAGAGGAAATATTAGAGCGTACAAATTGTTTGCGCTACTATTAGGAACACTGTTGCCAGAATTGACGATTTCTCTGCATTTTGACAATTTTCACCTCTCAAAATACACTAGTGACGATTTTAGGTCCAGAAATGACGATTTTTCTAAATTTAACATATCATGAAATCCACAGAAAAGTCAACCGCAGGGCTAAAAATTAAAATTAAAAAAATGTGCAATTTTCATTGAACTGAATTTTTTTCGTTTCCAATAAAAGATACAAATAAAGATAAAAACCAATTTGGATTGCATTTTATTTATTAGCTTGTTCGAAACGAATGAGTACATATCACAAACGTACCGTGTAATTGTGCGTGACAGACTTAACATGTGCGTGACGATGTTAAAAGTTAAAAGACTATAATATATATAATTTTGTCAAAGTTGTAATGCTTTTTATATAATCTAAGATAGCTTCTTATAGCTGTAAAAAAATAAAAAAATTCTATCTCAAGTGGATTCGCAGAAATTTAAAATATAAACTGACATAGTTTCAGAGTATAATTTTTGTACCTCGTGCGTACGCAACATTTCGCTTTATATCAACGAAAATAAAAACTCATTTCATAAACACTTAACACAATTTAAAAACGAGTACAAAATTGAATAGTTAGAACCTAAATGTACAGGGTGGGCCAAAAGAAACCAAGGGGTGTAAAAGTTTAATAACTTTTTTGTTTATTAATTTTTTTTATTTTTTCTTTCAGATTATATAGACAACACTTGGAGAATTTATAATGAATGAAAATAATAAATGAAAATCAGAAAATAAGAAATGAATAAATGAAATCAACTTTATTGAACATTTGATTATGAGTGATGAAGCTCATTTTAATTTGAATGGCTTTGTTAATAAGCAGAACTGTAGGTTCTGGGGTTCTCAAAATCCAAGAGCCATTCATCAACGCCAATTGCACCCCATCAGGTGTACAGTATGGTGTGGGATCACATCTGAAAATGTCATTGGGCTCTACTTCTTCGAGAATGAAGATGGAAGTGCTCTAACCGTAAATGGAGAGCGGTATCGGTTTATGATAGAAAATTTTTTACGTTCTGCTCTTGAAAACAGACCTGGTATGTGGTTTCAGCAGGACGGAGCCACTGCCCATACTGCCCGAGACACAATGGCACTTTTAAGTCAAATTTTTGGAGAGCGAATAATTTCTCGAAATTCGGAAATTATTTGGCCAGCGCGATCGCCAGATTTGACAGCACCCGACTATTTTCTTTGGGGTTTTTTGAAGGAGCGAGTGTATGTGAACAAAGCAAGAGACAATCTTTCAACTCAAGGCAAACATTGTTGCAGAAATTCGAACGCTACAGCCACAAGTTTTGAAAGATGTTATGGAAAATGCTCTAAAAAGAGCCCATCAGTGCGAAGCTGAAAACGGTGGTCATTTAAGAGACATCATTTTTCATACTTAGTGTAAAAAAATTTCCATTTTGTATATTATATAATCTGAAAGAAAAAATAAAAAAAGTTAATAAACAAAAAAGTTATTAAACTTTTACACGCCTTGGTTTCTTTTGGCCCACCCTGTACTTACGTAAGAAAAACTTTCCTTAAAAAAATCAGCTATACTTATACGCAAACCGTAACAGTGCGTGACATGGATTTCATGATATATGACAACTTTTTTTAGTATTGGATTTTTAGATTTGGTTTTTTGTTATGTTATGATTTTTTTGTGTTCAAAATGTTAAATTCTGATATTTATACATAAAATGGTTCTATAACAAAAATGCTAATTATTTTTTTATAAATTATCTGTTTTAAAAATAAATATATATGTACGTATGTATGTGAATTCATTTTTTTGACGATTTTCTAAAATGACGACGATTTTGACGATTTTTTGCGCAGAAATCTGTAGTTTTGACGATTTCACTCCTAGAAGTTCTGGCAACAGTGATTAGGAGTATGAGCAGTTGCAAAAAGTAAGATTATTTACCCTCATCAGGGATGGCAAAGTTGGTACAATTGTACCTTTTTGGTACTATTCAAACTCGGAAAGTACAATAGTAAACCAATGACTAATTTAATACATTTTAGGAAAATCCCAGTTTCACTCTGCATTTCTTTTCAAAAGATTTGCATATGTCAATTTTCACTTTTGAGCAGTGAAACTCATATTATTCTCATTTGAAAAGAGTATTGTGAAAGCAAAACGCAGCGAAGAAAATATAAAAGGCGAACTCGTACATTTCCAAATACTTTTATTTTTAAATTCGGATGCTATAGCACATGCTTGTTAATATGTATATTTTAAATTTCAACTTAAACAGATGTAACCATATGCTTTAAAATCCCAACTTACAAACAAATTTGTGAAAACGATTTGATAGCCAGAACAGAGTCGATTATTTCAATAAAGACAAATAAAAATATGTAATTTGAACTAAAAAAATCTTTTAGTACAATTAAGGTCAAAAGAGTACAATTTTTTTAAGTTGTTGGTACATTTTGAAAATTCTCAATGCCATCCCTGACTCTTATACCTAAATAAGAGCGGTAAGCGTTGCGTTAGTAGCAGGGTACGCATTTTTAGTACATTTAAATGTAAAAATATTTTTTGATTGTACTGAAAATACGTACCCTGCTGCTAAGGCAACGCTTTCCGCTCTTATTTAGGTATGAATCACCCCTTTTAGATACGCAGCGTTTACTTTGCAAAGCCTTTGCGTGTGTACACGTGCTACATGGTTGGTTTTTTTGGAATGTTCTGATTTAGCCTTTTGCGTTTTGTGGCAGCAAAAATGAAATTAAACAAAAGAAATAAACGAAATATATACAAAAAGTTGAATTTAATAAATAAAATGGAAAATCAACCCATTGATTACTTTCGTCAACAAAGTACTCATTGTGCCAACCTTCTTCCTCGTTGCGTTAATGTCAGTTCAAAAAGGTGAAGTTTAGAGCGTATGGCGAATTCATTGTGCGCCGGCCGTTTGTTTTTAAAAATAAAAATTACAGGGTAATCAAAGTACAATTGCAGACGCGACATGCATGCATGATTATAGTCATTCAGTATTGCCAATATGTGTGTTATTACACACAGTTTGTAATTTCTACTACCGTGCGTAGGTCATGTAATTAGATTCGTGTAGATTGTAATTCTACTTTTTGTTCTATTTTTAATTATATTTGTTTTCATTTTGAACTTCACAAAATATATGTAGTGTAATTTTCTTCAATGTGTAATTGGAGACATATCCATGTGTAATTTCACTGGCAACACTGTTATCATTTTATTTACAACACATGCACTTACATTTTTGTAACTTGTAAACAAAGTTTGACAACTAATTGTATTGCATAAATCAAGGCACATCAATCAGGTACCCTCATTACTACAACAAATATTACAACAGCAATAACCACATGTACTTTGTTGGTATAAATTGACATCTTACTTTTCAAAACAGCGTAGGATCGTCAGAGTGTATGTTATGTAAATGTCGAACACCATACAAAAATGAATATTCGTAAGTTGTTTGCGGATAAGCTAAATAAAAGCATGTTTTTAGGCTTATACTTACACAATCCAAATTTGACATTTGGCTGGGTATAATAACATTAGTCACCTGCTGCAGTGCTGACACCTAATAAATGCGCCTTAGTATACATTAACAGGCTGGGCTTGTGCATGTACCTGATATAATTTTACCATGGTATGTACATATATATTTTTTTTTGAGTACTCATTGTCATTCTCTGATTTGAATACGGAGTTCAAAACGGGACTTTCTATATTTCGTTCAAAATCGTCAATGCAATTATTAACCCTCATTCCAGTTGGCTACATCGACGTCAATTTAACAGAATACCTAAAAATTGGAGGTTGTGTACTCGTTGTCGAAAGCAACTGACTCCTGTTGGCACGTTTATGCTATTTTCTAGACCTTAGGATACTTAAATAGATTGTCAGTTGCACAAAATTGTTCTCGAGAGCGAGTAAACCAGCCCCAATTTTTTGGCTATTGTGTTAAGGAGACGTCGATGTAGCTAACTGGAATAAGGGTGATTATTTCTTTTAAATTGTTCGAGTACTGGGACAACGTACTCATATTAATGCCTTACCGTAAGTAACGCCGGTGTAATTTTTGTTATCGCTATCACTGTTACTATTATTATGTCCACTTATTTTCAGACTGGCAATTTCATTGTCGTAATTTGTATATATTTTCAAGTAACTTTTATTATTGTGCTGTCTTTCAATTCTTTTGCGACTATTTAGGACATCGTTTGTGTTAAAGTTTTTGTACGAAAATTCTTGATTTTCGTTATGATCATTCATTGGGTTTTGTTGTTGTTTTCCTTTATCAGTTATACGTTTCTTTTGTAGTAACTGATTATTCACTGGCTTTTCTTCAATAATGTTGCATTGAGAATTTGCTTGGCAAATTTCTTTTAATGAACGACTGTCAACTATGTGTTGCATTTCATAATCTTTAATACAATTTTTATTTCTTATCCAAACAATTGTATTAATGTTTAATTGAACTTTTATTTGTATTATCATTTTTTTAATTTTCAATTGATATGCATGTTGTTATTATTAGTTGACACTGCCTCCAAAAGCTTAATAACTCTGTTTCTTTATGTGCTGTGTGCATGTGTTAAATGGAATCTGAAAGAGGATAAAAGCGTTGATTAAGCTTTTGCTACTTACTTACATGCAGACATATGCAGTTAACACTCTGATATTATAGGCTTGTCACATAGCCTGAAATGATGTGGATTGTCCAGTTAATTTAGGGGGCAAATTACGGCATTCGATACGATTCGAAACTTTTAGATATTTCCATATAAATTCGTTCGATAACGAGGGCCGTAATTTTCCCCCAGGTCTTCTCCAGTGTCCAGGTAAAAAATATAGTTTGTCCAGTAAAAAATACTCGTTTCTAAGGCTAATACATACATACTTATGTACATGTTTTTTTAATTGTTTTAAAACGGATTTTTTTTTTTGCCCATTAATATACTGAAATTTTCTTCTAAGCTCCACCAATATTTCTTATGTGTTTTTACAAGACTTTTATTTGAACATTTAAAGTGGTTCAATAACTTTCCTCCTTTGCTAAACATGGATCTGGCACAAAAAAGTACACGACCGGAAATAGACACATCAATCATGCAACCGCATAACCACAACAAATATTACATCAGCAAAACCCGCATACCATTTTACTTTTCAAAACAGGGTAGCATCGTCAGAGTGTATGTTTCTTATAGGACTAATGTCATTAACCAAGCCAAATGTCAAATTTGAATTGTGTAGGTATAAGCCTAAAAACATGCTTCTATTTGGGTTATCCTTAAATACCTAACGAATATTCAGTTTTCTATAGTGTTTGACATTTTCTATAAGAAACATACACTCTGACGATCTATTATATTTGGATTATCCTAGTGTTTGACATTTTCTATAAGAAACATAAACTCTGATGATGCTACCCTGTTTTGAAGAATAAAATGGTACTTTATACCAACAAAGTACATGTGGTTATTGCTGCTGTAATAATGAGGGTACCTGATTGATGTGCCTTGATGTATGCAATACAAGTAGTTGTCAAACTTTGTTTACAAGCTGCAAAAACTTTAGGGCCATGTCAGATAAAACTTTTGCTTCGCGTTGCGTTGAAGATTCACTTTGACATATAAGATGAAATGTACATGCAACACTCACTGTTTGTTTCACTGTTCTGTTTTATGTATGAAATACAGCACAATTCGATTACTCTTATGCCTCGAACTCGTTTTTCATGTAAATTTACCGACATTTTAATAAAAATTGCACATTTGCATGCGAGTTTGGTCAAACAAATTAAATAAAGTACACCAACTGATTGTCAAAGCACGCAAAAAGTTGAGAGTTGCCTTTTCGCTTCGCTTTGCGTTAAAAGTTTTTTATGTAACATGTTTCATATAAGCACGTACATTTCATCTTAGATGTCAAAGCGAATCTTCAACGCAACGCGAAGCAAAAGTTTTATCTGACATGGGCTTTACTTGCCCAAACTTTGAGTACGGGAACAGTTTTCAGTAAAATTAGGATTCCGCGGGCTCTTAATGTGGAGTACGAAATCAAACCTTTTATATAAATTTACTTTGTGTACAAATATTCTGGTCAAGGTACAATTATACCATATACCACCACAAGTCCAGCCGGATAATTTGTACAAAACTGAAATGTGTCAAACTTTGTTTAGAAGCTACAAACATTTTAGTGTATTAGGGCTTACATAGCGATTATAATTGTAATCGAAATCGCGATTAGTCGCACCTTTCACCCCTAATCGTATTTGAACCTATTAATCGCTCAACTACGATAACAATTGAACTTTTTCAAGCAAAGAATTTATGTTAAATTTGCATACAAGCAAGTTTGTCTTCTAAATTATTTGAGAATTAACATACGATTTTTGAAATTCCAATAGAATAAGCGAGTATGTTCAGAAACTTATACAAAGCACAAGAAACAAAACAATTTACATTCGATATGCATCTATTTTAAATTTTTATTTATTTATTTCATCTATAGTAAAACTTTAAGGCCAAAAGATATGTAGCATTTAATACGTAAATACAATATTTATGTAAACGTAAATGTAAGCGTCAACTAGCATAACCAATTCAGTTCTCTCCAGCCATTTAAGATTTAAATATAAAAACAGGTATGCAGATGTCCGGATATGGTAAGACTATAATTAAAAATAATCAGATAGCATTTATTCATTAACTTTAATTTGAACAATGTAAAAATTAAACGATCATTTAATATAATCTAGGCCAAATTCCGTTCTCTGCATACATTGTGTATATTTACACGAATCCATTCGACCTGTTTTTACCCACCTCATAACTTTGTTCCCCGCAATCCTAAAGTTTAAATCATAATTAGAATTAGGGCTAATAAATCAGTCAATGATTATATGCATTTTATTTTTAAATCATATTTAAACACAAAATTTTGTTTTTCAAATCAAACTTGAATAGCCAACATTGTGCATTAAAGTGTTGTTTAAGTTTTAGAAACATACCATATGTTTTGTGTAAGTGTGTGTTTTTTGAAGGCATGTACATGGACATCATGTGGTCGTATTAAAAATAATTTCGTTTAATTTTCACAAATATACAACAAATGTAACACATATAGCATATAACATTGTTAATACCATGACATATATAAATAGAAAATACATTCTGATGCTCTTTTTGTGTCATAAAATGTGTTTTTTGCCATTTCATTTTTCTGCAAATTGATAAATCAACTTTCTTACTTATATTGAACAGCTGTTCTTTGGAAAGCTTCCATAATATTTGGGAATATTGCAGTGCTACCGTACTTTCAAGATAATTTTATAATAGCTTTAATTAGCCACTGAAAAAATTAAAGTGTACTAAATTTTAATTTTTTATCAAAATTATCTTAAACTTTGTTTAAATATTGGGCACTGGACAAAAAAATCTTGGGTTTAATAAAGTGGGCGCAACTACGCCCATAAAAATTAAAATTTGCGCAAATGGACTGAAATTTAATACACAACTAGGGTGAGAAACCAACTAGAAAAATCTGAAATCCCAAAAAATGTTAGCCAGTGGGAGGGGCTACGCCCATAAATATTAAAAATTAAAATTATTGCTAACAAGCTGAAATTTAAAACGCAAGTAGGTCTTAAGGAAAAGGCAATCAGAAAAATCTGTAAGCTCAAACATTTTTATTAGGGTGGGCGGGGCCATACCACTATATGTACAGCTTTCAATTCAAGCCATTTTATTAAAACCTTGCATGCACGTTGTACGTATGCAAGGCTTTAAACTATTTTCTTACAAAGTGGTTTGAAATAATGGGTGTGGGGTAACGCCCATAAAATTTAAAGGTAGAATTCGCGCTAGAGAGAAATTTTATACTCAAGTAGGTGTAGATAAGTGTGTACAACGGAAAAACCTTCAACCTAGAAGTTTTATCCGGTGGGCGGCCCTACGCCATTAAAACTTAAATTCGCACTAAAGAGCTGAAATTTGATACAAAAATAAATATAGGAAAATCGAAAAACACGGAAATTTCAATAAGGAACGGGGACACGCTCTTTAAACACAAAACTAAGGCGATTGATTGATTTTATTGAAACTTTTCATAGATATTGATTTTATCTAAAGCAACAATTCCTGTTTTGAAAAGACGCAAGGCTATGATTTTGCGTTTTCAAAAACGGGCATATAAACTTGGATAAAATTCTCTCCATTTGTTTGATGTACTTCGGTGGTTCAGGCCCACGAAAAATTTAAGTTATATTTGACATATTTCTACCAAAACGATTCTTACAAAACTTTGTGCATACTTAGAGCTTTTGTAATGACACAATAGTGCATTTTCAAGGCCTGCAAGTCTACACTCATCACGCTATACACCATCATGAAATGTAATTCTGCCCTTTCAACTGGCACATTCATCATGAATAGAAATAAAGGAAACCAAAAATTTTAAGTTTAAAAGTTTTATTTAAAAAAAAACTTTTAAAAAAAGAGTTTTAATCTGAATTGCATGTTCTCCAAAAATATTTCAAAGACATAAAAAAGTTCTAAATATGATGATGTACTAAAAACCGCAATCCTGATGTGATGAATTGTTATTGTCTTTTGAAAATTTTCATAGACATCATCATATCAGGGTTGTATTTTTTTAGTACATAGTGCGATTGTGTAGGATAGTGTATCACGGCCTTTAGCGTTTAAAAATATAAAATTTTTTTATTGGAAAATAGTTTAAAAATACAAAATGTAAATTGTTTATCCTCACAAAAACATAAATTTGAAAAAAGGCCAAGTTCCTTTCCAAAATTTCGGCCAACAAAAGAAGTGATATAAAAATGTTGACCAAGTTCTTGTTTGGCACAATACCTACATATCACTACAATCTGCTATGCATTATATAAATCGTAATCGTCAAGTTGTTATATCATATTTAGGTAACCTGCCTACTTGGCAATATTTTTATTAATACAGAAAATAATAACGAATATCTATTTAACGGCGTTTGACGGTAATTGATTTCGGTAAAAAATTTTATTATATTTACTGTTTGGAAATGAGGCTGCAAAATTGAGTTTTTAAATTTTATTGTGAATAAGTTATTCTGAATATAATGAAGAACTTTCATTTAAGCAAATGGAAGAATCGAAATTTAAATTGGATATGTATATATATGTATTTTAAAAAAAAAATTACAGCCTTATGTATAATGAAAAACTGGCTTGAAGTTAGCATAAGTGGTCAACTTGAACATGATCTTAACAAATTTTCCAAAAAAATTTCACATTAAAAATCAAAAATACACAGGTAAATATTTAACAAAACTCGAATCACATCCTAATCCGCTTGCTCGCAATATTTTGAACTTTCCTGGACACACGGGCTCTTATACCTAACACTCCAGATGGGACTACTTGAAAATACTTTTTTCCCCCCTTTTTTGATTATCACTACTAATGTATTATTTATAACTACCACTAAGTTTAAGTCCGACACTGGTCTGGCCTAATATTTTTTTTGATGTGTTAACATCTATACGCGCGCCTCTAGGGCAGTAAACTATCAGTTTCAATACATACGCACGTGTTAGGTATGTAAGAATAAATCATCGTTTGTTTGTTCGTTGCTTGGCAGTCGGTATTGAAAGTGATTATTGGGCGATTTTCATATAATTTTCCCACGCGATTTTCTCCGATTTTATTAATTTTTGGATTAAAAAGCTAGTGCGGGTTTCGACGAATAGTTTAGGCCAAAAATTAAGGCGGTCCGATATGGGCGAGCCGAGATTTAAGTTTTTTAATTTGGAGTAATATTAAAAAAGTGTTTTATGTTGATCTTCGGTTTTGTCTTATGCATAGCAAAGAGAATAGTGACGTGGTTATACGTACATATATAAAAATGAGATAGCAAGACAGCAACGTATGTAGCTTATGTACAAACATAACAATGTATGTATGTACATTTGTCTGTTGCTTTGCATTCTCTTTGTTTTTTGTGGGTTTAATATAAAATAAATAAAAAGTATTAAGCAAGAAAATAATGAAATCATTAGCACTTCTGTTTAATTTTTTTCATTTTGAGTGCATATACTAAATTTATGTATATATATATATATATATATATATATATATATATATATATATATATATATATATATATATGTATATATATATATATATTATATATTAACTGTGCTGAAAACATAACATTAATAAATTATACAAAGTAAAATTAAATTCAATAAACTATTCTTTTTCATTAAATACTTTATATTAACTCTGCCTCCGGGTTTGTGGGTCTGTGTTCATAGAAATCGAACAGTTAACGTGTAACAAAAAGGTGTTAACACATCGCCCGTGAGTTCGAACAGTCATTGTTTTTTGTAGATTTGAGATTTGAATACTTATTGTTAGTTCATATATGAAGATACAATAAATAAATACATGTTAAAAAAATAAAAAAATTAAAAATCACGCTAGGATTTAAAAGTGGTTAATAAAAGCTGCATTGTGCCCCGATTTTTATTGTCAAATTATATGGAGGAATTTGTTAACACCTAGTTTAACTTCGTCACTTATGCTAACTTCATGCCAGTATTGTCTTATACATATGTATGTACCTGAGAGTATGAAAGGAATAATGCAAGTACAGACAGAAAAGTGACAAATAACTAGATAGAGAGAAGAGAATGAAGCTAATTATTTTTTTTGTTTTTGAAACTCTTATATTGTGCGTTTTGTTATTTTTTATAAAAAATTAACAGAATATAAAAAGAAATAAACTAAATTAAAGAAAAACTTAAGTTCAATAATTAAAATGGAGTAAAAACTTATTGAAGCTGTCCAAATGTACAAAAATATGCGTCCTAACTAACTAATTCCCCCAACAAGCACCTACACTGTAGCGGTCATATCGTCCCTACCACGCCAAACTATGCAAATTGGTTTTTTTTTGATTAGTTATCTTGGTACCCTAATTTAAACGATATGCCTCGTTTCAAAATGCTGAAATTCTCAATAAGAAATATTTTAAGTCTGGCAATTTTAAGAATATGATGACTTTAAATTTATAATTGACGAGCTTACGCGATCTTCTGAAAACTTCAAATTTGCATATTGGATAGTTTGACATGGTAGGAACGATATTATGAACATTTATTTTTCGCTTACAATAAAATGACGATACGAACCCTTAAGAAAGGTTCAAAATGTTTTACAAATCAAAACATATAACAACAGAAAAAGGGTATTTTGGCGATCTACTTCACGTTTCACTTTAAGGCCAATCGTTCCATTTCTGTGAATATAGAATTCTTCTATTTCATACTCCGTTAGATTGTTTTTTATTGAAAATTGTACGCAACGGTCGAATTGGTATTTTCTAGGCTTTGTAAAGGACAACTTTAAATTGTGGTTTAATTTATATATATTTTAAATATATATTTAAGACCCTTCAACTAATATGGTCCCGCAATAAAGTAACATATTGTACAAAAATAGGAATACATAGTTTTAAAATAAAACAATGACTGTTCGAACTCACGGGCGATGTGTTAACACCTTTTTGTTACACGGTAACTGTTTGATTTCTATGAATACAGACCCACAAACCCGGAGGTAGAGTTAATAACTATAAATAAAGTATTTAATGAAAAAGAATAGTTTATTGAATTTAATTTTACTTTGTATAATTTATTAATGTTATGTTTTCAGCACAGTTAATATATAATAATATATATACATAAATTTAGTAGATGCACTCAAAATGAAAAAAATTAAACAGAAGTGCTAATGATTTCATTATTTTCTTGCTTAATACTTTTTATTTATTTTATATTAAACCCACAAAAAACAAAGAGAATGCAAAGCAACAGACAAATGTACATACATACATTGTTATGTTTGTACATAAGCTACATACGTTGCTGTCTTGCTATCTCATTTTTATATATGTACGTATAACCACGTCACTATTCTCTCTGCTATGCATAAGACAAAACCGAAGATCAACATAAAACACTTTTTTAATATTACTCCAAATTATTACTCCAAATTAAAACACTTAAATCTCGGCTCGCCGATATCGGATCGCCTTAATTTTTGGCCTAAACTCTTCGTCGAAACCCGCACTAGCTTTTTAATCCAAAAATTAATAAAATCGGCTATGAATTTCCGGAGAAAATCGCGTGGGAAAATTATATGAAAATCGCCCAATAATCACTTTCAATACCGACTGCCAAGCAACGAACAAACAAACGATGATTTACTCTTACATACCTAACACTTGCGTATGTATTGAAACTGATAGTTTACTGCCCTAGAGGCGCGCATATAGATGTTAACACATCAAAAATAACTATTTCCGACAACGAAAAAAATAATTAGTTCCTACAATAAACAATATAACTACTTCTCAAGAATCGATTATTTTAGTCCCACGCCTTGTTACATAGTGTCCACACCTGATGATTTAATATCATGATGAATGTCAAATTGATATCACGATGAGAATTCATCATATATAGACTCAATTTATTAATATTATCGTAGCGTTATCATATAATTATCAGAGCTCACAGCCTGATGAATTCATCTTGATATCAAATGTCATTTTATGTGTTATTGTGCATTTAACGTTTATTTATTACACAATTTTCGTTTAAAAAATGAGGCACAATAATTATTTGTGACCAAAAAATTAAACAACACGCAAATTATTTATTTTTGGCAAGTATTTTTCAAATATTTGTTTGATTCATCATAATATACAATCATCATCGTGTACCCCTTTGTGTTGATATTAATGAAAAAATGACAATTGCTCTGCCGGCGTCATATTACGAGGTCTGATATAAAATCATCAGGTGTGGACACTATGTTAAAATCATTAAGTTGGTAATCTAGTAAGGGACAGCTTCCACCAAAAATGCTTAATTACAAACTCGATTACCTTACTGTTACTGTTTAACTAACTACCTGATATATCATAAATAACTATTTCAATCTTAATATCTAACTACCTTAAAAAAATATAATTTGCATCGTGATCATCGTATTCATGTTATCATAAAATTTAAGATTTGTTTAGTTACTTCACTTCAAGTTAGTTACATATGTACATATTTTGTTCATTTACTTTTAACATCATCTAAATTATTATAAAATGAAACTACATGATAAATCTTGTTTACATTGAAATAAATTTTTGGATAGTAATTATAATAAAAATTTACTTCATCAGACATGGGTGCAGTACAGAAAAATGTCGATATCCCCCCCCCCCCCCCAAAAAAACAAAGTCTAGTTTAATTTTTCTTTCTTTCTTTTTTTTTAGAAAATCATATCAATTAATAAAAAAAATTTCATTCAAGAAGAATCTAAAATACTGAACTTGAGTCCGATTAACAAATTATTCTTGATTAAAATTCATTCTAGCTCAATAAAATTTAATATGCTTCAAAAGAAAATATTTTAATATTATCTTCATTTAGTTGTATGGAAATTAAAAACTTAAAACTTGTTTCCTATTAAGCTGGCTTTATGAGTTACATATGTCAAGATTTTATCCAGTTTTAGTTTCATTAAAATCAGTACAGTGGTTGTCGAGAAATTTAAGGTTAAAATTTAACTTTAAATTTTTTTAATTTGCTTAGAAATGCAAAGTTTCTAGACTCTTTTGGCTATTTGAATATGTGCCCTTAATTATGGAAGAGGTCTAAGTCATACATTTCTCGATTCGAGATATTTAGTAGATTATAATCTATATATACATATTAACAAATTAAAAATTATTTTTATATTATGCAGCATTTTAATTCAGAGTTGTGCCAGTCTCGATTTATACAAATTTATTTAATAATTTTTAAATATTTATTAAAGTTTTTCAAATATTTATTTGATATTTCGAAACAAAAATGCACATGACTTAGACGACTTTCATAATTAAGGGCACATATGTATGTATGTATACATAAGTATACTTAAGTAAGTAGACATAATGTAAGACATGTGCAGCCATAAAGAACTGAACCGTTTCTACTAGATGAATATCTGCAAGACACTGAATTAAAAAAATTACACAAACACTACTTATCAGAATCATAAAACTAGTTTAAAATAATTAAGTATCACTTAAAGCACAAATTTCCTGTTAACATTTAAAATATAATTAGGTATCATAAAGCAATTACGCTAAGTATTTATGTAATGAGGGATTTTTTTTTCCAAAATCTGGCTATAAGAGTTTTATTATGATGGACTTATGAGAAACTTTAACCATAATTCAAAACTAAATATTATTACCTGAAGAAATGTTAATCTATCGATATATCATAGATATTGTTACGTTTAAATTTTATTAAACGTGTGAGTTTTTTGATTGCTCAACAATAAAAATAAATAACATCACAATTTTTATTTGCTACTGTTTTTCCTTTTATTCTTAACGAAAGCAAATTACAACTTGTCTTTACTTAACTACTTCTTATCGTTAGTATCCACTTTCAACGAGGTCTTAACTTGACTACTTTCTGATTAGCACTGCTCTATTCTCGCACATGCTGCCACTTTTTATAGTACATGAATCGGTTCTCGAATGTTCGCCCGATAGGTGGCGTAATAACATGTCTGTACTTAGTAATGGCATCTATGCATGATGACATCTGTATTGTCATTTACTATTTATTGGTAGCCAGATGTTCAAACAGTCCTCTAGCACAATCGGGAAAATTTATGTTGCTGCTTCTAGGCGTTTGTAGATAATTCGATTGGCCGTTATTTTTGAATTTCAAAGTAACGACTCTTATGTCGGCAATGCGGTTTGCTACTGGTAGTACAGTGCTCGCACTTTTATTTGTATGTGTGTGTGTCTGTAGCTACCCAGCGGTAAAACTCAGAAGACCTTCTTGGTGCAGGCCTTATTAAAGGGCTCTTTCGTATAAAATATACGATGCACATTCCACACTCGCTTCTATGAGAAGGGAGAAGAGAAGGAGTTACATGTTTTGTTTTGTTTTTTTACCAAAGCAAAAACAAAATCTATTAGTTTGAAGGCCTTGCAGAATCACTGCCGAAGGAAGCAACAACAGAAGGCCTGCTTCGCAATGACAACGCGTGTTAAAAAGATATGAGTATGGAATGGAGCGAGCAGGACTTCTACATCCAAAAGAAGGCGTACAGAGGCCTTCTAGAAGGCATCCATACTACTTCTAGTTCCCGCTGGTTATGTATACAATTATTGTTGTTGCTATAGTGTTTGCACGTAAATATGTGTGTACGTTTAGTGCTTTAGTTAAATACTTCCAGATAGTTCTTTGCTTTAACCCTGTAGGAATATTCTTACGTATCAATATTTATATTGTGACCTCTTTTTATACAAATGCACAAAACACGTTATTTCAATATCAATTATGTTTTTATTTTCAATTTATTCATTAAGCTCTTATCGCCAATTAAATAAAATAACCAAAAATTACATTAAATATTAATATTTTTATACTTTTTTTACTCAAATAATAGTAAATGCAAACTTTAATTATTATTCATTTGGCTGGAATATTGCTTGTAAATATTCCATATTCAGTTTCGTATTACCTATGTACATATGTATGTCGTGTAGCAGTTTCTTAGCTTCAGCATGCAAGTCTGAATGATCCAATTTCTGACGTTGACAATAATACAGGGACTGTAACGGTTATAATTTTTATTTTAAAAATTACTTTTTAATCATTATTTCTTGGTTTTTATTTATTTCTCAGAAAATAACAGTTATTTCTTGACTTTTGTTTATTCCTCACAAGATAACAGTTAATTTTAGATTTTAATTTTTTTAAGCTATTGTATAGCTTTTATCGCAGGCTTTGAGGGTGTCAACCGAATCAAGAAATTCCGTAAGGAAAAAAAACCTAAGACTATTTTTATTTGAATCGCCCAGTGTATGTTAACCCCTAAAGTATGCTATTGATTTCATTAACATACAGTATTGCTACAACATATTTTTACATGCAGGAAAACACAATATGGCGTACTTAAGACCAATCAGGGCCCTATTCCACAAAACAACTTATCAACTTTTCACTTTGCACTTATCAAATTTTTCGACAATTTGCAGAACTTTTCGTTCCTCAGAACTGTAAAATTTGATGAGTGAAAAGTTGAAATTGATAAGTGTAATTTGCAAAGTTTTTGCAATTTTTATGCTCTCTTTGCGATTCCTGTTCCACGTACGTTCTTTCTTGCAAAGTGCAAAGTTAATATTGAAAAGTGTAACTTGCAAGGACTTTGCAAGAAATTATGCTTTTTCGTTCCACAATAACTGTAAATTCTATTTTTGCAAAGCAAATTTGGATAAGTTTGTTAAAAATTTGCAAGGTAAACGATCTCTTTGCAAATTAACAAAACAAAATTTGTTGATAAATCTTCGATTATTTTCATAATAATAAACTTAATAATCATAACAATACAATCTCACATTGCGTTCGTATGTACATACATATAGATATGGAAAAAAAGAAAAAAAATATTTGAGCTTTAAATTACATATATTATTATATTATATTTGCATAAACTTGTTTTAAGTGTTGTTATACATTCTATTAAAGATGGTAAAACCAATGTAGAATAACACATTGAAAACGTTACGTTCAAAATTTGGATTGGGCTTTTTTAAAACTTCCTCACAAGCAGCCTATTTATCTAATAATTAGATTTTAATTTATTAACCTTCAAATTGAAATGTAAACTTTAATATGTTCTAACCCCCATTAGAGCTGGGTCCAACTCGTTCATTCGTTAATTTTTGCTACAAACCTATAGTCAAACCCATGTAATTTAAATGAGTTTGTGGGAAAAATTAACGATTGAACGAGTTGGACCCAGCTCTAACTCCCATATTCATAAAATTTAAAATAAATTTTAAATGTATTTTATTTTAAGTTTTTCATACAAAGTTTTCTAAAAATGGATTTCAAATAAATTTTATTTTTTATGAATATGGATGCATACATTTACAATAATTTTATAAAAAAAATTATTTTATTGATTTGAAAACTAACAAATAAATTACATATATTTTTAATCACATGAAACTCTGAAATTTTTTTCATTTTTATTTTGCGGATAACTTTAACAAGTTTTATTTAGGAATGCAAAGTGAAAAGTTATAAGACAGAAATGCAAAGATGCTTAAACGATTTCAGGAACACTTTGCACACTCACTTTGCAGGAGAACGCAAAGACTGACGCAAAGAGCGCAATTACTTTACAAAGAGTGCAAGAAATTTACAAATAGAGCAAAGTCTTTGCAAAAATATGCTTAGTGCAAAGTGAAATTTGCAAAGAATATTGTGGAACAGAAACACTTATCACTTTGCCAAAAAATTTAATTTGGTAAGTGCAAAGTGAAAAGTTGATAAGTTTTTTTGTGGAATAGGGCCCAGGTTGCCAGGTAGCTGCACAATCAACTTTGCACGACTTTTTGTGCAGATAAGTCAAAAATGCTGTTATATTAAATGCACTTACCTGCCTAAATGTGCAAATATACAATTTTTGACTTCGGTTTTATACACATACATGGTTGCATACTCATGTAGCAACATTTATTTAATGTGTGCAGCTAACTTAAAATTTTTATACGAGAATAATTTAAAACTGCCAAAAAATATGTTAAATGCGCAGGTATACAAAGTGCACTTAAAAAAGGATTTTGGACAATAATTACAGAAAAAATATATTTTGTGCAGTTAAGTTAATGTGCAGCTAACGTTGATTTTTTGTATGAAAACCTTTTAAAATTACCAAAATTTTAGGGCACTTATCTTAAATGTGCAGGTATAGAAAGTGCACTTAAAAAACGAATCTGTATGGGATTTTAAAGAATTGTGACAGAAATTTATCAGTTTAGGCAGTTAAATCCAAAGTGCACTTAAACAAAAGGCAGCTAAATCAAAACTACTGTAAACACAAACAGACAATTCGTAGGTTTTTTATTTTAAAAAATAAATTTGCATAAGTTTATAAAAAAAAATTCTAAGCAATAGCTTTACCGCGGCAGTCCCCGAGTGCCACACGTATTTTTTTTATCTGCTTAATTTTTAAAATGCAGAAAGTGTAATTTTTGCTTTAAAATTAATATTAACCGATTTAAAATTGAATTTATCGCCAGAGTGTGTAAAAAACTTATATATAAAATTAAATTTACTTTTTTATAGTTTATTCATCTTAAAAATTAAACTTTTTTGAGCAAAATAATAAAAATAAAAAAAGTAACTGTTATTTTGTGAGCAATAAATAACAATCAAGAAGTAACTGTTATTTTGTGAGGACTATATGTATGTATATAAAACATGTAACATGGAGTGTCGTGGTATATATCTTGTGCACGTAGCACTTCTCTATTATTGTGATTTTTCAGTTTAAATTTGGAAAATAATCGTTATTTGCAATCCCTGCAACAATATATTAAATAAGTCTTCATTTGTAGAGATTCGTGGAATTTTTCTGGTATTATGTTCTCGTAAAATCTGTAATCCTTATATCTTTTTTCCAGGGCTTCCTCTGATAAACCTCCAAATGGCAATCTATGGTGCTTAATGACATCTTCTCCATGATAAAGAACCTTATGCACTAGTGTAGACATATTTCTCCAATCAGCTTCCTTGTAGCGTTTTTTCACATTTTTGACAAAAGCAGCTACTTTTAGGTAAGTCCAATTCTGTTTCACTGCTGTAAGAATTTATGTTTAATTTTCTACGAATGTAGCTTAGAACATCTTATCTCATTTTTGTTTTTAAAATATTCTTCAGTCAATTCCTTATAGCTGAAACTCTCCATATTTTTATTAAGCTGAAAGTAATGTATTGGCTAAAATGCTATGAAGTAAAACTTGCAAAAATTTTTGAATCTTTTAGAATCAAATATTTGTATGAAACTTAATTTTATTTCCAAATTATTGTCCTCATAACTATGCTCAATAAAAAAATTTTAAATCTAATCTAGGTTACCTACTTAAATTCTCAATTTTCGAATAAATTTAACTCTTCCGCTCGCTCACACTCTCTACTTCTTTATTTTCTTTCAGGTAAGCATGAAAAGACCTTCGAAATGAACGTAAGTTTATAGCCAAGCATTCTGTCTACCTAACCTAATATTCAAAAATCAATTAACCATACAAAATTGCAGGAAAACAATCAACATAATCAGCCCCATTATTAATATTCCCGGGGAGTTTTCTCCCTTCCTTATCATTTGTTCCCGGGGAATAATCCTCCTATTCTAGACACCCAGGAATAAGCAAATACTGGAGAGAATAAAATCTGCATCAGCTGTTTAATGTTTACATATTTTTTGCACTAACGCAAGAGTTCAGCAATACAAATTCAATAAAAATTTTATGTTTTCATTGCCAATAAGATCGTGAGTTAATATAAATATTTGTTTTTGCTTAAATAAAAATTATATAAACAGTGCAACCATTCACATGCATGCGGAATAACTTTGTGCTGAGGAAGTGGAGTGAAAACTGAGCCAGGTGCAAATGCAAATGGATTAAGTACCCAAGGGCTGTGTGTACAAAGGAAATTGTAAATTTTATAAAGTTTTTCTTATCGGTCTTGATAATATTAGAAGAAAACAAATCTTTCATTTACCTATTATGTGAACTTAAAGGAGGCGTACAAAATTGAGTGTTTTAGTAATTGTTCTGAATACAGAAGTAGTTTATGTTTTTGAAGTGCATGTGGGCAGTGTTTAGATAAAAATGCAAAAATACAAAAGGAAAATATCATAATACGGTATTTATTTAAACTTTTTGTTCTAAATAAATGCTTATACTATTGTTTTTCAACATTTATTAATATGATTTTTAAATTTTTGCATTAGTTCCCTTCAAAATATTTGAGGAGAAAACTCTCAACAAATTCTCCCTCTCCGTCATATTTAGAATACCTACCCACTTTTTTCCCAGGGAGTTTTTTCCCGGGGAAATTTTAATTCATGATAGGAGTAATGGAAAAGGGGAAAAACTCCCGGGGAATTGCTATTCATAATTGGGCTGTATACGTTTTGCTACTTGCGATTTGTACCTATGATTGTTTATTTGGAGTTTGCCGTATTCGGTTTTAAATATTTATTAATGTCAATTTTTTTAATTCAAAGTTATGCATATAAAAATAAAGCTGAGTTTACGTCTGACATTTCTTGTGTGTCATTTGCCCAAAAAAGCGTAACCAACTAATTACTAATGAAAAACTGTTTGATTCAGACATACATATATTTATTGATTTAAACAGTTTCCAATCATGTTGGATTCTATAAAATTGTCTATTAGTTATGTATTAAACTGTTTAACTTAATAAATACGTGTCTGAATCAAACTGTTTTTCGTTAGTAATTAGTGGTTACGCTTTTTTTATGCGTGTGTGGCACATGGCACACAGATGGAAACCCGGCCTAAGTTTGCTATTGTTATATTTTTTCAAGTAGAATGGCATTTACGTAATTTCTAAGTTAGATTTTCTAACAATTTGGGTACAAATTCTTGTTTATAATTTTTTAGTATTTTCATTAAAATAAAAAAAGTGTCCCACAGGCGAGTCGTGGCGGGTGCAAAAGTATATATACGCTTAAATAAGACACTTTTGTCTCCCTCTGGAGGGTTACGGATTTTTTATTCCTTTTGATCTACAAAATTTATACACTACTAAACTTCAAGTTTTACGAAAATATGGGGATTAAAAGTTCTTACATCGCACTCTAACTACAAATTGTACAGGGTGTGCACATACCATTTCTTAAAAACAACATCTTACCGAAGATAACAAAAAATACCGCAGCCCTCTATCGATAATAGTTGTCTAGGAATCGTAATTTATTTTAGATAAAATATGAGAAATTTTTGTTTTTTTTTTAATTAACATAAATTTGTCGTTTTTAGCAGCATGCCACGAATACTACTGAGAATATTTTGAACAAATTTTTTGGCCACCTTAGTTTTGATATGTTTCCTTTCTCATGGCGTAAAAATTTTAAGAATATATGTCAAGAAAAAAAAGAAAAGTAAATGGCCGATGAAAATTGATTCTGAGCCACCGCGAATCACTAAAAAAAAATTTAAAATTTGTAATACTGTAAATATTAAGTAGTGTGTGTGTGCATACTTTTTAGTCACACTTTAATTAAATTATCAACAATGTACTTTCTTTTGTTTTATTCATAAGTCAATTGAGCATAAATATTTTATTTGTGTAATTTAAATGCGTTGAATGACTTAATACCGTCTGCAAGCTGAATGCATTGTTACTTTTTTTTATCGAAATTCATTGTATTTAAAAATTATGCTTAGGATAAATTTAGTATTTAAGCTTTGAATTTTTAAGTAATAAATCAAAAGTAATTTGGACTCCAAAATAAACTTCTTTAATTCTCACAATCGGTATTTTAATGCTGGACTAATGCTAGGAACACAATTGGGACGAACGACGAATTTCGTCCACATCGACGAATTCGTCGATAAAAATTCGCTGCGTAAATTCGTCGTGTGAAGCACAATAACGACGAATTTACTCAATGAATTCATATCTTATAATTGATAAAGTTGGTTATTGTCAGTGTGACCATATTAACTAATTTTGGGGTAAGTTTAGCCCATTTCTTCTGGATTTAGCTTTAAAATTTTTATTTTGCTCTTCACTTATTTTTTAGCTTTTTAAAAACTGATTTAGCTTTTTTAGCCTTTTTTAATCTAAATTGCGTATTCTCTAAAAATGTAATAAATACATACGTGGTTTAGCTTAATTTTATTTTAAAATCTGGTCACACTGTTTATTGTGTATGTAAAGAGAGTGAGAGAGAAAATTGTTTTTTCGTCGTTCGTCGGCGTACAAAATAGAAATAAATCTATCTCAGAGTTCGTCACGCACGACGAATTTCATTCAACGGCACCGAAAAATTCGTATTTCGTCCCAATTGTGTTCCTAGTATAAAGCAGCATCAGTGCTTAAATAAAGGCCCAACTATAATATGAATAAGCTAGCTTAAGCAACTGTGCGGTTACATATAAAACGCATGTGGCAAACTATAATGTACTTAACAAACTTTTCGTCAAGTTTCGTCAAATGTCATTTGCTTAAGTGAAGTGCCAAAATGAACGCACATTCCGTAAGGAAACAACTGTTTGTGCATTTTTAAACTCAAACAAGCAGCAGCAGAAAATATTCATTGATTTTAAATATTTTTTTATTGTTTCTTATTTTAAACTCAGAAAATAAAGCAAAACTTTTATTTTCATTGTTTTACAATACACATATACACACATACACATGTATTTACTTATGTATATTCACTGTTGTACTTTTTAGTAGGCAAAACGAATAAAACAAGTAATAAGGTGACGCATATATTTATATGTGAATTTCTAATAGATTAGGTCATTCTTTCAAGTTAGTTTGATTGAATTGCATTCATTTAGGAGTTATGAGAAGAAACAAAATTACTACAAAATTATTGACAATACCTAGATGTGCACCTGTGGCTAAAGAATACTTAAGTACATGTAAGTACATTATGGCCACCTAAAAGTCACATCTGAATTGTTTAAGCATTTGACAGACTTATCGTTCAATTCTGACATTAGCTTAAGCCAGCTTATTCATATTATAGTTGGGCCTTAATACTGAATCAAAAGTCATCAATTCATTTTGCTTTGTCCTTACAACCCTACCTCACCACAATACATATACGCTAGAGCTGTGCCAAATCGTTCTTTTCAGTGACCGGTCATTTTCGTTCAATTACCAAAAAATTGACCCGTTCGTTCAATCGTTCATTTTTGAACGACAGTATGAAACAATGCTATTTTGTAAGAATATTAAAATCGGTTGCATATACGAATATTTAAATAAAGCGAATGAATGAATTGAAGAATTTATTTAAAGAAAAGTTGAATTATTTATTTAAAAAATTATGGGCCTAATTGTGTAAAACGCAACGCCAATCGTTGTCAAATTTTATATGGAAAAAATTTAAATTACAAAAACAAAATACATACAAAATTTATCAACGCCAAGCGTTCCGTTTTACAAAATTAGGCCCGATATTTAAATTCATTTTATAAATAATTTCTTGTTCTTTACACTAGAATATTGTATTGTATTTTATTTTGGCTTAATATTTAGTTTAATATTAAGATTAAGAAAGGTACTTTTTATCGTTATTTATATATCAAAAGCGCATCAATGTTTGAATGTTACTTCTCAAAGATTAAGTTAAAATTTTGTCCTGAAAAATATTTTACCGGAAACAAAAAAAGTATCTGAAGCACTACAAATTCAGTTTAGATTGTAATGAAATGTATGTATAAACATATATATAGTTAAGGTCTAACATCTTTACTTTGTAAAAGCACTTTATAAAAAATACTAGTAAAAATACTTTTTATGAAAAGACGGTTAAATCAAATTATAAAAAGAATGATGGCAGTGCCACAGCGATGTTAAATAGAATTTAGTATACACGTACCTAAACCTTTTAAAATACAAAAACTCAACTCAAACAAAAAGACATAACATAAATAGCAAAAATGAACGAAACAAATTTGACATAAAAGACTTGAAACACAAACTGAATGAAGGAAAACATCGAGCGATACACTACTGATCCAAAAGCGTTCAGTAAAATCACCAGATCAGTTCGTTCAATTAAGTGATTCGTTCAATTTAACCCGTTCGTTCATGAGCTACACAGCTCTAATACACGCTTAAAATTCGTAATACATAGTGGTTAAAATTCGTAATAGTGCGCGTTGCATAGAATATTTGATCAATAAGCCTTTTATGATTTATTAATATTTTTTGAAGTGAATTTTAATGGCAGGAATGCCTATTTTACAATGTCTTTTATGTAAACAAAAAAGAAAACAGATTTTATGATAGTCTTTTTCTTACGGCAAAGCCACTTTTTCGTGCGCGACCAACTTTGAATTCTCGAATGCCAACTAGTTATTCATTAACATTACCGTTGCATTGTACTTCTTCTTTTAAGTCAGCGTCATTATCCTCTCCGGATTCGTGTTCATATGTGAAGGATATAAAGCTAATTTTTAGGCATATGGGAGCATATATCTTCCAATATTACCAAAAACCCAGTTCATTCTATGAGAATAATCTAGACGTGCTAGACGTGGCCACATTTATTAGTAAAGCCTACAGTACACGGCATGTAAAAAGCCACATGCGTATGTAGCGTTGACGTAACGAGTATTTTCAGCATGTTCGTTGCATTTTTTAAAATTACTAGTATTGGCTAGATGCAGTAAATTTTTTATAGTATTTTTGTTCCAAAATACATATGTGGCACATGTAGCCGAATCGAAGACATTTTTTGGGGCAGCTCATCTGTAAGCATGTTAATATCTACATGTACGTATGTTGCTAGTACACGGCATGTATTAAATGTAGCATCGTAATGACGTCAAAATTACGTTAGAACCACATGCGCATGTGGTTTTTTACATGCCGTGTACTGTAGGCTTAATTCTTAGTGCGGATCGTTTGCTGTACAAGTTTTTTTTTTTTGCTTACTGTATATGTCAGTATTATTTAGAAAAAAAATTTAATTCTATTTTTTATAGAAACTATTGCCGAAATTTCAAATGGAATCCAAAGCAATATTAACACGGAAAGGAGCGATTCGCTTTCCAATCTCATAATATTTTCTCAATTTATGTGTAAACAAAAAATAAAAGCAATTCCTTCTGCCAAAAAAACGTGAAACTCGTTATTCTAGTGCTTCTTAAGTCCTAGTTTACAGTATGCAAGCTGATTAGTTTGATAGAGAGAGAGACGGGGGAACAGAAACGTTTATTTTTCCCTCGTCTCTCTCTCCTAACAAACTAATCAGACTTGCATAGTGTCAACTAGGACTGATCTGCAATAAAAAGAAATCATATAAAAATCACTTTTAACAACGATTCGCAGTTAACTCTTTTTATTTTTTCACTATATATAAGTTCGAAAACGTTTTTTTATTTTATAAAAACAATGTTTTTCGGAAAAGGGTCAAACAACCAAATACGAGTACTTTGTGAATTAATAATCGTTGTTTTGCAGAACTAAGATGCAAGTGACAAGTAAAGAATATAGTGTTGCACACGATATTTTTAAAAAAGCAAGTTAATTGGTTTTTAGTTAAAATACTAAGCCTAAAAACCTTTTTTAGGCTTAAAATGTTTTTAACTAGCATGCATTTTGAACCTCAATCAACTTAACTTTTTTATGAATACGGCTTTTAGTGTCTAATCTAACGAATATTTAAGGTTGTTGTGGCTGCAGCGGTAAGCGAGTTGACTAGCACATGATGAGATCCAAGTTCAAATCTAGGCCGAGGAAGCCAAATTATATACATTCAAAAATTTTTCTGATGCCTGTGCCCAATATACACAAGTAAGTTAAATAATTAATAAAATACAATGATTACATTGAATTAATGAATCAGGGTCATTACACAACAATGAATCATGTTGTTAACACATGATACGATATCATCAAAAAATTATATGTATGTAATGAAATACTGTCATGATTAACCAGACCAGACATTCCGCTTTAGGCGGGATTATCCCGCCTTTTCACAGATCGATCCCGCCTCGCATTTATATACTGCTGTATCCCGCTTTTTGCAGTTTTGAAATTTTCAATCCCTTATCGATTTTTATTACAATGCAACTGATAAAAATTCATTTTAAATATTTTGTTAATTAGCCAAAACCCTATGTGCTTCGCTACACCCCATATACATACGTTTTGAGATGAAAATAAAAATTTATTATATTAGAAGTGCCTCGCCTGTGGTTCAACCTTCACTAATTTGTAGAATACAATTCTCATTATAAACATAAATTGACATGAAGAGTTTAATCATTATCACTGCATTAGTTTCCAAGATATTTTTTTAAGTAAAAATTTTCTCTATTTGAGATATATTAAAATTTATAACTCTTTACACAAACCTTAGATTGTTAACACAGCTCTGCTATGCTGTAAATATTCGATTCATGCATTTCGAAAAGACTTTTGAGACAACCGATAGGGAAGAAAGTGACGGAAAACATAAATTTGCACCAGATATTGCCAGGTTTTCAACTTGGCCTTTTTCTAAGTGACACGCACATACTTTTTTGGGAGCAGTCAATGTGTCAGTATTCCTTTAAAAACTTGCATATGTACTCAGAATTTCTTAAAGTTCGAGTTTTCAGGAGATTTTCGAAAAACTTGAAATTAACACTACTATATAATTGTTTTCTAATATTGGAAACTGTAAACACTGTGTTTCATTAATACATACTCGTACGCTCTGTGAACGATATGTGAATATTGCGTATCCCGATTTCTAAAAGATATTTACTTCCAAATCCCACTTTTTGGCGGTATTTTCTTCAAATCCCGCTTTTTTTATCAATCATGTCCCGCTGTTTGCGAATACCATCTGGTCACGTTAGTCATGATATACGAAATATAAAACTAACGTCACTACATTGTATAAACTAAAAAATTTCATTGCAACAATTACATTTTGCATTTAAACTAGGAAAATGTACGTTGCTTAGTAAAAAAACATGTCGTTATTACTGTTATCCGATGGATTTCTAATTGTACAAAGGTATAGAATAATATAATAGATTCATATCGAATAAAAACTATTTGCTGGATTTTGTGTACATTTCTAATCCTACTACGCTTATCTTTCTTCTGTGATTTTCAAAAATATTATTATTTGAAAATTCTCAAATGGCTTTTGAAAGTCTGTGCATAATATAATAGGCTTGTGACTATTTAAAATATCTGGTTGAAGCAGCGTTACCATATATATATATATATACCATATATATATATATATATATATATATATATATATATATATATATATATATATATACATTTTTTTTTTAATTTCTTATATCTGAAAAAAACTTTTTTTCCAAAAAAAATTTTTTTGCAAAAGTACCAAAATTTTTTATTTAAAAATATAAAAACGATTAAAATCAAAAACATAACATACAATAAAAACACATAAAATAAAATTCATATTTAGATTTAGAGATATTTAAAAAAATATCAAATATGTAGATTAATAAATATATTTCTTATTTGTACATTGTTTTATTAAAATTTAAAGCATAGTCATACATAAGAGGGAGTAAATACAATTAAGGCTCAGTTAGCCGACTGTAATGTAATGTATCTGTAACGTAGAAAACAGCTGATCGATATTTTTATATGAAAAGTAGGTTACGTTACATTACATCTCTATAACCATTTTCATTACTTTTAACATAACAAAATCCATCAGCTGTTTCTTACTGTTGCAGTTACATTACATTACAGTCGGCTAACTGAGCCTTTAGACACTGTTGCAGTAATAAGGGAGTGGGAAAATATAAGATCGTTTTATTGCATACAAACATTTCTTAATATTTTCATTCAGTATACTGCAAAAGTTAATTTTACAAAACTATATATTTTCAAAAAACTTTTTGAAATCTCTAAAAACTTCTAAAAAAAAAGAGAAAACTTGACTAATGGTAACGCTGGGTTGAAGTCTGCTGACAATTTGTGAAAGCAACTATGAAATGAATATTTCTGTGGCAAAAAGGAAAAAGTGCTTAAGTCGAGATAAGCTGATTTTGAGTAAATGGTACCTCCGTAATCTTAATATTCGAAAGTACCCCTGGTCAAAATCACAATTAATTTGTGAGATTTTTCAGAAAGTTATAGCAGTATGACTTGCGACTTGTCTTTTTTAGACTTCTAATATGATTTGGAATAATAGCTTAATTGAGGTTATACTTTGGTTAGAACGATGTTTGCCTAAAAAATACAGGTTAACAGAGAAAGCCTAAAAGTGCTCTCCTGCAAAACAGTAAAATATGACTTAAGAGCTTTTTCCTTATTGCCACAGATTTGTAGACAATGCTTAACCACCAGCAAATAAATTTCACTCATTAACAGTTATTATTACCATACATACTTTAAAATGGTTTATTTTTTAATTACATACTTTCACAATTTTTATTAAATCTTTTCTCCTATTTTTACACTTTTCGTTTGCTTAGTTTTGCTTGTTTACTTTTTGAATCATACCTTTTTATATTTATAAGCTTTACTACGAAAAATTTCTGCAGTTAAAATTTGCAAAATACTCAGTCAAGAACTGTCACTTTAGTCCCTCAGTTTGTGTTCTCATTTACTGTATTTTGGGTAAACTAACGCAATTTAGTAAAATGCAGGAATTTTCAGTCAAAAATTGTAAGAAATTTTTCGTACTCGAACGTAACTAATGTTAGTTGAAAAAGGCGACGAATAACGTACGAATGATTTTATGCGACTCGGCCTTTGATGTCTGCAAAGTTTATTATTTATGCATAGATCCATACTCATGTATGCATGTGCATAAGTACACGCATATGCACGTTTAACATTTTGTATGAACAAAAAGTTAAATTTTGTTTACATAGTACCGCTTGCTTAATTACTCAAACAACGTCATAATTCAAAAAAACCAATTTGCCAGAAAACAAGTATGAAGTTTTGAATTTACACACAACTTAATGTAAAATTAAATTTTTATTTTTTTCAGAGTTGAGTAAATAAGATACATAAGTATATACATACATACATATGTATCTATGAAATTTTTACACAATATGAAGAATTCTGCATCATTAAATTTTTTGAATTATGACGTTCTTTGAGTAAATGAGCGATGTGCTTGTTGTCATGAATTTAATTGATTATTCCAACTAAAGTTACAATATTTTTCCGCATGTTGCATAAGTAAGTATGTACATATTCATTAACTTTTGTACGAGTAATTATTTTAATAAAGTGATCTATTTGTCTCTAATTACGTTTTTCTATTACTATGCTGATAAAAATGAAGTAAATTTGCACTTTGTCACTTTCGATTTATGATACGGTTATACTGTAAAATATTGTTCAATTTATATTTCAACGGTATCCTTAAATGCAACGGCTGTTGTTAACAACTAAACGATTCATAATGAACTATATACAATTTAAGCAACGCAACAGAAATAATGCAGCAAATAGCAACAAATAGTTTTTGTATACATATGTATGTATGTATGTACCTATGTATATGTAAGTGGGTGGATGATATATGCACATACATATGTATAGACATATAGTCATGTTTTAGACAGTTCAGTTTTAGTTGCTCATCTTTTGATTTTGTATTAGAGATGAGAAAGTAATATACACCTTCTGTATACCTCTCTTTTTCTTTATCATAATAAAACAAAAATTGAGCAACAAAAAGTGATGTGTGTAAAATCGGGCATACAAATCCATTATTTGCCGTCGTAAATAATCCAGGTCCAAAAAATGTGTCTGTTAAGCTTTTTTGGCGGTTATGGCTCGATATGTGTTATTGCAAGTACTTTTAAAGCGCACTATTCACGGTCAAAATGCATGACGCTAACATCGTGTACGTGTGCATGAAGGTTTCGACATACACGTGCATATGCATTGCACGATAATTTAATATCATCTTATACATAAGCTAAATGTAACACAAATGTCAAACTACATACAAAAACTTTTTGCGTTTAGAATTTGACCAGTAGATGTATGTATAAGCTACTGCTTTGAGTAGCTTATCTTATGTTTGTGTTGCATACATGCATTTGCAAAAATCAAAAAATTTAGATTTTGCTTCAAGCGTCGTCGGTATGACTCATACAGACAAAATTTCGCTAATATTATTATAATGCAGGTCATGCATTTTGGCCGTGAATATTGCGCTTAACATCAATTACACCATCCTTCGGCAATATCACTTAGTCCACTTTTACATTTGGGACATTTCTTACCGGACATTTTTTCAATTCTCTTTTGTTCTTGACTCAAGCTTTTACATATTGGAAATTAATGGACAGACAGAAATGTTGTAGTTTGTTTGCTTCTTCTTACACGCATACACATGCATACCATATCGTGCCATAACCACCAAAATATCTAAGCGACATAATTTTCGAACCGATTTCCGATCAAAAATAGTCGATTTTCGTAAAAAAAAACGAGGTACAAAAAATGTGTTGCTTAAGCTATTTTA
The DNA here is from genome assembly GCA_949987645.1 of Tachina grossa. NCBI lineage: Eukaryota > Metazoa > Arthropoda > Insecta > Diptera > Tachinidae > Tachina > Tachina grossa. The sequence continues at coordinate 3,007,453 of OX465279.1, read as the reverse complement.
GCGGTTATGGCTCGATATGCCTTGATAATACACGTCAAATATACATATGTACTTACATATGTACAACCGCTGAAATGAAAAAAACCATATGTCTTTCAATCGCTTATACATAAATACATAGGAACATATGTATGTAAAAGGGCGCTAAGGTAGAAGTATTTACATAGCACGCGATACCGCCGATTCACACCATAACTTTTATTCGTCACTTTTGGTTTGTTCGGCGTCACTTTTGGTTTGTTTGCAAACGGTGTAGAGAAGAAAGAGGGATAGAAAAAATTACTCAATTTCGGTTTTCCATAGTTTTTTTCCATGTTTCTCTTCGCACTTGTTTTGTTGTTATTGCTGTTACGTTTTAATGTTACTCTTCTAACTTATTGTTATTGTTACTCTTCCAGCTTATTAGCTACATACATACATGGCAGGAGAGTAGTAAAATTAGACGTGCCTAAAAAACCATCGTAAGGACGGGTTTACATCTGTGTGCCATGTGGCAAAGAAAGCGTAACCACCAATTACTAATGAAAAACTGTTTGATTCAGACATGTATTTATTGATTTAAACAGTTTGAAATCATGTTGGATTCTATAAAATTATCTATTAGTTATAGTATATGAAACTGTTTAAGTTAATAAACACGTGTCTGTATCAAACAGTTTTTCATTAGTAATTAGTGGTTACGCTTTTTTGGGAACATGGCACACATGAAACGCCAGATGTAAACTCAGCCTATGAATACAAGGAATTTTTGGTAGCAACTTCAAAAGGGAATTAAAAAAAATAGACGTCATAAATTTCAACGTGTGAATTAGCACCTAGTGCGCGTGAGCGCTCTAGACTTCTGTTAAAACAAGTTGGAATAGTGTTTTTTCATACATACATCAAGTTAGATACAAAACTTTTTTTGCTGCAGAAAGTTGCTTAAAGGTGGTGCGAGCTGTAGACTTCTGTTAAAAAAAGTTGATATAGTGTTTTTGCATATGACATGATACATACGAAACTCTTTGACACGTTTGCCGCAGAAAGTTGGTTAACTTTCAACTTTCTAACGCGTTGTGTTGTTTAGACAACTAATCATCTGATAATAAAAAAGGAAAAATTTAATTAAATGTAGATTCACACTTATTGAAGAATTTAAAAAACATACAGTATTACATAAAAAAGCAATTGAAATTTTTCTAAATCAATTTTAAATATACAAATAAGTAACAAAATAAGAAACAGCTGAAAGAAAATGCGTTTATAATGTTTGACATGCAACTTGGCGTTTTTCATGCGCTAACGTTTTCAAACGCACGATACTTGTCGACGAACTAAAGGGTTTTATGTACTTCTACCTTTTAAATAGTGGACGCAGCATCCCGCTTGACCAAGACTTTCATTAATTATATCGATATCGCATATATCTTGAACATTTGTCGTGTAAAACTATCGAGAACGACGCTCAAAACTGAATCGAAAGAAGTTCACCTCGCTCAGTTTTGTTCCAAAAAACAATTGTTTTCGAAGTTTCGCTAGTACATAATATTAAAATTGAGCCAAGATCAAACTAATTTCGACACCGTAAAAAGGCAGAAAAAAGTTAAAAAAGTAATTTAATTTTTTCATATTTATTTATTCAATTTCTATTTTTTAATGTATTATTTTTATTTTATGTTTTTATTTTACGAGTAACACACATGCGAGAAACTATTGAGAGAAGTTCGCTTAGCGAACATTCGAAACTTTTTAGTTTTGCGAACAAACAGTAGAACTTCGGAATTTCTTCGCTTTAGTTAGCATTCATTTATATCGAATCTCAGGTCAAGTGGGATACAGCAGCACAGGATATGTCTGTGGACAAACGTGCACAAGCAGTAAATCATTTCCCGTTATGCAAAAACGTTTGTTAAAGTTAAAGCATGTGTTAAAACCGGTTTTACCATACAAAATTCGTTTGTTAAACCAACTTTAAGTTTAACAATAATTTTTGCATAAGGTGTATAGTCTTTTGTTCTTTGTGTAGTGCATAAAGCCAAACAGCCATTCCAAGCATTTCCACATTGGACTAATTTTTAAGCCGCACAATTTTTGTTATTTTCAGAACACACGAGACTAATTCACTTGGCATAAAAATATGTATGTATATATGAGTTGGTAAAAAAAGTATACTAAAGAAATACAAGCAGTGCTATCAATAAAAAAAGTACATTTGTGTTTTTATTGAAAACTTCCTTAAATTCATTCAGTAACATAAAATAACATACTATTCTTTACAAAAGAATATAAAAATGAGATCGTAAATTTTATATAAAACATATAATAACTTAAAATTAGTCATGTTTGTAATTGTGTTTAGAAAACAAAGTTAATTTGAATAAGTTTAAATTAATATTTTTAATACTGACAGCCTATTTCACCAAGTTATATTTATATACATATATCAATTCATACTTAAAAGTAATTTTTCCATACAAAAATTAACAAAAATCGACATGAATTGATATCTAGATTTGGTGAAATTGGACCTGGTTTGGTTGTTTATATAATTATTAAATTATTAATTATATTAAATATTTTTAATGATTCAAAAATTTTAAAAACATTTATCATTCTCTCGAATGTGGCAAACGTTTCATTTTTCTCATTTTCAGTTTTTAAGAAATTAAAAACTCGGTAATTTAAAAAGGAAAGTCATTACAACTGGCGATATTTTGATTCTCATATAAAATATATGGAAAAATACTTCGAGTTGTCGCCACAAATATGTTAACATTGGAAAAATATTTTAACAAGGCGCTTCAAACTGTGATTCTTTCTGCACAAAAAAAGTTTCTAAAGATGCTAAACTGAGAAAAAAAAGTACTTTAGCCTACTTTTTTGGGGGTTATGCAGGCAACAGCACATTGACTAAAAAAGTACGCGTACTGATGAAAAATTACTTTTGGCTAGCCTATACGTATCAAAGAACAGCAATGAGTAGTGAAAAGGTGAGTGGAGTTGAATCATGACATAATTTCTTGTACTTATGCGCACTCATAAATTTATGACGTTGTTGATTTCGACTCTCGTTAAATGACGTTGAGTAGTTTGACAGATATTGGTTGGTTTTTTTGATATGTTCAGATTTAGGTTTTTGTGTTTTGTGGCAGCAAAAATAAAATTAAACAAAATAAATAAAAAAGTTGAATTTAATAGATAAAATTGAGAATAAACCTATTGAAGCTACTGAAACAGTGATGGTATTTTGGTGCGTTTCGGGTATTTTTTGGTGCTTTTTGCCTCTTCATAAACGCGAAATTTTGGATAATACCCTTTTTTAAAAAGCGGGTATTTACAGTGCTTTTAACAATTTCTTACAGTGCTTTTGGTGCTTTTTTGTTAAATAAAAATATTATTAATTTACAAAACTAAAATACTTTTAAAAGCTAATATCAGCATCTTTTAATTGAGGCTTATTAAATTGGTTTTAATGACAATAACGGAAACTATATTAAAAACAATCTAGAAAACTTTTCATAATTGGGATTAAAAAATTTAATTTTTTTTTTTGCAAAATAAAAAAACGGAAGTAACTGGAAAGCACCACATATGTAATTCTCTGCATAATAATTGATTGAACGTAGTATGGAATAACACATTTGTTAAAGCTTACACAAATTTTTAATCATACTATAGGGTGGTTAAATTTTAAGGGCCGATTTCGATTGAAATCATGAGGTTATCAATAGCAGTCAGTTGTTTTAGACAACGCGTAGCCAACCCCCAATTTTTTCATATCGCATTGACGTGCTGCCAATGTTGACAACAGGAATAAGGGTGAATATCGCAAAAACAAAAACTTTTAAGTTAAGATTACTTAAGAAAAGAGTAACGCTTTTAATGCATTCTTTATGTATAAATGATTTTTCAGTAACATACATATCTTAATCTAAGCCTAAGCTTCACCTACTATTGTATGTATGTATGTATGCGAGTATATGCTACTATATACGGGTATGTTCTGTATTTCACGTGAAATTAAATCGTTCGTAATTGCCATAGCATTGTTGTTGTAAATACTGTTACGTTTAAATTTTATTAAACGTGTGAGTTCTTTTGATTGCTCAAAAATAAAAATAAATAACATCACAATTTTTATTTGCTACTGATTTTCCTTTTATTCTTAACGAAGCAAATTACAACTTGTCTTTACTTAACTACTTCTTATCGTTATTATCCTCTTTCAACGAGGTCTTAACTTGAATACTTTCTGATTAGCACTGAATCAACGATACCAACTTGACTACTTTCTGATTAGTACTGCTCTATTCTCACACATGCTGCCACTTTTTATAGTACATGAATCGGTTCTCGAATGTTCGCCCGATAGGTGGCGTAATAACATGTCTGTACTTAGTAATGGCATCTATGCATGATGACATCTGTATTGTCATTTACTATTGGTAGCCAGATGTTCAAACAGTCCTCTAGCACAATCGGGAAAATTCATGTTGCTGCTTCTAGGCGTTTGTAGATAATTCGATTGGCCGTTATTTTTGAATTTCAAAGTAACGACTCTTATGTTGGCAATGCGTTGTGCTACTGGTAGTACAGTGCTCGCACTTTTATTTGTATGTGTGTGTGTCTGTAGCTATGTATACAATTATTGCTGTTGCTATAGTGTTTGCACGTAAATATGTGTGTACGTTTAGTGCTTTAGTTAAATACTTCCAGATAGTTCTTTGCTTTAACCCTGTAGGAATATTTTTACGTAACACTGCCGCCCACTTAAGCCTATTCGTCCCGAATAGGCACATTATCCGGCTCTCTCTTTCTTCGTTTTCTATACGCCTTGTAGTTACGCTGGAGACGACTACCTCTTCCATATTTGTTGGCTTTAGTTCTGGCTCTGTCTCGTTTCTCAACTGGAACTTGTGTTACCATACGCTGGAGGTGACTAATTCGTTGACATTTGTGGTCCCTGGTACTGACTCTGCTTCCTGTTTCCACTACAGCTTGCCTTGCCTTCCGCTGAAGATGACAAGTTCTTCCACATTTGCAGCCCATGGTACCGAATCTGCCTGGTATTTCCACTACAGCTTGCCTTGCCGTACGCTGTAGATGACAACTACTTCCACATTTATGGCCTTTGGCTCTGACTCTACCTTGTGCCTTGACTAGAGCTTGCCTTACCATTCCACATTTATGGCCCTTGGCTCTGACTCTACTTTGTCCCTTGACTAAAGCTTGCCTTACCATTCCACTTTTATGACCCTTGGCTCTGACTCTACTTTGTCCCTTGACTAGAGCTTGCCTTACCGTTCCATATTTATGGCCCTTGCCTCTGACTCTACTTGGTCCCTCGACTAGAGTTTGCCTTACCACACGCTTGAGGTTCTTTATAGAAGTTGTCTTCTTCTTCCTGACTGCTTTTATGCTACGCGCTTTGTATACGGTAGCATTTTCTTTACCCTGAGCAAGCGATACCATTTCACCCATAGCTTGTTTCTCTGTTTCACAGACCACATGTACATCTTCTACGTCACTAGCTTAATTTTCTTTGCTGAAAACTTCTGGCTCACATCCAACTTGTTGACACTGCCCACTGCTAATTTCATCTTCTGCCTTCAGTCTTTGGTCAACGTTTTCCTCTTTGCCAGAAATGTCATCCAAGCCAGTATTCTTTTCGTCAGATTTACTGACTTGCATTTCTACACCACATGCCCGTCTTTTTATGGCCTCAGAAATTTCTTGAAGTTTCTCATTTGTGGCCTTAACTTCAGCTAAAACTTTCTCGTTGTTGGCTTTAGAAGTTTCTCGAAAATCAGCCTTCATAGCTCTAGAAGACTCCTGAAGTCTCTCATCCATTTGGCCTAGAAGTTTGTCATTGTTTGCCTCCATTTTCTCATTGCTTGCTCTAGAAGTTTCTTGAAGCATTGTTTCCATTTTGCTCATCATAGCAGCAAACATTGCACCAATGTCTGTACTGGTTGCTGCTGCACGAGTACATACATACGAGTACATACGAGTACATACAACATACGATGTTGCGCAACTGGAACTCTTCCAACACTCTTTTCTGTAGTTCGACCTTATTACCAGTTGTTGGCAAGTCCAGATTGTTCAACTATTTCTTGAGTTGCTCCACCTTAAGCTCTTGAAATTTCATTCTTCCTCGTATTACAAATTAATTATTTTCTAATTAATTTATTATTTTTATTTTAATTTTCCAATCCCACTTCTGACACCAAATGTTACGTTTAAATTTTATTAAACGTGTGAGTTCTTTTGATTGCTCAAAAATAAAAATAAATAACATCACAATTTTTATTTGCTACTGTTTTTCCTTTTATTCTTAACGAAGCAAATTACAACTTGTCTTTACTTAACTACTTCTTATCGTTATTATCCTCTTTCAACGAGGTCTTAACTTGACTACTTTCTGATTAGCACTGACTCAACGATATCAACTTGACTACATTCTGATTAGTACTGCTCTATTCTCGCACATGCTGCCACTTTTTATAGTACATGAATCGGTTCTCGAATGTTCGCCCGATAGGTGGCGTAATAACATGTCTGTACTTAGTAATGGCATCTATGCATGATGACATCTGTATTGTCATTTACTATTGGTAGCCAGATGTTCAAACAGTCCTCTAGCACAATCGGGAAAATTCATGTTGCTGCTTCTAGGCGTTTGTAGATAATTCGATTGGTCGTTAGTTTTGAATTTCAAAGTAACGACTCTTATGTTGGCAATGCGGTTTGCTACTGGTAGTACAGTGCTCGCACTTTTATTTGTATGTGTGTGTGTCTGTAGCTACCCAGCGGTAAAACTCAGAAGACCTTCTTGCTGCAGGCCTTATTAAAGGGCTCTTTCGTATAAAATATACGATACACATTCCACACTCGCTTCTATAAGAAGGGAGAAGAGAAGGAGTTGCATGTTTTGTTTTGTTTTTTTACCAAAGCAAAAACAAAATCTATTAGTTTGAAGGCCTTGCAGAATCTCTGCCGAAGGAAGCAACAACAGAAGGCCTGCTTCGCAATGACAACGCGTGTTAAAAAGATATGAGTATGGAATGGAGCGAGCAGGACTTCTACATCCAAAAGAAGGCGTACAGAGGCCTTCTAGAAGGCATCCCTACTACTTCTAGTTCCCGCTGGGTATGTATACAATTATTGTTGTTGCTATAGTGTTTGCACGTAAATATGTGTGTACGTTTAGTGCTTTAGTTAAATACTTCCAGATAGTTCTTTGCTTTAACCCTGTAGGAATATTTTTACGTCACAATAAATATTTCCAACAACAATTCTACGGCAATTCCACACGTTTTCGTTTCACGTGGAATGCAGAACATACCCAATTATTTGACTCATGTTTTTTGATGTGTTAACATCTATACGCGCGCCTCTAGGGCAGTAAACTATCAGTTTCAATACATACGCAAGTGTTAGGTATGCAAGAGTAAATCATCGTTTGTTTGTTCGTTGCTTGGCAGTCGGTATTGAAAGTGATTATTGGGCGATTTTCATATATTTTTCCCACGCGATTTTCTCCGGAAATTCATAGCCGATTTTATTAATTTTTGAATTAAAAAGCTAGTGCGGGTTTCGACGAAGAGTTTAGGCCAAAAATTAAGGCGATCCGATATCGGCGAGCCGAGATTTAAGTGTTTTAATTTGGAGTAATAATTTGGAGTAATATTAAAAAAGTGTTCTATGTTGATCTTCGGTTTTGTCTTATGCATAGCAGAGAGAATAGTGACGTGGTTATACGTACATATATAAAAATGAGATAGCAAGACAGCAACGTATGTAGCTTATGTACAAACATAACAATGTATGTATGTACATTTGTCTGTTGCTTTGCATTCTCTTTGTTTTTTGTGGGTTTAATATAAAATAAATAAAAAGTATTAAGCAAGAAAATAATGAAATCATTAGCACTTCTGTTTAATTTTTTTAATTTTGAGTGCATCTACTAAATTTATATATATATATATATATATATATATATATATATATATATATATATATATATATATATATAAATATATTATATATTAACTGTGCTGAAAACATAACATTAATAAATTATACAAAGTAAAATTAAATTCAATAAACTATTCTTTTTCATTAAATACTTTATATTAACTCTACCTCCGGGTTTGTGGAAATCGAACAGGTACCGTGTAACAAAAAGGTGTTAACACATCGCCCGTGAGTTCGAACACTGATTGTTTTATTTTATTATTTGTTTTCACATACTTATTTTTATTAAATTAAACAAGGTTTTAGTTAATTTTAATTATTATTCGAACTCCATTTGTTTCTATATTTGTGATTTGAACGGGCTAAGGTTCATATTGCTTTTTAAGCCAAATTACATGTGATAATTATTAATGAACAAATAACACCAAAGTCTGTTGTAAATATTCTGACTAACAACACATAGTTGAACGGAACAGCCAGCCGTTTTCGAAGGCCAATAGGCTATATGTATTGCAAATGAATAAATAAATGAAATGAAAAAAGTAAGCCACAGACCTTGCGACCGTTGGTACAACATGAGCAGGTTGTGTATGAGATTGTAAAGTGTGTGGGGTCGTTGTATGAAGTTGTGTCTCGGTTGTATGAAAGATTAAAAAGATTTGATTTTTCGGCAAGTTGTATAGACAGGTTGTATAATTTAGGAGTATGTTGTACAACTTCATTTGATTTTGTTTTTATTTTCGTAGTGTCATACAAAAAAAGTCACGCACGAATTCAAATGTGCGTTTAAAATTTTATGCAAATGTAATATTTGTAGTCTTTTGGCTCACTTTCTTTTAGTGTTTTTAAAAGTTTGTTGTTAGAATATGTTTCTTTTTATATAAATCAAATTTTTTTTTACCAAATTTTTTTCTGCACTTTTTTACATTCTTCTTCTTCGTTTTGCAACAAAAAAAAAATCATCGACTACAATATGCGCAGTAGTACCCGATGTCATGTTTACTAAATTTTTTTTTTTTTTGAAATGAAGTTGTGCGCTAATGTTGCATACGTTGTTGTATAGTTTGTGTCCAAAACACACAACTTGATAAACCAACGTGTTGTACCAAGGGTCGCAAGGTCTATGGATTGCATAAGTGTGATTGTGGTATGATTATGATGTCTACGTCGCATTCATATTTATTTCAACTTTTACTTATAAATCAATGTCAGACAGTGGGGTATTTTGAAAAAAAAAGATCTAAAAGATAAATCCCTATTTCATGACTGTAGGAAATCAAACGTTCTCTAATTGATGATAATACGGGATCAGAAGATAAAATGAGAGAATTAAAAATGTCTTAATTATGAGACTGTATAGAACACTTCCTGGAGCCAAACTGTTGAATGTGCTTAAAATCCCGATTTCTAGAATCTTATGGCTCGTCTGTTAGTTCTCCCAGGGGCAGAATATTATTTTCCATTACATCTTTTCCATCGCATAAAACTTTGGGCACTTTTGGTGTCATTTCTCTCCACGGACACAGAGTTAAAAGCAATTTCGAAACTTGTATGCAGTACTCGCCGAACTTTGTTGTATTGATCTTGTGTTTACTGTTTATTGCCATTATTATAATGTTTACTTTTTGCAACAGTTCCGAACTGATTCCAGTAATTTTCTCGGTTTCTTCATAATATTTAAAAAATCGTCTAGCTGTAAATATTTCCATAATTTGTGCTTCCATATCCTACAAGCCGCTTGTCGATGTTTAATCCGGTCAGCTTTTTAAAGTGTTCTTGAATTCACCTTTTTTCACTGGCTCTCACTTCCATTAGTTCCTTGTTTTTGTTAGCATTTTTTTTGTATTTTCAGGAATACTTCTGCACTTCAAATCATATGCCAGATGCAAAAAGAATTTCAAAAAGCGTATTCGTGCATGCAAAGGAGAAATTCCGAATTTGAGCACTTCTTCATTTATAATTTTCTCTTCTCCACATATGGAACAATTTCTTTCTCCACATATGGAACAATTCCAATTTGATGTTGTGTTTGTTATTGCATTACCAACTTTTCCATCAATCATAGTTAATTTCATGTCAAAAGAAATATTGAAGGAATAATTTTCTATCTCAATTGAAATAGGCTCTATTCATTTTATTTCTGATTCAATAAAATTAAGCAAATCTTGTATTGAAGTATTAGTCTCCTTTTTTTATTCGAAGCTAATTGGCCTACAAAAAAAATCGATCCAGGGGTTGGGTCAATCCTTTTCAAAATAAATGGCTAAACTATATATGATACAAAGGACCCTAGAACAAGAGCTTGCGGTGGATCAGCAATTCTAATAAAGTCAAGACTTAAGCACTATATATTTGACAATATTTGTTCAGAACATCTACCAGTAACAAATATCTGCATTGAAAATTTTTGTACAAAATTCGTGATATCATCAATTTACTTCCCTTCCAAATTCTCAATCAATGTGGATCAATACGAGGATTTCTATAAATCGCTTGGACCTTGTTTCGTTCAACACAATCTCTAAAATCGGCTTGGATGTCATTTTGAGTGGAGAGCCCACTTATTGGCCTACTGAGATATATAAGATTCCGGATGTTATAGATTTTGGCGCCATGGAAAATATTTCTAGGGATTTAATTAACGTTGAAGCTTCCCTAGATTTTTCCTCCGTTCACTCACCCACGATCGTTACAATTTGTAGCCCACTAAGAAGTGACTTACCTCGCCATTTGTGAAGATGATCAATCGTGTTAATTGGCTGGGGTTCAAAAACTATCTCAGTAGTCATTGTATGGGAAACATTAAGCTAAGAACATACGATGATATAGAATTTAACATTACCAATCTTAACGAAAATATTAAACCAGGGTTGTTATCGCGTGATTTATAAAAAGAGGACAGCAGAGGGAAAAAACATGGACATTTACTTAAAAAAGGAGGCCTCAAAAATAAAACAAAATTGAGTTTTTTCAATACCAATAAAATTTTAAATACATATCGAAGGTGTTGCGTGAAAAGGGTCAATCTCGCATAGAATATTGGATCTTCTTACCCCACACCATTGATATTTTTACATTAAATACAGAGAAATATGACTTCAAATGTCATTTAAAATGTTGAAAATATTATTTATAGTTATATACATATGAAATATTGTTATATTTATGAATAAAGGTTTATAGCAAAATAATTAATTAAAAATTAGTTCTTAATCAACTGATAACCCAAAGTTCAACCGGTAACATACCAAATATCTATAACGATAGGGCTACCGAGTTTAAATAAATTTTCATTGTTTGGTTAAAATTTCATATTCTTGTTCATGAAATAAATATTTTGAACTCTCGCTTTAAGATATGCACTATATTATTTTGGCCTTTTTTGCGCAACTCCATCGATATTTTAAATTCATCTTAATAATTCTATGTCTTAAAATAATATACCACAAATCTCATAGACAGTATTATTTATAAGATAAGCTGGACTTCCAATACCAATTATTTAAAATTTTAGCGTTTTAATATACACTATTTTTCAAGCAATCTAAAGGAGAAAAAATTTCCTTAAAAAGTAGGACTTTCCCGGACGCAAATTTTTTAAGAGGACAGAGATATCAAAAAGAGGACAGTGTCCGTTAAAAAGAGGGCGGATAACAACCCTAATTTAAACAGGCTGCTGTACATGCCACTAACTCCCATCCGCAGACTGGATTTAATAGAATTTATTCTACGGATATTGAACGTCTTATATGTGAAAAAAGAAGAGCTAGAAGAGAATGGCAACAGCACAGATCACCCCAAAATAAAACTAGATTTAAAGAGTGTTGTTGCGGCTGCAACTTAGTCGTAAAAAGAATTTTACGGCGGTACTAGGGTTATAATAAAACTTTTACGGTAGTTGTTTGGAGGCTGTTAGGTATGTTTTATTATCTGCGAAAAAATTATATATTTTTTACAAAACTCTTAAAATAAAAATACAATTTATTTTTACTTACTTAACTCTACCTTCACGTGTCTACTCTGGCTTTTTCGTTAATTTTTAAACATTACCAGGGTAGATTAGCCTAGAAGCGGTTATCAATTACCTAAATACGATCATTAAAACCAGAGTAGACACATAAATAAATTCAAATAGTTGCCACATATAATCAAAGTGTTTACATCAAAAAAATTCAAATATAAATTATGTGCTTAAATCTGCAACATCCCACCACCCGTGAGACGATCAGGGAGACTCACCATTGACATCAAGAACCGCCAACTTTGATGCAGGACGCCGCAATTTGCCAACTGAAGTCTTCACCACTGCCGAACGAACCTGACCATCAGCCGCAGTAATAACTTCTTCTATAATGCCTTTTTTCCATTCGCCGCGTGCCTCATTATCGTCACATATTATGACCACGTCTCCAACTAGGATGGGCTTCACCGGCTGCTACCACTTGGTGCGTCGTGTCAAATCCGGAAGATATTCCAGTACCCACCTTTTCCAAAACGTTTGTTTAAGTTGTTGTAGTATATGCCATTGTTTTTTTAAAACTACACTCTCGCCAACGGCAGGGGTCCGAACAAAATTAGGGCAACCAATTAAAAAGTGGTTAGGCGTCAGAGGTTCACTCTCCGTACTTTCCAAAGGAAGGTGAGTCAGAGGACGGGAATTCACCAAATTCTCCGCTTCTATTAATAGACTGTTTAGGGTTTCAATTTGCGGTGCTTTTTCTTTCAATGTAAATGCTAAAATGTTTTTTACACTGCGCACCATTCGTTCCCACGCTCCACCACCAGCGGGATTAGCTGGACTATTGAACAGCCATTCAATTCCGCGTCGAGTACACTCATCATGAATCGTCTATAACAAATTCTTCTTTACAAGCACCTATGAAGTTCGTTCCCCTGTCACTGCGTATACGTATTGGGACGCCCCTACGATTTATGAAATTCCGTAGGCACAGTATAACGGCATCAGTTGACAGGTCTTTTGCTAGTTCCACGTGTATAGCTCTGACAGTTAAACAGGTGAAAAGAGCCACCCAACTCTTCTCAGTTCTGCGACCAATCGACACTGTAAAAGGTCCCAAGTAGTCTACACCCGTATATGTAAATGGCCTCACATACGGTGTGAGTCGGTCCACGGGATGTTGTCCCATCAGGGGTGGTTTTGGGGCAGCATTTCCATTCTTACACTCTTGACAATTGTTCTTAGCGGATCTTACTAATTGTCGTAAGCAGGGGACCCAGAATTTTATACGAATCGCAGCGCAAATGGATTCATGATTTTGGTGCCTATAGTCCTCATGATATTGCTTTACGATTAACTTCGTGATAAGGTGTTTTTTGGGCATTATGATTGGCTCTTTTGTCATCTGAGGTACACATTCCGCGTTATATATACGCCCAGATACACGTAGCAATCCATCTTATCCTAAAAATGGTGTTAATTTATATATAGGGCTTTTTTCGAAACCGGTTTATTCATCCTTAAGGAGTTATATTCGCCAGAAAATTCTTCTTGTTGGGCGATTCGGCACCAAAACGTTTCTGCTTTTTCTATTTCTTTAACAGTCAAATATGAAGGCAAGTCCAAAACTGACTTTTTCCGATGGTAGGCGTAGCACTTAAAAAATTTAGCGGCACGAGCAACCCAGCATGTAATTCTTAGCAATTTGTAGTATCCTGATTTTTCGTGACATGGAATCAGTGAACTAATGTTTGTTATTGTTAACAAATATTTAGCTCGCATTTCAGAGTCAACTTTATATTTGCCAATATCACTCGGTAGTCTTGGCCATTCGGCGGCGTTAGATTTAAGATAATCCGGTCCATTCAACCATTGGGAGCCTTTCACATTCCCCGAAAAATACTTCGGCCTTGTTGCTTCATCGGCAGGGTTGCTTGAACCCGGAACCCATCTCCACTGCTCAACACCTGATGTGTCTAGTATTTCGGAAATACGGTGCGATACAAACTGCTTGTATACTCTACAGTCTGATTGAATCCAATTTATGACTGTTTTTGAATCGGACCAAAACGTTGTTTCCCTTCGCTTTATGTCATGGCTGGATAGAATTGCGTCTTTCAATCTAACATCCAGTACCGCGGCCTGCAGTTCGAGTCTGGGAATGGATAAGGGCTTTATTGGCGCACATCTTGACTTACCCGCAACAAACACAATACTAACAACATTCGCACAACAAATTCTCCAATAGCCCACTGCGGCGAACGCCATGTCACTTGCATCCACAAAAATATGCAAATCGACGCTTGCTGAAGAATCAGTAAAATACGGCCCATAACATCTAGGGATTTTGACATGTCGCACATTTTCCAGATCTTTGTACCATTCATACAATTTTACGATATTTCATCCGGAATTTGAGCATTCCATTCCATACGGTATCTCCACAGCTCTTGCAACAGTATTTTTGACGTTATCACCATATTCGCTAAGAAGCCGAATGGATCGAATATCGACATCGTAAGGCTGAGTACTTCACTTTTAGTTGGCTTTCTTTTACCACTCAAAACCGCATCAGGTACTCTTGAAAATTTTAGTACAAAGCAAAATGTGTCATCAGTGGGTAAACAAAACAGTCCCAGAACTTTCTCAGTTGTTGCTTCACTTCTGCACAAATCTGTCAAATTCAAATAATCAATATCAGATTTCTGACCACTAATGGAGCGAACAAATTCCTCAGAATTTGATACAAAACCGTGCAGCTCAAAATTATCATACGAATGAACAGTTATCACCCTTTATTTTACAGCCACTGCCTCAGCAGCGGTATCAAAGCTGTCCACGTAGTCATCCACATAATGACGATCAATAATTGCCCTATAAGCCCTGGAGTTCATTCCTTCATGTTTGTCCGCATTAAAATTTTTAACGAAGTGGGCGGAGCAAGGTGAACTGGCTGAGCCAAAAATCATGGCTTGCATAAATATCAGGAGGTCTAGAGCTATCACCTTCTCGCCAGAGAAATCTTTGTGCTGGCTGATCTTGCTTCCGAATTCGAATGCGATGAAACATCTCTCGGATGTCTGCACATACTCCCACCCGGCACTGACGAAATTTAAATAATATTGATAAAAGAAGCTTTGGCTGATATGTATCTGGACCCTTCATTAGTCTTGAATTGAAAGATTCACCTTCAACAGTCGCGGCGGCATCAAAAACAAGACGGCGTTTACCACCCTTATTCATATTAGTAACCATAAAATGAGGCAAATACCATGTGCGCTCGTCTTTAATTCTAGCCTCCTCAGGGGATAATTTCCTTGCATAGCATTTTGATATATATTCGCATATTTTCTCTTTATACCAGGTGGATAATTCCTGATCTCTTTTCATTTTTAACTCAACTCCTTGAAGACGCTTTAAAGCCATAGAAAAACTGTTTTTGTATTTGATATCATTCTGCTTCCATAGAAGTCCAGTTTCATATTGTGAGCCCACTTTTACTGTTGTTCTGATAAGTATCTCTTCGGCTCTTTTATCGTTTTCAGATTTCACTGGCTCAGTAATCTTCGTACCAAAACCTTCTAACGTAAAATATTCGGATACTTGCTGTTGTATATTGTCTAGAATGTAAGAATCTATCACACACACAGTGGCCTCTGTTACTTCTTCGTTTGAGCCGAATAAAATATTTCCCAGCTTCGTCTGGTGTACGGAAAAATTGTCATCTAAATTTATCATGTTGAATGGTCGTACAAGGCTGTATGTGGTAGACCAATCAACAATTTGGGAGTTGCATCGCAATAATCGGTAACTTCGATGTCATTCAAAACAGGGAATTTTATTTTAAATTTATCAAACTGTAGATCTTGTGGCGGCAACTGTAAATTTTTTGTCGTTCTAACTTTAATCATTAAAAACCCACAGTTATCTTTACCTATGTGGCTTATTTCTAAATTTATTTTTGCCGATATCTCATTTGAAGTTTTACCTCCAATCCAGCCAAGAGACAAATTACTCTTTGGTCCCTGTAATCCAATATGCTTTGCAACCTTTTCCTCCAAAAGCGATATTTTCGAGCCATCATCTATAAATGCAATAACGTTCATACAACCCTTTGGGGCTTTTAACTGCACCTTCAGAAATTTAAAAAAAGTTTTGGTATTACGCGATGTGCCAACAATTGTAGTTACAGTAGTATGGCCATCAGTGCCATTAGTGCCATCACTATCATTTTGACATTTCACAACATTGTTTTCATTTTTATAAACTGTTTTATCTTCGTGTAATAAACGATTATGAAACTTTGGGCATTTCATTAAATTACATTGGCGACGTGTATTGCATTTTAACGAGCCGTGACCGGAATGCGAGCAACTAAAACAAAGATGATTGGCCTTTACAAACTTCCATCGTTCTGGCGGAGAAATGTTCCTAAACTGGGTGCACTTGTTCAAAGGATGAGTCTGCTTACACATTAAGCAATCCTGCTGACGGCTGGGCTCTGCTGTTATGGGAAAGGAAGACTTTATTTTTTTTACAGATTCATTCTTATTATCTATTTCAGTCGCTAAAGATATGTAATTGGCAATTTCTCTCAGCCACACGCGAATTCTCGCACAGTTGGATATAGGCCTAAATTGTTAATGGAGTATTTCATCCACTCCTCACGTTTTGTTAGAGGCATCTTATTCACCAACTCATCCAATAAAGTTGGATTACATAAATGCGGTACTGCACCGGCATTCTCTAAAAATACTGTTAAGTTTGATACCATTGAACTAAAGTTCACGATTTCGTGAATCCTGTTTCCAGTTATAGGCGGAAACGCACGTACTTTGGAGATTTGACTGCGTATCATGATATGAGGTCGTTCATAGTGAAACTCCAACGTAGCTATCACTTGGTTAACATTTTCAGGATGAATCAAATATGCCTCAACTCTAAGTTTCGCATCGCCCTTTAAAGCCTTTTGTAGGCGAGACAGATTCTCCAAATTTGTGTAATTGTAATACTGTGTGGTTTCTTTATAGGCTACAGAAAACATTAGCCACTGTTCCGGGTGACCATTAAATTCCGGTAAGTCTTGTAGCTTACGTATGGGGCGAAATTCGTAAGTGCGTTCTGGATTTACTGAATGAGTGGCGGTGGTATTAGCGGTGTTAACCAATGTGGGTAATGTTCGTTGTGGCAATGTTGTTGTGAGCGGTTGTGTCGAATGCGACACAAAATTCTGTATAAGCGGTGATTGTGTATAGTTTTGTATTGACGATGGCGGAATAAAATTATTACCTTGTACGGACTGTGTCGTGTATGTATGTAAATACGGCGGTATATATATATATATATATATATATATATATATTTACTTGCTTGTATAGAAGACGATGGCAAGGGCAATTGCCCATACTGTGGCGGCATATATATATTTGAATAATAAGGCATACTTACATTAGAATAATCTGATGTCGGCTTTGGTGTTTGTTGTTGTAATTGTGGCGGCGAATTAGTATTACGGGCAGCTTCAGTTGTTTTTATTGTAGTTGGCGAATTAACTAGTTTTTCATCTGGCAGATGTGGTGAAGACTCAGTTATCATCATCATGATGACGGCAAATTGACTTTCTCCATCAACACTCGCAATGCTTCCTTGAGACTACGGACTTCGTCCTGCAATTCGGCCACTGTTGTTTGTTCGACTATGGTTGTTTCTCCTTCATTCTCGCTAGCAGTGTCGTGTTGATTTTCTTTATCAAGCATTGTGGAATTTTGAGAGCATTGGCTACGTCTCTCCATAGGATGGCCACTTAGTTCCATACTAACCAAATAATAAATTTGCAAGTTAAATAATAAAAAATGTTGCGGCTGCAACTTAATCGTAAAAAGAATTTTACGGCGGTACTAGAGTTATAATAAAACTTTTACGGTAGTTGTTTGGAGGCTGTTAGGTATGTTTTATTATCTGCGAAAAAAATTATATATTTTTTACAAAACTCTTAAAATAAAAATACAATTTATTTTTACTTACTTAACTCTACCTACACGTGTCTACTCTGGCTTTTTCGTTAATTTTTAAACATTATCAGGGTAGATTAGCCTAGAAGCGGTTATCAATTACCTAAATACGATCATTAAAACCAGAGTAGACACATAAATAAATTCAAATAGTTGCCACATATAATCAAAGTGTTTACATCAAAAAATTCAAACATAAATTATGTGCTTAAATCTGCAACAAGTGTACTAAACGACTCCAAGAGTTGCTTGCATCCGAAAAAAACTGCATCTCTTAAAAATTATCTGGAAGGGCTTGATGTCACACCAGCACCTAATTACTCTTTGTGGCGTGCTGCTAGAAAGATTAAAACACCCCTTGAGTTTAAGCCACCTCTGCGCACATCTACCGGAGGTTGGGCAAGAAGCAATACGGAAAAATGTAAAATATTTGCTGAGCACTTAAAATCCGTATTTGTGCCAAACAAATTATGCCACAAGTGACTGAAGAAATTGCAAATTACGCAGACAAATTCGTAACAAAACTCGAGTTACACCCTAATCCCTTGCTCGTAGCATCTTGAATTTTACTGGACACATCCGCTTAAGAAAGAGCGACACTACGGTTCCAACACGCAACATTCCAGATGAAAATTCTTGAACATATTTTTGTGCTTAGGCACAATAATTGACTTCTCAATTATGTGTTATTTATCTTTAAATGCCTCCTAAGTACCGAATTCATTTCTTCCGTATAAAGTTGAGAGCCATTTAAATGCCCAATTATTAGCTAAATGACACTTAATTGAGAAGTCGATTATTGGGCCTTAATATGACATTTATGAATTATTAATTAATCTCCATGATACAATTATACTAGGTACATGCACGACTACAACAAAAATACAACACAAAAAAACACATGTATTTTGTTGGTATAAGCAAATGGAAAATGGTCAGAAACAAATGTCTTTTGTTTATAAAAATAACAATTACAGGGTAACTAAAGTACAATTGCAGACAAGGCATTCCTGCATGATTATAGTTATTCAGTGTTGCCAATCTGTGTGTAGTTAGACAGTGTAATTTCTACTCACATGTGTAGGCCGTGGAATTAAATTCTTGTATAATCTGTGTGTAATTCTACTTTGAGTTTCATTTTTATTTATTTTTGTTTTAATTTTGACCTACACAAAAGATGTGTAGTGTAATTTTCTTCGATGTGTAATTGGAGACACAGCCATGTGTAAATTCATTGGCAACACTGTAATCATTTTATTCACACACACACACCAACAATTTTGCAGCTTGTAAACAAAGTTTGACAACTATTTGAGTTGCATACATTAACAGGCTGGGCTTGTGCATGTACCTGTTATAATTGTATCATGTTACTCTCACTAAGTTTATACCTTTTTGAAGATACAATAAATAAATATCAGCTAAAAAAATAATTGATTTTACTATACTTATTAAGGAAATGTTAAAATTTTTATAAAACACGCAGTACTATGTATTAAAATAAACGAGGATGTTTACCTTATGGCTGCCTGATAATTATGAAATATTATGATTATTGTGATTAATAGTAATATTATATCAGAGTTAATATTAGGTATAGACGTAATGTAATTAGAGCAATTATGAATACGATTCCGCGAGAAATTTCACCCTTTTCCAATTAGAATTTTTTATTTTAAATATTACTTGCTATTGTTTGAATTTTTCCCCGGCAAAAAATTCTCGCGGAATTTTATTCATGATTGTCCCCAATAATTTTGATGGATTTTGTACACAAATTTGGTTGGATCAAACATGTTTCAGCGGCAACGAATGAATGAATTTAATGCGCCGTCAGAGAAACAAGTTGATCGGTTCGAAGTCGATGGTGCGCCGCCGCTGGTAATTCTTCTTTATATTCTGACGCCGCCGATTGCACTGGCTCAAAACCAGCGATGCCAACTATTTATAACCCAAACGCGCTATTACCCTTCTCAAAACGCGCTAAGTTACAGCATTGTCAAATATTTATAGCAAATACGCGCTATTTTCTACGCGCTAAATTAAATTTCAATAAAAGTAAATGTAATATTGCAATATTGCTTCCTCGACATTATGTTTTAATGAACTAAAATCATTTAATACAGAATCAGAATCACCTTCCAAATAATCGAAATGCTTAGTTTTTACTTTTAATTTATTTGTAAAACTTTGTAACAACATATATGTAAATTGTCGAAAAGTTTGCGATTGAAATACTTTTTGTACTTCAGCTATAATAGATGTTTTGTAAGTTATGTACATTTTTTGATTCATTGTACATATGTAGTACATATTTTTATTTGAGAAATTTCAATATATGACAAATATTAAAATGATTTTTTTATTCTAACCACAGTCAAGCGAATTTTGTTTGCGACAGCTGAAAGATTAACTAACTTAAAAAATTTTATCGGAGTTTTGGATATTAGAAAATTGTTAAATTTATAAAAAAAAAAGTTGAAAAAATATTGAACTGAAATGATATTGATTTTATTCAAAACGCTCTTATTAGGCGCTTTTTTTTATTAAACGCGCTAAGACGGAAATAAATTCAGTAAAGTGCGACTCTGACTCGCGCACGAAGGGCTCCGTACAAACACTAGATATGTAATTTAATACAAACTTCATCCTAAATAATATATAGCTTTGGCATTTTTTTCTTTTTTGGGGTCTTTTCGGTTTTTTTGTTTTGGCGGTTTTTGCATTTTTTCTGTTTTGGCGATTTTTTTAAGTTTTGGCTCTTTTTTAGTTTTGACACTTTATTTTCTTGTTTTGGCTATTTTTTCGGTTTTTGGCGTTTTTTCATTTCGGCGATTTTTTTTATTTTTAACGATTTTTTTCATTTTTGCGATTTTTTTTTATTTAAAATTTTTTAGTTTTGGCGACATTTTCGCGTTTTGGCCATTTTTTCGATTTTTGACGTTTTTTTCATTTTGGAGTTTTTTTCATTTTGCCGATTTTTTCGAATTTGGCGATTTATTTTAGTGTTAGAATTTTTTTTTAATTTTGGCGATTTTTTTCGTTTTGGCGATTTTCTTTTTTAATTTTTGGCGATTTTTTTTTTTTGGTTTGGCGATTTTATAATTTTCGTTTTTTTAGTTTTACCGTTTTTGAAAATTTCAAGTGTTTGCCTCT
Organism: Tachina grossa; assembly: GCA_949987645.1. NCBI lineage: Eukaryota > Metazoa > Arthropoda > Insecta > Diptera > Tachinidae > Tachina > Tachina grossa. The sequence goes on along the minus strand of OX465279.1, from coordinate 2,986,369 downwards.
TACGGTTTCCAAGATGTAGCAAATTGTCAAGATTACATAGTCAAAATTGCATTAACTGATGGACCACCCTTTAATTAAAATTTTTTTAAATTTTAGTGTTAATTGTTGTAGTCTGTATAAAAGTACACTAATTTTACAAATTTCATTTTTCAATATACATATGTTCATACAAGTGTATGTATATTACATGGGATTTTAACATTTTTCGTTGCTCGTTTTGGAACACCCTTTAATTTTTAATTCTAATGTATTTGTTGTTGTAGCGGCGAAGGTTCTACATACTCTGTCCAAATTTCAGGTCCGTAGCTCTTACGGTTCCTGAGAAAATACCGTGTGACGAACAGACGGACAGCGTAGCGAAAACAATAGGGTTTCTTTTCACCTTTGGTGTACGGAACCCTAAAAAGCGCGTTTGGCATAGTTAAAACGCGCTAAATCTAGTGCGAAACGCGCTAAATTGGCATCGCTGCTCAAAACCATCCGAAATTTTATTTGCTCAACAGCGTGACAGCTTATTTCAGGCTAAATTTAGCTTATTTTTTTCTAATTGAGGTGGTTTACACGAGAACAAATTTTAAGCCGCACAATTTTTGATCTTTTCCAAGTTACACGAGACTAATTCATCTCGCACAAAATATATACTCAGCTTTGTGGGTGTATTCATTTAACATTTTCTGTTTTTTAAGTTGTGTGTGTATTGGTTTTATGCTGCTAATGCGGGGTTGTAGCCAGTGTGCACACTTCTACCGATATTCGTTTGTAAATTTAACAATCTACCAATTCTACCGAACAAGGCCTGAAATCTACCGAATATTGTTATTTAGTAATTTAAGTCGATATATGTGTGTAAATTACCTATTTTGCCACATAGCAGTGCGGCCGCAGAGCGGTCATTTTCTGTCATGAAAATCATTAAAACAGGACAAAGGAATCGGTTAAAAACTTAAACTACATATAAGTAACCTAATATTTGCCAAGGAATTGTGCCTTGGGGATGAAATACTTATTCCTACCAAAGTTTAAATTCATAAATGGATCTTACATATGTATGTGCCCTTAATTATGAAAGTGGTCTAAGTCACATGCATTTTTGCTTTGAAATATTAAATTAATCTGGAAAAAAGTTCAATAAATATTTAATAAATGTTAAATAAAGTTATATTATTCGAGACTAGAACAACTCTAAATTTAAATGTTGCATAATATAAAAATATATTTTGATTTGTTCATATCTCAACCGAAGGAATATATGACTTAGACCACTTTCATAATTAAGGGCACATATAATCTTTGTAGTTACAAATGTTTGTCAAATAAAAGTTATTTTAGTATCTTTATAAAACAAACCTATGTACAAAAACTGAACTTCTGTTATTTATGTATATTCCCAGCAAAAAAAAATCAAAAAAGGTAATCGAGTTTGGAATTAAGCATTTTTGGTGGAAGCAATTCCCTACTGGATTACCAACTCAATGATTTTAACAAGGAGTGAGATTAAAATAATCGATTCTTGAGAAGTACTTACCTTTTTTATTTGGAAATCATTCTCTTCATTTAGCAACTTGTACATATTTTTTTACGTTTTAGTTAATGAGATTTGTAAGCGAGTAATGAAATTTGGCAATCAGAAAAGTAAGTCATTATATGGCAAGTAGTTCTAATGGTAATGTGTAATTTTTTGCTGGGTTATTTTATACATATATGCATAGCATATCTATATAAAGGGTAAGGGCAAATAACTGGGTATGACACTTTTTTTTATTGGAAATGATTCACTGTTTATGGCAGTTTAATTTTCAATCACATGTGAAGTTTTAAATGCGCTTTTGAAACCTGTTTAGTTTTATACTTCTTGCACTCACCCTTCATATATAAGTACATATATTTTATTTTTTATGTTTCTTTGAATTGTTATTTTTTATCTTTCTCTGAATAAAAAAAATTTCTACCGAATTTCATTCAAATCTACCGATTTTTTTTGTCGATTCTACCGAACTTAAAAAAAAATTAAGTGTGCACACTGGTTGTAGCTGGTTGAAAAGTCATGCCAACCACAAAACCACTCTCTTTGCCTCTCTCACCTACAAACTGGCATGTTATGCAAGCAAACTTATGCCCGTGTAAATCAGCGCAATTAGCTTTAAAATTTTCATCTAGCTCTTAGGTAATTTTTTAGTTTCTTTTAAACACTCATTTAACTTTTTTAGCCTTTTTTATTTAAATAGCATGTTCTCAAAGAATATGTTGAAGACATAAAAATTATATTTTTTTAACCCCTACGTGTCTGTGCGAGTCCAAACGGGTGGATCGATTTTGATTTAGATTTTTCTGTTTGAAAGGTGACTTGATCGAGTGTTCTTAGCTATGCTTGGTCCAGCCGTTTACGTCTGTGTGTCTTTGACGTCGTACCTCCAAAACGGCTTAACTGATTTTAATTTGGTTTATCCGTTTGAAAATTAACTTAATCGAATATCTTCTCTGCTATATTTAAAAGATATCGGTTCAGCCGTTTAGTTTGGGCGTCGGAGGTTCTTAAAACTCAAATTTTTGTTATTAGCATTTAAAAATATAAAATTTTTCATTGGAAAATAGTTTAAAAAACAGAAAATGCAAATTGAACGACAATCTTGTAAGAGACGTGTAAATTTACAAATGGAGGACATTGCACTTTTAGAGTATATATTGCGACAGTTAAATTCATATAAGCGGTCATAAGACTTGCGTTTTTGACTATAGAAATTCAATGAATGAAACACTTTTTATATAGTTATCTTTGAGCTGAGTTGAACAGGCATTCAGCGGCATCAATTATGTTAAAACAAAAATTAAAAATATGTTTATTTTGAATAACATTAATTAATTATCTATATTTATGATTTTAACAGGCTAAGGTTCGTATCGCTTTTTAAGCCAAATTACATGTGATAATTATTAATGAACAAATAACACCAAAGTTAGTTGTAAATATTCTGACAACACATAGTTGAACGGAACAGCCAGCCGTTTTCGGAGGCCACTAAACGGCTGGCTGTTCCGTTCAACTATGTGTTGTCAGAATATTTACAACTAACTTTGGTGTTATTTGTTCATTAATAATTATCACATGTAATTTGGCTTAAAAAGCGATACGAACTTTAGCCTGTTAAAATCATACGCCCATGTTGCATATTTTGATACAGACTATGCAACCTACAATGCAACCGCCAATGCAACCCATAAACATCAAAACATTTTGATATTTTCGAAACTTCGAACGCAACTTCGAATGCAACCATAAACAAGACTACACACTATGCAACCGGCAATGCAACCTACCTGGTTGCATAAACACGTTGCTAAGTCTGTACCTACTAAACGTCTGCAACGAGTAACATTTTTGTTCATACGTGAAACTCGCTTTCGAGTATAGTACATATTTGTTCTCCCTCTCAGAGCACAAGCAGTGAAGTGAAGAGATTGTTTGTTTGGCAAATACCAACAAGCAGTAGCCGAAGATTAAATAAGTACCGAAAAAAATGAACATAGAAAAATGTAGGCTACCAAAAAGAAGTACCTCAAAAATTATGTTCACTTCATGTGGTACTTCAAGTAATTATTTTAGTGCAGAAAGGTTGAAATGGAAATAGTAATAGTTATATTAACTGCCTAATTCATAAAAAAATTTCGGTTTTATAAGAGGTTAATAATCTAAATTTTCAATGGAAATTTTTATTTACAATCCTTTTATAAAACCGACATATTTTTTATGAGTTAGGCCGTAAATATCTTACGTTCGCAATTAACACAGAGCATTTACATTTGAAATAACAACCAAATTTTAATTTTGGTTGTATTTAAAATTTTAATTTTGTTTTTGTTTTAAATGAAATTGTGAAACAGTTAATGCTTACCGCAATTCTGCATACAAAATACATATCGATGGCTTAATATAAAAAGGTTGCATCTCAATGTTTTTCGAAATCATGTTTTTAATGTTTTCTGGGAGACAACGTATAATTGCATCCTCCTTGAAGATTTTAGTACGTTATAGTTTAAAATCAAGGACTTATGGCCACTTAAAAAATTATCTCTGCATGTAAATGCTTTCGTTTGTCTTCAGTTTTTTGCTTCTCCTATAAAATATCGAAAATTCGAGTTCCGCCTTTTTTATATTAAGCCATCGATATGTATAATAATATACAAGTTTGTATATTATTTACGAAGTAAGTTACATACATCGTACTAATTACCAAAAAGTGAAATGCAAATTAAAAATAAAACACTTCAGCAGGTCGTGGTATTCACGCATATCGACAAGAATTAATTTTAATTAAAAAAGCAGATATATTTTTCTATATATATTTTCTAGATATATTTATTCATATACATAAGTATTTAACAAAAGATGATATGATAATCCTCCTTATCTTGGTTGCCATATTTAATAGAATAAGGAACATCACTAGTTTTGTTTAATCTAAAACCAAAATATAGTACTCGAAGTCGAAATACGCCAAACAGGACCAAAATGTCCTAGTGAAAGTCGAAATACGCAAACCAGGATAAACATATGTATATATTTACTACGTAATCCTGATTTCTGCACCTTTTACAGTTGTAATTTAGAAAGCATTAATAGTAATTTAGATTCGTCAATTTGAAATTTAGAAAGTGTCAATTGTAATTTTGATTTATCAATTGTAATTCAGAAAATAATACAGTTAAAGGAAATAATCGGCAATCCCAGGAAATACATATATAGTATATGTACATGTAATACAAATCTTTTATCAAATTTAAGGATGCAGTTTGAATGGAAATTATACAACTTTTGAGTCTTCAGTAGGAAAGTGGTCTTTATTTATGTAAGTATATATTAATTCTTGTTGTTCTTATAAGGAGCATAAAGCCGTAAATATATACATACATGTATGTTATGTATATATGTATGTATATTTCTTTGGTCCAGATATTTAGTTGATTACATTTGAATAAATCGAAAAACTATTTTTATATATGCATATAAACTCATCTTTATATAAATTTTAATAAATAACAAACTTTTTTAAATAATTAAGATTGTAAACTTACCTCATTTATATCCATTTTTGGTTTGCATCAATCTGCGGTTAAATAGCGATTGAATGCATGTAACAATATTTTTTTTTGCCAAACTTCACCTAGTACTGCAAGTACCTAGTGAAGTTTGGCTGTCGCATGGTACTTGTCATATTCGCTTTATGAATGTTCAAGTCAGAGCGAAAAATGAACAAGTACTTAAAGCAGCCCATACACGATTCAATTCAATTTTCAATTGAGTCGGTTGTTGTCCAAATCAAAGCGTGTATGGCTTCGTCAATTGATTAGTTTGGCAGTTGTCGAGTTGGTTGAAGAAAAATCAAAAGATTTTGATTTTTCATGTTGACTAGTAAGTCTTTCAATTCGATTGTGCTGTGTGTGTTCGAGTCTCTTGATTAGCTGTCAAAATTTATGTTTGTAGCTTTATTTTGTATAGAAAAAGTTATGTATTTATAAAATTGTATTTAATTTGATTGAATTCTAAATATAAAATATAAAAATAAATGAATAAATACAACAGAAGTTTTGAATTTTTGAATCTTTATTTGTGAAAAAAAATATAAATTTGATAGTTGAATGAAAATCTTTCAATTCAGTTTATGAAGTGTGTGGCCAAGAATCAATTCAATTGAAATACTCAATTCACAATTGAATTGAAACGTGTATGGGGTGCTTAACTAACACACACATAGTCGAGTAGCAACCGATAATTATTCTCTCATTTTGTTGTTCTCAAAAACATGTACATAGTTTTTTAGTATTGGTCGAGTAAGTGTTCATGCTTAGCTAGATTATATGTACCTCTTAAGTATAAATCCATTTGTGCTGGGGTTTAGTCACAGAATACACAGAAGTGAAGAAAGTGACAGGTAAAAAAAGCTCCAATCAGGTTTTTGTTAATATTCATGGAAGAAAGGGAAAAGCATAGTGTATTTGATACTGTAGTGTATTACTACTTACCAATTATCACAGCTAATAAAAATGTATTGCACTAGAAAGACGTAGCAAAACAAAACCGACGACAAAATTTGAGGGAAAACGAGACAAACTGAAAAATACCCGTATCTTCCGTCTCGTGACACTTCTGTATGTTTTGTGGTTTAGTACCTACCATAAGAGACTCTTGATATAAAGCGACTTCTAGCCGCTGACGAATTTAATTGTCGGCAGCCGCCACCTAATTTATTTCAATGCACGTCAGCCCTTAGCTGCCGCCATAGATTTTAGCTGTCAGCCGGCGCTGCTGACAAATCGGCATCAGGTTCGTTCTCTGACTATGATGTTTGCCCGCAGTGTTTTAGAATAACAGAAAACAAAACATCTGTCGCAGGCGATCGCGGCTATCTTTTTGTTCTTTGTGATTAAATGTAAATATATACCGTCATAAAATTGTGTAAAAATAATAATGTGTAGTCCAAGAAGACATACTCGAAAATTATTAAAAGAAACATTCCTATAGTAAAATTAAAGTTTTGTAAATGGTAATTAATCTTGCATATCTTCTAATTAACGTATGAATGTAAATAACATAGTATATTCAAAGTATGTACTTGCATACATACATATGTATGTATGCATGTACATATGTATAAAAGTGGTTGTGAATATTGTATGTAGTTGAACTTGTTGAAAAGGTCAATAAAATTTGATAATTTTAAACAAAAAGCACATAAGTATGTATGTAAAGTAAATGCCTATCTACAAAACAATTTTGGTTATGAAATTGGGAACAAATCTAGTTTAGGGGCACCTCCCCAAAATTAAAAAAAGTATCCCATCCTATAGTAAATTGAAAAATAAGAAAAAAAAAATTAAATAAAAATATTGGCGGCGAGGCTTAGTTTCCGAGTTATGGGCCTCTGAAATTCTAGTACAATATATTGATTATACGGTGTTTTTCAACGAATATGACCAATATTGGTATCACAAAAATTTAAAAAAAAGTACCGTATCTTATAGAAAATTTAAAAATAAGAAGAAAAAATTAAACAAAAAGACTGGCGGCGAGGATAAATTATAATTTAAAATAATTTAATATATAATTATGGTGTTTCCCTAGATGGCACAGCCTCGTAAAAATTTTCTGCCTTGCAAAGTTTTCTTGCCTAATAACGTTTTTCTGCATTGCCGGCCCTTGGCCGGGCTTAAGGATTTTCTCCACCATGGTGTTTCCCGAGACAGCGCAGCCTAGTAAAGATTTTCTGCCTTGTAAAGTTTTCTAGCCTAATAACGTTTGCTTGCATTGCCGGCCTTCGGCCGGGCTTAAGGATTTTCTCCACCATGGTGTTTCCCGAGACGGCGCAGCTTAGTAAAGATTTTCTGTCTTGCAAAGTTTTCTTGCCTAATGTTTTCTTGCACTAAGGACTTTCTCCACCATGGTGTTTCCCGAGACGGCGCAGCCTGATAAATATTTTCTGCCCTGCAAAGTTTTCTTGCTTAATAGCATTTTCCTGCATGACCGGCAAAGAGTCTATTTTTACCATTTCATGAAACGTATTCTCAAAAGCTTTAAGATGATACCAATATTGGTCATATTCGTTGGAAAACACCGTATGATCACGATATTGCACTAGAATTTCAGAGGCCCATAACTCGGAAACCTAGCCTCGCCGCCAATATTTTTATTTATTTTTTTTTCTTCTTATTTTTCAATTTACTATAGGATAGGATACTTTTTTTCATTTTTGGGAGGTGCCCCTAAACTAGATTTAAGCCGTTCGTGGTATTATGCCAATAGGAATAAATGTGTACCCTGCAGACAGTGCTAATAGTGACATTGTTGTGATTTACTAGTGACGTTGTCAGTAGTACTACTGACCAGGTGTACCCCAGCCAATGGTATCATCTATTGACATTTAACACTATCTTGTCATTGAAAATACACCACTAGACTGTAGCACTACTGACTAAGTAGTTCTTTTGGGACCAGATGGAGACATTGGCACCAAAGATTCACTAGTAAATTTTAGGGGCTCTAGTATACAGTATCGATATTTCCTCGCTCGTTGTCAATACTAAAATTTTAGTGATTTTCTAATTAACCAAAGATTCACTAGTAGATTTTAGTGACGCTAACCTACATATGTATATTTATTTAATATTATTGCATAGCATAATAAAAAAGAAAAACAAACTATTGACGAGTTCATTGACAATATCACCCGAAATACACTAGAACTGTTGTCTCTAACGTTTCTCTGATCTCGCATAAAAGGAAAGTTTGTCGTGATTTTAACTAGTGCAATTGTCGCTGGAGACGAGAGTATTGACATATAGACATATGGTTGTACATACTTATGTATGTATGTACGTATATGCATATGTACGAACCAAACCTATTCAATATGAACGATTTTAAAATTTAAAAAAATTTTGAGATATTGGATTATAAGAAAAAATCTACAGAAATGATAAAGAAAATAAAGATATGGTCCATACAAAATATCGACATAAAATCAAGTCGAACTTAGCGCCATATTTTAAATAGCATAGTTCATATCAGTGTTGTCAGGTTTATTTTCAGCCTCCTCGCCAAATGACTTTTCGAATACCGCCAATATAATAAAACATTAAATTTTAGATACAAAAAATAAATTTATAATATAATTACATTACAAATATCGTTAAATCTTAACTTCAGTAGGTAACGTCTACGTAAAACATAAAAAATATTGTGAATGGCGTCGTCGACGTCACATTAAGACAACAGTAAATATTGTCGCTTGCCTTCTCTTTATGGGCAACAAGTGGCTCTTGTTGACAATCTCTTACTAATCTCTAAGGCATTGTAAATTAATGGAGCATGTTAATAGTAGTCAATTGCTGTCGACAAGGAGTAGACAAGTGACAATTTATACTGTCGTCTTGATGCGACATCGACGACACCCTTCGCAATAAGGGGGATTGTTTAAAGCGGCCCACCCACTTGCAATATAATTGTGCAATTTTACGTATTGCAAAATAATGTCGCCAATGTGTATGTCATTTTCGAAGGTGGCACAATATATTGGCAAATATCAAGACTTTTGATTTTTATTGTACAATCAAGAGAATTTTCTAATGTCTATTGTATAAATGTGTTTCAATGTGTTTACTTTTTCCCTGTCAGGAAAATTTTGCAATATTTTCTTTGAAAATATTGTGCCATTTATTGCACAGTTAGTAATGTGTAGAATAACATATGCAATAATATTGTATATTGGATGGGCCGCTTGAGAAAAATTGAGAAAGGTATTTAAATTAACATATAAAAAATACTGGCGTATAAAAAAAGACTTAAAAATAACTTATTCCAAAAATCAATCTAAATAGGATAATTTGAACTTGAACACCAAGATCCAAATTATTATTTAAATTTTATGATAAAACGGAATTAATGTTTACTTAAAGTGTGTTAAAGTACACATATCATATGCTTGAAGTAGTAAGTGCCAGCAGTAGGCGATTGGTTCCAATTTATAAAAGAAAGCTTTCCCCGCTGTGTTTCATAAAAACCAAATGAGATTTTTGGTCTATAATTTTTTTCAACTTCCTGAGTTTCAGAAAATTTTGTTTGAGATTAACAGTTATAACATTTATAATTTTTTGCACGAAATATTTTATGTTGTAGAAAAAATTCCTTACCTAAAAACTTTCGTATTATTAAAATTATTCTATTTTATTGAAATCGTAAAAATATAGCAAAAATTTCGCCAAGGATTTAAAATATCGCCAAGTCAATCTCCAATCGCCATTTCAAAATTTTCATCGCCAAAAACAAATTTTGTCGCCACGTTTGGCGAGATATCGCCATATCTGACAACAGTGGTTCATATACATACATATATAAGTACTTTTTGTGAAGCCCCGGATCAGTTGAAAATCATTTTGTGCAATCCTGAAATCTAGCCCCTGATTTCAGGGCATTTGATATCATGTAGGCTATCGTATCGAACAAAATTTTAAATGGATGGATTACTGCATTTGGTGGCTCCCGTATCGATATTTGATGAAGTGTGCCAAGTTTCTTTTGCATTACTTGTTGAATCAACTAAGCTATTAAAATATTTAGAAAACACATTTTTAATTTTGTAAAATTTAATAAAATTCATACAAGAACTTCAAAGGCCCATAACTCGGAAACTAAAGCTTGCCGCCAATATTTTTTATTTAAGTTTTTCTTTTTATTCTTTAATGTTCTATCGGATACCAAAGTTTTATTAATTTTGGAGTTATGTCACAACTTAATTCGTTCCTTTTTTTTTTTGTGGATTTGGAATTACTCCATTCCCCTTCTTAGAAAGGATAGGAGGATTATTTGGCTGGTCCAATGGAAGACAACGCCATCAACAATTTTCCTTTGGTTTTTTTTTTTAAATTAGCTATAAAACTACCTCGATATCTTCTAGGAATTTCACCAGTGAATGATATTCGACTTTTTTTTCTTTTCTAAAATATTCGCTTAACTCTTTGTATTTAAGCAGTTTCGGGTATTTACATCTCTGTTCCTCGTATTTTGGGCACAGTAAGATGATATGTGTACCATCTTCGATTTTCTTTTATTTATTTATTTATTTATTTCTTAGTAATAATACATAAAGTCATCGGGCCAATTTTATTTACATTATATGTAGTATTCTATGAGTATTTATGAACAAAAGATACAAACTGCAACACACCATTAACATCCCAGCGACTCCTCCATCACTGATTCGTAAAGTAAATAGTAAAAATATAGAAGAGTAAATTGAAAAGAATATATTTAAACCCAAATTGTTAGCATTCAAACGTTTCCCCGGTATAAGTAAAAATAATTAATGTGATGATCGTAAAAGATAAGCAAGAATAGTTAAACATACGTAGGTAGAGTAATATAACTTCGTGCTAACCTAAATAGAAAAATAAAAAAATGGAAAAACAGGGGAAATAAATAGTGATACTTAAATATGTATTTACCAAAGGTAAATCAATAATTGTACACAACAATCATTTCTCACATTCCGTTTCATTAGAATTTATGTTAAATAGCTGATGTTAATAACAATCTCTACCCAAGTAGATAGACTAGGGTGCTGATGAAGTGCGTTGCTGCACAGAAAAATATCGGTATTTCCCCCAGCTTAAAAGTCTAATTTAATTTTTCTTCTCTTCTTTAGAAACTCACATTAATTAATAAAAATATTTCATTCAATAAAAGAATTGAAATTACTGAACTTAAGCCTGACTAAAAATTATTTCTGATTAATAATATAAAATTATTACTAAAAATAAAATTAGCACTAGCAGCTGAGGCTATCGGCTTTTGTTAAACATATATGTATATATATGTATATGGATTTTGATTTTAAAAATTTTACTTTTCAGATTAGTTAGTTCTAGGAATTTGTACATTAGTTCAATATTGGATTTTGATGGAGTTTTGAGTCTTTCTGTTGGTTTTGTATTTCCAAACACGTATATTCTCTTGGCTCTTAAGGATATGCATTCATCTAGAATGTGTTTTAAATTCAGAGGTTGTTGACAAGGCTGGCATATTGGGGGTGGGTGGGTTTCTTTGAATTAGGTGCTCATGGGTAAGGCGAGTATGTTGAAGATGTAGTCGTACGAAAAGTTTGTTTCTATTGATGTCAGTATCTGCGGGCAGGGTCAGCAGAGTTCTATTGGGATTGATCTCTTTGTAAGGGTGGATGTACTGCTCCCATTTCCTTTTTATTTCTGTTACACATTTAGTTTTTTATTATTTTTTTGGTGTCTTTTGCAGTTTGATTGTTCTTAAATATAGTCGGGGATAAAATCGTATTTTTTGCAGCGGCATCAGCTAGTTCATTACCAGGGATTCCTACGTGTCCAGGTATCCAAACAATTTTGATTCTACCGGAGGTGGGTATTAACTTTTGTTGAATACGTTTTACTTTTTCATTGTTTGAATATATATTTTTTAGGCCTTTGAACAAGCCATGGCAGTCTGTGGCAATAATGAATTTTTCATTTTTTTGTTTTGTTATCTGTAAACATTCATATACGGCAAGAGCTTCGGCATTAAAAGTTGTGGCTGGTTCGGTTAAGAGGCCACAAGTTATGCGGGTTCCGTCTTTTTCAACAGCTGCGAAGGATGTTCCATTTGTTGTCTTGGATCCGTCTGTAAATATGATTTTCCAGTTCGTTCTTAACCATTGGAGTTCCAATTCCTTGTAAAGTTGTTTGTATATTTGTGGAGATGTGTTCCCTTTTCGGAATTTGGTCAGATCGCCTATGAAAGTTGTATTGTTTAACATCCATGGCGGGTAACAGTTTTTATATTTGTTTTGTGTAGTTGATTCAAAAGCTTTGAACGTGTCCCATAAAGTGGTTAGGGCTGACTTTATTTTTGATTCAGTTTTCCGTTTCCTTAGTAGTTTGACTTCTGCTTCCAATAGCTTGCTATTCAATTTTTGAAATTGGTTAGCTCTCTGTATTTGCATTCTATCTTCGATTTCAAGTATTCCACCCTCCGCAAGTAGGTTTTTGATGGGAGTTGTTCTAAAGGCTCTTAAGCTAAAGCTGACAGCCCCATTATAAATCGCTTTTATTTTTTTAGGTGCGATTTTGCACATTTGCCGTAAATTGTTAACCCGTATTCTATTTTTGAGCCAATTATGAGTTTTGTCGCATTAATTAGTGTATTAGAGTGAACATGACTTCTATGTGAAGATAAATATTTTATTATATTTAATCTTTTTTGGAGTTTGGAGTTAAGATATTCACAGTGTTTTCGAAATGTGTATTTTTCGTCGAAGATTACTCTTAAGATATTAAGTTGGTCGGTGTTTTCAATTAAATAATTCTGAAATGCAATGTTAACGTTATTACATTTTTGTTTCTTGCAGATATGCAGGTCTTTGTTTACATTTTTCTAGTGAGATTTTTGAGCCGGATGTTTTGGACCACGAGTTTATTTTTTGTAGTGTATTTTTAAAAACGTTTTCAATTCTGGTAGATGTTTTCCCATTGCTTATTAGGTATAGGTCGTCAGCATATATGCAGTAGTTACTTTTGTCGAGGTTTCGAATTTCATTTAAATTTTCAAAAGCAGTTAAAAATAACGTTGTTGAGAGAGGGGAGCCTTGGGGTATTCCGCTGCTTAATGGTATAGTGCTTGAGATTATATTGTTAACTTTTACCCTGATTTTTCTATTCGTTAAAAGTGATTTGATATATTTGAATATCTTAGGACCAATTTTCCATTAGTTCAGTTTTTTTAATACTAAATGAATTCCTATCCGGTTAAAAGCCTTTTCGAAATCTATTGACATGATAGAGATGTGGTTTCTGGTTGAAAGATTTTTGCAAATTAAATGGTCTAAGTACAATAATGAGTCCATAGTTCCTGATCCCGGTTTGAACCCTACTTGGTTTGGCGATATCTTGTTTGTTGCTTATAAAAACCATAAGAGACGTTTTGATATGATTTTTTCTAGTAGTTTTCCTCCACACGGGAGTAAAGAGATTGGCCTAAAACTGCTTATTTCTATTGTATTTTTATTTGGTTTTTTTATAGGTACTACAATTGCTGTTTTGTATGCTTGTGGTATTATTCCAGAATCGAAAATATTGTTGTAAAGTAAAAGTAGTATTTCTAAAAGTATTTTTGGAGACTTTTTTAATAGTTCGTATGTTATACCATCAAAGCCTGGAGAAGAACTTTTAGTGGATTTAAGATTGCTGTAGAGTTCATTTAGGTTAATAGGCGTTTCTAACAATTTGGCTTTTCCGCTAGTTTCATGTATTGTATTCTTTTGCAAAGTTCGTAATTTGTGATAAATCGGAAAGGTTGACTGAAGCATTCTGGTATTTGTTGTTTATTATCGTATACTTGATTGTTGTGTTCTATCACTCTAATTATTTTGGACTCGTAATTTCCTGTTAATATGCGTATATCTGACCATATGTTTTTAACTGAAGAGTGTGGGTTTATATTTTTCGTGAATTTTTCGAAACATTGTATTTTTGCTACCTTTTTTTCTTTGTTAAATCGGGAGTTTTTCTTTTCATAATCTATGAGATTAGCTGTTGTCATGTTATTTTTGAATATTTTGCACGCATTTTGTTTCGCTTTTTGTAAATTACTAAGTTCGCGATTCCACCACGGAACAGTCTTGATGTAAGGTGAGGTGTTGTGTGTACGAGGAATAGAGATATTACTGGCTGAGCGTAGAATTTTTTGGATTATTGCAGCTTCTTTGTTGATGTTGTTAGATGGGTTATGGGAGTCTTTTGCGGTTTCTATATGGTTTTTAAATCTATTCCAGTTTTCTTGTTTGTATTTAAGCCTTATATTTGGAATATTTTGTGCTTTTGGATATTCTGTGAAGTTTTTATAGTGTGCAGATTGGGAAATGGTCACTATTATAAAGATTATCTATCACTTTCCAAGATAAACAGGGGAGTAATGATGTCGATCAAAGTATAAGGTCTATATTAGTTAGGGTATTATGGGTTGATAGATGTGTAGGAGATCCGTCATTAATAATTGTGATTATGTTATTTGTTAGTATATCTTCTATTATTTTACCTTTTGCATTATGTTTGCGTGATCCCGATATCGGACTCCAAGCATTAAAATCCCCTGCAAGAATGAAGTTTTCATTGGGTGCAATTAAATTTTCAATGTCTGATTTGGTAATGTCTTTTTCGGGAGGTATGTAGATTGATGAGATCCTGATGTTTTTTTCTTCCGATCAGTTTAATTGTGACAGATGAAATAAATATCAGAGTTTATTGTTATCAGTTTCTGCGGCAGGCTTTTATGAATAAGAACAACACAGCCCTGTCGTGGAGTGCTGTAAAAATTGTGGAAATAACCTATATATTGTTTGGGTAGTATTGGATTATCTGTATTTTTTATGTGTGTTTCTTGTAAACAAATTATGTGTGGTTCATATTTACTTATAATTTCCAAGTTTGTATAATTGTTATAAAATCCATTCATGTTCCACTGAATTATATTTAGGTCCATTATTTGTTTGGGGTTTGGTGTTTTTTTTTTATATGGTATATATCTATATATGTATATATTTATATATACTTATATATTCTTTATATTTTATTTTTTATTTTTCAATTTTTCTAGTATGATTTTATTACTTTCACTGAGTTCTTTGGAGTATGTTGGTCTTTCTGAGTGGTAATGTGCAGTTTGAGAGGTATTGCTTTCTTTTATGTATTTGTCTTTAAGGTAGCTTGAGTAGGCATTTCAATTTGAAGGTTATGAGTTTGTTGTGGGAGAGTTATCCGTAGGTTTTTTTGTTGTTATTGTTTCTGATAAATCGATTATTTGTTGGGAAAATACGGATCTAATTGTAGGGATTCTTGACGTTTCTCTTTCATTTTGTAGAGTTTTGTGTTGTTGTAGTGTAGTAATTTTATTTTCTGATTCTTTTGAGTTATTGCTGTTATTGTTCTTTGGAGTTTCTTCATTTATTTCGTTGTTTTCTTTGTTGTAGGTTTTTGTAACGTTAGCATAAGTAATTTTTGGTTGAATAGGGTACCGTTGGCTGTAAATTTTTTTTTGCTTCTCCCATACTGCATTTATTTTGTGTTTTAATTTTAAGAGTTTGTTTTAGTTGTTTGTATTTTGGGTAAGTAAAAGATGAAGCGGCGTGGTCACCAAGGCAATTAGCACACATTACTCGTTTACAAGGAATAGGGGTATGAGGAGGGAAGTTGCAGTTGTTGCATGAGACAATATTTTGACATCTGTTTTTGGTGTGTCCAAGGAGTTGGCAGTTTTTACACCGCATAGGATTAGGGAAATATTCTCTGACATTGACAGAGTACCATGCAATTGTTATTTTTGTTGGAATTTTATACAGGTCAAATGATAATAGGATTTTGCCTGTGTATACTTTTTTGCCGTTTTCTTCCCTTGAGTACTTGTAAATTTAAGTTACACCTTGATTTTAAGGTATTCTAGAATTTCTGTCTTGCTGATATGTATTAGATTTCGATCAAATATTGTTTCCTTACAGATGTTTAGGGTTTTTGTGTAGAGTTATTTCTACATCAATGAGACCTCCAAAGCTTTTTGTCCGCAAGAATTTTTCGGCTATTTTTTGGTTTTTTGTTAGGACAAGGATACTTCCATTTCTAAGCAAGCTGACACTTGTATATTCATTACTTATATTACATTTATTGCTTTTTGAATGGCAAATACACTAAACGAGGTAATGGGTTTTTTTTCGTCAACCGATTTAATAATTACGTATTTGGGATCGTTTTTGTAAATTTGTTGTTCAATGGTCGGGAAAATTTCTGTGATATTTGTTTTTCGTTTTTTGACTGTTTGTTATTGGTTTCGTCTAAAAGACTAAGGGAATGGGTCATCTACTTCCATCACTCTATTTCACTAATTTGTTGTTGTATTTGTTCAAAAGTTAAGAAAATGTATTAAAAGTTGTTTATCTTTTTTAATTGTTAGTTGAGAGATCAGTAACGGGAAGTCAAAAGAGCTTAATCGCTTATAGACTTGTTAACAGGTCGGCTGATAGTCGATGACTACACATAAATTTTAATGTGCATATCGGCCTATCGTATTGTGTATACGATAGGTTATTGCCTATGGAATGAAAACGCGATATCGTATGCAACGATGTCAAGTTTAACAAATTGTATTGTATTGTATTCCCTTTCGGAACACGCCTTGCATTTCAGAATTAGATGTAATGAAAAATTATTAATAAATTAGTTTGACATTTATTTGCTGGTGGTTCAGCTTTGTCGATATGCATTTCATTGCTGCTGTAACAAATCGTAAGTAGACTTCAACCACACATTTTGAATAGTCACAAACCTCGTATCTTAAGCACATACTTTCAAGAACTATTTAAGAATTCACAAATAATGATATTTTTGAAATCACAAAAGAAAAATAAGCGCAGTAGGCGTATAAACTTATACAAATCCCAGCAAATAATTTATATTCGATATGAATATATTTTATTTTTCTACACCCTTATACAATTAGAACTCCATTGGATAGCAATAAAATAAATTATAAGGCAAAATGAAAAATAAAATCTAAATTTAACATATAAGAAATTTATTATTCGACATATTGTCATAAGTATATTTTAATTTGAAATTTATTTGCTAGCAAATCGTCTTAAATTAATAAATTAGAGTAAAAATGAAAACGACGGCAAAAAATTTTTTATCTTTTAATTTGTTAGTAGTTCCGGAAGACTGGATTCGAAGTATAGGCCCTTTATAAAATTAATGATTGTTTAAAGAAAGCATAATCAGGGCTATCATGAATAAAATTCCGCGTGAAATTTCTCCCTTTTTCAATTAGAATTTTTTGTTTTCAATATTACTTGCTTTTAGTTGGAATTGATCCCCGGGAAAAATTTCACGCGAAATTTTATTCATGATATCTCTGGTAATTTTTTTAATTCAATTGGTAACAAGAAATCGCAAACTATAAACAACTTTAATACAAATATGACTAGCATGATGCAAGAAATGCTGCGAATGCAGAATACACTGCTTCAAGCACTAGTAAATGAGCCATGAACACGTTAAAAATATGTTTCTGGAACGCAAACGGCATTAGCCAACATAAAAATTAACTTGAGCACTTCCTCTTGGAAAAAAATATAGATCTAATTTTGATCTCTGAGACTCATTTGACTGCGAGAAACCATTTTAAAATGAATGGCTACACCTAACATGATTCAAAGGACCCGAGAGGAAGAGCATGCGGTGGATCAGCAATTCTAATAAAATCAGGACTCAAGCACTTTATTCTTGACAACATTTGTGAAGAACATCTGTCTACAAGCAACAAATATCTGCATTGAAAATGTTTGTACAAATTTCGTGGTATCTATAATTTACTCCCCTCCCAGATTTTCAATCACTGATGATCAATACGAGAAATTCTATAAATGTCTTGGACCTTGTTTCGTAGCAGCTGGCGACTACAATGCAAGCATACGTTCTGGGGTTCGCGTCTTATTACGCCTAGAGGTAGAGCGTTGTTCAACAAAATCTCAAAAATGGGATTGGACGTCATTTCGAGTGGGGAGCCTACTTACTGGCCTACTGAGGTACATAAAATTCCGGATGTTATAAATTGGTGTCATGAAAATTATTTCTAGGAATTTAATTAATGTTGAAGCTTCCTTAGATCTTTCCTCCGATCACTCTCCCACGATCGCTACAATATAGCCCACTAAGAAGTGACTTACCTCACCCATATGTGAAGGTTATCAATCGTGTTAATAGCCTAGGGTTCAAAACATATCTCAGTAGTCATTGTATGGAAAACATTAAGCTAAGAACATGCCATGATATTGAATTTTACATTGCCAATTTTAAAGAAAATATTAAACAGGCTGACTGGCTTTAATAAAGGGTCCGCCATCTAACGTTTTTTTTCAACTAGTGCTTATTTCGTGAATGGTAACACTTAGCTCATGTCTGATTTGACAGATAATTAGTTTTATCCTTCCGCTGAACGAGCCAACTGACCATCCAATGCGTTTTCGCTTCGCTAAGTGGGCCTGCGATCGACTTACAGAAGATGCCGATTTTGCCAAAAAAATTATCTTTTCAGATGAAGCTCATTTTGATCTTGGCGGGTATGTAAACAAGCAAAATTGTCGCATTTGGGGCACAGAAAATCCGCACGCATACATTGAAAAGCCGACGCACCCAAAACGAGTCACTGTTTGGTGCGGATTTTGGTCCAGAGGCATAATTGGGCCATTGAGCAAGGAGTGGCCGTTACAGTCAATGGCGATCATTATCGGGCCATGTTGAACGAATTTTTGTTCACAAAAATTGAAGAGGAGGACATTGGCAACATTTGGTTTCAACAGGACGCCGCTACGGGCCACACAGCCGAAGCTTCAGTAGTTTTTTTTATAGCATTTTCAAAAAAAAATTTATCTGGCGGACCCTTTAGAATTTATCCTACGGATATTGAACGTCTTGTAAGTGAAAAAAGGAGAGCTCGAAGAGAATGGCAACATAAATCAAACTGAAAGAATGTACTAAACGACTCCAAGAGTTGCTTGCATCAGAAAAAACTGCATCTCTTAAAAATTATCTGGAAGGTCTTGATGTCACACCAGCATCTAATTACTCTTTATGGCGCGCTGCTAGAAATATTAAACGCTCTTTGAGCTTAAATCACCACTGCGCACTTCGACAGGAGGATGGGCAAGAAGCGATAGTGAGGAAAGTAACTTATTTGCTGAGCATTTAAACGCTGTATTCACTCCCTATTCATGTACGGGTGCTGTTGATTTGCCGAGTGTAGTTTCTCTAGGCACACGTCCCTTGCAGTTTAAGCAGCGTGAAGTATAAGAAATAATTGCTGAGCTCAACCCGAAGAAAGCTCCAGGTTATGATGGTATTAGTAACAAAATGCTGCTGAACTTGCCTCAAATTGCAATAAGAATCCTGCTATTTATTTTTAGTTCCATTTTACGAATGCAGTATTTTCCACATAACTAAAAACTTGCGAAGATCAAAATGATTCCAAAGCTGGGCAAATATCCTACCAACGCTGAGTGATATATGTGGCACCCTGTCAAATTATCCAACTGTGTGAACTTACCTTTTATTACAACTAAAAAATATAAGAGATGGCAGCTTATCTTTTTCATTTTATTACTTACGATCGCCATCTAATTTTGTTTGCCGGCTGCTCAAAACTCGTCAAGTAAAAATTTGCAATTACCATTTATAAAATAAGTTAAATTGTAATTAATAATTAAATGAAATAAATACTGAATTCATAATATAAAATAAAGAAATATAAATTTTGATTTAGTGTACTTAAGATTGGTGCAAAAGATAATGATAATGGGTGCATCCCTGACAATCAATTTGAGCAAACGCATAGATTGGTGCAAGTTATAAGGAAGACATAGACATTTCTGCCCTCTTCATTAATGTTTCTTAGGCATTTGACAAAGTATGGCACGAAGGCCTAGTTTTAAAATTGAAGACATATCTTCCAATAAACATACAAAAACTTTTGGAAAGTTATATTACTGATAGGAAGTTCACTGTTGTGGAAGGAGACTCCATGAGTGTGCCCGAATCTATATATTTCGATGTCCCACACGGCAGTATTCTGGGGCCAGTCTTGTATTTAATATATATATTTAATATTGCCTACGAGCAATAATATCCATACCTCTACATTTGCCGGTGATACCGCCTGTATGAGTATGCATGAAAACCCTTATGAGGCATCCCGCAATCTGCAGGAATATAACACCCAGCTGGAAATATAGTTGAACTTATGGATAATTAAAGTAAATGAACAAAAGTGTGTCCATATAACGTTTACCCTAAGAAAAGATACTTGTTCCCCCATTCGAATCAACAATCAAAATATCCCTCAACATTCACAGGTAAAATACCTTGATCGAAGGCTTACATTAAAACATCATATTGACTCTAAGTTCACTTAAATGAAACTTAAGTTAACTCAAATACATTGGTTGATTGGCATAAATTCAATACTCAGCCTAGACTGCAAACTTTTGATAGTCAATATGGTGCTACGGAATTCAATTATGGGGCACCGCTTCAGCTTCCAATGTCGAGAGAATCCAACGAAGACAAAACTAAATTTTATGTTTGATAACATCGGCTCCATGGTACATTATAAATTCTAATTTACATCGTGATTTAAATATGGCACTAGTGACTGAAAAAATTGCAAAATATGCCGGCAAGTTCTTTATAAAACTCGAGTACCATCCTAATCCCCTTGCTCGTAACATCTTGAATTTTATTGGACACATCCGCTTATAATAGAGGGACACTACGGCTCTAATACTCAACACTCCTACTTGAAAATACTTTCATTATATCCTTTACCAAAGAATGGTAAAATGGTATATATGGGTTTGTCATTCCGTTTGTAATTTCCACAATATTAATAAGCGAGCCATAAAGTATATATATATATATATATATATATATATATATATATATATATATATATATATTCTGGATCCTTATGCATAGGGAAGACGAATAAGCGATGTCCATCTGTCTGTACGTGAAATCGGTTTTCCGAAGCTCCCAGAAAATCTAGAGACTTTGGTCTTGGACTGGTGTGTCAAAAACAGTCTGATAAAGATTGGTATTGAAAATCAGCAAAATCGAGCAGATGATTTCAGAGCTGGAAACTCAAATTTTATTTTGCCATACTAAAGTAACTACCGAAAATTAATTTTTATTATTTTTTTTATAAAAGAAACTTATTTTATATTTCAGTATGAATAAAATTGGTATTCCTAATAAAGAAAAAACTAAAAAGACGTTTCCAGGGTTGGAAAACTTTAAATTTTTTATACAAAATTATACAAAATTAACTTACTAAAACAAAATTTTCGTTTTTTCTATAAATTAAATATATCTTATATTCTTAAAAGAAAGAGATTTTTTATACAAAAGTAACTTACTAAAACAAATTTTTTCTTTTTCTCTATAAATTAAACATATATTATATTCTAAAAAGAAAGAGATTGATGTAAGAAATCAGAAAAATCAAAAAGGACGATTCCAGGGTTGGGAAACTTACACTTTTTGTGCTATTTTATATACCATATAACTAGGTCTAATTAATTTTTTTCTTTTTCTTTATAAATTATATATATATTTCACGTTTTGGAAAGAAAAGTTTGGTGTAGAAAACTATAAAAATTAAAACCACAGCTCCAGGGCTGGAAACTGAACTTTTTTCTGGATATTAATATATTTTAATTAAATTTTTGATATTGTATGACGTGACGTCGTTTTTGACAAGTGGAATAAGGATGAATGTAAAATATTTCTTAAATACAGAGTGTAGAATAAAATATTCAACTTATTGCTAATATCGAAAAAAAAATATTTAATCGAGGTCACTTACTAAAAATTGCACCAGAGCAAAAAATTATAAATTTTTCCACAAAACATATGCATATGTATGGATGTGCTTATGAATGTATCTCTATACTTTATATACGCACTTTGGTGAAGGGTATATAAGATTCGGCACAGCCGAATATAGCACTCTTACTTGTTTTTTGCTTAGCACGACTGTTATGTATTATTAATTTACTATCACTAAGTTTATGTGCGACACTGGCTGGGCCTAATAATTATATTTAGATTTAAGATTTGAACACTTATTGTTAGTTCATATTTGAAGATACAATAAATAAATATATGTAAAAAAAATATTTTTGTGTAACTTTTTTACTTCAAAATAGCTTTATTTTTTTTTTATTTATTTATAACAATAACCAACCGAGCCCATAGGGTAGAGTCCACCATCCCATTGCCCATACACAGAAGAACTACTAACAGAAATTTAAAGCAAGAGCATAACACACACAAAAAGAGCAGGGGGTCGATTCTGGTTCCGTGATAATGTGAAGTGAAAAAAAAACGTTTCATTTTCTTTTTCATAGCAACTTTCACACCGTCTTTTCATAGTTTCACAGATTGCGATTCTGGTTCAAGTAATGAAAAAATGTTTCATTCCAGTGTAGCTGTGAAAAGTTTCTATTCATGTTACTTAACTTTAATTGTCAAATACAAAAATCTAAGTTTCGCACTTACGATGCCGCGTTAAGCCGCATGCAATTTTTTATTATTGCTTGAGCCGCTGCCGCTGCTTATATTTATGATTGAAGCATATAATCTGGCTTATTAAAAAACAAATATATAAATAAAAAAGAAATAGGAATTGTTTTTGCAACTACATACATATGTACAATATACATTGTAGATATGTACATATGTAATTTAAATAAGAATGTACATGAGGAAAACTTAAGTTCAAACAAGAAAAACAGTTGCTTTCCTTTTTTTCATGCATACTTATGTACATACTTATATATGTACATATATACATATGTATGTTCGTAAATATGTAAAGTTTTTTTGGTTCGTTTTTAGGCAATCTTTTGTTTTTTTTTTATTCCATGTATCTAATTTTAAGGGGATAATCGTGGCAGGGATTATGTTCTTCTTGAATTTATATACATATGTACATACATATATATGTATATGTTTCTAGGTTTTTATGTATGTAAATAACACAATTTATGTATGTATATATAGGTATGTATGTAAATATGTTTATATGTATTTCATATTTTTTCAGCCTTTTGCTAGCTTTAAGTTTCACTCAATAAAGAAAATATTTCACATTACAATAAAAAAAGGTGAAATACAATTTAAAATATGTTTGTCCAATGAAGTGGTTCCATTTATGATCCTAGTGTGCATGTTTCTGTCAGGTAGAGAAAAGTGTAAAATACCAGCATAAACCAGGGGAGTTATTATGTAATTCGATTCGAAACGGAAACTGTTCGAATTCGTATATTATTAACATTACATTCGAACACATTTCCGTTTCGAATCGAATTACATAATAACCCCCCAGGATTCCAAAAAAAAATTATAAGCAAGCTAAACAACATGGGTTTTTTACCTATTTTTTTAATAATGTGCATAGGAACATTCATACATACAAACTAGCATTTATGTAAATTCACATATTTTTCATGTAGAAATTGGCATATTGTTCTTCAAAATTCTTCATAGTGCTTCACAAATACAAATTGTTTTTAAAGACTGTGGAATTGTTGCATTGATTTCTTTTTTCAGTACTAGAAAGCTACATATATTCTTTTGCAAATGGAGTTTGAAACTTTCTTCAAGAAAACATATTAATTTTAGTGTGGTATGGCATTTTGATATATTAATTACTAAGCAATTTTATAATAAAAACTATTATAAATAACATTTCAGGTTAACTTCCACTCGTCGCCAAACTATTTTTTTGCCGCCGATAGATAATAACTTAACTTATGCCTCCCTCGGCTTCTGATCAGTTGCCGAATTATGCAAATATGAACATGAATAAAAATAGAAAATGTCTGGATAAAATGTTTTAATGGACATATCAGACGAAATAAGGGATGAGGATAAGTGAATCAAATATTTTAAAAGTGTTATAGTAGTATTAATATGGGTTTTTAATGGGTTCCCATGCTTTTTCACTAATGAATTTGTGTGTGCAAAAAAACTTTTCATATGAAAAGGTTTTGACATTTGATAACACTTTTTCATAAAACGAGAATCAGTAATGATGTGTAACTGTGAAAACGTTTTGTTTCATTCCAATTGTTTTTTTTTCATATGAAATCATTTCAATTTTGTTTTTATTTTTTCACTGAACTAGAATCAGAAACACTATGAAAAGATAAAAAAAGTTTTCATTTCACATTATCACAGAACCAGAATCGACCCCCAGATTTCTGTCGCATTTTTTATGAAAAAAAAAATACACCGAGAGTATTCAAACACTACCAAAATGAGTTACTTTATTTTTTCTACATTATTTATATAAATAAATTATCTAATTAAAATCTTTTTATAACAGCACTTTTTATTGCTATAAAAAAAAGAAAAAAAATATGTGAAATATAGAGTTGAAAACTAAGTATTCATTTGGCTTAAATACTTTTGCAGATGCTGAGTGTCTACTATGTATCAAGAGATTAAAAAAACTAGTACATACAGTCTTATGCACCACTAAATACAAACGTCCATTCATATAAACTTAAACCATAAAAATATTTTTCATATACCCAATTAAACATTTACAAGAGCGATTTTTTTCAGTGGAACAGCACTAAGGATGTATTAGTGCTATTTCGTTTTCGTCTTTGAGGTTAATATATTTTCTCACATTTTCTTACATGAAACAAAGTACATTTTTCCCTTTAATTCATAAACTTTAAAATTTCGCAGCAAATATTTCAACGTATGGACGGTGACTAACGAAGTAGTACGAAACGTTGATAATATAAACCTTTTAAAAACGCCGCCCGCAACTCAAATAAAGATTTCATACATTTCTCTAGATTTTATGTGTTTTTTTTTATAAATCAAATCCGAAAGCTCTTAAAAAATCACCTTATATAAAGATGAAATTTGCATCAATTGACAACAAATACAGTGGGCCAAACATAAGCTCGCTGATGATGAGAGCTAGGCGGGCCTCGAAAACAGCAAGCTGTTCCGTACTGCTAGTGTTCGTTAGAATATTTACAATTAACTTTGGTCTTATTTGTTCTTTAAAAAATATCTGCTGTAATTTTCCGATTGGAAAATAAAATAATTAAAACGCGTGTGCAAACTTCCAAACCACATGAAACACTGAACCACTTACAGAGATGTCACGAGACGGAAGATAATTTGTATTTTCGGAGGTCTCCCTCACTCTGTCACTGCGTCTTCTTTAAACCTTCTTCCGTGGCGGCATTTTTTTTAAGCTTATTTTCATTTTATACTTTGTAAACTCATTCGCTTCATTTGTAAATGATAGGTAAAAATTAATATTTTTGATGAAAATACTTCAAATGAAATCTGCAATCATTTTAAAACAACTTTTAATTGCCTTTTTAATAGTAATAAGCTTTTTTGCATTCTGTTTTTTGCTTCAACACAACAAATTAATTTTGTAAAATTGTTTGCTTCGTTTACTTGTTCAAATGTACTTTCATTTTATGCTTTGTGGTCTCATTCGCTGTGTAATTTTCGTAAGCAAAAGGTAAAAATTAAAATTTTTCAATGAAAATGCCTAAAGTTATATCAGGAATCAATTGAAAACTTTTTAATACCAATAATCTATTTCACATTTTGTTTTTTTGGTTCAATGCAACAAATTCTTTAATTTAAAAAATACAGATTTTCTCTTGTTTGTTTTGATTATTTTGTTAACATCTGAATAACAAATGTACTACAGTTGTCCCTTTCTCGCAGAACCTACGTCACAAATGATTCTAGCTTTTTTATAAGTCACTTTCATCAACTCTGGTATTCTCTGTGAGGTAATTTACACGAGAAAAATTTTTAAGCCGCAAAATGTTTGTTCTTTTCCAAATTACACGAGACTAATTCATCTGGCACAAAATGTATACTAATTGTTTCAAATCTAAATCAAATATGTATATGTATATTACACTTTTATCAATAAAACCAATAAAAAACATGTATAGGATGTTTTTTTCAGGGGTATAGAACTTCGAATTGAAATAAAACACAAGAAAATCGTTTTAATGTCCATCAATTTGGCTTTATTGGAAGGATAATCTTATGCCATTAATGTTTAAATATGATTTCGGGCATGTGGCCGCCGCGGCTGGCTCGAATAAAGCCAATTCTACAGGTCCAATTTTCAACCACTTTTTCGAGCATATGGGGCCGTATGTTGGCAATAACGCCACGAATGTTGGCTTCCAAGTCCCCTAACGTTTCTGGTTTGTTGGCGTAGACGAGCGACTTCACATATCCCCAAAGAAAGTAATCCAATGGTGTCAAATCACACGATCTTGGTGGCCAATTGACAGGTCCATTCCGCGAAATTATGCGCTCATCGAATGTTTCCTTCAATAAATCGATTGTGACGTGCGCTGTGTGGCATGTAGCGCCGTCTTGTTGGAACCACAACTCATCCACATTCATGCCATCCAATTCGGGAACAAAATAGTCGGTTAGTCGGCTCCAATTGCTGTGCACGGTGGCGAATCGATTCATTCGGGTCCTCTTCAACACTTTGCTCTACAGCGGCAATTGTTTCTTCGGTGCGCACTATTCGACGTCTCTGCGGATGCGTATTATCACATAGAGTAAACGTAGTGCGAAAACGATCCATGGTTAACCGAATTAATTGCTCTGATGGACGATTATGTCGACCATAAAATGGACGGAGCTTGCGGTAAACTTCGCGAACTGAACCATTATTTTCGAAATAAATTTGCACGATTTGCAAGCGTTGTTCTTTTTTCAACCTGTTCATGATGAAATGGCAAACCAAACTAAATATTAATCACTTGACAGCTGACAAAATGGCCGCCAGTTAAAAAAGTGATGCCAACTTAAAGTTCTATACCTCAATAAAAAACACCCTTTACCAATATCTATATTAAGAATGATACAAAAAAATGCAATGTGAGTCCGATCACAGAGGAGATGTGTAAACATCTAGTAATGAAAATTTTTTTTTTAAGTTGGAAGTACTTATGCTTTTAGTATATTTTTTTAAATTAATTAATTAAAAGTATCAAAACTTTCAATATTGTAAATACATATGAATTTGTTGGTTTTTGTTTGTTTTATTGGTTAGTAAATGGGCACACTGCAGTATATGTGTATGTACTGCATTCAAAATTGCAGTAAGCAGTAAATTTAGTGATTACTAAAAAATTTCAGTAAATTCTTACTGCTAATGAAATTTAATTTGCATTACCAATAAAATCGTAGGGCCGTAATCATAATAAAATTGTAGCAAGTGGCAAAGTTTTTTCATTCAAATTTTGAAACTTTTGTGTGAAAAACATTTAGCCACTTGGTAGAATTTCATTATGAATACGGGCATTACTGATTACCAGGGAAAACGCAAATATGCAATTGCATGTTTTTTCTTGTGTGACGTATTAATGCGGAGATAAGATATTTATCCGTTTCAGATCTTTTAATGAATTTTGGCATCAATTTGTTAGTGCATATTTTTGCATATTTTACCCTTTAAAGCATGTTTTTGCATATTTCAGTCATCCACGAATATTTTTAGCATTTTTCGAATTTTGAGAGCGTATTTGACGCTTTTAAGGCATATTTTGATACTGTATAGAATTTTTTATTTTAATATGCTACAAACCATTTATCTGTTGTTCAATTTATTTTTTTCACCAACTAAATCTCATTTTCAATGATCGATACATATAAAATTATAAATTTTTATAATTTTTTGCGCAGTTATTGCGGACGTTATTTTCAATAAAAATTTGGTTTTGCTATTTGTGCCGGACTCTGCCCCGATTGTATCAATAGACGTGGAAGGAATATTGTCAGTGTATAAAAGTTTATTGAGATGTGACAAGCAGCAATTTTTAATTGAAAATATAGCCCAATATTTTATTGCTTATTCCAATAAAAATTATAAATAAAAAGCTTGTCTTATTTATCAAAAATATAGTTCCAAAGTTTTAATTCTAATATTGTAATCTCTTTTGAAGTTGAAGTTAAATTTTTACGGTCGTCGTATACAATAGAAATTTATTTGTATTATTTCAAACCCAAATTATTTCTTTAATATGGAAGTTATTCGTTAATATTTTTCTTGTTTGCTTTTTTTGGTTTATTTTATTTTTGTCTTATTTTATATGCAAATATTGATGATTTGTTAAATTAAAAATATATTTTCGTTTACAAATAAGCCAATTCATGTTATTTTAAGTGCATATTTTCAAGTTTTTATAGCATATTTTCAAGTTTTTAGTGCATATTGAATGCGCATTAAACACTTTTTTTAGAGCATATTTCTGGTTTCCCTGCTGATTACTAAAAATTCAATGCACCTCATCATATAACAAATCATTTAGGCAATTTATAAAAATTGTATAAAAAAATTTTAGTAATCAGTAAAAATTTACTTGTTAAAATTTTTTTATTATTTTTACTGAATCTTTAGTGGTACTGCAGTGCTCATCTATGGTAAATGCCTTTACTTTTACTTTTTAACTTTTAATTCCTGTTGTTCATCGTTTAGTTGTTGCTGTTCTTGTTGTTGTGTACGCATTGCAATTAAACTAAATTCAGTAAAGTGCGACTTTCACTCGCGCACATTCGGTTTTGAGCATTTTTTTGATTTAGCTTTCTTCCTTTTTTAAGTTTTTTTCAGTTTAAACGACTTTTTCAGTTTTATCGCTTTTTCTCGTTTTGGCGTTTTTTTTCTGTTTTTGGGTTTTTTTTAATTTTCGCAATTTTTTTCATTTTGGCGATTTTTTTTCTGTTTTTGGGGTTTTTTCATTTTGGCGATTTTTCCGGTTTTTCGCGATTTAGATTTGGCGATTTTATATTTTTTTGTTGTCAAAATTTCAAATTCAAAATTGCATTAACTGATGGAACACCCATTGATTTAAATTTTTTAAATTTAGTGTTAATTGTTGTAGTCTGTATAAAAACACACTAACTTTTAAAATTTCAAGTGTATATATGTACATACAATTGTATGTATATTACATGGGATTTTAACATTTTTGGTTGCTCGTTTTGGAACACCCTTTAATTTTTAACTCTCATGTATTAGTTGTTGTAGTGGACAAATGTCTACACACTGTGTCCAAATTTCAGGTCCGTAGCTCTTACGGTTCATTTTCACCTTTGGTGTACGGAACCCTAATAAAGCAATTATCAAGTTAAATAAAACAAACAAAAACCAGCAAATTCCTATGTATTTACAATATTTTAAATAAGTTTGTATTGCTTCTTTCAAACACTAATACACTCATACACATGTAGCTCACACCGATTTGACAACGCGGTGTGAATCTCAGGAAAATTTGTGATTGTATTGTGAAAAAGATAAATAAGCGAAACTTTAGGTAATTTTCAAAAGATAAATTCAAAAAACTTTTACGTTGTTAGAAACATGTGCCCTCAGCCTCAACCTATAAACAAATCTAATAATTCGATGTACAATATATTTAATTTTCTTTCTATTGCTTAAATTACAGCCTGAGTAAACCTCAATACAGTAATTTACTTAATGTTATGAACTGCACATGAAATGAAATGCTATAGAGAGAAATACACACTTTTAGATGAATAATGAAAAAAGGAATTGGTTTATGAGAAATGAATATGTTCTTAAGCAAATTTGATTATTAGTTGTGGAGGTGTCTAACGGTTTTGGTCACGTGCCTGTTTTTTTAATTTCATGTGATATAAAAAATTTAAATTGACAAAAATTAAATAAAACACAACAAATGTACTCGTTTCTGAGCGAAAATAAGTATTTATATACTTCCGAGCAAAAATATAAAAAAATTATTTTTGAAATTAATATTTGTAATAAAACTGAAAAAATTTGATTATCACCCTCAAGTAAAAATACGAAATTTTAAACAAAAATAATATTTCATTTAAAAAAAAGATAATTATGTGTACATTAAACTTGTGTTTATACATATGTAATCCATTTCGTGAAAGGGAAATTTAGTATAAAATTAAATACATTTATCTAAATGAAATATTTTTCCGAAGTTGCAGATCACTCCCAATAATAAAAACTGAATTTAATTTAGAGCACGTTAAAAATTTTTAACTTCCTTTTCATTTATTTATTTTCTAATCGAGCCCATAGGGCCATATATGATTAGTTAAGCGTAGATTACAGACTAATGACATAAGATAATAAAGTATACATGTATAAAATTAATATATGTATGTAACTAAATTTAATGATTATGTACATATGTATCTAGATAATGTTTGAGGTAAGTATATAACAATCAAATAATCCTTTGGTTAACAGTGAAGGAAAGTAAGAAGGTATGATAGCTTAACAATTAATTAAATAAAACATGACTAAACAGAAACATGGTTAAGTAATGCGAGTTTGAAGCTGGTAGCAGATATATCGAATCTTCGAAGATTTATCGGGAGTTCATTGTAAAGCCTAAATGCTCTTATCAGGAAGGACCTTTCAAAGATAGAATTATTAATTTGAGGTATGATCAATTGCGGATTCCGAGTTGATCTTGAAAAACGAAATAAGGGTTGCAAAGATGGACTAAAATTAGATTTTATTACGTTGAAAAATGTATATAGTATTTTGATATTAACAAAGTCCATGAAAGAGCACTTTAAGAATATTTTTGCGAAATTTGAAACATGTTCAGTTATTTTTAAATTGAAAATGAACCTAATTATGCGATTGAATATTAGTCTTATTCGACGTAGAATAGATAATGTACAACCACTATAGATAACGAGGCAGTATTGAATATGCGTAAAAAGTAAGGAATGAGCTAGATAAGTTTTTATTCTCGTGGGTAGGTGGCAGTTGAACGAATATAAGGTCCTTAAGGTCTGATTAATTTTTGTTGCAATCTTAGAGACATGGCTATCAAAAGATAGGTGCCTGTCCAGTGTTACACCCAAACAATTTAGAGTATCGACGAAAGGGACAGTAACTCCATTAAAATTAATTTTAAGTGCAGAGGTGTCGTAATTACTGGGAACGAAGGTAATTGCTTTAGATTTGGAAGGGTTGAAATTTAATTCATTGTTAGCAGCCCAACTTGAAGCAATGGATAGGACATGATTTATAGTTATTTCATGACAGTCTAGGAACGTGATATCACCCTTAAATAAGAGGTTTATGTCATCGGCAAACAAAAAAGTTTTACAATTGGAAGACCCGATAAAACTAACGAAGTCATTCATATAAATTAAAAACAGTAAGGGGCCAAGAATCGAGCCTTGCGGTACACCGCTCGAGCACTTTAAAATGGAAGAATTGTTACCCCCCACATTAACAAATTGTTCCCGAATAATAAGGAAGGAGTGTATCAGTTTACATGACACATTGGAGAATTTAAATTCTGAACCAAGCTTCTTAATTAGCACAGTATAATTTACGGTGTTAAAGGCCTTAGAAAGATCCAACGATATAACGCTTGATATAATTTTCCGATTGTAGTTTTGACGTATATCTTCTGTTAAATTTAGCAAGAGAGATGAAGTGCTACCTCCAGGCCGAAAGCCAAAGTGACAATTGCTAAGCAGTGAGTTTGCGTTAATGTAATCCATTATTTGGTTTTTTAAAATCACTTCGAAAATTTTGGATAAACAAGGTAAAATACTAATTGGTCTAAAGTTTTCAATGGCTGTACCGGAGCCTTTCTTTAAAATTGGTACAATTCTGGAAGTTTTCCAAGTGTTGGGGAAACTGGAAGTCATTATGCTAGTGTTGAAAATGTGTGAAAGATATTTAAGAATAAACGGAAATATTATTTTAATAAATTTGAGGGAGAAATTATCATATCCAATCGCACTGGATTTTACTTTGGTAAAGGCAAGTGTAATATCATTCTCATTTACGTGGTGGAAGTTGTAACCTGAACTAGAAAACTCATTGAATATCGGATAAAAACCATTTGAGTTATTTTGAGTTGAGATAAAATATTGGTTGAATGTATCTGGATCATGAGAAATCGAGCGGGAGGATTTTCTTTTCTGGTTGTTAATAATTTTCCACATATCTCTTTGAGCTGCAGTGTTTCAATTTCGATTCCCAGAACTTAGTCTTAAGTCTTCTCAAAATGCTTTTCACTTTGTTCCTATGCTTGCAATATATTTTCCAATTCTGAAGATTTATATTTTCTTTATACGCTCTAAAAGCTAAGTCCCTTAAGTTACAGGCTGCCCTAACTTCAGCAGAGTTAAGAAAACTTTTATTAGGCCGTATATATAAGTAATTTCTTGATGTCATGTAATTTATTGAGAAGCATGTATAGTGATTCTAACTGGAGATCAACATTGTTGCTTAAAAAAATACTATCCCATGTTCGATTTCGAATTACGTCATGAACAATATCCCAGTTAATGTTGTTATAGTCGTTGTACTCAATGAAATTAGTATGTTCTTGTATTTGTATATTCACAAGGATATAAATAAAAGCATGACGAGTTAAAGAGGGTGCAATAAATTGCCCGGAGCATATAACAGAATCAGGGTCACTGACAAAGCAGTAGTCGAGTAGGGACGTAGAGCCGTGTTTGGTATCAAAATGCGTAGGAATATTGTTATGTATGTAGGTCAAGTTAATATCCCGACATAATTCACGAATTGACACCGCCGTAGAGGTCTGGAACAAATTGTTATTAAAATCCCCTAAAACAAATGAGTGCTCATATTGGCAACATAAATCACCCAGAATTTCATTTAAGCCTTGAATATTACCATGGGGGGCATATACGACCCCAATAAGAATTTTCGATTTAAAACTAAGGGTTTCAATGAAGAGACACTCAAAACTGAGTGGATCGGACTTTACAAGAACGACCTTGACTGCAATACCATTACGCACATATAACGCTACGCCACCGCCTCTCATACCAACACGATCATTCCTTATAATAGTGTAGTTTGGAATACACACGGTACCATCAGGTGATTTTCGGTGATTATTCTAGTATTTTCCCTTCTCCTACAACTGGCAACACTGATCTTTAAAAGCATATTGTTTTTGCTGCATGACTAATTAGCTTACACTGCAATTACACATGCCACTAGTGGCATGCCAGTGTTGTGTACGTATTATCGACGAAAAATTGTTCGAAAAAGTCGAATCTCTTGCCATTTGCTTTGCTGTTTACACATGCCATTGCCACTTCATTTTAAAAATGTCGTCGAAGCGAGCTGGCTCAGTCTCGCTTCCATGTTTACTTTTCCTTTTGTTTATAGAATAGAGTTACCTAGTACGTCACAAAGGCACATTCTTGAGGAAACTATTAACACTTATTATTATTATTATTATTATTATTTTAGTAATTAGTTAGTTCTTTATAATTAACAAACTCCAGTTTTTCACACACAAATCAAGTTATAAATCATAATAACACATTTAACAAGCTAAAATATTAATTTAATTTTCACAGTAATCCAATACATTTGCATCAAATGTATAACAGGGTAACACTTTTCTTCGTTTTGACATTCAATGGCATGCAACTGCCAAATTTTCACTCGCATGCAAATTTTGCTGCCACTGGAGCTGCCATTGCGAAAAATTTGAGTGTGTTAGTGAAAAATCGTGAGTGTATTGAGTTTTTCGAAATGGCATGCCACTATAGTGGCATGTGTAAATGGTATGTTAATCAGCTTAGCAATGAGACTTGCATAGTGTAAACTAGGACTAACAAACTAATAAGCTTAGCAATAAGACTTGTGTAGTGTAAACTAGGACTTAATC
This sequence comes from Tachina grossa, assembly GCA_949987645.1. Classification (NCBI taxonomy): domain Eukaryota; kingdom Metazoa; phylum Arthropoda; class Insecta; order Diptera; family Tachinidae; genus Tachina; species Tachina grossa. The sequence continues at coordinate 2,952,503 of OX465279.1, read as the reverse complement.
ATGGTATCTTATCGCACAGTTTATTGTATGCTAAAACGTGTTAATCTGTATAATACAATAAGCATTGATATAGTTTTTTGGTGGAAAAAATAAAGTTATTTGATTTAAATTTCTTTCATTGTGCGGTATTCTAATATTATGCATACATGCATATGTAAGTTCTTCGTAAACGTACCTAAAAAATAAAAAAATTGGTAAAATTAAAAAAAAAAAAATATTTTAATAACTGAAGTTATTTTGTGCAATTGTATCGACTTTTGTTTAAATCTTATTTTGTATATAATTAATAGGCAAGCCAGTTTCTTGTAATCCCTTTTACGCCGGTACTACTGCACCGATTTTAAAAATATTTATTTGGTTTTAAAGGTTTTTCTGTACGGATGTGCACAATCTATATTTTATTGATATCGGTTTAGTAGTTTGGGAGCTATAAGCCTTTACTACATGCACACATATTACACACGCATTTATTAGCTTACAAGCAAAAAAGAAACAAAATATGAGTGTGTGTGTGTGTGTGTTTGTAGTATCCCTATCGGAAATTTGGCTAACTTTAAACTAACTTTAAGCTAACTATTTCGCAACTAGTACTGACTGACACCTGGATTACTTTGCAATGTAATCAACTGACTATTTTAACATTGCGATGTCCTAGGCGGTAGTCAATTGTTTCACTCTGCACTACTTTAAGCTAACTTAAAGTTGACTTTTTTAAATCAACTGGTAGTCAGTATATTAAAAAAAATTTCTGGGTCTCGGACATGTAACATCACACGTTGCGTACTCAACGCGCTACCACTCGGCTAAGCTGCCATCTAAAATAACAACAGCAAAATGTTAATATAAAACTCAAATGATCACCAAATTCGATTACGTACTCAACTTAAGAATTAATTTTGGGTTTGTTCTGGATGACTGCAGCTAGCCTTTAGTCAGTCTAAGAAAAGTTAACTATAAGTTAACTATTTTTGTAGTCAACCACAGATTCTCCGACAGGGATTTCCCTTGATCTAACAATTTTTTTCTCCTATTAATTATTGTATGAAAGCCATAATACTTAAAGAAAGAGAGTTCAAGAGAAGAGTGTGTCGTCCGTTTGGTATATCTAGTTTTGTTTAATTAATGCTGGGACAAGATGAAAAAATTATTTGCTATATGCTAACATGTTATCCCGAAACTATAGATTTTATAGTTATATTTTTTTAATTAAATACTTTTCAGCCGCCAATAACAACGGGCTGATTCTGTGTGTTATCTACGGCCTGGATTGTGTAGGGTACACAATCGGTCGACTTTTGAAGAAATGCAACCCTGATTTAATAATGAATTCTTGTTGTGTTTTGAAAATGTTCATAAACTCCATACTAGGGCTTTATTTTCTCAAAAGTCGTAAAATTGTGTAAGATAATGAGTTTTACCATTTGGTGACACTATACTCTGGGCAGTTGCGTAATAAAATTATGACACCTGGGGGTCTACTCTGTAATTCGAAACGAAAGCAAATACTTTCAAATTTGTATGTTAATTACATGCAAATTCGAAAACATTTTCTTTCGTTTCGAAATACAGAGGGGTCTACTCTGGTATATTAGCATTGATGGTTTTGTGCAATTGTTGGTCATGATGTAGTCTTTAGGTGATGAAGCTTGTTTTGATGATATATTTCTTGATAAGTTTTACTTTATTTTGTATATGTTTACGCCTATTTAACATCAATTCATTTTTACATTATCACTAGAGTTGTTGTCCGTCATCCTTTTCCCGGACACTATCCTTTTTTGTGGCCTCTGTCCTCAGAAAAAATTAGCGTCCGGAAAAGTCTTACTATTTAAGGAAATTTTTCGCCATTACATTGCTTGAAATATGGTATTTATTAAAAACCAAACTAAAAGAGGAAATAATTGGTATTGGATGTCCTGCTTATCCTATAAATAACACTGTCCATGATTGTTGCGGTATGCTATAATCAATCAAGGATCAATGCAGTTGCATAAAAAGGGACAAAAAGAAATATAGCACTTAACTTTAAACGAGAGTTCAAAATCTTTATTTTATGAATAGATAAGACATTTTAACAAACAAAAAAAAAAATTGTACAACAGTTGAATAGATAGTTGTGTCAATTGTGCAATATTTTTATTGTACACTTCATAGTGCACCATACTTCAATTCACAAACTCAAAATTTCAAAAATATTAAGTGATAATAAAACTTTTTACAATTATGTCCATTGTGAAAGATATTCTTTTTATAGGTATTTTATTTCTTAGAATCTCAAATTAATAAATTCATTATTTTTGACAAGCTAAAAAAATTAAACGAAAGAAAAACATCTTGTTTTAAAATACTTTTTTTGGCTCTCCTGAAAATTTATTATTTTGTCACTTTCAATGTTATTCGCGGCTAACCTTCAATTGTATACACAATATAATCATTTCTCATATTCCATTTCATTAGTTTAGTTTTATATTAGTTTAGTTTTATATTAAATTGAACTTATATACAATATTGTTAGCCTACTAACCGTATATGGCCTTCATGGCTCGGTTAGTTAATTGAGTTTAAATAAATAAATAAATAAATAACTGATGTTAGTAACAATCTCTACCCAAGTAGATAGACACCGGTGCTAATAAAAATCGTGGCTGCACAGAAAAATGTCGGAATTTCCATCCAGCTAAAGACTAGTTTAAATTTTCTTCTCTTTAGAAAATTACATTATTGAATAAAAATATTTCAGTCAACAAGAATGGAAAAATACTGAACTTAAGCCTGATTAAGTAATTATTCCCGATTAGAAAAAAATAAAAATTATTCTTTCCCGGATAATCGACGTTACCGGTTAATTGAATCACGGATAATCGAGGCCTTACTGCATTTAGTTTTATTTTGTTTGTGAGCAAAGATACACATACATACAGGGTGGGCCAAAAGAAAACAAGGGGTGTAAAAGTTTAATAACTTTTTTGTTTATTAACTTTTTTTTATTTTTTCTTTCAGATTATGTAATATACAAAATGGATTTTTTTTACACTAAGTATGAAAAATGATGTCTCTTAAATGACCACCGTTTTCAGCTTCGCACTGATGGGCTCTTTTTAGAGCATTTTCCATAACATCTTTCAAAACTTGTGGCTGTAGCGTTCGAATTTCTGCAACAATTTTTGCCCTGAGTTCAAGGATTGTCTCTGGCTTGTTCACATACACTCGCTCCTTCAAAAAACCCCAAAGAAAATAGTCGGGTGCTGTCAAATCTGGCGATCGCGCTGGCCAAATAATTTCCGAATTTCGAGAAATTATTCGCTCTCCAAAAATTTGACTTAAAAGTGCCATTGTGTCTCGGGCAGTATGGGCAGTGGCTCCGTCCTGCTGAAACCACATACCAGGTCTGTTTTCAAGAGCAGGACGCAAACAATTTTCTATCATAAACCGATACCGCTCTCCATTTACGGTTACAGCACTTCCATCTTCATTCTCGAAGAAGTAGGGCCCAATGACATTTTCAGATGTGATCCCACACCATACTGTACACCTGATGGGGTGCAATTGGCGTTCATGAATGGCTCTTGGATTTTGAGAACCCCAGAACCTACTGTTCTGCTTATTAACAAAGCCATTCAAATGAAAATGAGCTTCATCACTCATAATCAAATTTTCAATAAAGTTGATTTCATTTATTCATTTCTTATTTTCTGATTTTCATTTATTATTTTCATTCATTATAAATTCTCCAAGTGTTGTCTATATAATCTGAAAGAAAATATAAAAAAAAATTAATAAACAAAAAAGTTATTAAACTTTTACACCCCTTGGTTTCTTTTGGCCCACCCTGTCGTCTGGAAATCGATTGACTATAAATACGTTAAATAAAATATAAAATTTTAATGCGTGAGGTTTGCCCACGTTTTTCTATGATGGAGTGTAATAAAAATAGGGAAAAATGCAACCGAATTAAAGCCTTTAACAATTAAAAATAAACCAAAAACCACCTTAATTAATTTGTATAACATTATACTTTTAGATACAGAAAATTAAAAAGATGTGTATAATGTCGCAAATGCTGTGAACAATAATTATTTACTCCACTTAATATAATTCATAAAGAAATTAAGGAATTTGCAAACTTTAAAACTGAACAATGGCTGTATTTTCGAAATATGTCGATCGTGTGGCGCAAAGACTTGAGCAAGCTGGCTTGCCAAAAGCAGTTTTAAGTCACATATTGGTGGGAGCAGCAGTTGCAGCATGGACTATAAAAGTAACATATCCAATGTTGAACAACAAGAAACTCAAGAACGAAGCTAAAGTAGACAAAAGGAATTATAATAATAATAATAACAATAGAATTGGTAAAAATCTTGACGCCTTTAATCCGTCTCATACAGAAATAACTGAAGATGATGAATCAAAATTAGCCGAAGCTGAAAAACTTTTGGTGGAGCAACAAATGAAAAATAAAAAAAATAAGGACATGTTAGAACCTGGTCTTAATAAAGAATTTGTAAATCAACTTATTGCGCTGCTTAAGATAATGATACCAAAACTTTTATGCTATGAAACTGGTCTCCTAAGTGTTCACACATTCTGCTTAATATCAAGAACATTTCTCAGTATATATGTAGCGGCCTTAGAAGGTGCCATTGTCAAGTACATTGTACGCAAAGATACACATCGATTTGCTATAGTTTTGCTGAAATGGTTCGGCATTGCCATACCAGCTACCTTTATCAATTCAATGATTCGCTTTTTGGAAAGCAAACTTTCATTAGCATTCAGGTAACTGCAAAGATGCCTTAAATTTTTTATTTTCATTTTAATTTTATATAATAAATATCTAAACTTTATAGAACACGTTTAGTACGCCACTCCTATCGTTTGTATTTTAAGAATCAAAACTACTATCGAGTCTCAAATCTTGACAGTCGTATTGAAAATGCAGATCACAGGTAAATAGAATTAGATATCGTATTAAAAAACAAAAACCATAATTTTTTCCTTCTGTAGACTTACGGAAGACATATCCGTCTTCGCCAGCTCAATTGCCCATTTATACAGCAGCCTCACAAAACCTTGCTTTGATCTTATGCTAATAGGATTCGCTTTAATGCGGTCGTCGCAAAAAATGAGATCGAACATATTTTCAGGTAAAGTACAATATAATATTATTTTCATTTCAATATCAATACCAATGTTCATCGCAAACATGTTTGTTGTAATGTTATGCAACTATTAGGGCCTATTCGTTAATGCATCCCTATGCTGCATAACATGGATGGTATAGATTTGTTAAGCAGCAGCTTAATTGGCCCTTAAAATTAATGAATGGTAGAAAACTGGGAAAAATTTAGATTTTAAGGTGCTTTTAACCAAGTTTTAAATCTTAGTTATTTTTTAAACAAGAGCTAACGTAAAAAGAATTGCTAGCACCATTAGATTCAGCGTACTCAAATGCCCACCATGCCCCTCGCTTAAGGCTTAATAAAGGGTTCATAAAACATATTATCCCATATGGGCATATATTATTGTATATATTCATACATTTTCATACATGTATGTGCATATATTGCCTCTACAGTATGCAAAGTTCATATTCATACTTTCTTGATTCACAAAATCTCACTGCTGTGCAATAATTTAATTTGCTAAAATTACTTTTTTTTAAATTTTGATCACAGAAACATTTGTTTGGACAAATAATGAAAAACGAACTAAAAGTCATTTCATTCCTCAGTTTAAGTCAAAAGGTGAATCAATTATTTAAAAAACACAAAAATCATATTCGTACATAAAATTTAATTTAAGAAATCAGATTAAAAACTTATGCAATTAATTATAAAAGAAAAAATAATCCGTCTAACAATAGTTTTCAATATAATTTTTTGCAGTAATATGAACTTATCTTTGTTTCTTACCTAGAGAATTCTTTTATTTCCGATAAAATTAATGATTGGATTATCCTTTTGATTATTTGATCCGCAATGTATAAAATCATACAAGAATGTTTTTTTTAACAACAGTTTTTCTTTTTTTAACGTTGAGGGTACGCATATAAACTTTGCATACCGTATCTATTTTCTAATGGATTTCCAACTCACCAGTGATAAAATACCAAGCTTTTTTGATTGCATAAACGATCTTATGTGAGATATCATGTATGCATACATTCTTATATGGTGGCTCCATATACTAAATCGTATTTTTATATATGGATCCACATATGAAGAGATTTATAATTAAATTTCCATATATGAGCTCATATATTATAATACATTTCATATATTAGTCCATACATTAGTTCATATATAATAGTTTTGCCATGTATAATTCCATATATTTCCATACATGAATTCATACATATTCATATATATACATTCATATATATACATTCATATATATACATTCATATATTAAAAATATATGGACCATATATAATATTTTTAGCTGGGATGATAAATTTTTCGTATTAAGTTATTTTTCTAAGTTATTCATTCATTACATCATAAATTTTTATGATATAAGAGCAGTTTTTCGGCGAATATTTTCCTTTCAAAAATTTACTCAGTAAAAAAAGGGTTTCTTTAATAAAGTTAAATTTTTATACAACAGGTGCGTTTGAGTACCTTTCCAGTAAAATCCAGCAACTGAGTAATTTAAAGAAATTACTCTCAATAAAAAAGTTTCCACATAAAAGTAAGCGAACGGAAAAATTGTAAAATCCAGTAAAATATATACAACAGCAGATTGCCAATTTTGGCACTTACAAAATTATACCTATGTATATGCAAAAAAATTAAAAAACATAACTATACATACATATATATAAAATATATACACATCGCCTGCTCATTACTGGCCAGCCGCATGGAACAAATGTGTTTTCGAAAAAATCGACAAAGAATGTTTTTTCCACTTGTTTTATAAAAATACACGATAGAATATTTTGTTTAATAATAAAAGTAAAAGATACATATGTTCAGATTTTCCAGCAAATTAAAATTAAGAAAAACTTACATGAAGAATAAGTTGTCGTCTGGTACCCTCGTGTCAATATTTTTTGCATATGAAGCTATAGGACAATATTGAGTGGACCATTTTGAACCAACCAAAAATATGTTGAAAATTAAATATTGGAATTAAAAATTGCAATACAGTAATACCTAATTTACATTAAGCAAAAAAAAAAATCACTCATATAGAATTTTGATAATAAAATTCAATGATTTGAAAGTGTAGTTCGTTTGTTAGTGTATTCATGGTTAAATGGCAAAACTTACTGAGTATTTTTACTCATTTACGAATCTTTTTTTTTGCACTGAAAAAATTCACACTGAAAAAACAAATGGTAAAAAATCACTCGATATATATTCTCATATAAAAAGTATTAGTTATTACCAAACACAAAATTTTTTTGTGTAATTTATAACATTTTGGATAATTTTGAAGGTTCGTCTGTGTAAAATTGAATTTCGATTCTGGCAACACTGATATATATATATATATATATATATATATGTATGTATGTATATATATATGTGTAGGATTTGGTTATCCAATAGTCCGTTTTTAGTTATTAATTAATTCATTTTAGGTTTTGTTTTATTTAGTTTTTATTTATTTCATATATATTTTAGTGGTTAAAGGTAGTTACATAAGTTAGATTTTAAACGATTGTTTTAGTTTTATTCATTTATTCACTTATTTATAATTTTATTAGCTCATAAGAGAGTTTTAACTTTTATAATTTTATTAGCTCATAAGATAGTTTTAACTTTTATAATTTTATTAGCTCATAAGATAGTTTTAACTTTTATACTTGTATTAACTCTACGCGTGCACATCCGTCTCAGTGGCTCGTCCTCCGTACTCTGACTCTTCTTTTAATATTTGTCAACGTTAACAGTCCTGTTTGTTAGTTTTGTCGCCGTTGGAAATGTTCGTTGAATTGTTGTTTTTGAGTGGAATGTCATAGTTTTATTGTTGTAGTAAAGAATGTCAGGAATGTGCCAGTCCGTTAGCTGGTACGTGTTTTCGTGGTATATGTGTTACAGTGATCAACGTAACTCATCCTACATTCGGCCCTCCTGACAGCGGCTTCGTCTTCGGAGCCGGGCTCCACGGCTTCATGTGCTCAGCTACTGTGACGCATTTCCTTGTGCCTTCGCCTTCTCCAATCTTTTCTATTTCGTATCGGTCATATTTCAATTTTGCTACCACTTTATATGGTCCTAAAAACTTCGGGCGTAATTTCATTACCGTACCATATTGCGTGCGCTTTATGGCCACCAGATCGCCTACTTTGTAACATGTGCTGGGTACTCTCCTTTTGTCGAAGGTTCGTTTATTTTCGGCTTGTATGTTTATGATGTTTTCTTTGGCTTTCTCTCGCAGCTGATCCATTTCATTATGTAGCTCGGCTATGGACAACTCTTCTAAAATCCTCGTGATCTCAACGTCTTCTTTGGTTTTCATATTAACGCCTGTCATCAGCCTAAAGGGCGTATTTTTCGTGCTTCGCGAAGGCCTATTGTTTATTACTTGCTGAACCCTGTCTACGTATTTATACCAATGGTTTAGGTTTTCGGCGCACATTTTGGCTAATATGGGCACGATTGTTCGGTTTACTCGTTCTACCTGCCCATTTCCCCTTGGAACCCCAGTGGCGATTAGTAGATGTTGTATTCCCTCAGCTTTACAATATTCTTCAAACTCATTTGCTGTAAAGGCCGTTCCCCTATCTGATATTATTCGCTGTGGATTTCCGAATACGGTGGACTGCTTTCTCAATTTCTCTACCACTTATTTGCTGCTGGTACTCTTGGTTGGGTACAGCCAGAACATCCTCTTTACGCATGGTGAGAGCAAACGCATTACAATCCGTAATTATCTTGAACTTCAGTCCCAAAACATATATTCGCCACTTTTTCAGGGCCTCCACTATGGCTAACACTTTTAGTTCGTACGAATGAAATTTCTCTTCGGCAGGCGTGGTTTTTCTGCTCATGTACTCCACAGGGCGTAATGTCGAATCCTCTGCGTCTTTTTGTAGGGGTACTGCTCCATATCCATACTTGCTCGCGTCGGTGTGGATCTCAGTTTCGGCCATAGGGTTGTATAATCTCAGGACCGAGTCATTACTCAATGCGGTCTTTAACTGTTGTACTGCTAGGAATTCCTCGTCACCCATCCTAAAGTGTGCATTCTTCCTCAGCAAATCTGACAGTGGTTTAGCGACCCTGGCATAATCTGGTATGAAGCGACGGAAAAATGATGTTAAGCCTAAAAATCGTTGCATGGCCTTGGCATTCGTTGGCACTGGGAAATTCTTTATAGCCGAAATTTTCTCCTCTGATGGCGATATCGAAGAGTTTTCCACCACATACCCTAAAAATTTGAATTTACGACGTAAAAATTGACATTTGCTCCATTTAAATCGAAGTCCATTTGCCGATGCCACTTCTAGTACTCTATTTAAATTGTGCATACCTTGCTCTTCATCATGCGACAATACGACTATATCGTCCATGTAAACGACAATCGTACCATCTCTTATCAACTCATGAAATACTGCTGATATATACCGACAAAACACCGCCGGAGAATTACTAATACCGAAGGGTACAATTCGAAACTCGTACTGCCCGTTGGGCGTGACAAACGAAGTATATTTCTGCGATTCCTCTGTAATAGGTACGTGTAAAAATTCATTTTTCAAGTCTAATGTCGTGAACACTTTGGCCTCTTGTAATCCTTGAATGACGTCATCGACTATTGCCATGGGAAAGTTGTCGCGAATTATCTTCTCATTAAGCCGCCTGTAGTCGCAGCAAAGTCTCTTACTACCATCTTTCTTAGAAACTTACACGACCGGTGAAAAATATTCAGAAAAACTTGGCCTAATAACGCCCTCCTTCAGCCATTCTTTAACTTGGCTCTCTATGGCTTGCTGGTCGGCATATGATGTTCTACGCGGTCTACTGGCTATCGGAATATCGTCGGACAGTAAGATTTCCATCTCTACTGCATGCGCCTTGGGTTTCTGCGGTTGATAATTGCCCACTGCCGATATAATTCTGGTACGGTAACTCTTATTTAAGTGTTCTAAATCTAGTTCAATCCCCTTATGTTCAGTTATTGTGTGTATAATGTCACTAAATTCTTCCGTCAGCTCTGTGATTGGATTAGCGTCCGATGGAGGCCTTGGGTAAGCGCTAGCTTCTTCTGGGAAAAGGAACGGTTCATCGACAGAATGGTTTTCAAAATTTTCTTCCACTTCCCCTTCGAACAGGTTGACTTCAGGAATCTTGACCCTAAACTTGGCACCCTTTGAGTCGATTGTCATATCTACCCGGTCTAAAATGTCGTTTCCTCTAACTGCCGAATATATAATATCGTTTTCTCGGACTATGTGGAAATTCATGTCCACCTCGACTGCATCTAATTTGGCTCGAACTTTTAAACAGCCCATCGTCGTGATATTTTTACCACCAATACCGGTCAACGTTTTTTTTTATAGGCTCGAGTGTAGTATCAGTTACGCTTAAAAGCGTATCATGCCTTAGGATACTAATATCACTGCCGGTATCAATTATTGCCGAAACTATTTTTCCAAGAACAACTATGTCTTTAAATATTCGCCTCGGTGGCGATGACATATCCTCGGTCAACGTATTGACGTTCGGTTTGATCTCTGTAGTTGTGTTCTCCCTCTTAACCGTTGTACACTCATACGATTTATGGCCAGCCTTCTTGCATTTAAAACACTTGGCGGAGGTCGCTATACACTCCTTTGCCATATGCCCCTCTACTCCACACTTAAAACATTTTCTGCTTTCAACACGTAGCTCTGGTGTTGGCCTCTCGAGTCGCGGTTTGCCGCTTCTAAAGTTTGATGACTTTTCCGCTGAAACAATTTTCTCGTAGACGGCTACCTTTTCTTTTAATTCTTCTAGAGTTCGGGCTTGGTACAGTATGGCTTTATTGGACACGCTACCTGGGATACCTTCTATAAAATACTCAATGCTGATATCGTCTAGTCCGATTGGTCCCCCTATTTCCATTAGCGAATACAAATACTGACGAAACGTTTCGTCATTCCGTTTTATACGATTTTTTAATCTTCGGTGAATCGACACCGCGGAGGGTTTTGTTCCGAACTCCCTACGCAGGCTTATTTTAAGGGCACTCCAATCTCTTACACCGGATTGACTTCTGATGAAAGTCTTAGCCGCATCTCTCAACAACTGCTTCGCATAAATATATTTCTGTAATTGGTCCCATCTCAATACGTGAGCACAATCTTCGAATTCCACCAACCACGATTCCATATCTTGGACGCTTTCGCCAGAGAATTTTGAAACGGAATCTTCAACATCTCTTAAAGTAAAGTGGGAGATTTCTGTAGCCAAATTATCCACTCCTTTTATTCCCGAAGCCGCATCGTCGAACTCCGAGTTTCCCCCAGCGTCAGTAAGACAACCGAAATGTAAGATGAGTCTTTCTTGTAAGTCCGTCTTTGTCCCTGTGACGTCTAGTCCTATCTCACTGGCCTTGGCCTTCAGTTCTTCTACTGTCAAGACAAGTATTTCCTTCAACTCCATATTTCTTAACAGAAAATATTACAATTTATATAAGAAAAAATATATAGGTGATAATTCAAAAGAAATTTTGTGTTAAAAGTAATATCCAAATATATGAATTATTTTTGCAAATATATCTCTCGTACGCAAAAAAAATATCAAAACGTTATACTATACTCTTGAGCAACTCAAATATTCAATATAAATTCTCAACTCCTCTTTTTTATATTTTTAATTTAACAATTAGCTTTGCAAAATTTAAAATATGTTATAAATTCCAAAAAAAAGGGAAAATCAAAATTCTCGACACTCGCCGGATACATCAACTATTGTGACACCCGTTACCACAAAAATGTAGACACAATTGGTTTATGTCAACGAAAAGAAATATTTTTATGTTTATCTCTATATTGCTTTTTCTTTCAACTCTTTATCGATATCACTAATATTTATTGATTTAACTCGAACTCGTGAGAATTTTGATTTTGCTCTGTATACTATCATACACTGTTTTTATTTTCCAAATTTTTTCATTTAAATTTACACAAATTTGATTAATTTTATATAATATTAATTTTTACCAAAGTTCTTCACTATAACTCAAAACTCTAATGAAATTGATAATTAATCAAAAAAAAAAAAAAAAAAAAAAAAAAAAAAAAAAAAAAAAAAAAAAAAAAAAAACACCACCGATTAAAACGCTCTATTTTCCTCAGTATGTACTTTAGATAAAGGCTCAGTTAGCCGACTGTAATGTAATGTAACTGTAACAGTAAGAAACAGCTGATCGATTTTGTTATGTGAAAAGTAATGAAAATTGTTATAGAGATGTAATGTAGCGTAACCTACTTTTCATATAAAAATATCAATCAGCTGTTTTCTACGTTACAGTTACATTACATTACAGTCGGCTAACTGACAGTCGGCCTTAAGTGACATTCCTGACCTACCTTTCATATACATAATCTCTATATATTTACTTTACCTTATGTACCTTGTTTGGCTATCAAAATAAATAAAATAAATACGCCTTCATTTATCTTTTACTCTGCTTCTCTACTACTCTGGCAACGATCCCTTGGCTTCAATCGTTTCTTCACACAATCACCTTGGTTTTGCTCTTAACTCACTCTGTTTCTCTTCTTGCGTTTTCTCTGTTGTTAGTAGTGGTGGGTGTTTGGTTTTCACTCGTACTTTTATCTGCTGTTGTTTAAATGCAACAAGATTTGCAAATTCTCCTCTTCCTATTCTTTTAGCTCTCGACTCAATGTGTGTATGTTAGCGCATACGGGGTTTTTAATTTTGTTTCATTATTTCACTCAAGTAAGATTTTTTTTTTAGAATTTTTGTTTCATTTTGTTGGAAATATTTCGGTACAGTCGCTATATATTTACACTCTATTACACTTTAATAGGAGATCTTTAAAACTTTATTTTTAAGAAATTGTTCACTTTATGGTTGAGCCCCCATTTGTAGGATTTGGTTATCCAATAGTCCGTTTTTAGTTATTAATTAATTTATTTTAGGTTTTGTTTTATTTAGTTTTTATTTATTTCATATATATTTTAGTGGTTAAAGGTAGTTACATAAGTTAGATTTTAAACGATTGTTTTAGTTTAATTCATTTATTCACGTATTTATAATTTTATTAGCTCATAAGAGAGTTTTAACTTTTATAATTTTATTAGCTCATAAGATAGTTTTAACTTTTATAATTTTATTAGCTCATAAGATAGTTTTAACTTTTATACTTGTATTAACTCTACGCGTGCACATCCGTCTCAGTGGCTCGTCCTCCGTACTCTGACTCTTCTTTTAATATTTGTCAACGTTAACGGTCCTGTTTGTTAGTTTTGTCGCTGTTGGAAATGTTCGTTGAGTTGTTGTTTTTGAGTGGAATGTCATAGTTTTATTGTTGTAGTAAAGAATGTGAGGAATGTGCCAGTCCGTTAGCTGGTACGTGTTTTCGTGGTATATGTGTTACAGTGATCAACGTAACTCATCCTACTCATCCATTCGTATTCGCGAATATCGTTTCAAATATATATATATACATACTAGTGATGTACCGAATGTCAATTTTTGATATTCGTGAATACCAATACGGATATTTGAATCGATATTCGCGAATACGAATATTATATGTGGAGTTTATAGACATTAAATTGGGGTTCTACTTACCCCTGTAATAAGAAATATTAAAAAAATTTTATGAAAAAGAACTTCATACTCCTATTGGAGTACTTTCAAGGTAATAAAAAACTACCCAACATTTTAATGATCGTCATTAAATAATATTTGAAAATGATACAAAGCATAAATTTCTATAACAAATTCAATGGATTCGTACATAGTACGACAAATTTTAATTTTAAATATTTTGTAGAAAAGTCACTTTATGCTAAACAATCTAGAGACAAATTGTAGTCAAACTGTTTAAATGGTTTTCATTTCCTCATCTCTTTTCCCTGTATATTTTTAAATATTTTTAATACACATAATTTACTTATTTCCATATGAAACTACAACATTTATTGTCAATAAAGGTATCAAATACATATAAGGAAATGGTCTTGCTGAGGCCTATGAAAATATTTCTTCAAAATCTCTTGGACAAAAAGGTGTTATTTTCAAAACTATATTCATACATGGATATGACATCTCGTATACGTTTTGACAGATGCATTAATGGAAACTTGCATACAAAGACATTTTCAAAGGGATATTCACCCTTATTCTATTTGGCGTCGGCAACATAACACGACGTCGTTTTTAATGTTGTTTAGCAAATCGTTATTCCCTTAGATAGTATTGCCATTTATCGATGACTGTCAGCATATGTTTGGTATTCTGAAAGAAACATTGATGTTGATGTTGCCGTTCATTTTGTCGTCAGTGTTTTTGATGTCGTGTTCTGTTGTGTGCATGCCTCAACGAATTTGAAAAATAATTTAAATGGTAAAAAAAGTGAAATATAAATAGACATAAAAATGTACATATTTATTTGAAAAAAGTTCTTAAAAAAAGTGAAAAATATAATATGGACAAAATTAAAATTACCAAACCCAACCAATTTGAAAAGCTTGTGGAAGAGTTGGAAAAGTCCTTCTTTTGCTAGAGGATTCCGCAGGGGCAGTATTCCTAATAATTTCAAGGTGCAGTGTGAAAGTGAGACTGCACTAAATTCCCTCGGTCCACCAATTAGAACTAGTGGTGGATGGCAAAATGTAAGGTAAATAGTGTGTTGCGAAAGTATACTGTATGATAAATTTTTTTACAGGCCTGGCGCGACTTGAGGTTTAAATGAAAAAAAAGGTTGCAAACAACAACAGCAAAGCAACTGAAGGCGGGGTATAGAAACAATTAGCACTGAGTACCTTTGGAGGAAGCTCCGAGCTCCAATAAACGTTGATCTGATCCCTTTTGTTTCAAAAGTTAGGCTCTATTGTATCCAATACATTCCTAAATGATGTTTTGTTCATCCTAAAATATTTGTAAAATATTCACCCTTATTCTATTTGGCGTCGGCAACATAAGACGACGTCGTTTTTAATGGTTTTTGGCAAATCGGTATTCCTGTAGATAGTATTGCCATTTATCGATGACTCTCAGCAACTTTTTAGTAGTCTGTAAGAAAAATTGATGTTGATGTTGCCGTTCATTTTGTCGTCAGTGTTTTTGATGTCGTGTTCTGTTGTGTGCACGCCTCAACGAATTTGAAAAATAATTTAAATGTTAAAAAAGTGAAATATAAGTAATACCAAAGTAGATATAAAAATGTACGTATTTATTAAAAAAAATTTCTTAAAAAAAGTGAAAAATATATGGACGAAATTAAAATGACTATCCCCAACCAATTTGAAAAGCTTGTGGAAGAGTTGAAAAAAGTCCGTATTTTGCTAGTGGATTCCGCAGAGGTAATGTTCCCAATTATTTCAAGGCACAGTGGGGACTTGAGGTTTAAATTAAAAAAAGGCTGCAAACAGTACTGAGTGTGAAGCAACTGGAGGTGGAATATTAATAAACAATTAGCACTGAACTCCTTTGGAGGAAGCTCCAATCTCCAATAAACGTTGATCTGATCCCTTTTTTTTTCAAAAAATAGGCTATATGTATTTTGTCCAATACTTGCCTAAATGATGTTTTGTTCAGCCGAAAATAACTTAAAAATATTAAAAGGATGAGCATTACTCATTATTTTCCCAAAACATGACAGAATTTATCACTTACTTCTCCTTGGGTAACTGACAAATGCATGACTTTTGCCTGAGAAATCTTATTTTCACTTTTAAAATTTTTTTATTTTCATCGTTCCAATAGGAAAAAAACATTTTATTTTCATTTACTTACAAAACTTTTGCTTATTCAAAAACACTTTTACCAAAAATAGTAAACAAAATGAATCAGCTGACTCAAATATTGGATATGTGTATTGTATTTATCGATAAACAGGCAACGCCGTCATAACACTGTTAAGGAATACAAAGTTAGAATTGATATTGTGTTATATTGATGTTGTTTCAAAATTGACGACGATGTTGCCGACGCCAAATAGAATAAGGGTGATTAAAAGGATGAACATTACCCATTATTTTCCAAAAACATGAGAGAACTTATCACTTACTTTTCTCCGTGGGTAACTGGCAAATGCATGACTTTTGTCTGAGAAATCTTATTTTCACTATTAATTTTTTTTATTTTCATTGTCTCAATAGGAAAGAAAAACATTTTATTTTAATTTATTTACAAAGCTTTTACTTATACAAAAATACTTTTACCAAAAATAGTAAACAAAATGAACCAGCTGACTCAAATATTAGATATGTGTATTGTATTTATCGATAAATAGGCAACGTCGTCATAACACTGTTAGGGAATACAAAGTTAGCATTGATGTTGTGTTATATTGATGTTGTTTTAAAATTGATGACGATGTTGCCGACGCCAAATAGAGTAAGGGTGATTATTTTTATTTTTTATTTAACCGAACTAAAGAAAATATTTTTATAAAGCAGCAGAATACTTTGTTATATTTTAATATGAAGAAATAATTTTCGGACAAATAAAGAGTGTTTTTTATAGAGTGACACAAGTTTAAATCACAATAATAAAACAAAGAAATATATCTTTAATATCAACGAAACGGGCCTTGATGGAAAGAAAATTTTATAGAATTAATGTTTAAATATGATTTCTGTCATATGGCCGCCACGGCTGGTGCGTAGAAGGTACAATGTGGAACACCAATTTTCAACAACTTTTTGAAGACATATGGGCCAATAACTCCGCCAGCCCATGAAGCGCGCCAAACAGTAATTTTCTGTGTATGTAATGGTGTTTCGACAAAAGCTTGTAGATTCTCCTCACTCCAAATGCGACAATTCTGCTTATTTACGTACCCATTCAACCAGAAATGGGCTACCTCGGAAAATAAAATTTTGAATGGAATGAGTTTGATGAATAGAACAATTATTTTGATTAAAAATTTCAACAATTTGCTCGCGTTGCTCTAGTGTAAGTTCATTCGTAATGTAATTTCAAAGAAAACTAAACAAAAAGCAACTATCAGCTGTTAAATGGGTGCTCAAATAAAGAAGTGATGCCATTTCAGAGTTTTGATACTCTATAAAAACACGATTTATTATCTACAAAAGTACTTTAACTTTTTTAATGTTAATTGTACAATAAGTTTGTTTTATTTGTTTTTAAGTTCGGTATAAGAATTGAATTGAAATATTTTTCTTTAAATTATTACAAACTAATATTTTTATTTTTAATTTATTTAAATTTCGTTTAGGATTTATGGTAGAATTAGTCGATTCGAATCGTATTACTTTTGAAGTGGTCGTATCTTTTAATTCTGGATGTTAGTTAGTAAAAACGTGAGGTTGTCAGCGAACGTGTCAGCTGTTATTAAATTTCTCTTTGCTTTATACATGTGTGTGTATGTATGTAAGAGAGAAGTTGACGTAGAAATCTATTTTCTGTAAATTTCTACCTCACATACGTTACGATACATATCAAATAAACAGCAACATGTTTTATTTATATTACAGCTCTTGTCAGCTGATCCGTCAACTCACGATACGAATCTATTAATTCTACCATTATGCATTTACTTATTTAATTTTTTAACTGTCATTTGGAAAAATATTGGTATTCATATTTGCCTGAATTTGGCGAATACTAATATCTAAAAATGGCCGAATATTCGGCAATTCGAATCCTAATATTAATATTCGTGCACCACTAATACATACACATACATATATCCAGGCCCTGCGTTATCGGTTGCTGTAATTTCTCTAACTGCCCATATAATGAGGGTGGTTTCACCTAAATTCGGGCAATTGGTGTCTGAGGAGGCCAACCGTTATGGATATCTGCGGCATATACATTCACGTATTATTACGAATGCCGAAGAGATTGCTTTCTACGGCGGCCACAAAGTGGAACTTCAGCATCTGAGACAGGCCTATAATCGTTTGGTTAATCAAATGAACACAATATTTACACAAAAATTGTGGTTCGTAATGCTGGAACAATTCTTTATGAAGTATGTGTGGTCGGGTACCGGTATGGTTATGGTTTCTCTGCCAATTTTGACTGGTGATATAGCTAGGAAATCATCGTCTCTCAAAAATACCGATGCAACAGTCAGTGAACGTACTCAGTATTTGACGACGGCACGTAATTTGCTAATTTCCGCCGCTGATGCCATTGAGCGTCTTATGTCTTCATATAAGGAAGTTGTTGCGCTGGCGGGTTACACTTGCCGAGTAGCTGGAATGCTCGAGGTTTTTGAACAAACCTCCCAGGGCATTTACAGTAAGACCACAGTAGCTGAAAGCAACGAGACCCAGGGTATTATTGAATTCCGTAATGGCAGACCACTTGCCAAAGGCCGTATTATATATAAGAGTGGCACTGACATGTCAATTTCCCTCATTGCCGTACCTGTGGTAACACCCAATTGTGATATTGTTGTCCCCTGCTTGAATTTAAATATAGAACCAGGAATGCATTTGCTTATAACGGGTCCAAACGGTTGTGGAAAATCCAGTTTGTTTCGCATATTAAGTGGTCTCTGGCCAATATATTCGGGTGAGCTACATATACCACAACCTGTTGAAGGAAAACCATGTATGTTTTATATACCACAACGGCCGTACATGTCTATTGGAAGTCTTTGTGATCAGATCATCTATCCGGATAGCCGTGAAAATATGATACGAAGAGGTATAACAGAGAAAAATTTAAGGTCCATATTAAAAATGGTTTCTCTGGAGCATATAGTCCACAGGTAATTAAAATTCTTTTTATATATATTTTATTTAAATTTTTTTTTTCAAAGTACTCTTATGTGGTATTTAAAGTCAAGGTAGATAAAGTAGTTGTGAAAGAAGTGCTGTTGCAGAGAACAATCATAAACAATGTTTTAACTCCTTGAGTTAAAAGAAAAAAATTTCCGCAACAGAGCACATAAGATGGATTGTTGAATATATTTTGATAAATTTTTAAAATTTTAATAGCTTGTGTATCCAGATTTTTAGTTATTTCCGATTATAAATTTTCCCATTTATAAGTTGTACTTATTATATATATTTATCTTTAAGGTGTAATTTATCCACACTCTGCAAAAAATAATTTCTTAAAACACCACCATCCATAATTCCATCAACAAATTTTAATTCTGCAATCCCATCAGCACTTATACACTCCTACACCGCTACGGGCCCCCACCATGTTTCACAGTACTGTAATATTATTTTCATCCATGTTTTTTTTTTTGGAAACGACCCAAATAGGTTGAACTTCCGCTCGTGCGTAAAAATAACTTTGAAAAAACTTAGATTTATTAAGATGGACGTCTATGTACTCCAGAGCATTATTATGTTGTTTAGGTTTGCTTATGGGGCTTATGTACGGGCTTTTTCTGGCTATACACGACCATAATTCAATTGTATCAGTATGTACAAAAATTCCATAATTATCCAGCAAAAAATTTCAAAAAGGTTATCGGGTTTGGAATTAAGCATTTTTGGTGGAAGCTCTTCCCTACTGGATTACCAACTTAATGATTTTAACAAGGCGTGAGACTAAAATAATAAATTCTTGAGAATTACTTACTTTTTTATTTGGCAACATGTTCATGTAATCTATTAAATCTAAAAGAATCATTCTCTTCATTTATCAACTTGTACAGCATTTTTTTAGGTTTTATGTAATGTGATTTGTAAGCGAGTGATGAAATTTGGCAATCAGAAAAGTAAGTCATTATATGGCAAAAAGTTCTGATGGTAATGTGTAATTTTTTGCTGGGTATTTTTAATGTTATCTTTAAGTTTTATGCTACTTTGCTTTGTATTTCCCTCAACTTCTCTTACAATTTTGCGGCTTAGTCCTTCATCAAGCCTTTCTGTTCTCCCCGTTACACCATGATCAGTTTCCATCCCTGCTCTATGGTATTTCCCACAACAGCGTTGCCTAATAAAGACTGCCTAGCCGACCATCGGCCGCGTTTAATGATTTTCATCTCTATTGTATTTCCCATAACAGGGCGGTATACTACTAAAGACTTCGCATAGAATAGGATTAAGGATTTTCTCCCCTATGGTATTTGAAAAATGAAGCTGCCTACTAAAAACTTTCTGTCTATGGCTCCTTCGGCCGGGCCTAAGGATGCTCTTTTCTATTGGTATTCCCCATAAATTTTCTGTTGATTACGTAAGTTGTTTTAATTGTTTGCTGGAGTTTTCGTAAAGTAAATTTTAGTCCATAATGCTTTATGGATAGGATTATTGATAATTATCAACATTTAGAAGCAATAAAAGCTGTTAGAAGCAATGCAATGCATATTTAAGAACAAATTATTCCATACATGCTGTCACATATGGTCGCTGTTTTAACTAACTGACCTAACTGACATATTTTTGAAAAATGAGTTAAGTCCTCTACTAGACTTTATAAGTCATAATACACATTGTATAAAATTTTCATGACTGTAAGCATTACTTTTGTGCCTATATAAGTAAAAAGATTTCTGACGCAGCAATAAGAATTAATGTATAAAACAACCATAAAAGCCTGACGATATGTGACGCGCAAAATAGAAAGGGACCTAGGGGTAAAAACCGGTTTTGTTCAGGAGAGCCATTTTAAAGATTTAAATACGTGTATCTTTGGTGTACCATCACTGAATAAAACGCGCATATCTCTGGGAGGGAACATTTTTGGGGCATGGAATCGGTATCATTCCATGCTCAGATGTTATCCACATCAACAAAAAAAAAAAAGTGAAAAATTTTTTTTTACCCTTTCTGTATGCGCTGTCTGAGTAATTGAGTATAATGAACAACAGATGGGCAATTGCTTGTTTTGTTATTTGGAGGATTCTTCACAGCTTTTGTCAGATTTTTCCAGTTTTTATGTCTGTATTCGTTATATATCGGAAACTTAAATATATATAGGTCGATTGGACACTTAAGTGCTTTTGTTGATTTTATTTTGTGCATTTGTTTTCACAGCACAGTATGCAACGTTTAATAAGAAATGTTATGCACAATCATTCAAATTTCCATATTGGCTGATAATTTACAACAGTGATGTCAAAAATAAAACTATAATTGTGTGTGTGAGAAGAGTTTTCTCATTCGGCTCTGAAGTACATAGAAAAATATAAATATTTGGAATAAATGCAGTTTAGTAAAGCAGTTCAAAAAATATTTAACAGAGCCTATGTGATAGAAAACTAAAAAAATAAGAAACAAAAAACATTATATAAAAAAGTTGGCGACGAGCCATATTTTCCGAGTTATGGGGCTCTGAACTAGAGAAATTCATTCATTTACATCTTAAATTGTTTCGTGTTTTTCGTGTCAGTTTCGTTCCACACGAAATGACCCAAACACGCACGAAATCAGATTTTTTGTCACGAACACTTGGTGTTGAGTCGTGCGTATTCGTGTCACGAAAAAAAAACACGACACGCGTCTATCTCTACTATGAACTTTTCATAGGAAACCGTGAAGAATCTCCGAAAATACATTTTTAAAATTTTGATAGAAAGTTGAAAAATAAGAAAAAAATTAATAAAAAAAATTGGCTACGATCCATATTTCCCGAGTTATTAGTCTTAAAAGTTTTGTAACATAAAATACATTGAATGTCGGGAATACTGCTTTTTTTCTTTCACTGTATCTAAAAGAATTTATTAATATACCCGCCACGCATGTGTTATCGTTGCTGTCTCATTGTCCACTAAATGAAAGAGAATAAGAATGTGCGTGATTTTAGCTGGCACCATTATACTATGAAATTGACATCAATGGTTTACAATGACCAATCATCAAAAATTTCACTTATGTCAAAAGACCCAAACACTGTAAACAAACGCAAACATTTTTGGAAAAAAATTTTTAGCGATTATTCGTGCATATGTATATAATATACATACATATCTCTATATAACTTAATTTTTCGAATCCGAGCCATATATGGGATACCTTATATGATCCATACATATTTTTTTTGGCTGTGTAGGTTATAATTTTGCTTTTTTGAAGTGGGAGTGATTACGGCTATACAATTTGACCTTGTGTTTCATGTATTTCGGCTCAGTATGCTTTAACCTACTAAAATATTTTAAAAAGTAGGCAAGGTTGCGTCTTCCAAAATTTAACGTTATATATTACCAATTATTTTATGTACCTCTTCCGTCTGTAACTATCACATTATCAGTAGAAACCTAACAGAAATTAAAGAAGTTTTGTAAAAAAATCTTTAAATAAGCTTTCAGATCCTTACAAAATTATAAGTGTGGAAAAAGGCCAAGTTGCTATCCAAACTTTTGACCATTAAAAGTTATGAGATGAAAATTTCGACGAAGTTCCTTTTTGGTACAATAACTCACTACAATCTGCTATGGTGCCATCTTATTTCCAGCAAACTTCTTAATATGGGAAAAAATGTTGTTGTGTTGTAAGCAGGTTGTCTAGAAATAAGATGGCGACAAAACAATATGGGTCAAAGTGTACTCATTGGTATTGTATAAAATAAGAAATTGGTCTAAATTTTGATATCAGTACAACTGTCGACCCAAATGTTGGATATGAACTTCAACTTTTTTCACATACATATGTACATATGTATATGTTTTTGTGAGGATTTTATTACTACATGTTAATGAATATTTTATGTTTTCATTAAAGAGATGGCTTTGATGTGATACGTGACTGGAAAGATATACTATCAGGAGGTGAAAAGCAACGTATGGCAATTGCTCGTCTTTTCTATCATAAGTATGTATTAAGGTTTTTTGCATTTAGTTTTTTACTTAAATAACTATTTTGCACGTTTTCATATATTTAAGACCCAAGTATGCATTATTGGATGAGTGTACTAGTGCAGTGTCTATTGATGTCGAAAGTTCTATTTATGATACTGCCAAAAGCATGGACATAACACTCCTGACAATAACACATCGCCCCACATTATGGTAAATGAAATGAGATCGTACAAATTCATACTTATGCACTTGAAATTTTTTTTTTGTAGGAAGTTTCATACTCATATATTGGAATTTGATGGTCAAGGAGGATGGAGCTTCCGCAAGTTGGAAGCCAATGAACAACAGCAACAGTTCCCAATACACTAAATGATATTTTGTTATATTGTTTTACATTAGTTTCTCTATTTTTTATTTAAGGTTTGTTCTGTATATAATAATCATGCAAGTCTAATTTTAAGTACAAGTGTTTTATTTAAGTTTTCCTTTTAGAACTGTTATTAAATAACGAACTTTAATTATTTTTTATAAGACGTGGTTATTTTTTAATTTACTGTGATGCTATAACCATTATTTTTCTCTTTATCGGTGATATATGCCCATAATATAAAATGTTTTAAGGTGTAAATAACAGGTTAACATAACATAAGTATGTACGTACATATATATTCATAAATATATGCGTAATTTGTTAAAAAACAAACCAGAGGATTTTATTTGGTCCTAGTTTGCACTATGCAAGTCTTACTGCTGAGCTGATTAGTTTGTTAGGAGAGAGAGACGAAGGGAAAATAAACGTTTCTGTTCCCCTCGCACAGTGGCGTGAAATAAAAAAAGTGGTGAAAAGTCCTCAACTTTTGAAGCAGTGAACCGATATCGATGAAACTAACTGTTTTGGAAAGAAGAAGTGTTGAACTTTTGAGAAATTATATTTGGAGGCAACCTGTTATAAGACAGGGTAGCTAAGAGAGCCTCAAAGTGGGAAGGAAAACTTTATTACAATTCATATGAAGAAAATTTTTTTGATATCTTAAAAATTGTAGCAAGGAATAATTTTGCAATTTGGATTTTTGAAAATTATGAGAAATTTTGTATATTTTGGAAAAAAAGTATTGTTAATTTTTTTGGAATATTTTAAAAAATTATTAAGTATTTGATAAAAACTTTGATTGTTTCTGAGAGAGAAGGCATTAAGAAAGACTTTGCATTAAATTTTAGAGATTTTTTCCAGCATTGGTCGAAAATTAGCAATTTTTTTGCAAAAAAAACTAATTTTTGGATGTTGCATAAAATTGCACGCTCATTTTTGTGTTTTTTGTTTTTATTGTTTTTTTTTATTATAGAGAAACTTTTTTTAACACATAAATGTAGGCAGGATAGGAAATTTTCTAAAAATAACTACTTAACTTTTTCTAACACAATTTTTCCCATTAAAAAAAATTTATAAAATTAATATATTGGGACACATTTTAATTTAGTTCAGTAGAATACATTTAGTTTTGCAAACAAAAAAAAATTATTCTCATACCTTCAATACTTTCAATGCATTCACCAGTGATAAAAAAGAGTTAATACAGTGCCAGCTTTATGATTGTAAAAACAATTTTAAGTGAGATTATATATATATATATATATATATCCGGCTTCCTATAGTACATCTTAGTTCTATATATGGACCCACATATGAAGAGCTTCATAATTATATTTCCATGTATTAGCTCATATATCATAATACATTTTATATATTGTTCCATATATCAATTCATATATAATACCCTTCCCAAAGTATAATCCCATAAATTTTCTTACATGAATTCATATATATTCATATATGAAATATATTAAAAATATAAATATATATACATATTTTTTTTAGCTACGAGATTAAAAACTATAAATTTAAGAAAAAATTTAAATGGCATTAACAAAAGTAAGCATTTGTTTACCTTTATAGGTTATGTCAAATGTATATAACATACCAATGTGTGAACACAAAAATTATAAACCGTATGTTTTTTTTAATGCATGTTTTTTATTTATTGTATCTTTAAATATGAACTAACAATAAGTATTCAAATCTTAAATCTATAAAAAAAATTATTAGGCCCGACCAATGTCGGACATAAGCTTAGTGATAGTTATTAATAATACATAAGTAGTGATAAGCAACAAAAAGAAAAAAGTGTTATCAAGCAGCTTCATCATCTAGAGTGTTGGATATTAGAACCCGTGTATCTCTCTTTTTTAAGCGGATGTGTCCAGTAAAGTTCAAAATATTACGAGCAAGCGGACTAGGATGTGACTCGAGTTTTGTTAGATATTTGCCTGCGTATTTTACAATTTCTTCAGTCACTAGTGGCATATTCAAATCGCGATGTATATTTGAATTTTTGATGTACCATGGAGCCGATGTTATCATGCGTAAAATTTTATATTGCCTTCGTTGAATTTTCTCTACATTTGAAGCTGAAGCAGTGCCCCATAGTTGAATTCCGTAACACCATATTGGCTTTAAAAGCAACTTGTATATTAAAAGTTTACAGTCTAGGCTAAGTGTTGAATTTCTACCAATCAGCCAATGTACCTAGGTTAATTTAAGTTTCATTTGAGTTAACTTAGAGTCAATGTGGTGTTTCCATGTAAGTCGTCGATCAAGGTGTATACCAAGATATTTCACATGTGAATGTTGAGGAACAACTTGATTGTTAATCCGAATGGGGGAGCAAGTATCTCTTATTAGGGTGAACGTTATATGGACACACTTTTGTTCATTGACTTTAATTCTCCATAAGTTTAACCAAAGCTCCATCTGGCTAATGTGTTCCTGGAGTTTGCGGGATGCCTCATCAGGGTTTTCGTGCATACTAAGGCAGGCTGTATCGTCGGCAAATGTGGAAGTATGGATACTACTGCTCACAGGCATATCACAAGTATAAATCAAATATAAAACTGGTCCCAGTATGCTCCCCTGTGGCACACCGGATGAAATAGTTTCAGGCCTACTCGTAAAGTCTCCTTCCACAACAGTGAACTTACGGGAAATAATGTAACTTTCCAAAAGATTTAAAATGTTTATTGGTAAGTAAGTCTTCAATTTTAAAATTAGGCCTTCATGCCACACTTTATCAAATGCCTATGAAACGTCAATAAAGAGCGCAGACTTTTTTTCCCTAAAAAGTTCTTCTTATAAATTGAACCAATCTGCGAGTTTGTTCAATGGTGCTATGCTGACTTCTAAAACCAAATTGATGGTCTGGTATGCACCCACTACTAATTAGAATTGGGTACAATTTTGTTTTGAGCAGTTTTTCGAAAAGCTTTGACATAGTTGATAGTAGACTTATTGGCCTATATGACTCAGCCTTGGTTAGATCTTTGCCCGGCTTTGGAATCATTTTAACCTTGGCAAGCTTCCAGCTGTGGGGACAATACTCCAGTCGTAAAATGGCATTAAATATGAATAATAGGATTCTCATTGCAATACGAGGCAAGTTCATCAGCATCTGGTTACTAATTTCATCAATACCCGGAGCTTTCTTCGGGTTGAGTTCGGCAATTAATTTTTGTAAATCACGCGTCATAAACTTTATGTGTAACGCAGATTTTGACATACACAGAAAATATCATGCGTATAAAAAAGTGACATTCCATAAGGCAAATACATATAATGTGAACACAGCTTAAGAAAAGAAAGGGTAACGATGATTTGGTAAGAGCGCGATTTTTAAAGGTGTTGATTGAAATGTACGAAAGTCTGTCATGCTCATATAACAAGTATGACCGTCTAATAGCCGCTCAAACACTTTATAAGAAGAAAGGAAGTATTCAAAATTAAGCTTTTAGGTGTCGGATACTTCAAAATTCATCGTTGCGGAGTAAGGCTCCCGGACATGCAATGAAAAATAGAACTGAGAAAAGTAAATTTAAATGCAGAGTATATTCTTAACATTATGTTGATAGCAAGCATACATTAAAAACATATAAAATAAAAGTGTAAAATTATTTAATGTATTTCATTTTAATGTGAAAATTACCAACAACAAATGTTACATTATTATATTTAATACGATAATACAATGATGCAAGAGGTTTTATGAATTCAGCAGTTGTATTTTGTATGCTACTATTTTTTATTTTTGAATCAACTTCGTTTAAACGAAATAAAATATTTATTCGTAATTATAGCGATATAATTAGTAAAATATCATTCCAAATTTTAGCATTTTCAGATATTTTTTCAGCATTTTTAGCATTATTTTAAGCCCCATTTAGCATTCAAATTATTATCACTTGTGACCACACTGCGGATAATTACCTCAAAAATCATGACATTTTTGATGAGGTAATTAACAGAGGTTTACTGAAGTCCCCTTATAATTTCTTTTATTTTGATACCTCACTCGATAGGTTTGATAAAAATTTTTTTGGACGTGTTACTTTTAAAATGGCGCATTTTTCGCGCATCTCTACTTTGTGTATGCAAAAAACTAAACTACTCTACAACTATATACAAATAGAAAGGCACATGCGTATTAATGAATATTTTTACACTGAAAATATTAATATTTATTCAGCCAAAAAAAAAAAATAAAAAAAAATTATAATACAGTCATACTCAGATAATTTATTGATCATTCGCCATTGTATACAATCATTTGTGTACATGAAATGGAATGGAAAATGTGTGTGTGGCTGTTTGAAAATATGCTTTATGTGTGTGTGAAAATAAAATAGCTTGTATTACGCATGAATATTCTGTTAAATATTCAGAATATTTTTATATTTACACAGTGTATAAATTTTACTTGTTGTCGTTTGTGCTGGATAATTAAAAAAAATGTGTATACACAGTTGTTGGATGTTTATATTTATACGTATTCAGTTTAAAATGAATGCGTGTATTTGTATTTTGCCTGTTGTTTACTTTTAAGTGAGTGGCCAACACTCAAAAAGTACTTAAACCATACTTTTGTCCTTCTAATGTTGGAATCGGCTTTAGTCATACATAGTTGTTCGAAAGAAAATATTTGTGCGTAAAAATTGTTTGAGCTACAATTAGAATTTTACGCAGTTGCTAAAATTAAGACTATTGACTTATGTTAGTGTATGTGTTTTTTAGTACTTATTGTCATTCTCTGGTACAAATTTTTTGTCACGAACAATTCGTGTTGGGTCGTGCGTGTTCGTGTCACAAAAAAAAAACACGACACGCGCGCATCTCTAGTATTGATGTTCGTGTATATGAGTGTTTACAAGCGATGTCGAGGACTTCTCGTTCGTAACAAACAATTAAAAGAAGTAGTATTGATGCGTGTGTGCTTGTTATTTTGCATATTGCACGTATGATTGTGAGTGTGTGTGTGTGTGTGTGTAAGATGTAGATGGTAAGCTATTATGTGTTTAAGGGTGTTTTTTTTTTAAAGTAAGCGCACACAACTAATGTCAATGCATGTGTGCGTTTGTATGTGCACAGAAAAATAAAAGATCATACACGCAATGTGTGTGCATATGCACATGCATGATGTTTGCATACGCGCCCATGCGTATGAAGAAGCAAGCATCACACATTTTTCCGTCACGAAGTATTTTCTTCTTTAAGGACGGGGCACAATGAATCTTGCGTTAAACTTCGCCTTGTTCAACTGACAGCTAAGTTGAAATACATGGTTTCTTATGAGGTATGTTACATTCAGTACGTGTCCGTCAACGCAAAGTACAAAATTTGGTCAACTTTTTAATTTTTGTGTACGTTGAGTAGTTTGACAGATATTGGTTGATTTTTTTGGTATGTTTAGTTAGTTTTAGTTTTTTGTGTTTTGTGGCAGCAAAAATAAAATTAAACAAAAGAAATAAACGAAATGAATACAAAAAATTTAATTTAATAAATAAAATAGAGAATCGACCTATTGAAGCTGTTCAAATGCTTCCGTCAATAAAGTACTCATTATGCTAACCTTCTCCGTCGTTGCGTTAATGTCAGTTGAAAAAGGCGAACTTTAACGTATGACGGATTCATTGTGCCCCGGCCCTTATTCCTATAGCTGCAATAACCTAAGCAAATGTGTTGCCAACAGTGTAGTTTAGCGTTTGTTTTAAAATATTTCGCTGTTGTAAATCCCTCATATCTTAAAAGTTATTGTAAGTGGTCTTTTGCAGGGGTATAATACATACCACGAGAATACATTTAAAAAACCAGACGTTTTTACATTTCAAGACTGTTAAAGGAGGCCTCTAATGCCGAAAGAACTAATCAATACAATCAACATTTATTAAATGTAATTTTTAGCCGATAGCCTTGGCAGCCAGTGCTTTCAATGTACATATATATATTAATATTATATTTATATAATTTTTATATCAAGTAAATAAATAAATGTAATTTTTTCGAAAAATTAATATTTGACGAACGATGATGAATGTGTTTTTTACTATGAAACAAAAACTTATTCACTGTGATACTACAAGTCTGGTTCAGACCACGTCTTGTCATTTAAAAAGTTCTGCTCTATAAGTGTTTAGGTATCATAACCCCCCGTCTAGACTGGCAATAAATATGTTGGCAATATAGCAATAACGCAGGTAGAATAGCAGAACAATATTGCTTATTGCTTTACTTATGTTAAGGCTATGGGAAATCGTACCCACAATATGGAAAAAGTCAACAGGGAAGGTGCAGAATAAAAATATAATTCACTTGTAAATATCTGGTTAATTGAAAAATTTTTTATATTTAAAAACTTATAATAATACAAATTAAATCACTACACACGTTTTTAAGAGACTATTTTCCTTTTTTAATATACATACAAATGTATATTTTATAAATTTCAATAATATTATCGAAATGCCAAACGCAATACAGAAAAGTCGAACATAAATTAACACCGAGTTTGACGTTTCACGTTCGCAATAATTGTCAACGAATAACTGTTGACAATTATTGCCACAATTATTGCAAGTACTGGCAATGAGCTGTCTCCATTGGCAATATCAATAATTTGACATTTGCTGCAATATATTTTAATGATTTTATTGCCAGTCTAGACGGGGGGTAAAGTAATAATATCTCATCGAAGTAGGTGCCGGTTTCTCTGTTTTGGCAGCTTGAAGGTTGTCACTTTTTTTTCATATTTTTGAGTATTATTATATATGATTTTAATTCAAAATGTGACTCTTTTTATGATCAAATTGTTAATATTTTTTGAGTTGTAACCCTTTTCATAAAATAATTTAAAAAATTTTTAAAAGAATCAAAGTCTATATAATTACACACATTTTTTTCTAAAAATCTAATCTAATTCTAATCAACAAATGAAAATAAAATTAGTTCAATAATAAAAATACTTAAAGATAATTATTTTCATTGATAAGCAGAAGCTCTTTTGCTTTTGATGAGAGATTACGTAAATGACAGAGACACATGTATGTATGTAAGTAGTCCGTGCTATGAAAGTTGTTAACGATATAGAAGAACGAGGTATAGGATTGATGGAGGAATATACTAGTCTCACTGTTGCCAGAAAATTTTACCAAAAATCTGCAAATATTGGCTAAAAAATCTGAAAAATAGTTTTAAAAAATTTAAAAAAAATCTGCAACAATAAAAACACCTCAATTTTGAATTTTTAGGTTTCTGGCGTTTTTTTTTTTATTTTGTCAATTTTATTCATTTTGGCGATTTATTTTAGTCCAAGATTTTTCTTTTGATTTGGTGCTTTTTTCGTTTTATAGATTTTTTCGGGTTTTGGCGATTTTTTTTCGATTTGTCGATTTTATGATTATTATTTTACCGTTTTTGAAAATTTCAAGAATTTGCCTCTTACGGTTTCCAAGAAACAGCAAGTTGTCAAAATTACATAGTCAAAATAACATTAACTGATAGAACACCCTTTAGTTAATTGTTGTAGTCTGTATAACAATACAGTAACTTTACAAATTTCAAGTGTATATATATATATATATGTACATTAGAGTGGCCGTTAATTGTATGGAGACTTTTTTTCTTGATTTCTTCTACTCTTACTCCCCAAATCTTTCCAGTTTCATGTAAAAAAAATACAAAAAAATTTCATACCGATAAGTTGTGTTTTAGGAGGTGCGTCCGGCCCTCAAAGTTGGCCTTCAAGCCCATTTTTCAATGAAATTTTTGGCATATGACTATCTTTTTAAAAAATCATTTTACAAGAATATGACATATGGCAATATTTTAGCTCCTCAAGTCAACAACATTAGTGTCAAAGAAAGTTTTTTGCTAAAATCAATATTTTAGAAAATAATGAGGAAAATAACCAACAAAATGCCAACAATTTTATGTAACAAAATTGTATTTATATGGAAATTTTTTATTTTATTTTAAGCATGTACAGTAAGAGCTTATATATATTAAATTATTTCATATACATATATACATATAGTTATGAGTATGCTGTTCGATGGATTTTTTATTAATCTCTTTCACAAAACTAAAAAACTAATAGTACATATCATTTCACAGTTGTACTCTTTGGTAAAACAACAACATAAAGAAAACATTCGTTATTTTAAAAATAGTATCAAATATCTTATGTAAATAAAAGTAATAAAAAGTTGAATAATACAGTATGTGGAATAGTGATGCCACATTACTCCCCTTCGCAAGGAACGCGGAAACGAACTTTTCTTCCAGAGGCTGTTGTGTAGGCTGCCTGTTTATCACCGTTTGTGTCTGGTTCTTTATCAGTTGTGGTTGCGTCTTGGAATGGCTGCTCTCTACAAATAAATGCTGCTTTTATGCGGTCGATGCTGACGTTAACATGTTTGCCATTCATATTAATTTTATAGAACTTGTCGAGCCGCTTTATCACGGTGAACGGGCCTTCATAAGGAGGCTGTAAGGGTCGACGCACTGCATCTGTGCGCACGAATACAGCTGGTGATGTGGCCAAGTTGTTCTTCAAACAAAAAGGTGTCCTCTTAGCATGGTTGGATGTTTGTTGTGGGGCAATCCTTTGCATTTTTGAGCGTAATTCTTGACTAGTCTACTTACCAACAATGAAGAGCAGAAGCAGTTTTTACTGTTTTTGGTGAAATATTAGTCAAAAATACCAAAATTTCAAATACACCCCTTTTACACACGCAAAGTTTAATTCAGCTGTGTGAAAGACAGAGAGTGGAACACTATATCTTTCTGTCTTTCTCCCAGCTGAATTAAGGCTTTGCAAAGTAAACTTTCCCTGTCTAAAAGGGGTAATAAATTAACTTTGCTCCAACAATTATACCCCTTTTAGACACGCAAAGTTTACTTTGCAAAGTCTTAATTCAGCTGTGTGAAAGACAGAAAGAGATAGTATTCCTCCCTCTGTCTTTCATCCAGTTGAATTAGGCCTTTTCAAAGTAAACTTTCAGTGTGTAAAAGGTGTGCTAAAAAATTCTTTAAAGGTAAACGAATACTTTATGTTTACCATCAAAAATTTCATGAATTGACTAAATTTGTTTTTATTTTACGTTAAATCCTTAAAACAATTTTTTTAATTATTATATATTTTAGTTTCATTGAACACATGCATCCTATTGATTTTTTTGTAACTAATTTTTACATAAATCTTTTTAAATACATACATACATACATATGTATATTTAAATTATATTCGCAATATGCACACTAAAAAAATATAAATAAAAAATTAAAATGAAGGCTGGGAAGTGGATTTATTTTTCAGCTACGGCTCTTTTGTTATAATTTTATTTATATTAAGGACGAATGCAAACAAATACATATCTTCTTATTTAAAGTTTTTTAGGGCTATCATTTTATAATATTCCCTTTCCAATTAGAATTTTTTGTTTTCCCTATTACCTGCTATTAGTTGGAATTGTTCTCCGTTTTCCATTAATTTTCGTGCTGAAACCTAAGGACGGATTAAAACAACCGTCTTAAAAAGCGATTCTGACAAAAAAATATAAGAATTTTTTTTCGCACGAGTTTTCTCACATTTCCCTTTTTACCAAATGGGGAATAACAAACTTCCCCGGGAAAAAAGTAGGTATTATGAACGCAGTTGAACTTGCTTTTTTACTAAAAATATTTCCCTTGCAAAACAGAAGGGAGTTAACATAAAAACATAGTTAATATTCCTTGAAAAAACACAAATAATGCCCAAATAGATCATTATAAACCTTTTTAAAATGTTTGTGAAGTTGGTGAGTTTTAATAATTTTATTTACTCTCTCACTCACTCAAAAAAGGGAGAAACGAAATTTCAACAAACAAGCAAAACAACGAACTCCGTACTGCGGTGATGCCACGTATTACTCTTTTTTATTCCCAAGGAATTTATGATTGTAGGAATTTTTTTCGAGAAAACTATTTTCCGTAAGAAATAAATTCCGAGGGAATATTCATATAACAAAATCCAATTTTTTTGAAACAGCCTAATGTAGGTATCTAAGGCTGAGTTTATATATGTGTGTCATGTGTAACGTGACCAGATGATGGTTTTTTCAAAAAGCGGGATTTTGAAGAAAATATCGCCAAAAAAAGGGGTTTCAAAATAAATATCTTTTAAAAAGCAAGATGTAGAAAACACAATTTTCAACTCAAAGGAAACGTCTTTAAACAAACAAGAATACTTGTAAACAAAACTATTTTTCTATATAAATAAAAATCAAACGTCGTTTGCTGGTTTTTTAATTTTTTATTATTTGAAACGCTAATTAAGATTATATACATATGTAAGTATATACATACATATCATTTTATTACACCTAGTCCAAGTAATATTATTATATTTTATAAAAGTCATGCAATAACAACCACCAAATCTTGTGGCTTTGTTTTTCAGTCTCCTTGAATAGATTTCCTTAATCCCCTTTTACAATTGCGAAATTGAAAGGCATACAGACGAAGTTTGTAGGCGAGGGGTTGAAGAGGTAGAGTGAGTAGTACACGAACCTCTGTACCGGACATTTTTTGTTTCTTTTTTCTTCTTTTCGTAATTTATTCTTGTTGCCTCACATGCTTTTTCTCCTTTCAGGGGTTGTATGCATACTTGATGTGTATCAAGGCAGATGTGTGTATTTATGTGTACGTGAATGTGAGTAGCAAACGCGAAGAAGTAAACAAACTATAAATTTTCTGTCTGTCTGTTAATTTCCCAATTGTAAAAGATTTAGGTAAGTTCAAAAGAGAATAAAGAAAATGTCTGCCTTTCAATTTCCCAATTGTAAAAGCGGACTTTTTAATAATATAAATAATATAGCTTCTTCTGGGTTAACGTGACTCCGAAGTCTATATGCGTGCTTGGCTGCGGACGTCTGTATTACTTCTGAGATTTTCATAACTCCAAAATCTCTATGTATATCATTAATTCTAATATAGTAAGCCGCATTTACGATATTCTCAAGTCAAGCGTAACCACTAATTACTAATGAAAAATTGTTTGATTCGGACATTTATTTATTGATTTGAACAGTTTCCAATCATGTTGGATTCTATAAAATTGTATATTAGTTATGTATGAAACTATTTAATGAAATAAATACATGTCTGAATCAAAAATTTTTTCATTAGTAATTAGTGCTTTTTCTCTTATTTATTATTGTATGAAAGCCAAAGAGAGTTCAATACATAAATTGAATTAGTCCCAGTTCACACACTTCAACATTTGTTGATCAACTCGTTATTAAGCTGTAAGAAAAAAGAGATATTTGTACTTCCGTCTCCGTCTTTCTTTCAGCTGAATTACGAGCTGAGCAACAAAAGTTGAAACGTGTGAACCGGGACTTAGCTATGTTTGAAGAAAATCGGTTCGGCCGCTTAGAAGGTATCACATCTTTTTTAGATATATTCCGTTGGATTTGCGTGTCCTTGACGCTGTAGATCCCAAACGGCTTGGCCGATTTTAATTTGCTTTGTTCTCGTTTTAAAGGTGATATGATCGTATATGTTCTAATTTATATCTGAAGAAAATCGGTGCAGTCGATTGGAAGTTATCATAAATTTTCTATATATTAATGTACTCTTTTCTTTTTTGCGATTCTGTTACTTCAATAGTATTGGTGGAACATAGTGTTCTTAACTTATGCTACAGCGTCAACTGCGTCAAAGGTTTTTAAAATTTTTAATTTTTGTTATTAATATTTCTAAATTTGTTATTGAAATTATTTGTTTTTCTTGTGCAATGAATTATTTTTCGTTTGTTGACATACAAATTAAACTAATACACACACGCATGTGTATTAGTTTAATTTTTTGCAAACTTTTTTAAAGTTATTCTAATATATTTTTTTATTCTTTGTTCCTTCGAGTATTCGAACAAAAGTTAAAAATTATTCGTCTGTTCGAACAAGAAAAAAAATCATGAAATTTCATTCAAACAAATATAAAAGACGAATAATTAACAACACTACTAGTTATTAATAAATCCACCACATTATTTATTTATCCGCGTGTGTATTGCCTTAAAAATTTTCTTCCAAATGAATTGTTTATTTATTTATTTTCAAAAACAGATTGTAATACAAGCCTAAAAGGCCAAAATAAAGTATTACATCAAGGTACTAGTATACTTAAGCAAATTCAGGAACTCAAATAATTAAGTAATTTAAATAAAGGTACATATATATGTAAATACAAAGTTAAAAGTACCTATTTCAAAACACAAAATTCGAATATTAATAAAAAATAATAATAATTAAAAAGTAAATTAAAAAGTATTTCTATCTAAGAAATATACTTTGTCAGCTCCCCAGCTGAAGGTAAAGAGAAAATCATTTGTAATAATTGAAAAAGAAAAAAGGTAAACGGCCTCTTCAGTAAGAAAAATTGGAACACTATGCAACATAGTTTAGAATAAACAAAAAATTAAAGAGTTGAAAAAAATTTGAACAGTTTTAGAGGGAAACCATTGTTAGAATGAGAAAAGATTCGTAATGATAGTGGTAACCAATCCCACCAACGCGCAACTCTAACACGAAAAGACTTTTCAAAATAAGAGGAATATACCTAATTCTAGTTATAAAAAGTTGTTGATTCCTAGTTGAAGGCGAGAACCTAAATGAGTTAAAACCGTACTGCAACTTATACTACGCTAAGTACGAAATTAAGTAACGTGTATACCCTGCATTAGGAGTGTACACCGATGGAAAATCCAAAAAATTAATTTCTTACTGCGGCAGTCTTCTGTGTGGTCAACAATTCTGTGCCTGCCTGCCTGCCGGCCTGCCTGGCTGACTAGGCACAGTGTTGTTGTTCTGCTGTGATAATGTGATGATGGTCATATATTTAAAAATAAATATTTACACACTCTGATGACAATAATTTACGATTGTTGTTCATAAGCTTTATAATCTTTTTATTTATCATAGTGCACTGACATCTATCCACTTGGTTAAAAGACAGGCAGCGAGCGTAGTTGTATTGATAGCGGAGTACATACATGTTGGTAGAGATAAATGCGTGAATTGTTTAATTTATTTCTTTAATATACTTACTACCTACATATCAATAATTTTTCCAAAAATTCAATAAAAAAACGCACACACACACGAAGTAACAGACGTATCTTATACAAATGATTTAAATACATACACTTTTATTTTGAATTAAACATACATACAGTCGATTGTTAACAAATGCATTTATAATTTATTACAACAAAAACAACAAAAGTATATTATAAAAATATATGTATACATACATATGTACATATACTTATACATACATATGTATGTATGTATTTAAAATAAGAAATTAGGAAAAACAAAATTATGTTCAGTTTTAAAGTAGAAATAAGAGTTTACACCATCTGCACTGTGTTGGTTTTTCTGCAAATGTTTTTGAATCCTGTTACAACGACGGGTAAGTTTATAATTATCGACCATCACACACAATCTATTGACTGCTGCATGCATTGTCTAGAGTCTAGACAACTACCAGACATATGTATTCTGTTCATTCAAATAAGAAATTGTACATAGTATACATACATTCATACATCATCTGCACATACGTAAACATTTCACGCACTCTTGTACGAGTACTGCATTCATATGAATGTGTACTTATGTAAGTATGTATGTACAATAATGTTTACAAACACGTGTTTGCATTCATTAGTGATGTATACATATAGACAGATATTCGCGTAAGCAAATAAATGGGACAATATTTACGAATATGAGCACGAATATTAAAACTCAAATTTATATACATATTTACATACAAAGTTACATATACATATGTATTCATATGTACATAAAAATGTGCACTTAGTTATCGATAACTAGATTTTTACGTGTCGAAAATTAAAAACCGACTTAAAATTTAATTTAAAAAATCTTCCGTCAATACTTAAGAGAGTGAAGATAAATACGGCGATTTAAATACATATGTATGTAGGTTTTGACGTAAAATTTTATCGAGAAACGTATTTAAGCGTATGTATGTATGTGCATGTATGTGTCTCTTAACCCGCCAATGGTGACGTACTGGTCTGTGAGACCGGATGTGTTAAAAATTTCTCATAACATTATTCCTTGTCATTATTTTTGTTTCAATTTCGAGTAGCTGCCGCATTGCACATACCCGACTATTAGTCAACGTCGAAACTGCTTAGTGAGCACACGTATATTTTCTTACTAACCCGCTGCGTGAGACCGTGTGTCACCGTATACATATGTGATAGTGTTTTCACACTGGCATGTTTTTAATAAAAGTTGATTTTAACGTTAAAAGAAAAACCTGGTTTTACCATACAAATTGTTGTTGTTAAAACCAACTTAAGACCATTTCTGAATTGGTTTAAGTGGGTGTTATGAAATGCAACCTTGTTTTCGCTGTGCTAAATTCAGTGCTGCCAAGTTAAAATGACTGGAAGCAGCTGATAATGTTTATGCCAGTGAATAACATAGATGTCGCTTGAAAGATTTTCAACTTAATGAATGCAGCATCAACAATAATCAAAAAATTATGGAAAAAAAGATTTTTTTTGAAGCATAGCAACGAAAATATTTTCACTGACCTCTGGAAAGTGAAAATAGACGATATGATTGATATCGATCCGCCGCTAAAAAAGTTTTATTTTGTGATGAATTTGTGCATTTTTAATATACAAAAACTTGATTTCCCAGCACTTCTTCACTTTGTATTTCTAAAGGGTGTTTTTTATTGAGGTATAGAACTTTAAGTTGGCATCACTTTTTTAACTGGTGGCCATTTTGTCAGCTGTCAAGTGATTAATATTTAGTTTGGTTTGCTATTTCATCATGAACAGGTTGACAAAAGAACAACGCTTGCAAATCGTGCAAATTTATTTCGAAAATAATGGTTCAGTTCGCGAAGTTTACCGCAAGCTCCGTCCATTTTATGGTCGACATAATCGTCCATCAGAGCAATTAATTCGGTTAACCATGGATCGTTTTCGCACTACGTTTACTCTATGTGATAATACGCATCCGCAGAGACGTCGAACAGTGCGCACCGAAGAAACAATTGCCGCTGTAGAGCAAAGTGTTGAAGAGGACCCGAATGAATCGATTCGCCACCGTGCACAGCAATTGGAGCCGACTAACCGACTATTTTGTTCCCGAATTGGATGGCATGAATGTGGATGAGTTGTGGTTCCAACAAGACGGCGCTACATGCCACACAGCGCACGTCACAATCGATTTATTGAAGGAAACATTCGATGAGCGCATAATTTCGCGGAATGGACCTGTCAATTGGCCACCAAGATCGTGTGATTTGACACCATTGGATTACTTTCTTTGGGGATATGTGAAGTCGCTCGTCTACGCCAACAAACCAGAAACGTTAGGGGACTTGGAAGCCAACATTCGTGGCGTTATTGCCAACATACGGCCCCATATGCTCGAAAAAGTTGTTGAAAATTGGACCTGTAGAATTGGCTTTATTCGAGCCAGCCGCGGCGGCCACATGCCCGAAATCATATTTAAACATTAATGGCATAAAATTATCCTTCCAATAAAGCCAAATTGATGGACATTAAAACGATTTTCTTGTGTTTTATTTCAATGCGAAGTTCTATACCCCTAAAAAAACACCCTATAGTTCCATAATTTTAAAACATTTATTTACAAAATATCAAATAATTTCCACTTTACAGCGCATTGCCAAATTTCCGAGTTTTTCATACAAACAAAAACAGTTGTTGTAAAGTTCGTCAAATAAGTGTTATAAAAAGCAGAAAAAAATACAACAACAAATACATGTATTTCTGCAAAAGATTTCTTTTATTTTTGAGCAAAGTTATTAGACAGTCTGTGAGTTAAAACCTGAATTTAACAAACTTGCAAATTGAATGCAAAATCAGCTGTTTATGGTTTTAAACCATGTTTTAACTTTCAGTGTGAAAACACTATGAGTAAAATAAACAGGTATAAATTTTTCATTATTCACATTTTTTTATTTTGTAAAAGTTCCTAATGTCGAAGACTAAAAAATTTTATTTTCCTTTTTTATATATGTGATTTTTTTTCTGAATTTTGAAAAACGCTGTTATTTTTAATGCTTTAATAAAACAATTTTTTTGAACTTTAATATTGACATAAATTTGTGTTATTCTTAAAGAGCATAAATAAATAAAAACATGAAGTATTAATAACACATTTCGAAAAATCTTCAGTTCAAAATCCAGGTGCGTGAGACCGGCATCACCATTGATCAAAGTCAAATTTGCGTCACCATTAGCTGGTTTAAAACAAATTTGTTATATTTTTTCTGCGTCACAATTAGAGCTTTTCCCGCACTTTTTTATTTCCCGGGAAATCGGGATTAGTTTTTAAATTTCCCGTTTAAAGCAAATAATTAGAATTTGTTTTTTAATTTATTACTATTATTTTTAATTTTTTATTATTTGAAATTCACTTTAAAGAGATTGAACTTAAATAACTAAAAAATCAACAAATTGTTAACAAAAACGAATAAAAAGTAAATAAAATATAATAAGGTACATTCATTTATCTACTATTGTCAAACGGATAATTTAAGAGATTTCAGTTTGATAATTATTTGATAGTCGTGTATGTTCTGGCTTCCACATTTCACATGTTTTCTTGTGAGTTCGGATGTTAAAACACATGTGAAAACGATGTGGAAGCTAGAACACACACGAATGTTATTATAGTGGTTTTTAAAAACCACAGTGCATTAAATGAGTCATCAGTCATCAGTTTGCATCCATGCATGCAAATGATTAAGAATCCCTTATTTTTTATACAAGTCCATTCATTCATAATTGGAGAAAATCTGCAATTGTTTTTTGACTGGGACTCAATATTGTGTTTGATTTCATTTTTAACATTAGTAAAGTTTTCTAAAATAAGTTTTTGCACATCGCACTCAGTTTTTGAAATGAAAAAGCCATCAACAGCTGCTAGTTTAGAAACACCAAATTTCTGTACGTAATTTCATTTATGTATATCTTTTTTTTTTTTGTTATTAACTAGAGTATTGTTAAATTGTTGTTCAAGCTTTCCGCACTTTTTCGGGAGTTTTTTCATTATGTTCAACACCTTTTTAATTGCTTATTATGTTTTCCGTTTAAATGTCGAATTAGACCACTTGTGTCCCTTTCTTTCCAAGTAATTGTTTTGGAACACAACGAGCAAACTACAAGATATGGTGTTTTCTTTTTGAAATAGTCCAACAAATAAGATTTGTTATCCTTCATATAAATTATTTGTATAAAAATTATGTATTTGGCAGTGTTGTCAGATATGGCTATATCTCGCCAAACGTAGCGACAAAAATTTGTTTTTGGCGATGAAAATTTTGGAATGGCGATTGGCGATTGACCAGACGATATTTGAACTCCTTGGCGAAATTTTTGGCCATATTTTTACGATTTCAATGAAATAGAACAATGTTAAAATATGAAATTTTTTATGTAAGGAATTTTTTCTACAACATAAATTATTTCGTGCAAAAAATTCTAAATGTTGTAACTCATACCGCTAGTTTTTAACTTAATAATTAAGTACGTAATTAGCTAATTTTTATTTAAAATTAACTTTTAATTACATACTATTTAATTTTTTCAGTGCTTAATTAAAGTTCTCATTAAATTACGTTGAAAGTACGGCAGCACTAAAAAAATTCCAAATAACAGCTGTTTAATATAAACAAAAAAGTCAGGTTATCAAAATGCAGAAAACTAAAATTGTATAAAAACACATTTTATGAAACCAAATTAGCATCAGAATGCAGTTTTCTATTTATTTATTCCATGATATGAAACTATGAATTGTTTATGTTATGTATTTATGCAAATTAAACCAAATTCGTCCTAATACGACCACATGATGTTCATGTGTATGTTTTCAATAAACACACACTCGCATAAAAACATATGGTATGCTCATAAAACTTAAGTAGGTAGTATTTAATTACACAAGGTTGGGTATTTAATTATTATTTAATTATGCACTAAAAAACACAATTATTTAATTAGAACTTAAAAATAATTACAGTTTGATTACCAAGTCAAGAAATGGGCATTAATCTCAAAAAAAAACAAAAATTCTGAAACTCAGGAAGTCAAAAAAAAAAAAAATTATAGACAAAAAAATCTAATTTGGTGTTTATGAAACACAGCGGGGAAAACTTCCTTTTATGAATTGGAGCCAAGATTTTGATAATGAAGTAGAAAAATACTGCAAGAGTTCTCGCCTACAGTGTATGATTACGATGATGCTATGATATGATATGTGTACTTTAACACACATTTAAGTAAACGTTAATTCCGTTTTATCATAAAATTTAAATAATAATTTGGATCTTGGTGTTCAAGTTCAAATTATCCTAGTTAGATTGATTTTTTGAATAAGTTATTTTTTAGTCTTTTTTTATACGCCAGTATTTTTTATATGTTAATTTAAATACCTTTCTCAATTTTTCCCAAGCGGCCCATCCAATACACAATATTATTGCATATGTTGTTCTACACATTATTGACGTTTTGACCTATACTAACTGTGCAATAAATGGCACAATATTTCCAAAGAAAATATTGCCAAATTTTCCTGACAGTGAAAAAGTAAACATATTGAACAATGTTACCTGCCATCACTGTACAGTAAAAATCAAAAGTCTTTTGATATTCGCCAATATATTGTGCTACCTTCGAAAATGACATGCACATTGGCGATATTATTTTACAATACGAAAAATTTCATAAGTGGGTGGGCCGCTTTAAAGAATATATTTTTTATGTTTTACGTAGACGATACCTACTGAAGTTAAGATTTAACGATATTTGTAATGTAATTATATTATAAAAATATTTTTGTAGCTAAAATTTAATATTTTATTATATTGGCGATATTTGGCGATATTCGAGAAGTCATTTGGCGAGGTGGCTGAAAATAAATCTGACAGCACTGGTATTTGGTGTATTTATCCGAAAAGAGTTTAACTTGCTACGGAATTTTCTAAAAACAAATAAACACTCAACATACCTTAATAAGAATTTCCAGACAGTAGACATTTTTACTCCAAAAAATTACGGGATTGGAAATTTTGCGGAATTCTCGGGATTTCCCGTGAAAAACAATAGTCACAATATACTTTATTACGGTTATATAATCGAATCACGATCTATTAAAAAAAATTGTGTTTATTCTGCGTCACAATGGACTTTATTACACTTATAGAATTGAATCACGTGTTTGTAGCAGAGACTGAAACCATGAAAAATTGGGTTCAGGTTCGGGTTCGGGTTGCTAAAAATAAAAAGTTTAGGTTCGGGTTTGGCTCAGGGTTCGGTTCGGGTTCAAAGTTAAAAAAACTACATATGTTTTATTAATAGAAAATTTATTTATCAAAGAAATTTTCGTTTAATTTTACAATTACAAGATAACAGGGACTTTAACGGCAAGTTTTGTATGAAGAACTTCCAGTTAAAGTTTATGATAACTCTTAACCATACATTGTGAATAGTACACGGCATGTTGGTTGCATTTTCAAAATGACTGGTAGGGCTACATGCCGTAAAATTTTTATAGTATTTTAGTTCCAAAATACAAATGTGGCACATGTAGCTTAATCCAACACATTTCTGAGGCAGCGAATCTGTAATGATGTGAATATCTACCTAAACATAAAGTACTAGTACACGGCATGTAGCAAAAGTAGCTTCGTGATGACGTCAAAATTTCGTCAGAACCACATGCGTATGTGGTTTTTTACATGCCGTGTACTATAGGCTTAAGTAATTAAAATAATTTTCAAAACAAAAGGATTAATAAATAAATTACAACATGCATATGTACATATATATGTATGTATGTACTAGTGATGCACGAATATTCGTATTTGTATTCGAATTGCCGAATATTCGCCCGTTTTTAGAGTTCCGTACACCAAAGGTGAAAAGCAACCCTGTTGTTTTTGCTACGCTGTCCCTCTATCCATCACACGCTATTTTCTCAGGAACCGTAAGAGCCGCGGATCTGAAATTTGGACAGAGTATGCAGAACTT
Source organism: Tachina grossa (assembly GCA_949987645.1). Lineage (NCBI taxonomy): Eukaryota > Metazoa > Arthropoda > Insecta > Diptera > Tachinidae > Tachina > Tachina grossa. The sequence continues at coordinate 2,909,163 of OX465279.1, read as the reverse complement.
TGGCTGCTACAACAACAAATAAATAAGATTTAAAAATTAAAGGGTGTTGCAAAACCAGCAACGAAATATGTTAAAATCCGATATAATATACATACGATTGTATGTACATATGTGTATTGACACTTGAAATTTGCAAAATTAGTGTATTTTTATATAAACTACAACAATTAACACTAAAATTTTAAAAAATTTAAATTAAAGGGTGGTCCATCAGTTAATGCAATTTTGATTATGTAATTTTGACAACTTGCTATATCTTGGAAGCCGTAAGAGGCAAACACTTGAAATTTTCAAAAATGGTAAAACTAAAAAATCCAAAAAATATAAAATGTCCAAACCAAAAAAAAAAAAAAAAATCGCCAAAAAAACCTAAAAAATCGCTAAAACGAAAAAGCACCAAATTAAAAAAATTTCTAACACTAAAATAAATCGGCAAAACCGAAAAAATCGACAAAATGAAAAAAATCGCCAAAATAAAAAAAAGCGCAAAAAACAAAAAAAAAAATAAATAAATCGCCAAAAAGCGAAGGAGGCGCCTAAAAAATCGCCCAAATGAAAAAAATCGCAAAAATTAAAAAAAAAAAGAAATCGCAAAATTGAAAAAACGCCAAAAACCTAAAAAAATGCAAATAAGATAAAAAAGCGCCAAAAATAAAAAATGAAAAAAATCGCCAAAATGAAACAAAACGCCAAAAACCGACAAAATGGGGAAAAAAGTGCCAAAACTAAAATAAATTCAGTGAAGTGCGACTTTGACCAACGCACGAAGGGTTCCGTACGGACACTAGATATGTAATTCAATACGAACTTTACCTGTATAATAAAAAGTTTTGGTTTTTTTTTCGTTTTTGATTTTTTTCGGTTTTGAGCGTTTTTAAGTTTTGGCGTTTTTTGCGTTTTTTCGGTTTTTGACGTTTTTTTTATAGTTGTGGCACTTTTTGCCCCCGTTTTGTCGATTTTTTCGGTTTTTGGGGTTTTTTCATTTTGACAATTTTTTTTTCATTTTGGCGATATTTTTAATTTTGGCGATTATTTTTCATATAGGCGATTTCTTACTTTTGGCACTTTTTTCGCGTTTTGGCGATTTTTTTCGGTTTTTTTGGGTTTTTTCAATTTGGCGATTTTTTCATTTTGGCGATTTTTTCATTTTGGCGATTTTTTTTTTCATTTAGGCATTTTTTTAGTTTTGGTGCCTTTTTCTCGTTTAAGCGTTTTTCTGGTTTTCGGCGATTTTTTTTTTAATTTTTGTTTGTTTTTGGCGTTTTTTTTTTAATTTTGGCGATTTTTTCATTTTGTTGATTTTTTCGGGTTTGCCGATTTATTTTAGTGTTAGAAATTTTTTTAATTTGTTGCTTTTTTTCGTTTTAGCAATCTTTTTTCGGTTTTTGTCGATTTTTTTTTTGGTTTGGCGATTTTATAATTTTCGGATTTTTTAGTTTTACCGTTTTTGAAAATTTCAAGAGTTTGCCTCTTACGGTTAATTGTTGTAGTTTATATAAAAATACAAATTTTGCAAATTTCAAGTGTCAATACACATATGTACATACAATTTTATGTATATTACATTGGATTTCTGTACGTGCTTATTTATATTGTTCTTTTGTATCTCTAGATTTGTCAATAAAGCCTGGTACTCTGTTCACAATTTCGTGCGAAATGCTGTCAAACTACATATAAAAGTATTTGGTATGAAATATTTGCGAAATAAATTCGCAAAAGTAGTACTCTGTTCTTGTTGTGAAAAAGACGTAAAATCATTTCTTTCCATGCAAAATTAGTCTGGCATCATTTTAGTTTAGCTGCGAAACAACATGAGCAGTGCTTTTTTCGCACGGAATTTTAACAGTGTTGCATACTTTCAAGCAGTTGGGCGACATTTAGTACAATGGTGCTGAAAATTATTCACAACTTTGAACAGAGTACCAGGCTTAAGGCAAAAGAACACTCTGAATTGGCATCATCAAGTAATGCTTTTGAAATAAATTCCGATGAAATTAGTTCATCAACTACTGGATTCAGTAACTTTTATTTCGACAATCGTATCGCTATAACAAGCATAACGAAAATTTATCTTTGCTATTCAGTAACATATTTTAACGATATTCGCTGTCGGTTGGAGGAAAAAATATTAAGTCACAAGATCAAATTCATTGAGTTTTTCTTTATTTTTCTTTGCGCTTTTCGCTTATTTTCACATTTTTTATACAGAAATACCACATAATATTGAATTAAATGGTGAGTAAGATAAAGCAGGAGACTATCGTAAAAAAGATATTACGGAATCACATTATTGTTATTGTAAGCGAATAAATGTGTCGGTAAATATTACGATTTTCGGTTCGCAAAAAGTTACAGGATCCAGGTACAGGTGACTCTATTATCTTGGAAGAACAAATAAAAAAGAAAATAAAACGAAAGTATTTCAAAGGTTAGGAGAAACGGCATAAGTGGGTTAAGATAGATCCAGATATAAAAAAACCCATTTGTGTTTTGTGCAATCAGTTGCTTATCTGTCTAAATAATCATTAGGAATGCCGTGGCCAGTTTTTACCACAAAGAATACCGATTTCCGGAGGAAAGTTTCTATTGCTGCTTCTTTTAAATGTGATAAGTTGCAACCACTCATTTAAGTCAATGGAGAAATTGGACAAATTAAACGCAAAAATATATCCGGATTCTGCAGTTGCAAAGTCGGTAAATTACATTCATCATTATGAAATAAAATTTACAAAAAAAAAACATAAAACATAAACCTAAAATAGCATTACCAAAAATTATCAAATATACTGAAAGTAGACACTTGTCAGTACATGCTGTCTGCTTTAAATCTGTTTCAAAACTATTTGGAAGATTGTACTCTAAGTGAAGAACTTATTGATAAAATAAAGATGCATAATGCCTAAAAATAATACCATAACTATACTGTCATCTTCAGAATCGAATTTTAAAATTTTTATCAAATCTTTAAATGGTAAAATTTTCAAGTTATGCTGGTTTTTAAGTAAATATGTAGGTGTTATGAACCATGTCCCAAAAATGTATTTATGTTTTCATAGTCTCTTATTTTTATGTAAATCTTACGTACTTGTGTGAATTACGGCATTCTATAGCGAACGAAATTTCGATTTATTTTCTATTGGAATTTTGATGGATATCAAAGGCTGCAATTTGACCACTTTTTTATTATTATCATAGATTTTATGATTTTTTATGTTTTATAGCTACTTATGTATACCACGTTTATACTCGTCTTGTTTGCAAATAAAAACTGTATTTGTAAATACTCAGCTAGCCCGTATTATAGAAATATATTCACAGTCGTCAAATAAGCAACTGTAAAACTAAGAACTTCATACAATGTGCCTTTTTCTGTTTACATATGTACATAATTGTTCACATCCCCAGTAATCAGTAATTGTTTTCGTGAGTAGAGGCTGGATCTCACGATCGGAACAATGTACCAATTTTCGTCGGCTCACTGCAATAAAGTCATAAGTAATAAGCCAAAATGACATTATTACTGAATTAATTCTTGAATAAGTCTATATGGCTTTATTACCAATGCAGTGAAGTGCAGTTATGTAATTATATTTCAATTAATTGAGAAATAAGGCAAATTTACCTTGTTACTTAATTTGTGTTATTTGTTTGTGTTTGTTGTTAATAAAAATTTATAAATAAATATTGCTGTATTTTTTAATTTTTCTTGATTTTGAGGTTGCCCTTTTTACTTAGAAATTCCCTTTTTGTCCACTTTTTTTGGAAAATCCCCTTTTTGTGCCCCTTTTTGGAAATTTTCAACGGTAACGCTTTGGTTAGTTTTTATTTAAAAAATACTTATATAAAAAAAATAAAATAAAAAATTTATAATTTAATTGGGCTCAATAACAAAAAATAATTAATTTGTAATACATATCGCTCATTTACTCAAACAACGTTATAATCCAGTAAAAAATTAAATGAGTACTTCTTTAGAAAGCACTTCTTAATTACTTCCAAAATAGGTTATGCATTTTATTCTGCTTTAACGAAGTTATTTTTAATCACAAATCTAAAGTAATGATAAATAACCTATTTTATTATTATTATCCTCTAAATTTGAAATTTATTTGCTGGTGGTTCAGTTTTGTCTATATGCATTTCATTGTTGCTGTAACAAATCATCAGTAGACTTCAACCATACATTTGGAATAGTCACAAACCTCTTATCTTATGCACAGACTTTCAAGAATTCACAAATAATAATATTTTTGAAAATCACAAAAGAAAAATAAGCGTAGTAGGCTTAGAAACTTTTTTTTATAAAGAGAGGTAACACTCAGGCAATTAATGCCTACTACTATTATTAGGTGTTACGTTCTTTAGGAAAGGGACACTGATAGAAGACAGGTGGTGAAGGAAGAGATAGAAGAAACTGCATTCTTTCACAACTCTGCTTTTTGCACGCTTTTTAATAATGCAGTGTTGCAGCGCCTTCTGGTGTTAAAGAAGGCGTATTAAATTTTGAAGCTGTGTTTAGTAGCCATTTATATTCGATATGAATCTATTTTATTTTTCTATAAGTATAAGTTTCTAAGCCTATTACGCTTACTTTTCTTTTGTGATTTTCAAAAATATTATTATTTGTGAATTCTCAAATAGTTCTTGAAAGTCTGCATTAGACAAAGCTGAAGAAGCACCACAACCACTGATACGAACCACTTCAAACTCTGAGCAAAACCGTAAGATAATAAAATTTACTCGTTGATTTAAATGTTTAAAATTACAAATTCTTCAACTTCAATAACGAACAGCAAATAAGTATATTTCTTTTGAGATAATTATTTTAATGAGTAGAATACTTTTAGGAATTAAATGGCTTTACAAGTGTGTTAATAAACAAGTGAATAAGCACCACTTGCTAAATCATAGATTTAAGTGCTTTGGAAAAGTGGTTAGTTAATAACCACATTCTAAATGTAAAATACATATATTGGATTTACTTCACCGATAAAAAATACACTTTATTTTAGAGTTTTTATAGCAAATAAAAAGTAAATATTATTCGGTTGGCAAAAACAAACCACAAATGTAAAATTCACTACTTATCGCTTGGAGTTTGAAGTGCTTCGTATGAGTAATTGTGGTGCTTTTTCTACTTTTTTTCATCACTCTTTGTGCTGGCAACTTAAAAAAGCGCATTTTTGAATCAATTTTGGAGAATTAATTCTCATATCATTCTTCATATAGCGTAAAAATTTCATACGGATATCTATCTTGTTTTCTTAACTCTGGAAAGCAAAATTTTCTTTTTCCATTAAGTTGTGTGTACATTGAAAACTTTAGACTCGTTTTTTGGCAAACAAGTTTTTTTGAGTTATGACGTTGTTTGAGTAAATGAGCGATATGTATGTATTTCATACCCAGCAAAAAAAAAAAAATACAAAAAATGGGTTCAAGTCGTGACTAACTGGTTCGATTTAGGGGAAATACATATGCATAATTTTTACATTGGCATGTCATTGCAGATCATGTGTTTGTGCGGAAATTTAAATAAATTGAAATTATATAAATATATAACTCGCTTAGTCAGAGAACTGAATGTACAGACATATACATATATAACCGAAAACTTTATTACTTGTTGTTGCATAAATATTTAATTCGATAGTTTTAAATATGTTTTTAGATGAAATTTCAAACCATATAAAAAACTGCTGCAATGGTGGAAAAGCTTTGGCCAAAAAGCAAAATAATTGTGCCAATTACGAATATGATATTGTAAGCATTTCTCCGTTGTGGAGAGGACTTTGTCTTTCCACCTACGCAGTATGCTGTTCACACGAACTGGAAAAAATGTTTTGTGTGTCTGGTCGTTTGGCGGCCTTAACTGGTTCGCGTTGTAATGAACAGTTCAATACAACATCTTATTCTGAATGTTGCCGGGCCTGCCAAGTAGGTCTAGCCGTTAAGGCCTCTGGAAACTTATGTAATGATACACTCTTCAACTATTTTGCCGACATTGAAGCATTTCGAATTTGCTGTGGTGATTCCACAGATAATAATCGTCAGGATAGTGGGAACTTTGTAGAAAATAATACAAAAACGTTGAGCGAAGCAGTCGTGGATGTCGAAAGGGGTAATCTGGAAAATGTTGACGGAACTATTATTTTAAAAGATAACGACGGTAGGTTATTAAAAAATATAAAAGAGGTTCGATAAAAAATTAAATATCTGAATGTTACAGATGATATTTGTGGAAAATTCCCGCTATGTGAACATATATGTGAAAATACTAAGGAATCGTATGTATGCAAATGTTACCCAGGATTTAAACTAACAGATAATTTAGTGACCTGTGCACCAATATCAGAGGACGCTGATACAAACATACTGCCTTCTCTTGTGACATCAAACAGAATGCTTAATGCGACAAAACTTGAAGAGAAAGAGCCGAGAGAAGATAGAGTAATCGTTGAGGGGGAAGAAGATGGTGAAATAGAATCCGACTATGATCCAGTAGACGAGTTGGAAGACATCTTTAAAGAGACAACATGTCCTAAAGGATTTAAGATAGATCGATTTAAATCCTCTCAGTGTGTGGATATAAACGAATGCCTTCTTGGATTACATGACTGTAGCGGTCAACAAACATGTGTGAACTTTAATGGTGGTTTCCGTTGTGTCAATGGAATTTCGCGGACATGCGAGTTTGGACTTAAATTTAACAAAGAAACTAAAATATGTGAAGGTAGGGGTGTATAGGTATAAAAATTGCAATCGTGAACTACCATCATATTGATGGTCTATAAACTAAAAGCAGGCCAAAAAGAATGGAATGGCTGCAAGAAAAATAGTTTGCCCAAAAAAGCTTATCGCCCAAAAACATTCACACGCTGTGTGGAAAAAAACTCACCATTTTCACTTATATTTTCCTTAATTATTAAAAATAGTAAAACCATATATTTTTGTGTTATCTCAAGTTAAAATAGTTTTATTTTCCAAAAAAAATTAAGTTCCCAGCTAAAAAAATTATATGTGGTCCATATATTTTTAATATATTAATGTATATAACTATATATGTATGAGTATGTATGAATTCATATATGGAAATATATGGGATTATACATGGCAGAATTATTATATATGTATGAACTAATATATGGACTAATATATGAAACTAGTGTTCGCCCAGTGGTTGAAATTCAACCATTATTGCAATAATACAAACCGCTCAGATAAAATGTCATATATTTCTTCATTTCTAATAAAATGTATTACCGTATTTACTCCGGTCTTTAATAGTTGTATCTATTAATGTGAGCTTTCCAAATAAATAATATAAACGGTTTTGATGTTCATTTTTTCTCCGGTTTATGTTTTTCAACTTTTTTTCTCCAAAATGGATTTCATTTAACTTTTTGTTGCTTTTATTCTGTCAGCTGTTCAGAGATGCCACTTGCTTATTACTCATACCAAACTGCATGCAAAATTTTCAAGATTTTACTCATCACCCACTTAAAGCTGATTCAACTTAAAACCGGTTCTAATTTTGATTATAGTTGAAATAAAGCTAACAACAGATGTTAAAATTTAAGTTGTCTCTAAAACGAACCGACTTTAATGTTTGTCTATGGTTATGGCCCATTATTTTTAAGCATCTAAAGAAAAATAATACAGTACTGTAATGTATTTAACTTACTCGTTATTTAAATATCCAAATTTTATTAGCTTCAGCAATAATCGTTTAAGTACATACAAAAATGGAAATAAGAATAGAATGAACAAATAAAATAAGTATTTCCTTCTGAGCAGTGATGGAAAAGTTGGTACAATCGTACCTTTTTTGATATTATTTGACATGAAAAAGTACCGTAGTACTCCCGCAATACATTTGATACTCTCTCGGCCAACCCAGAAATACAGTCAGAAGACGCGCGTACACATATATTTTTGCCAAGAATTCAATTTATTTTTCGACAAATGGCACGAAGCTTTATTAGTAAAGATATTTTAGAAAATTGTAACCCTTCACAATTAAATATATGTAAATAAAAACCATATTTCTTTCAATGATATTTTCTGTGGTACAGAAGTTGATATATGTTTTAGATCAGTTTAAAGAATATTGTAAAAAGTTTATATTAAATTCTGTCAAGTTCTAAGGGCAAAAGTGGACTTTGACAATGAAATGTTTACTTAGCTTAGTAAGTTTCCCCTGAAAATGATTTATCTGGTAAAACCAATAGCATTATATCGCTTTGAGTAAAAATGTTTCCCAGCGAAAAACAAAATTTTGAAAATATTAACAATCAATATAGAGCATTGGCTGATTTGGAAGAATTAAAACTAAAAACAACAGAAAATATCGGGCTTGTTCTAAAAAGCACGGTGATTTAAATCACGGTGGTGTTAAAAACAAACTACTAATAGCTGACTTGTTCGTGGGTATTTATTGTATTTTAAGTTATAGTCATGTATAAACCATAAATCGTGAAATTTACAAAAGCAATAATTTAGAGTTCATTAATTTTTTGAAATCACCGTGATTTGACATATCATGATTTGCAGAACAGGCCTGTATATGCAGATTTTGGCCTACCGATGCTAAAACTAAAAACGCATTAGATAAATACATGCTTCCAGGTAAATCGACAGTAGCTTACCGAATTTTGTCTGTACCTCACTCCTCTGTAAATGTCGAAAGGATTTTCTCTTACAAAATGTCATGAAAACAAAACAAAGGAACATACTTTATGTTCCAACAGTATCAAGTCTTATCTTAAAACACTTCTTGTTATAACTTTAGCACTTGTACCTATGAACGAGTACATGTGTAAGCATATTAGGGTGATTCTAAAAAAAATCAATTCAATTTTCTACAAAAGCGTACCAAGAAGTTTATTGTAGGACATTCCGTTCTTTACTTATGACAATCAGAATAAATAAAATCAATTTATACCATGTAAATCGTATGGGAAATCGAACGGACCATCTCACCATTAATATTATGAGCTGATATTTTAACAGGCCTATTTTTTAGCTAACAAAAGTTTGAAACCTGGTTCTGAGAAAAACAAACGATTTTTTTTAGAATCATCCTATCCATATGCTTTGTGTTTCATTTTTATTTCTTTGTAAATTAATTTTATATAATTTTTTGTTAAAAAAAGTACTCAAAAAAATTGTTTTTGATACCGAAATGCAAATCTCATTTCCCATCACTGCTTCTGAGTGTTTACGGAGTTGCCAAGCCAAATTTAATTTAGTTAATTTTGAGTTTTTTGTTGTAATTTTTAAGCAAATTAAGAGAGAAAGAGAGATCATGGCTTTATAATTGGCTAATATTCTTAACTGTTTTTAACTATCTTAGACACAAAAATGTAGAAGAAAAAATACATTCTGCACTGCTCCTATTGACAATCTATCAACCAAAAAAAAATCAAACGAATACGTTGAGTTTAAGTCAGTTAAAATGGTTCTTAACTTTTTTCACTTGCCTATTTATATATAGATGTGTTATTATATATGAGCTCATATATGGAAATTTCATTATGAAGCTCTTCATATCTGGATCCATATATAGAAATAAGATTTAATATATGGAGCCATTTTAGAATGTATGCATACATGATATCTCACATAACATTTTTGCAATAAAAAAGTTTGCATTTTATTTTCTCTTTTTATCACTGGCGAATTGGAAATCTATTAGAAAACATATACGGCATGTAAAGTTTATATGCGTACAGCCACAGCGTTTAAAAAAGAAAAACAAAAAAATTATTGTCGATTTTATACGGTGTGGCCCTATTTAATAAATCAAATAATCAAATTGATAGTTCTGTTATTGACTTGATAGAAAATAACGGAATACTCTAAATACTTTTAAGAAAAAAGTTCATATTACTGCAAAAAATTATATTATATAGTGACAGTATAAAAACGGAATATTCTTTGTTTTCTAATTGATTAGTTCTTAATTTGATTTCTTAAATTAAACTTTGTACGAATATGAGTTTTGTGTTATGAAATGTCTTTTAGTTCGTTTTTAGTTATTTTGTCTGAACTAATATTTCATTACATACAATCTCCCTGTATAAAATCTTACAAAGATTTAATTCTAGTTATTTAATTAATTGCACAGCAGTGCGCTTTTTTGAATCAATATGAACTTTGCATAATATGTAGGGAATATTTACACACACATGTATGACAATGTATGAATATATATAATCATATATGGCCATATACCCTCATTTTTCGGATCCGAACCATATATGGGATATCGCATATGCTCCATACTTATATTTTTAGCTGGGAAGTTTAAAATTCAAAACAATTATTTTTTATGTATTTTGACTTACTTATTACTATTATTTATTCACTCAATTCCTTATAGCTTTGTCATTTTTCGGTCGATTTTCTTCTGGTTCGTCTTAGGTCTTACGTAAAAGTATTATCTTTACGTACATGAACAGAAACCAGACGTTTTTTTTAAGGAACCCAGCTAAAAAAATTATATATGGTCCATATATTTTTAATATATGAATGTATATAACTATATATGAATATGTATGAATTCATGTATGGAAATGTATGAGATTATACATGGCAAAACTATTATACATGAACTAATATATGGACTAATATATGAAATGTATTATAATATATGAGCTCATATATGGAAATTTAATTATGAAGCTCTTCATATGTGGATCCATATATACAAATAAGATTTAATATATGGAGACATATAATATTGTATGCATACATGATATCTCACATAAGATCGGGGTTGCAATCAAAAAAGCTTGGTATTTTATCACTGGTGAATTGGTAATCCATTAGAAAATACATACGGTATGCAATCGAAAATAAAAGAATTTTCTAGATAAAAAACAAAGGTGAAATTGAAAAATATTGTTAGACGGATTATTTTTTCTTTTATAATTAATTGCATTAGTTTTTAATCTGATTTCTTAAATTAAATTTTATGTACGAATATGAATTTTGTGTTCTTGAAATAATTTATTCACCTTTTGACTTAAAATGATGACTGAAATGACTTTTAGTTCGTTTTGAATTATTTTAACCAAACAAATGTGTCATTAAATTCAACCTCCCTGTTCAAAATCTAAAAAAAGTAATTTTAGTAATTTAATTTATTGCACAACAGTGCGATTTTGTGAATCAAGAGAGTATGAATATGAACTGTAGAGGGAATATTTACACGTACATGTATGAAAATGTATGAATATATATAATCATATATGCCCATATACCCTCATTTTTCGGATCCGAACCATATATGGGATATCATATATGCTCCATACATATTTTTTTAGCTGGGAATTTTAATTTTCTGTCGACATAGAATCACTGTAAAATATGATTTTTTTTGAAAATGTGCCGTATTTTCATCGATATATTTTAAACCGCTTTACTAATTAAAGATCCGATTATACATATTTATCCGTCATCTTAATGCCTTGCATTTAAATACCAAGAATGGCTCAATAGGACATTTCTAGCTCGAGATATGGTTGGTCAAGTGAAAAACGGTCGAAAAAATTAAAAATTGCAATATCTCGAAAACTGTTCCATAAAAAAATTTAACCTTGATTTTCGAATTCAGCGGAAGAAAATACATAAGGAAAATTACCTCTCATCAAATGTACATTTTCGGTGTAAACTAGTGTTATTTAGGAAATTATTGTCATTTCTTTTTATTATGATATATGACATAGTTCAATTATGTATGGAAAAAAATATAGGTCAAATGGCCGCCGCGACCTCGGGGGCACACCTCTATCCGATGGTCCAAATTTTCGGATGACGCTGAGGCATAGTTTAGGTTCTATGCCGTTAATGTGTCATGATCTTGGCGGCCAATTGACAACGCCACCACGTGAGATAACACGGCCATTAAATTTGTCACGCAAAAGAGCGATTGTTTCGTTAGCTGTGTGGCAAGTGGAACCGTCCTGTTGAAACCACATATCGTCCACATCCATATCTTACAATTCGGGACATAAAAAGTTCGTTATCATCTCAACGATAGCGAACACCATTCACAGTAACTGCCTAACCTACCTCATTTCGGAAAAAAAAGCGGCCCGATGATGCCGCCAGCCCATAAACCGCACCAAACAGTCACTCTTTGTGGGCGCATTTGCTTTTCGACAATCACACTTGAATTATCTATCATTCGCCCAAATGCGGCTATTCTGCTTATTGACCAATCCACTGAGGTGAAAATGTGCCTCATCACTGAAGGTGATATATTTCGAAAATTGATCATCCACTGTTGCCATTTCTTGCCACCATTCTGACCATTGACGACGTTTGGAATGGTCAAGAGGCTTTAGTTCTTGAGTCAATTGCACCTTGTAAGCGTGTAAATTCAAGTCTTTATGCATAATGTTCATCAACGACGAGTGTGAGAGGTGCTATTGTTGGGCACGACGACGAGTTGAGGTGGACGGCTCTTCAGCCACACTATCGCGAACAGCAGCAATATTTTCTGCAGTACTAACTGTACGAGCATGCACTGGTGTTTTCACATCTCCTACAGACCCGGTTTGCTCAAATTTTTGCACGATTTTCCCATTGTACGCACATTTGGTCGATTTTGCTGACCGAAAAAATCACGAAGTGCACGATATGCATTTTGATTTGAACGCCCATTTTCATAATAAGCCTCAATAACTTTAACCCTTTGCTCGATTGTGTATCTTTCCATGGTTCAAATTGAATTAGTCTGAAATTGAGAAATGTCAAATGAAATGCAAAAGAAAACTTGACGTTTAGTTCTGGTTCACATTCAACATCGGCCCTTAAAATTTAACCACCCTTTATATACGGATCCATATAAAACATCTTATTTTCATATATGGACCCACATATTAAGAGCTTCATGATTAAATTTCCATATATGAGCTCATATATTATAATACATTTGATATATTAGTCCATATATTAATTCATATATAATAGTTTTGCCATGTATAATCCCATACATTTCCATACATGAATTCATACATATTCATATATATTTAAATACTTTCATATTTTAAAATGTTTAGTTGGGCGGTTAATTTTTTTGTGCTAATGTTTTTGGTAGCCTTTTGTCAACTGCCTTCATGTGGTGTGTGGTTATTTTAATTTATTCCATTTAGTAAACTCTTCCAAGTATTCCAAGGAATTAATTGCTAATTGTATTTGTAGAAGTAACGAATTTCAATAAAAACGAGTCCATAAGACCAGGAACTAACAAGAAGTGTGATGAGGGATTTCAGCCGAAAAACGATGAATGTGTGGACATAAATGAATGTATAGTTGACGCTACTGCCTGTGATAGCAATCAATTGTGTGTGAATGATGTTGGCGGTTATCATTGCGACTGCAAAATCGGTTTCAATTTGGATACGACAACAAATGCCTGCGTTGACATAAATGAGTGTTCCATAAATAACCATAATTGTCTGCCTACGCAACGCTGTGACAACACAATTGGCAGTTACGTTTGTACGCGCTTACAAAGTTGCGGCACAGGCTATACTTTAAATGCGGACAGTAGCACTTGCGATGATAATGATGAATGTGCTTTAAATACGCACAACTGCAAGGAAGGTTGGGAGTGTTATAATACTAAGGGATCATTTCGGTGTTATCCTAAACCAACGACTACCACAACCACAACTACCACTACGACCACGACCACACAGAAACCTTCGACAGCGACTACATACAACTCATATTATCCATCTCCCTATTACAAGTATCATCCTTATGTTTCTCATCAAACCTCAAGCCGTCAATCATATGAAAGCTTTTCACCTTACCACAATCATCGAACCTATGCACCTTGTGAAACAGGACTGCAAAGAAACCATGTAGGAGTCTGTGTTGGTAGGTTTTTAATTAAATTTCTGATTGCCTTTTTTAATAAGCTCGTTTCAGACGTTAATGAATGTGCATTGCCCAAAAATATCTGTGGGTCTCACCAACGTTGCATCAATACTAATGGTTCGTATCGCTGTCAAAATCTTTTAAAATGTCAGGCTGGATATAAATCGAATCCGAAAGGCACCGAATGTGTGGGTGAGTATTATTTCTACTCAACGTGAAATAAAAAACACTATTAATTACTAATATCTCTTATTTACTCAGAGAACGTCATAACTCAAAAAATGGAATTTTTAGTTGATACATAATTAATCCTCATATCGTTCTTCATATTGTGTAAAAATTACATACAGATATCTTGCTTACTCAACTTTTGAAAACCAAATAAAATTTTCTTTTTCCATTAAGTTGTGTGTAAATTGAAAACTTTAAACTCATTTTCTGGTAAACTGGTTTTTTTATTTTATTTATGACGTTCTTTGAATAAATGAGCGATATCATCTTACTCCTAAATTACTTACCCGATTTGCAAGAATCATTTCGCAGTTCATAATAGCTTTTGATATTACCAAGATAACACATTTCAGCTGGCAAGTGACTCGTTTTAGTGACTCACAACACATTGTGGTCCTCGGCCTGTTTTCTACAAATAGTGTATGGGTTTGCTGATTAAATTAATTACATAGATATTAAGCAGGGTATTGAGCATAGCTTGCCTGCCATCTACATACATATTTCAATGTTTAATGTATACCATTCATTTAAGCGTTTTGTTAATGGTTTAATATCGTTGGTAATAAGTCTGTTTTAGCAAGGCTTTTACAAGGTAGTTGAGTGTACTACTGTTTTAGAAGCAACCAAAGCCATATTTACTATCCTACATAATCATTTCGACTTTTCAGAGAATACAATCCTGGTTTAATGGAGTTATGAAAATTTTTAAACGACAATTACAATTCACTAGATCAGGGTTGTAGTTTTTCAAAAGTGGTACGATCATGTGAGATAGTGAATACGAGTTTTTAATAGCATTCCATGTTTAATGTAGATATCAGGGGGTCAATTCTCGTTCTGTGATAATGTGCAATGAAAAAAAGATTTCATTTTCATTTTTAGTTTTTCACAGTCACACATTTGCTGATTACCATTTCAGTTATAAAAAATGTTTCATTCCATATATACCCATGGAAACTTATTAACTATATTATTAACCCCCAACTAAAAAAAGGGGTGTTATAAGTTTATAGTGTGTGTCTGTGTATCTGTGTATCTTTGTATCTGTGTATCTGTGTGTCTGTCTGTGTCCACGTACAGGCCAAACGGCTGGACCGATTTTCATTTAGTTTTTTCTGTTTGAAAGATGACTTGATCGAGAGGGTTCTTACCTATGTTTAAAAAAAAATCGGTCCAGCCGCTTAGAAGATATAACATCTTTTCTGAAAAAAGTCGGGGGTTTTTAAAATTTTTAATTTTTGTTATCAAGTGTTAAACAAAAATGAAGTATTCAATCAGAATATTTGTTTGTACACATAGGCGTAGCTAGGCCTTTCTGGGGGGGTAATACCCCTCCCCCAGACTTGATTTTACCCCCCCCCCAGGATTTATTACAAATTCTTTTTAAAACATATTATTTTGCCTGTAATATTAAAAAATTCTATTTTTTATTTATTTTAAAATTACTAATGAAAATCACCAGTAATTTTTATACAAACTTTTCGAATAATCGCTAAATATGCATACATTTATTAGATAACAAATACCTAAATAACTATAAGTTTACAGCACTTCAAAACATCACAAATAGTAAACTCCATGTGAATTTATAATGCATGTGTGTAGATATGTATGTGTGTATGTAGCTTTCAACAAATTCTTAATAAAATTGTATTAGTGTGCGTAGTTAGTAGCAAGACAAGTTGTTTTAAGTTGTTCTTAAGATTTTCTACTGTCAAATTGTTTGTAACAATAGCCACCAATTTTTATTTAGAGTAAAATTAAAAAAATAGCGAAAAATTATGATCTGCAAATACCTTGTATATATTCATATACTATATATACTCGTACACACACATGTATGTATGTATGTATGCATATTTATGGTTCAATCGAGGGCTGCCAGATAAAATGATGGAAAAATCACCGAAATCCCGATAAAATATAAAATAATCGTCATTTCATGTCCGAAAAATCGTCAGAAAATCGAACAAATCAAAATTTCCTCTTTAAACATGTATACATATGTTTTATTTTTATTAGAAAACAAAACAAAACAATTCATGTTCATATACAACTTTGTTAGACTAGTGGAAAACTTGTGAAAAATATTCCTAGGTCCAAATTTTGGTATCAGTACTTTTGATGACCGAAATTTTTGATAGGATATCAACTTACACAGGTCAATATATTGTTGGTCTCAAATGGAAGGCCCTAACGCAAATAATTGTAACTTTACAGGAGAAGGTAAAACATAATAGAAAGTGTAATATTCAAAATGTAACTTTTTTGTACAACTGCTTGTAAAAGCGCTATTTTTTACACTATTGCAATAAATTTTTGTGATGAGGTGTATTAGTGTAAAATTTATTGAAATCACTGAAAAACTCAACTATCGATATGTATGCATGTATATATATGCACATAAAATTTTTTCAATTGAACACGTATACATACATACTTGCATACATATGTTTGTACTTATTTATGTATGTATGTTCATTCATCGCAACAATATAGTATTGATTCAGAACTTCAATATTGGAAGGGTAACTAAATAATAAATGGCAATTTTCTATTTTTATTTATGCACCAACAGATAATTTTTTTTTAAATCAAAATAATAAATTATTAAGAAATGAAATCATGAATGATGAATGAAATCATTTCTTGCTTGTATCTTTTCAAAATATTGTATTCAAATATAGTATATACATAAATAATTTTTCCATATTAATTTTATTATTATTTAGTTTATTATTATTAGATTATTATTATTATTATTATTATTTAGTTTTTTTCTAATACATACTTTACTTTTTGTCTATATATTGTTTTTGTTTTGATTGTTTTGTTTTTCTAGTTTTAATTATAACTTAATTTTTGTTATTGAAACTGGACTGTTAATATATATTTTACTTATTAATATTTTACTTATTAAGTAAAATATATTTTTTTAATTTCCAATTTCAATGTATTTTTGATAAAAAATATATATTTAACTTAATAAGTAAAATATTAATTTGGGATTATTAGTGCGTTTAAAAAATTTTAAGCTTAAATAATTTAATTCCCATAAAAAATACTAATTAAAAAAAATTGTGTTTGCCCCCCCCCAGAAAAACTGTCTAGTTACGCCAATGTTTGTACATATTAGTAGTTTATGGTTTTGATTAGAAAAAAAAGATGTTTACTAATACTTTTTGCGTTATTTACTTTTTATAGCAAAAATTTAAAATAAAATGTAGTTAATTATTTGATTTTAACACCCGACAAAGCGTTTGAAGTGTGAATTGTGTGTCTGTCCGTGTGTGAAAACATGACTTCAAAATGGCTGGCACAGCTTTAAATTTAGTTTTAGTTTTATATTCAAAAGATGAATCGATCGGGATTGTTCTTAGATATGTTTGAAGAAAAATGGTGCATCCGTTTTCACCATTTATTTTCTACTGGTGTGCTCTCGCAACTGCCTATCTGTGTCACTATAGCTCCCAAAAGGATGCAGCATCTCCTGTGTCGTGTTCTCAAATAAAATCCTTCTTGTGTGTTATTATATTTAAATCATTATCCTTTAGAAAGTCAAAATCATAATTTAATTAATAAATAATGAAATAAAAAAATAAAACATTTATTTCCTTGTAACAGCGTGACCATATTAGGTTATTTTGGACTAAATTTAGCTTATTTTTTCTGGATTTGGCTCTAGAATTTTCATTTAGCTCTTAGCTTATTTTTTAGCTTTTTTTTAAATTCGTTTAGCTTTTTTATTCTATTTTCAATCTAAACTGCGTGTTCTCTAAAAATACATTAAAAAAAAAAAATTATAAAAATTAATAATTTTTTAACATATAAATACATATCGTCGCCTTTCTTCTTAAACCACGTAAGCGCCAACGACTCATTTTTCAGAAAACGAAAAAAACTTAATATCTTTGTAAATGTGTTTTTAAAAAAAAATTTTCTACAAAACATGTCTTTGCGACCCTGTGGAGGGTGTAGAACCTTTTTGGGAATTTTTTTTCCAACTTTAGATATGAAAGTCATTCGTTTTTCATGCAAATGTCATTTTGTATGGCGCTTACGAGGTTTTTGGAAATGGCTTTAATTTTTGTTTTTTCATACAAAGTTGTCAAGATGAGAATGCACTCTGGTGGAAAATGTTATTTTCTATCGTAAAAACCAAAAAAAGTCAATTTTAAAAAAATAGCGCTACGTGGTTTGAGAAGAAAGACGACGATATATAAATCTTTTTTTCATTGGAAAAAAATTTAAAAAAAAAATACAAAATGTAAATTGTACGACAGTTTTATAACAGAACAATGGCAGAATGGTTAGAGTAACAATCGCAAAAGTTAAATTCATATTAGTAGCAAAAGACTTACGTTTTTTGAGTATACAATTCTTTGACTTGAGTAGAACGTGCATTCAGCGGCATGAATTTACTTATAGGGCATTTACATTTCCTCGAAATCTGTTACTTACGAGATTTCGAGCTAAATCTTGCTGCTTTTTACTAGATTTCCCATACAAAAAAAAATCGAGTTTTTCAGTAGATTACAAATCTAATAAAAATCTAATATATTTATTAATTTTTTACTACCCTGGATAACATATTTACAAAAAGATGAGTGAATTAGCTATGGTCTGCTTAATAAAGGTGTGTTACTTAGCTACACTGCAGTTATTTGGTTGTAGTTTTGGAAATTTTTTAGTTGATGGGTTTTGCTTTGGATAAAAATCTTGATAAATGTCAAAAAAAGTTGTTCTAAACGGTATAGATTTTCATAAAGATTTTAATTAAAATATGCAAAACTTTGTGCTGGTGTAGTGTAAATGGCCTATTAAAACAAAATATAGAAATAGATTTACTTTATACATATAGCATTAATTCACTTTTAAAAAAAGGTTTCGTATTTTAGTATAAATGTTATTACATTTTTAAAAACTTTTTAAGTTTATTTTGAGAAGTTAATAAATAATTGAATTAAAAAATTATTCAATATTTTTTATTTCATATGATAAAAATATATTTTTGTAAATTTATGCATATATTTAGCGTTGTTTTAGCAATAACAAACTATTGAAAAGTGATCAAAGAAGTACAAAAAAAAAATTTAGCTTTATTTTCTGGCCTTAAATTTACCTTTTTAGCTTATTTTAGCTTTTTTTCAAACGTGTTTTAGCTTAATACTATATTAAATCTGGTCACACTGCCCTGTAAGCCTGCTCTTACTATTCCCGAAGTACATATTTGTTTTTCACTTAGATATTTTCTGCGTAAAATAAATTTTCATATGAAAACAAGAATCGCAGTGCTGTGTTATTTTGAAAAAAAATTTGTTTCGTTGCAATATTTTTCATATTTGTTTCATTACTTTTCATAATTTTATTAAACGAGAATTAAAATTACTATGAAATGGCGGAAGAGATTTGCATTCCACCGTTTCACTAAACAAGAATTGACATCCAGGTTAACATCAGTAAGATGTTAGCTAACAAAACTCGTATGTTTATATGTAGTAAGTCTCTTAATACTATATTGAGAATCACAATTTGCAACCATAATGAGTTTAAATGCCTGAAACAAAAGTTTTTACAAAACAAGCATCTTTATTCGATTGTGCATCTATTTTATTTTCCACCACAATCGAATAAAAATTCTATAATAGTACGTTCCACTATGAGCGAAACAAGTTCGAAGTGTTTCCATTATGCTTTTGTATGTTTTGGTTACACGATTTTTCGAAATCAATTTGATTTCATTATCAAAGCCGCATGCCTTATTATATAGATTAGTAAATTTTTCACTCACTTACATACATACAAACAACACATATGTAAATACAACAGATGTGGTTTGTGCAATTGCTTAAAAAATTTAATATTCTATATTAGTACCATCTTTGGACAGAATATTGCGGCTTTTTTTCGAAGTTTCAGTCAGAAACGCAGTGTAACACTGTCATGTTTTGGAGAATTACAACTTATTTGAGGTGTTTTGCTGATATGAAAAATATGTATATGGAAAACATGTAGCAAAACACTGGTTTTGAGCAACACAAGTTTTCTGCTCCAAAGCACGTATATGGAAACGTACTATAAGGCTTTCAAACTTATAATGGTTGTATATTGTGATTCTCATTATAGTATTAAGAGTCTTACTATAAACATACGAAGTTTCTTAACTAAATTAAAAAATTTCTTGGGTTGAAGTCTACTGAAGAGTTCCAACGGCAACGAAATGCATATAGACAATTGCTTAACCATAGAAACAAGCCCATTTTTGAAAATAAAATAAATATATTTAATAGTGTTTTCACACTGAAAGTTAAAACTTGGTTTTAATGTTACAACCATAAACAGCTGATTTTGCATTCACACTGCAAGTTTGTTAAATTCAGGTTTTAACTCACAGACTGTCTAATAACTTTGCTCAAAAATAAAATAAATCTCCTGAAGAAATGCGTGTATTTGTTGTTGTATTTTTTCTGCTTTTTATAAGATTTATTAGACAAACTTTAAAAAACTGTTTTTGTTTTTATGAAAAACTCTGAAATTTTGCAATGCGTTGTAAAATGGAAATTATATTATATTTTGTAAATAAATGTTTCAAAATTATGGAACAAAAAATATAAAGTGAAGAAGTGCTTGGAAATGAAGTTATTGTTTATTAGAAATGCACAAATACATCACAAAATAATTTTTTTTTTATTTCCAAAAAATTCTTTTTTTCCCATAATTTTTTGAAAATCTTTCAGGCGACATCTATTGTTATTCACTGGCGTAAACATTATCAGCTGCTTCCGGTCATTTTAACTTGGCAGCACTGAATTTAGCACAGCGAAAACAAGGTTGCATTTCATAAAACCAACTTAAAACCAATTCAAAAATGGTTTTAAGTTGGTTTTAAAAACAAAAATTTGTATGGTGAAACCAGGTTTTATCAGTTGGTTTTAACGTTAAAAACATGTCAGTGTGAAAACACTATAGCTTTCGAAGTTTGTAAATGTAGTCAAACCTCTACTTGTAAAATCAAGAAGAATAAAAGAGCTAAACCACTTAGAAAGAAACTGGCAAGCGGCGAGCATCTCCTTTTTAAAATAAATCTCTGAATTTAAACCCAAATCACCTTTTATTTTTCAAACTCCCTTATAATATCTGCACGCCTTGAGAAATTATAAGGCATTTAAATAGTAAAAAGGATATCTCGGTTTCTTTTCCAATCGTACTTTTACCTAGGTATTAATTATCTAACGACCACTGGTCCACATCCAACTCCTAGGTAAATCTACCCCCTAAATAAACTCCGGAGCCTCCAGAGCATTACTATTCAAAGCACTTCTTCACTTTGTATAAATAGTTCCATAATTTTAAAATGTTTATTCACAACATATAACATAATTTCCATTTTGGGGCGCATTGTGAAATTTCCGAGTTTTTCATGTGAACAAAAGCAGTTGTTGTAAAGTTTTTGAAATAAGTGTTATAACAAGCAGAAAAAATAGATCAATAAATACACGTAATTCTGCAGGAGATTTATTTTATTTTGAACAAAATTATTATACATGCTGTGAGTTAAAACCTGAATCTATCAAACTTGGAGTGTGAACGCAAAATCAGCTGTTCATGGTTTTAACGTTAAAACAACGATTTAACTTTAGGTGTAACTAATTTTTCACTTCTATTAACAATTTGGCGCACCCGCAAACAATGAACCCTTCATACCCGAATCTCTTCACAAGTTAGCAACGCAAACGAGATCGTGCCATGCAAACCTCTAATCTATATACCCACATATCGTTGGTCACAAGTAGAAAGGCCCTAACTTAAATAGCTGTAACTTTACAGGAAAAGGTAAAAGCATAATAATAAACAGTACAACTGCTTATAAAAGCGTTATTTTATACTCTATTGCAATAAATTTTTGTGACGAGGTGTATTCGTGTGAAATGTTTTGGAAACACTGAAAAACTCAATTTCGTGTAAATACGAGTTAGGGCCTTTCTACTTACATATATATATATATATATATGTAAATGTAAGTACGATTTTCTTCATGCAAATCGGCTAAGTAGCTTAGTCGCAACTATGTTTATCTTACATCAGTGATATATGTAAATATGTATGTAATAAAAATGTTTTATTGGTTGAAATAATAGATATCGATGAATGCGAAACTGGTGAGCACAATTGTGTCGAGAATCAGATTTGCCGCAATCGTAACGGAGGATACGTATGTTCCTGTCCACCCGGTCATCATTTAATCCATATGCAAAATGGCGAATCTAGGTGCGTCGATATAAATGAGTGTGATCAAAGGGGGCCATCATTATGTCCATCTAACGCGCAATGTATCAACACAATTGGCTCATATTTTTGCGAGTGCAAATCAGGCTTTCAGAAAAGTAGAGAAAACGATCGGATATGCTTAGATGTTGATGAATGTAATGAAATTCCTGGATTATGCCATCAAAAATGTGTGAACTTTTTCGGTGGTTATCGTTGCACATGTAATATGGGATACGAACTAGGACACGATAATCGGACTTGCGTTGACGTCGACGAATGCGAGGTGCAGCAAACCCATAAACTTTGTATGGGTTTTTGTGACAATGTCCCTGGTTCGTATGAGTGCTCGTGTCCACGTGGTTATACATTGGCTAGTGACCGAAACACTTGTTTGGATATCGACGAATGTGCTTCAGGAGAATTTTGCACGGGACGTAATGATGTTTGTACAAACAAACGGGGTGGCTATAAATGTACACCAATTCACTGTCCATTTGGTTATGTGAATGATCCTGAACAAAAAACGTAAGTTCCACAACTAAACAGACCATCTCTTATAAGGAGCCGTTCACATATAACGCAACGCTGTTTTCCCGATTTTTGACCCTCCCGGGAATAAAGCAACAATAAGTTAAACATATTTTAATAGTTAAAAAGTTTTTATTTAAAAAAAATTCAATTTAATTAATTGTATTAAACTAATTTGTTAGATTAGCACAGTGCCTAGACAAAAATCAAATAAGGCTACATGTGAATGTACTTATATACATGTATCCCGAATATTGGCAAAACTATTTTTTAAATTTCTTCTCAAGTGTCTTCAAACTCCAAAAATATGGTTTTAAGGAGAGGTTATTCCTAACCTGTAGTATGTATTAGTGATGCGTACTATTTAGAATTCCCAAATATTCGACCATTTTTAGATATTCGTAATCGTTTAAAAAAATATATGTATAAAGACTTATTCATAAATACGTGTACGTATGAAAGTTTCCATTAATACATCTCTCAAAACTTATACAATGTAGCCTCAAGTTGTCAAACACCATACAAAACTGAATATAACCCAATGAAAAACATGATTTTAGGATTATGCCCACACAATCCAAATTTGACATTTTTCTTGGCTAATGTAGATCAGTTTCCTGTCTTAGTGCAGTCACCTTATTAAAACGCCTTGATTTAATTTTTATTATATATTTTTGCTGAAAAATATAATATAACACTGTTCTGCAAAAATAAAAAAATATATAATATTCATTATCTGATTTTAATGGACTTTTGTGTGCTTAATCCAAATCTGTTCACAGATTGTTTCATCACGTCTAGTTTTTGAAATTTTTTCATTTCAATAAAATGCTGATATTGGGTAATTAAATACGTATTTATTATGCTAAAAGTAAAAAAATCTTACACATAATAAATGGCTCCTATGATATAAATTAAAATCTTGAAATAAACTAAATACTAATATAATATAAAAAAGTCAACTACTATTTGGTAGATCGCTTTCTTTATTATATTTATCTGCTGTTTTACGATTGATTTCCCAGCAGAAATCAGTTAAAATTTTTGGGACTATTTGCCTTTATATCTTTTTCCATTGTGCGCAATGTCTTGGTAAATTTTTTCACAATGCTCATCACCAGAGAAATATGACATCAAAAAGGCAAAATATGCACTAAAAACAATAAAATATGCACATATTTAGAAAACATTTTATTCAACAGAAAAGTTTTCAGTTAACATACAACTAAAGATATAAAAATAGTTTCTTTTCCTAAGAGGTGCGTGTACAAGCCTTTTACATTAAATTTGTAAACAAGATTATATATGATGTAACGATTTCTTTCGGCATTATTAACTCTAACACTGCTTTATTACCAATGAAGTGTGGTGCAGTTATGTAATTATATTTCAATTAAAAGCAAATTTACCTTGTTACTTATGAATTGATTTCAGTGAGCCGACGAAAATTGGTACATTGTGCCAATCGTGTGATCCAAGCTTTAAGGATAAATAAACTTGTATTACACAATGTTTGTCAAATATGTTTGCCTTAAATGTGAATAAAATCAAAATTTTTGCACATATCTAGGCGCACGGGAGTGCGCCAGGCCAAGTTCCGGACAATGCACTTAGTGTGTATATTTACAGGAAGCCATTCGAGCCCCCCTCATAACTTTGTTCCCCGCAATCGTAAAATTATAAAATTTAAACCATAATTAGACTAAATTCATGTTACCTCATATGCGAAGTTTAAAAGCTTTACAATATAAGATTCCGGAGATATGGAGGTGCAAAAAGTGCATATTTTACGACTCACTGACTCACTGACCTACTGACTCACTCATCAATATTATGAAGCACTTTCGCTATAGCTAGAGATCTGAAATTTGGTACACATGTAGATCTAGGTGAACAATGAACTAGAAAAATCTGAAAACCCGAACATTTTAACCAGGGGGCGGGGATGCGCCCATGAAAATTAAAATTTGTGCTAGTGAACTGAAATTTGATACAGAACTAGGTCTAGGTGAGAAATAACCTAAAAAAAAGTTTAAAAACCCGGAAATTTTAGCCAGTAGGGCGGGCCTACGCCCATAAAGGTAAGAATTAAAAAAGCAAATCTAAGGTGCTTAATGGAAGCTATTTTATTGAAATTTGGCATATATACTGCGATAATGCAAGGCTATATATTTTTCATAAAAAAGTGGGCGTTCACACGCCCATACAATTTCAACCTCATTTTCGTGTACTACGGCTCAATATATTTAGATATACTATTTAAGTATGTATTATTATCCGTTTGCAACGAAACTTAACACGAATAATAAGCACTTGCCGAAAAGAATCTTGACTTTGAAAAATTGTGCAGAGTTGCGCCCATATATATTAAAAATTAAAAGTTACGCTAAGAAGCTGAAATTTGATATACAAGTAGGTCTAGGTGAGAAAACAACAAGAAAAATCTGAAAACCTGGAAATTTTAGTCAGAGGGGCGGGGCTGCCCCATAAAAACTAAAAATTAATAATTGCGCTTATGAGTTGAAATTTGCCACACAAGTAGGTCTAGGTGAGAAACCAACTAGAAAAATCTGAAAACCAAAAAAAATTTACCAGAATGGGCGGGGCTACGCTAATATTGTTTGAAACTAAAAACTTACAGCCTTATTTATAAAACTTATTAAGGCTTTTTAAGAAAAATTTTTTATGAAAATTTGTCTAAAAACCCCTTTATAAAGCCTTAATAAGTTATACAAATAATGCTGTTAATATACAGCTTTTAACTTAAGCCATTTAAGTGAAACATTGCATATACGTTGCGCGTATACAATACTTTAAACTATCACCTAAAAAAGTGGGCGTGATCTCTCCCATAAAAATTACTCTTGTACTTAATCTGCTTCGGGCTGGCATATTTCGGAAGAAAATTAGCATGAATTACAAGCGCTGCTCTCAATAAAATTGTGAGTTTAAAATAGTGGGAGGAAAAATCCAAAAATTAAAGCACCACCTACCCTATTGAAACTTTGCATGCATATTGAGCATGTCCTTTTGATTTATGTACTTCGGCTAAACAGACTTTAATATGTAAATAGGCGGGGTCATGCCCACTAAAATTAACCTGTATTTTATATGTTTCTTTCCAGACGACTCCTACCAAATTGCTACACACCCATTGATTAGAGCTGCAAAACTATCGATAGTATCGATAGTTTTGTTGTAAATGGAATATCGATAGTTTTTTCCACTATCGATACTATCGGCAAAAAAATAACAAGTAATTAAAAGAGTAAAAATAATCGAAGTCAGTAAACAGTAGCCGGCAGCTTTGAAGCAAATTATCCGTAGTTGATTTAAGCTTTTGTACAGCGATGGAAAAGTTGGTACAATTGTATAATTTTAGCGCTATTCGAATGCCAAAAGTACCGTAGCACCGCAATGACCCATTTAGCACTACTGGAATCTCTTTATATTATATTACATGCCAAAAATAGCATTAAAATATATTAACCCCCTTATGCAAAAAATAATGCGTGCTTGAAGTGTACGTTAAAAAAAATTTCCATAGGAAAACCTGTTTTAACCTTCACTTATTTTTTTGCACAAGGGGGTTAATCTTTAGCTCGTACTAGAAAATTAAGTAATTCAAACGATGTTTTCCGCTACTTAAAGAACTGCTGGAGGAATGTTATTTATTCCAAATTCATCTGCAAATGTGGAAATTTTATTTTCTTACCAAGGAGAGAAGCCGACTATTTGCATCGACTGTAAACAATCGAATAACAAAAAGGTTATAAACGTAGTATTTATATCATAATGTTACTTTTATATTCAGATCCCAGCAACTAATATTCTTTGTGCACCTTCTGACGTTTTGTTAATTGATTTTTAGTTAATTAAAAAGTACAAGTATTAAAAAAATAAAAATAAAGAATTAGGTACAATCGTACTGTAAAAATTAAAATTTTTTTTGAAAGTTAGTACAATTTGTAAATATGACATCGCATCTCTGCTTCTGTATACATAAGTACTTAAATACATATGTATGTATATGAATTTATTTATAAATCCAATTGTTATTCGACAAATAGTAGTCACAAGTATCTTAATAAATTCAACATCGTCGACACAAAGATAAATTTTGGTGGTACTGATATCGCGACGGCCGCCAATCGTCTCTTACCAAAAAAACTTTACAGTTAGTGTCTTAAAAGTTATCAACAATTTTCGCATTTTGATAATTCTAAACCATGGGTAGGCCCATAAAATTTTAAGTTCAATAAAAAAGTATATTTTCGATAATGTGCCGCTTACGATAAAATCGAAAAAAGGCTTGATATAATGAGTGTTTTTTACTGAGGTATAGAACTTTAAGTTGGCATCACTTTTTTAACTGGCGGCCATTTTGTCAGCTGTCAAGTGATTAATATTTAGTTTGGTTTGCCATTTCATCATGAACAGGTTGACAAAAGAACAACGCTTGCAAATCGTGCAAATTTATTTCGAAAATAATGGTTCAGTTCGCGAACTTTACCGCAAGCTCCGTCCATTTTATGGTCGACATAATCGTCCATCAGAGCAATTAATTCGGTTAACCATGGATCGTTTTCGCACTACGTTTACTCTATGTGATAATACGCATCCGCAGAGACGTCGAACAGTGCGCACCGAAGAAACAATTGCCGCTGTAGAGCAAATTGTTGAAGAGGACCCGAATGAATCGATTCGCCACCGTGAACAGCAATTGGAGCTTTGTCCATCAACTTTATGGAAGATTTTGCGCAAAGATCTTGGCTTGCGACCTTACAAGATCCAGCTTGTGCAAGAGTTAAAGCCGCAAGACCATGCAATGCGTCGTGATTTTGGTGTATGGGCCGAAAATGAGATTGATCTCGATGCTGATTTTCATCGCAAAATTTTGTTCAGTGATGAGGCTCATTTTTGGTTGAATGGCTACGTCAACAAGCAAAATTGCCGCATTTGGAGTGAAGAGAATCCACATGAGACCCTTGAGACGCCATTACATCCACAAAAACTGACTGTTTGGTGTGCTCTATGGGCTGGTGGAGTCATTGGGCCATACTTCTTCCGAAATAATGCTGGATAGTCAGTTACCGTTAATGGAGACCGGTATAGAGCCATGATAACCAACTATTTTGTTCCCGAATTGGATGGCATGAATGTGGATGAGTTGTGGTTCCAACAAGACGGCGCTACATGCCACACAGCGCACGTCACAATCGATTTATTGAAGGAAACATTCGATGAGCGCATAATTTCGCGGAATGGACCTGTCAATTGGCCACCAAGATCGTGTGATTTGACACCATTGGATTATTTTCTTTGGGGATATGTGAAGTCGCTCGTCTACGCAAACAAACCAGAAACGTTAGGGGACTTGGAAGCCAACATTCGTGGCGTTATTGCCAACATACGGCCCCATATGCTCGAAAAAGTGGTTGAAAATTGGACCTGTAGAATTGGCTTTATTCGAGCCAGCCGCGGCGGCCACATGCCCAAAATCATATTTAAACATTAATGGCATAAAATTATCCTTCCAATAAAGCCAAATTGATGGACATTAAAACGATTTTCTTGTGTTTTATTTCAATTCGAAGTTCTATACCTCTAAAAAAACACCCGTTATTTTTATATACTAATGAAAATGTTAAGGACTCTGGATTTTTTTTCGAGTCAAATGCAGTTTATGTGGCAACTTTTTTAAAACTATTCGATACTATCGATAGTATCGATAGTTTTACATAAAACTATCGAAACTATAGAAAAATGTGCCAAGCATTTTTCACATCTCACCTCATTGGAGCTACTTGTTGTTTTAATAAATGGAAACTCGCTTTTTAAGTCATCATTGAAATTACATTTTCTTTTTGTTGGAGCCATATCTCTAATGAAATGAATTCTATTTTAAATGTGAATTTAAATAAATAAATAAATTACTAACCACAAATCATTCACATTGTTATTTTAACAAGTTGACATTGACAATTCAATTTCAAGCTGACAATTCACAATGTTGCCAGATTATAGGAAATTTCCCATATCCCAGTAAACAAATTTTTCACTTTTGGAAATGTAGGGAAAGTATACAGTTGGATTTTTATGATAATTTTATATTAATGTTCGTGCAATGTATATGCTAAAAAGAGGACATTTGCATATCAAATTAGGAAATAAGGGACATTGTACTGTCCTGTATTTACAAAAAAATCTCAAGGGACAGCATGTTAAAAAACAGGACTGTCCTGTAAAATACGGGACGGATGGTCACCGTACCTATCACTGAAATATGATATGCATTATATAAATTTGTAATCGTAAGGTTGTCATATAATTTCTAGATAATCTGCTAACTTGTCAATATTTTTAACTTTCTAGAAAAGGAGAGAATAATGCATATTTGTTCATTTCTTTATATCGGTAAAAATGTTATGTTTCGATTACAAATTTGTATAATGCATAGCATATTTCAGTGTTAGGTATTGTTTAGGGCAATAATGTTCATATAATACACATGTTTTTTTTATTTAAAACTAATTTTTTTGCAGAACAGTGTAATCTAATACAGTATTGCCCATAAGTTTACTTTTTATAGCTGTTTTATATGGTTATGGTGATTTCACGTCTAATTTAAGCCTTAGACATTTTAGAGGTTGGGTTCATTAGTGCCCAAAGGGTGGAATAGTGTCATATGAAAATCCTTAGCAACAGAATTTGGATACGCTAATACCCCTAATTTTGTAAAGTTTAGTTTAGAGTGCCCCTAGAGGAGTAAAATATATGACTCACCCCAAATATTTTGTCAGAACATACCTAGCCCCATCTTTAATCATTATTGTGGTTTCCTACTGTCCCTGAGTTACTCCTATAGGTGCAAAACTTAAGACCGACCCCATTCACATTTCCCTACCCCCTAAATTTTTAATATACATACATACCAATCCCCTATCTGCGCTCCTTAATCGGGATCCCAAACAGAACGCACCTAGCCTCCATCTTCAATTCGGGTGGTCGGCATACAAAATTTTTTAATTTCAAAAAAAATTACTATGTATTACGAATATAAAAACATATTTTTATAATTAAATAATGTGAAAGTTAATTTAATTCATTTTTAACCCCCGACTAAAAAAGGGGTGTTATAAGTTTGTAGTGTGTGTCTGTGTGTCTGTCCGTGTCCACGTACAGGCCAAATGGATGGACCGATTTTCATTTAGTTTTTTCTGTTTGAAAGATGCCTTGATCGAGAGGGTTCTTAGCTACGTTTGAAGAAAATCGGTCCAGCCGTTTAGAAGATATAACATCTTTTCTGAAAAAAGTCGGGGGTTTTTAAAATTTTTAACTTCTGTTATTATTATATAATATCATTCACATATAATTTACGCAATATTTAAAGGAATTTTCAGATTTTATAGTGCATACAGATATGTACGAGTATACACAAGATAATACAATAATATATAACATTACCTTGGATTACGTTTATAACTTGATTATAGTACTTTGTTAACCAGTAGTGCGATTCACTAACTTTTTTTTAACGATAATCGCATCGTTAAAATAGTTATAACGAAAATTGACCGAATTTGCTATTCAGTAACATTTTTAACCACATTCGCTGTAGGTTAATGTCAGCTGTATCGTTATTTAAGCGGCAATACTTTATGTGCTGTTAATTGTGTCGACAAAAATCAACAGAAAATATCAGCTGCGTACTATCGTTAAAAAGAAGTTATGGAATCACACAATCGTTATTGCAAGTGACGAAATGTATAGGCAAAAATTACAATTGTCGGGTCGTTAAAAGTTACTGAATGGCACTACTGCCAGGCTTTTTCTTGAGTGGAAAATCATTGACCGCATTGAAGCTATTTCATTGGGTGTTTTCCCGTTTCAAAGGACAATGGGAAGACATTGAAGATAAATCTTATAGTGCTGGCATAGAAGGTAATACGGTTGCAGACAAAAATACCAATTGAAGTTGAAGTGGAGATCAAGTCTTCTTGTTTCGCGCAACTGAAGGAAAAGAAACCCAGAGAACACTATAAAGAATTTCTTGAAATTGTTCCTTGGTGAATATATTCCAAATTATCGATGGATGGCGAAATACATATACTCCTCAAAAATATTTTTATTCCGAAAATACCTCGGCAGGAATAAAGAAGAACTAAGTGGACTTCGCGATATTACCATTTACATTATAACGCTTTACGTGAAAGCTTGGTGTAACACCACAAGTGCAATTAAAGCTCTTAATAATGATTTTAATTTTTTAAAGCGATTTCTGGTTATGATTTAATTGATGAAGTTGTGTTGTAAATATTGTGAAAGAGATTCTTTGGGCATCTTTGGTATCTCAGTGGTGAAGCTGCTTTTCTTGCATTATTTGATAAAAATGTTCCCTGAGACACCAAACGTAAAATGGCGAAGTCAATTCGAAAAAGAAGACGACGATGATGCCTTGGAAAAGGAAAGCGATGATAATTTAAAGTATTGCGCTAGCAGTAGCAATAAAAATCGTTCAGTACATATGTATTTTTGGATTCAAAGGTGTGAAAAGAATTAGCGTGGAACCAAAACAAATAAATCAAGAACTGATGAATAATGGTTTAAACCAATATGTTAAAATTGAAGCATCCAAATTTTTCTGGCGCTTTGGATTGTCATTGGATTTCATTGCTACATTCCCAGAAATATGGGCAGAACGTGAGGACTATCAGCAAGCGATAGAAATATTACGAAAATTATATGTTGAGAATGATGTAGCAAAAAGAGTGTAATGGTGACAAAATAATTTAACAACGTATTATTCCGTAGCAAAGAAGAAAAAATATTTTTGAATATTATCCTAATAATTAACATTATTTAGTTATTAAAATATATTTTTATATTCCTAATAAAGTTTTTTTAGAAATTAAAAATTTTTGTATGCGGACCACCCAAATGGTTGAAGATGGAGGCTAGGTGTGCTCTGAACAAAATGTTAGGGTAACAAAAATGTTCGAGGTCAGTGATATATTTGACTCCTCTAAGGGCATTCTGGACCAGTTGGGTGATGGGGGTAAATATTTAAAAAATAATATTTTGTATGGGAGCCCCTTGAGCTGCGCAGATAGGGGGGGGGGGGGGGTTGGTATGTTCATAAAAAATATAGGTGATAATATTTTATTGGGTCGTTCTTAAGGAGCAAATCGTTGTGAAGCTCTTTGTGAATGTACCTCGTTTTTCCTAGTTTTGACCCCGATGAGCACCCATTTACCCACATTCTAACTCCATAATTTTTTGGCTCATGCATTTTTTTTTCTAAACTTTACAAAATTATGGTCAGTCCTAGCGTATCGAAATAAAAATGTCTTGCACTATTCCACCCCTACTGTGCAGGTGAAATAATAATTTTTCAAATCATTTCAAGAAGTTTCTTTCTTTTTTTATTAAAGGAATTTATCTTTTCGAAACTAAAATATATTATTGCCAGAAATTATTATTGTTGTTCACATTGTGCCAGACCCAAAAAATAAAAAAATTTTTTCAAAATATTTTAGCATGGGTAAAAGTTCTACATCCCGATGCATCGTATTATTTAAGTGTTAGCTAATATATATATTAATTTGCCAAACAGTAATTCCGCTGTTAAATTTACACCCAGATCAATTTAAAATTTAAAAGTTTGTTTGTTGTCAGATGACAATTTGTTAGAAGATAACAACTGAAATGACGTTGATGACTACAGCAGTGATGATGATTATGATGAATGTTATCAGAAAACTTTTCATCAAACTTTTGTTCTGCCAATTAATTACACTGCAAAATAATGGTAATAAATCTTTAACTTTTTAAGTACTTATTGGATTTATATGAAATTTCGAACATTCTTAGAGAAGGACTTAAGCCTTATACGCATGTCTTGACATCCTACTAGTTTAAGCTAGACAGTGGGCCAAAGTTGACCAAATGGCACTCAAAAAAACTTCTGAGGCTTTTAACTTTTTTAAAAATTATCCAATTTGTATCGGATAAAGCATTTTTAGCTAAGCCTAAAATGTTTAAGAAATAATTTCCTTAGATGTGTTTCCGTATCTCTTATAACTTATAGGATGGGTTATTTATTTTAAACAGTAGCATAATCAGGTAACACCTTCCGATGCCGCTGTAAAGTAATGCATGAAAACCTTTTTTAAATCCATTAATAAATGTGTTTTGCTATTACTTACATATAAAGCATATCGCCACATATAATTATGTGGCTTAAAAGTGAATGTGTAAAACAAAGTTTTTTACAAAATTTAAAATAATGAAGATACTTAAAAATGCATGCTATTTTCAGAGAAATTTTAAAATTTTGATTCTTAGCCTTTTCCTGATTTCACGAAAGCAGATATTATAAAATTTTCCCATATTTTTATTTAGGATTTTGTCAAAACCTTAATGCTTTTTTTAATTTGAAATCCAACAATAAACTAAAAACTTTTTGTTGTCTTCTAAGTTATGAGAGGTACGGAAACACATCTAAGGAAATTACTTCTTAAAAATTGTAAGCTTAGCTTAAAATGCTTTATTCGATACAAATCGGATAATTTTTAAAAAAGTTACAAGCCTCAGAAGTCCCAGGTGATCAACAAAACACTTTCAACATGTGTGTTATAATTCTTAAGTTATTCTCTAAAAATTGTCGAAATTTTATATAAATCAAATCAGTAGTTTAGAAGTTCCAGATTTATTTTGCAAAAGTCTCCACTGTGCACTGTGCAACAGTGGAAAAACCACAGTATAAGTTTGATTCCACTACCAAAGGGTAATAAAACCGCATACTCTGTTTGGCGATTTTTTTGAAAAAATTTTTTAACATTTTACGCAAAAAAAATTATTTCTTCGTGCATTTTTTGTTTGCAAAAGCAACGGAAAAAATTAGTTTTTCACTTTCTTAGGATTACGTACGCGAAAGGCGAAAAAAGCCTATTGTTTTCGCTACGATGTCCGAAAAATTAAAGGATGTTCTGAGGCGATCCATGAAAATTGTTTAAATCCTAATGCAATATTCATACAATTACATATCGACACTTGAAATTTTTAAAGTTAGTGTATTTTATTGCAGACTCCACTAATTTACACTGAAACTAAAAAAAATCAAAGTTAAAGGGTATTCTATCAATTAATTTAATTTTGACTATGTAATTTTGATAACTTGTTGTATCTTGGAAACCGTAAGAGGCAAGAAATTGTTAGTTCTACAGGGTGAAGGAAAATATGAGGGAAAGTGTCGCTCTTGTTGTCATGTTTGAAATTAGCGGCCAGTTTTTCAAAAATTTCCCCAATGATCTGTTCGAGCTGTCGCCAACAGATCCTCCTCGCTTTAACATTATCGTGCATACACTTGCAAGATGTCTGAAAGACATGAGCAACTAGGGTTATTTCACCTCACTAGAACTAATATGCCTGAGCACATTCGTAGTTTAAATTTTGCGCATACATACATACATATATGATATAAAATAACAAAATGTCTGTAATTTATTAGACGCTGCCGTCTTGCAAATAATATGTGTGAAGGAGAGGATTGTTTCAACAAACCTTCAGCATATACTTACAATTTTATCACATTCGTGTCCAAGATGATGGTGCCGCCGGAAGGTAGAACCTTTTTCAGCTTGAAAGGTCCAGGCTGGTATGATGACATTGAGTTTGATATGAAAATCGTAAAAATTCAAGCAGCAGCAAATATCGAAAAAGCCACAAGTAATCACTTTGGGTAGGTATACTTTTAAAATATTGAAAAAAATCTGTTTGTAAAAAAATCCCTCCTTTTTTTCAGGACAACAAAGGGCGATCACGAAGTGCATTTAAGTCTGAAGCGTTCCTTGGAAGGTCCTCAAGAAATTGAAATTGATTTAACAATGACTGTCTTTAATAGGGGCTTACCACGTGGCAAAAGCGTAGCAAAAGTTTTTATAATTGTCTCACAATACACATTTTAAAAACTCGGCAATATATTTCAGTGTTCGCTCGTAAAATCCTGCAATTTTTAGCTAAATACATAGATTAAAAAGTAAATTTTTTTATTGTACAGATATTATCTTTGATTATTTACAAATTTCTTTTGTACATTATTTTAATAAAAGTTAAAAAAAGGATTACACAAAAGTTGAATTGTGTAAGTTTATTCTTACATTGATTCGGGCTTGTAAAGGGTGACTTTTTTCAACTTTCTTTTTGGCAACATAGTTTTTGGCAACTCAGCTGTTTTCGTGTATCATGCTTCTGTTAAACATGTCCAGTTGGGTCTATAATTCAACCTTGAATCGACTTACAAGTGAACAACGCTTGCTTATTATTAAAGTTTTTTATCAAAATTCATGATCGGTTAAAAAAGTGCATAAATGCACTTCTTCCATTTTATGGTCAGTTTGGTGACCTTCTGAAGCGGCTATTCGGAATCTTGTGACAAAATTTCGAATGAAAATTACATTATTGAAGATGCATACGTAGAGTGTGGACAGATGAAAATATCGCAGCTGTATCCGACAGTGTTGCTGATGACCGTTAATTATCAATTCGGCGTCATTTGCAGCAATTGGGCCTCCGTTACTTTTTTTTGCCCAAAATAGAAGAGCTGGACTTGGCTGACATGTGGTTTCAGCAAAACGTTGCCACATGCCACACACCACACGAAACAATGGCCCAATTGAGAGGCGAGTTCGGAGAACAGGTTATTTTACGTTTTTGCCTTTAGACTATTTGTTTGAAGGCTATGTTAAGGCTTGAGTTCTCGTTGAACCTTCATAGCTTTCAGACGTCTTAGTGGAGTTTTTCTTACATACATAACTAAACAAAACAAATATCATACAAAAAATATTCCTAGTACATAATACTCGTAATACTTATTGACTTTGATAAATAAGCTTTATTTTAGTTTAAAATTTTTAAACGTACTAATAATCCCAAATTAATATTTTACTTATTAAGTAAAATATTTTTTTTTTATTAAAAATACATTAAAATTGATTATTGAGGGGTTTAGCTGGATCCTATGCGCATTTCACTGTTGCTAATGCAGATCATCAGGGAACCTTTACCCAAAGCTTCTTAGAACAACTAGAGTTATTATATTATAAACTTTCATTTAAACAAATAAGAAGCTCAATTACAAATAACAAAGTTGAAACAAGAACTCAATAATCAACATGTTTTTTATTTTCTTACTTTACCATTGCACCCGGCCAAAAAAATACTTGTGTGGCAACACTCTATTCTTAAATAGCTGTTGTTATTTACATTTATTTTCTTTTACATACTCTTACGACTACAATTTGAAGCTGAAAAAAAGTCAGCCAATGTAGCAATAGTAAAGTAAGAAAATAAAAAACATGTTGATTATTGAGTTCTTGTTTCAACTTTGTTATTTGTTATTGAGCTTCTTATTTGTTTAAATGAAAGTTTATAATATAATAACTCTAGTTTTTCTAAGAAGCCTTGTGTAAAGGTTCCCTGATGATCTGCATTAGCAACAGTGAAATGCGCATAGGATCCAGCTAAACCCCTCAATAATCAATTTCAATGTATTTTTAATAAAAAAATATTTTACTTAATAAGTAAAATATTAATTTGGGATTATTAGTGCGTTTAAACATTTTAAACTTAAATTGTAACAATTCCCATAAAAAACACTAAGCTTTATTTTATTTGCTAATACTTTTTACATAGTTAAAATAACAAAAACAAAACAAAAATGCAAACAAATAAAACAGCAAACAAAGTGACATTGAAGAATACTCTATATGAGTACTTCAAAAACAAACAAAAAAAAATGTGACGACAGTTCTAACGGCAGAAATTACTATTTTACTATGAGTTCTGAGGCTTTTAGTGAAAACAATATAAATAAAAAATCTTATGATAGTCTTTTTCTAACGGCAAAGCCAATTTTTCGTCAATTCGTTAACATTAAAGTTGCCTAGTACTTCGTCATTTAAGTCAGCGACATCATCCGGTTCGGGCTAGTGTTCATCACTTAAACAAGTTATCACTATAGGTAGCGTTAGTCAGAAATCTAAAGTTCAAGTCGAAATGGACAGATATACGGCTAGCACAGTTGTACAGCGTGGGCGAAGCCCAAATTCATCAAAAATCTCATCGGTTCTCAAGATATCCAGGGACACCGACGCCGCATCAGTTAACCGTCAAAATCGTTTTTCAATATTGCATGCCAATGACGACCAACCCTATATCATTGAACAAGTCCTCTAAACTACCACCTATCTATCTGAGAGAAAAAAGTTCTAACGCTCTTATCAAAAAATTAATCTCGGCCATTGGTGGGAATTCTTTTCACATTGTTCCCATAAAACGTGGTAACATTGATGAAACGAAAATTCAAATGTATAAAGAAAAAGATTTCCTCGAAATTGTTACTGAATTCGTAAAATATAAAACAAGTTTTTATACGTACCAGCTTAAGAGTGCTAATGGCCTACACATCGTATTGAAGGGCATATATTCTTATCTTTTTTCCGAAGATAAAAAAGATGCACTCATCCTCCAAGGATTTATGGTAAAAAACATCTCTAATATAACAAATAGGAAGAAAATACCCCCAACCTCTATTTTGCATTGAGCTGAAACCAAATGACATAAAACTGAGGAAAAATGAGACCCATCCAATTTATAATTTAAAATATCTCTTATACCAAAAAAATACAGTTGAAGAACCACACAAGTGTTCAGGACCCGTACAGTGCCATAATGGTCAAAAATATGGCTATACAAAAACTTATTGTAAATCATCTACTGTTTGTGCTGTGTGCGGTGAATTACACGGTACTGCTAGTTGAAATAAGCCAAAAGGTCAAAGTGATAAAAAAATGCAGTTATTGTGGCGATAATCACACCGTTAACTACAGAGGATGTCCTGTGTACTCTTTCGTTAAGCAGACAATGGGGCGAAAACCTAAAGTAATCCCAGCTCAAACAGGAAATACGTACTCCGCTACTTCACCGCAAATACCCAACCAATTACTACACATGTATCGTATTCTGACGCTGTGAAGATCAAGTGTGTTCCCACGCAAAATGTGTCACCACCCATTAATTTAACAAATGCTAACATAAGCTTTAATTCCAGTCATCTTGAAGCCACTATTGATAATCTGGTGCAAACTATAAACAACTTTACAACAAATATGACTAGCATGATGCAGGAAATGCTTCGAATGCAGAATACACTGCTTCAAGCATTAGTTAACAAACCATGAACACGTTAAAAATATGTTTCTGGAACGCAAAGTATATACGCCAACATAAAAATTAATTTGAGCACTTCCTCATTAAAAAGAATATTGATATCATGCTGGTCTCAGACTCATTTGACTTCGAGAAACCTTTTTAAAAAAAGTGGTTATACCTTATATGATCCAAAATACCCAAGAGGAAGACCATGCGGTGTATCAGCAGTTATAATAAAGTCAAGACTCAAATACTATACTACAACATTTGTGAAGAACATCTACAAGCAACGAATATTTGTGTCGAATTTTTTTTTTTACAAATTTTGTGATATCATAACCAGTACCCCATTTCTGTAACTTGTGATAAGTTCTCGCATAAATTAAATAATTATATTGGTTGTCCTATTTTACACAGGGTTACTCACATAAAAACTTATACAAACTTACAAAAAATATCAACAAATACAGTTTTTTTTACTCACCCTGTGTTTCACAGGATGATAACAATTTTCTCTACTCGAAAAGTTTTCACATTCCTTACAGAAACGAGGCACAGATTCTTAATTACTAAGGATTAATATATTCGTAGCAGCTGGTGACTACAATGCAAAACATACGTAGTGGGGCTCGCGTCTTGTTACACCTAAAGGTCGAGCTTTGTTTAATACAATTCTAAAATTGGCTTGGATGTTATTTTGAGTGGGGAGCCCACTTACTGGCCTACTGACGTACAAAAAATTCCGGATGTTATAGATTTTGGTGTCATGAAAAATATTTCTTGGAAATTAATTCACGTTGAAGCTTCCCTAGATCTCTCGTCCGACCACTCTCCCACGATCGTTACAATATGTAGCCCACTGAGAAGCGCTTTACCTCACCCATATGTGAAAATGATCAATCGTGTTAATTGCCTGGGATTCAAAAAATATCTTAGTAGTCTTTGCACGGAATATATTACGCTAAGAACACCCGATGAGATTGAATCTAACATTGCCAATCTTAACGAAAATATTAAACAGCCTGCTGAACATGCTACTACCTCCCATTCGCAGACTGTGCTAAATAGAACTTATTCAATGGATATTGAACGTCTCGTATGTGAAAAAAGAAGAGCTAGAAGGGAATGGCAACAGCACAGATCAACCCAAAATAAAATTAGATTTAAAGAGTGCACTAAATGACCCCAGAAGTTGCTTGCATCTGAAAAAACTAAATCTCTTAGATATTATCTGGAAAGTCTCGATGTCACACCAGCATCTAGTTACTCCTTGTGGCGATCTACTAGAAAGCTGAAAAGCGATACTGAAAAAAGTCAAATATTTGCTGAGCATTTAAAATCTGTATTCACCCCAAATACATGTACTGGTGTTGCTGATTTAGCAAGTGTAGCTGCTCTACCCCTTCGACCATTAAAGTTTACGGTAAGTGGATTACATTAACTAATTGCTGAGCTCAACCTGCAGGAACCTCCAGGTATTGATGGAATTAGTAACAAGATGCTAATAAATCTGATGTAGTGTACCACACTTATAGTAATGCACTGTAACAAAATTACTTGCATTGCTGTAATAGCAGTTCAATGCACAAGCATTGCAACACAGCCCAAAAGAATAAGAATGCTGAATGTAAGAAATTGAGTGATATATGTACTTTTGAGTCACAAATTAATAATTACCAAATCCCTTTTTTGATTGGTCGTTTAAAATAATGCTTACCATTGTCATAGTGAAGAAAAAAACAAAAAAAACAAAAAGAAAATTGTAAATATGAAACGTAGGTTAGAAGGGCTAATTAAGATTTGTAAAACTAGTATATAAGCAAGGAAATTTATTTAATAAATCAGACTTTAATTTCTAAACGCAAACTGGCAATAACTTGCCTTGTTTTTTAATTAAATTCTCGAAATCTTTTGGCACCTCTTTTGAGCGCCTAATGATAAGCTGGACTCCCTAACAGCTGTATAAAATAACCAAGGGACTATAGGGTCACTTACAGTCTACACATACACTGACTACTACACGTTAGGGCCAACCTTTAAAGCCTGCACGTTCAAACATTACATGGCGATCCTTCCTTGGTATTATTACACTGACTCGGACTGCCTACTAGAATCTTGCTATTTATTTTTAATGCCACACAGAAAAAATAAATTCAGTAAAGTGCGACTCTGACTCGCGCACGAAGGGTTCCGTAAAAACACTAGATATGTAATTTAATAAAAACTTCATTCTATATAATATATAGTTTTGGCATTTTTTTCGTTTTTGGGGTTTTTTCGGTTTTTTTTTGTTTTGGCGTTTTTTCGGTTTTGGCGATTTTTTAAAGTTTTGGCTCTTTTTTTAGTTTTGACACTTTATTTTCTCGTTTTGGCGATTTTTTTCGGTTTTTGGCGTTTTTTCATTTTTACGATTTTTTTTATATAATTTTTTTTAGTTTTGGCGACATTTTCGCGTTTCAGCGACTTTTTTCGATTTTTGGGGTTTTTTTTTTATTTTGGCGATTTTTTTCATTTTGGAGATTTTTTCGAATATGGCGATTTATTTTAGTGTCAGAATTTTTTTTTAATCTTGTCGATTTTTTTCGTTTTGGCGATTTTTTTTTAATTTTTGGCGATTTTTTTTTGGTTTGGCGATTTTATAATTTTCGGTTTTTTTAGTTTTACCGTTTTTGAAAATTTCAAGTGTTTGCTGCCTCTTACGGTTTCCAAGATAAAGCAAGTTGTAAAAATTACATAGTCAAAATTGCATTAACTGATGGACCACCCTTTAATTTAAATTTTTTTAAATTTTAGTGTTATTTATTTATTTATTAGCTTATAATTAAAATTATAAGATAATATATGGCAAGAGCAATGGCTACAAAGGCCTTCAGCTCTAGATGTATTATAACTTACGTGCTAACTATAAATACTATAATTTTATATAAGATTGTACAAATTTGATTCTTTTAGAAAATTTATAATTTTTGAAATATTAATAGGGGAGGGATTTGATATAGACTCGATGGGATCTATATTATTAAAATATTTGTTTCTTATGTTGTGAAATTTTGAACAATGTTGGAGTATGTGGGAAGGATTTGGAGTAGAAGATGGATAGTTGCAGGTAGGGGATGTTGGGAGGTTTAAAAGATGTCCGTGAGTGAGTGAGTTTGGAATGGCAAAGTCTTAGTCTTTCGTACTTTATTATGTCTAGTCTGTTACAACCCGAGATTTTTCTGTGATATGACTAGGTGAACTAAATAATGGGGAGTTGTAGCTGTTTTTGCAGTCATATCAGCAAAGTCATTACTCATAATGCCGCAGTGGCCGGGTACCCAAATTAATATTATGTTGGGTTGTTTATCAACTAATAGATTTCGAATTTCATTCACATAGTGATTATTGCTGTTTATATTTGCAATAGATTGTATAGAGGATAGTGAGTCCGAACAGATGGCAAATTTGCCCCTGTTGTGGTATGCGTGTTTTGTGGCTTCATAGATACATAGCTATAAGTTCAGCAGAGTATATTGTACTATAATCAGGTAAGATAGAATATTTAATAACACTATTTTCTGTTGTTACACTAAACGATACAGAGCTGTTAGATTTTGATCTGTCAGTGTAGAGAAATGTGTGATTTTTTAGCTTGTCTTTTAACTCATAGAATAGCCGTAGGTACTGATCCGAGCTACAGATGAACTTTTTGAAATTATGTAACGATGTATTGATTACTCTATTATTAAAATTCCATGGTGGGTATTGTTTGTAATTATGTTTTATAGTTTCGAGAGGAAGGTCTAATTTCTTACAATTAATAATAGTGCGGTGGATTGTTGATGGTATTCTTGGCAACTTTCTGGATTTCTTGCATTTTTTTTACTAATCCTAATATAGGGAGTATTTGTGCTAAAGGGTAGAGATTTTAAAAGCTTTGTCGTTAATAGTGTAGAGTGTTTTTCAATTGGTAAAATGTTGGTTTCAAAAAGCATGTAATTAATTGGAGTTGTACAAAATGCTCCAAGTGAAAGTCTTATTGCAGAATTAATTTTGTTCTTAATCTTACGTAATTGTGATGTAGGGGCGGGCAACTCCATAAATTGGTAGTGCATAGTTAATTTTAGACAGAAGAAGTGAGTTGATGGCAGATGTGATAGTATAAGTATTACAATTCATTTTTGGACTTGATATGCACTTTATTATATTTAAACGACTGGATAGTGATGACGCTATGTATTCTATATGTTGGTCCCATCTGTATCTTGAATTTATGATAACACCAAGAATTTTCCTGCTGTTGACTTGAGTAAGACATGTGGAACTATTTATTGTGTAAGAGCAGTTTTTCTTCCGACATATATGTAAAGACTTGCATATTGTATTTGAAAGAATTGCACCTGAGACAGATGCCCATTCATCTATATCATTAAAGAGTTGGTTAAGATTGATTATGGGGTTTTTTTCTTTATTTGACTTTATAATAAGATTGAAGTCGTCGGCGTAAGCAACATTTCCTTATGCAAGGAAATGGTACAGCATAATCTATTGTAGGCAATTAAGAAAACGACTACCGCAAGGGGGGGGGGACCCTTCAGGAATGCCGTTAGATAATGGATGAGCGCGAGAGTAAGAGTTACCTATTCGAACCATAATTTTAGTGTTAATTGTTGTAGTCTGTATAAAAATACACTAATTTTACAAATTTCAAGTTTCAATATACATATGTGCATACAATTGTATGTATATTTCATGGATTTAACATTTTTCATTGCTCGTTTTGGAACACCCTTTAAATTTTAACTCCCATGTATTTGTTGTTGTAGCAGCCAAGGTTCTACATACTCTATCCAAATTTCAGGTCCGTAGCTCTTACGGTTCCTGAGAAAATACCGTGTGACGGACAGACGGACAGCGTAGCGAAAACAATAGGGTTCCTTTTCACCTTTGTTGTACGGAATCCTAAAAACTGCCTCATAGAATCAAGGGGATTTTCTCTATGAAACGTTTTTTGGCTAAGGGGTATCTCAGCAGAAAGAAGCGAAGATTTTTTCATATAGATTCCTCATTGTTTTTATGTTGTAAATCTTATTAATTTTATCAAGAAGAAAATCACATAAAATCAAGAGAAATCTTATTATTCACAACTTTTTTTTCTCAATTTCCGTTATTTTTGGCACCAAAGAAACAATCCATAGAGAAAAAATTCTTGATTCTATTAGGTTTTTTTTATAAATTGTAAACTATAGGGATTTCTTATTGATTTTATTAGATTACCTTATTGATTATTTCAATAAGGTTTTCTTCTTGATTTTATTAGGCTCCTATATGGTTATGTGTAAAGCATCTTATTGATTTTTTTAATAAGAAAATCTTCTTGATAATATGAGGTGTCTTGTTATTTCATATATATAAATAGATATAGAGATAATTTTTTTCATGACGTTTTCCATTTTTGTATAAGAACGTTTGCACAATAATTTCAATGGTTATACCATGTTCACACTTATGGTTTTAAACGTGTTTAACGCCTCATTCGTGCTTAAGAGTTTAAACACGACAATTTTGAGATGTTTTACCATACATTGACTTGTTTTGTTAAACATCTCAAATGAAGTGTTTAAGATTAAAACACTTCCTTAAACACGATAATGGAGTATGTTCAGTCCGTTTTTTGATAATTCTGGCAACTTTGTGTTGTTATTAAATGGCGTCACGTCAAAAATTATTTGGTAAACAAGTAATTAGTTCAAAAATACTCAAATATTTACAAGAACATTTGTTCTTTGAATATAATAAACCAATAAAAAAGCATGATTGTTCGTAATTTTGTACAAATTCATTAATTTATTGACAAAACGTCAACCTTAAACATCTCAAACGTAATGTGAACGGTTGTGTTTAGTTTTTTAAAACACTTGCCTTAAACACGTTTAAGACCATAAGTGTGAACATGGTATTATTCAGGCTGCTTGCTAGCATATTGGTTAGAGTGCTTGTCTATCAGTCAGAAGTTGGCTGGTTCAATACTTGGCGAGTAAGTTAGTTAAGAATAGAACATAATGTGTATGTATGTATGTATAAATAAATAACATCTAAAATATACTACATACATACATATGTATATGGTATAGAATTTAAATGAAAATACATAAGTACAGAGAATAAAGACACAATTTTTTTATTAGGTCGCCAAAATGATTCCAAAGACGGGCAAAAATCTTACCAAGGATAAGTCATATAGGGCGAAAGGCTGCTTATGACAAAATTGTCCCCAATTATAGCTGATAGTGGGTGCATCCCGGACCATCAATTTGGTTTTAGAAGTCAGCATAGAACCATTGAACAAACGCATAGATTGGTTCAAGTTAT
Source organism: Tachina grossa (assembly GCA_949987645.1). NCBI lineage: Eukaryota > Metazoa > Arthropoda > Insecta > Diptera > Tachinidae > Tachina > Tachina grossa. Next base: position 2,864,679 of record OX465279.1, on the reverse strand, counting down.
AAGAAGAACATTTGAAGAAAAGAAGTATTCTTCTACTCTCGTTATTGATGTTTCTCAGGCATTTGATAAAGTATGGCATGAATGCCTAATTTTAAATTGAAGACATACCTACCAATAAACATTTTAAATCTTTTGGAAAGTTACATTATTTCCCGGAAGTTCACTGTTGTTGAAGGAGACTTTATGAGTATGCCTGAAACTATCTCATCCGGTGTACCACAAGGTAGTACACTGGGGCCAGTTTTTCGCACACTATGGCAAAAGTTTAAGATGTCGTACTTATTAGTACGAGTATATGGTATTTTTTTGTCTCGTATGTGATCTTGTAAATTTAAATTCCGATTCAACGTTCATACTCGAGGCAGGTCTATATAAAGTATGTAGGCTTAGTACTGGCTCCTTAGATTGTTGATCAACGATGCTCAGCACGCATTCCGGAATCGTATGATTCCTGGTGGTATATTGGTCAATCACGGACTTTTTTAGGTTATAAGGAATCAACCCGCAAATATACATATCTATGTGTGTACATAGGTAAAAATTTTGAAGTTACAACAAGAAGAGTTTTTAGACTTTAATAAATCTTTGGCCTGGATAAGGCTTGATACTGTTGGAACATAAAGCATATTCCTTTGTTTTGTTTTCATGAGATTTTGGTAAGAGAAAATCCTTTCCACGTTTACAGAGCAGTAAGGTATAGACGAAATTCTGTAAGATTCTCAATTTAGCAGGAAACATGTATTCATCTGAGGCATTTTTAGTTTTAGCCACTGTAGACCAGAAGTTGCATATATTTTCTGTTGTTAATGGCTTCAGTTCTTCCATATCAGCCAATGCTCTATACTGGTTGTTAATATTTTCAAAATTTTGCTTTTTACTGGAAAACATTGTAATTAAAAGTGGTATAATACTGTTGGTTTTACCAGATAAAAAATTTGCAGGGGAAAACTTACTAAAGCAATTTTACATTACATTGTAAAAATCCACTTTTGCACTCAGAACTTGACAGAATTTAATAAAAAAATTTTACAATTGCCTTTAAACTGATTTAAAACAGTTGTTTCAACATGGTTTGTGATTACATATGTATAGATCAACTTCTGTGCCACAAAAAATATATTTGAGCCAAATATGGTTTTCGTTTATATTTAATATTGAAGGATTACACTTTTCTAAAATATCTTAACTATGTAATAAAGTTTCGTGCAATTTGTCGAAAAAGAATTTTAATTCTTGACAAAAATATATGCATACGAGCGTTTATTGACTGAATTTCTAAATTGGCCGTGAGAGTATCAAATTTGTTGCAGGAGTACTACAGTACTTTTTCATGTAAAATAATATAAAAAAAAGTATGATCGTACTTTCCCATCACTGTAGCATAAGAAAAATACGAGAGAAAGAAGTATGTGAGAGAGAAGAGTTAAAATTGTCACTTCAATTCCCTGTACGTGCGACCGTAAGCTTCTCTTCACTTCTCGCCCACAAATACAACTCGCAGGCGACGTGTCATAGCTAGGCTACCTTTCATCTAAACGGCCTCTATGCTGCATCCCTTGATGCGTGTGCTGAGCTTACTGCTTTGCCTGTGCTGCTGCGGTCGGTGCGTGCTCGCTCGCGTGAGTTGTTTATTGAAATCTTAGGTAAATTTTTGTAGCGGATTGTTTCCTTGAATTTTAAACGGTTTGCTACCTATGGGCCTGAACAGGGGAAAAAGGGTAAAAAATCGAATTTTCTTAAATTTTTGTTTTGCGGTTTTGATCTTGAAGATGAAGTTTTTTGATTTTTAATGTTCAGAATTCTTTATGACAAGAGCTACAACTTTGCCTCAGAGAGCAAATCAAAATTCTAAACGGTTTGCAAGATATGAGCGTGAGAAAATGATCAGTTTTTTGCAAAAATCACATTGAGGCTTCAAATTTTTGATGGCCCATAAAAAAAGTGCATGAATTGGGGCAAAACTGGGAGACGCAGTGTTTTTCTTTTTGGTCTTTTATCACGTAGTGGTGTGTGTATATGGTTTTATTTTTTCGTGTTGCACTGTGTTATTTTAAGATTTTATTGATTAAAAATTGATAAAATAGCAAATTAACAATTTTTGAACCATATCAGATGAGGAATTATGTGATCATGTTTTTTTTAATTGACTAATCTAAGAGATGAACAACGCTTGTAAGCTCTATAATTTGAACAACAAAGATAAATGCGATTAAGCCAAAAAAAAAGTTAATTTCATTTAGTTTTAATATCGCGAGGAAAGCTTTTGTAGCTGAACTTGAAAAACGTGTTCTAATAAAGAAACTTTTCAGATAATCACTTGCTTCTGCTGCGCAAATGCTTCAGGTACACATAGGCTTAAACTTTTGGAAGGGCGAAAAATGCAAGAACACTTGAGAACTTCAGTTGCTCTATTAAATAAAAAACGTAGTAGTAGATGGACTTACATCCTCAGGAACACCGAGTTCTTACCACTATCCTGGGGCAAATGGACTACCTTTGTCATTATTAGCACTTTCCTTTTGTTCTTAAATGACAGTTTCATGTGGGTGAAGCGGTAGGCAATCCAGCCATTTGATTGTACGAGTTTGGCCCAGGAGTTATCGTCTATATCCATTATTAGATGAAGGAGTGGACCATGGTTCTTCCTCATTGCTACCTTCCAAAGGTTTCCAGCTAGGTTATTCTGAGCAGCGATGATTGCTAGAATCTTCTCGTTGCTTAAATCGTGGCTCTGCGGGAAATAACCTCGCACGTAGTAAGACTTGGGAAAATCAGACTCTTCCAATAGTCCTACACATTGGTTAGATTTTTTCTGGCAATTGAGGTATTTACCTTGAGCCAATCAGTAGTTTTCCTGTTTTTACAGGTGACCATAAGCCAGCCTGTTCTTGGGACACAGCCATCGAATTCAGGGCGAATATCTCCTCCCAGCTCAATCTCTGTGTCAAGTATAGCCTCTTTCAGTCTTGCCATTTGCTCGGATGTCAGAGGATTTGCAGTAGTGTCATTAGTCAACAGATCTATACTTGCTTATATGTACATACGGTTTATTAAGAACGAATCGGCTATACCCTCCATCAAAGGACGACTAAGTAAATCGAAGTATAAACTTTCTCCCTCCTCAAGAAAAACACAGGCTAATTTTTTATGCATATATTTTTAATGTATATGTATGTTTATATACATATATATGTACTAATATTAAAAAAGTTTATATCTCATGCGCAATGCGTAAACGTTTTCGTATATGTATGTACATATGTATGTATACTTATGTACTAAATACATTTGACATTGGTAATAAGTAAACAAACACTTTCTTCGACAATTTTATTTTGTTTTGTTTGGTTTTGACACTCAGTTGATGTTGATGTTTAACACAGAGAGATATATTTATATAGAGAGAGTATGTTCATTTTGATTTGAGGATGCCACTTGATCAACAGAAGTCGAGATCAAACAAAACTCAATAAAATTAAATATCTTTACGGGCTACAAGGCTTACAAAATCAACAAACGAGTATGATTTTCATTTAGATCTTACTTATACTTAGTAATATAAAATTTATAATTGTAAATATAAAATTAAAATAAAATGTACATGTCTATATAGATGTATTAATCGACAATAAGAGAACTACATATACAAAGAAAGAGATAGAGAGAGTATGAGCGATTTTTTGGATTTTCTACATGTTGTAAACAAGAGAAATGCAAATCTAGTATGATATGCACATACGTATACATAAATATGTATGTATGTCTGTTTATATAAATACGTGAGAGTTTAATGTGAGCGCCGTTATTTCATTATAATTTTTGTGCTATAATGTCTATATATGTTTATATGTATAGTATGTATGTATATTTACAGTTGCAATAAAATTAATAATAATATTAAGTATTCGTTATTCGTTTCTTTTATGATTCTGTACTGAATACATTAATGGAGAAAGCAGCAAATGTTTCACCCTTTTTGCCAATTGCCTTAGCTTGATATTGACCGACATCATCTATGGTACATTTTTTAATGGTGAAGGTATAGCGATTATCATCTTCTTTAGTAAAGCTATATCGTGAGCTAGGCTCTTGTACTTGTTTGCCGTCCTTAAGCCAAGTTAGTTGCAGTGGATCTTCTTTGGTTTCACATTCAAATTTGGCCTTTTCACCTTCCTGAACGGTCACTGATACGGGAAATTTGACGAATGAAGGTTGCTTTAGTTCTTCGCCTGGTACAATGACGTTTATTGTACAGGTGCTGTACGATTCGCCAGCATCATTGAAAGCTTCGCAAGTATAAGTACCAGCATCTTCGGGAAAGATCTCAGCTATTTGGAGCTTATAAATATTTGCTTCTTTGGTGTATTGGAAATCTTTGCTAGGCTTAATTTCTTTGTTATTATGTAACCAGACGACATCGAAATGTTCAGCACCTATAATGCGAGATGCTAATGTCACCATATCACCGTCATTTAAAAAACGAGATTCCAAGTGACTAACAATTCTAGGTGGCTTGTCGCTGCTAATTAAACGCTTGGACGAGTTTTTATCCAAAGCTAAATGTTAAATGAGAACAATATTTTAATAAAAATCTTAGGTATAGTTTATTGAATAATAAAACACACGTTTCACGGTTAGTTTGCACTTCGTTTCCACGGCACTAATGGAGTTAGTTGCTGTGCAGGTGTAAACTCCTTCATCTTCTGGAAAAACTTCGTGAATGGTTAAAGTAGCTATGCTGTTTTTATATTTTAAGTCCATTATGTCAGACGAGGCAATAGCTTTGCCATTTTTACACCAAGTAATTTGTGGGTCTGGATCACCTTTAACATGGCAGGTCAGTACTAATTGATCCCCATCACGTACATTCATATCCTGCAAAGGTTTTATAAATTCTGGCTTGCACATTAACGAATCATCTGGTGGCACTGGAAATATGCAGAAAAATATATACAATGTAAAAGGTTAAACATATAAAACATAATATTTTCCTTTTTGTCAACCTACGTATTAATTCTTTAGTGGCACTACGCGATCTCGAGGGACTTCCGGGAGTTTGAAGGCCACCGGCATATTTCTTTTTATTTGAAATGCTATTGTTTGTTGTTGAGTAGGAACTTGTATTGTTAACAGTCTAAAAGTAGCAGTGAATATAGAAAATAAATAAAGAGGAAAAATATTATTTAGCAATATCAAATTTTTACTTAAATGTCTATTTCCATCAAGTCACGTGAAATAATTAATTGCTTATACAAGTTAAGGGATTTTTTTATTAATTTCCCATAAAAAAAACATAATTTATTTTTTTGTTTTTTTTTTAATTACTTTTATTTTCAACTTTAACTTTTTGATTACAAACACAGACTGACTTAAAAGCTAAAACCTAAAAATAATGTTACCTATGCTTTTAGCCTTAGTTTGCCGATGCACCAGAATTTAACTTTTTGCTAGTATTCCATTTAAAATATTTAAAATATTGTAGACGCAAAATCAGCAATAAAATAAGTTTAATAAATGTTGATGAACTCGTTGGTTATTAAGAAAGATAGTGTCAGCAAATTAAATATCAGCAAATTAATTATTTTCGATTAACAGAACTGCTTTTTGTGGGATTGCAACATTTGGGGTGTTAACTCCTCACTTCTCAAGTGCTGTCGTCTCCGTCTGCATGGATTTAGGTGTTACTGTTTTCCTCTCTTCGGTTTGCTCAACTTGTGCAACTTGTTTGGTTTTATTTTCCCAAAACTTTGCCATTAGTATGAGGATCAAAACAATAATTATTATCGTAAAAGTGGTATTAAAGCTGAAGCCAATTTTATTGATCAGGTTAATTTTTGAAATTCTATTTCTGTTTTGTATCCCAAGGTCTTTAATCATCTCCAAGGATAAAATTTCTTCCAAGTAATCTTTAGCTGTTATCTGCTGTAAAATAGCTGGCAATGGTTCCATATATGTTGTCTCTTGCACATAGAACACTTTATCGTGTAATGCTATAGTCGAATTATGATGTTTTATAATGAATGTAGCCGTTAGTGGAATCGGCTGGTTATCAATTAATACGGTATCATTATAGTCATTAAGAAATAGTAAACCAGGCTGTATTTCTTCGAAATCACTTACATGATCAGCGTTGGTACTCGTGCAATTCGGCATTTGGCTTTTCAATAATCTAATTATACAACTATTTTCTCTTAATTCTACTAAATTTTGTTCATTACATATTGTTTTTTTGTTATATTTCTTACAGTTAGATTTAATTCCATAAACTTTTTTCTTACACTTTAGGATTCTATCGTATTCTATTTTAGTAGACTTAAGATGTAAACAATCATAGAGCCATTTACGGCTACATTAATATCTGTGAATTCTAATTCTTCCTCTATATTTATAAGTATATGGTATACTCTTATGATTGACAATTTTTTCAATAGTTTTTATCTCTAAATTAGATAATATGAATGGGTTTACAATATTAGATTTGGCAAGTTCAATAATTCTTCCTTGATTAATTGCAATTGATATTTAGTTTTTAAACTTAATTCTAATTTTATATTATCTCTAGCGACTTTCGTTATTTGGTTCATTCTTAGATTTTGTTCATTTATTTTCTCAATTAGCTGTTTGTTTATAACTATTTGTCTGTTATTATTTTCATCTAATTATATATTCTTTCAATTCACTTTTCTTTTATTAGATTAACATAATATTTTTCCGTATTCTTAATTGTATCTAGTATCTTAATTTTTAGTAGATCGTACGCCTATGGCATATTGTTCGATATTATAATATTTTCATTCCTTACATTGAATTTTTTTAAAAACGGTTAAAATCGTATACCTATGGCATATTAGTCGATTCGTACGCAATTGTATAAATTCTAATGGGAATTCCTTATTTCTAATTCTTAATTTCTTAACTTTGCATATCTGTGTTGACAAATTCCTCTACAAAAACTTAAAATTTTACGAATCTTATTTTTCCAATGTGTTCTATAACACCTTTATGACTAAGTAGGTTTTTCATCCTGGCTATTTTTGTTTCTGTTGTTATTGTTATTATCGTCCTTACAATTTGTTATTAGTTTATTATTTTATTTATTATTCTTTCTTATATGAGATTTGTGAACAATTTTTCCGGGTTCTGTGAGAATTGTTCCTCCTTTGTCTTCTTTTACTACCTCCTCTTTATACCTAGGAGTCAATTTGTTACCTAATCTTTTGTTTATTTTTACATATACGATATCATTTGGGTTATAACTAGGGAAAGGAGTTCTTTTTTTGTTATGGAACTCGAGGTCTTTATTTTGTTTGTCTATAAGTTTTGTCACATTGTATATTCTGTCCTTTTCTATCTGTTCTGGGTCAGTATTCACGGTTCGTCCAAAAAATGCTTCTATCGGTTTCTTCTTAATTGTCGAGTGTATTGAATTGTTGTATTTGTATAGTGATCTAAAGAGTAATTCCTCAAAATTTCGATGAGTCTTTTCAGTTTTTATGCATCGCATAATTTCAGACAGAGTAGAATGGAAGCGTTCTATTTGTCCGTTAATGGTACTTGTGTATGGGGGTGTTCTAAATATTTCAATTCCGTATTGGTTTTCAAGCATAAACGTTATGGGAGCCGAATTAAAGGATTTCTCGTTGTCTATCACAACTTTTTTAGGGATGCCAAAGGATATTAATAATTCTTGTAAAGGTAGCCTTACGTCTTCTATTGCTCTTGAATTTAAGAGTTTTGGTATGATAAATGTCAATATGTACAATATGTCCTGGATACTCGGGAATTGGAGTAGCGTGGAGAACAGGTGTTACTGGATGTCTTTCGTATTTATTTTCCTGACATATTTTGCATTGTTTTACTATCTTCTTAATTTTCGCGTTCATTTGGGGAAAGTAGTATTTTTCTAGTAGTTGTGCTCTATTTTCAATTGAATTTCTATGGGCCCTATTTTGTTCTTGAATTATTTTAGCTTCTTGTTGTGCTTCTTCTGTTAAATCATCCACAAATTTCCTAGTATACCGTGTTCTGTAATGGGTAAAGTGTAAAGGATATACGGATTGAATTTTTCCTAAAATAGGATCGTCAGTAAAAATTCCATTTGTTACCGAAGGGTTTAGGTATCGCTTTAAGATACTTACAAGATTTTCTTCATTAAATTGAGGCTCGATTATAATGTGTCTATGATAGGTAGGGAAAATAATTTTGAATTGATAGGAAGCTGTATCTCCAATTGAAAGAAATAGTTGATTTTTGAATACGTTAACTGGTACGTCTGTATATGGTATTAAATTTTGTGAAGAACTTTCGTCGCTATGTTGTGTCGCTGTCAGTGAGTTTACCTGTTGTTTGCTTGGTGGAATCCTAGACGACGTGTCTGCTACGACGTTCGTCCTACCCGGTTTATATTTAAGTTCGTATTTATATTTTTCTAATATGACTTTCCATCTTTTTAATTTGCTGTTACAGTTCCTATTACTTAGCGCGTAAGTGAGTGGTTGATGGTCTGTAAATATTTTGATGGCGGCTGAACCATAAAGGTATCCTCGTAAAGTTTTTAAGGCCCACACGATAGCGAGCATCTCTTTCTCGTTAGTCTCATAGTGCTCCTCGCTTTTTGAGAGTGTCCCCGAAATAAATATGATAGGTTTTCCTTCTTGTTCCAATACTGCGCCTATTGCATAATTGGAAGCATCCGTTGTCAAGTGGAATTCTTTTTGAAAGTCTGGGTAGTGTAGCATTACTTCATTTGAGGTAAGGATTCTTTTAATTTTATTGAAAGCTTCTATTGCACTGTTGTTAAGAGATATTTCCTTCTTTGCAGATAATCGCTTGGACAGTCATCCCTCCTCCCCTCTTAAAATTAGGGTAAGTGGTTTTGCCAACTTAGCGTAATCCTTAATGAAACGTCTGTAAAATCCAGACATTCCCAAGAATGATCTGAGTTCCTTGAGGGTCTTATGAATAGTAACATTTTCTATTGCTTTCACTTTTGCTGGGTGTGCTTTAACTCCCTCATCTGTTACAATAAATCCTAAGAATTCAACTTCTCCCGAGAATAACTTACACTTGTCTAATTGGATTTTCATATTTGCATCTTGTAGTACTCTGAAAATGGTTTCTAAATTATTTGCATGTTCTTCCTCGGTTTTGCTAAAGATGATGATATCATCAATGTAGACGTAACAAATTTTGCCTACATGCATTCGCAAAATGTCGTCTAACGCGCGTTGAAAGATTGCCGGGGCATTCTTTAACCCGAAAGGAAGGCGAGTAAACTCGTATTTTCTATTGTTGATGGAAAATGCTGTCTTCTCTATATCTGATTCCTTTCAATGAATCTGGTGAAATCCGCTTTTTAAGTCTATCACGGAGAAAAATTTGTTGCGTCCCAATTGCGCAAGAACCTCGTTGATTTCAGGAATTGGATATCGGTCGCTAATTGTTACCGAATTCAATTTTCTGTAATCAATTACTAATCTATACTGTTTATTTCCTGCAGAGTCTGGTTTTTTATTTACAATCCAAACAGGTGAATTGTAAGGTGAGCGTGATGGGCGAATTATTCCGTCTCCGAGAAGTTTATTTACCTGTTCTTCTACCTCTGACTTAAGTGACATTGGATTATACTTGTATCGAACTCTTTCAGTAGCTCGTTTTTGACACAAACCAATGATCAAACCCATGTAATTTAAATGGGTTTGATCATGGGTCTGTGTCAAAAACGAGCTACTGAAAGAGTTCGATACAAGTCTACATTGGATAAGGGTAGTATCTGGTATATATTGGGGATTCTGTTGATGTTCTAATCTCTCCAACTACCGTTGTTGTGTATGTATACTATTTGGATTACTACTAATATTTTCTTGCACTACTCTTTTAACGATAGTATTAATTAGTCGTTCTAAGTCTGATTGCGTTATTGGTTGAACTGCCGGTGCAGATTGACTTTCCTGTGTGGTTTCACGCTGGGTATTTGATACGCCAGGTGCTTCTAAGATACTAGGTCTGATAAGGTTGTTCGGATTCGACATGTTTGCTATAATTTTTTTGTTTATGCTAATCACGGAGTTGAACTTTTTATTTATAATTTTGTGAAATTAAATGTAAATTACTTTAGGATAAAAAAGATTTGTCACTGTGTTAAGTTTTAAGCAATCTGGAGGGTCCCGTAGGAATCGCAGACTGTGTAGTGTAATACCTTGTAAAAAACTGATAAAATTTATAAATTATGATTCAAAAAATCTTCTTTAATATTTCTACCTTTTTTTTCTTTAAAAAATTGTATTTTATTTCTATTTATTTAATTCTATTAAAAATATTAGATATTTCCAAAAACTTTAAATATTTTCACTTTTCTTGCAATTTGTGTTTCATCTGTGTATTAAAATTTTATCATCTGCATTAAAATTTGTTTCCACTTTTTTTTTAAATTTTGATTAAATTAGTTTCACTTTTTCGTTTTTTATAGTGTTAAACAAAATTGCTTTATGGCTTATTTTAATTATTCTTAGCATTTAACTTAAATATATTTCTTACGTTATTATAATTAATTTCATCCCACGGTGACGGTGACTTATCCTTTTTGCTTGGCGCTACTGGGGGTCTTCCTTTTCACACTCTACGTGGGGTTACGTTTAGTCCTCTTTGGGCTTTAACGCTAGGCAGTTGTCGCTTTTGTTTCCTGATAGTCGCACTACTTTAGGGCTTTTAGCGTGATGGCACTTCTTTAGGGCACTTTTTCAACACTATTTTTACAGGATACTGCGAACTTTAAACGTTGGGCGCCAGTTAAGGGATTTTTTTTATTAATTTCCCATAAAAAAAATATAATTAATTTTTTTGTTTTTTTTAATTACTTTTATTTTCAACTTTAACTTTTTGATTACAAACACAGACTGACTTAAAAGCTAAAACCTAAAAATAAACTTTTTGCTGGTATTCCATTTAAAATATTTAAAATATTGTAGACGCAAAATCAGCAATAAAATAAGTTTAATAAATGTTGATGAACTCGTTGGTTAAAACTCGTTGGCATTTTAAAATATTATTAACTGACGATCATTAAAATTTTGGGTAGTTTTCATTAACTTCAAAGTACGCCAGCAGGAGTATGAAGTTCTTTTTCATAAGAATTTTAAATAGAACCCTAATTTAATTTCTATAAATTTCACATTATATTATATTGTATTCGTATTCGCGTATATCGTTTCAAATATTCGTATTCGTGAATATCAAGAATTGACATTCGTTATATCACTACTATGTTCGTTAGTGTGTAGAGTTGTGTCCAACAGCTGTTTTTTAACTAGTTTGAGAGCGTTCGAATCAAAAGTTGTCTCAAACCCATTTCATTAACATTGACGTTTTTGACCGGACTTGTGCCCAACAGAACGAACTAGCTCAAAAAGACCTGTTGGACACAACTCTATTAGGGTAAGTCGATTTTGCTATCGATATTGTGCCACTGATTTTTCGATAGCTTTTGGCATGAGGAAAAAAAGTTCAGCTATATCATACATATCAAAAAAACATTTTCGAGGCGTCAGGATTTACATTTTTTGGCGGACAGACGGACAGTGCAGCAAAGACAATGAAAATATATAAAAAAAGCACTTAATCATTCTCAGGTCACGAAGAAGTTATTTAAAATATTATTGAGTTCTGGCTTATATTTTTTAAGAACAATACTCGAATTTTTTACTTTTTTAACAGCATAAAACAAAAGACTTAATTAAGATACGAACGTTTTGTCGGTCTCAAATAATATGCAAATTTCCTCTATAGCGCAAATAAATTTAAAACAATTATTTTGCAGGCGTTATGATATAAGTCTCCACGAAATAAGTCCCCAAAAACAAAATGAAATAAGTCCCCAATTTTTGGAGTCTTATTTCATATGATATAAGTCTTCGATTTTAAAAATGAAATAAGTCCCCAAAAAAATGAAATAACGCCCCAAACAGAAATGAAATAATACCCTAATTTTTAGGGACTTGTTTCATATGAAATAAAACCTCAATTTTAAAAATGAAATAAGGCCCCAATAGACATTCAACATAATGAAACAAATTAACTCACTTGTTATTTACAATAATAGTAACAGCCTGTTTGTTGAACACGACTCGTCGATAAAAAACGCTAACATGTTAGCATTATTTATTTTTTGGGTTTTGGAACACGACTGTTGACGATTTTAATTAAAAAACGTAACAGATGACAGTTTATTTGGGTTTGTGCAACACGATTTGACTCACCATAAACGTCAAAGTGGGCGATTAAAAAATTCTAGTCGTGTTCAAAAAAGTGCACCAAAATAAACAAAATAATGAGAATACAGATGCACACACATAAATTTTACATACCTTTTTTCAGAAAAATCATACGTTTTGCTCTTCAAATAACAGCACAAATTTTAAAGCAAAATATATATTTTTATTAGACTTGTATTTTATTACAGCAAAACACAAAGAATAAATATACATTTTTACAATGAATATACAAATAAAATTATTGGAAGTCTTGGTTGAAAGTAACTGCCTTCCTTTAGTTTTTTTTTACCAGTGTTTAAACATCAAGTACTAGGGCTCGAGCTTTTACAACCGCAGGATCCTCTGCGAAATAATTTCAACGCGTATTAGTACCCAGGTCACTAGGAGTTACTTTTTTCAAAGGCTGTTTCTTTGCTTTCATGATATTAGGCAGGGTAGCATAACAAGGAGTGTTTAAACGCAAATCAGCACTTACAAAAGCTGGATTTTTCGGTGGCATTCTTTTAAGCGGTTTGATTAAAATTATCATCAATGGCTTGCTTGCCCAAGATAACCCGATCAGACTTCTCAACTGTAAATTGTAATCCTTGCCAGAAATATTTACATGAATGCTGCGATCAGGGTCCATGGCCAATGTAGCATCAATCCTGAGACTGAGTTTGTCTTATGAAAACACCAACAGCTTCATTTGCTAACTCTTTTTCTTTAATTTTAATAGCTTCTTCCACATAGTGTTTAACACAAGCTTTTTCAGGATACGTGTGAATCCTTACGTACCTTAATGGCAAAGTCCACTACACGTTTAACACCGACCAAAACGCGAGTATATTTTTTGTATTTTCGAAAGAATAGAAATAAACGAAAAAAACCGAAGGCACAGAAAAACAAAATAATTTTTTATTCATTTGTCAATTGTGTTTTCATTTATGCACATAGTGTTGCCGTTTTTTAAAGCTAAAAAACAATTTCATATGAAAAAATTTAGACAAAAGCTATATTTTAACATGTTGGCAACAGTACGATTTAGTACATATTTGAAATATGGGCGAATTAACGTAAGCTGCACGACAAAGTCGAGTCGCGTTATACAAACGCTTTTTATTACGTAGTCGTCCATGCACTGGCTCGTCGTGAGTCGCCTTTGTCGCGTTCTACAAACAGGCTGTAAGATCTAAATAAACACTGGCATAGATTCATTAACTGTTTTGCGACAAAAAGGCAGTTGTATTTCGGCAAACATTTCGAAATTGTATTTGCTATTAATTTTACATGACTGTCCCAGCATATTTTGAGATGCTTGTATGAAAAAGGACAATATTTGGATATTTGCCCTTACAAATCACACACACAAGTTTTTGACTAAAACCGCGGGCTCAAAAATGTTAACGCCGCTTCGTCTTCAGTAGATTCTTCTTTAAAAAGTTTTTAACTAAGCACCATATTTACAAATTAATTCAGTGAAGTGCGACTTTACCCCGCGCACGAAGGGTTCCGTACGGACACTAGATATGTAATTCAATACGAACTTTAGCTTATATAATAAATAGTTTTGGCCTTTTTTTCGTTTTTGGGTTTTTGGCGATTTTTTCAAGTTTTGGCATTTTTTCCCCGTTTTTTCGATTTTTTCGGTTTTTGGCTTTTTTTCATTTTGGCGATTTTTTCATTTTGGCGATTTTTTTCATTTCGGCGATTTTTTCTTCATATAGGCGATTTTTTAGTTTTGGCGTTTTTTAATTTGGCGATTTTTTTCATTTTGGCGATTTTTTTCATTTTGACGATTTTTTTTCATTTAGGCGATTTTTTTTCTTTATATAGGCAATATTTTAGTTTTGAATTTTTTTAATTTGGCGATTTTTTTTAAATATATATATAATATATATATAAATAAAATATTATATATGAAATTTTTTTTAGTTTTGGTGCCTTTTTCCGTTTTGGGCGATTTTTTCGGCTTTTGGCGTTTTTTTTTCATTTTGGCGATTTTTTCATTTTGTCGATTTTCTCGGTTTTGCCGATTTATTTTAGTGTTAGTTTTTTTTTAATTTGGTGCTTTTTTGTTTTAGCGATTTTGTTTTGTTTTTTTGGCGTTTTTTTTTTTTGATTTGGCGATTTTATAATTTTGGAATTTTTCAGTTTAACTGTTTTTGGAACTTTCAAGAGTTTGCCTCTTACGGTTTCCAAGATATAGCAAGTTGTCAAAATTACATAGCCAAAATTGCATTAACTAATGGACCACCCTTTAATTAAAATTTTTTTTCTGACAATTTACGCTAAAAGAAATTTAAAAAAAATCTCCATAAAGTAAAGAGAAATACAATAACTGCCGTATTCAGAAAAAATTATATTAATTTACGAAAGGTTTACAAAACAAATTTTGTATGGAAATTTGTTTGTTAAACATTTTGTAAACCTAAATTGTTTTTTTCTGAATATATTTTTTTGTTTACCGGTATCCAACTGCCTTTGCCCGTGGGAAAATATTCCAAATACTTTTTCTCATAGCTTGTTCATAGTCTGTCATGGATATAGGTGGATCGAAGTCAAAGACGATGTCTTTTATATATTGAAGAAGTCTTTTTTTATCAATAAGAACAAAAAACCCGGGAAAATTTAAAAAATAAATAATATTTAAGTAAAGTACAATTTTTGTATTGTATTTAACTTCTTACATCTTCAAACTATTCAATGTCTCAAACATTACGATTTTAAAATAAATTTGAATATGCAATAATTCTTCAAAAATTTTTTATGGATTTATTTCATTACAGATTTTTGGGGAGTTATTTCATATGAAATAAGTCCACAAAATAAAAATGAAATAAGTCCCCAAAATAACGAAATAATTCCCCAAAAAAACGTTGTTGTTGCTTTCTGTAAATTTTTTTGGGGACTTATTTCATTTTATTTTTGGGGACTGATTTCGTGGGGAGTTATTTTATGCCGCCTATTTTTCATGATAATATTTTATTGCGTATCAATATTTAACTC
Source organism: Tachina grossa (assembly GCA_949987645.1). NCBI lineage: Eukaryota > Metazoa > Arthropoda > Insecta > Diptera > Tachinidae > Tachina > Tachina grossa. The sequence goes on along the minus strand of OX465279.1, from coordinate 2,849,422 downwards.
CACACAATAAAACAAATTATTTATATGATTGTTTAAAAAAAAATCAGCCGAGTTTTTTTTATTACCTACACAGAAAAAAATAATTTGTAAGTACAATTAATTTTTTTGTTATATCAATTAAATAATTAATTGATTTTGAACCTACAACGATTTTTGTAAATACAATTAACGAAATTGTAAGTTGAAGGAAAATCTTAAAAATATTTTCAATTAAATATATCAACAAATAATTTGTTGAAATTTATTTTTTTTCAACATTTATTTTTGTTAAATTTCAAAGTTATTTCAATTAAAGTTATTGTTATATTAACAATGTGAATTGTTGAATTCCTGTATTATAATTGTTATATTAACAAGCTTTTTTTATACACAATCACAATCCTCGAAATGATTTTTTGCTTGTCTGCGAAAAACACTAAACGTCTTTTGGCGGAGTTGAACCGGCAACATCAACACTAATAAACTGACTCACTTACCTCTCAGCTAAAGAGCAACACTTTAGTAAATACGCAAATGATGAATACACACAAAATATGATTTCTTGTTTCTTCTACATGTGCGCATTCCGTTACGATATAATTTAACAAATAATTTTGTTGAGTAATTTAATTGACTACAAAAACTTAAATTTGTTATATAAACAATGATGATTGTTAATTTTAAAATTAAATGTTAACAATTTGTTTTGTTGGTTGCATTTCGATGATATTTTTTTCTGTGTACTGAAATAACCTCAAACAATTAAAAATATTGAAATTCTGGCGACTCGAAAATTATTTATTTTTTTGATATTTCGTAGTGGAACTTTTTTTCCCATGTCAAAAGCTATCGAAAAATTGATAGCACATATCGATTAATTTTTGTCCATACAAATAGACCCACTTACACAAATAACGTCACAACTCAAAAAAAAATGTAATTTTAGATTTAAGGCTCAGTTAGCCGACTGTAATGTAATGTAACTGCAACGTAGAAAACAGCTGATTGATATTTTTGTATGAAAAGAAGGTTACGTTACATTACATCTCTATAACCATTTTCATTACTTTTCACATAATAAAATCGATCAGCTGTTTCTTACTGTTGCAGTTACATTACATTACAGTCGGCTTACTGAGTCTTTAATGATGTAGAAAAAGTCCTCATATCGTTCTTAATATTGTGTAAAAATTGCATTCAAATAAATACATATGTTGTTTACTCAACTCTTGAAAGCAAAATAAAATTTTAATTTTCTCTTTTATTAAGTTGTGTATAAACTGAAAACTTTAAACTCGTTTCTGCAAACTTTTTTTTTTGAGTTATGACGTTGTTTGAGTAAATGATCGATATGTATAAAAATGTTGCATTCAGTGCAGCATACAACAGTTTTGTTCTCCTCTATATGACGGGCCAAGGAAAAGAAAAGCTTAAATAAAATGCATCAGTAAAAACGCTGACAATTCACATCTATTAAAAAAGTCGCACAGTTGTTCCAAATAAAAAAAAATGTGAAATTTACGATCCGATAACAAAATATTGTATGTAGAAATTATAGAGGAAGACCCTATTTATAAAGAAATTTTAAAAACTCGATATGCAATTTTTTTTCTTAAGCGATTTATTTAAAATTTCGTCCAATAATGAATGTAGCTTGCATGTCTTAATCAATCTAAAATTAAAATGTTTGCCCTTTTTGAAGTCTTTTCTTATGGAATATTGAAATAAAAAATTTTATTATCCATTTTTCAATCTCAACTGAACGTTTTCACTTTGATTTTTTTCACTCAAAAATTTCACCTACATATTATTAAAAGTTATACATAATTTTTCATAGCTATTGCTATTTATGGCGCGGTACAGGAGTTAGAAAATGATTTTCGTAACAAAATAATCGACACTATTACAGTTATAAATTTAATTTTGTTTTGATTTCCTTGTACTTAAGAGCAGAGTACGAAAATAAACGAAACAAATTGTTTGATTTTGTTTTGTTTCGTTCTTTGAAGTGAGTGGCACAAAAACAAAACAAAAACATTGAGAACGAGAACAAGTGTGCTGGCATAACATGCCAGTTTGTCGGTGAGAGAGGCAGAGGGAGTGGTTGGCATTATTTTTCAATACAGCAGCACAAAACCAATCCACACACAACTAAAAAAAGAAATAAATTCAGTAAAGTGCGACTCTGACTCGCGCACGAAGGGTTCCGTACGAACACTAGATATGTAATTTAATACAAACTTCATCTTATATAATATATAGTTTTGCCATTTTTTTCGTTTTTGGGGTTTTTTTTGTTTTGGCGTTTTTTCGGTTTTGGCGATTTTTTTAAGTTTTGGCTCTTTTTTTAGTTTTGACACTTTATTTTCTCGTTTTATCGATTTTTTCGGTTTTTGGCGTTTTTTCAATTTGGCGATTTTTTTTTCATTTTGGCGATTTTTTTTCATTTTGGCGATTTTTTTTCATATAAAGAATTATTTTGGTTTTGGCGCCTTTTTCGCGCTTTGGCGATTTTTTTAGATTTTTGGCGTTTGTTTTTTCATTTTACCGATTTTTTTCTTTGGGCGATTTTTTCGAATTTGGCGATTTATTTTAGTGTTAGAAATGTTTTTTTAATTTTGGCGTTTTTTTCGTTTTGGCGACTTTTTTTAATTTTTGGCGATTTTTTTTGGTTTGGCGATTTTATAATTTTCGAATTTTTTAGTTTTACCGTTTTTGAAAATTTCAAGTGTTTGCCTCTTACGGTTTCCAAGATATAGCAAGTTGTCCAAATTACATAGTCCAAATTGCATTAACTGATTAACTGACCACCCTTTAATTAAAATTTTTTTAAATTTTAGTGTTATTTGTTTTAGTCTGTATAAAAGTACACTAATTTTAAAAATTTCAAGTTTCAATATACATATGTTCATACAATTGTATGTATATTACATGGGATTTTAACATTTTTCGTTGTTCGTTTTGGAACACCCTTTAATTCTCATGTATTTGTTGTTGTAGCGGCCAAGGTTCTACATACTCTGTCCAAATTTCAGGTCCCTAGCTCTTACGGTCCCTGAGAAAATACCGTGTGACGGACAGACTTACAGCGTAGCGAAAACAATAGGGTTCCTTTTCACCTTTGGTGTACGGAACCCTAAAAACAGCAAATGGTAAAAGAATGCAAAAAACACTAATAAACACAAAGCTGTGTGCAAGTATACATTTTTATGCCAGATGAATTCAGCGTTACCGTTGGTGCTAATCTTTAGTTACTACTTTTAGCAATTTGCTACTTTTTCGACTGCTTGGATACTATTGTGCTATCTTTACAAAGTGCACCCAAATTTTACACTTTTTCTAATTTTTGCCACTTTTTGATACTTTTTACTGAACGAAGAAATACTTTTTGGACTTTCGGTTTTATTAGTATATTCAAAAATTGTTTTAGTTAAATTATGTACTGAAGTTTTGTGAAGAAGCGATAAAAGACTGATTTTATTAAAGTATTTATTTAGATCCGGTATCAATTAAATTGTTTCCTTTCTTAGTAATAATTATAATAAGCGAACTTGAGTTGAAGTTACGCGTATTAATAAAGCTACGGTCGCACTTGTCAAACATTTGCCCAAAAAAAGCGTAACCACTAAATGCCAATTAAAAGTATTTCAATTCAGACAAAAATTGGAAAAAATAACATAAAAATTCGCAAAGTTAAGGAGTATCCAATATTGTTGGATTCTATGACATTGTTTATTAGTTGTGTTTGAAACTTTTTTATATGATAAACAAGTGTCTAGATCAAAACTTTTTCTTTAGTGTTTTTTGGTTACGAGTTTTGGGGCAAATGTTTGATAAGTGTGACCATAGCTTAATCTAAGCAAATAAAGAATGCTGTGATGGGATTTTCAAAATATTTCAACTTAAAATCTTGGTACGAAATTGGTACAGCAATTTATCAAACTGCCTGGATGAAAATTTATATTCAATCAAAGTTGTTTACATTTGCTTCATATGTTTATGTATATTTAGTTAGCTGTATGATATTACTCCTTCTGAACGGTTCTTTTTATAAATTGGGATCGTTAGAAAATAAAAGAAAAAAGAAAAAAGGTTTAAGAAAGACGCAGTGCCTGAGTGAACGAGACCTCAGAAAACACTGTCTCGTGTCATATCTGGAGACGGGATTCCAAATAATGAACTTATTCAAAAGTGCAGATATACAGTTTAAAAAATTGGCATATACTAATAACTATTAGAAATTTATAAAAACGATATTTTTCCGTCAATTAAAAAATGCAAGGTACAAAAAATTTACAGAATTGTAATATGCCAGTGTCTTCAGAATTCAATACTAAGGTATTTATCAAAAGTTAAATACATTTTTTCTTAAGAAAATAAGCTGAGTTAATTTTTTTATAAATAAGTGACAATGCCAAAAAAGCATTAAAATACATATGTATGTATCTTCAGAAAATTCAATTAAGTTATTATTATAAGCGCAGATTATCGGCCCTGTTCTGTAAACCGAATCCGAGTAAATTTCTCGTTTTCAAAAAATTAATAATGATCCAGCAGACGTGTTTAAGATCGTGCATGATAATTTTTTTTTAGATATGATATTTAAGAATTTATATAGTAAAAAAAATTAAACAAAATCTAAGAAAATATTCCTGTTGTCGGAGTTAGTTTTCTAGATTCGTGCGATTTCATATCGATTGGTTTACAGTACAGGGCCGTATATTAACTATTTGTATATTTTTCAGCATTGATTTATCATAAAAAATAGTAATTTTTACTCTTTATATATGCAAAACCTAATTTTTATTCTTGATGTTTTCAAAAATAAGCGCCCTTTTAGTGGCGCTTTCACGGGGTTTTGATTCGAAATGTTAGAATTTTGTGAAAATATCTTATATTTTACTTTTTTTAGCTTGTTTTTTTTAAGTCCTACTTCTTTAAAATCGGCAGTATGCGACAGCCAAATTATTATTAAACCGGCCACAAACAATACATTAATTTAATCGTGCGCCGCTAGAAAATATAATAATGGGAAATGAATGGAAACGATTTGGTATATTTGCGGCGAATTTGACATCATCATATAATATAATTTTATTGCACTGTTATTTAACACATTAAGGGCCATTATTACAACTTAAAGTTAGTTAAAAGTAGGATTTTATCGGACGTATAAAAAGCTTTCCATTAGTGAAAATTGGATTTAACTTACTATGTAGGATAAACTTGCCTGTAATTTATAGCTCACTTTAGGTTAAAGTAAAATTTTGCAAATAATAAAGTTTTTATACGTCCGATAAAGTCCTACTTTTAAATAACTTTAAGTTATAATAATGGCCCTAAGTTTGTTTTATATAGCTAAGGGCCTGTGCCAAACGGTAGCAAAGTACTAGTGTAAGTAAATTTTTGACACTTCTGAGGTGAATAAAATTTCACTACCCAGCTAAAAAAATTTTATATGTGGTCCATATATTTTTAATATATGAATGAATATAACTATATATGAGTATGTATGAATTCATGTATGGAAATGTATGGGATTATACATGGCAAAACTATTATATATGAACTAATATATGGACGAAAATAGCCGTTGGCAGGTTTAAGCAGCATTACACAAAAATATTCCAACAGGGTTAATGTAAGTGCTACGCGAAAATGTTCCTACAGGGTGAAAGCAAAGAATAGTCTAGAATAGTAGCCAACAACTAAATAAGCATGCCTAGCTTGATTAAACGTAAACAAGCAAAAGCAACAACAACAAAAAGCGTCTGCTTATTAAGAAGATTCACATATTTACACACATACATACATGCTAATTCAAACGAAAAGCAAAAGATAAGTCCTGATTCACACACATCAGGTTTAGCTGATCAGTTTTTGTTCAATTTTCTTTTGAACCTGCATTTACGTTCATACACACCGTCAAGTTTGTTTCATCAAGTCTCATCAATTTGTGTTGTAGTAGAGTATTACGAATGACAAAACAAAACGAAAAAGCAAACTTGACTGGTACGGTGAAGTCTGTACCCCTTTCCATTCTCTTTTCCTCTCTCTCCTAAAAACTCAAGACTTGACGACTCAGACCTGACGTGTGTGAATCAGGACTAAACAACCACCGTGTATTGCTTAGTTAATGATGTACACACGTATGCATATACACATGTATGTACATAGTTACCACATGAACTTAATTAGGCAGCATATAAGATGATAATGATCGTCTAGACATTGCTTGAAACTTCTAGTGGAATTTGTGTGAAATATAAAAAGAGGTGACGCATCCAATGAGTTAGTTAGTTGCAGTTGTAAGTCAGTCGCGAACAGTTATAGTTAGTTGCGAGTCAGTTATAGTTGTGTTGTGAACGAGCTGCAATCAGTCAATCAGTTGCGAGTGAACAAGTCAGTTGATAATTAAGTTGTGAATTAATAATAGTCTGTCGTAGAATTGAGATTATTGTGGAGTCTATCGTGTCGACTGGAGTAAAGGAAACAGCGCAGCGAATATACGTGTGTAAGGGTGTAAGTAAAGCCAGTGAGTCTTTATTGGTGTATCAACTGTGAGTGTCGGCAGAGTGAGTGCCGTGTGTGACGAGCAACAGACAAAGAGGTGTCACGTGATTACTTGCGCAGCCAGCTAAGAGACGTGCGTAAACTACATCGAGGAAGGCGTAGTGGTAACCAGTTGTAAATATTTGTGTGTAATTTATTAGTTTAAGTTGTATTAGTGTATTTAAGCTCTTGAGTAATTTAGTATAAGTGTATTTGTAAATAAAACTTGTATCATTCTTAACCCTAATTACTACACTCGGCTCTTGTATTCATTTGCAAATCTTCGGATCTACGGAAAAGCGTTTTTATAGAGAGGAAAACGTAACAGTATTATAATACATGAGCTCATATATGGAAATTTAATTATGAAGCTCTCAAAAAAAAAGAAAAACTTTTGTTACAAAAAAAAAAAAACATTCTTGTGTGGTTCCATTTAATATATTAAATAACCAAAAGGATAATCCATTAATTTTATAGAAAATAACAGAATTATCTAGATAAGAAATAGTGTCCTGCACAAGACTATTTATAAGACCTTTCAAGACATGAGAGATTTTATCAAATGCTTTACTACAGCGAAATATTCTAAAAGAATCGCTAAGCAACACTGTTGGCAAGTAATTTTTTTCGGTGGTTTGTCTTGACAACAGTGTTGTTTAGCGATTCTTTTAGAATATTTCGCTGTAGTAAAGCATTGGAAAAAATCTCTCATGTCTTGAAAAGTCTTAAGGCCCAACTATAATATGAATAAGCTGGCTTAAGCGAATGTCAGAATTGAACGACAAGTCTGTCAAATGCTTAAACAATTCAGATGTGACTTTTAGGTGGCCACAATGTATTTACATGCACTTAAGTATTCTTTAGCCATAGCTGCACATCTAGGTATTGTCAATATTTTTGTAGTAATTTGTTTTCTTCTCATAACTCCTAAATGAATGCAATTCAATCAAACTAACTTGAAAGAATGTCCTAATGTATTAGAAATTCACATATAAATATATCCATCACCTTATTACTTGTTTTATTTGTTTTGACTACTAAAAAGTACAACAGTGAATATACATAAGTAAATACATGAGTATGTGTGTATATGTGTATTGTAAAACAAACAATGAAAATAAAAGTTTTGCTTTATTTTCTGAGTTTAAAATAAGAAAAAATAAAAAAAATATTTAAAATCAATGAATATTTTCTGCTGCTGCTTGTTTGAGTTTAAAAAAATGCACAAACAGTTGTTTCTTTACGGAATGTGCGTTCAGTTTGGCACTTTGCTTAAGCAAATGACATTTGACGAAACTTGACGAAAAGTTTGTTAAGTACATTATAGTTTGCCACATACGTTTTATATGTAACCGCACAATTGCTTAAGCTAGCTTATTCATATTATAGTTGGGCCTTTATAAATACTCTTGTGCAGGACACTAATAAGAAACAAAGTTCATATTACTGCAAAAAATTATATTGAAAACTATTGTTACGACGGATTATTTTTTCTTTTATAATTAATTGCATTACTTTTTAAAATGATTTCTTAAATTAAATTTTATGTACGAATATGAGTTTTGTGTTTTTTAAATAATTGATTCACCTTTTGACTTCAAATGATGAATGAAATGTTTTTTAGTTCATTTTTCATTATTTGTCCAAACAAATGTTTCATTAAATACAACCTTCATGTTCAAAATCTAAAAAAAAGTATTTTTAGTAATTTAATTTATTGCACAGCAGTGCGCTTTTGTGAATCAAGAGAGTATGAATATGAAATTTTCATTCTGTAGATGGAAAATTTACACATACATGTATGAAAATTTATGAATATATATAATAACATATGGTCATATACCCTCATTTTTCTGATCCGAACCATATATGGGATATCATATATGCTCCATACATATTTTTTTAGCTGGGTAGCCCTGGGGGCTAGTAGAATTTTTAACACAACAGATAAATTTGCAAGCAGCAAATAAGAAGCATGGTATCATAAAAGGAAAATCCACCGCCGTCGCTTCGAGCCGTCGCCTTATACATACATTCCTACGTCTCTTAAATGTAGTTAGACTTTAAAAAATGCATTGTTTATTTTAATTTGTGAAACATTTTGCATCATTTATATAATATTATATAATTTTTTGCTACTAGATTATTATTTTATAAACAAATTTTCTTTTAAAAAAATTTATGGTAGTCGGCGGCTTGTAATCAAATTTTTTGTTTCGCCGCCGCAGCAATTTTTTCATCAGCTTCTTTCTACGCTAAAGCGATTTTGTAAAAATTTTACATTGTCAAAAAAGATATCCACAGCAGAAAAATTAAATTGTTTCCCAACAGGCAAATATTTTTTTACCATAGTACTTTTCTATCGTTTGGCACACGCCCACACGGCCTAAGTAGCAATTTCTATAACCGGGTGTCCTAAGACACCTCTCATTTTTTTTTTAATTTTGGTTATGCAACTACCGGAAATATTGCCGAAATCAGGAACCAAGTAGAGGCCAAAAACCAAAATTTGAAAATTCAAAGCAAAATATCTTTGAAACAAATGAAAAATGTTGTCAAATAAGCTGCATTTTCTTATCCATTTAAAAGCTTTGCAACAAACTTAAGGCCATTTTAATTCAGATGATAACTATTTAAAAAAGTTATGAGGCCAACAAGGTTTTTCATGCCCGATGTAGTCAATTTGACACCCTGTATATACATCACCTTGTGTTTCAACAGGGTATTTCAAAGTTAAATATTCCTAAAGCTTAGGTCTTCCTCTATAATCTCTACATACAACATTTTATTATCGGATCGCAAATTTCATAGATACAAAAGTTTATTACCCCTTTTTTCTTTTTTGAACCTCTGTGTATCGTCCAGAATTATTAGGAACGCCGCAAACAAACAACTAGTGCATCGGTTTCAGAGATAATGCTCATAGTTACAATGTTTTGTAATTGTACAATAAATACCGCAACCAAAACGTATACAAAGTTTGTATTGATACATTTTTGAAGTCATCCAAGCTAAATCGCAATATTCATGGTCAAACTGCATGACACAGGCATCGTTGTCTTTCAACGATGTTTGCTCCACTATTATCTGATTCACACTGACACACTCTCATACACGGTACCACTTTTTATACCATAGGCAGGGATGATAAATGAGAAAACCAATTTCGTACTAATTAGCTTTTAAAAATGTACTTTTTCGAACGCAATAGTACTAAAATCGGTATTTTTGCATTTTTAACTTTTTAGGGTTCCACTGGGTGCACTTTGTAAAGATAGCACAATAGTATCAAAGCAGTCGAAAAAGTAGCAAATTGCTAAAAGTAGTAACTAAAGATTAGCACCAACGGTAACGCTGAATTCATCTGGCATAAAAATGTATACGTGCACACAGCTTTGTGTTTATTAGTGTTTTTTGCATTCTTTTAGCATTTGCTGTTTTTAGGGTTCCGTACACCAAAGGTGAAAAGGAATCCTATTGTTTTGGCTACGCTGTCCGTCTGCCCGTCACACGGTATTTTCTCAGCAACCGTAAGAGCTACGGACCTGAAATTTGGACACAGTATGTAGAACCTTGGCCGCTACAACAACAAAAAGGGTGTTCCAAAACTAGCAACGAAAAATGTTAAAATCCCATGTAATATACATACAATTGTATGAACATATGTATATTCAAACTTGAAATTTGTAAAATTAGTGTATTTTTATACAGACTACAACAATTAACACTAAAATTTAAAAAAATTAAAATTAAAGGGTGGTCCATCAGTTAATGCAATTTTGACTATGTAATTTTGACAATTTGCTATATCTTGGAAACCGTAAGAGGCAAGCACTTGAAATTTTCAAAAACGGTAAAACTAAAAAAGACGAAAATTATAAAATCGCCAAACAAAAAAAAATCGCCAAAAATTAAAAAAAAAATCGCCAAAACGAAAAAAATCGCCAAAATTAAAAAAAAAAAATTGTAACATTAAAATAAATCGCCAAATTCGAAAAAATCGCCTAAATGAAAAAAACGCCAAAAAGAAAAAAAAACGCCAAAAATCATAAAAAATCGCCAAAACGCGAAAATGTCGCCAAAACTAAAAAAAAAATTGAAATAAAAAAAAAATCGCAAAAATGAAAAAAATCGCCAAAAACCGAAAAAAATCTCCAAAACAAGAAAATAAAGTGTCAAAACTAAAAAAAAGAGCCAAAGCTTAAAAAAATCTCCAAAACCGAAAAAACGCCAAAACAAAAAAACCGACAAGACCCCAAAAACGAAAAAAATGCCAAAAATATATATTATATAGGATGAAGTTTGTATTAAATTACATATCTAGTATTCGTACGGAACCCTTCGTGCGCTAGTTAGAGTCGAACTTTACTGAATTTATTTTTATTATATTTTTGGAACATGTCGCTCATTTACTCAAATAACGTCATAATTAAAAAAAACTATTTTGCCAAATCACAAATTTCAAGTTTTCAATTTACAAACGTCTTAATGAAAAATGAAAATTTTGTGTTTGTTTCAAAAAAAGAACTGTATGAGGATTAATCTGCATCATTAAGTGAAATTTTAAAATTAGAGACAGTGGAACAGGCAGTAAATACATATCGTTGGTCTCAAGTAAAAAGGCTCTAACTCAAATAATTGCTATTTTACAGGAGAAGGTAAAAACACAATAGAAACTGTAATATTCTTTCTGTAATATTTTTGTACAACTGATTGTAAATACGTTACTTTCAAACTATTTTAAACATATTGGAATCACTGAAAAACTGAATTTCGTAAAAAAATATGAGCTACAACCTCTCAATAAGTCCTTTGTTTCTATTAGACTTTCAAGTCTTCGTTTTGATTATGAAAATTATCTTTCCATATTCGCTGATGAGTGAAAAATTGACAATATTCTCCTGATAACTTTTGAAAGCTCATTAGCTCATCCAATTAATTTTTTTTGAAGCTCGAAACTCGTTATTTATAGTATTATAATTTCCATTTTCTTTTAGAAATATTTTTTTTAATAAGAGAGATACTATACTACTAACATATTCGGGAGTGAATTTTGTTTGCCATGTTAAAATTTTGTTATGAAAATTAACTTTATTTAGTTTCGCAAAAGTTTCTATAACATTTCTTTTAAAATCCCGTTGTGTAACATTTCTTTTAAAATCCGTAACTATACAACTTTTAATTTTATTTCTAGATATATAAAGTTTTTAATTTCGAAGTAAATTTTAATCGTTTACATATGTATGCATGTAGCATACCTAGCTCCATTTAATTTCATCACTGAAACGATTGATATGATAATAATATAACAAGTTGTTTATTTCTAACAAATTTTATATTAATATAATAGATAAAATAAATGAAGACGGTGCTATCACATTGAAAACGAAACACCTCTGAAGTTAGATGTAGTTCTTTATAATAAACCAATCAAGTGTAATGCACATCTAACAAGGTATTCGCTCTCAACAACAAAACAAATTCGCCACTTTTCTCTCAAATTGATTATACTTTAAATGATCGCGATTAATTATTTTTGTGAAAATAAAACAAGGGATAGTCTCTCGCAAATTTTTCAAATAGTACCAAATGAGTCACGGGGGTACCAACGTACTTTAAGGGTTTGAATAGTACCAAAAAAAGTACAATTGTACCAACTTTATCATCCCTGACCATAGGAAATGGTTCTAGAATGTTCGCCAATGAGTCATAGATGACGTATTGAAATATGTACAAACTTAAGCCTATAGTACACGGCATGTAAAAAGAAACATGCGCGTGTGGCTCTGACGCAACTTTGACGTCATCACGAGGCTACATATGCTAAATGCCGTGAACTAGTAACATTCACATGGTTACAGATGTTCTGCATCAGAAAATGTGTTCGATTCGGCTGCATGTGTCACATTTGTATTTTGGAATAAAAATACTATAAAAATTTTACGGCATGTAGCCACTACTATTAATTTAAAAAAATTCAACCAATATTATGCTAATTCCCATGGCGTCATCGCCACATGAGCATGTGGCTTTTTATAGGCTTTAGCAGTCATATAAAAGAAACTGCATTACCATTACATTATCTTTGCTGTTGTTTTCTATTGGTTACCAAGTGACCAAACAGTTATTCTTAAATAATCTGGAAAATTCGCGCTACTGTATGTGGGTGATTTGATTGACCGTTATTTTGGATGTCAGAGTTGCTCTATAACGATTTTATACTGGTAATATTGTGTGCAATGTTGTTTCTACCAAGTTATATTTAAGTTCGTTATATTTGAATATATATTTTAAATACGTGACAATATCATCTCATATATATGTAAGCTAGTTAAGTGCAACGCAATTGTCATATTGTAAAACCCACTCGTTTGAGTAACTATCTCTCGTTGCATACATGCATGTGCGAAAAATAACAAATATTGATTTTGCTTCAAGCATCGTCGGCGTGACGAATACAGAAAAAGTTTCACTGATATTATTATAACGCAACAATAAAACAAACACACTTTTAAGGCCTATTTGAATCAGAGAATTATAAAAATTTCCCAGCAAAAAATTAGACATTACCATCTGAACTACTTGCCATATAATGACTTGCTTTTTAGATTGCCAAATTGAAGTACTCGCTTACAAGACACATTACGCAAAATTTTAAAAATAGGAAGCAGAAATTGAACATATTCTTTGGGTTTTAAAAGAAGACGCGAAAATATTGCCAAATAAGTAGTTATTTTAAATAAATTATAAATATTTCTAAATTGCCTACTTATTTATTTTAAACTAAAAAATAAGTACTTACATTTTGGAAAATAATTATTTAAATATAAGTATTTTAGTCTCACGACTTGATAAAATTATTAAGTTGGTAATCCACTAAGAAAAGGCTTCCACCAAAAATGCTTAATTCCGAACTCGATTACCTTTTTTGAAATTTTTTGCTGGGTTATACAAAAATCTAGAATCCTAAATACTTTAATTAGAAGTACCCAGCAAAAAATTTTAAAAAAGGTAATCGAGTTTGGAATTAAGCATTTTTGGTGGAAGCACTTCCCTACTGGATTACCAACTTAATGATATTAACAAGGCGTGAGACTAAAATAATCGATTCTTGAGAAGTACTTACATTTTTTTTATTTGTCAACATTTCACGTAATCTATTTCATCTAAAAAAATCATTCTCTTCATTTAGCAACTTGCACGACAGTTTTTTAAATTTTAGGTAATGTGATTTGTAAGCGAGTAATGAAAATTGGCAATCAGAAAAGTAAGTCATTATATGGCAAGTAGTTCTAATGGTAATGTGTAATTCTTTGCTGGGTATCTACATATACGTATGTAGTATCCCTGTCGGAGAATGTGTGGTTGACTACAAAAATAGTTAACTTATAGTTAACTTTTCTTAGACTGACTAAAAGCTAGCTGCAAAGTCATCCAGAACAAGCCCAAAATTAATTCTAAAGTTGAGTACGTAATCGAATTTGGTGAGAGCCAACCAATTTATTCTCAGCTACTTTAAAACTCATTTCAGTTTTATATTAACATCTTGCTGTTGTTATTTTAGATGGCAGCTTAGCCGAGTGGTAGCGCGTTGAGTACACAACGTGTGATGTTACATGTTCGAGCCCCAGAAAATTTTTTTTAATTTACTGACTACCAGGTGATTTAAAAAAGTCAACTTTAAGTTAGCTTAAAGTAGTGCCTAGTGAGACAATTGACTACCGCCTAGGACATCGCAATGTTAAAATAGTCAGTTGATTACATTGCAAAGTAATCCAAGTGTAGTCAGTACTAGTTGCGAAATAGTTAGCTTAAAGTTAGTTTAAAGTTAGCCAAATTTCCGAAGGGATATAAGTATAAATAAAAAAGGTGTGTAGAGAAACATGCATGGGTATGTTAACAGGAATAACACTTCGACTTTTAAGTACATTTACATATACACATGTATATTTAGTACATACACAGAAAGTGTAAAATATATGAGGATAATGTGATCAAAAGCTGCTGCCGGCAACTTTGACTTCGATTTTTACTCTTTTAATTACTTGTTTTTTTGCCGATAGTATCTATAGGGGAAAAACTATCGATACATAATTTAAAAAAGTAAAAATATATACTATAAAATAAAATAAATAATACTAATACTATCGATAGTTTTACAGCTCTACAGCACAATGTGTAGCAGTGCAACATCTTCATATATATTTGTATAGTCTTTGCCATACATACCAAGTAGAGTTAGCTAAAAAGCCAAAAAATTAAAAAAAACGCGAGTTTCGTTTAAAATTTACTTAAACCGACCGTTTTCGATTTCAGTTTTTTACTCCTGAAGGTGGGATTTATTGTCTAATTCGATTCGAAAGCAAAACTGTTTGAATTTGTATGCTTTTAACATAGAAATTCGAAAGCGTTTTCTCTGGCTTATGAATAATATTTTCCTAAACCATATCCATTAGTGTCCTGCACAAGATATCTTATAAGAACTTTTAAGACATGATGGGATTTTTTAAATGCTTTACTACATCGAAATCTTATAAAACAAACGTTAACAACACTGTTTGCAAGAAATTTATTTCAGTATTGTAGGTATAGGAGTAAAGAAGAAAATACTTCGTGACGGAAGAATTTGTGATGCGTGTACAAACGTCATGCATGCATGTGCGTATGATCTTTTATTTTTCTGCGCACATGCAAACTCACACACATGCATTAACATTAGTTGTATGCGGTTAATCGCATAATAGCTTACTACCCTCTAGTCAACTTAGAACCATATGTCTCTATGTCAATACTCTTTCTCCAGCGACAATTGCACTAGTTAAAATGTCGACAACTTTCCTTTTATGCGTGAGTAGAGATACGTTAGAGACGACAGTTCTAGTATATTTCTGGTGATATTGTCAATGAACGCGTCGTTTGCTTTTCTTTTTAATGACAACCCTATGTTATTTATCAATAGGCATTTGCATTGGCTGGGGTACACCTAGTCAATAACACTATTGAAAATGTCACTAGAAAATCACTATAAGTTTACTATTGACAACGAGAGATATTGTAGACTAGAGCCCCTAAAATTTACTTGAATATTTGGTGCCAATGTCTCCATGTGGTCCCGAAAGAACTACTAAGTCAGTAGTGCTATAGTCCAGTGGTGGATTTTCAATGACAAGCTAATGTTAAATGTCAATAGATGATACCATTAGCTGGGGTACACTTCGTCACTAGTGCTACTGACAACGTCACTAGTAAATCACCACAATTTCACAATTCGCACTTTCTGCAGGGTATCTACATCTTACACACACTCTCAAACGTACAGAATGCAAAATAACAAGGATACACAAATCAACACTACTTCTTTTGAGTGTTTGTTACAAACAAGCAGTATTGGCGACATCGCTTGTTACAACTGATATACACGTACACCAATACATCCATCGTGCCTCGCTTATAGTACGACAGCATTTATTATTGATTTAGTATAATACATGCGACGTGAATACATTTAAAAATCATGACGTATTTACATTTCAAGACTGTTTACGCAGGTCTCTAATATCCATCACTTCAAGATTGATTTTGTGAGCCAAACAACACCTTAGTTCAGTTCTCTAATACAAATTTGATATTTACTGCTGTTCCATTGGCAATACAAGCAACAATATCCGAAACCAATGAAATGGAACTCAATAAATTGTTGCCGTACAAGGTCTTGATTTTTTTTTTTTAGAATAACATGTTCAAAAATTCCAGAAATTAACATTTGCCATTTGAAATATGCAAATTGATATTTATAAATCGTTTAAGGTGTCTTTAATAATAAAATTTAATACAATGTATTACGACATGTCAAAAATGCTGTAGATTATACAAAATTTTATCATGTAAACGCAAAATATATCTTGAGTAGGACAGAATACGGATAGAAAATTTGACAAGCGGTCGGTAGATGTTTATTTTCTACACCATGATACAATTATAACTGGTACATGAACAAGCCCAGCCTGTTAATGTATACAATACGAATATTTGTCAAACTTTGTTTACAAGCTGCAAAAATGTTAGTGTATGTGTGTGAACAAAATGATTACAGTGTTGCCAATGAATTTACACATGGCTGTGTCTCCAATTACACATTGAAGAAAATTACAGTACACATCTTTTGTGTAGGTTAAAATTAAAACAAAAATAAATAAAAAGAAAACCCAAAGTAGAATTACACACAGATTATACAAGAATTTAATTACATGGCCTACACATGTGAGTAGAAATTACACACTGTCTAACTACACACAGATTGGCAACACTGAATAACTATAATCATGCAGGAATGCCGCGTCTGCAATTGTACTTTAGTTACCCTGTAATTGTTATTTTTATAAACAAAAGACATTTGTTTCTGATAATTTTCCATTTGCTTATACCAACAAAATACATGTGTTTTTTTGTGTTGTATTTTTGTTGTAGTCGTGCATGTACCTAGTATAATTGTATCATGTTCTAAACCATTTTAGAAACTTAAGTATTCTCATCACACCAGAGGTGTATTTCAAAGTAAACATTGGCAGGACTAATGGTATTTATTGAAGGTGTTGATATTTTTGCAAAAACAACCAAAATCAACTCAGGAAATTTTCATGTTGTTTTTGTAAATATTTTAGGAGTGCAACCATCAGCTAAAGGGTGTTTTTTATTGAGGTATAGAACTTTAAGTTGGCATCACTTTTTTAACTGGCGGCCATTTTGTCAGCTGTCAAGTGATTAATATTTAGTTTGGTTTGCCATTTCATCATAAACAGGTTGACAAAAGAACAACGCTTGCAAATCGTGCAAACTTATTTCGAAAATAATGGTTCAGTTCGCGAAGTTTACCGCAAGCTCCGTCCATTTTATGGTCGACATAATCGTCCATCAGAGCAATTAATTCGGTTAACCATGGATCGTTTTCGCACTACGTTTACTCTATGTGATAATACGCATCCGCAGAGACGTCGAATAGTGCGCACCGAAGAAACAATTGCCGCTGTAGAGCAAAGTGTTGAAGAGAACCCGAATGAATCGATTCGCCACCGTGCACAGCAATTGGAGCCGACTAACCGACTATTTTGTTCCCGAATTGGATGGCATGAATGTGGATGAGTTGTGGTTCCAACAAGACGGCGCTACATGCCACACAGCGCACGTCACAATCGATTTATTGAAGGAAACATTCGATGAGCGCATAATTTCGCGGAATGGACCTGTCAATTGGCCACCAAGATCGTGAGATTTGGCACCATTGGATTATTTTCTTTGGGGATATGTGAAGTCGCTCGTCTACGCCAACAAACCAGAAACGTTAGGGGACTTGAAAGCCAACATTCGTGCCGTTATTGCCAACATACGGCCCCATATGCTCGAAAAAGTGGTTGAAAATTGGACCTGTAGAATTGGCTTTATTCGAGCAAGCCGCGGCGGCCACATGCCCGAAATCATATTTAAACATTAATGGCATAATTATATATATAATTATAATTATAATTATCCTTCCAATAAAGCCAAATTGATGGACATTAAAACGATTTTCTTGTGTTTTATTTCAATTCAAAGTTCTATACCTCTGAAAAAAAACACCCTATACTTAAATGGTACATCAAGACAAAACAAACCTAAAAAAATTTATTTTGTAGAAAAATTACATTGAAATTATAAAACATTCTCTCCAATATTCAGGTCAATCATGAATAAAATTCCGCTTGAAATTTGTCCCTGTGAACAATTCCAACTAAAAGCAAGTAATAGGGAAAACAAAAAATTCTAATTGGAAAAGGGAGAAATTATTCATGATAGCCCTGATTTAGTTTTATTAGTACAAATCTTTTTTTTTTGCAATTTTCCAATTTTTGTTATTAACTCAGCAGTTTAATATCTTTGCTTGCATTTTACTTATAGTATCAGTGTAAAAATGAAAAATACCTACGGACACTCTTATTCTCTTTTTTTTAACACAGCAATGCGCAATCTTGTTTGCTTGATTCATGACTCATCTATTGTTAAATTGTATTTTTGATCATTAGATTTTTTTTAACTCATACGTTGCGCTATAAGTTGTCTTCTTCTTTCAAACTTCAATACAATAATTGACTATCCTATAAATTGAGATTGTATTATACTTCTAAAGGAAAAGCCATAAACCCATTGTGAGCTTTGATACAATAGTTTCTAATGAATCAGTTCTTACAAATGCGTCCATTAATTTCATTGCGCTAGAATCGGAAACTTTTTTGTAATAAGCCGGGGAACCGGTGTGTAAACCTAATTCGAGTACGCTGAGTTCAGTGGTGGTAACTGTTTTTTAGGTTAGCTCGTTTGAAAATTAATTAATATTGAAAACTTGGTTGGTACCTAAAAAACGCAATTTTTTCTACTTTTCTAATATTTATTAACCTTTATATCGATGTATATAGATTAAAAGAACATGTTTTGATAAACATGCGTCCTAAGGAAACTTAAAAAAATGGAAGCTAAATAGAAATGATTTTTAGTATTTTTTTTTTCAAAAATCTCTTAAGGACGCATCTTCATCCATAACATGTTCTTTTAATTGATATAAAAATGAATGAATGTTATAAAATTAGGAAAAGTTGCTATTTTTAGGTGCTTTTAACCAAGTTTTCAATCTTAATTAGTTTTTAAACAAGAGCTATCTATAACCTATAAAAACGGTTAGCACCACTGAATTCAGCCTACTCGAATCAGGTTTTTTTTGTGAACTAGCACCATGTTTTGTTCACCTTGTTAAGAGCTTTGAACAATTTCTTCATAAGCTTCGCCTTTTTTAAGAGCCAATATTATGTATGCAGCGCTTTCACATCATTATTAATGATAGATAAAATAAAAATTAAAAAATGTTAAAATAACAGGAAGAAATATTTAAAATCTACGGTTTTCTTGTCGGTTTTCAGTTTCAAATATTCGGCCTAAGAACCGCAGTTTCAATTTCAGATAAAACCGAACAGCAAACCTTAGTACTCGTACTAAGTATCACTTATCTCTGCTGTGCCCAAAAAGAAATCAATCAAAGCATGGACAATATCTGGCTCAAACACAGTTTAAGCAATTAATTAGTACAAACGACTTCTTTGTGGAAATATTCATACAGAATTCAAAATTATTTCTAAACGTATGTATACATATACACATGTATATATACATATGTACATCCATACATAATTGGGCATTTTGACTTACCTTGTTGCTGTTGGTAGATGAGTAATTTTGACTGAATAAATTGGAATAATTGGAAGATGTCTCATTCTGTCTTATCGTCGATGACGAATATGAGCTCGAATTATTATACGCAGAGGAACTAAATTGTGTCCTAGTTATTATAGGTGGTGGCACCGGCTTTAGAGGATGTTCAATATATTTGCGATCTATATTTGAAAAAAAAAAATACAAAAATTAAGAGTATATACATACATACATAGGTAGGTACAAAATGTAATTATGTAATAATTATACTTCGGACATTTACATACAAGCAGAATTTTTTTTATTTAAAACATATATACACACATAAATACATTTGTTCTAAAAATTAAGGTCATGCTACTAATTTTTATAGACTATGAAATATTTAATAAAATAAGAGTGCAATTAGGTGAATTTTCATCAACAGTTCAGTAAATCAGTATTCGAAAATTTACGTTATATATACAATAATATTGTTAAGTATGTACATTATGCTTAAGTACGACAGATTATTGAATTTACAAACTGAAATAATATTTGTGTAGCAATTAAAGGTGTCTTTACATGGTAATACAAAGTATTACGACTTTGTAGAATCAAAATATTTGAAATTCTCTCCGTGTTAAAAAAAAAAGAGAACAAGAGTCTGTTGTAGATATTTTTCATGTTTACACTGATACTATAAGTAAAATGCAAGCAAAGATATTAAACTATTAAGCTAAAAATAAAAATTGGATAATTGAAAAATATATATACTAATAAATATAATTAAATATTGAAGAAAACATATTATTATTTTACTACAAAATTTTTATAGGTTTGTTTATTGTTTGTTTGGTTTTGTGGTACGGGTTAAGTTGGTTGCAGTAGTACAATGATTACAAAAACAAAATGAAAATTTCCTGAGTTGATTTTGGTAGTTTTTGTAAAAGTGCTAACCCCTTCAATAAATACCATCAGTGCTGGCAACGTTTACTTTGAAATACACCTCTGGTGTGATGAGAATACTTAAGTTTCTAAAATGGTTTAGAAAATAAACATTTACCGACCGCTTGTCAAATTTTCTATCCGTATTCTCTCCTACTCGATACATTTTGCTTTTACATGATAAGATTTTGTATGTTCTACATCATATTTTGACATGTCAGCTTAACCAGGATACTATAAAAAAGCAACCAAATGCGAAAAAAGTAACCAACATTTTTATGTATTTAAACCAGGTACGTCCAAGCCATATGCACAATGTGCAAACTTTTATAAAGAGCTTTTTGTGCTTTCACAACAACGAGAGCATAACAGCCAATCAGATCTCGGCGACAATAATGCTTGCTCTTATTTTAAAAAAGAAACAAGAACAAATTTAAGCGCTTTCACAGTTGTTTTATATCAAATGTAAATATCAGAAAAAGTATTTTTTGAGAAAGCACGTTTTAGAAAAAAATGTTTTATTATTTATAAATGGAAAAAAATATTATAAAAAAATAAGGCACGTTTACACAAATACGTAATTATTATTATTATAATTAAAAGAAATTATAAGCAAAATGAAAAACAAAATATAAATTTAACATTTAAGAAACTTATTATTTGACATATTGTCATAAGTTTATTTTAATTGAAATTTATTAGCCGGTGGTCAAGCATGTCTATTTACATTTCATTGTCTCTTTGCCAATGCAACCACATATTTTGAACAGTCACAAACCTCTTATATTATGCACAAACTTTCAAAAATCATTTAAGAATTAACAAATAATAATTTAAAAAATAAAAGAAATATAATAAGCAATTTCAGCATTGCAGACACAAAAACAAAATTTCAGCGTGTTGACATTTTGTCGTATTGAGTACATACCAAAAGAATTTTAAATGTATACGGGTATTAAAATCGAGAAGGAAATTGGAAAAACACAGAAGCGTGTGAGAAAAATTCAAGCGTCCTAGACGCATGGCATGACGATACAGCTAATTTAGCTTGTGGAGGTTCCTCAGGCTAAGTGGAATCATCGTCAAAATCGTGTGTTATCGAAAAACTAGTTGGAAATGGCGTGGCAAACATTTGAAAATGACACCAGAAAATGATAACATAAGAAATGCCAGATGTAAACTCAGCCTTACGCGTGTAAAAATTTAAGACTGAAAGGATTACATATTTTATTCATTGCCCTTTCACACACGAGAACAATTGTGCTGGCATAACATGCCAGTTTGTATGTAGGTGAGGGAGAGCAAAGAGATTGGTTTTGTGGTTGGCATAATTTTTCAACCAGGCACAACCCCGCATCATCGGCACAAAATCAATACACACACAGCTTAAAAAAACAGCAAATGTTAAAACAATAACACTAATACACACAAAGCTGCGTGAACGTATACATTTTTATGCCGGATGAAAGTCCCGGTTCACACCTTTCAACTTTTGTTGCTCAACTCGTAATTCAGCTCTAAGAAAAAAAGAGATATTTGTATTCCCTTCTCAGTCTTTCTTACAGCTGAATTACGAGCTGATCAAGAAAAATTGAAGTGTGTGAACCGGGACTTTGTCTCATGTGTTCTAAAAAGAACAAAAATTGTGCCGGCATACAAATTATTCCCGTGTGTGAAAGGCCATTGAATATATACATACATATGTTCATGCATAAATATGTGTAATTCCAAAAAAAACGTCAACCATAAAAAATTTTTTTGCTCAAAAATTTCTGTTTTGTTTTTAATAATAAAGTTGTAAAAGCATTTTTAATTTTTGAAATTTTTTGACCAAAATATGCGACTTTAAAAAATATTTTTTCGCTCGGCCTTTTCTTTAGCGATTATTTAGAACGGAGTTCTAATAACAGAAGTTTTTTGAGTTTGCTCTCACTTATACCTTAATGTCGCATCCATCGCATAAAATCAATAACAATTAATTTTTAAATAATCATTTGTTATGGTTTAATTTCTTTTCAACTAAAGTTCAATCAATATAGCGAAGTTACTGCGTTTAGTTTTCTTGTAAAAAAATTTTCGTGTCCGCCTTGTCGCGTCCGTATTTGTACTTTACCCATTTAAATGAAATTAAAACAGAATTTTTATATTTCATAAATCTACACATAAACGATCTTCTTTCACCTACAACTGCACAAAAATAACTTCTATTTTTTTCGCGTCCATTACTCGTTGACATTTGCATATATCTTTTAACTATGTAATTGATATCGCCCAAAATTTTTTCTTAAATATCCCTGCAGAAAATTTGGTGACAATTGATCTAAACGTACTCGTCCTATGATTTGAGAAAATGTGAGTGTTATCAAAAGTACGGAGAAGTGTATGGTGAAAAAAGACATATCGTGTAAATGGTATTTACACTTTTGAAACATGAGTGGCCCTGTGGTTGAGTGGGTAGTGTGCAAGCCTGTCATGCGCGAGGTTGTCGGACGAATCTCAAAAAGTTTTCTGCTTAAAAATAAATTATCTATAATTTCATTTGTAGCATTAAAAAAATTATAAGTTTTCATTGTTACAGTTAGATGTCGGAATGACATGTATATATAATTTATATTATTATACACGGAATAGGTCCCTATGGGATAGTTCAGTACCTAGTCACAAGGTGCATACAAGTATCAATTGTCCCCATCCTAGGCCATTCCCATGTAAAAGTGACTGGTCCGCTTCATAGTAAGTGTTAGAACTCGGACTAGTCCCTATCGCTTGGGGACCGGTCAGGTGACTAGTAATGTGTCAGTTCAATTTCCTGCAGGGATATTACTCCTTCATTGCATTAAAACACTTAAGATATATTTTCGGTATTTCCATTCCTTCCTTGCTTTTTGCTCAACTAAAAGTGAACGAATGTCGCGTTCATCGCCTGCCCATATGTACATATGTACTAGACTCCTGCACAAGACAAGTTACAAAAACTTTTAAGACATGAGGGATTTTTCAAATGCTTAACTTCATACGAATGGGCGCGTACATACGCACACACGTTGTGTGTATGATCTTTTATTTTTCTGCGCACATGCAAACGCATACACGCATTGACATTAGTTGTGTGCGCTTGCTTTAAAAAGCCACCCCTAAACTCATAAAAGCTTGCCTCTACATCTTGCACACGCACACTCAAACGTACGGGAAATAACCTCGCACGTAGTAAGACTTGGGAAAATCAGACTCTTCCAATAGTCCTACACATTGGTTAGATTTTTTCTGGCAATTGAGGTATTTACCTTGAGCCAATCAGTAGTTTTCCTGTTTTTACAGGTGACCATAAGCCAGCCTGTTCTTGGGACACAGCCATCGAATTCAGGGCGAATATCTCCTCCCAGCTCAATCTCTGTGTCAAGTATAGCCTCTTTCAGTCTTGCCATTTGCTCGGATGTTAGAGGATTTGCAGTAGTGTCATTAGTCAACAGATCTATACTTGCTTATATGTACATACGGTTTATTAAGAACGAATCGGCTATACCCTCCATCAAAGGACGACTAAGTAAATCGAAGTATAAACTTTCTCCCTCCTCAAGAAAAACACAGGCTAATTTTTTATGCATATATTTTTAATGTATATGTATGTTTATATACATATATATGTACTAATATTAAAAAAGTTTATATCTCATGCGCAATGCGTAAACGTTTTCGTATATGTATGTACATATGTATGTATACTTATGTACTAAATACATTTGACATTGGTAATAAGTAAACAAACACTTTCTTCGACAATTTTATTTTGTTTTGTTTGGTTTTGACACTCAGTTGATGTTGATGTTTAACACAGAGAGATATATTTATATAGAGAGAGTATGTTCATTTTGATTTGAGGATGCCACTTGATCAACAGAAGTCGAGATCAAACAAAACTCAATAAAATTAAATATCTTTACGGGCTACAAGGCTTACAAAATCAACAAACGAGTATGATTTTCATTTAGATCTTACTTATACTTAGTAATATAAAATTTATAATTGTAAATATAAAATTAAAATAAAATGTACATGTCTATATAGATGTATTAATCGACAATAAGAGAACTACATATACAAAGAAAGAGATAGAGAGAGTATGAGCGATTTTTTGGATTTTCTACATGTTGTAAACAAGAGAAATGCAAATCTAGTATGATATGCACATACGTATACATAAATATGTATGTATTTCTGTTTATATAAATACGTGAGAGTTTAATGTGAGCGCCGTTATTTCATTATAATTTTTGTGCTATAATGTCTATATATGTTTATATGTATAGTATGTATGTATATTTACAGTTGCAATAAAATTAATAATAATATTAAGTATTCGTTATTCGTTTCTTTTATGATTCTGTACTGAATACATTAATGGAGAAAGCAGCAAATGTTTCACCCTTTTTGCCAATTGCCTTAGCTTGATATTGACCGACATCATCTATGGTACATTTTTTAATGGTGAAGGTATAGCGATTATCATCTTCTTTAGTAAAGCTATATCGTGAGCTAGACTCTTGTACTTGTTTGCCGTCCTTAAGCCAAGTTAGTTGCAGTGGATCTTCTTTGGTTTCACATTCAAATTTGGCCTTTTCACCTTCCTGAACGGTCACTGATACGGGAAATTTGACGAATGAAGGTTGCTTTAGTTCTTCGCCTGGTACAATGACGTTTATTGTACAGGTGCTGTACGATTCGCCAGCATCATTGAAAGCTTCGCAAGTATAAGTACCAGCATCTTCGGGAAAGATCTCAGCTATTTGGAGCTTATAAATATTTGCTTCTTTGGTGTATTGGAAATCTTTGCTAGGCTTAATTTCTTTGTTATTATGTAACCAGACGACATCGAAATGTTCAGCACCTATAATGCGAGATGCTAACGTCACCATATCACCGTCATTTACAAAACGAGATTCCAAGTGACTAACAATTCTAGGTGGCTTGTCGCTGCTAATTAAACGCTTGGACGAGTTTTTATCCAAAGCTAAATGTTAAATGAGAACAATATTTTAATAAAAATCTTAGGTATAGTTTATTGAATAATAAAACACACGTTTCACGGTTAGTTTGCACTTCGTTTCCACGGCACTAATGGAGTTAGTTGCTGTGCAGGTGTAAACTCCTTCATCTTCTGGAAAAACTTCGTGAATGGTTAAAGTAGCTATGCTGTTTTTATATTTTAAGTCCATTATGTCAGACGAGGCAATAGCTTTGCCATTTTTACACCAAGTAATTTGTGGGTCTGGATCACCTTTAACATGGCAGGTCAGTACTAATTGATCCCCATCACGTACATTCATATCCTGCAAAGGTTTTATAAATTCTGGCTTGCACATTAACGAATCATCTGGTGGCACTGGAAATATGCAGAAAAATATATACAATGTAAAAGGTTAAACATATAAAACATAATATTTTCCTTTTTGTCAACCTACGTATTAATTCTTTAGTGGCACTACGCGATCTCGAGGGACTTCCGGGAGTTTGAAGGCCACCGGCATATTTCTTTTTATTTGAAATGCTATTGTTTGTTGTTGAGTAGGAACTTGTATTGTTAACAGTCTAAAAGTAGCAGTGAATATAGAAAATAAATAAAGAGGAAAAATATTATTTAGCAATATCAAATTTTTACTTAAATGTCTATTTCCATCAAGTCACGTGAAATAATTAATTGCTTATACAAGTTAAGGGATTTTTTTATTAATTTCCCATAAAAAAAACATAATTTATTTTTTTGTTTTTTTTTTAATTACTTTTATTTTCAACTTTAACTTTTTGATTACAAACACAGACTGACTTAAAAGCTAAAACCTAAAAATAATGTTACCTATGCTTTTAGCCTTAGTTTGCCGATGCACCAGAATTTAACTTTTTGCTAGTATTCCATTTAAAATATTTAAAATATTGTAGACGCAAAATCAGCAATAAAATAAGTTTAATAAATGTTGATGAACTCGTTGGTTATTAAGAAAGATAGTGTCAGCAAATTAAATATCAGCAAATTAATTATTTTCGATTAACAGAACTGCTTTTTGTGGGATTGCAACATTTGGGGTGTTAACTCCTCACTTCTCAAGTGCTGTCGTCTCCGTCTGCATGGATTTAGGTGTTACTGTTTTCCTCTCTTCGGTTTGCTCAACTTGTGCAACTTGTTTGGTTTTATTTTCCCAAAACTTTGCCATTAGTATGAGGATCAAAACAATAATTATTATCGTAAAAGTGGTATTAAAGCTGAAGCCAATTTTATTGATCAGGTTAATTTTTGAAATTCTATTTCTGTTTTGTATCCCAAGGTCTTTAATCATCTCCAAGGATAAAATTTCTTCCAAGTAATCTTTAGCTGTTATCTGCTGTAAAATAGCTGGCAATGGTTCCATATATGTTGTCTCTTGCACATAGAACACTTTATCGTGTAATGCTATAGTCGAATTATGATGTTTTATAATGAATGTAGCCGTTAGTGGAATCGGCTGGTTATCAATTAATACGGTATCATTATAGTCATTAAGAAATAGTAAACCAGGCTGTATTTCTTCGAAATCACTTACATGATCAGCGTTGGTACTCGTGCAATTCGGCATTTGGCTTTTCAATAATCTAATTATACAACTATTTTCTCTTAATTCTACTAAATTTTGTTCATTACATATTGTTTTTTTGTTATATTTCTTACAGTTAGATTTAATTCCATAAACTTTTTTCTTACACTTTAGGATTCTATCGTATTCTATTTTAGTAGACTTAAGATGTAAACAATCATAGAGCCATTTACGGCTACATTAATATCTGTGAATTCTAATTCTTCCTCTATATTTATAAGTATATGGTATACTCTTATGATTGACAATTTTTTCAATAGTTTTTATCTCTAAATTAGATAATATGAATGGGTTTACAATATTAGATTTGGCAAGTTCAATAATTCTTCCTTGATTAATTGCAATTGATATTTAGTTTTTAAACTTAATTCTAATTTTATATTATCTCTAGCGACTTTCGTTATTTGGTTCATTCTTAGATTTTGTTCATTTATTTTCTCAATTAGCTGTTTGTTTATAACTATTTGTCTGTTATTATTTTCATCTAATTATATATTCTTTCAATTCACTTTTCTTTTATTAGATTAACATAATATTTTTCCATATTCTTAATTGTATCTAGTATCTTAATTTTTAGTAGGTCGTACGCCTATGGCATATTGTTCGATATTATAATATTTTCATTCCTTACATTGAATTTTTTTAAAAACGGTTAAAATCGTATACCTATGGCATATTAGTCGATTCGTACGCAATTGTATAAATTCTAATGGGAATTCCTTATTTCTAATTCTTAATTTCTTAACTTTGCATATCTGTGTTGACAAATTCCTCTACAAAAACTTAAAATTTTACGAATCTTATTTTTCCAATGTGTTCTATAACACCTTTATGACTAAGTAGGTTTTTCATCCTGGCTATTTTTGTTTCTGTTGTTATTGTTATTATCGTCCTTACAATTTGTTATTAGTTTATTATTTTATTTATTATTCTTTCTTATATGAGATTTGTGAACAATTTTTCCGGGTTCTGTGAGAATTGTTCCTCCTTTGTCTTCTTTTACTACCTCCTCTTTATACCTAGGAGTCAATTTGTTACCTAATCTTTTGTTTATTTTTACATATACGATATCATTTGGGTTATAACTAGGGAAAGGAGTTCTTTTTTTGTTATGGAACTCGAGGTCTTTATTTTGTTTGTCTATAAGTTTTGTCACATTGTATATTCTGTCCTTTTCTATCTGTTCTGGGTCAGTATTCACGGTTCGTCCAAAAAATGCTTCTATCGGTTTCTTCTTAATTGTCGAGTGTATTGAATTGTTGTATTTGTATAGTGATCTAAAGAGTAATTCCTCAAAATTTCGATGAGTCTTTTCAGTTTTTATGCATCGCATAATTTCAGACAGAGTAGAATGGAAGCGTTCTATTTGTCCGTTAATGGTACTTGTGTATGGGGGTGTTCTAAATATTTCAATTCCGTATTGGTTTTCAAGCATAAACGTTATGGGAGCCGAATTAAAGGATTTCTCGTTGTCTATCACAACTTTTTTAGGGATGCCAAAGGATATTAATAATTCTTGTAAAGGTAGCCTTACGTCTTCTATTGCTCTTGAATTTAAGAGTTTTGGTATGATAAATGTCAATATGTACAATATGTCCTGGATACTCGGGAATTGGAGTAGCGTGGAGAACAGGTGTTACTGGATGTCTTTCGTATTTATTTTCCTGACATATTTTGCATTGTTTTACTATCTTCTTAATTTTCGCGTTCATTTGGGGAAAGTAGTATTTTTCTAGTAGTTGTGCTCTATTTTCAATTGAATTTCTATGGGCCCTATTTTGTTCTTGAATTATTTTAGCTTCTTGTTGTGCTTCTTCTGTTAAATCATCCACAAATTTCCTAGTATACCGTGTTCTGTAATGGGTAAAGTGTAAAGGATATACGGATTGAATTTTTCCTAAAATAGGATCGTCAGTAAAAATTCCATTTGTTACCGAAGGGTTTAGGTATCGCTTTAAGATACTTACAAGATTTTCTTCATTAAATTGAGGCTCGATTATAATGTGTCTATGATAGGTAGGGAAAATAATTTTGAATTGATAGGAAGCTGTATCTCCAATTGAAAGAAATAGTTGATTTTTGAATACGTTAACTGGTACGTCTGTATATGGTATTAAATTTTGTGAAGAACTTTCGTCGCTATGTTGTGTCGCTGTCAGTGAGTTTACCTGTTGTTTGCTTGGTGGAATCCTAGACGACGTGTCTGCTACGACGTTCGTCCTACCCAGTTTATATTTAAGTTCGTATTTATATTTTTCTAATATGACTTTCCATCTTTTTAATTTGCTGTTACAGTTCCTATTACTTAGCGCGTAAGTGAGTGGTTGATGGTCTGTAAATATTTTGATGGCGGCTGAACCATAAAGGTATCCTCGTAAAGTTTTTAAGGCCCACACGATAGCGAGCATCTCTTTCTCGTTAGTCTCATAGTGCTCCTCGCTTTTTGAGAGTGTCCCCGAAATAAATATGATAGGTTTTCCTTCTTGTTCCAATACTGCGCCTATTGCATAATTGGAAGCATCCGTTGTCAAGTGGAATTCTTTTTGAAAGTCTGGGTAGTGTAGCATTACTTCATTTGAGGTAAGGATTCTTTTAATTTTATTGAAAGCTTCTATTGCACTGTTGTTAAGAGATATTTCCTTCTTTGCAGATAATCGCTTGGACAGTCATCCCTCCTCCCCTCTTAAAATTAGGGTAAGTGGTTTTGCCAACTTAGCGTAATCCTTAATGAAACGTCTGTAAAATCCAGACATTCCCAAGAATGATCTGAGTTCCTTGAGGGTCTTATGAATAGTAACATTTTCTATTGCTTTCACTTTTGCTGGGTGTGCTTTAACTCCCTCATCTGTTACAATAAATCCTAAGAATTCAACTTCTCCCGAGAATAACTTACACTTGTCTAATTGGATTTTCATATTTGCATCTTGTAGTACTCTGAAAATGGTTTCTAAATTATTTGCATGTTCTTCCTCGGTTTTGCTAAAGATGATGATATCATCAATGTAGACGTAACAAATTTTGCCTACATGCATTCGCAAAATGTCGTCTAACGCGCGTTGAAAGATTGCCGGGGCATTCTTTAACCCGAAAGGAAGGCGAGTAAACTCGTATTTTCTATTGTTGATGGAAAATGCTGTCTTCTCTATATCTGATTCCTTTCAATGAATCTGGTGAAATCCGCTTTTTAAGTCTATCACGGAGAAAAATTTGTTGCGTCCCAATTGCGCAAGAACCTCGTTGATTTCAGGAATTGGATATCGGTCGCTAATTGTTACCGAATTCAATTTTCTGTAATCAATTACTAATCTATACTGTTTATTTCCTGCAGAGTCTGGTTTTTTATTTACAATCCAAACAGGTGAATTGTAAGGTGAGCGTGATGGGCGAATTATTCCGTCTCCGAGAAGTTTATTTACCTGTTCTTCTACCTCTGACTTAAGTGACATTGGATTATACTTGTATCGAACTCTTTCAGTAGCTCGTTTTTGACACAAACCAATGATCAAACCCATGTAATTTAAATGGGTTTGATCATGGGTCTGTGTCAAAAACGAGCTACTGAAAGAGTTCGATACAAGTCTACATTGGATAAGGGTAGTATCTGGTATATATTGGGGATTCTGTTGATGTTCTAATCTCTCCAACTACCGTTGTTGTGTATGTATACTATTTGGATTACTACTAATATTTTCTTGCACTACTCTTTTAACGATAGTATTAATTAGTCGTTCTAAGTCTGATTGCGTTATTGGTTGAACTGCCGGTGCAGATTGACTTTCCTGTGTGGTTTCACGCTGGGTATTTGATACGCCAGGTGCTTCTAAGATACTAGGTCTGATAAGGTTGTTCGGATTCGACATGTTTGCTATAATTTTTTTGTTTATGCTAATCACGGAGTTGAACTTTTTATTTATAATTTTGTGAAATTAAATGTAAATTACTTTAGGATAAAAAAGATTTGTCACTGTGTTAAGTTTTAAGCAATCTGGAGGGTCCCGTAGGAATCGCAGACTGTGTAGTGTAATACCTTGTAAAAAACTGATAAAATTTATAAATTATGATTCAAAAAATCTTCTTTAATATTTCTACCTTTTTTTTCTTTAAAAAATTGTATTTTATTTCTATTTATTTAATTCTATTAAAAATATTAGATATTTCCAAAAACTTTAAATATTTTCACTTTTCTTGCAATTTGTGTTTCATCTGTGTATTAAAATTTTATCATCTGCATTAAAATTTGTTTCCACTTTTTTTTTAAATTTTGATTAAATTAGTTTCACTTTTTCGTTTTTTATAGTGTTAAACAAAATTGCTTTATGGCTTATTTTAATTATTCTTAGCATTTAACTTAAATATATTTCTTACGTTATTATAATTAATTTCATCCCACGGTGACGGTGACTTATCCTTTTTGCTTGGCGCTACTGGGGGTCTTCCTTTTCACACTCTACGTGGGGTTACGTTTAGTCCTCTTTGGGCTTTAACGCTAGGCAGTTGTCGCTTTTGTTTCCTGATAGTCGCACTACTTTAGGGCTTTTAGCGTGATGGCACTTCTTTAGGGCACTTTTTCAACACTATTTTTACAGGATACTGCGAACTTTAAACGTTGGGCGCCAGTTAAGGGATTTTTTTTATTAATTTCCCATAAAAAAAATATAATTAATTTTTTTGTTTTTTTTAATTACTTTTATTTTCAACTTTAACTTTTTGATTACAAACACAGACTGACTTAAAAGCTAAAACCTAAAAATAAACTTTTTGCTGGTATTCCATTTAAAATATTTAAAATATTGTAGACGCAAAATCAGCAATAAAATAAGTTTAATAAATGTTGATGAACTCGTTGGTTAAAACTCGTTGGCATTTTAAAATATTATTAACTGACGATCATTAAAATTTTGGGTAGTTTTCATTAACTTCAAAGTACGCCAGCAGGAGTATGAAGTTCTTTTTCATAAGAATTTTAAATAGAACCCTAATTTAATTTCTATAAATTTCACATTATATTATATTGTATTCGTATTCGCGTATATCGTTTCAAATATTCGTATTCGTGAATATCAAGAATTGACATTCGTTATATCACTACTATGTTCGTTAGTGTGTAGAGTTGTGTCCAACAGCTGTTTTTGAACTAGTTTGAGAGCGTTCGAATCAAAAGTTGTCTCAAACCCATTTCATTAACATTGACGTTTTTGGCCGGACTTGTGCCCAACAGAACGAACTAGCTCAAAAAGACCTGTTGGACACAACTCTATTAGGGTAAGTCGATTTTGCTATCGATATTGTGCCACTGATTTTTCGATAGCTTTTGGCATGAGGAAAAAAAGTTCAGCTATATCATACATATCAAAAAAACATTTTCGAGGCGTCAGGATTTACATTTTTTGGCGGACAGACGGACAGTGCAGCAAAGACAATGAAAATATATAAAAAAAGCACTTAATCATTCTCAGGTCACGAAGAAGTTATTTAAAATATTATTGAGTTCTGGCTTATATTTTTTAAGAACAATACTCGAATTTTTTACTTTTTTAACAGCATAAAACAAAAGACTTAATTAAGATACGAACGTTTTGTCGGTCTCAAATAATATGCAAATTTCCTCTATAGCGCAAATAAATTTAAAACAATTATTTTGCAGGCGTTATGATATAAGTCTCCACGAAATAAGTCCCCAAAAACAAAATGAAATAAGTCCCCAATTTTTGGAGTCTTATTTCATATGATATAAGTCTTCGATTTTAAAAATGAAATAAGTCCCCAAAAAAATGAAATAACGCCCCAAACAGAAATGAAATAATGCCCTAATTTTTAGGGACTTGTTTCATATGAAATAAAACCTCAATTTTAAAAATGAAATAAGGCCCCAATAGACATTCAACATAATGAAACAAATTAACTCACTTGTTATTTACAATAATAGTAACAGCCTGTTTGTTGAACACGACTCGTCGATAAAAAACGCTAACATGTTAGCATTATTTATTTTTTGGGTTTTGGAACACGACTGTTGACGATTTTAATTAAAAAACGTAACAGATGACAGTTTATTTGGGTTTGTGCAACACGATTTGACTCACCATAAACGTCAAAGTGGGCGATTAAAAAATTCTAGTCGTGTTCAAAAAAGTGCACCAAAATAAACAAAATAATGAGAATACAGATGCACACACATAAATTTTACATACCTTTTTTCAGAAAAATCATACGTTTTGTTCTTCAAATAACAGCACAAATTTTAAAGCAAAATATATATTTTTATTAGACTTGTATTTTATTACAGCAAAACACAAAGAATAAATATACATTTTTACAATGAATATACAAATAAAATTATTGGAAGTCTTGGTTGAAAGTAACTGCCTTCCTTTAGTTTTTTTTTACCAGTGTTTAAACATCAAGTACTAGGGCTCGAGCTTTTACAACCGCAGGATCCTCTGCGAAATAATTTCAACGCGTATTAGTACCCAGGTCACTAGGAGTTACTTTTTTCAAAGGCTTTTTCTTTGCTTTCATGATATTAGGCAGGGTAGCATAACAAGGAGTGTTTAAACGCAAATCAGCACTTACAAAAGCTGGATTTTTCGGTGGCATTCTTTTAAGCGGTTTGATTAAAATTATCATCAATGGCTTGCTTGCCCAAGATAACCCGATCAGACTTCTCAACTGTAAATTGTAATCCTTGCCAGAAATATTTACATGAATGCTGCGATCAGGGTCCATGGCCAATGTAGCATCAATCCTGAGACTGAGTTTGTCTTATGAAAACACCAACAGCTTCATTTGCTAACTCTTTTTCTTTAATTTTAATAGCTTCTTCCACATAGTGTTTAACACAAGCTTTTTCAGGATACGTGTGAATCCTTACGTACCTTAATGGCAAAGTCCACTACACGTTTAACACCGACCAAAACGCGAGTATATTTTTTGTATTTTCGAAAGAATAGAAATAAACGAAAAAAACCGAAGGCACAGAAAAACAAAATAATTTTTTATTCATTTGTCAATTGTGTTTTCATTTATGCACATAGTGTTGCCGTTTTTTAAAGCTAAAAAACAATTTCATATGAAAAAATTTAGACAAAAGCTATATTTTAACATGTTGGCAACAGTACGATTTAGTACATATTTGAAATATGGGCGAATTAACGTAAGCTGCACGACAAAGTCGAGTCGCGTTATACAAACGCTTTTTATTACGTAGTCGTCCATGCACTGGCTCGTCGTGAGTCGCCTTTGTCGCGTTCTACAAACAGGCTGTAAGATCTAAATAAACACTGGCATAGATTCATTAACTGTTTTGCGACAAAAAGGCAGTTGTATTTCGGCAAACATTTCGAAATTGTATTTGCTATTAATTTTACATGACTGTCCCAGCATATTTTGAGATGCTTGTATGAAAAAGGACAATATTTGGATATTTGCCCTTACAAATCACACACACAAGTTTTTGACTAAAACCGCGGGCTCAAAAATGTTAACGCCGCTTCGTCTTCAGTAGATTCTTCTTTAAAAAGTTTTTAACTAAGCACCATATTTACAAATTAATTCAGTGAAGTGCGACTTTACCCCGCGCACGAAGGGTTCCGTACGGACACTAGATATGTAATTCAATACGAACTTTAGCTTATATAATAAATAGTTTTGGCCTTTTTTTCGTTTTTGGGTTTTTGGCGATTTTTTCAAGTTTTGGCATTTTTTCCCCGTTTTTTCGATTTTTTCGGTTTTTGGCTTTTTTTCATTTTGGCGATTTTTTCATTTTGGCGATTTTTTTCATTTCGGCGATTTTTTCTTCATATAGGCGATTTTTTAGTTTTGGCGTTTTTTAATTTGGCGATTTTTTTCATTTTGGCGATTTTTTTCATTTTGACGATTTTTTTTCATTTAGGCGATTTTTTTTCTTCATATAGGCAATATTTTAGTTTTGGACTTTTTTAATTTGGCGATTTTTTTTAAATATATATATAATATATATATAAATAAAATATTATATATGAAATTTTTTTTAGTTTTGGTGCCTTTTTCCGTTTTGGGCGATTTTTTCGGCTTTTGGCGTTTTTTTTCATTTTGGCGATTTTTTCATTTTGTCGATTTTCTCGGTTTTGCCGATTTATTTTAGTGTTAGTTTTTTTTAATTTGGTGCTTTTTTGTTTTAGCGATTTTTTTTGTTTTTTTGGTGTTTTTTTTTTGATTTGGCGATTTTATAATTTTGGAATTTTTCAGTTTAACTGTTTTTGGAACTTTCAAGAGTTTGCCTCTTACGGTTTCCAAGATATAGCAAGTTGTCAAAATTACATAGCCAAAATTGCATTAACTAATGGACCACCCTTTAATTAAAATTTTTTTTCTGACAATTTACGCTAAAAGAAATTTAAAAAAAATCTCCATAAAGTAAAAAGAAATACAATAACTGCCGTATTCAGAAAAAATTATATTAATTTACGAAAAGGTTTACAAAACAAATTTTGTATGGAAATTTGTTTGTTAAACATTTTGTAAACCTAAATTGTTTTTTTCTGAATATATTTTTTTGTTTACCGGTATCCAACTGCCTTTGCCCGTGGGAAAATATTCCAAATACTTTTTCTCATAGCTTGTTCATAGTCTGTCATGGATATAGGTGGATCGAAGTCAAAGACGATGTCTTTTATATATTGAAGAAGTCTTTTTTTATCAATAAGAACAAAAACCCGGGAAAATTTAAAAAATAAATAATATTTAAGTAAAGTACAATTTTTGTATTGTATTTAACTTCTTACATCTTCAAACTATTCAATGTCTCAAACATTACGATTTTAAAATAAATTTGAATATGCAATAATTCTTCAAAAATTTTTTATGGATTTATTTCATTACAGATTTTTGGGGAGTTATTTCATATGAAATAAGTCCACAAAATAAAAATGAAATAAGTCCCCAAAATAACGAAATAATTCCCCAAAAAAACGTTGTTGTTGCTTTCTGTAAATTTTTTTGGGGACTTATTTCATTTTATTTTTGGGGACTGATTTCGTGGGGAGTTATTTTATGCCGCCTATTTTTCATGATAATATTTTATTGCGTATCAATATTTAACTCCACACAATAAAACAAATTATTTATATGATTGTTTAAAAAAAAATCAGCCGAGTTTTTTTTATTACCTACACAGAAAAAAATAATTTGTAAGTACAATTAATTTTTTTGTTATATCAATTAAATAATTAATTGATTTTGAACCTACAACGATTTTTGTAAATACAATTAACGAAATTGTAAGTTGAAGGAAAATCTTAAAAATATTTTCAATTAAATATATCAACAAATAATTTGTTGAAATTTATTTTTTTTCAACATTTATTTTTGTTAAATTTCAAAGTTATTTCAATTAAAGTTATTGTTATATTAACAATGTGAATTGTTGAATTCCTGTATTATAATTGTTATATTAACAAGCTTTTTTTATACACAATCACAATCCTCGAAATGATTTTTTGCTTGTCTGCGAAAAACACTAAACGTCTTTTGGCGGAGTTGAACCGGCAACATCAACACTAATAAACTGACTCACTTACCTCTCAGCTAAAGAGCAACACTTTAGTAAATACGCAAATGATGAATACACACAAAATATGATTTCTTGTTTCTTCTACATGTGCGCATTCCGTTACGATATAATTTAACAAATAATTTTGTTGAGTAATTTAATTGACTACAAAAACTTAAATTTGTTATATAAACAATGATGATTGTTAATTTTAAAATTAAATGTTAACAATTTGTTTTGTTGGTTGCATTTCGATGATATTTTTTTCTGTGTACTGAAATAACCTCAAACAATTAAAAATATTGAAATTCTGGCGACTCGAAAATTATTTATTTTTTTGATATTTCGTAGTGGAACTTTTTTTCCCATGTCAAAAGCTATCGAAAAATTGATAGCACATATCGATTAATTTTTGTCCATACAAATAGACCCACTTACACAAATAACGTCACAACTCAAAAAAAAATGTAATTTTAGATTTAAGGCTCAGTTAGCCGACTGTAATGTAATGTAACTGCAACGTAGAAAACAGCTGATTGATATTTTTGTATGAAAAGAAGGTTACGTTACATTACATCTCTATAACCATTTTCATTACTTTTCACATAATAAAATCGATCAGCTGTTTCTTACTGTTGCAGTTACATTACATTACAGTCGGCTTACTGAGTCTTTAATGATGTAGAAAAAGTCCTCATATCGTTCTTAATATTGTGTAAAAATTGCATTCAAATAAATACATATGTTGTTTACTCAACTCTTGAAAGCAAAATAAAATTTTAATTTTCTCTTTTATTAAGTTGTGTATAAACTGAAAACTTTAAACTCGTTTCTGCAAACTTTTTTTTTTGAGTTATGACGTTGTTTGAGTAAATGATCGATATGTATAAAAATGTTGCATTCAGTGCAGCATACAACAGTTTTGTTCTCCTCTATATGACGGGCCAAGGAAAAGAAAAGCTTAAATAAAATGCATCAGTAAAAACGCTGACAATTCACATCTATTAAAAAAGTCGCACAGTTGTTCCAAATAAAAAAAAATGTGAAATTTACGATCCGATAACAAAATATTGTATGTAGAAATTATAGAGGAAGACCCTATTTATAAAGAAATTTTAAAAACTCGATATGCAATTTTTTTTCTTAAGCGATTTATTTAAAATTTCGTCCAATAATGAATGTAGCTTGCATGTCTTAATCAATCTAAAATTAAAATGTTTGCCCTTTTTGAAGTCTTTTCTTATGGAATATTGAAATAAAAAATTTTATTATCCATTTTTCAATCTCAACTGAACGTTTTCACTTTGATTTTTTTCACTCAAAAATTTCACCTACATATTATTAAAAGTTATACATAATTTTTCATAGCTATTGCTATTTATGGCGCGGTACAGGAGTTAGAAAATGATTTTCGTAACAAAATAATCGACACTATTACAGTTATAAATTTAATTTTGTTTTGATTTCCTTGTACTTAAGAGCAGAGTACGAAAATAAACGAAACAAATTGTTTGATTTTGTTTTGTTTCGTTCTTTGAAGTGAGTGGCACAAAAACAAAACAAAAACATTGAGAACGAGAACAAGTGTGCTGGCATAACATGCCAGTTTGTCGGTGAGAGAGGCAGAGGGAGTGGTTGGCATTATTTTTCAATACAGCAGCACAAAACCAATCCACACACAACTAAAAAAAGAAATAAATTCAGTAAAGTGCGACTCTGACTCGCGCACGAAGGGTTCCGTACGAACACTAGATATGTAATTTAATACAAACTTCATCTTATATAATATATAGTTTTGCCATTTTTTTCGTTTTTGGGGTTTTTTTTGTTTTGGCGTTTTTTCGGTTTTGGCGATTTTTTTAAGTTTTGGCTCTTTTTTTAGTTTTGACACTTTATTTTCTCGTTTTATCGATTTTTTCGGTTTTTGGCGTTTTTTCAATTTGGCGATTTTTTTTTCATTTTGGCGATTTTTTTTCATTTTGGCGATTTTTTTTCATATAAAGAATTATTTTGGTTTCGGCGCCTTTTTCGCGCTTTGGCGATTTTTTTAGATTTTTGGCGTTTGTTTTTTCATTTTACCGATTTTTTTCTTTGGGCGATTTTTTCGAATTTGGCGATTTATTTTAGTGTTAGAAATGTTTTTTTAATTTTGGCGTTTTTTTCGTTTTGGCGACTTTTTTTAATTTTTGGCGATTTTTTTTGGTTTGGCGATTTTATAATTTTCGAATTTTTTAGTTTTACCGTTTTTGAAAATTTCAAGTGTTTGCCTCTTACGGTTTCCAAGATATAGCAAGTTGTCCAAATTACATAGTCCAAATTGTATTAACTGATGGACCACCCTTTAATTAAAATTTTTTTAAATTTTAGTGTTATTTGTTTTAGTCTGTATAAAAGTACACTAATTTTAAAAATTTCAAGTTTCAATATACATATGTTCATACAATTGTATGTATATTACATGGGATTTTAACATTTTTCGTTGTTCGTTTTGGAACACCCTTTAATTCTCATGTATTTGTTGTTGTAGCGGCCAAGGTTCTACATACTCTGTCCAAATTTCAGGTCCGTAGCTCTTACGGTCCCTGAGAAAATACCGTGTGACGGACAGACTTACAGCGTAGCGAAAACAATAGGGTTCCTTTTCACCTTTGGTGTACGGAACCCTAAAAACAGCAAATGGTAAAAGAATGCAAAAAACACTAATAAACACAAAGCTGTGTGCAAGTATACATTTTTATGCCAGATGAATTCAGCGTTACCGTTGGTGCTAATCTTTAGTTACTACTTTTAGCAATTTGCTACTTTTTCGACTGCTTGGATACTATTGTGCTATCTTTACAAAGTGCACCCAAATTTTACACTTTTTCTAATTTTTGCCACTTTTTGATACTTTTTACTGAACGAAGAAATACTTTTTGGACTTTCGGTTTTATTAGTATATTCAAAAATTGTTTTAGTTAAATTATGTACTGAAGTTTTGTGAAGAAGCGATAAAAGACTGATTTTATTAAAGTATTTATTTAGATCCGGTATCAATTAAATTGTTTCCTTTCTTAGTAATAATTATAATAAGCGAACTTGAGTTAAAGTTACGCGTATTAATAAAGCTACGGTCGCACTTGTCAAACATTTGCCCAAAAAAAGCGTAACCACTAAATGCCAATTAAAAGTATTTCAATTCAGACAAAAATTGGAAAAAATAACATAAAAATTCGCAAAGTTAAGGAGTATCCAATATTGTTGGATTCTATGACATTGTTTATTAGTTGTGTTCGAAACTTTTTTATATGATAAACAAGTGTCTAGATCAAAACTTTTTCTTTAGTGTTTTTTGGTTACGAGTTTTGGGGCAAATGTTTGATAAGTGTGACCATAGCTTAATCTAAGCAAATAAAGAATGCTGTGATGGGATTTTCAAAATATTTCAACTTAAAATCTTGGTACGAAATTGGTACAGCAATTTATCAAACTGCCTGGATGAAAATTTATATTCAATCAAAGTTGTTTACATTTGCTTCATATGTTTATGTATATTTAGTTAGCTGTATGATATTACTCCTTCTGAACGGTTCTTTTTATAAATTGGGATCGTTAGAAAATAAAAGAAAAAAGAAAAAAGGTTTAAGAAAGACGCAGTGCCTGA
This sequence comes from Tachina grossa, assembly GCA_949987645.1. NCBI lineage: Eukaryota > Metazoa > Arthropoda > Insecta > Diptera > Tachinidae > Tachina > Tachina grossa. The sequence goes on along the minus strand of OX465279.1, from coordinate 2,808,936 downwards.
GTGAACGAGACCTCAGAAAACACTGTCTCGTGTCATATCTGGAGACGGGATTCCAAATAATGAACTTATTCAAAAGTGCATATATACAGTTTAAAAAATTGGCATATACTAATAACTATTAGAAATTTATAAAAACGATATTTTTCCGTCAATTAAAAAATGCAAGGTACAAAAAATTTACAAAATTGTAATATGCCAGTGTCTTCAGAATTCAATACTAAGGTATTTATCAAAAGTTAAATACATTTTTTCTTAAGAAAATAAGCTGAGTTAATTTTTTTATAAATAAGTGACAATGCCAAAAAAGCATTAAAATACATATGTATGTATCTTCAGAAAATTCAATTAAGTTATTATTATAAGCGCAGATTATCGGCCCTGTTCTGTAAACCGAATCCGAGTAAATTTCTCGTTTTCAAAAAATTAATAATGATCCAGCAGACGTGTTTAAGATCGTGCATGATAATTTTTTTTAGATATGATATTTAAGAATTTATATAGTAAAAAAAATTAAACAAAATCTAAGAAAATATTCCTGTTGTCGGAGTTAGTTTTCTAGATTCGTGCGATTTCATATCGATTGGTTTACAGTACAGGGCCGTATATTAACTATTTGTATATTTTTCAGCTTTGATTTATCATAAAAAATAGTAATTTTTACTCTTTATATATGCAAAACCTAATTTTTATTCTTGATGTTTTCAAAAATAAGCGCCCTTTTAGTGGCGCTTTCACGGGGTTTTGATTCGAAATGTTAGAATTTTGTGAAAATATCTTATATTTTACTTTTTTTAGCTTGTTTTTTTTAAGTCCTACTTCTTTAAAATCGGCAGTATGCGACAGCCAAATTATTATTAAACCGGCCACAAACAATACATTAATTTAATCGTGCGCCGCTAGAAAATATAATAATGGGAAATGAATGGAAACGATTTGGTATATTTGCGGCGAATTTGACATCATCATATAATATAATTTTATTGCACTGTTATTTAACACATTAAGGGCCATTATTACAACTTAAAGTTAGTTAAAAGTAGGATTTTATCGGACGTATAAAAAGCTTTCCATTAGTGAAAATTGGATTTAACTTACTATGTAGGATAAACTTGCCTGTAATTTATAGCTCACTTTAGGTTAAAGTAAAATTTTGCAAATAATAAAGTTTTTATACGTCCGATAAAGTCCTACTTTTAAATAACTTTAAGTTATAATAATGGCCCTAAGTTTGTTTTATATAGCTAAGGGCCTGTGCCAAACGGTAGCAAAGTACTAGTGTAAGTAAATTTTTGACACTTCTGAGGTGAATAAAATTTCACTACCCAGCTAAAAAAATTTTATATGTGGTCCATATATTTTTAATATATGAATGAATGTAACTATATATGAGTATGTATGAATTCATGTATGGAAATGTATGGGATTATACATGGCAAAACTATTATATATGAACTAATATATGGACGAAAATAGCCGTTGGCAGGTTTAAGCAGCATTACACAAAAATATTCCAACAGGGTTAATGTAAGTGCTACGCGAAAATGTTCCTACAGGGTGAAAGCAAAGAATAGTCTAGAATAGTAGCCAACAACTAAATAAGCATGCCTAGCTTGATTAAACGTAAACAAGCAAAAGCAACAACAACAAAAAGCGTCTGCTTATTAAGAAGATTCACATATTTACACACATACATACATGCTAATTCAAACGAAAAGCAAAAGATAAGTCCTGATTCACACACATCAGGTTTAGCTGATCAGTTTTTGTTCAATTTTCTTTTGAACCTGCATTTACGTTCATACACACCGTCAAGTTTGTTTCATCAAGTCTCATCAATTTGTGTTGTAGTAGAGTATTACGAATGACAAAACAAAACGAAAAAGCAAACTTGACTGGTACGGTCAAGTCTGTACCCCTTTCCATTCTCTTTTCCTCTCTCTCCTAAAAACTCAAGACTTGACGACTCAGACCTGACGTGTGTGAATCAGGACTAAACAACCACTGTGTATTGCTTAGTTAATGATGTACACACGTATGCATATACACATGTATGTACATAGTTACCACATGAACTTAATTAGGCAGCATATAAGATGATAATGATCGTCTAGACATTGCTTGAAACTTCTAGTGGAATTTGTGTGAAATATAAAAAGAGGTGACGCATCCAATGAGTTAGTTAGTTGCAGTTGTAAGTCAGTCGCGAACAGTTATAGTTAGTTGCGAGTCAGTTATAGTTGTGTTGTGAACGAGCTGCAATCAGTCAATCAGTTGCGAGTGAACAAGTCAGTTGATAATTAAGTTGTGAATTAATAATAGTCTGTCGTAGAATTGAGATTATTGTGGAGTCTATCGTGTCGACTGGAGTAAAGGAAACAGCGCAGCGAATATACGTGTGTAAGGGTGTAAGTAAGGCCAGTGAGTCTTTATTGGTGTATCAACTGTGAGTGTCGGCAGAGTGAGTGCCGTGTGTGACGAGCAACAGACAAAGAGGTGTCACGTGATTACTTGCGCAGCCAGCTAAGAGACGTGCGTAAACTACATCGAGGAAGGCGTAGTGGTAACCAGTTGTAAATATTTGTGTGTAATTTATTAGTTTAAGTTGTATTAGTGTATTTAAGCTCTTGAGTAATTTAGTATAAGTGTATTTGTAAATAAAACTTGTATCATTCTTAACCCTAATTACTACACTCGGCTCTTGTATTCATTTGCAAATCTTCGGATCTACGGAAAAGCGTTTTTATAGAGAGAAAAACGTAACAGTATTATAATACATGAGCTCATATATGGAAATTTAATTATGAAGCTCTCAAAAAAAAAGAAAAACTTTTGTTACAAAAAAAAAAAAAAAAAAAACATTCTTGTGTGGTTCCATTTAATATATTAAATAACCAAAAGGATAATCCATTAATTTTATAGAAAATAACAGAATTATCTAGATAAGAAATAGTGTCCTGCACAAGACTATTTATAAGACCTTTCAAGACATGAGAGATTTTATCAAATGCTTTACTACAGCGAAATATTCTAAAAGAATCGCTAAGCAACACTGTTGGCAAGTAATTTTTTTCGGTGGTTTGTCTTGCCAACAGTGTTGTTTAGCGATTCTTTTAGAATATTTCGCTGTAGTAAAGCATTGGAAAAAATCTCTCATGTTTTGAAAAGTCTTATAAATACTCTTGCGCAGGACACTAATAAGAAACAAAGTTCATATTACTGCAAAAAATTATATTGAAAACTATTGTTACGACGGATTATTTTTTCTTTTATAATTAATTGCATTACTTTTTAAAATGATTTCTTAAATTAAATTTTATGTACGAATATGAGTTTTGTGTTTTTTAAATAATTGATTCACCTTTTGACTTCAAATGATGAATGAAATGTTTTTTAGTTCATTTTTCATTATTTGTCCAAACAAATGTTTCATTAAATACAACCTTCATGTTCAAAATCTAAAAAAAAGTATTTTTAGTAATTTAATTTATTGCACAGCAGTGCGCTTTTGTGAATCAAGAGAGTATGAATATGAAATTTTCATTCTGTAGATGGAAAATTTACACATACATGTATGAAAATTTATGAATATATATAATCACATATGGTCATATACCCTCATTTTTCTGATCCGAACCATATATGGGATATCATATATGCTCCATACATATTTTTTTAGCTGGGTAGCCCTGGGGGCTAGTAGAATTTTTAACACAACAGATAAATTTGCAAGCAGCAAATAAGAAGCATGGTATCATAAAAGGAAAATCCACCGCCGTCGCTTCGAGCCGTCGCCTTATACATACATTCCTACGTCTCTTAAATGTAGTTAGACTTTAAAAAATGCATTGTTTATTTTAATTTGTGAAACATTTTGCATCATTTATATAATATTATATAATTTTTTGCTACTAGATTATTATTTTATAAACAAATTTTCTTTTAAAAAAATTTATGGTAGTCGGCGGCTTGTAATCAAATTTTTTGTTTCGCCGCCGCAGCAATTTTTTCATCAGCTTCTTTCTACGCTAAAGCGATTTTGTAAAAATTTTACATTGTCAAAAAAGATATCCACAGCAGAAAAATTAAATTGTTTCCCAACAGGCAAATATTTTTTTACCATAGTACTTTTCTATCGTTTGGCACACGCCCACACGGCCTAAGTAGCAATTTCTATAACCGGGTGTCCTAAGACACCTCTCATTTTTTTTTTAATTTTGGTTATGCAACTACCGGAGATATTGCCGAAATCAGGAACCAAGTAGAGGCCAAAAACCAAAATTTGAAAATTCAAAGCAAAATATCTTTGAAACAAATGAAAAATGTTGTCAAATAAGCTGCATTTTCTTATCCATTTAAAAGCTTTGCAACAAACTTAAGGCCATTTTAATTCAGATGATAACTATTTAAAAAAGTTATGAGGCCAACAAGGTTTTTCATGCCCGATGTAGTCAATTTGACACCCTGTATATACATCACCTTGTGTTTCAACAGGGTATTTCAAAGTTAAATATTCCTAAAGCTTAGGTCTTCCTCTATAATCTCTACATACAACATTTTATTATCGGATCGCAAATTTCATAGATACAAAAGTTTATTACCCCTTTTTTCTTTTTTGAACCTCTGTGTATCGTCCAGAATTATTAGGAACGCCGCAAACAAACAACTAGTGCATCGGTTTCAGAGATAATGCTCATAGTTACAATGTTTTGTAATTGTACAATAAATACCGCAACCAAAACGTATACAAAGTTTGTATTGATACATTTTTGAAGTCATCCAAGCTAAATCGCAATATTCATGGTCAAACTGCATGACACAGGCATCGTTGTCTTTCAACGATGTTTGCTCCACTATTATCTGATTCACACTGACACACTCTCATACACGGTACCACTTTTTATACCATAGGCAGGGATGATAAATGAGAAAACCAATTTCGTACTAATTAGCTTTTAAAAATGTACTTTTTCGAACGCAATAGTACTAAAATCGGTATTTTTGCATTTTTAACTTTTTAGGGTTCCACTGGGTGCACTTTGTAAAGATAGCACAATAGTATCAAAGCAGTCGAAAAAGTAGCAAATTGCTAAAAGTAGTAACTAAAGATTAGCACCAACGGTAACGCTGAATTCATCTGGCATAAAAATGTATACTTGCACACAGCTTTGTGTTTATTAGTGTTTTTTGCATTCTTTTACCATTTGCTGTTTTTAGGGTTCCGTACACCAAAGGTGAAAAGGAATCCTATTGTTTTGGCTACGCTGTCCGTCTGCCCGTCACACGGTATTTTCTCAGGAACCGTAAGAGCTACGGACCTGAAATTTGGACACAGTATGTAGAACCTTGGCCGCTACAACAACAAAAAGGGTGTTCCAAAACTAGCAACGAAAAATGTTAAAATCCCATGTAATATATGTACATACAATTGTATGAACATATGTATATTCAAACTTGAAATTTGTAAAATTAGTGTATTTTTATACAGACTACAACAATTAACACTAAAATTTAAAAAAATTTAAATTAAAGGGTGGTCCATCAGTTAATGCAATTTGGACTATGTAATTTTGACAATTTGCTATATCTTGGAAACCGTAAGAGGCAAGCACTTGAAATTTTCAAAAACGGTAAAACTAAAAAAACCGAAAATTATAAAATCGCCAAACAAAAAAAAAAAACGCCAAAAATTAAAAAAAAAATCGCCAAAACGAAAAAAAATCGCCAAAATTAAAAAAAAAAAATTGTAACATTAAAATAAATCGCCAAATTCGAAAAAATCGCCTAAATGAAAAAAACGCCAAAAAGAAAAAAAACGCCAAAAATCATAAAAAATCGATAAAACGCGAAAATGTCGCCAAAACTAAAAAAAAAAAATTGAAATAAAAAAAAAATCGCAAAAATGAAAAAAATCGCCAAAAACCGAAAAAAATCTCCAAAACAAGAAAATAAAGTGTCAAAACTAAAAAAAAGAGCCAAAGCTTAAAAAAATCTCCAAAACCGAAAAAACGCCAAAACAAAAAAACCGACAAGACCCCAAAAACGAAAAAAATGCCAAAAATATATATTATATAGGATGAAGTTTGTATTAAATTACATATCTAGTATTCGTACGGAACCCTTCGTGCGCTAGTTAGAGTCGAACTTTACTGAATTTATTTTTATTATATTTTTGGAACATGTCGCTCATTTACTCAAATAACGTCATAATTAAAAAAAACTATTTTGCCAAATCACAAATTTCAAGTTTTCAATTTACACACGTCTTAATGAAAAATGAAAATTTTGTGTTTGTTTCAAAAAAAGAACTGTATGAGGATTAATCTGCATCATTAAGTGAAATTTTAAAATTAGAGACAGTGGAACAGGCAGTAAATACATATCGTTGGTCTCAAGTAAAAAGGCTCTAACTCAAATAATTGCTATTTTACAGGAGAAGGTAAAAACACAATAGAAACTGTAATATTCTTTCTGTAATATTTTTGTACAACTGATTGTAAATACGTTACTTTCAAACTATTTTAAACATATTGGAATCACTGAAAAACTGAATTTCGTAAAAAAATATGAGCTACAACCTCTCAATAAGTCCTTTGTTTCTATTAGACTTTCAAGTCTTCGTTTTGATTATGAAAATTCTCTTTCCATATTCGCTGATGAGTGAAAAATTGACAATATTCTCCTGATAACTTTTGAAAGCTCATTAGCTCATCCAATTAATTTTTTTTGAAGCTCGAAACTCGTTATTTATAGTATTATAATTTCCATTTTCTTTTAGAAATATTTTTTTTAATAAGAGAGATACTATACTACTAACATATTCGGGAGTGAATTTTGTTTGCCATGTTAAAATTTTGTTATGAAAATTAACTTTATTTAGTTTCGCAAAAGTTTCTATAACATTTCTTTTAAAATCCCGTTGTGTAACATTTCTTTTAAAATCCGTAACTATACAACTTTTAATTTTATTTCTAGATATATAAAGTTTTTAATTTCGAAGTAAATTTTAATCGTTTACATATGTATGCATGTAGCATACCTAGCTCCATTTAATTTCATCACTGAAACGATTGATATGATAATAATATAACAAGTTGTTTATTTCTAACAAATTTTATATTAATATAATAGATAAAATAAATGAAGACGGTGCTATCACATTGAAAACGAAACACCTCTGAAGTTAGATGTAGTTCTTTATAATAAACCAATCAAGTGTAATGCACATCTAACAAGGTATTCGCTCTCAACAACAAAACAAATTCGCCACTTTTCTCTCAAATTGATTATACTTTAAATGATCGCGATTAATTATTTTTGTGAAAATAAAACAAGGGATAGTCTCTCGCAAATTTTTCAAATAGTACCAAATGAGTCACGGGGGTACCAACGTACTTTAAGGGTTTGAATAGTACCAAAAAAAGTACAATTGTACCAACTTTATCATCCCTGACCATAGGAAATGGTTCTAGAATGTTCGCCAATGAGTCATAGATGACGTATTGAAATATGTACAAACTTAAGCCTATAGTACACGGCATGTAAAAAGAAACATGCGCGTGTGGCTCTGACGCAACTTTGACGTCATCACGAGGCTACATATGCTAAATGCCGTGAACTAGTAACATTCACATGGTTACAGATGTTCTGCATCAGAAAATGTGTTCGATTCGGCTGCATGTGTCACATTTGTATTTTGGAATAAAAATACTATAAAAATTTTACGGCATGTAGCCACTACTATTAATTTAAAAAAATTCAACCAATATTATGCTAATTCCCATGGCGTCATCGCCACATGAGCATGTGGCTTTTTATAGGCTTTAGCAGTCATATAAAAGAAACTGCATTACCATTACATTATCTTTGCTGTTGTTTTCTATTGGTTACCAAGTGACCAAACAGTTATTCTTAAATAATCTGGAAAATTCGCGCTACTGTATGTGGGTGATTTGATTGACCGTTATTTTGGATGTCAGAGTTGCTCTATAACGATTTTATACTGGTAATATTGTGTGCAATGTTGTTTCTACCATGTTATATTTAAGTTCGTTATATTTGAATATATATTTTAAATACGTGACAATATCATCTCATATATATGTAAGCTAGTTAAGTGCAACGCAATTGTCATATTGTAAAACCCACTCGTTTGAGTAACTATCTCTCGTTGCATACATGCATGTGCGAGAAATAACAAATATTGATTTTGCTTCAAGCATCGTCGGCGTGACGAATACAGAAAAAGTTTCACTGATATTATTATAACGCAACAATAAAACAAACACACTTTTAAGGCCTATTTGAATCAGAGAATTATAAAAATTTCCCAGCAAAAAATTAGACATTACCATCTGAACTACTTGCCATATAATGACTTGCTTTTTAGATTGCCAAATTGAAGTACTCGCTTACAAGACACATTACGCAAAATTTTAAAAATAGGAAGCAGAAATTGAACATATTCTTTGGGTTTTAAAATATTGCCAAATAAGTAGTTATTTTAAATAAATTATAAATATTTCTAAATTGCCTACTTATTTATTTTAAACTAAAAAATAAGTACTTACATTTTGGAAAATAATTATTTAAATATAAGTATTTTAGTCTCACGACTTGATAAAATTATTAAGTTGGTAATCCACTAAGAAAAGGCTTCCACCAAAAATGCTTAATTCCGAACTCGATTACCTTTTTTGAAATTTTTTGCTGGGTTATACAAAAATCTAGAATCCTAAATACTTTAATTAGAAGTACCCAGCAAAAAATTTTAAAAAAGGTAATCGAGTTTGGAATTAAGCATTTTTGGTGGAAGCACTTCCCTACTGGATTACCAACTTAATGATATTAACAAGGCGTGAGACTAAAATAATCGATTCTTGAGAAGTACTTACATTTTTTTTATTTGTCAACATTTCACGTAATCTATTTCATCTAAAAAAATCATTCTCTTCATTTAGCAACTTGCACGACAGTTTTTTAAATTTTAGGTAATGTGATTTGTAAGCGAGTAATGAAAATTGGCAATCAGAAAAGTAAGTCATTATATGGCAAGTAGTTCTAATGGTAATGTGTAATTCTTTGCTGGGTATCTACATATACGTATGTAGTATCCCTGTCGGAGAATGTGTGGTTGACTACAAAAATAGTTAACTTATAGTTAACTTTTCTTAGACTGACTAAAAGCTAGCTGCAAAGTCATCCAGAACAAGCCCAAAATTAATTCTAAAGTTGAGTACGTAATCGAATTTGGTGAGAGCCAACCAATTTATTCTCAGCTACTTTAAAACTCATTTCAGTTTTATATTAACATCTTGCTGTTGTTATTTTAGATGGCAGCTTAGCCGAGTGGTAGCGCGTTGAGTACACAACGTGTGATGTTACATGTTCGAGCCCCAGAAAATTTTTTTTAATTTACTGACTACCAGGTGATTTAAAAAAGTCAACTTTAAGTTAGCTTAAAGTAGTGCCTAGTGAGACAATTGACTACCGCCTAGGACATCGCAATGTTAAAATAGTCAGTTGATTACATTGCAAAGTAATCCAAGTGTAGTCAGTACTAGTTGCGAAATAGTTAGCTTAAAGTTAGCCAAATTTCCGAAGGGATATAAGTATAAATAAAAAAGGTGTGTAGAGAAACATGCATGGGTATGTTAACAGGAATAACACTTCGACTTTTAAGTACATTTACATATACACATGTATATTTAGTACATACACAGAAAGTGTAAAATATATGAGGATAATGTGATCAAAAGCTGCTGCCGGCAACTTTGACTTCGATTTTTACTCTTTTAATTACTTGTTTTTTTGCCGATAGTGTCTATAGGGGAAAAACTATCGATACATAATTTAAAAAAGTAAAAATATATACTATAAAATAAAATAAATAATACTAATACTATCGATAGTTTTACAGCTCTACAGCACAATGTGTAGCAGTGCAACATCTTCATATATATTTGTATAGTCTTTGCCATACATACCAAGTAGAGTTAGCTAAAAATCCAAAAAATTAAAAAAACGCGAGTTTCGTTTATAATTTACTTAAACCGACCGGTTTCGATTTCAGTTTTTTACTCCTGAAGGTGGGATTTATTGTCTAATTCGATTCGAAAGCAAAACTGTTTGAATTTGTATGCTTTTAGCATAGAAATTCGAAAGCGTTTTCTCTGGCTTATGAATAATATTTTCCTAAACCATATCCATTAGTGTCCTGCACAAGATATCTTATAAGAACTTTTAAGACATGATGGGATTTTTTAAATGCTTTACTACATCGAAATCTTATAAAACAAACGTTAACAACACTGTTTGCAAGAAATTTATTTCAGTATTGTAGGTATAGGAGTAAAGAAGAAAATACTTCGTGACGGAAGAATTTGTGATGCGTGTACAAACGTCATGCATGCATGTGCGTATGATCTTTTATTTTTCTGCGCACATGCAAACTCACACACATGCATTAACATTAGTTGTATGCGGTTAATCGCATAATAGCTTACTACCCTCTAGTCAACTTAGAACCATATGTCTCTATGTCAATACTCTTTCTCCAGCGACAATTGCACTAGTTAAAATGTCGACAACTTTCCTTTTATGCGTGAGTAGAGATACGTTAGAGACGACAGTTCTAGTATATTTCTGGTGATATTGTCAATGAACGCGTCGTTTGCTTTTCTTTTTTATTATGTTGTGCAATAATATTGAATAAATATATGTAGACGAGGGTCACTAAAATCTACGAGTGAATCTTCGGTTCAAATATCTCCATATGGTCGCAAAAGAACTACCTTCTCAATAGTGCTAAAGTCTACTGATAGCATTTAAATGACAACCCTATGTTATTTATCAATAGGCATTTGCATTGGCTGGGGTACACCTAGTCAATAACACTATTGAAAATGTCACTAGAAAATCACTATAAGTTTACTATTGACAACGAGAGATATTGTAGACTAGAGCCCCTAAAATTTACTTGAATATTTGGTGCCAATGTCTCCATGTGGTCCCGAAAGAACTACTAAGTCAGTAGTGCTATAGTCTAGTGGTGGATTTTCAATGACAAGCTAATGTTAAATGTCAATAGATGATACCATTAGCTGGGGTACACTTCGTCACTAGTGCTACTGACAACGTCACTAGTAAATCACCACAATTTCACAATTCGCACTTTCTGCAGGGTATCTACATCTTACACACACTCTCAAACGTACAGAATGCAAAATAACAAGGATACACAAATCAACACTACTTCTTTTGAGTGTTTGTTACAAACAAGCAGTATTGGCGACATCGCTTGTTACAACTGATATACACGTACACCAATACATCCATCGTGCCTCGCTTATAGTACGACAGCATTTATTATTGATTTAGTATAATACATGCGACGTGAATACATTTAAAAATCATGACGTATTTACATTTCAAGACTGTTTACGCAGGTCTCTAATATCCATCACTTCAAGATTGATTTTGTGAGCCAAACAACACCTTAGTTCAGTTCTCTAATACAAATTTGATATTTACTGCTGTTCCATTGGCAATACAAGCAACAATATCCGAAACCAATGAAATGGAACTCAATAAATTGTTGCCGTACAAGGTCTTGATTTTTTTTTTTTAGAATAACATGTTCAAAAATTCCAGAAATTAACATTTGCCATTTGAAATATGCAAATTGATATTTATAAATCGTTTAAGGTGTCTTTAATAATAAAATTTAATACAATGTATTACGACATGTCAAAAATGCTGTAGATTATACAAAATTTTATCATGTAAACGCAAAATATATCTTGAGTAGGACAGAATACGGATAGAAAATTTGACAAGCGGTCGGTAGATGTTTATTTTCTACACCATGATACAATTATAACTGGTACATGAACAAGCCCAGCCTGTTAATGTATACAATACGAATATTTGTCAAACTTTGTTTACAAGCTGCAAAAATGTTAGTGTATGTGTGTGAACAAAATGATTACAGTGTTGCCAATGAATTTACACATGGCTGTGTCTCCAATTACACATTGAAGAAAATTACAGTACACATCTTTTGTGTAGGTTAAAATTAAAACAAAAATAAATAAAAAGAAAACCCAAAGTAGAATTACACACAGATTATACAAGAATTTAATTACATGGCCTACACATGTGAGTAGAAATTACACACTGTCTAACTACACACAGATTGGCAACACTGAATAACTATAATCATGCAGGAATGCCGCGTCTGCAATTGTACTTTAGTTACCCTGTAATTGTTATTTTTATAAACAAAAGACATTTGTTTCTGATAATTTTCCATTTGCTTATACCAACAAAATACATGTGTTTTTTTGTGTTGTATTTTTGTTGTAGTCGTGCATGTACCTAGTATAATTGTATCATGTTCTAAACCATTTTAGAAACTTAAGTATTCTCATCACACCAGAGGTGTATTTCAAAGTAAACATTGGCAGGACTAATGGTATTTATTGAAGGTGTTGATATTTTTGCAAAAACAACCAAAATCAACTCAGGAAATTTTCATGTTGTTTTTGTAAATATTTTAGGAGTGCAACCATCAGCTAAAGGGTGTTTTTTATTGAGGTATAGAACTTTAAGTTGGCATCACTTTTTTAACTGGCGGCCATTTTGTCAGCTGTCAAGTGATTAATATTTAGTTTGGTTTGCCATTTCATCATAAACAGGTTGACAAAAGAACAACGCTTGCAAATCGTGCAAACTTATTTCGAAAATAATGGTTCAGTTCGCGAAGTTTACCGCAAGCTCCGTCCATTTTATGGTCGACATAATCGTCCATCAGAGCAATTAATTCGGTTAACCATGGATCGTTTTCGCACTACGTTTACTCTATGTGATAATACGCATCCGCAGAGACGTCGAATAGTGCGCACCGAAGAAACAATTGCCGCTGTAGAGCAAAGTGTTGAAGAGGACCCGAATGAATCGATTCGCCACCGTGCACAGCAATTGGAGCCGACTAACCGACTATTTTGTTCCCGAATTGGATGGCATGAATGTGGATGAGTTGTGGTTCCAACAAGACGGCGCTACATGCCACACAGCGCACGTCACAATCGATTTATTGAAGGAAACATTCGATGAGCGCATAATTTCGCGGAATGGACCTGTCAATTGGCCACCAAGATCGTGTGATTTGGCACCATTGGATTATTTTCTTTGGGGATATGTGAAGTCGCTCGTCTACGCCAACAAACCAGAAACGTTAGGGGACTTGAAAGCCAACATTCGTGCCGTTATTGCCAACATACGGCCCCATATGCTCGAAAAAGTGGTTGAAAATTGGACCTGTAGAATTGGCTTTATTCGAGCAAGCCGCGGCGGCCACATGCCCGAAATCATATTTAAACATTAATGGCATAATTATATATATAATTATAATTATAATTATCCTTCCAATAAAGCCAAATTGATGGACATTAAAACGATTTTCTTGTGTTTTATTTCAATTCAAAGTTCTATACCTCTGAAAAAAACACCCTATACTTAAATGGTACATCAAGACAAAACAAACCTAAAAAAAATTTATTTTGTAGAAAAATTACATTGAAATTATAAAACATTCTCTCCAATATTCAGGTCAATCATGAATAAAATTCCGCTTGAAATTTGTCCCTGTGAACAATTCCAACTAAAAGCAAGTAATAGGGAAAACAAAAAATTCTAATTGGAAAAGGGAGAAATTATTCATGATAGCCCTGATTTAGTTTTATTAGTACAAATCTTTTTTTTTGCAATTTTCCAATTTTTGTTATTAACTCAGCAGTTTAATATCTTTGCTTGCATTTTACTTATAGTATCAGTGTAAAAATGAAAAATACCTACGGACACTCTTATTCTCTTTTTTTTAACACAGCAATGCGCAATCTTGTTTGCTTGATTCATGACTCATCTATTGTTAAATTGTATTTTTGATCATTAGATTTTTTTTAACTCATACGTTGCGCTATAAGTTGTCTTCTTCTTTCAAACTTCAATACAATAATTGACTATCCTATAAATTGAGATTGTATTATACTTCTAAAGGAAAAGCCATAAACCCATTGTGAGCTTTGATACAATAGTTTCTAATGAATCAGTTCTTACAAATGCGTCCATTAATTTCATTGCGCTAGAATCGGAAACTTTTTTGTAATAAGCCGGGGAACCGGTGTGTAAACCTAATTCGAGTACGCTGAGTTCAGTGGTGGTAACTGTTTTTTAGGTTAGCTCGTTTGAAAATTAATTAATATTGAAAACTTGGTTGGTACCTAAAAAAAGCAAATTTTTCTACTTTTCTAATATTTATTAACCTTTATATCGATGTATATAGATTAAAAGAACATGTTTTGATAAACATGCGTCCTAAGGAAACTTAAAAAAATGGAAGCTAAATAGAAATGATTTTTAGTATTTTTTTTTTCAAAAATCTCTTAAGGACGCATCTTCATCCATAACATGTTCTTTTAATTGATATAAAAATGAATGAATGTTATAAAATTAGGAAAAGTTGCTATTTTTAGGTGCTTTTAACCAAGTTTTCAATCTTAATTAGTTTTTAAACAAGAGCTATCTATAACCTATAAAAACGGTTAGCACCACTGAATTCAGCCTACTCGAATCAGGTTTTTTTTGTGAACTAGCACCATGTTTTGTTCACCTTGTTAAGAGCTTTGAACAATTTCTTCATAAGCTTCGCCTTTTTTAAGAGCCAATATTATGTATGCAGCGCTTTCACATCATTATTAATGATAGATAAAATAAAAATTAAAAAATGTTAAAATAACAGGAAGAAATATTTAAAATCTACGGTTTTCTTGTCGGTTTTCAGTTTCAAATATTCGGCCTAAGAACCGCAGTTTCAATTTCAGATAAAACCGAACAGCAAACCTTAGTACTCGTACTAAGTATCACTTATCTCTGCTGTGCCCAAAAAGAAATCAATCAAAGCATGGACAATATCTGGCTCAAACACAGTTTAAGCAATTAATTAGTACAAACGACTTCTTTGTGGAAATATTCATACAGAATTCAAAATTATTTCTAAACGTATGTATACATATACACATGTATATATACATATGTACATCCATACATAATTGGGCATTTTGACTTACCTTGTTGCTGTTGGTAGATGAGTAATTTTGACTGATTGAGGAATAATTGGAAGATGTCTCATTCTGTCTTATCGTCGATGACGAATATGAGCTCGAATTATTATACGCAGAGGAACTAAATTGTGTCCTAGTTATTATAGGTGGTGGCACCGGCTTTAGAGGATGTTCAATATATTTGCGATCTATATTTGAAAAAAAAATACAAAAATTAAGAGTATATACATACATACATAGGTAGGTACAAAATGTAATTATGTAATAATTATACTTCGGACATTTACATACAAGCAGAATTTTTTTTATTTAAAACATATATACACACATAAATACATTTGTTCTAAAAATTAAGGTCATGCTACTAATTTTTATAGACTATGAAATATTTAATAAAATAAGAGTGCAATTAGGTGAATTTTCATCAACAGTTCAGTAAATCAGTATTCGAAAATTTACGTTATATATACAATAATATTGTTAAGTATGTACATTATGCTTAAGTACGACAGATTATTGAATTTACAAACTGAAATAATGTTTGTGTAGCAATTAAAGGTGTCTTTACATGGTAATACAAAGTATTACGACTTTGTAGAATCAAAATATTTGAAATTCTCTCCGTGTTAAAAAAAAGAGAACAAGAGTCTGTTGTAGATATTTTTCATGTTTACACTGATACTATAAGTAAAATGCAAGCAAAGATATTAAACTATTAAGCTAAAAATAAAAATTGGATAATTGAAAAATATATATACTAATAAATATAATTAAATATTGAAGAAAACATATTATTATTTTACTACAAAATTTTTATAGGTTTGTTTATTGTTTGTTTGGTTTTGTGGTACGGGTTAAGTTGGTTGCAGTAGTACAATGATTACAAAAACAAAATGAAAATTTCCTGAGTTGATTTTGGTAGTTTTTGTAAAAGTGCTAACCCCTTCAATAAATACCATCAGTGCTGGCAACGTTTACTTTGAAATACACCTCTGGTGTGATGAGAATACTTAAGTTTCTAAAATGGTTTAGAAAATAAACATTTACCGACCGCTTGTCAAATTTTCTATCCGTATTCTCTCCTACTCGATACATTTTGCTTTTACATGATAAGATTTTGTATGTTCTACATCATATTTTGACATGTCGTAATACATTGTATTACCATGTAAAGACAGCTTAACCAGGATACTATAAAAAAGCAACCAAATGCGAAAAAAGTAACCAACATTTTTATGTATTTAAACCAGGTACGTCCAAGCCATATGCACAATGTGCAAACTTTTATAAAGAGCTTTTTGTGCTTTCACAACAACGAGAGCATAACAGCCAATCAGATCTCGGCGACAATAATGCTTGCTCTTATTTTAAAAAAGAAACAAGAACAAATTTAAGCGCTTTCACAGTTGTTTTATATCAAATGTAAATATCAGAAAAAGTATTTTTTGAGAAAGCACGTTTTAGAAAAAAAAAATGTTTTGTTATTTATAAATGGAAAAAAATATTATAAAAAAATAAGGCACGTTTACACAAATACGTAATTATTATTATTATAATTAAAAGAAATTATAAGCAAAATGAAAAATAAAATATAAATTTAACATTTAAGAAACTTATTATTTGACATATTGTCATAAGTTTATTTTAATTGAAATTTATTAGCCGGTGGTCAAGCATGTCTATTTACATTTCATTGTCTCTTTGCCAATGCAACCACATATTTTGAACAGTCACAAACCTCTTATATTATGCACAAACTTTCAAAAATCATTTAAGAATTAACAAATAATAATTTAAAAAATAAAAAAAATATAATAAGCAATTTCAGCATTGCAGACACAAAAACAAAATTTCAGCGTGTTGACATTTTGTCGTATTGAGTACATACCAAAAGAATTTTAAATGTATACGGGTATTAAAATCGAGAAGGAAATTGGAAAAACACAGAAGCGTGTGAGAAAAATTCAAGCGTCCTAGACGCATGGCATGACGATACAGCTAATTTAGCTTGTGGAGGTTCCTCAGGCTAAGTGGAATCATCGTCAAAATCGTGTGTTATCGAAAAACTAGTTGGAAATGGCGTGGCAAACATTTGAAAATGACACCAGAAAATGATAACATAAGAAATGCCAGATGTAAACTCAGCCTTACGCGTGTAAAAATTTAAGACTGAAAGGATTACATATTTTATTCATTGCCCTTTCACACACGAGAACAATTGTGCTGGCATAACATGCCAGTTTGTATGTAGGTGAGGGAGAGCAAAGAGATTGGTTTTGTGGTTGGCATAATTTTTCAACCAGGCACAACCCCGCATCATCGGCACAAAACCAATACACACACAGCTTAAAAAACAGCAAATGTTAAAACAATAACACTAATACACACAAAGCTGCGTGAACGTATACATTTTTATGCCGGATGAAAGTCCCGGTTCACACCTTTCAACTTTTGTTGCTCAACTCGTAATTCAGCTCTAAGAAAAAAAGAGATATTTGTATTCCCTTCTCAGTCTTTCTTACAGCTGAATTACGAGCTGATCAAGAAAAATTGAAGTGTGTGAACCGGGACTTTGTCTCATGTGTTCTAAAAAGAACAAAAATTGTGCCGGCATACAAATTATTCCCGTGTGTGAAAGGCCATTGAATATATACATACATATGTTCATGCATAAATATGTGTAATTCCAAAAAAAACGTCAACCATAAAAAATTTTTTTGCTCAAAAATTTCTGTTTTGTTTTTAATAATAAAGTTGTAAAAGCATTTTTAATTTTTGAAATTTTTTGACCAAAATATGCGACTTTAAAAAATATTTTTTCGCTCGGCCTTTTCTTTAGCGATTATTTAGAACGGAGTTCTAATAACAGAAGTTTTTTGAGTTTGCTCTCACTTATACCTTAATGTCGCATCCATCGCATAAAATCAATAACAATTAATTTTTAAATAATCATTTGTTATGGTTTAATTTCTTTTCAACTAAAGTTCAATCAATATAGCGAAGTTACTGCGTTTAGTTTTCTTGTAAAAAAATTTTCGTGTCCGCCTTGTCGCGTCCGTATTTGTACTTTACCCATTTAAATGAAATTAAAACAGAATTTTTATATTTCATAAATCTACACATAAACGATCTTCTTTCACCTACAACTGCACAAAAATAACTTCTATTTTTTTCGCGTCCATTTCTCGTTGACATTTGCATATATCTTTTAACTATGTAATTGATATCGCCCAAAATTTTTTCTTAAATATCCCTGCAGAAAATTTGGTGACAATTGATCTAAACGTACTCGTCCTATGATTTGAGAAAATGTGAGTGTTATCAAAAGTACGGAGAAGTGTATGGTGGAAAAAGACATATCGTGTAAATGGTATTTACACTTTTGAAACATGAGTGGCCCTGTGGTTGAGTGGGTAGTGTGCAAGCCTGTCATGCGCGAGGTTGTCGGACGAATCTCAAAAAGTTTTCTGCTTAAAAATAAATTATCTATAATTTCATTTGTAGCATTAAAAAAATTATAAGTTTTCATTGTTACAGTTAGATGTCGGAATGACATGTATATATAATTTATATTATTATACACGGAATAGGTCCCTATGGGATAGTTCAGTACCTAGTCACAAGGTGCATACAAGTATCAATTGTCCCCATCCTAGGCCATTCCCATGTAAAAGTGACTGGTCCGCTTCATAGTAAGTGTTAGAACTCGGACTAGTCCCTATCGCTTGGGGACCGGTCAGGTGACTAGTAATGTGTCAGTTCAATTTCCTGCAGGGATATTACTCCTTCATTGCATTAAAACACTTAAGATATATTTTCGGTATTTCCATTCCTTTCTTGCTTTTTGCTCAACTAAAAGTGAACGAATGTCGCGTTCATCGCCTGCCCATATGTACATATGTACTAGACTCCTGCACAAGACAAGTTACAAAAACTTTTAAGACATGAAGGATTTTTCAAATGCTTAACTTCATACGAATGGGCGCGTACATACGCACACACGTTGTGTGTATGATCTTTTATTTTTCTGCGCACATGCAAACGCATACACGCATTGACATTAGTTGTGTGCGCTTGCTTTAAAAAGCCACCCCTAAACTCATAAAAGCTTGCCTCTACATCTTGCACACGCACACTCAAACGTACAATATGAAAAATAACAATGATACACTCATCAACACTACTTCTTTTGAGTGTTTGTCACGAACAAGAAGTCTTTCCGACATCGCTTAAAAACTCTCATATACACGAACATCAATACATCCATCGTGCATCGCATATTAAACGACATCATTTATTATTGGTTTAGTATAATGCACGCTACGACAATACATTTAGAAAGAAGACGTATTTACATTTCAAGACTGTTTACGCAGATCTGTAACATGTACATCAGTGACCTGCCCAGAGCAATTTTATAGGGGGCGGCGGTTCATGAAAAATTGTTCGTCTGGTTGAATATCGGTTGGGTCGTTGGGTCAGCTTCACAATTTTTACAATTGTGTGAAATTAAATTCACAACATTTTTTAAAAATTATTTATTTTTGTCTCAAAGTGGAGCCAGTTTATTACCAGCTAAATTTTAAGGAAGAAATAATTTAATCAGCGTTGCTACGTTTTTTTATTTTGCACCAAAAAAGCGGAAAAATATCTAAAAAATTGTGATACATCAAAAAGAACCACTTCTTATTACACATAAAATTTATAATGATTTTGAGTTGAATTTATTTTTTGTAATATGATAATTTTCTAGCGATCTTTTTCGCTTTGCTTGTTGCACAAAATTAGAATGTGGCAACGCTGAATAAAGCAGTTTTTTCCTGAAATTAAGCCGGCAAGTCCCGGTGTAGACTTGCAATTTTTCTTGCAGCAATTTTTGAATATGTGCAAATTTTGATCGATATAAGTATATGCACATATGTATAAGTATATACGCATATACGGCAACGTTTTTCACTTTTATTTGCAAATAAGAAGTGAGTATAAAGGGATATACATACATATGTCAATTGGAAAGAAAATCTGAAAGCAAATTTGCATCAATATTCAAAAGTGTGAATGTATTAGTGAAAAACGTAAAACATTCAAGTAATTAAAAAAATATCAATCGACGGCTAATCTTGGCAGATTTTGAGCTAAGAAAAAATCGGCGGCGGCGGCTGACGTAAAGTCTACAGCGTCTTGGCTTAGCCGGCTGTCAGCCGGTATGCGCTGGTCTCTGATGTACATACATACATGACTTCATATAATATAGAAACCCGTAATTATTGAAAAATTGACTATTTGATTGATTATGATGTAATTATCGGAAATCCATATACCAATAAAATACGTCAATTCAAATTTGGCTAAAATGAGTTTCCGATGGCAAATAGCTCCCCTATGCAATATTCATCTGTAATATAAATTTCGAATCAAAAAAATGATTTTTTCTCGGTTTATATTAATTTTTTTTTATTCTGCTATCTCAAAGTAGAATTTTTTTGGTGAAAATGAATGCTAATAAATTTCCAAAACTTTTAAGTAATTCGTTATAAATCTACCTCATATTTTATTGCATTTGGCATGCTGAACACAGGTAAGAATTTTGATATCCTATGGGTAGTTTTTGAGATATGATCACTTTTAACATATTAGTACATAGGGGTTCCGATAAAAATAAATTGGTAATATATGTATAACTCTTAAACTTTTAAGCCAATAGAAACATATATGGGTCGATTATAGTCAATGATATAAGCTTTTGAAATTTGGAGTGACCCTGTTACAATTCAATTTCAATTTTCAATTCTTATATCCAGTATTGAGTAAAAGATTTCACAAATTGATTAAAAAATAAATATATTAAAAAAATCATATTTGCTAACTCTAAGAAAATATTTGTTTTTGATCGACGAAATATGCTATCTCAAAAATATTCTCCAACAAAAAAAAAATACAAAATAAAATTTTTTGCAGACCTATAAATTAGTAAGCATATCTAAACCATATATTGAGGGTAAATCATTATTTTTACAATATGTTTAGTTATAAACTTCAGAGTTTCTTCGTTTTCTCTTGTTATAAAACTCTTAGTCCGAATTAAACGTACCAACAGACGACATGTTTTTTACATGTGTTTTTTAAGTTTTCGACTCGTATGTTTTTCTTTATGCTTGTCAATATTGGTTAATTTACATAAGGTTTATAATTTTTGGTCACAAACGTACATGTAGTATAACTTCTTCTTTTTCAGTACATAAATATCCATGTAGTTTATTTTATAAATGGCTTGCAGCCGTCAAAATATTTTTGGTTCCGTCGCTGTAGTACTGGCGACGCAAATTTGCTTTTTTAATTTTTTCTTTTTTAAACAAGACGTTGAGGTTGTATCTAAAAATCTATATATTTTTGGACTTATTTTAATAAAACGACAACGTTAAATTAAAAAAAAAAAATATATAATTAATTTGCCTTGCAAAATACTTCATTCAGACGGCTAATGATAGTGCACATAATCAACCGCTGACGAATTTGTTCGCATGACATAGACATTTGGAGCTGTATGATTAACATAAGAAAATAGAGCACGCTCTATTTCAAATAATGTCTTATGTTTTTTGTCATGTTTTTTACACAAGCAAAGTTTTAAAGGCAACACACGACATGTTTTCGTTTACATATGTAAATTCTGGCACATACAATGTGAAAAACATGGCGTCTGTTGGTATCATAAGACGGGCGAACATATGGAAGGAAAACATCTAGAATTATCTAGTTGTTTCCTTCGCGTTCACACAGACGAAAATGTTGTCGACAACATTCCAATATTATTTAATAATAATAATGATAGTAAGCATATTTCGCACATTTACTTCAGTAGTGGCATAATTCAAAAAAATTAGTTTTTTGAGTTAATAATGCAGAAAGATGCGGCATTTCGTATATTATTTTATCCATTTGCAAAAAAGTTTCGTATATAAAGCAGAAATCTACTTCAACTGACACCACATACAGTGGACCAAACACAGAACAATGCTGATGATGAAGGTTTAGTGGCCTTCGAAAACGGCTAGCTGTTCCGTTCAACTATGTGTTGTCAGAATTTTTACAACTAACTTTGGTGTTATATGTTCATTAATAATTATCACATGTAATTTGGCTTAAAAAGCGATACGAACTTTAGCCTGTTCAAATCATAAATAAAGAAACAAATGAAGTTCGAAAAATAATAACTAAATTAACTAAATTAATAGTCATTGGCTTGTGGCAAATAATTTAAAATATACTTAATAGTAACAATTCAAAAAAGTTTTTTTTAAGTAGAACAAAAATAAGCAAATTAACTAACATGTGTATAATTAGTAAAGAACAAACGACAATGGTAAGACTGTTGTAAATTTAGAGATGGTAAGGTGAGGTTTGATTATAAAACATCTTTCAGCAAATTGAAATACGATGCATCAAAACAATTCACATATTCCATTTGCAAAAAATTTCGTATATAAAGCAGAAATCTACATCAACTGACACTACACACAGTGGACCAAACGCAGAAGAACGCTGATGATGAAGGTTTAGTGGCCTTCGAAAACGGCTAGCTGTTACGTTCAACTATGTGTTGTCAGAATATTTACAACAAACTTTGGTGTTATTTGTTCATTAATAATTATCACTTGTAATTTGGCTTAAAAAGCGATACGAACTTTAGCCTGTTCAAGTCATAAATATTTATAGTTTAGTTTCCAATCGTTGTTGAAGAATATACAATATATTTTTGTATGTAAATGTCATTCCGACACTTAACTGTAATATAATAATTGTAAACTTATCTATTCGTTCATTGTTACAAATGTAATTGAAGCATAGCCGCGTCGCAACATCAAACAATCCAAAATTATGCATTTTATCGCCGTCAAAATACAATTACAAGCAGTCAGTCAGTGGAAGAACTTTGTAACTAACTGACAAAATCATGAAACGAAATTATCGAAAATAATTGATATATATAGCAGAGATACGAAGAGAAACGTTAATGCTAATTATCATTATTTTCGATAAGCTGAAAAAAAATTAAATGAAAAAACAATCTTGCTTTAAAATACGTTTTTTGGCTCTCCTGAAAAATTATCATTTTGTCACTTACAACAGTTATTCGCGGCTAACCTTCAATTATATTTTATATTTATGCAGAGCCCTTTATGGGATTCGAACTGACAAACTACGGCAGGGCAGGTTAATACACTATCCACTCGACCACAGCCGCATTTATATTTCAAAGGTAAAAATACCAGTTAAGCTAAAATAAATATCTAAATATAGTTACGGGACTTGGTGGTCTCATTGCAGGGAACAATTAACATTTGTTTAATTCACAAAACCTTTTGTATGTTTGTATCGAGTGTATTATTGTATTAAATACAATAGTGTTAAATTTGTTGGTGATAATTTTCATATAAAAATTAAATACATTTGTACACTTCTATTTTATATATGTATGTGTTTTAGAACAGTTGTATTAGCATCCCTGCTATCAATATAATGTGAATGGCAGTTATTGAGGAGAGGAAGATACATAAATCTTTACAAAAAATTTCAATTTTGACAGCAGAAAAATTATTTAATTAATTAATTTACTTTATCATTGTGAATGTCTGTAAAGAAAATCAACTTTTGAATACTTATTTTCTTGTTCTTATTAAAATACTAAATACGTTAATACAATGTGTACAGGCTGTTCACAAAGAAATCAACACACGGTGTATTTAATACAAGATAGACGAGACAATTTGTGGTTAATTCAGCATTATATTAATACTACATATTTTATAGGTCTTATATGAAGTTACATTGAACTTGATTAGTGCTATTTACTACAATACTTGATGAAGTCTAAATTAAATTGACTTAAGGTAAACTCCCAAGGAACTGGTGGCCAGGAATGTATGTATCAGAAGGTGGGAAGGAAACCTTCTACGTCACCAGCCAGGTAGCGCTAAAAGCTTTGAACGGACACAATGTCAAATAAAAACTTGTTAGTGACTGTAGGAGACCCTTCAACTTGCTTATGAACAAATATAGTGTCAGACTATGTTGGTTTCATGGCCACAGCAGTGTTGAGGAAAATGAAATTGCCAATGAGCTGACAAGAATAGGGTCGGTGTTAGATAGAATGTGTGACAGATCGGTAAAACTACCGATAAGTCATTACTACAGGAAACTCAGTAATTGGGTAGAGAGCAGGACCAACATTTCATTGAAAAGTTGGGAGGATTGCAGAGTCTCAAGGGCTCTGTGGCCAAAACTTGACTCAGGAAGATCCAAACTGCTACTGCATATGGATAATAAGGCGATGCGAATCGTGATATGCACATTGACTGGTCAGTGATTAGTCCGAGCAAGAACGAGAATTTGGGAAACTGGCACTCCAGATTTCTCTAGTATATGCGTGGATGAAGAGGAACCAGAAACCATTGAACATATTATCTGTCACTATCTGAAGATGCAACGTCATAGACTTAGATGGCTGAGCAGAAGTTTTCTTGAGAGCATTACTGATATCGGAAAGTGTAAACTAGAGGACATTAGAGGGAATTCAGTGGCTTAATGATGGATAACGGGGTTCGAATGGGGAGTAAATATTATTTTTAATGAGCAATAGAAGGGAATCACAATGGAGCCAATTGGAGGTGCGTTTTAATACCACCCTTCCTCACCTAACCTACACTTCAAGCACACGTTATTTTTTGCATATAGTAGTAAGTCTGCACATCACGAAAATGGTGATAATGTAACCATTTTAACGATGTGTTTTTTCATCATACAGTACTTCCAATTTTTTGTAACACTCCGATTTTCTCAAGTCATAGGACAATTGCGTTTGGTTCATTTAACACCGCAGGGATGTCACAGAAGCACTTGAAAGGTTGTTTTAATTCTCTGTCATTCTTTAACTGCAACGAACTCATTTTTGTACGAATAGATTTTTTAATTTCAGTTCACCTGACTTTTAAAATATACATAAAATTATAATTTTTTCAAAAGTTGTTTAACATCATACTAAACATTTATTAATTTCTTAAAGTAAGTTAAAAAAACTAAATTTTTTTTTTAAATAACGTAATGTCTAGTACGTACTCCTAGGACTATTATTAGGTTTTTTGGAAAAGCTTCTTTTTTCATATACTTAATTTCTTTCAGAATCATTGCCCAGAAACACAGAATTACCCACAACATGTCGGTCAGAGTTCCTGTCAAAGAATTCAAATGTTTTTGGTACAGAACGCTGATATAATTCTTTTAGAATTCTAGGTTTTTGCTGATGTTTCCTTCAGGTATTTTGCGGATGTTGCAGAACTTTGCTGTCTCGAATGTTATCATTTGCTAATATTTAATATCAAATCCTATTTGAAACCCGTATTTTTTCTAAGTAGACTGCATGCGACATTCAACTAAAACTAATATTTACTTCTACATAGGAACATTTATTTACATTTGTATGAGTATTAAAATTAGTATTTTTTATACGTATGTGTTCAAATAGTTTGTTATTAGTAAACTCACATTTAATTAATAGCTTTGGGAAAAGATTTTATTAAAAAAATGTTAGAATATTAACAACATGGTTTTATTTTCCTTTAAAATATGTTTACCTCCTGAATATAAGAAATTATGAGCAAGTTCTGCCTGCTCAGGTGTAACCCATTCTCCTATTTAAAAAAGAATTGCATAAATATTTTGTTTTAATATGAGTATAAAATAATTAAAAAAGAGGTAAGAAGTCAGCTGAAACGGACCGGCCAAAGGCAATATGAGAAGTACGCTATTAATCACACTGTACGACAAGACCAAACTTTTTTCAATATAATATAGATATAACGGATGATTCTCTGCTGTAAAGTGTTATTATTTGTCTTGAAAAATTCTATCTTTTAATATACGAAATTTTTTATATAAATATTTTTTTATTTAATTCTAATTGCCTCTTGGTTGGCATATCACAATTTCGCTCCCACCACAGATTTTTTTTAATCTATGACCAAATTGTCGTAGTCGAAGTCGAAATACGCCAACCACTATAAGGCCCAATGTTTGCTCAAAAGTTTCGTTTACTATATCAAATTCCAGCTTTTTTGCGACTGTTTTCCAAGTTTTTGAAAATAAATCTTTCTTTATCGTAAGTTATGACGTACAAGTCTTGGCCCTCAGACATTTTTAAGTAAATAAGTTTAAAATATAATTATTTACCTTCAACAATGACGACACATTCAGTTTCGTCGGTTCCATGGCAATTAGTAGCTTTGCAAGTGTATTTACCAGAATCCGAGGGTTTACAGTCAATAATCTCCATTGTGACTACGCCGTCTGAATGAGTCATAGAATATTCATATTTATTAAGTTCGCGACCTTCCTTGTACCATTTAACTGTTGGCACTGGTTTTCCACTCAAGCAACAAAGCAGTTTGCAGGTATCACGAGCCTGCATAACACGTGGACGCAACAGGAATGTAAAACTGGGTGCCGATTCGGACTCCTCCTGCCAAAAGGTATATGGCAAAGGTTCACGGCGGCGAATAGGAGTTGATTCATGGACATATCTAGGTAGAACTTTGGGCAGTGGCTGAACGTTTAGAAAGACGACTTCTTCACGCGAGCCATAATGATTTTCAGCACGAATTATGTATTCGCCACGATCTTCTAGTTTTACACGATTGATAATAAAGTAGTAGTCATCACAGGAATATCTCTTCATAAATTTAACACTTTGTCGCAACTCAACATTATTGTGGGTCCATGTAAGAGTAGGTGTGGCAATGGCTATACATCTACAATAGAACTTAACACTTTGACCCTCGTAACAGAATTGAGATGTTGGCCTAATTACAAAACGAGGAGCTGCTTGACGACGATCAAATGATGTGTCATATATTTTATATTTTTCCATAAGAAGTTTTCGTAATGATGAGTACTCGGATAGGCGGCCCATGGGCAACAAATATTTTCCAAAATCTTCATACTTCTTGCGAAGTTTATCGCGGAATGCAAGATAACGATCTCGTGAAATTTGCTCTGTTAGATTACTGTGATCACCCGTTAGCCACGGATGTATCAGGCACTCATGGGCAGTCATACGTTTTTCCTTGTTAGCTACGAGAAGTTTACGAATAAAGTCTTTACCCTCTTCGGAAATATGGCGGAAGGACAGTTCATCGAAATTCCAGTCACATGCTTTTACATTTTTCAATGTCTGTATGTCATTATCACCGGCAAATGGTGAAAGGCCACTAAGCAAGACGTAAGTTAGTACGCCAGCAGCCCACATGTCGGTATAGAAGCCAACAGGTTCACGATTAACAATCTCAGGTGCAGCAAACTCAGCGGTACCAGTTGTAATCTTTACAACGTCATTAGGATCTAGTCTTGTTGCCAGGCCAAAATCAATCAACTTTACATTTGTGCTAGTACGAGTTTGACACATGATATTTTCTGGTTTCAGATCCAAGTGTATGATGTTATTTTCATGCATGTGTCGAATACCTTCGCAAATCTGTCTCATATAGTTAATAACTTCAGCTTCTGTCATACGGTAGCCTTCAGTTGTAATGCGCTCAAAAAGTTCTCCACCAGACAAGCTTAAGAGATATTATGAAGCGTAGGTAAGATATCTTATCTATTTAATAATAACAATAATAAATTAATACTTACAATTCCAAAATTAAAACCATTTCATCATCATCTTCAAAGGCATCATGCAAATTAATTAATTTCTGATGGTGCAGCTGATTCATGATATCAATTTCACGGCGAATCAAATCTTTTTCAACAGCATGTGAAACCGGTATGAATTTAGCAGCGAAAACATTTCCAGTGCTACGTTCACGGCACCTATGTACAACGCCAAACGCACCCGTACCGATTTCCTCTAGAATTTCGTATTTATCGTAGACACTGTCATGTGAAATTTCTACTGGCTGTGGTACATATTTAGAATATATGTCAAAGACATATGAATCGTAATCTTTAATGGGTCCATCAGCTTTGCCGCGTACTTTCCTGCCATTTTCGTCGATTTCCCATCTGCGTTCTTTAGGTTTCTTTTTAATTGCATCCTTCGTCCTGGCCAAAGTGCTAACATCTGAGGGATCTGAGTGACCGTAAACATTGTCAGCATATATGCGGAATTCGTATTCCTTACCAGGCGTCAAGCCAGTAACAGCCATGGTAGTAAAACGAGTATTACCAACACGTAACCAGGAAGATAATGGATGTTCACGTTTTTCAACCAAGTAGTTGGTAATATTACTACCTCCATCCCATACAGGAGCCTGCCAGCTAAGTGCAAGCGAATCTATTCCAATATTATCTACAGTTGGGAATCTTGGAGGATCTGGGCGATCGCTAATTTGTATTTTGATAATAGCTGTATCAGAACCTAATTCATTTTCGGCAGTTATTCTATATGGACCTGAGTCCATACGAGAGCCATCACGAATTGTTAAAATAGCATGGCGTTCTTTGGTTTCGACATGGTAATGACCACCAGATTCGATATTTTCACCATCACGAACCCAGTGAATGCGAGGCTTAGGGAAGCCAGTAAATGGAATTTTAACAATAACATTTTCACCTTTGTCAAAGTAGGCAGTATCTCGGAATCTTGGCGGGACATTTAATTTTGGAGCAGCTGAAATCAAGAAACGAAAAGATAATTTTACATGCAGTGGATAAAATATAAAAAACCGTATCTTAAGAGATAGTTTTTTGATCAGAACTTACTTGCAATTGCTAAGGCAGCGCGTGTTGATTTCGCACCAGCCTTGTTAACAGCACGACAAATATATTCATCGGCGTCTTCACCAAAGACATCATTAATATTTAGGTAATAATTGTCGCCTTCAGCATACATGTGATAACGTGCACCATTTGTAATTTCGCGTGCTCCTTTGTACCATGTAATAACGGGCTTAGGCACACCAGTAATAGTACAGCTGAACTGGGCATTGTGATTTTGTATGCATTGAGCATCGCGTAGAGGTTTCAATATAACGGGCGCTGTGGCAGCCTTTGGATCAATCATTTTGACAGGTGTTGAAGCTATAGACTCTTTAGATAGACCAGCTTCATTTTGTGCGAAAACGCGAAATTCATACTGACGCCCCTCAATAAGGTTGGGACAATTAATTTGGGTGATTGAGCAAATAGTAACATTCACACGTTGCCATGTGCTGCTGCCAACCTCTCGCTTATCTATCCAATATCCCTGAATGTGGGCACCACCATCCGATGTGGGTTTATCCCATTCCAAATGCACAAAGTCTTCGCCGATTTCATGAACCTTAGGTATACCAGGGGGAGATGGTGGATCAATTGGAGCTTTTGCTCTGACAGGATTTAGTCCTTCTAGCGCTGGACCCATGCCATTTTCATTCACAGCCATGACACGAAATACATATTCCTGATTTTCAATCAGACCTTGAACATTAAACGACATTTCTTTGCAGAAACTAGAAACAGTTATCCAATGTGGAGATGTCACATCTTTGCGTTCGACTACATAATGAGTGACACGCAAACCTCCGTCATAAGTGGGTGGGCGCCAAGCCAATGTACAGGAGTGTTTGTTGATATGCGAAACTCCCATAGGTCCAACTGGTGCTGAAGGTAATCCAGTGATGTGAGCATTGAACTGCCCCGTTGCTGTTCCTGACTCATTTAGAAACTCAACTTGATACAATCCTGCATCAGAATTTACGATGTCACGAATAAATATAGCAATGTAATCATCGAATATAGTATATTTGAAATGTGGTTCTCCATCCGTAATTGATTCGTTGTTACGAGTTATTTTCACATCCATTGGTTGGTCACCTCCATAGAAAATTTTAACCTTAGTATTATCACCCTCTGGCCAAAACAATTCAGTTGGACATCTATTAATAACTGGTGGTGCACCAATTTTCAAGTAACCGGAAGTATGTACAAATCCAAGTGAGTTAAAGGCTTCACAAGTATAATCGCCCTCGTCGCCGTTTTGAACATTAGAGATATGTAAGCGAAACACGCCATCCTTACTGTCGCATGAGTAACGTCCAGATCCCATTTGAATTTCTTTGCCATTACGCAACCATCTAGCTGAAGGCTCAGGCTTGCCAGTAGCTTGACATTGTAAAGTGTAAATTTTTCCAAAAGGTGCAACACGATCTTGTAAGCGTGTAACCCATTCTGGCTTTTCCCCACCCAATACTTCACATACTTTGATAGGCATTGTACAAGAGCTCGGTTCAGAACGCCCAGCAGCATTTACAGCAAAAATACGGAATTCATAATCTCCCATTTCAATAAGATTTATAACAGTATATTCAGTGTCCAGGACATTGTAGTCATTACATTTAACCCAAATGGCACCTCCTATATCACGGCGCTCTATTATATAACCTGTGATGCGTGAGCCACCATCACTGTGTGGCTTTTCCCATTTGAGGTCAACATAGTTTTTCCCTACTTTTATGACTTGAGGTGTTCCAGGTGGTGATGGAACTGTGAATTTACCCTTCAGTTTAAATCTAGTAGAAGGTGCTGAGGGTTTACTGAATCCAGCTGCATTTTTAGCTTTTACTCTAAATTCATATTCACACCCATTTGTTAGATTATACAGTTGGTACTTTGTGTCCTTTATAATAAATTGATAAGTATTCCAAGCAGAGTCGTTAATAATATCACGATATTCAATTTGGTAGCCTTGAATTCTGGAACCACCGTCGCTTCCTGGACGAGTCCAAAGTAAAGTCACATTTCCAGAGTCCCAGTCAATTACTTTAGGCTGACCTGGTGGATCCGGCACTGTGAATTGGTATTTAGCTGTAATAGGCTCATCCATTTCTAAAGGTTCAGAGAGACCATATTGATTTTCAGCACGAACACGGAACTGATACTTGTGATTTGGTTCTAATCCCATGACATCGTAGTGTATGTTTCGCACAAAGCTGCTTACTTTCACCCATGTACCACTGTTGTCAAGTTTCTCGACAACATAGTTAGTAATCGGTGAACCACCATCATCTAACGGAGTCTTCCATGAGAGTGTGCATGTATCGGGAGTGATGTCTGAGGCTAGCAGAGGTCCTTGAGGAACTCCAGGCTTATCGACAACAGTAACATAGCAAGATGCTGAATCCGAGCCCTTGTTATTGGCCAAATTGATAGTGTAGGAACCAGTCTCGCAGCGTTTTGCACACTTATTGTAATAGACCGTGCTATAATTAGTAGTTTCGAATTTAATACGGTCGTCTTGCAAAACTTCTTGGTTATTTATTGTCCATGATGGAGTGGGACGCGGATTGGCATAATATGGTACGGATATACGGAATTCTTCACCAGCAATCACTGTCATATCACGAATTGATAGATCTGAAGTAATTTTGGGTGCATGTGGCGGACGACGACAAAATATTGGGTCACTCGATGCGCTGTATGGTGACTGCCCAGCAGCATTTATCGCAGCTACTCTAAATTCGTATTCAGCATTTTCAATGAGATTCGGGATTTTACATGTAAGACTAGGGCATAGTGATTGTATAGCTTTTGTCCACTTTTCTTCACTAATTAAACGTTTTTCTACTACGTATCCGGTAATTGGAGAGCCGCCATCATGTCTGGGCTTAGTCCATGAAATTGTTATGCTATCTTCTGTGGAATCAATGACACGTGGAACTCCTGGAGCATTCGGAACATCGAATGGATATCTAGCACGAATGTTTTCATCTGTCGTGGCTGGGTCAGATTGTCCATATTTGTTTTCAGCGATAACACGGAAATCATATTCCCTGCCTATAGCTAAATTACGTATTCGAACAAAAGGTACTGTACAATAACTGCTAACCTTAGACCAAGTCGAGGAATTGGCCTCTTTCTTTTCTATTATATAATTAGTAATCGGGGAACCTCCATCATCCTTAGGTGGTGTCCAATATAATGTAAGAGCATCACCAGCAAACTCGTCAGCACATAAATTAGTAGGTGGCTTAGGACGATCAAGAACCTTAACGTTGATGGTGGCTGTGTCAAATCCAGAAGGATTTTTTAATTGTAGTCTATACTGTCCAGAGTCAGAACGTTTAGAGTTCTTAACTACAAACGATGCGGAATCGTCTGTTAAACGCTGGAATATACGCTGTCCATCATCTTCAAGTACAATATCGTTGGCATACCAATGGGCTGATGGCTTGGGGAAACCAACGTATGGAACGTGAATACTGAAATCTTCCCCAGCACGACAAACAATATCACGTACGGATCCTAAGTCCATGCATGGCTTATTTGCTTGTTCTTCTATAATAATTGGTTGAGTTGGTTTGGATGGATTAGAGCGACCAACTTCATTAACAGCAGAAACACGGAAAGTGTATTCTTCACCCTCTTTTAGATTTGGTATTGTATAAACTATATTGTTGATGGGTAATTCATTGACAGGTTCCCAATTCTTTGAATTCTTCGGCCTAATCTCTAAGAAATATCCCTTTATCTTTGACTTGCCATCATTTCTAGGAGGACGCCATGACAGCGTTATGCTGTCTTTTGTGATTCGGTCAGGTTTTGGTGGCTCTGGTGGATCAGGCCGGTATCTTTGCAATTCAGCAATTATTGGTTCTGAAGGTTTAGAAGGCTTTCCAGGTCCAGCTTCATTTACAGCCAAAACACGGAATTCATAGCGCCCTCCTTCGTGTAAGTCAGACACCGTATAACTGGTATTAGGTGTAGGATAATTATTACATTTAATCCATTCACCTCCACGTTCACGTCGCTCAACTATATACCCCGTAATTGGTTTACCTCCACAATGCTCTGGTGGATGCCATTCCAAGCTGGCAGATGTTGGTGAATAGGCAACAACTTGAGGTTGGCTAGGTGCATCTGGTGGATCAAATGGTGATTTAGCAACAACTGGTTTACCTTCTAATGGTTCAGATATTCCATAAATATTTTCAGCTCTAACCCGAAATACATATTTCTTGCCCTCAGTAAGACCTTTTACCGTGTAGCTAGTTTTAGGACAATAGCCTGGTACAGGTCGCCAGCTATCAACTCCAAATTCGCTTACTTCAATAACGTAGCCTGTAATATCACTTCCGCCATTATCTTTTGGAGCGTTCCAAGATAGTGAAATATGGTCAGGAGCGGTTTCAGTATAAGTCAGCGGTCCTTCAGGTGGAGTAGGCTTATTGACAACAATTAATTCAATATCAGCACTATCTTTACCAAATTCATTTAATACAGTTATGCAGTAAACAGCAGCATCGTCTCTTGTAGTATCGTCAATGCGGAATATAGTCCGTTCTGAATTTGTGTTGAATGAGAAACGATTATTTTCTGGAACTCTAATGCAACCACGCTTCCACTCTATCGTTGGTGTAGGTGCGCCTGAAATTGGTATGGTGATATTGACAGGTTCACCGGCACGTACCTTAACTTTGCGGCCGATTAGACCATCTAAGTGCAAACGCGGTTTTTCACGCATTGATTTCGCTGTCAATATACTAGTTGGCTCCGAATGCTTTCCATTTCCGGCAGCGTTCACGGCGGACACGCGATATTGATATTGGTGGTCGGAGGTAACACGATCATCTGTGTATGCAGTATTGGGAACAGGCTCAGCATTTACCTTAATCCAGCGACCGGTTGCAACGTCGCGACGTTCAATATCATATCCAATAACTGGAGAGCCTCCGTTACTAATGGGAGCTTTCCATTTTATAGATATGTGGTCTTTATCACTTTCAGTGAGTTCAGGCTTACTAGGAGCTCCTGGTACTGTGTATTGATTTCTAGCAATTACTGGCTCTTCCGATGTAAGTGGATCAGATCTACCTTGTAGATTTTCAGCAAGGACTCTAAACTCATACTGTGTTCCTTCTAACAGTCGTGGGACTAAAGCATGATTATACTTAGCATTAACATATGTTACAGCTGGAACCCAACCACCGCCATGCGTCAAATCGCGTTTTTCAATAACATACGCAGAAATTTCTGAGCCTCCATTGTCTTTTGGTGGTTTCCAGGAAACTGTAACAGAGTTTGCTGTGATTTCTTCATATTCAAGGGGCCCTATTGGTGGGCTAGGGCGATCTAAAACTATTAGTTCGAAGCTTCCTTCATCGATACCGGAATCATTACGAAGGAGCAAATGATAACGTCCAGAGTCATTTCGCTGGCAGTTAACAGTGTGAACAACCGTGTGATATCCGATAGAAGTTATTGTTGACCGTTCATTATTACTAAGTGGCTTATTGTTAAGATTCCAGATGACATCAGGAGTTGGCTCCCCAATAAAACTAATATCAATATGGAATATAAGTCCTGCTTTAATACGTATATCATGCAGTGGTGTAATAATTTTTGGAGCCAAATATCTAGCCTTGGCCTGGATCATATCCGAAGGTTCGGATGGTTCTGACTGTCCAGCTTGGTTGACAGCAATAACACGAAATTCGTACTCTTGTCCTTCAGTTAAATCAGGAACAGTTGCAGTAGTTTTATTTGGAGGAGTATGTACCACATTAACCCAATATGGGCTACCCTTTTCTTTCTTTTGAATAATATACTCAGTTATTGGAGAACCACCGTCACTCTTAGGTTCAGCCCATTGTAGGTCGACGTGGTCACGATCCCAGTCAGTAATGACAGGTTTTCCAGGTGCATCCGGTTCATCAAATTCATTTTTAGCAATTATACTTCTAGCAGCTTCCAAAGGTTCAGATTCACCTATAGCATTTACTGCCTTGACGCGGAATAAATATTCTTTTCGGTGTATGAGACGAGTAACATCATGTACTGGATGTGTGCTCATGCCAGCATCTGACCAAGTTCCACGTGATAAGTCCATTTTTTCTATGATGTAGTGCAAAATTGGAGATCCACCGTCGTCTTCTGGAACTTGCCACGTTAAATGACAGCCATCACGAGTAATTTTGGTTATATCTAATGGACCTATTGGGGGGCTAGGTCGATCTAAGACTGTCGCATGAGCTGTGGCATCGAATGATCCATATTCATTTTTCAAAACGAGGGTATATCTTCCCTCATCTGAGCGCAATGCACTTGAAATTTCGAAGGTTAATTCATTTTGGAATAAGTTCATGTCAATGCGAGGTGATATTTTTATTTCTTTTCCATTAAACAGCCATTTAATGCTAGGTCTGGGTGAAGCTTCAATAGGTAATACCCAACCCAGACTCTTACCAGCATGTACAATAATGTCATTAAGCACTGACTTATCAAAATGTGGTGCCAAAAAGCGAGGTTTACATATTATGGGCGCAGTAGGATCCGAAGGATCACTGTGGCCTCCACGATTGATAGCAATTACACGGAATTCATATTCCTTGCCTTCAGTTAAGTCAGAAATGTGGCCCTTAGTTTCACTTCCTGGCACTTCTAAGGCCTTCTCCCATTGTCCGAACTTAGGACGCTTCTCTATGATATAGCTTGTTATTGGAGAGCCACCATCTCGTTTTGAGGCAGGCCACTCAATATCGACAAAATCTTTGCCCCAGTCAACGGCTCGAGGTTGACCTGGTTTGTCGGGACGAGAGAACGGATCCTTGGCAGTAATAGCTTGTGTAGTTACTAAGGGCTGTGACTGGCCTTGTTTATTAACAGCACGTACGCGGAAGTTGTAGTCATGACCTTCGATTAGGTTATCTGCACGGATTGAGCAGTCAGCGCACTCACCCACTGGTACCCATCTCATGGCATCAGTATCCATTTTCTCTACCACATATTGTGTTATTTCAGAGCCACCATCATCTTTAGGTGGGCGCCAATGTAATGCGATGGAGTTCCTGGTTACCTCATCTGGACGAAGAGGTCCTTCAGGAGCTGATGGCACGTCCAAAACAGTAACTTTAACTGAAGCTCTGTCTACACCATTAACATTTCGGGCTACTAAAGTATATTCACCAGTATCAGCCCGTTTAGCATCAACTACACGCAATTTGGTCCGATAATCCTCGTTGATTAGCTTAACACGATCCGTATTGATGACAACATTACTTTCATGAGACCACTCTTTGGCTGGAATTGGTTCACCAATAACTGGTACATCAAATTCGAAAGTATTTCCTGCACGTACTTTAATGTCCAGCATAAAGTTCCGGTCGATTTTGGGAGGTAGGTTTTTAGGGCGAGCTACATGTGATAACGAAGCATCACTTGGTTCTCCTGGACCAGCTTTATTAACAGCACGTACCCGGAATTCATATTTTACTCCTTCGATCAAGTCAGGCACACGGCCAGAAATAACATCACCGTCTATCTCCGCACATGGTTCCCAACTTGGAGAGTATTTATCGCGCTTCTCAATTATGTAACCTGTTATGGGTGAACCTCCATCGCTTTCTGGACGAGCCCATTCTAAATCAACAAAGTCTTTGTCAAAGTCCCTAATTTCAGGAGTCCCTGGTTTCGTTGGTTCACCATACGGATTTTTAGCTTCTGTTGCATGAGGAGTCGTTAATGGATCTGAGGTACCTTGGCGGTTCTTAGCGCGAACACGGAACTTGTATTTATGGCCTGGTGTGAGGCCCTTGACATCGAAATAGGTTACAGGACCATCAGTCTCACCAGCTGGCACCCAGCGCCCAGTAATTTCATCCAACTTTTCAATGACATAGTTCTCAATCGGTTGACCTCCGTCATCATCTGGTGGATTCCATTGTAATGAGCAGCCTTCGGCATGAACTTTGTCGATCTTTAATGGGCCATTTGGTGGTGATGGTTTGTCAATAACTGTCACTTTGACATCTGCGCTATCTTCACCATTAATGTTTTCAGCATGCACAGTATATAGTCCTGAATCAGCGCGAGTAGCATTGGATACCTTCAATTTTGTGTTGTAATCAACATGAGTTACTTTGACGTTATCTTTAGCATAAACTTCACGTTTTTTTAGCAACCACTTAGTCTTAGGTGCTGGCTCTCCTGACACCTTGCAATCAAATGCAAAACTTTGGCCAGCTTTAATACGGACCTCGATGAGATTAGTGCGATCAATGAGCGGAGCTTTGTTGCGAGGCTTAGCTATGATTGGTTGAGTAGCGTCAGATGGTTCACCGACACCAGCTGCATTAACAGCTGAAACTCGGAACTCATATGCTTGACCTTCAATTAAATCTGGTACTGTGGCATTTGTTTGACCGGCAGGTACTTCAACAGCCTTTTCCCACTTGCCATACTTATCTTTCTTTTCGACGATGTAACCAGAAATGGGAGATCCACCATCATTTAATGGCGGAGTCCAGGCCAAGTCAATATGGTCTTTATCCCAGTCAGTTGGTCGAAGATTTTCAGGCTTGCCGGGCTCATCAAATGGATTTTTGGCAGTAATTGATTCGTCTCCAACTAAAGGTAATGACTCACCTTCAGCATTCACAGCAGATACCCGGAATTTGTATTCACCTCCAGGAGTTAAACCTGTAACATCAGCTTGTGGTTCTGCTGACCGACAACATGGAATCCAGCATCCAGTTTCTGTGTCAAGTTTGTCAATTTGGAAGTATTCTATAGGAGTTCCACCGTCATCTTCAGGCCGCTTCCATTTAAGGTGACATCCTTCCTTGTGAACATCCGAAATTTGTAAAGGACCCTTAGGTGCAGTTGGTTTATCTGTTATTACAATATTAATTTGAACTGTATCTTTGCCGGAGCTGTTTGTTGCAGTTACAACATATTCACCCGAATCGCCACGATTAGCAGGACGAATAACCAATTTCGTATAATAATCAGGAGAATCAATGGTGACATTTTTACCTGTTTGTAATGGGCAGTTGGTGAATCGCCATTCTACCTTTGGAGCAGGCTCACCAGCAACGTTTGCTTCTAACTTCAAAGTTGAACCTGCAGAAATTGTAACATCTCTCAAATTACGACGATCGATTTTGGGTGCTAAGTAACGAGGCTTAGCCACAAATGTCTTTCCAGCATCAGAAGGTTCAGATTGTCCTGCTTTGTTGACTGCAACAACCCGGAATTGATATTCATTTCCTTCAATAAGACCATTGATTGTAGCTTCCGGCTCTGGAGTATTTGTTTCGAGTGCCTTCTCCCACATTGGACTGTACTTATCTTTCTTCTCAATTATATAGCCAATAATAGGTGATCCACCATCACTGGCAGGTTCAGGCCAGGCAAGTTCAACCTTATTTGCTGTCCAGTCTTTTGGTTCGGGTGCTCCTGGCTTAGAAGGTGTAGTAAAGGGATCCTTTGCAACAATTGTTCCAAATGTTTCTAAGGGTTCTGATTCACCTTCCTTGTTAACAGCTTTAACACGGAATTTGTATTCATGGCCTGGGGTCAAGCCATCGACTTCAAACTCAGGAATGTCACTTTTGCCACAAGGCAACCAAATGCCAGTGTCGGGATCAAACTTTTCAATTACGTAACCATCAATGGGCTCACCGCCGTCGTCCTTTGGTTTTTTCCATTTCAGCCTACAGCCTTCTTTATGTATGTCAGATACTTCTAAAGGACCCTCTGGTTTTGCTGGTTTGGCTATAACAGAAAAGAGAATAATATGAAACTGATTCATATTTTACTATGGCTAAATGACATACTTATAATATTTATCTGAAATTCAACCTGATCTTGGCCATACTTATTAGTAGCAATTATTTTATATAGTCCAGTATCTTTGCGTTCTGGACTTTTATTGATATATTTCGTATTGTATGGCACATTATCAATCCGACGAGAAGACGTTTCTTGAATTGATTTTCCATTTTGGGTCCAAACTACATTCGGGGCTGGCTCACCAATTATTTGAATATCCAAACATATTGGCTCTCCATATTTGACATTATAAGTACGAATATTGCGACGATCAATTTTAGGTGCCACTGAAGAAATTGTACAGTTCTATTTAAAATTGTATTCTCTTTTTTGCTACTACATAATACTTACATTTACGTGGCTTTGTAATGACTACCTTGCTAGCATCTGAAGGCTCACCAGGTCCAGCTGCATTAATTGCCTTAACTCTGAACTCGTATTCACAGTTTTCATCCAAATTTGGTACAGTTGCTTTGCATTCTTCGCCAAGAAAAGAAGCAGACACTTCAGCACCCTTGATCCATTTATCCGTGCCTTTTTCACGTTTTTCAATAACGTATCCAGTAATTGGAGATCCTCCGTCGTTAAGTGGTGGTTTCCATACAAGATCTACATGATCTTTATCCCAGTCTACTGCTTCTGGTGTACCAGGCTTACCAGGCTCGTCAAATGGATTTTTAGCTATTATAGACTTGTCACCATTCAACGGCTCCGATTCACCTTCGGTATTTACTGCCAAAATACGGAATCTATATTCTTGGCCTGGAACTAAATTATTAAGCTCTGCAAATGGTTCTTTGAAACGACCAGAGGGTAGCCAGCGCCCAGTTTCGACGTCCATTTTTTCAACAATGTAATATTCAATTGGTATGCCACCATCATCCAAAGGAGGATTCCACTTAAGTTTGCAGCCTTCTTTATGGATGTCTGATATTCGCAGTGGACCTTCTGGTTGACCAGGGCGATCAAGAACGTTAATTTCGAATGAAGCTTCATCGTGACCGGAATCATTTTCAGCCTTAAGGGTATATTTGCCGGTGTGTGCACGTTTGGCGATAGGTAATGCTAGCTTAGTGCGGTAGGGCTCAATGTCGATAGTAACTTCGTCACCTTCTATTCGAGCCTTATTGTGGAACCAGCTCTTAGTAGCTGGAGGTTCTCCCGATACTTTAATATCATAACGAATATGGTTACCAGCTTTGACGGTGATATCTTTAATATTGGTGCGATCAATTTTAGGAGGAGCAAATCTATCTTTAGCAATCATTTGATCAGAAGGCTCTGAATGCTTACTTTGCCCAGCTTTGTTAACGGCCTTGACACGGAATTGATATTTAGTTCCTTCAATTAAATCGTTTACCCTACCTTTTGGCTCTGGCGTATTAGTCTCCAATACCTTCTGCCACTTTCCAGTATTATTGTCTTTCTTTTCGATAATGTAACCAATAATAGGAGCACCCCCATCATCGTCCGGAACTCGCCATTTCAACTCAGCATGATTACTTGACCAATCGACAATTTGTGGCTTACCAGGAGTATCAGGGGGATCATACGGATTCTTGGCTATTACAGGAACGTCAGTTACCAATGGCTCTGATTCTCCTTCAGCATTAACAGCCTTTACACGGAACAAATATTCTTTGCCCTCGGTAAGACCTGTTACGTCAGCTTCTGGCGATTTTGTTGTCAAAACAGGAACCCATCGACCGGTTTCGGTATCCATACGTTCAACAACATAATGCTCAATGGGCTCACCACCGTCATCTTCAGGCTTATCCCATTTTAAGTGTACACTTTCTGCCGTAACATCAGAAACTGCTAACGGGCCCTTGGGTTTACTAGGTTTGCACAATACTTCAAGCTCAACTTCAACAGTGTCCGTTCCAGAATCATTTTTGGCAGTAACAACATAAATACCTTTGTCAGAGCGTTTTACTTTTGGCATTATGAAAGTAGTTTTGTAGTTTTCATTTTCAATCTTAATTCTATCCGTTGTTTTCAACGATTCACCATTATAGGTCCATGTTACAATTGCAGGTGGTTCACCTTTAACAGCAGCTTCCATATGCAGCATTTGTCCACTACGCAGAACCTTCTTCTGCAAGTTTTTGCGATCGATTTGAGGCTTAAGAAAGCGGGGTTTGGCAACCACAGACCTCGAAATATCACTAGGCTCACTTGGACCAGCTTTATTAACAGCTACAATACGGAATTCATATTCATGACCCTCTTCCACACTTGTTACAGTACCCTTGGTATGATCACCAGGAACAGTGGCAGCATCAACCCAAGCTCTGCCTGATTTGTCACGCATCTGAATTATATATTTCTGTATGGGAGCACCACCATCGCTTTTTGGTGGATCCCAAGCCAAGTCGACAAAATCTTTGTCCCAGTTAGTTGGTTCTGGACGACCCGGTTTATCTGGTTCATCAAACGGATTCTTAGCAATAATCGGTTTTTCAGTTTCCAAATCTTCTGATTCACCTTCCTTATTTACAGCACGTACCCGGAATTTGTATGGCTTACCTTCGCTTAAACCTATGACCTTAGCTTCTGGTTCAGTACTCTTGCCACAAGGCAGCCATTGACCCGTATGAGGATCGAGTTTTTCAATTTCATAGTAGTCAATTGGGGCACCACCATCATCTTCAGGCTTCTCCCATTTGAGTTTACAACCATGCTTGGTAATATCGTTGACCTGTAATGGGCCCCTGGGTTTTCCAGGCTTGCCTAAGACTGTAACGTCTAGTTCAGCGATATCTTCTCCAACCTCATTGCTAGCTTTTATAGTATATTTGCCAGACATAGGTCGCTTAGCACGCATAACAAAAAATTTTGTATTGTAATCGATATTGTCGATTTTAACTCCTTCCCCATCAGATATCAGCGGCTGGTCTTTAAAAAGCCATTCAACTTTAGGCGCTGGTTCTCCTTTAATATTGATATCTAAGCTAATAGAAAGCCCTACTTTGACAGTTATTGGTTTAAGATTAGTGCGATCGATGTGAGGCTTAACTGCAAATAAAAAAATTTACATTGTTATATATTTGATTTACATTACAAAGACTAAACTTACGGAAACGTGGCTTAGCAATATGCCAATTTGTTTGTTCAGAAGGCTCCGATTGTCCGGCTTTATTAACTGCTCTAACACGAAATTTATATTGTTGGCCTTCATCCAATTTTTTAACAACTCCTTTGCAAATGGGACCTTCTGTTTCAGCACCCTTAATAAACTCGCCAGAATCCTTGTCCATGACTTCAATTATGTAGCTAGTAACAGGAGCCCCACCATCGCGAATAGGTGGCTCCCATTTAAGCTTAACATGATGTTCATCCCAGTCTTCAAATTCTGGAAGACCTGGTGGTGCAGGAACATCAAATGGATTTTTAGCGACAATAGCCGAGTCAGTTTCTAATGGTTCAGATTCGCCTTCTTCATTTACAGCTTTAACGCGGAATTGATATCTGTGGTTGAATTCGAGACCTTTAATTTCCTGTTCTGTCTTTTCTGGATCTACTGTTCCAGCTGGCACCCAGCGACCTACAACAGTGTCCAATTTTTCAATTACATATCCAGTGAGTGGCATGCCACCATCGTCTTTGGGTTTTTTCCATTTAAGCTTACATCCTTCCTTGTGGATATCACTTACTTCCAAAGGTCCCTCAGGCTTGGAAGGTTTATCTATTATAATAACTTCTACTTCAGCTACATCGACACCATTAATATTCTCAGCCTTAAGCTTATAAACACCAGTATCTTTTCTAGAACTGTCTACAATAGTAAGCTTTGTATTATAGTCTTCATTCTCAATGCGTGATTGACCAGTGGGAACTAAGTCATGCTCCTTGAAGAACCAGGTT
This sequence comes from Tachina grossa, assembly GCA_949987645.1. NCBI lineage: Eukaryota > Metazoa > Arthropoda > Insecta > Diptera > Tachinidae > Tachina > Tachina grossa. The sequence goes on along the minus strand of OX465279.1, from coordinate 2,766,370 downwards.
AATTCTGGAGCAGGTTCACCCTTTACGTCAACATCAAACTTCACTGTATGTCCTGCGCGCACCTTAACAGGTTTCATTTTTTCACGATTGATACTGGGTTTCACTTTGCATCATAATTTAAAGAATATAAAGTATACAAGAGGAATATAAAGTTTATTAGAGATAAATAAGAGATAAATAAAGAAGTGTTATCGATTAAAAACTTAGTAGACTTAAAATATTAGAGAATAAGCTATGCTTTGTTTAACTTAAGGCCGTAGCTCACGTATGCACATGACTGTAATCTGTTAAGAAGTTTTGCATAAATTAAAAAAAATGTATTATAAAGCTTTTTGCATAGCAACGTTAACAAATGTATTCGCAACGACAATATTAATTATCTTACAGTTCCTTGGTTTCGCAAGATGTGGTTCAGTTGCATCACTTGGTTCACTAGGACCTGCTTTGTTTACAGCTATAACACGAAACTGATATATGTTGCCTTCAATTAAACCTTCTACGGTGGCCTCAGGAAGTGGGCTCTGCATAAAAAGAGTTTAATAGAAAAAAATAATGTTTACGTACTTATAAACAAAACAATTATATTTATTTATTGCAATTTGCATCCGAAAAATTTGGTGTCAAATGATTTAAATATATCCGTCTTATGACTTGAGAAAATGGGAGTGTTACCAAAAGTGAGGGGTAGTGTGTGGTGGAAACACATATCTTGTAGTTTTATATTCATCATTTTTAGGATATGTCAACTTAATATTCAGTCAATTTAATTGGGACAACGTCTAGTATTATAGTAAATGGCACTAAATAAGTTCCTAGACTTATTAACTGGTAAAAGCACAATGTTAATTGTTCCCTCTAATGAGACTGCAAAGTCACTCTGGAACCAGCCCCGTAACTAAATATAAATATTAACTTTAGCTTAACGGGTGTTTACTTTTTGAAATAACAGTGCCCTTGTGTTTGAGTACGTAGTGTGATAGCCTATCATGTCCAAATGCAAACAAAATGCTTTTCTTAAAAATTCTATATAATTGTATTTGTAACAATAGGGAAACACATATGTATGTATATAATTTTACACCGATTAGGCAATTAGAAGACGGTTCAGTGACAAGTCATAAGGTGTATAAAAATCATCAATTATCCCTGTCTTAGACCATCCCAATAGGAAGAGTAAGAAGTCAGACTGGTTCGTATCACTTGGGATCGGTCACGTGATTAGCATCGTGTCAGTTACATTTACCGCAAGCTTGTAATAACTGAAATATATATATATATATATATATATATATATATATATATATATATATATATATATATATATATATATATATGTATATATATATATATAGTATGTATATGTATGCACTTATTTTTAGGAGTTTCTTACATCTGTTGTTAAGACTTCATCCCAGTGTGGAGAGTATTTGTCCTTCTTTTCAATTCTATATCCCGTTATTGGTGCTCCGCCATTATCTTTGGGGGGCTCCCAAATAAGTTTAACCATATGCTCATTGTAGTCGTCAATTTTTGGTGTACCAGGCTTACTGGCAGCATCATAAGGATTCTTAGCGATGATGCTGCCATCGGTCTCCAAAGGTTCTGACTCTCCTTCCTCGTTGATAGCTTTGACCCGAAACTGATACTCATGACCTTCTTGCAAGCCCTTGACATCGATTTCGGTATCATTGCCAGAGGTGCGACCGACTGGTACCCAACGACCGTGCTTCTTGTCAAACTTCTCAACTTGGTACGCGGTAATAGGTTTGCCACCATCGTCATCTGGTTTTTTCCACTTAAGCTTACAGCTATCTTTTGTGATGTTAATAACTTCTAAGGGTCCCTTTGGTTTTCCTGGAGGTCCCAAGACATTGACTTCTACTGTTGCTTCATCCTCACCATGCTCATTAACGGCTCGGATTTTATATGTACCTGTATGTTGGCGAACAGAATCGATAATAGATATCTTGGTATTATACGGTATATTTTTTATTTCACTGCTGGCTGGCAGTTCTTCAGTTCTCAGCTCTCTATCATTTAAGTACCATGTTATTGTAGGAGCTGGCTCTCCACGTACATTAATGTCATATTTGATGGGCTTTCCAGCGCGAATAAGCAGGGGCTTGAGGTTTGTGCGATCAATGCGGGGCTTAACTGAAATTTTTATTTATTCGATAAAAAGTTTAGTATGTAATATGAAAAATTGTGATTAACTACTTACGTTTCTTATATTTGACAACTTGCATTTTACTCGAGTCTGATGGTGGTGAAGGACCTGCCTTATTAACCGCAATTACTCGGAATTGATATTCTCCATATTCTTGCAGATTAGCTACTGTAGCATTTAAGTTATCGCCAGGTACCTCAATGGCTTTTTCCCAGTCAGGTTTATTTTTATCTTTCTTTTCAATAATGTATTTCTCAATGGGAGCACCACCGTCATTGGTAGGAGCTTCCCATTTAAGAGATACGCTCTGGTTATCGTAATCGGTTACTTCAGGAGTACCTGGTTTACCGGGCTCATCATAAGGATCTTTAGCAATGACGCCAACCAAAGTGGTAAGTGGCTCAGATTCACCCTCTTCATTGACTGCAGATACACGGAACATATACTCGGAGCCCGGATTCAACCCAGTTACGTCAAAACTGGGAGGTTCCTTCTCTCCAGGAGAACGACCAACACGCACCCACTTTCCTGTGGCTGTATCCATTTTTTCAATAACGTATTCCTTAATTGGCACACCACCGTCATCTTCAGGTTTTTTCCACTGCAACTTGCAGCTTGTAGCTGTAACATCGCTGACATTAAGTGGGCCCTTAGGTGAGCTGGGTTTTCCCAAAACTAAGAGCTCTATGGTTTCGCTGTCTACACCATTACGATTCTCTGCCCTCAACGTATACATACCGCTGTCTTTGCGAACCACATTGGAAATAATGAAATCGGTGTGGTAATCTATATTTTCAACTTTAATGCGTTCACCAGTTGTCAATGGGATGTTATCCCGCCAACTCCAGTTTAACGTTGGGACTGGCTCACCAATAACATCTACTGACCACTTATGAGTGCGGCCAGTCTTGATTGTGACACGCTTGAATGTGGACCGATCGATTTGTGGTTTCACTATTTTTAATTTTAAGTAAAATGAAGTAAAAATAACTATTTTAATTTTTCTTCTATATACTTTCTCATGGAAAGCTAATGCGCATCTTTAGTGCTCCAATGGATAAACTCGAGATTTTAAAAAGAACTCAAATTTCTCTCTAATCAATTTGCATCTATATACATCTTACAACAGAAACAGAAATTTTCTCGAAAAAAAGTTTTATTTCGCATCGTTTGACAAAATTTTTAATGTATGAGACCAAAAGCAAAGCAAAGCAAGCTTCTTAGCTGAATATGTGCACAAAAATAAAGTTTTTGTATGACTTACGGTTTTTATGTTTACACAAATGATCATCTGTTGGTTCAGATGGCTCCGACGGCCCTGCTTTGTTAACAGCACGCACACGGAACTGATACACCATTTTTTCTTTTAACCCTTCCACTACGCATGTTGGAGAAGCATTTTCCGTTTTAGATACTTCGGTCCAAGTTGGTGAAAACTTATCTTTTTGCTCAATGACGTAGTGTAAAATTGGACGGCCGCCATCGGACGGTGGAATTTTCCACTTCAAAGTAACGCTCTTATTATCATAGTCATCAATAACTGGTTTTCCAGGTGTACTTGGGGGATCATAAGGATTCTTGGCCAGAATAGCATCACTTGTTTCTAAAGGTTCTGATTCGCCTTCTTTGTTGATGGCCTTAACGCGGAACTTATACTTTTTACCTGGTGTTAGACCCTTGAAATTAAAAGACGTTTCATCAGGACCAACTTCTCCAGCAGGAATCCATCGTCCCGTTTCTTCATCCATACGTTCCAGTGCGTACCCTGTAATTTCGCAGCCACCATCGTCCTCTGGACGCTTCCACTTCATCTTGATGTGGTCCGCACGTACCTCATCGGCTTCAAATGGTCCACCAGGAGGTAGAGGACGATCCAAGACAATTACCTGTGCCTCGGACTCAATTGTTCCAGAACTGTTAGACAACACTAACTTAAACTTTCCTGTGTCCGCTCTTATTGCCTTTTTAATGGTAATTGAGGAGTTTCTTTCCATTTGATCCAAACAAATGCGTTGGTTATCAAAAACCAACTCTGTTGCACCTTTGTACCAAGTTGCTTTTGGTTCAGGCTCACCGTCATATTTGATATCGTATCTAACTGTTTGCCCTTTCTTTACTGTAATATTCGTTAGGCCATCGCCAACAAGGAAAGGCTTAACGAAACGGCATTTAGCAATAATAGCTTTAGTCTTGTCGCTTGGTTCACCAGGACCGGCTCTATTGACAGCACGGACTCGGAATTCGTACTGCTGCCCTTCTTTAAGACCATCAACGGTACCAGCACGAGCATCGCCTGGTACTTCTTTACCAGTCACCCAATCATTTGAGAACTTTTCTTTGTACTCAATAATGTATGAAGTTATGGGATCGCCACCATCGCTTTCAGGAGCCTCCCACTTAAGATCGGCGTGATCTCTATCCCAATCAGTCAAATCTACTTCCCTAGGCTTACCAGGCTCATCCCATGGATCCTTCGCAAGAATAGTATTCTTGAATGTAGCTGGATCAGAAGGACCGATTTTATTGACAGCACGAATACGGAATCTGTATTGTTTTTTAGGTACCAGGTCCTCAATGCTCTTCGAGCATGGTTCACCTTGCTTTACTTCGGCCACAGGTTCCCATCCCTCTTTCTTGCTTATATCCTGTCTTTCAATTATATACTTCAATATAGGCGAGCCACCATCATCCCCAGGAGGCTTAAAAATTACTTTGCATGATGTTTGATAAATGTCAGTAACATCAACATCTTTAGGTGGTTGAGGTATATCTTGACAAATAACTTTAACATCCTTGACGTCGTCGCCTTGACCATTAGATAGCTTAATTTGATATGGTCCTGACATATCACGGGAGGGCTTCTTAATTTTGAATGTGATTTTATCATCTGTAATGGCAACTTCTACATCCTTAATAGCTAAGGGTTTTCCATCTTTGAGAAGCTTAGCCTCAACAGGTGTCTGCTTAGTACCGCTAACTGAAAGGTTTATTTTTAAAGAAAGTTTTGCATGCAACATATAAAATACAACAAAACTTGTTTTTCCTCAATTTTTTTAACGTACAAAATAATTCTGTTATATTATCACTTCACGCATTTATACTTACCTTTGTATGGTACCTCTATCACGATTGGTGCATTAACTGGTCCAGCATATTCATCAGGGCAATCGATATGGGGTTTGCTTTCACCTTTGCGAACAGTAAGTTTGCAGGACGATTTTAGCTGACCAGATTCACATGAAATTTCACCCTCGTCTCCTAGTTCCAAGGAATTGAAGATAAGCTGATGCTTACCGCCACCTAAATTTTTGATCTCAATACGATCGCTAGGTACAATTGGCTCGCCATTGAATTTCCAATCGCATGGTGCTGTTTGATCTTGTAATTCGACATCGAGAACCAATCTCTCGCGCTCTACAGCATCAGTATCCTTGAGTTTCTTATTGAAACGGTTTTGATCTAAGTAATAGGATTATATTTTTTATTTAACCATATTTCATCTGTCAGCAAGTTTAACTCACAATTGATAATTATCTCAGCCTCGGTTTTATCTGCATTAGTTGTACATTTATACATGCCGGCATCTGTGACTTTACAATCCTTAAGCACAAGTTTTCGTTTGCGGCCATCTTTAACAATTTGGATACGTTTATCGGGTTTGACTTCTTCACCGTTACGCCACCACTGAACTTCACCTTGAGCATCGTCAATTTCGCAGGCCAATGTTACAGTATCCTTCTCGGTGCACTGCTGTGATTTCAAAACCTTGACGAACTTGTATGGATATTCAACAACTTTAAGTTTGCACTCGGTTTTGTCAGGTTGTCTATCCAATTGACAGGTATAAGTGCCAGTATCTTCTATAACAGATTCCTTAATGATCAGCTTCAGATTACCATTGATATCTTTCGAGATAAGATAGCGAGGATCGTCAGATTCAATCTTTTTTCCATCTTTAAGCCAATATACATTGGCCATGCTACTGCTGACAGAGCATTCCAGTGTTGTTTCATGTTGTGTATATCCTTCAAGTTTCTTTTTCAGTGGTTTTGTAAACGAATAGCTGGGGTCCGCTTCCTCCACATTTAAGAAACCTGTACTCGAAACTCCGCCGATTTCTATCGTATACTTTCCTGTATCTTCTACTTTTGGAGCGGTAATTATCAGCTGATATGTATCATTTTCATTTTTAAATTTATATTTACTGCCCGGGAAACATTCCTTTTGGATAATAAGGATTGTAAAGAAAACTTGTTAAAACAATTTTGCATCTTACAGATAATATTTCAACAGAATTGAATGATTTAACAATGCTTTTGATTAATATACTGAACCAATATATAAATATTGTTGTGCAATATTATTGTTATAATAACCAATAATATTCATATCTATGAAATTGATAAATATTTCAGTAATAATATTCTCCAAATAATAAACAATAATATGGATCAACTTATCAATTAAACTAATTAATATAATTGATCAATATGTCAAGATATTAACCAATGTACCAAATATCTTGGTTCATTAATAAATATTGTTAAATATAACGTTATTTATAATTCTACAATAAGTTCACGTCGTTGCTATAAGCAGCATTGGGCCTCAATAACTTTTTTCAACATATCGTGCCATAACCGCCAAAAAAATTTAAGCAACATCATTTTCGAACTAAATTTTTTTTGACCAAAATCGATCCTTTGTGACCGTAAGTAATCGATTTTGGTCAAAAATAAACGAGGTCCAAAATATATGTCGGTTAAGCTCTTTTGGCGGTTATGGCTCGATATATATATTTTCTGCCATTGCATTCACTTCTCCTCAACTCTTGCCACGGCTGTTTACTTCGGCCTTGATATGTTTTCTCCATTATATAATCAATGGTCGTTATTAATCTTTGTTAAGAAGATGTTTTCTTTATTTCTATTAATTATTTTCCTATTTAATTAATTAACTCTTGCGGAAAAAGATTTAAGATATTAGCAAAACGCAGCATCAATTGCAAATGCCATTTCGAGCACAGCCGAAGTGATCGTTAGTTGGCAGAATAAGTGACAAGTAACAATGCGATTACCACATATTAGGCTCTTTAAAAGAACAGGCTCCTCTATGATGTCTTAGAAAAAAGGAAAAGCTTTTTATATCAAAGATAAATACATCAGTATTGGCTTAGTGTTTGAGTAGTTTGTTGCACGCCGGTGCTAACAATTGTTGTTTATTTTTCTCTCTTTACTCTTCGTGCATGACTATACAAATTTGTATGGGTAGACAATATTTTTTATTTTAACTCGATTTTGTAGTAAATGGATCAGAGAAGATTATTCAGATGAAAGCGAAGCTATCAATTTTTCAGACAAAGGAACTTCAGAGAATATAAAAATTAAAAACAAACAAAAAATTAAACTAGATGATGCCATTAATGCACTTAACATTTGTATGGAGTAGGTAATAGATAATAATGGGTGTGTTCGTAAATGCATCACTGCTTCTCATCATACGTGCAAACTTTTATTTAAAATGCAATACAAGTTTGCTGATAATCTGTTTTAGTAGTAATCATGTTTGTACATCATATTTGACATTTATTTGTGCGTTATCTACTTCAGTGAACCATTTTAGAACATTTAGATTTCGATTTGCAGCACAGAGATGCATTTACGAACAGACCCAATATTCCTTATGAAATAATTAGCTGTCATTCAAGAAATTAAAGAGGCGACAATATCACAAAAAAAATAAGAATCCAAATGCTAAAACCACAATTTCAACATTCTTTTCCTCAAACTAGATTGTGTTCATAAAAAGAATTTGCATGGCTAGAATTCAAATATACGTAAGTGCAAAATATGAAGATTGGATTTAAGTTTCAATTCATATATAAAATATTATTTAGTATCTTTTGTTTAAATTTTTATGCTTAATTACTTAAGTAAATTATTTTAAGTTAAATTATAGTTTAGTTGATATGAAGTTTTTAGTGGTCAATTATCGAGCTCGTACTGCAGTAGTTTTCTACTCCCAACGATTTGACGCTGTCATTTAATGATAAATGCAGAAATAATAAGAAATTTAGTAAACAATCACTAAGAATTATTTTTTTAAATAATCTTGCTAGTGACTGTTTTAAAAAGTTTTTTCTTAAAAATGTGTGTGAAAATTTTTGCTCAAAACTGTGTTATTAATATTTTTTTTTATTAATTACACTGTGATAGAATTGGAAATTTTTTTGTAATACGCCAGGGACCCAGTAGGTAAACCTAATTTGAGTACACTGAATCCTTGAAAACTTGGTTAAAAGTACCTAAAAATTTAAATTTTTCGCCGTTTTTTACCATTTATTAACCTTTATATTGATATATGCACATATCGTCGCTGTTTTAACTAACCGACCTACCTGACAATTTTTTGAAAAATTAGTTAAGTCCTCTACTAGACTTTATAAGCCATAATACACATTGTCTACAATTTTCATGACTGTGAGCCATAAGAATGAATGTATAAAACAACCATAAAAGCTGCTCTTCTGTTAAATTTTTAAAATGTGAGTTAGGTCAGTTAGTTAAAACAGCGACGATATGTGCCTTTTATTGTGAAAGTGGTCTGAGTCATATACATTTTTTAATAGGCAAACATATTTTTTGTAAACCCTTTTACGCCGGAACTACTGCACCGATTTTTGAAAGATGTATATGCTATTAAAGGATTTTTTATTTTATTGAAATCGGTTCAGTATTTTGGGAGCTATGAGTCCCGGTTCACACGTTTCAACTTTTGGCGCTCAAGTCATAATTCAGCTGTAAGAAAGACGGAGACGGAAGTACAAATATCTCTTTTTTTCTTACAGCTGAATTACGAGTTGAGCAACAAAACTTGAAACGTGTGAAACGGGACTAAGCGTTTAAAGTTGGTACTGCTACATGCAAACATAATACAAACGCATTTATTAGCTTAAGGTGCAATTAGACGTGGCATGACCATAATACCATAGCCATAACCATGCCATTATTCAATTTATTTCTATGGCAATGGCTATGGCATTATCTCGAGTCACTTATAATCGAATGCAGTGTTGCCCATTACTTTGATTCGAACAACTGTTTTCTATGGTTATGGTTATGTCACGTCTGATTGCACCTTTAGTCCCGGTTCACATACTTCAACTTTTGTTCATCAACTCGTAATTCAGCTGTAAGAAAAAAAGAGACATTTGTATTTCCGTCTCCGTCTTTATGAACTACGAGTTGAACAACAAAAGTTGAAACGTGTGAACCGGGACTTACTTAAAGGGATTTGTTTCCTGTTTTTTTTTTAAGTTCATGTATCATTTAATTATAGTGGCATGTGTACATAGTATATGAAAGTATGACGTTTAGAATATGTTTTTTTGAATCATAATAAAACTATTTACATCTAGAATGCGGACGATGGTGTCGTCCGCTTGGTGTAATTTAGTATTGAATAAATTGGTATTAAAGGAGAATAGAAACACTCAAAATTATTGATTCCGAACGGAAAGGAAAATTCAACGGAACAAATCTGTGGCAAAAAGGAAAAAGTGCTTAAGTCGAGATAAGCTGATTTCAAGTTAATGGTACCACCGTAATCTGCACATTCGAAAGTACCCCTGATCAAAATCTCAATTAATTTGTATGATTTTTCAGGAAGTTATAGCACTATGACTTGTGACTTATTTTTTTAGACTTGTAGTCCCATTTGGAATAACAGCTTAACTAAGACTACATACTTTGGTATACTTCAACTTAAATTTATTATTTATAGTGCGTAGAATGATGCTTGCTTAAAAAACAAAGTTTAACTGAAATGTATTTTTTAGCTGTAAAAGAAATAAATTTCTGAAAATCGACTTAAACGCTTAAAACTGCTCTTCTGCAAAACAGCAAAATATGACTTAAGCACTTTTTCCTTATTGCCACAGAAATATGGATCGACATGCAAATTGCAATTATTCATTCCTGCGGTCAGAGTTGGGTAAAAAATATGGTTTGCGGTATTTAAAACACAAAATACTTGCTGGTCATGCATTTAAAATATAAAATACAAGAAAAGTTTAGATTTTTAGGTACTTTTAACCAAGTTTTCAAACTTAATTATTTTTTAAATAAGAGCTAACCTAAAAAAACGGTTAGCAGCACTGAATTCAGCGTACTCGAATTAGGTATAGCCGCCAGGTCTCCCGCTTGTTAAAATTTTTTAACTAGCGCAGTTTTATTAGATTTCATTGTTGTAATATTTTTAAATAAAAATTCAAAACATTAACCTGGTTCACAATCTTGTGCAAATGGTCTTGCATCGTAGCATGTGCAAAATGGTATAGTATATTAATACTCACCACTAAGAATTGTTAAGTGGTTATTATCAATATACTAACCATTGATCCCCACTCATATAGATGTGCATTTGTGTTTGTGTTGGAGCTTCGTTTTTGAGCGTAATATATTTTGCTGCTCAGTCGTTAAGCAGCTATGGATTGAAAAACAGCTCTCGCGTCATTATAATTATTTCTTATGTGTGTTGTTTGGCCTTCGAGAGTTTTTCGTCTCGCTCGCACTAGTTGACTGATCTGCCACGGATAACCGTTTTTGTGTACTTTCTTTAACGACCACGTTGCTATTTCCTATAAGAAGGCAAAGGTCGTACTGTTAATAGCATCTTGGGCATATGGTCTAGTTACTCCGCCCATATTTGTGCAACACCATATTATGCAAATTTACTTTGTATAATATGTATCAATTAATAAACAACTAATTCAATATTTTGCTCTTTTTATAGCAGAGCTGCCAAGACATATTTGTAATATATTTGTTAAACTCTAATTCGAGTCAATTTCTTGTATTCAAAAACAGATTAATGCATATTTGATGTATTTTAAATAGTTAATTTCAGATATATTATTTCCAGCTCTAAATGATAGAAAACCTTGAAATTAAACTAATTTAAAAAGAATCCATTGTTGTTTAGTAAAATGCAATTACACAACCGGCACATATGAATGGTCTAAGATGAAAGTGGTAGCCCTGATTGTAGTAACAATTGAGTTCACATTAAATAAAAATATAAATTATATTTTATTGCTCTCTTAATTTTGCATTTTCTACGATGCAAGACCATTTGCACAAGATTGTGAATTGGGCTATTGTATCTTATTAGCTCATAAGACTTGTAAATAAAGACAAATTTTAACAAAAAAAGAAAAGCTTTGTACTTACATCTTTACGGAACAACCATTTGGGTTTGCAGTTGGGCTTGCTGAAACGAGCTTCAAAGACAACCTTCTTGTCCTTGCCTTCTTTTGCGAACTGATCAATCAATGGACTTAAGAACGACTCTTGTTTCTGAAGGTGTTTTCGATGAGAAAGGGGCAGGGCAGCGTTGTTTGGTGATTGTGTTCGTTACACGTGGTCGTCCGTCATTGGTTGACAATTGAGTTTGAAAAATGCGTTTGCGTTTTTTTTTATTTTCAATAATTTTTTATTGAAATTTATAACAGAAAAATGTTGAAAAATTTTTAGTTCGGTTTGCGTTGTCAAAAATGGGAAAAGAATTTTCTTGCGTTTTTTTCTCATTTGTAGTTCATTTTACAAATAAAAATTTTCATACTCATATGTATGTACATACATACATACTTATACACATATGCGATACATTGTTAGATAAAATTTGTGAAATGTTAGTTTCATGTACATACATACACACTCACATATGTATGTATGTATATACATTAGTGTCCTGCACAAGAGTATTTATAAGACTTTTCAAGACATGAGAGATTTTTTCCAATGCTTTACTACAGCGAAATATTCTAAAAGAATCGCTAAACAACACTGTTGGCAAGACAAACCACCGAAAAAAATTACTTGCCAACAGTGTTGCTTAGCGATTCTTTTAGAATATTTCGCTGTAGTAAAGCATTTGAAAAAATCTCTCATGTCTTGAAAGGTCTTATAAATAGTCTTGTGCAGGACACTAATGTACATGTAGTAGCAAAAGATAGTAAAAATTAAGAATTTAACTACGTATGTATGTACTTATGTACATACATACTTATGTATGTATGTATGTATCGCATAAAATTTTATTTCTATTGGTTTTGGCTTATAAAACTTATTTTAAAAAGCATTATTTTTACAAAAATGTTTATGGTGGTGTTAAAAGCAGGCTCCATACAAAAACAAAAAATAATTGCAAGCTTTACTTACTATTTACATACATAGTATGTAGTTTATCAAAACAAAACATATGTATGTAAGTATATACGACACATAATTTTATAAATCAATATGTTAAAGATGAAAAAAATGTATGAGTACACTTACAAATATACTTATGTATGTAAGTTGTTGTAAAAAAAATATGTACATATGTATGTGTGTGTATTAAGTACATACCCATACATACATACATACATATATACCTAGATTGTCAGCAATTTAAAATTAAACTTAAGGGGAAGCATCATATGTGCATACATGTATGTATGCGTGCAAAATACAATTTAGTTCATAAATATCGAACTAGGTCCTACATACATGCATGCATACAAATATACATACGTTAAAAATGATCTGGGGTCTTCAAATTGTCGCTTTCGATTTTACTGTTAAATATCATACAACAGTGAAGCGGTTAAGGAATTTTTATGTCGAAATTCCTTGTTATATGTTTGACATAACTATACTTCTCGTATATGTGAGTGCCAAATGGTTGAAAAGTACTATGGTCAAAAAATATTTTTCTGTGGGGAAAAAATTTCATTTTTTTTGCTGTGCGAAATGATATCTTTTTTGACAGTGTAAAATTTTGACAACTTCGCTTTAGCATAGAAAGAAGCTGATGAACAAATTGCTGCGGCGGCGAAGCAAAATATTTGACTACAAGCCGCCGTCTACCAAGAATTTTTTAAAGGGACATTTTTATATAAAACAATATTTTGTAGCAAAAAATTGTATAATATTATTTATATGATGCAAAATTTTTCGCAAATTAAAATAAACAATGCATTTTTCACAGTCTAAATACATTTAAGAGTCGTAAAAATCTATGTATTGGGCGACGACTCGAAGCGACGGCGGTGGTTTTACCTTTTATGATACCATGCTTCTTATTTGCTGCTTGTCAAAAATGTATCTGTTGTGTCAAAAATTCTACTAGCCCCCAGGGCTAGTGAAATTTTATTCACTTCAGAAGTGTCAAAATTTTACTTACACTAGTACTTTGCTACCGTTTGACACAGGCCCTATGTTGTACATTTGTCGAGTTATGGGGTGCTAAATTATTGCCGTTTTGAAAATTTTATTATTTTTAATTATTGTTTCGAACTAAAAAAAAAATAAAAGAAATAAAATAAGTAGTTTCGATAGGAAATAGCTTGATCTTTAAAAAAATTATGTAGATTATACATAGATTATATACACATATAAAATTTTTTCATTTGCAAAACCTAAAATGACCAATTGATAATGTGCCTTATCGTGGTTGGCGTATTTCAAATAGTAATAGATTAAAGAAGACTTCAAAAGTTTGTATTTAATCTATTACCAAACAGTCGTAGTCGTATTTGAAATACGCCAATTTTTCAGACGTTGACATGTTTCTTTTTTCTTAATTTCTTTTTACCAGAATCAACCTAAGGTTTCCTTATTTTACTGTAATATATTTATAATGGGCTTAATATAAGTTTATAAGACATGCAAATTTCTTTACATGCTTAATTAATGCAGTGTATAACCGGAAATTATCAATTCACATTAAAATTTTTCTAACTTTGGCCCGTCTTTGGTTTTTTCTGTGTTCCTTATGAAAATCAGCCCAGGATGATCTCATTATACTGCAAAAGCTAGAATACGGGATCTCCAAAAATTTATGAGTTATACAAATTTCTTTCTTTTCACACTAGGTACATATGATGCACTATGAACGAACATAAATTTCTATGGGTTTTAAAATAATGTGTATGCAATTTCAAAAGTTTTACAGTATTATTACTGTACCCTAAGCCAATTTTGGATAAAAAATACACGAAAATTGGGGTAAAGTTAGAAAAAGTGTAATTCAACACGTTTACCTCCCGGTTTTCAGAACGACACCTTAGGTTAGTTTTTTTTAAATTATATTATTTTTTTTTAATATCAGAGGATTTCCTATCAGATTCATTTATCTTATTTTTTCTAGCCGACTGTAATGGAATGTTAATGTAACGGTAGGAGACAGCTGATCGATATTGTTATGTAAAAAGTAATGTGCAGGTTCGTATATTCCGGTTACATCTCTATTAACATTTTCATTACTTTTCATCTAACAATTTGGATAAGCTGTTTCCTACCGTTGCAGTTATGTACATTCCATTACACTCGGCTAACTGAGCCTTAACTGCTGCTCAGTGCTATTGATGCCCAATTTATGGGAAAAAATATAATTCAGTAAATCCGTTGTTGGTTATTTAGAACATTTTAGTTCAATTCGAGTTACATACCTGGTTATATCTCATACTTATGTTAGTTTTTGATTCAAATATTATTTTTCGATTCATGGCTCTCAAAAACAAAAAACTTGCTGACAATGGAAAATTACAAAAGATTTTTTAAGTACATATCGCTCATTTACTTCAATAGTGGCACAACTCAAAAAAACCAGTTTTGCAGAAAACGCGTTTTAAGTTTTTAATTTGCATACAACTCAATGGAGAAATGAAAAAAGATTCTTCTCTCAGGAGGCTATAGTACAAGCTATTTATATGAAATTTTTACACAAGATAAAATACAAAATGCCGCATCTTTCTGCATTATTAACTCAAAAAACTCATTTTTTGAGTTATGCCACTATTGAAGTAAATGAGCGATATGTACGTTACAAAAAGTAAAACATAGAACAGAAATGATCATAAAAAAACAAAACGGCACGTTATGTGTACCTAAAATCGCTGCAAATATTTTACAAAATACATATACATACATATACATTGAAATTCATAATGTACATAAAAACAGAAGCCTCTAAAAAAAATCAAGGATTGTACCAGAGTCTAAAAGTCCTTGGAAATTACCATGTTGCACAGGTACAATTAATATCTGCTTGTGGCAACAACAAAAGACGAGTAAATGAAACATAGAGATATACACAGACAGAAAGAGAGAAACAGTTAGAGTGCGAGAGAGGGAGAAATTGCGAAAGAGAAGAAGGGAATATATAACAGATTTGAAAGAAAAATAGTGAGAGAGATAAAGAGAAATAGAGAGATATCTGTCGTACTGAGTGAATCGAACCTCTTCTCGTCGAAATGGGTGCAATATTGGCCAATCTGGTATCAATTCAGCCAAGGATGGTCTGCGTGATGTGCTTGTTGGCTATTTAAGTTAAAAAAGGTATGTATAATGTTTATTACTTAACCCATATATTTTTTTAATTTATTTTTACAATATTAAATGTTAAATATAGAATTTTAATATTAATGATGCTACATACAAAACGAATAATAGGTATAAATAAACTCGCTATTTTAAATACTTTTGTAAGTAAGTATGTAAAAAGTTTTTACAAATGGCAAGGAATGACCATAATTTTAAAGAAGAAACTGCCCATTCAACTCTCTCATAGACTCCTTTTATATTTGGATATTTGAAAATGATTGTGCTATCTGAGAGTTTAATGTTGTAAAAATAATTGTTATCGAACATCAGTCTAACTTACTTGTGATCCTAACTTCACCCAGCTTGCCTATTGCTGTCTAGACAACAAATTGATTAGCAACAACATTAGGAGCACTATTAAAACCTGTCTCACTAACAATCAGTCCGGAACTTAATTCCTGAAGCCCAAATTTTGTAGCACTTATGAACATACTTATGTACAAATCCATTTACACATGAATATGTATGTTTATTTACTATTGTATAAGTATTATATAAAAAAAATTAAAAGAGATATTTACAAAAGATGGATACGAATTTCTTAGATATACAAATAAGTATGTATATTAGAGTGATTCTCAAAAAAAATCGTTTGTTTTTCAGAACCAGGTTTCAAACTTTTGTTTAGGTAAAAAAATAGACCTGTTAAAATATCAGCTCATATTATTAATTGTGAGATGGTGCGCATCGCACTTTTCGATTTCCCATATGATTTACATGGTATAAATTGATTTTATTCATTCTGATTGTCATAAGTAAAGAACGGAAAGTACTACATTGAACTTCTTGGTATGCTTTTGTAGAAAGCTGAACGAGTCGAGATCTTCATGTGTCAAAGTTCTGAGGCGCGAAAAAGCTATTTACGAGAAACGTCTGCCTGCTAAGGTTTTTGCTGCTCCTCGCGGTAGTAAGAGCTTCTGATCATTCGTTTAGAGAGTAAAGAATAATGCTAGTTCTTCAATTCAGACTCTTTTAAAGGATGACCAAATATTCACTAACACGACTGATTAAGCTAACCTACTAGCTGTAATATTTTCAAGTAATTCCTACTTGCCGGAGTATATATTACTATGCCTGAGGTATTCTTTAGAGCTCTCGTGTAGTAAAAAGGATCTTGTCACAACTCAATACAAATAAGTCTCCCGGGCCGATGCTATCACGTCCATTAGGTAACCTCTTCAGCATGTTGCACCAAACTGGTAAGTTGGAATTTGGCTAATCCGTAAAAAAGGAGAAGCTAATAACCCTGAAAATTATCGCCCAAACGATGGAAATATGGATGGAAAATATGGTAACTTTCCATCTTGTAAGGTATCTGGATTCCAAGAGATTACTCAACGACCGGCATTATGGCTTCCCTTCTTATGTGGGAGACCTACTTGCCTCCTCTTGGATAAATGATTTAATTCAATCGACCATTTTGGTGAAAATAAGGTGGTGGCTCTAGATATCTCCAAAACGATTGTTAAAGTCGTTATAGATGTGATCACTAACTCTATTATCTCTTTTTCTAAGAGATAATGTCAATATCATATTGTCAATCCTATTTTTTTTTTCGCGGACGATGGCAGCATCTGCCATTCCTTCTCATTCAGAAATAGACCAAGGTATTTACCCTGTAATTCGAAACGAAAGAAAATGCTTTCGAATTTTCATATAATTAACACACAAATTCGAAAGTATTCTCTTTCGTTTCGAATTACAGAGTAGACCCCCAAGGTAAGGTTAGGAAGGGTGGTGCTACACCGCAACAACCACCACTCGGAGACCCAATTGGGTCCATTGTGATTCCTTTCTATTGCCCATTAAAAGTAATAAGCAATGAATCAAACCTGCCGGAGGTTCAGGCTATGTGACAAAATATGAATGATACTTTAAATTATGATTTAACGAAAATTTCTCAATGGGGTCATGTACCCTTATAAGACCCAATGTTGTATGATTACACATATGTATACATATGACCAAAACTGTTGCTCCATCTGTAACTATGAGTGGTATAAATATTAACGCATCAGAAGCTTTTGATGTTCTTGACATGAAAATTCAGTGTGATGTTCAATGGGCTGAACACATTTTTCAAGTCAAATGGTGCAACCGATACCTCACACTATCTGATCTCCTTATTATTTATACCACTTATATCCGACCGAAAATGGAATACAACTTTCATGTATGGGCCTCCGCTTAAAAATCTATTTTGGGACGGCTTGACTGCGTACAGGAGAAGGCGAAGACGTTCCCCGGTGACAGTAGGGTATCCAAATTTATTTATTCTTGTTCTATCGATACTACAATGGAATGTATTCTAATGAAATTAAAGAGCTTTTTAGTGCTGTGGGTATATAGACTAATATCGAATAAAAAGAAAATACAAATTGGGACAAATTTAGACAAAGTCACTAGAGTGAGTAAATTTTTTTTTTGTCAACAGGCATCTTGCAAAAATGAAATCTACACAAAATTCTAAAAATATTACCCTAAGAAACTAGGGGTCTAAAATCAAAACCTAGCTCCCGACGAGAGGCATCAAAATTCAAGCTTTTCGTTGGGTAGAAAAGTAACAAAAGCAACATTTTGAAAATTTTCGCTCCCAATTTTGATGAAATTCTGTATGAATGATGCCTCTGACATAACTACCGTTAGTGCAAAATCTTGAATCATTAAACGGCCCAGTTTGCAAGATATAGCGATTTACAAATTAGAGAATTTAGCAAAAAAAAAAGACTTTACCAAATTATGTATATATTTGAAACAACTTAACTTAGATGCTCCATTGAAGTGTCATGTTGAAGAACAGAAAATGACCTTTCAAATGGTATGTGTTATGGGTATTGTTTACAATCTCGTGATTCCGGGATTATATCGCAGGAATTCCCGGTAATTTTTGTGCATAAAAAAGTCTACTCTCTGGAAATTCTTGTTAAGTGTATTGAGTGTTTATTTTTTTTAGAAAATTATGTAGCCACTTAAACGCTGTTTTTATAAATAAATAATTTGTATGCAAATAATTTATATGGAAGATAACAAATCTTATATGTTGGACTATTTTAAAAAGAAAACACCAGATCCTGCAATTTGCTCGTTGTGCTCCAAAACAATTACTTGGAAAGGAAGGAACGCAAGTGATCTAATTCGACATTTAAGCAATTAAAACGTGTTGAACCTAATGAAAACCCTTCCGAAAAAGTACGGAAAACTTGAAAGACAATTTTACAATACTCTAATAACGAAAGAGAAGATATAAATGAAATTTGTTGTTCCTAAATTATCAACCGTTGATAGCCTTTCCATCAGATCTTTATAAGAGAATCTCGTTTAGTCAAAGATTTTCATCTACCAAAAACTGAGTGCGATGTGCAAAAAGTTATTTTAGAAAACTTTTATAATGTCAAAAATTAAATCAAACAAAATATCCTGGGACTCGACAAAAAACAATTGCAGATTTTCTTTAATTATGGACTAGCATAAAAAAAGGAAGATACTTAAATGTTTCTTTGCATGTCAAATAATAATCAAGCTGAAACCTCTTAATTTTTTCGCTTGACAATAGTACGTAAATTAATGTACCTTATTATATTTTATTTACATTTTATTCGTTTTTGTGAATAATTTGTTATTTTTAGTTTTGTCAGTTCGATCTCGTTAAATTGAATTTGAAATAATATGTACGTTTTAAATTAAAAAACAAATTCTAATTATTTGCTTCAAACGGGAATTTCCGCGATCCCGGGAAATTCAAAAACCAATCCCGATTTCCCGGGAAGTATAAAAGTGAGGGAGAAGAAAAACTCTAATTAAAACCAAATATACATATATTGGTTTTAATTTCCGAATTAGGTAGATAAGGTATCACATCTGATTCCAAAAAAGATTTTTTTATATTAAATTAATTTTGTTGTGTAAAAAAAACACTCTATGCGCTTTCACGCTGCTTGGTGCAGTCGAAAGTAAAACGTCTGGACACCACATATACATATCGTTACCTTAATATAGAAAAGCCCTAATTCATTATTTTTTTTTTGTCGACTCTTTTGTGTATTTCGTTAGAACATCAATGGCATGTTTCTACATTACAAGTAACTCGAAAATTTTGTTCATATGAGTACAGAAGTTGTCTTGGGGTTCCATAAAACAAGTGTCAACTTTTTCTGAGTAAAAAACGTCATACTTTTTTATTTTGTTGTTTTAATATAACAATTCGAATTGTAACTAATGTCAAATACAGACGATCACAAAAAGGTACTTGTGTGGAAATTAAAATAGGTATTTGTTCCTTAAAGAAGGAATCTTATGTCCACACAATCTTCTAATTGAACCATTATGCAAATTTCAAGCATAAATACAAATATTATTTCATTAAATGCCATATATTTTCATCGCAATTTTATTTTACATTTTGTGCACATAAATTTGATCAGGGAAAATAATAATAGGTTTGTTCGAGTAGCTGAAACTTTTTACTGAGCTTCACTGTATTACATTAAATTTATTTCGTTTATCCAAAATCTGGAGAGAATAATTTGAGTCTGAGGAATTGCAAGTTTTTACTGAATAAATGGTAGCGGTTGCACTTTTTTTTGTGAATTTTATTTTTAATTAAATTCTTCACTCGTTTTCTTGTATGATGTGTAGCATATTTAAAAAAAGATTATATATCGGTTTTGTGTATATGAAATATAATTTTTATAATATAATACATTTTTCCACATTTCAAATATATTGAAAGATATGTATTAAACGCCAAATTTTCCTCATATTCATAATTTTCAAGTTAACTAAGCATTGCCCCTTATTGTGATTGGCTAATTTACGCGAAAGTCACGCGTATTGTACTAGTTTAAAGAAAAATATAGCTTGTTTTCTTTAATCAATTAAAAACCGTCGAATGTAAAATTGAAAAACACCAACCACGATAATTCCCATTATTTTTTTCATATATAAATTAAAGTGCTGACGATATACATACATATGTACATATCGTATATAACGGATGAAATCCTTCTTATTTTTTATGTTTATTTAAGAAAATACAATATTTTAAACTACTTGAAAGATATGAAGTACGAAAGCTTTTTTTTTTGTGAAAAAATTGTTATATACCGAAAATAAAAAAAGTGTGACACTATCGATGCTACTCGTATTAATTAAAAATCTATTAGTGTTTTCACACTGAAAGTTAAAATCTGGTTTTAACGTTAAGACCATAAACAGCTAATTTTGCATTCACACTGCAAGTTTGTTAAATTTAGGTTTTAACTCACAAGCTGCCTAATAACTTTGCTCAAAAATAAAAGAAATCTCCTGCAGAAATGCGTGTATTTATTATTGTAATTTTTTCTGCTTTTTATAACACTTATTTGACAAACTGTACAGCAACTGTTATTGTTTGTATGAAAAACTAGGAAATTTTTCAAGGCATTGTAAAATGGAAATTATTTTACATATTGTAAATAAATATTTTAAGATTATGGAACTAGTAATACAAAGCGAAAAAGTGCTTGGAAATCAAGTTATTGTATATTAAAAATGCACAAATGCATCACAAAATAAAACTATTTTATCGGCTGATCGATATCAGTCATATCGTCTATTTTCACTTCCCAGAGATCAATGAAAATAACTTTTTGATTATTGTTGCTGCTGCATCCATTTTTAAGTTGAAAATCTTTCAAGCGCCATCTATTGTTATTCACTGGCATAAACATTATCAGCTTCTGTCGGTCATTTCAACTTGGCGGCACTGAATTTATCACAGCGAAAACAAGGTTGCATTTCTTAAAACCAACTTAAAAAAATTCAAAAATGGTCAAAAGTTGGTTTTAGCAACAACAATTTGTAGGGTAAAAGCAGGTTTTAATAGCTGGTTTTAACGTTAAAACCAACTTTTATTAAAACCATGTCAGTGTGAAAACACTATATGATGCAGCCTATTGCTGCCATTCAAATATCAAATTGTATATTGAATGGCAATAATAAAATTAAAAATATAAAAAGTGATAACAAATATAACGTAAGCTAGACAAGTGTACTAAAGAGCTCATTTTGTTACGTACTCGCATCTGTACCGCTTGCTTGCTTGATAACTTACTTGTTAAGTAGAAATGCAAAAATCTCGATTTCAAAAGAAATATATATATTATATTACTTCTATATTAAGGTAACGATGCAATACATTTGGGAATATTTGCATAAATAAAAACACAGAAATATCACACTAAATATCATTTAAAATGTTGAAATCAGTTTTTTTAACTTATGGTTTTGTCGTTTATACTTATGAAAAAAAAGTTTATAGCACTAGAATTCATTAAAAAGTAGTTCTTCATCAACTGATAACCCAAGTTATTTAAAGTTCAACCGATTACTTTATTTGTTTGGTTAAAATGTAATATTTGTTGATAAAATAAATATTTTGAATTATCGCTTAAAGCTATGTATGTATGTACTATATTATTTTGGCCTCTTTTGGGCAACTCCATCGATATTTTAAATACATCTGAATAATTTTACGTCTTAAAATAAAATACCATAATCCTCATGAACAGTGTTATTTGTAAGATAAGCTGGATATCCAATACAAATTGTTTCCCTTTTTAGCTTGGTTTTTAATAAATACCATTTGTCAAGCAATGTTAAAGCGAAAAAAGGAGGTTCATGTTATAAATGTTAACTTATAGCGTATGAATTAAAACTAAGTTGTTAACTTTTCGAAATGAGAACATCAAACAAAATTTTATAACATATATGAAGCATAGAGCTGCAGAAATAAATGCAAACAATTATTAAGTAAAACACACACGAACTTATTATTAGTGTGCTTTATTTTTCTTATAACTGATACTCCATTCGAATTTGAAAAAATTTTGTAAAATTCTAAAATATAAATACATGTATTTATCACATAAATTTTTGTGCACAGTTTTTAGTTAATATTACCGTTAAGTATGGAACAATATTTTATCATGTCAGCAAAATCCCTACATTTACACTAAGGTGTCTGTAGTGTAAATGTATTCAGCTATATCCCAGTCGGATTTTCATTATGGTACCAACAGACGACATATTTTTCACATTGTACATATGTGCCAGAATTTACATATGTAAACGAAAACATGTCGTGTGTTACCTTTAAAACATTCCTTGTGTAAAAAACATGACAAAAAACATAAGACATTATTTGAAATAGAGCGTGCTCTATTTTCTTATGTTAAATATACAGCTCCAAATGTCTACGTAATGCGAACAAATCCGTCGGCGGTTGATTATGTGCACTATCATTAGCCGTCTGAATGAAGTATTTTGCAAGACAAATTAATTATAATTTTTTTTTTTAATGTAACGTTGTCGTTTTATTAAAATAAGTCCAAAAATATATAGATTTTTAGATACAACCTCAACGTCTTGTTTAAAAAAGAAAAAATTAAAAAAGCAAATTTGCGTCGCCAGTACTACAGCGACGGAACCAAAAATATTTTGACGGCTGCAAGCCATTTATAAAACAAACTACGTGGATATTTATGTACTGAAAAAGAAGAAGTGATACTACATGTACGTTTGTGACCAAAAATTATAAACCTTATGCAAATTAACCAATATTGACAAGCATAAAGAAAAACATACGATTCGAAAACTTAAAAAACACATGTCGTCTGTTGGTACCTTTAGCTAGCTCAAAATATGGGTGACTTTTTGTAACTCATTTACAACTAGCTTGTGAACTAATTCATAAATGATACAGATGTGAGTCAGTTGTTGTTTGCACAACTGTCTTTTTCCCGATAAGTATTGAACTAACTTTAAGCTAACTTAAAACTGATGCAGAGATTAGTTAGTTGTTTTTGTACAACTAACTTCTTTTCGATAAGTTTTTAGCTAACTTTTAGCTAACTCAAAGCTGATACAGAGATGAATCAACAAAGTTCAGAGAGAAAATGTCAGTATAAAATTCATGTTTATAATAACTCTGTGCCGTTTATATTTTATATGGCGCGATGGCAAAGTGTTGAGTATGATGGCTGACAAACAAAGTGATCACGGTTCCGATACCCATTCTCGTTTCTTAAAAAATAATTTAAAATTGTTTAAACTTTAAGCTATCTAAAATAATAAGCTAAATCATAATTAACTAAAAATAACACTTTCTTATTATTTTTTTTATTTAGCACAAGCTAACTCATAATGAGCTAACTCATGGTTAGTTCAAAACTGATGCACTCGTCCTGCGGCCACTCAATGCTAAAACTGATCACTGATCATGTTAAACATTCAGAATGAGTGCTAATTTTAACCACCTCTGAATTGTTTTTGGCTGATAATTCAATAGCTCTGAGTTAACTCAAATTCCCACTGAGATGTATTTAAATGCACTCGTATGTAGATTAAAGGTGATCTTTTGAGTATGGCCAAATTTCAAAATGCTTTGATTCCAGTTCGCCGGCCAGATTTTGGTTCCTTTGTCCCAAATCACACTATGCAAGTCTTATTGCTAAGCTGATTAGTTTATTAGGAGAGAGAGAGAGAGACGAGGGGAATAGAAACACTTCTTTTTCCCCCGTCTCTCTCCCCTAATAAACTAATCAGCTTAGCAATAAGACTTGCATAGTGTAAATAAGGACTTTGTGTTAAAAAATTAATCAAGTATAATTTGGATCGAATCGGAAAACTCTTTATGGACCCGGAACTGACTTCAATATACATCTATAGAGTAAATTTTGAATTTTTTTTACCCAAAATTAAGAGTTTGCATTTTTACCATCTCCGATCTTAGCGGAAGAATTAGTTTGAAACCTCTTATGGTTGCTATTGTATAGTCGTCTTAACTTTGACATCTGGTCCATTTTGCGAAAAGCTGGTTATATTCTAAATTGAACAACTTTGTAGTTTGTAGTTAGATATTAATAATATTGGTTTCATTTGAAGGCTTTTAATCTATATTTAGCAAATATTGTTTAAAAATTATATCGGAATAGTGCATTGGTTCCTCTATAGAAATTTCTTATAATTATGTGTGTAATATTCTATCATTAGGCCTAAAAAACTTGAAGCTAAAATTGTTTTTCCTCTTCATCATACGTTAATATTCTGTTAAAGTCTTGAATGAATGTAACGCCTCTCTCTGCAGTATCCTTTACAACAAATAAGTTTTTACAGAATGTCCAATCTTCTTGAAATTCGAATGATGTTTCCCAAGTTGAAGGATCCAGCTCTAGAAATCCCTGAGATAAATTAAATCGATTGAGTAAATACTTTGTTTTCTCTGATGCATAATTACATAAGGAGTAGTTTTCAAAGTCTTTTAAATTCGAATAGTAACGACTATTATTAACCCCCGACTAAGTGTATTTTTGTAGTGTGCGTCTGTGTATCTGTGTCTGTCCGTGTTCACGCACAGGCCAAACGGCTGGACCGATTTTTAATTATTTTTTATTTTTTTTTTGGTTTGGAAGGTGATTTGATGGAGAAGTTTCTTAACTATGTGTTAAGAAAAACTGGCCAGCCGTTTAGAAGATATCACATCTTTTCTAGATATATTCGCACTTTACGCTTTTCTTCAAAACTTATATTTGAGTCAAAGAGGCTAAAGATACAATCTCCTCAGAAATATACCAGAAATGGTTGCTAATTTTTTTAAGAATTACTGCTGCGATTCCTGGGCTAGTTTCCGAATACTTTAAAGCATTTTAAAGAAAAGTCAAATCTTGAAGCGGCATTAGTACATTTGAACCAGACCTTATTTTAAAGCTTAACTATAGTTATATAGTTAGTTGCATTTTCCTCTTCGTGCTTCTTTTTAAGTGCAGCTTCTTTATCTTTTCGTTCCTGTGATTTTTTTCTGGATCGCATAAAGCCATATCAATACCAGCCATGCAACCAGGACGTCTTTTTTGTCGTTCCATTTGTAGAAATCGTCTATCTTATAGAATCCGAATTTTGTCCAGATGCTCAGCTTGTTTCAGCTTTTCTCATGGACTTTTTTTTAAATATATTTCCACTTTTCATATAATTTTAAAAATTTGTCAAAACACTTACGCCCTTCTCGAATCGGTATACGTGCTGTATCGATTGTCAATTTTGCATTTTCTTTTGCTAAAGATTAGCAAAGTGCATATTGTAAAATAGGAGTTGTAAGACCAGCTTTTACGTGTCCTAACGATTGAAGTGCTGGATACCTCTTTTTCGGGAGATTCCGATAATATTTTGTACATCTTTTTTTTATGTATGTATATATGTATCTTTATATATGTACATATGTATATAATTTTGCTGTACGTGTATATGTCACTGAACTCCACCTAAACGGCTGTACCGATTTGAATGAATTTTTTTGTATGCGTTTGGGTGGCGCCCTAAAAAGTCGGTATCAATGTTTGCTAAAATTTCATAAAACAATATGAGAAATTTCGACAAAAATTGCCGAAATACGCAAGTTTAGATGACTATACAATAGGAACCAAAAAAGATTTCGAACTATTTCTTTCGCCAGAGGATGTGCAGTTATGAGTAGTATATATACTTCGAGTTTCACTAAAATCGGAGGTGGTAAGAATGTTAACTCTTAATTTTGGGTAAATTTTTTTTTTCAAAAATTACCCTATGGAGGTAGATTAAAATCGTTTCCGGGTCCATTTAGGACTTTTCGGACTTACATCGAACTTCATTTATGTATATTAGACTAAGTCAATTTTTTTCCTCGAATTCTAAGAAGGTTTTGTCCATGGAACCGAACATTTTTTAATTTCATTTGTTTGGAAATTTTTCACTTTTCCGGCTACCTAAGCGCTACCTAAACGTTTTTAAAGCTCATTCTTAGGAAGTTCATATAATCCAAAAAGTTTTTTATTGAAATCTTAGGTGTATTTTCGTACTTGATTGTTTCCTTGAATTTTAAATGGTTTGCTACCTAGAATCTGAACAGGGAAAAAAGGTAAAAAAATCTAATTTTCTTAAATTTTTTGCTATTTGATCTTGAAGATGAAGTTTTTTTTTCATTCATAAGTGTTCAAAATTAAATTTTATTTTCTTTATGACAAGAGCTACAACTTTGCCTCAGAGAGTAAACCAAAACTACGAACGCTTTGCAAGATATGAGCCTGAGAAAATGCAAAAATAGCACCGAGGCCCCTAATCCTTGGGGCCCATAAAAAAGTCGAAGACTTGGGGCAAAACTGGGAGATACGGGTTATGGTTATATTTTTTTGTGTTGCACTGTATTTTTGACTTTCAAATAGCACAAAAAAGTACATTTGCACCAACTTTTCATTTCTGGATTTAAATAGAAACATTTTATAAACACCTAAACTATTTTTAAGGATCACAATGCTCTTTTAAATTTTTCGTGTATCATTTAAAGGTAAGTTTTCCATTTTTCCATGATTTAATGTCAATTGTCATTAAAATATTTTTTTAAAACTAACCTGAACATCAAAATTGTTTAGTTATCTAAACAGCTTTCGAAAATTCATGAAATTTTCTTCCCAACAAGCCGAAACATAATCACTTTTGTCGAGTTTCTTAGAAGACTCAATAAAATTTTTGCAAATTAAAAAAATATATAAAATATATAAAATAAAAATTGGAAACTCGATTTTGATTTTAGACCCATGGTTCCTTGGCCATACCTTCTTAGAATTCGTCGTAGATGACGATTTTGACAACCCCTTCTTGAATTTTTTTTAATCCATACAAATTGACCGACGCTAATATATATATATATATATATATATATATAATGTACATATGATTTCGGCATAATTCAATGACCGTCAACGTTTAAAAGTAAAAGAATATAAGTTCAATTAAAATAACAAAAAAAATCTTCAATTAGTTCATCTTTACAAAAATATGAAATTTTTTTTTAAAATAATGCAAAATGATATTAGAATAATTATGTCAATTAAAAAAACATATGTTTTTATGTATACATACGTGCATTATATATATGTATATACATACCTAAAACGAATCATACTGTAATCTTTTTTAACTTTCCAAAATCTGACTTCTGTACATTTTGATTCAAAATACTATATACATTTCATGAGTTTTTTTTAAATAAACATAGTATATACTAATTCTGCAAACTTTGTTTTCTTTTTGGAAATGTTGAAAACAGAGTATAGACTTTTTAAAGTGAACTTAAATAAACATGAATATAATGTAAACTTGAAATAAAAAAGTTTGGCAATCTATTCGCTTGCTTCTTCATAATCAATATACATATGTATATATTCACTTCTATGCTTCGTATGTTTCATTGTTCAATGTTCATTTTCATTTCGTTAATCAGAAGAGGTTTTAGTGGTAGAGAAGATCATTAACAAATACATATGTACATAAAAGAAGTATTGACGTTTTTTATATATAGTACATATTATATGCAGCAGATAAGCCATCTTGTATGCAAGTTTGTTTGAAGTTAATTAATACAGAATGTCTTACCCTTTCAACTTTTTTAAGAGCAGGCATTGGCTTTTCAGTTTCTTTTAGTTCACCCCAATTGGGATCTTCTTGATCTTTGTCCCATTTTTGATAACGACGTTTCTTTAACATGGCACGGAAATCCATGCCGCTTGAATCTGATACAAACAATTGCATTTCGGCTGAATCCTCGCCATGTATATTCGATACCACAACTTTATATTTTCCCTCATCGTTAGGTTTACACTTACGCATACACAATGTTATTGTGTTCGTTTGACCATCGGTCAAAAATTTAAATCGACCACCTTCAAGAATTTCGCTAATACCCTTGTAGAATTTGAACGTTGGTGCAGGATTACCTTCTACTCCCACAGTCATGTAGGCAGTCGAATCTGTTTATGATTTGTATAATTTATTTATATACACATATACGTATTTTTTTTAAATAAAAGTTTTTAAGATAATATTTTGCAATAAAAAAATAGGGTAGAAGAAATTATTTGTAAGTACAGAAATTGAAAAAGAGATAAAGACAGGACAGTCAAATAATGTATAGAGTATTTTTGCAAACGGAAACATGAATATATGAAACTTACCTTCAACGACGGAATATGATTCTTGAACATCAATAATTTGCGGTGGTCCGCCATCGCCGATTTCGCGCAAAGGTGTTGATGGCTTATTGATAAGATCTTCAAGATCCTGTACACTCGGTCGACGAACATCGATTGAAGTTCGACGTCTCTGTTTTTTTCACACGCAACAAATTTTCATACACATAAATAGACACATGAGACATGTATATTGATGACAACAAAACACCGCCAGGAAGACAAAATGTAAACGAAAATAATTTTTATTAGTATTGTAATTTGCATAATGTAAAATATGTATTGATAACAGTATACGGATAATGGGAGAAAAAAGGAAACAAAACTACAAATTAAATAAATTTAGCAAAAATAAACGCAAAATTTCAATAACTTATGAAAACTCGCGGCAAATGATTTGTCTTTTGTCTAATTCACAACCCAATGTATGTATATAAATAAATTACCAACAACCCACATACAACATAAAGGTTTAATCACACGTGCCATACCATAATGAAATAGCCACAACCACATATCCATACATATGTATATATTTGCTTCTCCTATAAATAGCTGTTTATGCTTTCATTTCAAAAGAGCAACATTTAATTGGTTTCTATAGTTATGGCTATGGCGTTATGACGGATCACCTATAGCATAAATTAGACGCGCCATATCATAATGGCAAAACTAAAATTCAATTGGTTTCTATGGTTATGGCTTTGTCGTTATGGCGTGTCACCTTTAACATAGTGTCCACACCTGATGATTTTATATCAGACCTCGTAATATGACGCCGGCAGAGCAACTGTCATATTTTCATTAATATCAACACAAAGGGGTAGACGTTGATGATTTTATATTATGATGAATCAAACAAATATTTGAAAAATACTTGCCAAAAATAAATAATTTGCGTGTTGTTTAATTTTTTGGTCACAAATAATTGTTGTGCCGCATTTTTTAAACGAAAATTGTTTAATGAATAAACGTTAAATGCACAATAACACATAAAATGACATTTGATATCAAGATGAATTCATCAGGCCGTGAGCTCTGATGATTATATCATAACGCTACCATAATATTAATAAATTGAATCTATACGTGATGAATTTTCATCGTGATATCAATTTGACATTCATCATGATATAAATCGGGTGTGGGCACTATGTAAGGTTCAATAAGACGCGCCATACCATAATGTCATTGCCATAACCGAAACAAAAATTCAATTAGTTTCTATAATTATGGTTATGGCGTTATGGCGAATCACCTATAATATACCCAAGTCTAAGCTACGGTGTTGCCCATAAGTTTGGTTCGAACGGCTGTCTTGCATGATTATGCTTATGTCACGTCTGGTTGAACCTTAACTATTATGTGTTGTGCTGGCTGGAGCAACTCTGCGATAACATAAAAATAAAGGTGTACAACTGTTCGTATAGTATATGAAGTGTCCGTACGGAACCCTCCGTGTGCGAGTCACAGTCGCACTTTACTGAATTTATTGTAAAGGAAGTTTGACGTTTAGCTTCAGCACTAGTAGATGTGCTGAAAAAGTTTGTTGTATCATATGATTTTGAGATTTTGGTAAAATCTAGTCAAGAGCTAGATTTCGATTTGAATGAAAAATCTAGTCAAAATCAACTTGATTTTGCTCGATATCTCGTGTGTGGTTGATTTCGCTCAGGTATAAATTACTATATAATATCTGTTTAATTTTTGCCGCAAGCCAATGGCTATTAGCTTTCAGTTAGTTGTATTCTTCGAACCTTATTTGTTTTTGTATTTAGGATTCAATTAGGCTAAAGTTCGTATCGCTCTGAAAGCAAAATTATATCTTTTGTTTGCTTAAATGCAATTTATTATTATTATTATTAAAATGCAAATTATTACGTTTCGAATTACAGAGTAGATTCACAGCTTTGCCGTTGAAAAGTTTCTTAGGGGCTATTCACATATTACGTAGTGCTATTTTTTATACCCCCCCCCCCCCCCCCTTCGAAACCCTTTTACAAAATTTTCAGTATCAATTTTTTAAACTGTAACTGTAACAAATCCCCCCCCCCCCATATTCCTCGAGAATCGTTACATAATATGTTAATGACCCCTTAAGTATATTTTAGTTGCACACATTTATTTATACATAAATACATATCTACATGTATGTATTCGCAGAGTTGCTAAGGCCGGAATAAGCACATTACAGCTGGCCCTATACAACGCAATAGGCTGTGAATTGTTGAATTCATATTCAGGCGCGAATTACGGCATTCGATACTCTTCGAAATTTTAAAATGTTTCCACATAAACTCTATTGAAATTTTTCGTAATTTCGTTCGATAATGAGTGCCGTAATTTGCCCCCTGTCCTTTAATTTTAATCGACTATAAAGCCTGATCTTCGTGAGCAGTTATGAATTTGTGATTCTCATAAATATAAAATATAAACTATGCCGAAAGTTTTCATAAATCGTTGAACTTAATGAAAAAATAAATCAATAATTCTACTTTCTACAAACATTTGAATATCTACTACAATTTCTACATGTTTGAAAAGAAGGTTTTTAGTGACAATATGAAAGTTTTATACATATGTAATTTTGCTATAATAATGGAATTAGTTATGAACTTATGAAATTACTAAACTTTAACTCGTGGGCCGCATTAAAAAAGTTAAAACTATGTACAAATTTCAACAGCGAATTGCATAAAATAATAATAAAAGTACTACTCGTTTGTTGAACTACAGCAATGAATAATGAAAATTAAATAAAATTATTGTAATATATAACGTTCCATTCCCCAAGTTGATTTTTCAGCTTAAGTGTAAATAAAGGTAGAATTTTATGGAAAATATTGCTGTGGAAGATTTGCAAAACTTGCAAGCAAACAAAATGTCGCGTTTGCTTTACAAGAAACCTAATTTTTTAACTTTTTTTTTTGATAATATCAGAAATTGGTTTTCATTAGCTGTACATTTATGTATGTCAAAGCGAAGTTAATTAATTAATAATTATTTTAATTTGGTTTTGGGGTTTCTATTACGAAGTTTCATATTGTTGCAGTGCAACTAAACAGTCATCCATACCCAGCCAAAGCGGCAAACAGAAATTATCTTGACCATACAATTTATATGAAGCAAACCGAACCAAAACGGTGGCAACGCCTTGCGATTGGAGAATGATTGAATCAACATGGTTCACCATAAAACTTTTTGACAGCGAACCACATTGGTTCAGTTTGAACCTTGCTGTGAACAATGAAGAAATTGCTATCATCTCTAGCTTTGATGACAAATTATCGCTAATTTATCCGAACTAGCTCTAAAAACAAACTACCTTGCAAATAATGCGACTAGTCCATACATGTATGTATATAGGGACTACTACATAAAGGACAAGGGCTAGTGCAAAACTAGTTCAAATGTATGGCTAAAACATGGTCAATTTAACATTGCGAGGTCGTAGGGATGGACCACATGGTCCAAATTTGCATTACATCGGACCATCCCAAAACTACCCCACATGGAATAGTTATATACTACTCACATACAATTTTTAAGTGCCTAAAAAGAACGATCATAATCGTTTAAACACGAACACTTATCGTGCAGCATTGAATGATTGTGTTAAAACGACATAATCCATGACTGCATTATATGGGACCATGATGTAACTAGTTAGTATGTTTCGTCTAAATTGGACAAATGATTTTTTTCATTAATTATTGTATAAAAAAATTTTTATAATTTAATTTCTCTTCACTCATTTGTTATTATGAGAAAATTGGTCTGAAAACTTAAAATGCATTTATTTCTTGCTTTTAATTACTCTTTTTTTTTTTGGTAAATAATTCCTTACATATTTACATAGTATATTATGACAAAAAAATTTATGAAATCTATGAAACTAGACCAGGCAAAGCTCGATTAACGGTAAATTTTTCGTTTTATTTTGTCCATCTTCTGCTGTCCGTTTCTAGTACTTAAAACATAAATTTTTATCAGTGCTCCGCTATCATTAGAATCAAGTGGCTGAAAATTTTACTCCAAATTAAGATTTAGTGGCTTTAAGTAAAATATAATAATATTTACATTTAATACACCTACTAAACATATTTTTTTGGTTTTAACAGTGTGTCCCGTTCTCTATCGCAGGTTAAATATTTTCAAAAACAAATATTTTTTATTATCTTAACATGCATATTTACTTGCATATTTCTATATTAATGAAGATGGGTGAGGATGAGAATTTAAGATTAAAAGCAACTAATACAGCGTATTTATTGAAAAATAGTACTTTATAATTTTACTCACTTCCGATTACTAAAAACTAAAATATATCTATACATTAATGCCTATGAATATTTATAAGAGAATGCATGTGAAAGTTTTCAAAGTTAATATAACTTTAACTTGAACCTATCCCAACTTAAAACATGATAGGAAAATATGTTTCGTTCTAAATGTCCCGTACAAAATCATACCACAGGTTGTTAAAAAAGGACGAACACAAATATTTCAACATGACAACTATTAATTCTGTGGTTTTCATTAATAACAGCATATGTCCAAAATTAAATTTCTTCAGTAGAGCGAGAAAAAATTCTTTTTCAAGATTATTTAAAAAAGATAGAAGTTGTTTAGAAAATGATGTACATGCCTCCATATTTTTCAAAAATTTCTTAGAATTTTCGAAAAAGGATTTAAAAAATAGTAATTTGATATAATAAAATCTTAATGAGAAATATATAACATACGTTGTTATTAATAAAAACCACAAAATTAAAGGTCACATTATTCAATTTTATTTAAAAAAAAAAATGGCTGTAAAAAATTATGTTATAATTTGCAGATTTTTAATTTTTTCTAGAGGCTGTCAAAACAAGTTCTAAATTTTGTCCCCTGAGCGATACGAGGTTTATTCCTTGTACATACACAAGTATATCAGAAGTAACAAATCAACAAAGTTCTAATTTTGTACTTAACAGTGTTATTAACGTACTATCAAAAAATGGCAAGAAGCAAAAAAAAAAAAAAAAAATATATATATATTTGAACATGTCTTTATATTACCCCACTTCAAAGGCGTGTAAATGGCTCGTTCCTTAAAATGCCCATTTGTAAAAAATAGAAATATTCATAAGGACATATGTGTTTATAACTTGTGTATGCTATGTTTCCACTACGAGATGAATCACATGCTTCGGTTTTGTGAATCATGCCGTTTAAGACCGGGGCACAATGAATCCGTCATGCGTTAAACTTCGCCTTTTTTAACTGACAGCGAAGTTGAAATGCATGGTTTCTTAAGCTGAAGGTCCATAATATCCGTTCAATGTGTAGTTGCGTTTTAAGCATGTGTCCAAAAAGTAGAATTAGGGTAATTGTATGTAGCAAGTTACATAGCAAAATGCAAGGAACGTATAGACGCATAGGACGGACGAAGCAAGTTTACTTTCTACTTTTGTATCCGTCGCATGCTTCATGAAAAAAGGTCACCTGCATTTGATTGCCAAATATGGCAAATTATCAGCCTGTTTTTCGAAAGTCAATAAGTGTATACGTTCTTTAAAATAACGAATGAAACCATGTTTTCGTTTTTAAAACATTTATTTATTTTTATGTGTGTGACAACAAAAGAGCTTTGAGTTTACCACACTCATAAAATTTTTTATGTAAAATTAATTAAAAATCAGTC
Source organism: Tachina grossa (assembly GCA_949987645.1). NCBI lineage: Eukaryota > Metazoa > Arthropoda > Insecta > Diptera > Tachinidae > Tachina > Tachina grossa. The sequence goes on along the minus strand of OX465279.1, from coordinate 2,732,056 downwards.
TACATATTTTTCATTTGACTTTAACGAAAATGTTATTTAATTTTTAATGTTAGAATCTGAACTGACTTAAAACAGTGAAAAACTGTTTTTTCCTTTTATTTTTTACTATAAATTACGAAAAATTAAATAAACGAAAATATCTAAATGGTTTTTTCTATAAGCGGATTGATTTAACTTTCACAAGAACGAATCTTGACTTCCGTACAAAGCAAAGATGTTCCCCTTGCTTCTCTAATTTTTCTGTGAAAGACTCAAGACCAAATTCAGTACAAACAGATAATTTTTGCTTTCTTTTCCACAATTTAACTGTCAAACAAATCAGAAAAAATGTAAGTATTGAGTCAAAATAAAGTAAAGGTTATAGAAAAAAAACATAGTTAGTTCTAACAAACAACGGAAAATACGAAACGCAATAAAAACCTGTTTTAATGGGTAAATTGATTTCCAATTGAATGCTAAAATCAATTAAAAATTAATCTGCTTACACCCTTATTGATAAAATTTAAAATTAGTTTGAAATGAATTTTATTTAAAATTTTTCATAGAAATTTTTTGAATAGATATTATTTTTTGTATTCCTTCACTGTAATAATTTTGTGAGTGTGATTTTTTCGTTATACCTAAAAAGCTCTTTTTATGTCAAAACGAAAGCTTTAGAATATGTTTTATAAAAATCAAATTTTAAACGTTATCGTTTATAAGCGAAACATAAAAACGAAAGGGCTTATGTTCTCTAAAAACAGGCTGTATATTGTATTTTCAATGATATCGATAAAAAATGTTCGTGTAGTGAATTTACATTTTATTTTTATTTTTTTTTGCATAGAAAAGTTTTTAATAAAAGAAAAAGCTTTTGTAATAAAGCTTACAACTATTTTCAAGAATAAAATACATTAAAATCAGTTTTTAGCATACTTAATTATTTCACGAACAAAATTTACATGTTAGTTATCGATTGCTTTTATGTACTGAGTGTCACCTCTGTTGTGTTTATTATTTTTTAAACAACAAAAATGCTTGGCGCATATGACGTATTAGGTGTACCTTGAGTTTAGAATCGGAGAGAACGTACAGATACGCATACAACGTATATGCACAGAACGGATGGTATGAACCTTCAGCTTTATGAGGTTCGTTACATTCAGTACGTGTCCGTCAACGCAGAGTACAAAATTTGGTAAACTTTTAACCTTTTCCATACGTTGAGTAGTTTGACAGATATTGGTTGGGTTTCTTGGTATAATCTGATTTAGTTTTTTGCGTTTTGTGGCAGCAAAAATAACATTAAACAAAAGAAATACATATATACAAAAAGTTGACTTTAATAAATTAAATGGAGAATCGACCTATTGAATCTGTTCAAATGCTTCCGTCAATAAAGTTCTCATTGTGCCAACCTTCTCCGTCGTTGCGTTATTGGCAGTTGAAAAAGGCGAAGTTTAACGTATGACGGATTCATTGTGCCCCGGCCATCAGTATGAAACTGATACGCTGAATATTTTATTTAAATCTATCGGACAGTCTTAATAATGGAAAAATTTTATAGGTCACTTGATAATTCAATTTTGCTGAACTTAGTATCAGCTATCCTCGAACTTTGTCGCCAAGTTGTAATAATGAACTTTAGTCTACTAATTTTTCCATTAACTTTTTATATTCTTATGCAATTTCGTGTATAATTTGCCTTTAAAATGACTCATACATATCCATACATATCTTGTTTTCCACTTGAATATTAAATTACATGAGAGTAATAATAAACATTATTGTTAATGTACATATTGTGTTGATTTTTTTTATTTTTATTTTTTAAAGTGGCATAAATCGCTGTTCCATTGTCCTGTTTGTGTACGAGAGAGTATTTGTGGAAATGTTTAACTTAAGAGCACATGAATTCTTATGTAATATTTTTCTATTTACACTTACTATATAACAGTCAAGGATTATTTACATTTGATGCGGCAAAGTAATAATTACACATATCATGAATTGAAAAAAAAATCTTAAGCTAAAAAAGCTTTTTAAATCAATTTCAAAGAGATATTCAACCTGTTTGGAATCCCCCATTTCACCGGGTCGTGGTTTGTTTTTCTAATTTGAGTGTTTGGTTTTGTCGTAAATATCAAAAATAAAAGTAAAATAAAGAGAGAATAAATTAATAAGGAAAATTAAATAATTAGCTAAGACTACATAACTTATATCAATTTAATACTAGACACTAGTGCCGGCAAATTTTAGTATTTATATATTTTTCTTTTGGGTACTCAACACTACTTGCTACTCTGTTAACATCTTTAGGTGCTGTATATCGTTCTTTACATACAAAATTTATTAGTATGTAATTTTCGAGAATTTTTTAGTAGAGAGTATCCAAAATATCTTACAAGTAATTGATACTCGGTACCCACTCCATTCTTTGCCAGCACTACTAGATACGGATGCAGCTTTTATTTCATATAATTTTGATATACATACATACATAGGTGAGTTAGTGAATGGATGTTCTTTTGACATCCCTCGCTTATACGCTCCTGCTGATACTTACATACTATGTACATATGTACATACATACATATGTACATTTTTACATACATAAATATATAAAAGTTTATTTATTTACCACTACAAATACTACATACAACATACAAAGTACATACTTATCTACCTAAATTTTTAGAATCAATTTAAGTTAATTTGCACATTATCAAGGTTGGCATGAATGAAAAAGAACGTATTGCGCTTTGGGTACTTTTGTGCCAAAATACCGATAAATATTTAATATCGGTATATCATATGTAAATATCTACATACATACATATATACGTACGCGAATAACTTTGTTATTAGTAATGGATGACCGATGAATTAAACGCATTAAGAAACCGACCTTGATAAGCGCAACTAACTTAAGCTTGTATGTAAATTAATAATTTTTTTTTTTTAATTTTGGAACAAATTATCTTAAAAAATATTAAGAGTCAGTTAATCTTTTGCAGCGAAAAATGCATTTGTTTTACCAAAAAGCTTTTAGGCTATTAAAAAATTGTTTTCACATGAAGAGTTTTGCTCTAAGTCCTTTTTAAAATAAATACAATGTAGATATACTTATGTTGCAAGTACATAGCTTTTTTCAAGCAAGATGAAAATGTCACGATATAATATTTCAGAGCCCTTATAGCATCAAGTTTGTAACTTTTATAAATAGAAAGGCTGTTTAAAAAGATTAGACTGACAATCAGCTCAATTATTTATTTAGCCAGGAACTGTAATTTTTATAGTTAACACTATACAACAAAATCCAATAGAGGTATTGGATACATTAACCCTCAATATTATGGTGATATAATTGTAGATATTTATATTTGGAAACAATTAAGCTTACTGCGAAGGCAGCTACGGCTTTTGGCTTTAGAAAACATTAGTAATGTTTTAGAAAAAAAGGAATACAGACTGGCTTGTACCGAAGAGTTATTTCAATTGTGTTTTGTTATTTCATTTGTTGCATTTAAATAGTAGGGAAATTGTAAACAAACGGGCTATTTAAAAAAAAGAAGATTTAGGAGACGTTTCCAGAAAAACTAACGTGTGTAAAATATGACTTAACTAATTCAATAATATTTTTCTCCTACATAGTGATGTGTACGAACCAATCTTTGATAGGATTGGTCCGGTCTTGTGAATAAGTAATGTTTGGTCAGGTTGTAAAGAAGGGCAATCACTATTGACCCAATTCGGTTCGTATTACACTTATCTTTTTTTAAAGAGAATTAATACTCAGGCAATGAATGCCTAGTACTATTACTAGGTGTTACCTACTTTAGGAAAGGGATAGTGATAGAGAAGATAGGTGATGAAAGAATAGACAGAGAAAAGCTTCATTATTTAACAACGCTGCTTTTTTGTACGTTATTTTTTTAATAATGCAGTGTTGCAGCGCTATGGTGTTAAATGAGGCGCATTAAATTTTTTTGAAGCTGTGTTAAGTAGCCATTTTATTGGTTATTTTACTTCGCCCATGATTCTGCTACACAACGAAGGAGGGCGCTATGATGTTACATTAGGATTAGCATCTGCTGAAGTCGGTATAGTTCAGTGACCAGTGACTATGATTTCATAACTTGAACTTTCCTACAACAACTGACATAAAGGGAAACTACTGCACTACTGCGCAGTAGTATTTATTTAATGACTGTTTGATACAAGGATTGAACCCAACTCCACTCCCATAAAAACGTATCAAACTTATTTAGGTTAGAAACCTAGTCTCCTCAAGATACTTTCTTAGATTTTTTAGGTTTGAGTCCCTAAAATATTTCATATCTGGTGTTTTTTTTTCCAGCTGTAAGGTTTCTCTTTTAATTTGACTGAATGCTGGATATTGACACAAGTTGCGTGCGAGAGTTTCATCATCCTCTTGGCAAGCTCGACATATGGTATCCTTAACAACACCCATACGAGCCAGGTAACTTTTTAACTCTGTATGTCCTGTTATAATCCTAACCAAATTCTAAATAGTTAGCTTTTTGTTTTTTCACTATTTGGGTTTCCCATAGAATTTCGGCCACTCTTCCAACAGTAGAGTTCTGCCAGTCTCTGGTGTGTTATTCTATAGCCAATTGTTTCATTTTATTTTTAAATCCTAAATAATGACCCCATCTTTGCAAACCTATCCGCCTCTTCGTTTCCAGAGACTTCTTGATGTCCTGGAATCCATACTATCTCGATTGCTATACAAAACCTATTTGAGTTTGAGTTTGAGTTTACCTCATTTTTGAATCAAAGGAGGCTTCGAGATTGAAATTTATAATATCTTAAGGCTTTGATAACTTTTTTAATATCCGTAAGGATACGAATTGGTAGTTCGTTGCCAATTTCCCTTAAATATTTAATGTCTCCCATTAAAGCCGTGATAACAGTCTGAAAGACTTTGTTATAATTCGGCAAGCGAAAAAATTTACGTATATTACGACTCATGTCGTAAAAATCGCTACCCGATATATTTCCAATTTTTGACCCGTCCATTTAAAAGATAGTTTTGGGAGAGGAAAACTTAAACCTCTATTTCATATTAAGATCAGATGACAATTTTGGTATCGTCATCTAGAATCAGTTGTAGGGAAAGTTGTTTTTTTTTTGTGTTGTATAGTGTAATACATTTTGAATATTTTTCTGTATTTATTCCAACTTCAGTTAATTTTAATTGGTTTTTTTTAGAAATTAAAATACTTCGATTATTAATTTCTATTTAATTTTACACTATATAAATACATACATATTTATTTATGTTGGTATACATTTTGTTGAAAACCGACGTAGTCTTATTACAAAAAAGGTTTAATATCACAAATTTCTCCAAAATGCCATTCGATGCATACATCTAGCACATACATATATATGTATCTATCCTACATATATACATTAGGGTGCCCCTTAGTAAAAATATTTGGATTTTATCCAGTCTCATTCCCCAAACTCGTGGCAATAGGTAAAAAAATATGATCTGAAAAATTTCAAGTCAATTGGTGAAGATTAAGGTCTGCCTTAAGACCACTAAAATTCGGGGAAAACCATAATTTCTCTGAAAATCTGTATTAAATCAATTGTAATTTGAAAGATATTAATTTAACAACAAAATAGTGTAAGAAAATTTTGTTTGCCATGAAGTTTACAACATTCGAGTATGTTACTTCTTCAACAAGTTTTCCCCCAGTCTCATATTTAAAAAATTAATTGAGAAGAATTGAATAAAACCAACAAGTATGAAAATTTTTATATACATATTTATATACTTATATATGTATATGTCTGAATGTACTTGTTCTGTACATTTTATTATTATTTTAATAAAAAAATAAAAAATATAAAAATTAGCAATTAAAATATGCAAATTAAAAAATGTTGTTTGTTGTTAGTTAAGCATGTCTGGCTGGATGTATTTTGTTGCTGCTTAAGCAACTAGTTAGTATACCTCAACCACAATTCAATATATGTAGCTTCCAAAACCTTAATACTGGTATATGAAACTCAATATAACGAATCTTTTTCTCGGTTCGCTGAAAAAAAGCAATGTGAGTCCGATCACAGAGGAGATGTGTAAACGTCTAGTAATGAAAATTTTTTTTAAGTTGGAGTACTTATGCTTTTAGTATCTTTTTTTAAATTAATTAATTAAAAGTATCAAAACTTTCAATATTGTAAATACATATGAATTTGTTGGTTTTTGTTTGTTTTATTAAACTTATTTGGTTAGTAAATGCGCACACTGCAGTATATGTATATGTACTGCATTCAAAATTGCAGTAAGCAGTAAATTTACTGATTACTAAAAAAATTCAGTAAATTTTTACTGCTAATGAAATTTAATTTGCATTACTAGTAAAATCGTAGGACCGTAGCAAGTGGCAAAGTTTTTTCATTCAAATTTTGAAACTTTTGTATGAAAAACATTTAGCCACTTGGTAGAATTTCATTATGAATACGGGCATTACTGATTACTGAAAATTCAATGCACCTCATCATATAACAAATCATTTAGGCAATTTATAAAAATTGTAGAAAAAAATTTTAGTAATCAGTAAAATTTTTTTTTGTTTTTACTGAAACTTTAGTGGTACTGCAGTGCTCATCTATGGTAAACGCCTTTACTTTTACTTTTTAATTTTTAATTCCTGTTGTTCATCGTTTAGTTGTTGCTGTTCTTGTTGTTGTATACGCATTGTAATTAAAATAAATTCAATAAAGTGCGACTTTGACTCGCGCACATTCGGTTTTGATCATTTTTTTATTTAGCTTTCTTCCTTTTTTAAGTTTTTTCAGTTTAAACTATTTTTTTCAGTTTTATCGCTTTTTTCTAGTTTTGACGTTTTTTTCTCCTTTTGGGTTTTTTTAATTTTCGCAATTTTTTTTTTCATTTTGGCAATTTTTTCATTTTGGCGATTTTTTTCTGTTTTTTTGGGGTTTTTTTCATTTTGGCGAATTTTTTTCTGTTTTTGGGGTTTTTTTATTTAGGCGATTTTTTCATATTGGCGATTTTTTTGTTTAAGGATTTTTTTAATTTTGGCGATTTTTGCGGTTTTTCGCGATTTATTTTAGTCCTAGAGATTTTTTTTTAATTTGGTGCTTTTTTCGTTTTGCCGATTTTTTTATATTTGGCGATTTTATATTTTTTTGATTTTTTAGTTTTACCGTTTTTAAAATTTCAAGAGTTTTACTCTTACCGTTTCCAAGATACAGCAAGTTGTCAAAATTGCAAAGTCAAAATTGCATTAACTGATGGAACAGCCATTGATTTAAATTTTTTAAATTTAGTGTTAATTGTTGTAGTCTGTATAAAAATACACTAACTTTTAAAATTTCAAGTGTATATATCTACATACAATTGTATGTATATTACATAGGATTTTAACATTGTTCGTTGCTCGTTTTGGAACACCCTTTAGTTTTTAATTCTCATGTATTTGTTGTTGTAGTGGCCAAATGTCTACATATTGTGTCCAAATTTCAAGTCCGTAGCTCTTACGGTTCATTTTCACCTTTGGTGTACGGAAATATACAGAAAAATAACCGACGGCGGCGCACCGTCGGCTTCGAGCCGGTCGACTTGTTTCACTGCTTGGTATTGCTTCTTTCAAACACTAATACACTCATACATAGCTCACACCGATTTGACTAAGGCGCATTTATTAGGTGGCAGCACTACAACAGGTGACTAATGTCATTATACCAATCTAAATGTCAAATTTGGATTGTGTAGGTATAAGCCTAAAAGCATGCTTTTGTTTGGCTATCCATAAACACCTTTCGAATATTCAGTTTTGTATGGTGTTTGAAATTTCCTATAAGAAACACGCAATGACGATACTACCCTGTTTTGAAAAGTAATACCTGATTTACATTAAGCATTTTTTCATGAAATTTCATGAATTTTGTTGCACGCAACTTTTTCTATTTGCTAATTTCAGCGCTATAAAAGAAAATTTTATATAAAAAAGGACATAGAATAAATCTCTGATGCATTTTTGGCAGCTTTTATGGTATAAAATGCTTCTCCAGGCCTCCTACTGACAAATAAAAAATTTTCATGCAACTAATTTCATGAAAAAAATGCTTAATGTAAATTAGGTATAAGAAGGTAATTTATACCAACAAAGTGCATGTGGTTGTTGCTGTTGTAATATTTGTTGTAGAATCGCGGGTACCTTATTGATGTGCCTTGGATTTGACAATGCAAAGCAAAAGCAAAAAGCAAAGAAATCTCAGCAAAGAATCAAAGTCAAAAGATTTTTACCCCCTAGCGTATAGATGTTTACACATCAAAAAAAACTTTTCATTGCAAAGTTTTTCATATAAAAATACTCTTAAAACAATCTGTAGTTATAACGAAAAAATTGTGAGCCACAAAGCTTCCATATAGCGAAGTATTAATTCAAAAGCCTTTCCACAACGTATTCAGAATTAAGCAAAATATAAATTTTAATCAAAGTTGCGCTATCAAAACAACGAAATTTTAATTTGCTGCAAGTGGATAGTTATTTATTTATTTCATAATAAAATAATACAAAGCTCACCGGCCAAATTTTAACATGTATTAGAAAGAAATAACAGCCTGAGATTTTTTTCATTTCATTTATTTATTCATTATGTACACCTAGCCTATGCGCCAAAGTCGGTCACATTATGCTACTCAAAAACGATCGACACACAATTTTAAGACAAAAAATGAATTTTTTTAACAAAATATTTAATTAACTACATACATTCAAAAATACAATTATTCCATATAAATGTAAATCAGTAAGTATAATGCGTCACAAACATAGTCAGGTCTGTTTTAATTTATGCCAAAATTACTGAATTAAAACACACATAAATATTAACATGAGAAAAATTTTCTATAATTGATGACGATAATCGTGCTGACAAATCTAAGCAACAAATTGCTAAAGAATTCAATATACCACCGAGGACTCCTTCTGCAATTAAAAAAAAATCGGAAGAATTCACTTTGCTGAATATGAGGACCTTGAGCAATGTTTATTCAAATTCAAAACATGCGTTTGGGAGCAGCAATGCTAAAAAGCAAAGCGAAACACTTTCCCGCACGTTTGAAACACAATAATCTTAAAGCTAGTAACGGTTTTGAAAAGTGCAGGTGTAAGTGATCAAGTTTATTCGGATTGGAATACACTGTTACCAATTTTGTTGGCAGACTATGAGCAGCACAAAATATTTTTATTGCAGGCGAAACAGGATTATTTTCAAATTCGCAACAGAATGAACAATGGAGCTTAAATTAAAGAAATGCAACTGTGCAAAGGATGGTTAGAAAAGGCTATTTACTTTAATTACTATTAAAATTAGTAGGCTGCTGGTAAGGAAGGGTGAAATTTAGAGTCCAGCTCACTTGGGTCTAATACAATGAAGGAAGATATAAAGTAAAGCTTCATTCTTTTTTTTACAACTCGGCTTTTTTGTACAATTTTAATAATGCAGTGTTGCAGCGCCTCTGGTGTCAGTGAGACGTAGTAATATGTGAAATTGCATTTAATAGCCATTTTATTGATTATTTTACTTCACCGATGATTCTGCTACAAAATGCCGATAAAGGAGGGCGCTCTGATTTTACATTAGGATTAGCATCCATTGAAGCCGGTGTAGTTTAGTAAACATTGCCTTATGCCTGCAACAACTGATACAAAGGACACTAATGTACATCAGAAAAATACATGGTGCAGTTATTTATTGACTGTCGGACCGGGATCGAACCCAGGACCTTCGGTTTTATAGTCAACGTGCTAACTACTTCAGCCAACGCTACCCCCAATACTGTTAATATTACAGGCCTTATATTTTCCAGTAAAATATGCAGAATATGTATAATTTGGGTTTTTAAAAAGCTATAGTTATAATGAACTAGCGGGCCCGTTGCCTGCTTCGCACGGCAAAACAAAATAAGAAAAGAAACACACTTGTTTTTAATAAAGTTGGTTTTGTTCCCTATTATTCAACTTTTAATTCTAGTTTATCTTAGAGCTCTTTCGTAGACAACATTTTTGGTTTTGCCATGAGTTATTGTGTAGATAAAGAGAACTGAAGGCTTGCCAACACGTGAGCACGAAACATATAACTGGCCGTGTGAAAAGCAAGGATATTCTAAATCAATTCCACACGATTCCAACGATTGCCTTTGCGCTTTATTTATTGTAATAGCAAATGCAAGACGTATTGGAAACTGTAGTCTTTTGAATTCAAAAGGTAAATCTGATGGAATCATTGGAATTCGTGGAATCAATACATCTTCACCTTTAAACTTCCCCTTTAAAATTGTTGCTTCGATCAAATTGTTCATGACCTTTTTAACCGCTAATCTTGTCCCATTGCATAATCGTGGTTGATTTATATTTCGAAGCATAATAATGGGAGCACCCACTTTCAATTGTAAACGATGAGGTGGAAATCCGGGTAAATTCAATGAATTCAAAAATTCTGTCGGATAATTAACAGCGTCGTCTTGATTCGTAACTGCACATTCCAGGTGTTTCATTATGAAATTTCAGTGCATTACAATGTTGGCATACTTTGTTCATTCCACCAATCACCACAAACTTATGCAAACTGTAATCAATTGCGTGATTATATCTAAATCCAGCACCATTTAAAGCAACATTAACGTAGATTTGTGTGGCACGCCTTTGAATATTTTGATTAATACTTGTCGGCCTACGATCTGAACGCGATCTTGCAACACGTTCCCTTGTATTTGCAATCTCTTGTTCTCGCTGTTCTTGCGATTGATTTTCCCTTTCGTTTGATCTATTTTGCGTTCTACGCGACCGACGTCCAATGTCAGCTCTTGCTCTTCGTGGTATTTTTAGAAGAAACTAAACTAAAGATAATAAAGAACTTCAGTAATAAATTTATGAAATCCAGCAAATTCTGGACTCGAAAAGCACCAAAAAGTCACGAAAAAACACGAAAATTGTTAAAAATATGCTGAAAATGTGTCAAAACTCAATTAAAAATTGGCCAAAAAATCGAAATAATTTTTGTCTTACTGTTCGGAAGCGAAAATGAAACGTTCGAGATCGTCTGCACTCGAAAAGCACCAAAAAGTGACGAAAAGACACGAAAATCTGCTGAAAACGTGACAAAATTCTGCGGCAAAAACACACTCACTTCACATACGCACCGCACACACATGCGTTATCGGATTTCAACCAAACTTCATATAAAACACTGCCTACGTAGTGTATAAGTTTGGTTGAAATCGCACGACGCGTTTATGATTAGTTCGGCGACGTACATATACGGACTTATTTTTATATATATAGATTTGTTTTCGAGTTTGTTTGCATTTTGCTATATCAAAGTTTTACTGATACAACGAATCAAAAGCTATAAGGAAGTATTTTTTGATCCCCTTCGGATGAAAATTTTGAAATGGTGGTTAGCGATATTTTTGACCATATCCTAATTTTAATAATAGAAAAAAATGCTAAGAATATTGCTATTATAAATGCTGTAACTCTTTATCTCAAACAAAATGCTCTACAATTTAAGAAATTGAAAAAAATTTATGTACGCAAATAGTTTACTTGCTGTTTATTTATTCCAGGAAAGATTTAAAAAACAAAAATGATACTCAAAATAATGAGTACGAACGTTGTGATTCAATAAAGAGATTTTTTAGCGAACCGAGAAAAAGATTCGTTATATTGAGTTTCATGTATAATTATTTAAGGTTTTATAAGCTTCATATTTTCAATTGTAGTTGAAGTATACTTATGAGTTGTTTGAGCAGAAACGAAATGCACCTAGACGTGCTTTACTAACACTAAACAACATTTTTTAATTTGCATATTTTAATTGCTAACTTTCTTGTTTTTTTTTTTGTAAATTATAATAAAACGTCAACATAAGTACAAGTATATTCATGCATATATAAAAATATATAAATATGTATATAAAAATTTTCATACTTATTGGTTTCATTCAATTCTTCTCAATTATTTTTTTAAATATGAGACTAGGGGAAAACTTGTTGAAGTAACATACTCGAATTTTGTAAACTTCATGGTAAACAATTTTTCCTGACACTATTTTGATGCAAAATAATATTTTTCAAGTTACAATACAGATTTTCAGAGAAATTATGATTTCCCCCGAAATTTCAGTGGTCTTGAGGCAGACCTTAATCTTCAATACATGACTTCAAACTTTGCAGATCATATTTTTTTGCCTTTTGTCACCAATTGAGGGATGAGAGTAGGGAAAAGCTAAAAAAAATACCTCATATAGCTAAGAACCACCCTAATATACATACATACATAAATATGTACGTATGTATGCATATAGTGCTGATATAGATACATACTATGTAATTCAAATTTAGATCTTGATTAATTGACTCTTTATGAAAGATATATATACGATGTACATAAGATGCACATAAATGTTTTAAAACAGACTAAGCGCCTGTCCCCCAATGTCGACAACGTCCAACTTGTCGTCATCGTGGGACAGACCCTAAAGCACGAATTGATAATGTTAAATGTAGTCGTAATTTGTTTTATAGTTAAAATTATATATATATATAAGATATTAATTCAAAATGCATAAAAAACAAATTTTCTGTGTAAATGCCAAAGCTTTATTTTAGGTTTCAGCAAATGGTCTTTAATAGGTATTAACTACAATGTTTAAGGATAAAAAAAGTATTTAAAAGAAGTAATTTCTTGTGAGAGAATTTTAGAGTTTCTCACCTGACCGTCACCAACTTCTCCAGGTCTCAATAACTGCAACGTTTTGCAATCGCAAATGAAATATAAGTACATACATAAAAATTGTTAAACACATTTTTTTTAAACATATTTCACATGTAATGGAATTTAAAAACAATATGTATGCAAATGCATACACTCACAGATACATTCATACACACATATGTACATAGTACATCATCGATGATATGGATGTATGTATATATGTATATATGTACATTGTGGTTTTACCTTTTTTTTGACGTCATTCTCCCAAGTGTCTACATATCTCACAGGCATTATTGTTGTGACAGTAAAAAACATTTTTTTTTTTTATCAATTTGATAAAAAAAACTTCACGCACCAAAAGTGATTTCTAACGGGTGTCCCAACAAGGACGCAAGATTTAAATTTGGCGCCATTCGAAATGTCATTGTTTGACATTTGAACAATTGTTATTGTTTGCTAGTAGAAGGTACGATGTTAGTAAAAATGGAGCGCTACACGAATGAACAACGCATTCTCATTGTGAAATTGTTTTACCAAAATGGTGAAAGTTTTTCGGCTACAGTTCGCAAATTTGCGATCAATTTGGGGTCACAATAATGCTCCAAAAGAGTTAACTGTAAAGAGATTAATAGATAAATTTGCCGAAACTGGGTCTGTTAGTGATGTAAAGACAACAACACGCCTTCGACCAGGTCGATCGACGAAAATGTCGCAGCTGTACGTGATGATGTCGCTCAAACACAGGTCAAGCACAAACAGTCAATGGTGTTCGGTATCGTGAAATGATAACCAGTCTTTTCGTGCCTAGAATTGAAGAAATGAATGTAGAGGGCATGTCGTTTCAACAAGACGGCGCCACATGTCATACAGCCAGAGAAACAATTCAATTGCTACATCAGTCATTTCCCGGTCGTGCTATTTCGCGTTTTGGAGACAAGAATTGGCCGCCTAGATCGTGCGATTTAACACCATTAGACTTTTTTCTTTGGGGTTTTTTGAAGTCGATGGTTTACGCGAATAAGCCGACGACGACTCAAGCCTTAAAGCCTTAAAAGAGGAAATTGGACGCTTCATTAATAAAATACCGCAGCATTTATGCAAAACGGCCATTGAAAATTTCATTAAACGATCGCGTGTGTGCCAGCAAAGCCGCGGCGGCCATCTGCCCGATTTGTTGTTCCACAGATAACCTCATTTTGCCTACTTTACGATATAATAAAGTTTCACGATTTTTTTTTTAAATATCTGTGTTTTATTTAAAATTTAAATCTTGCGTTCTTGTTGGGACACCCTTTATAATACATTTGATATTTTTTTAATTATGTTTTAAGTAACTTTTCTTAAATATGATATATGCATACATATCGTTACCTTAATATAGAAAGGCTCATTGTTATTTTGAAATTGACTTTTTTGTATATTTCAATAGAATTACATCTATCGCATTAAAAAGTGCAAATAGCTCGATTTCAAAAATATAATGAGTTAGGTCCTTTCTATATTAAGGTAACGATGTGTATATATATGTACTACACATTTTCTTTGTTTATACAAGCATGTATATATTAAAATATTAACAATAAATTGTTGCGACTAGGTATTAAAGGAAATAAACTTCAAGTTATTCTATGTATGAATGTATTAGAGAGCTGCGTAAACAGTCTTGAAATGTAAAAACGTCATAATTCTTAAATGTATTCACATCGCATGTATTATACTAAACCAATAATAAATGCTGTCGTACTATAAGCGAAGCAAGATGGATGTATTGGTGTATGTGTATATCAGTTGTAACAAGCGATGTCGCAAGACAGCTTGTTTGTAACAAACACTCAAAAGAAGTACTGTTGATTAGTGTATGCTTGTTATTTTTCATATTGTACGTTTGAGTGTGTGTGTAATATGTAGATGGTAAGCTATTATGTGATTAACCGCATAAAACTAATGTTAATGCATGTGTGTGCCTTTGCATGTGCGCAGAAAAATAAAAAATCATACACACATACATGCATGACGTTTGTACATGCGCTCATGCGTAGAAAGAAGCAAGTATCACAAATTCTTCCGTCACGAAGTGTTTTCTTCTTTACTCTTATACCTACAATACTCAAACAAATTTCTTGCAAACAATGTTGTTAACGTTTGTTTTCTAAGATTTCGCTATAGTAAAACATTTGAAAAATCCCTCATCTTGAAAGTTCTTATAAGATGTCTTATGCAGGAGACTAGTATGTATATCGGTTGGTGTGTAACCATTGCCAGTTATGCTGGGAACACAACTGGGACGAACGACGAATTTTGTCCATGTAGACGAATTCGTCGATAAGAATTCGCTGCGGAAATTCAGCTCTTATAATTGATAAAGTGATGCCAACCCAAAGACCCAAAACACCAAATTTTGAACGTTAGTGCCAAATTAAGAAATTTGTGTATTTTTTAAAATTACTTTGATAAAAATTTGGTTTATTTATTTTTTCAGTGTAAAAAATACCTTTTTCGTCTGATATATTTTATTAAACAGAGAATAGTTTCGAAAATATTAAACATTATTAAACTTCACTCGTTTGGATCTTCACTCCTTTTTCACGTTAGTGGTTTTTACGCTTTTTAGATCTCAAAATTACGCTTTTTGTGCTTTTAGAGCCAATAAAGTTGGCATCACTGATTGTGTGTGCAAAGAGAGAGAGAGAGAGAGAGACTTGTTTTTTCGTCGTTCGGCGGCGTACAAAATAGAAATAAATCTATCTCAGAGTTCGGCACGCACGACGAATTTCATTCTACGGCGGTTCTGTGTTCATTTTCTTATGTACAAATGTGCGTTAATTTTAATGACGAAATTTTGCATCGACAAATTCGTCGTTTGTCCCAGTTGTGTTCCTAGTATTAATCAGAATCTAAATCAAATGATGCACTTTGCAACCATGGCCAACACATTAAATCTTCCTTCTATAGCTTCTTCTTTTGGTATTCTGCGATGATAAACCAACATCATACCTCTGCAGTTATTAACCAACATCATTAAATTTAGTTAAGTTTTTGCTCCAAATTTGCATGTTTCTATCCAGACTATTTTGCTTTTCTTACTAGTAGTTTTGACCATACCGATTTTATTTTCATTTTTAACCACAAATTCGGAGCAAAAATGGCAACAAAAAGTATTTGGACATAAATATTATATAATTTCAGTAAAAAGCACTCGTTTATAAAAATTTTAAGGCGTTTGGTGCGTAAACTTCTTTAACGATCGCGAAAGACTAAAAATTCAGCTTTTAGTATATTTCCCTGTCCTACCTTGGGAGGTACGATATTTTCAAAAAAAATTCAAAAAGTTACCGGCATAATGTGCATACAAATTAAGTACATAGTATACCAATATGTTGTATGTATGTTTATGTACATATAAAATATTAACTATGTAACATACCTTTTATTGATGTCACACTTAGTTATTTATTTAAATTTATTTATTTAAACTATTTGAGTTATTTAATTTATGTTGCGAGGCATATTTTTTATCTGTCTCTCTCCCTCTCTCTCTCTCTCTCGGCTCTGATAAACTGTGGAATTCGAGAATTTTCTAGTATATATTCGTTTTAATATGTAATTTATGTATATTATACATACATATATATATGTATGTATGTATGTAAGTATGGAGCACTTAACTACACACAGCAATACATTTTCAGATAAAAACTTTCTTGCTACTTGTGGTACCAAGACTGTAATGCTCTTAATGGTTGACAAATTAAAACTAATTGTGTGTTTTAATAATTAGTTGAATATTGTTTGTTTTACATATTTACAAAAATTTTGCAGATTGCATACACATGTATGTAAGTGTGATGTTTGTTGCCAGCAGAAACATGAACAAAATGCATACGTATGTATGTGCATACATACATTCGTATGCATGTGTGCATAATATTATAGTTATGCACCTGCCAAAGAAAATGTTAACGAAACCCAGCCATTTGAACGATTTAATCATTATAGCATAATATATTTTTATTACGAATAATATTGCTTGCATATGTTTTTATAATTACGAGATATGTATTTTTCTTTTTATATACTTACACACATCTCTATACATACATATGCAAGTTCATACACATACAAATACATAAATGAACATATCCGTAAGCACATATGCATACATATGTATGTATATGCAGGTCTATATGTGCATACATATGTACATATACTTACATATTATGTACATATCCCAAATTTACATTATTCATATTTTTCTGATGGTCACAAAAATTTTTTATGCATGTGTATGCATGTACATATGGATGTGTGTGTAATAGAAAATTCTGTAGAATTTTGCGATTAGAAATATGTATGTAGTGCCATCCCTCAACACCCATATGTATAATATTACACACTACCTTTCGTTGCAATCTCAAGCGTAAAAAAGTAGCAAAATAACGATTTATTTCTTTTGAACAGGTTCATTTGTAACCGACTTCAAAAAAGCATGGTTTAAAAAGTGAACGTATTCCTCAACTCTCAAAGCTTGCTGATACATTTTATGAACTTCTTCTCAACCGATTCCTACTCAACTTTTTTCTACTTTAAGAGTTGGAAACTTAGAAATCTTTTTAAATAAGTGTACATTAGAAAAAAATCACCTAGATTTTGAAGAAATGACTGGCAATTTAAAAATGTACATATAGTTAAATATAGCTCAGATGACCTAAAAAATATGAAAAAATGTCCTCAAAACATTACAAAATTACATTAAAAACACACAAAAAAATCTTTAAATGCACTTAAAACTTTTTTGTTTCAATCGATTTGCTGTAAATTAAAATATATTATGAAATGTCTTTTTATACTTTCAATGCAAAAAGATCTGCGATTTTCTGTTAAAATATTTTTGTAGATTGAAAAGCTCCTTTCTCATCGCCACTAACAATCGCTGCACCCGTAAAATATAAGGATAAATCTGTGCCCACTATGGGGTAAGATACTACGTTCCTATCTGGTGTCCCTTGACACCGTGCGTGCTTTTTTGTGTATTGTGCGTTTGAGTGTGTGCACATGGCATGCTATTATGTTTATATTTAAAGCAAGCGCACACAACTAATGTAAAGACATATGCACGTTTGTATGTACGTAGAAAAATAAAAGAGCATATACACAACTTCTGTGTGTAAATAAGTACATGCATGACGTTTGTATACGCGCCCATGCGTAGGCAAAAGCAACTTCAAAAATGCTTTGCTTCCTTACTTCTGAAATAAATGTCTTGTTCAGTGTTTGTTTTTGAAGATGCGCATTTGCAGTTTGTTGTTTATGAATTAATTTTTCCAAAAATTTTCCGAAAACGTGTTTTTAAAATACAGTGTAAAATAAAATAATAATAAAATAATTTGAATTTTCTTTAAGTCCCCTGATTCTTCTTACATACATACATACAAATTATGTGTGTATACGTGAGCGTAAGTCGAATAAGTATTATGAGTTATGGTGGAATTAGTCGATTCGTAGTTGTCTTATTGTTTAAATCTGGATGTTAGTTAGTAAAAACGAACGTGAGGCTGGCAGCCAGAAGTTGACGTAAAAATCAATTTTCTGTAGATTTATACCTCACATACCTTATGATACATATTAAAAAAGAACAACATGTTTTGTTTGTGTCATCGATTTTGTCAGCTGATCCATCAACTCACGATACGAATCTACTAATTCTACCATTAACATTGTTTGCGAACACAAAACTAAAAACGGAGTATAATAAAGTACTCGAGTACGATAATATAAAATACTAAAAATGTTGCTCATACTGATTGAGATATTTGCTGCTACGATATTTTACGCTCTTTTCTTTTATGGAGCAGAAATATACACACAACACAAAGTGTTCGTCTTAGCTACTCGGTTATGAAAAAAATCGGGTACATATGTTATTCTTGTTATAGACCGGTATTCACTATCATACATAGTTGAACGATTTTTGAGAAAATATGACCTCCTAACTCACTACACTTCAGCATAGAGATTTATTTTGATATTTTACTTTACAATAGAACACCAGCACTAATATTTTTTTTAGCTAAATCCGTTTTACCTGCTGTACATGTGTGATGTTTCATTGTGAAACAAACTCATACAACTTTTAGATATTCTATGTACATTGTATGAAAGGGTGTATTCATAAATGCATCACTGCTCTGCATTATACGTGCAAATTTTTATTTAAAATGCAATACAAGTTCGCTGATAATCTCTTTTAGTAGTAATCATGTTTGCATATCATATTTGACATTTATTTCTGAGTTATCTACTTCACTCAACCAGATTAGAGCAATTAAATTTCCATTTGCAGCACAGTGATGCATTTACGAACAGACCCAAAGTTACTTTAAAGTACAGTGCTTGAAAAAATTCTGCAGTAGTTGACTTATAGATAGAATTGGGAAAGTCTCTGCTACATACACAATCTGCATGCAATTTTTTTTAAATTCCATTACATATTTCGTAAGTTGAATAGTATTTAAATACTTATACATATATCTGCATGCATACAAATTTCTTTATTTGCAATGTGAGTATGTATCATTGAAAACTACATGTACACAAATATTTGATTTAGTTATAAAAGTTTTAAAATATGTATTATAAAATATGTACGTATATAAAACTATTAGTTTACAATATTCCATACGCAAAGTTTACTTTGAGAAAGTCTTTAAATTTTCTTTTATACTTTGTCTTACTTTTCCACACTCAAGGTTTACCTACGTAACGAAGAAAAAAAGTGAAGAGACGAACGAAGAACAAAGCAACTTTGCAAGTGCAACAAAAATCTGTATTCACCTCTATTGTTCTTTCTCTTCTCTCCAACAAACTAAAGAGTTTGCTGAGTAAACTTTGAGTGGGGAAAATGTGTATATTTTTTTATAGTTAGTAAATGCCCAGCAACTACCGGGGCTTAATGTAAAATTGATCTGATTGATAGATTACGCCTGTACCTTTGCTGCATGAATCAAAGAATACAAAATTACGCATTGCGCATGTCTGTTAAATTGAGTGTGCTGGTGTGACATCAAAATGACGTAGAAATCGAAATGTAAACAAAATTGCCCTGTACCAAATGCCCGTGTTTATGTGATTGTGTTTATGTTTATCGGGTGGTGTGACGCAGATGCGCAAAAATAGAATGTTTTCAAAAGTTTAATGCGTAATCCTGTATGATTTGATTCATGCGTTTGTTGGGTATGTGAATGCTGGGTAGTGTGAGTGCTATGTGTGTGTGTGAGAGGAGTGGTAATGTGTATTTGCCGGGTTATACACATTTTTGATGTATGCAGAAGATATTCCATGTTATTTATGTATTTATTTTTATTTTAAAATTTTTTTAAATAATCCCTGAGAAATAATTTATAACTGAACACTGATTTTTTCTAAATCGTGCTACCTAAATTGAATGTACTTGCGTCATAGATGGTTTCAAAAATTTTCTGATGATATTTTATCTAATCATCTCCGATCTCTTGATTAGCAGGGTCTTCAAAAAACTTATAGCCTTTTCACACCTACTCATATCTTTCATGACTACGCCAAGATGATAACATCTTGCTACAAGAATTATACAGGGCTGAATGTTCAACATCTTTAAAAGATGTTCCTGTTCCACTTTGTTAATTCAACATATATACATACTATATATAGATACCGTCACCTCAGAATTGTTTTGTCCCAACAACCATTCTTAGAAAAAATGCTTTAGAGCGGATCGATTCGTATAGACAGAAAGTAATCGATATTGTGCCATCGATTTTTCGATAGATTTTTACACGAGGAAAAGAAAGTTCCACTACGACAGAATTTAAATTTTTGGAGTTTTTTAGTCTTGTGAGGTTTTTTTAGTAGGTAATAAAAAATACAAATCAAAAACTCGGGTGGTTTAATTTTTTTTTTTAACAATCAAATAAATAAATTTTTTTGTTGTGGTGAAGTTAAATATTGATACGCTAATTACTCTAAATGAATTATATTTTAGAAATAAAGTCATAAGTAATGTGATTACAAAATACTGCCTAAGAACGAATTCAAAGTAGAAAAGTGATGAAAAAACCGAAAAATTATGTTTGGTGAAAAATTACACACTTTTACCTGAAATTGGCTGAAACAGATACTAAATGGTTGGAAAGGTCTTAATCTCTGCTTTCTAAGTCCGTTTATATATTTAAAATCTGTTGATATTTAAGTTAGTTATAGGTTCATAAGTGCATTCGGGTACGAAAAACCGGGTTTTACCCGTAACTCATGATTTTAGGGGTGTTTGGAAATACAGATTGTAGTTATACTCAACAATACCTACCAGAAAAATAGTAACAGTCACAGGTATTATTGGCACACAGTATTATTTGAGAGACCGACAAAACTTCTATTGAGAACGTTCGTGTCTTAAGTCTTTTGTTTTATACTATTAAAAATGTAAAAAATTCGAGTATTGTTCTTTAAAAGTTTAAGCAAGAATTCTCTAAGATTTTAAATAATATCTTCGTGAGCTGAGAATGGTTAAGGGCTTTTTTATTTATTTTCTTTTTAGAGTTCCGTACACCAAATGTGAAAAGGACCTCTAGTCTATCGCCTCGGAAGTGATTTTATGTCGTAGTGGAAATTTTTTCCTCATGCCAAAAGCTGGCGAAAAGTCGATGGCACAATATCGATTGCAAAATCGACGCACCCTAATATGTATATATATAATTCCAATAGATTTATCATGGTTGAAGCTTAATTATACTTTCTAGCTACATGAGGATATCTAATCATCACTAAGCAATTGGAGAAACCCAGAATTTCAGCATAGAAAATCAAAAATTAAATACCAAATAATAGTGCTTAAATACATGCTTACCCTTGTGTCCATAACTTCGCCCGGTCGCAATTTCTGCTTGGCGACACGCGTTTGTACATAACATAAGTTTGTGTGTTCAGGGGATGATGGTGGGTTGATTGGTCGGTTGATTGTTCATTTATGATCATTGTTTATTGTTGTTGTTGTTGGTTATAACAGGAGTAGTAGGGCGGTGCGTTGTAAAAGCATTTAAGGGACAGGAGTTGTGGTGGTGTAGAGTGTATTTATTGAAATGTGTCAGCAGGATTTTAAAGACAGGTGTGCAGCAGGCAAAAATTTTGTTGTGGTTTGTCGACAGTTTCATAACCATATATTTGTGTGTGTGTATATATATTAGTGTGTTTGTGAAGATTTGTTTATGTTTGAGATAAATGTTAACACAAAATAATTGTTGCAAAGACATAAAAAGGAAACAATATTAATATAATATTTAAGAAGAATATTGTGTTTACATCACACATGATGTTATATTAATTGTGAATAAATATAAAAAAAAATAATATTTTAAATATGGTATATAAATGTATACATATACATATGTATGTATATTAGACCACCCAAATTACTGAAAGTATTTATTTTATTCGCTCCACCGGCAGTTTCTGATAGACTGATAAGCCAGTCATGACCAAAAACGTTTTTGCTACCATAACTTTTAAATGCGATGTTTTTCGAAAAAAAATTATATATTCATTATCTTTTTACAAAAAATAAAAACTAAAAATAAATAAATACAGTGAAATGAAACAAACCAATATTTCTTAAATAATATACTATTGTTTTTATTTTTTTTTTTTTTTGGTAAAAAGAAAAATATATTTTCCTCTATATTTGTGTGTACTTTTGTTGAGATATATTTAATAAATCACGAACTGTAGGATTATTTCCAAATACATATTAAAGCTTATATTAAACTGGTATGTGATGTTTTGATCCTTATCCTTACAGATATTATGTTATACAGTAATGAAAACGGATTATAATTATCACTATCCAATTTTTAGCGATAGCCGTCGAAAAAAAACCTTTCCAAAAAAGCTTAGTTTGATCCCATTAAAGCACCATGATAGGCAATAGTTAATGCAACATTACGGATAGGAAAGATGTTGTGCTTGTTATTCTATGCAAGAAAAGTTATATAAAATTTTTCCGAAAAAACTCTGCATTTAAAAGTTATGGTCTTATAGCGTAGACAGACGACACCGTTAATTTGCATTAAAATATCACTAATGTGAATTAAAAATTTACCCTGACAGACGACAGTATTTACATTAAGTAAACAAAATCTGTACATACCTTTCGTGCCACACACTTCGATAATTTTAAAATGGAAAAAATGTGTCTCGATTTTAATATTTCTTTGCTCTTTTTCTAAAAACAATTAAAATAACTTATATTTTCTGACCGAATCGCATTTTTGAAAACCAAAACAATTTGCCAACATTTGATTGATTGTTGACGGTGTTACCATATGAGGACTGTGTTATCATATAGCTGAATTCAGTATTAATTCACTGTCATTTAGTACATTTACGGATGAGGATAATTCACAAGTTAATTTGCATTAAGACAGTTAATGCAAATTAACGCTGTCGTCTGTCTATGCTATTAAAAGTTGTAATAGTGAAGAAAGTTTTTTTTTGAGTGAAAACTGCAAAACGCACGGTTTACACGCTATCAGTGCAATTTTTACACACATGGGATTTTTTTGGCCAGTCTATCAGAAACTGCCGGTTGAGCGAATAAAATAAATATTTTCGGCATTCCATAAATTTTTTGGATGGTCTTATATACATGTGTTTGATTGCAGTTATACACATATCTAAGTATAATCCAAAACCTTTGGAATCTATTATATAAATGACTTAAATATTTTCTCTGTGAATAAATATACAAACTTATGTACATCTATCCATATGCGGTATATTTTCAGGTGCTGTTCAAGACTTACCTCGTCATTAATAATTAGTGAAGGACGGCGGCCAGTATCGGGTGGTATCAAGGAACCACGTCGACTGTGCGGTTCAGGAGCCAATGAGGGCCTCTTCTCACGTATGACTTCGATTTTGGGTGGCTCTCCAGGCGCTGGTGGCTGCACTTTTGGAATTTTAGGCTTATCATTCTTAAATGAAAGTAAAAAAGATAAAAATGTCATTAAATTATTAAATAAAAAAACCAAAAGACCGCCGTAGTCTATCTTGTATTGTTTGTCAAGTTTTTTTTTTATTTTGTCGAGGAACCATGGAATACGGTATGATTTTTGACTCTTTAAATATGTTTCCTTTATTTTTGTTTAACGATTTTTAATATATACATATATCTCTATGTGTGTATATCTATTAGTTGTGAAGAAGATTTCCTAAAAAAATTAAAAAGTGAATGTTTCTACTAACTATAGCAATTTATGTGTGCCCGAGTAGACGGGCGATGACGTACATGGTCTGATTTAACTTTTTACCAACATTTGATAGTGTTTCCATTTCTTACTTCATTCGTTTTGGTTTTGCTGTGATTCTGAAAAGTTTCAAAACAGCCAGCAAAACGAAAGACGGACATGTACTGATTTTGACCGAGCTCATAAGAAACCCTGTATTTTAACTTAGCTGTCAGTTGGAACAGGCGAAGGTTAACGTGTGACGGATTCTATGTGACTCGGCCTTTAGGTGTTTATTCAGTATTATTGACATTTCTCTAATTCAAGTTTAAGTTAAACAAGGGATAATACAATACATTGCTTCCTAGGCCATCATTAAGTTTAATCATAGGTTCATGCCTAAAATGTCCAACTGAGCAAGTTCGACTAGACTTGAGTCGAAATCCTTCGCTATTTAATTTGTGATACAAGCCTTTCATCAAACCCATGTTATTTAAATAGACTTAGGTGCCGGGTCCAGCTCTTTTAGCCTCTCATTGACTGAACGAGTTGACTCAGCTATACGATACACTCAGTAGGTCGTTTTTGACAGAAAACTACAATGTAACCAACGTATTTTGAATGAGTTCGATATAAATAAGTATATTTGATTTGATCACTTGCTTGTGCAAAATTGAACTAGCGAACGAGTTTGACCCAAGTTTTATATATGCTGTACATATTTTAAAGCTTGCCATAACGGTTTTGTTTAATCTGCAATGCGATTCGAGAAAACTGTTCTAGTTTATATGTTGTCAACAGTGCAATTTAAAGATATTTTGATTCAATTCATCGAATCTAAACTCTCCTTAAAATGGTGATATATTTATAAAGATAGTGGCGCATACTCATAGTCAAAACAAAGTATACTTTTATGTATTTAAAACCAGTATTACCATACAAAATACTGCTTTTAAATTCTTAAAGTATACTTTGTTTTGACTATGAGTATGCCCCAGTGTCATTGATATGCCACTGATATGCCAGTATTAACTACACTTGATAAGCTTGGAATCTAGTCTTTTAATTATTAATAATAATAGATGTTTGCCTTTTTTTGCTATTGAGCTGGCATAACATAGAACCTTGTAGGCAATCCAATGCACAAATAACTTAAAAAATCAGCAAATGTCAATTGAATACAAAAACACAAACGCACATAAAGCTGTGTATACTTGTACATTTTATCCCAGATGAATTAGTCTCGTGTCTTTTTGAATAAAAATTTTGCGGCTTAAAAATTGTTTTCGGGTAAATATACTCTTTAAGATTTAAATACACACCGCTGGTGTTATTTTGATTGTGGCCATTTAGTTTGTTGTCAGTCTTCAAACATAAAACCAAAAACAAAAAAGCAATACCAGACAATTTATTTTATATTTTCAATTCACATAATCCAAAACTTTCTGTCTCATTGCAAAAACTAAACCATACAGTAAATATGTATTTATTTTCTACGCCTCTGATGGTGGAATTAGTCTATTCGTAACGTGTTTCTTTTGAAATGGTCGTATCGTTTAAATTAGAATGTTAGTCAGTCAAAACGTGAGGCTCCTAGCGAATGAGTCAGCTGTTATTGTATTTCTCTTTGCTTTTTACGTGTCTGGATATGTATGTAAAATAGAAGATAATGTTTGCCACGTAAACAACTTTTATCTCTTTAGATTTCTACTTTCCATACGTTATGATACATATTAAATTAAATGCAACATGATTTATTTATGTCACAGATTTTATCAGCTGATCCGTCAATTCACGATACGAATCGACTAATTCTACCATAACTCCTCCAGGACATTAATTGATTATTCTGGAGGCGCCAGGATATTTTGGCTGTCGCGTTAACTTAATTTGATGGCCGTCAGACGGACAACTAAATGTCTGTTATATGAGAAGAAGAACAGAAAAACGAAACTACAGCCCGTGCTGCTGATAAGTGGCGTAAAAACTAAAAGACGAAATCATCAAAATACCCAAATTAAAATGACAATATGACAAAAATCCCAACAAAAACAATAACTTTCGATAAAAAGAAAAGATATATGCATGAAATATACATAAGTACATACATACGAATTTTAGTCAATGTTTAGAAAAACTATAGACACATGTATATAATACATCCATATGTATTATTTATATACATATGTCAATAAATATGTATGTACATGTATGTACATCATATATATATGTATACACATGTACATAATATATATATGTATACACATGTACATAAATATATAGCGCATCAAATTTTTTTCATAATTTTTTTCGTAATTTTTATAGAGAATATAATATGAAATGAACGATACAAAGAAATGTGGATATGATAATATATACATATGCATGTGCAATCATACGTATGTACATATGTACATACATACCTACATATGTCTGTAAACAAAATTATGTTTTATATGTATGTATGTAAGTATAAATGCATACATATTTAAATGGTATTCAAATTTAGATACATATACATATGTATGTAAATTTTTCTTCTATCAATAGCAGAAAAAATTAAAAATTAAACTATTTACGTTTATACATTCTTTAATCTTTATGCACATTTTTATGTAAGTATGTATGTCCATACGTATGTAAATGTGTACATACATATCTACTACATGCAAGCACAAATGCTTAATATATTATAATATATTTATACTAATTAATAATACATATCGCACATTTACTCAAAAAAACGTCATATATCAAAAAACGAGCTTGAAGTTTTCATTCCACACACAACTTAATGGGAAAAGAAAATTTTATTTTTCTCTCAAGAGTGGAGTAGATGAGGTATTTGTATGAAGTCTTTGCACAATATGAAGAACGATATGAGGATTGATTACTACCTCAAAAATTCCTTTTTTTGAGTTTTGAGGTTCTTTGAGTAAATATGAAAGACCAAACAAAATTATGTAAATACATACATATGTACATGTATGTACATACCCTGAATTAAGCGTGAGGCTAAGTGTCCCCAAATCACCACTTTTGTCACTTTTTTGCGGCATTGTCAACATATTATTTTTTAATTTTTTTTTTTTTTTTTTTTTTGGTGCGTTGTAAACATTTTGTCAGATACACATAACCGATGCAAGTTTTTTGTGGCATATTGAAGGTTAGCCGCGAACAACGTTGGAAGCGAAAAAATAATAATTTTTCAAGACCAAAAACGTATTTTAAAGCAATATTGCTTTTTTCGTTTAATGTTTTTTATCTTATCGAAAATAATGATAATTAATATAACGTTTTTTTATGTATCTCTATTACATTTATTAATTATTTTCGATAATTTCGTTTGCATGATCTTGTTAGTTATTTACAAAGCCTTCTTGTTTGTAATTGTATTTTGACAGCGATAAGATGCATAATTTTTGGAAAAAATAAATTTAGCGGCGGAAATCCAGAAATATTAAGTTTTTAGAGTAAAAAGTGATCAGTATGAGCTAGGGATTGCCGTTCGGTTCTAACCGAAACCGAAACCGCAGTTTTTAACCCATAAAAACCAAAACCGAAACCGACAAAAAAGCTTCGGTTTTTAAGTTTTACTTTAACATTATTATCTTGTTTAAAAATACAGCAAATGTAGTTTATATTGAAGACTTTTATACATTACTAAGCATTCTGTAAAAATGAAAGATAAGAAAATTGTAAAATTTTAAGAAAATTATAACAATTCCTTGCAGGAAGAATTGTAATCTGTTATCAAAAAAAACTCTAGCAGATGTAAAGCAAAAAGACGATAATTTTAACGTTCTTCGGCAAGAATTTGTACTTTATACAAAAAAAAAAAAAAAAAAAACGAACAACAAAGCAAGGCAATAACACAATAA
Source organism: Tachina grossa (assembly GCA_949987645.1). Taxonomy (NCBI): domain Eukaryota; kingdom Metazoa; phylum Arthropoda; class Insecta; order Diptera; family Tachinidae; genus Tachina; species Tachina grossa. The sequence continues at coordinate 2,704,156 of OX465279.1, read as the reverse complement.
ACCCATCTTCAACTGAAAGCGAAAGAGTGTTTTCTGTCGCTGGTAACTTCTGCACAAAAATAAGATTTCGATTAAACGACTCTACATTGAACGTCTTAACGTTTCTGAAATTTTATTACTTGAATAATTAAATATAAATTTTTTATTCTTAAGCTTTTTATACACATACTCACTACTAAATGTTCCTTTTCTAATATAAGTAAATGAATTGAATACAAACCAGAGAAACCTTATCAGCCCCATAGTAACAATTTTTTCCCTCGAAAATTTTTTCCCAGAAATGTTATCCCTTTTTTGGTTCCCCTTATTATGAATAATCTGCCTTATCGTTGTTGGCGTATTTCAAATACGACTACGACTTTTTGGTAATAGATTAAAGAAAAACTGTTGAAGTCTTCTTTAATCTATTACCAAACAGTCGTAGTCGTATTTGAAATACGCTAACCACGATAAGGCAGAATATTTTTCACGTGAATTTTTTCACTTTTCCCTTGATTTTGTTCACTTTATTTTTGCAGGCGAACTAAATTATTACATCGAATAATTTCGATTATATATTAAAAGTTAAAATTATTTATTTTTTTATTAAGTAAAGCTTACGATTCTTAACAATAATTCCCTACAACACATTTTTTCATAGAGTATGAATCTCTTTGGTTCACAGACAGTAAATTTCATGGTGGTGTACCACGGTGGTATACTTAATGAAAAAATAAAGGGTCCGCCAGGTAACTTTTTTTTTAAATGCTATAAAAAAACTACTGAAGCTTTGGCTGTGTGGCAGGTAGTGCCGTCCTGTTGAAACCAAATGTTGCCAATATCCTCCTCTTCAATTTTTGTGAACAAAAATTCGTTAAACATGGTCCGATAACGATCGCCATTGACTGTAACGGCCACTCCTTGCTCAATGGCCCAATTATGTGTCTGGAGCAAATTCCGCAACAAACAGTGACTCGTTTTGGGTGCGTCGGCTTTTCAATGTATGCGTGCGGGTTTTCTGTGTCCCAAATGCGACAATTTTGCTTGTTTACATACCCGCCAAGATTAAAATGAGCTTCATCTGAAAAGATGATTTTTTTTGGCAAAATCGGCATCTTCTGTAAGTCGATCGCAGGTCCACTTATCGAAGCGAAAATGCATTGGATGGTCAGTTGGCTCGTTCAGGGAAGGATAAAACTAATTATCTGTCAAATCAGACATGAACTAAGTGTTACCATTCACGAAATAAGCACTAGTTGAAAAAAAAACGTTATATGGCGGACCCTTTAGTTAAATCAACAGAAGTGTATCCATGAGTACAACTTTAAAGTTAAATAAATTTCATTATAACCTAAAATTTTTGTGATTTTTTATTAAACTTAAATTTGTCCGAATTTCAATTAATTTATAAGCTTTACAAAAATTCTTCCCTTTTTTACATTTACGTGGACTGATAGCGGGGAAAAAAATTTCATGGGATATTCAAGATAGCATTTTTCTCTTCGAGGGGAATGGAAATTTCACGTGAAAAAAAATCCATTTGTTTTTCACGATAGGGATGATTATTTTTAAATCATCATTTATCTTTCCAGCATACATACCTATTTATATGTATGTATATTTCTAAAATCGAAACCGACCGGTTTTAATAGCTTAAAACCGGAAATCGCGGTTTTTCAATTTCCACGGTTTTTGGCAAACTCTAGTATGAGCTATTAGGGTGCCTAGACAAGTTCAAATTGTATAAATATATTCGCAAAAAAAGTTCTCCATTTTACCGTATCTACAACTTTGCAAATATTGTTGGCAAAAAATCAGCAGTCCCTGGAAGTTATTTTGAAAAAAGTGCAAACAATTTTTTTTCCTTTACTTTTGCAAAAAAAGTACACGAAAGAAATTATTTTTTTTTTTTGATATAAGATGTTAACAATTTTTCAATAATCACGCTTTTTTCTCTTTAATTCTCACAACTAAAAAGTAAATTGAAAGGAAAATTAATAAATTTTTATTTTGTTATGTGTTTTTCATAAAGTGACAAATTTTTTATATTTTATTCATGAAAACATATATCAGAATAATAAATATATACAAATATTGATTCACCTCAGTTTTGTTATAATTTTGTCACTGTCACAGAGGTTAGAGGTTAATATAAAATTTATCTTTTGATAATTCGTATCCGAAGTCATTCAATGACAGGCAATCCATTAAGGTCGTACACAAATAAAAAATTTATGAATTTTTGTTGGCTTGTTTGTTCCTGTTTCAGTGTTTCAAGTGAAAAAAAGTAATTTTTATTATAGCGTATAATTATTTTTGCAGAAGTTTAATTAATGAGGAGGAGGGAGAGATTGTAGAGCAGTTCCTTTGTCTTAGCCTGCTCTCTCCTAGAAAAGAGAGGCTTCATGTTGGTTTAGCATTGAACTGAATGAAGAAAGAAAGAAATTACCTCTCTTTGCGTCACCGTTCCATGCAACGCAACCGGACCGACCGTCTAGAACCCAAGTGGGCTAGTTTTGACATTTAAACTGACAACCTTAACAATATTTTATATTATTTATTTTATTCTTTATATCTGTAATGATTTAAAATTTATTTATGTATGCGTGTAAATGGCTGTATTTCTATATATGTACGTGTTCACATAGATGCATATGTTTATTAGTATGTTAACCAAGCTAGCATTTGGGTGATAATTTTTTGCAAGAATCCCTTATATGATTCTCCTGAGATTACTTTTGATGATTAAAAGCCGATTTATCACTTGGGAATTGAAAAAGGATTTACTTATGATTCATCTAAATGATCAAGTAATGATTTGTTTAAAATAGAGGAACAAAATGCGAAGAAACCTCAAAAAGGTGATTTAATGATTTAATACTACCAGAAAATTGCTCAAAAGTCAATCAGCAAATCGTATCATAAATCATTCTTTGGTATGATTCATCTGTAGGGTACCATTTTTTCACAATGGGAGTATCATATAGTTATCATCGAAAAATGAGCTCATATACGGTTATTTTTCTCGTCAAGCTGATTCGGCAAAGATTCGATTGTGATACAAAATGCTAGCTGGGTTCATGCGTATTTCTTTTTACGTCCATGTATGTCCACATATGTGCATGTATATATATATGTGTATGTATATATATATGTATGTATGTACATGTGTGTAAGTATGGATATGTTTATGTATGTATATATATATATATATATATATTTATATGTATATGTACATATGTTTGTATTCATATGTTTGCGTGTATGTATGTGTACATACGCATGAGTATATGTGTGAACATGTATGTGCCGATGTATATGTATATGTGGGTATATGTGTCTATATGTTAATTTATGTGTATGTGTGTATATGTATGTATGTATTTAATTAACTATTATATTTATGGGCACATGTACTTATTTCATTATTTTTATAGTTTAATTCTTTTAAATTTTTTTGATTGTAAAAAGCTTTTTGAACTTTTGAATTTTTTCAATATCTTATAAATGTATTTTTCATTATGTATGTATATGTATTAGTAAATTTAAAATAATTTATTATTTCCTGAAGAAGCTATACGACGTTGCAGCGTTATATCGATAAAATAATAAAATTGTTATCAATTATTTACAAAAGGACCTAAAACTAAATAAAACTTGTACATATTTAAGCTTAACTAAAATTTTTTTAGAACGACTTGAAATCATATCAAAATCGAATGGCCCATTTAGGAACTGCGGAGTTATTTCGAATTTTATTCATTTACGTTCCACTGTGCATCGTTTATTGAGGCACTTTACATTTTTAAGTTTATTTATGCTTTTAGTTATATTGTTATTGTCACCGACTTTGAGTAATATTATAGATGATACATATAAAAATAATTAAATAAAAACTGAATCAAAATTATTTTTAACCTTTCAGTGCTTATTTTTGAAGTCGGTGTTATTTTAAAACTTTTAGTGCTAGCTCTACATCGCGTCACTTTCACATTCACGTTTCGCAAAAACCTATCATATTTTATAGTCATGGCATCGCCCACTTCTTTAAGCACAAAATTATGTGTTTCTAAGAGCCGAAACTGTTTGCAAATTTATTGGGAAATACATATAACTTCACTTTTCACTTTTTTAATGCAATACTGAATCTTTTTTATAGCTCAAGATATGTGTAAAGTTCTGTAAAAGTCATTACGTGAAAGTACGTGAAATATAAAATTAACGGCCTGTCCCACGATGTCACCAGAAATCGTCCGATTGACAACTTGTATTGCAAACAACAATAACATGAGAAAATTTGTTGTTGTTTTCAATTTAAGTATTCGATCGAACGATTTCTGGTGACATCGTGTGACAGGCCGTAAGTTTTAATAGAAAAGGTTCCGAAAATTTATTCAACATCAAGATTGTGGCACTACAAGGATGAAATATACATCCTAAGCTTCACAGTAATTGGATAAGCGTAAGTTCATAGAATCAAGGAAAAAATTAATGGGAGTGTGTTCTCCAAAATAAAAGCTATACCCTCTTAGACAAAAAAAGAATTTTAAAATCGGTTTAAAAGGTGCTGAGCTATGAATTATGTACAGGCAAATTGATGACCTCCTCCATTTTTGAAGTCGGTTAAAAACTGTTATCAAGCATACCCATTTGGTTACGGCATTAAACACATTCAACACATTAAACTATCGACTTCAATATATAAAAAATATGTATAATACCCATTTTGTATGTTGTCAATGTTGATCTTATCGTTGTAGTCCAATCAAACTAAATTCTCTATTTGTTGGCGACAATGGGAAAATATAGTGTTGCCAGCATTATACAATATGTGGAATGAATGATAACGAATATAACATCCCAAAACTCATTTTAATAAATAAATTGATTTAATAATAACAAAATTTAATTAGACATTTTCAGATTTTTGGAAGTTAGTATGATTTTTTTATGATTTGTGTTTAAAACGCATAACAGTTATTGATAGTAAGAATTAAGAGCTTAATAAAATTAAAACAATTGTTAACGCACTAATAATCCCAAATTATTATATTACTTATTCAGTAGAATATTTTAATTAAAAATAGCTGTGTGACAACACTCTATTCCTGCCAAAGCAATGAATAATTGTTGATGTTGCTTACCTTCATTATCCTTACATACTTCCTACAGCTACAATTCGACCTGATAAAAACTAAGTCAATGTAATTAGCAATGTAAGAAAATAAAAAAAATGTTGATTATTGAGTTCTTCCTTCGACTTTGATACAAGTTCAACTTCTCATTTGTTTAAATTGAAGTTTAACATTATATCTCTGATTTTTTCAAGAAACTTTTCAGTAAAGCTTCCTGGTGATCTGCATAAGGAGCAGTGAAATTTGCATAGGATCTAGCTAGCCCTTCGATAATTACAATGTATATTTAATAAAAATATATTACTGAAGAAGTGAAATAAGTGCGTTAACAAACGTTTAACTTAATTTTAACAATTCCCAAAAAGAAAAAAATAGTTAAAGCAATAACAATTCATTAAAAGATATACAAATCAAAAGTGGTAGGTAGATGGCTTAAGGTGAAATTAAGAAAAAAGTTTTCTACGTCTTAAAGTGTGATATAGAAAAAAATTTCTTATATAAAGTAGATCCTTTTTTTCTGCTGGCTGAAAAAATCAAAAAAAAAGGAGCTAAAACCTAAGAATTCCTGTTCCTTATTTCAAAGGGTTTTGTATATAAAATGTTTAAATCATTTGTAGTATTTTACGTGTTAATCGTATTAGCACATTTTTTATATCGTTGAAACTTCATAGTGAACAGACGTGTTAGCGGAGTTTTTTTATATACATACGTACCAAAAACAAAAAATCATACAAAAAATATTCGTAATATATAATATTCGTAGTGCATATTAACTTTGATAAATAAACAAAGCAAATACTGCTCAAATTTTTTTTGCATAGTCAACAACAACAAAAACAATAAAAAAAATTGTAAAGTGAGTTCCAACGGCAGAAACGCCTATTTTACTGTGAGTTTAGCTCTCAATGAAAACAATAAAAATAAAAAATCTGATGAAAGTCTTGTTTTAACGGCAAACCCAATTTTTCTTTATGGCGCGCTGTTAGAAATCTTAAAAGACCCGTTGAGCTTAAATCACCACTGCGCACACATTTTTCCATGGAATATAAAGCTCTATTAGGAGGTCAAGATTTTCTTACAAAATACTTTTTTTTAAGTATTTGCTAATAATAGAACACCTAGAAATTATAAGACAGAGAGCGTGTAATTTCTTTGCCACACTTACTTTTAAAAAATGCTATTTTTTGACCAGTGCTGGAAGTAATGTGCACTTGAAAAAATCCATAAACTTTATTTTAAAGACTTTCTTTCATCTTTTGAAAACAATAAAGGCCTGACCCACGATATCGACAACGTTCGACTTGTCGCACACTTACATTTGAAAAATAACAAAATATTAAAATTAGTTTTTGTTTTGAATGTAAGTATGCCGCAAGTAGAATGTCGTCGACATCGTGGGCTTAGCCCTATATTTTTATGTGTAATAATTTTTTAAGAACGAAAAAAAAATTTTTTTGCCAAAATTTTTAAATTTTTCTAATCTAAAAAAATCATATTAGAAATTATTCACTCCTACAAATTTTGAGATATTAAATAGACTCTTTTTACGTATCATTTTGCTTAAGGTAGGCTTTTAAGAATAATAAAATAAAACGATAATAAAGAAGTTGTGTAGGAAAGAGCAAAATTAGTTATGGCCTAAAAACAAAAGCAATTAATTAATTAATAATTATCACATGTAATTTGGCTTACAAAGTGATACGAACTTTAGCCTATTCAAATCATAAATATAAAAACAAATGAAGTTCAAACAGTAATAATTAAATTAAATAAAAACAAAAATTGTTGATACCTACAAAAGTTACAAGCTTCCAAAAATTTCAACACAAACATAATCCCTTAATATATATAATACTTCTTCTTTTAACAACATCGGAATCGGTTCATTAGTTTAAAAGTTGCGGACTTTTTACACTTTTTTTAATTTCAGTCCAGTGTTGTTGAACATTCTTTTTGCTTAATTAGGCGTATGATTATTATTCTGGCTAATGACTCGTAATATATATAACACTCATACGCTTCATACGCTTAATGGCCAATAAAAACTACAGATGTGCACATGAGCGTTTTTTGACTCATGATACGCACGCTCACGCTGAAAAATATTTTACTCACGCACTTTCACGAACGAATGATATTGAAAATTTTCACGATCACGCACGCTCACGCACAAAATATTCTTAATCATGCACGAATGGTTTACAACTTATCACGATCACGCACGCTCACGAAAAAGTATGCAATCCAATTTTTATTTTTCTTTTTGGGTTGAAAAATAGGTTCTTACACACATATATGTATGTATGTACCCTGTCGGAGAATGTGTGGTTGACTACAAAAATAGTTAACTTATAGTTCACTTTTCTTAGACTGACGAAAAGCTAACTGCAATGTTATACAGAACAAGCCCAAATATAATTCTTAAGTGGAGAGTGTAATCGAATTTGATGAGAGCCAACAAATTTATTCCCAGCTACTTTGAAACTCATTTCAGTTTTATATTAAGATTTTTCTGTGGTTATTTTAGATGGTATCTTAGCTGAGCGGTAGGCCGTTAAACTCCAGAAATTTTGTTTTTTAATTCAGTGACTACCAGGTGATTTAAAATATCAACTTTAAGTTAGCTGACAGTAATGCAGAGTGAGACAATTGACTACCGCCTAGGACATCGCAATGTTAAAATAGTCAGTTGATTACATTAAAAGTAATCCAAGTATCAGTCAGTACTAGTTGCGAAATAGTTAGCTTAAAGCTAGTTTAAAATTAACTTAATTTCCAACAGGGTATGAACATATGTATGCACATGTATATGTGAAATTTAATAAATGGCAATAAATCGGGAACTTCTAAACTACTACTTGAATTTATATGAATCTCCTAACATCCGCAGGAGAGGAATTAGGCTTTATAACAAATATCATGACAGCTTTCTGGTTTGAGCTGGACAGGAGTTACGGTAGGCCAAAGTTGACCATCTGGGACTCAAAAATCCTTCTGAGGATTGTAGCTTTTTTAAAAATTATCTGATTTTTACCGGATAAAGCATTTTGAGATAAACTTGAAATTTTTAAAATATTTTACTAAATTTATTTGCCTTGACTTTTTTATTATTTCGCCTATTACTTTTAAGTTTGTTGTTGGATTTTAAATTAAAAGACAGCAGTAAATTTTTGACAAAATTTTAAATAAAAATACAAAAAAAAAAATTTTAATATCTTCGTTCCTGAAATCGGGAGAAGGGTAAAAATTAAAATAATAAAATTTCCCTGAAAAAGGCATGTGTTTTTTTAAATATCTCTTCATAATTTTCAGTTTTGTAAAAAACTTTATTAAATATATTCAGTTTTTAATTACATAGCGCTGAATACAATGCATTAAGAATGTGCTTAGAGCCAATTATTTTGTGATTTGGACATATACCCTACATTCAGTAATGTCATAAAATAGTAAATGTTAAAAATATTTTTTGTGTTTAAGCGCTTATAAAAACTTGTGACGGTAGACTTTGAAAGTCTCAACTATAAAATTTTATTATGTAGGTAGTTTTAAGCATTTTTAACTAAAATTTAAGAGTGCCTTATCATAAATGCGGATGTACGCGCAGATTTTCTGAAAAAAGTCAAAATTTAGGAAAAAATATAGTTGTGTACCATAAGAAAATATATTAAAATAATTTTATATTTCTATATTGGTATTTTTGAATTTCATATGAGCCAGTTTACTACGCTTGAAAAAAAAAATATAACAATAGCCCAATTCACAATGAATTGAACAATGGTCTTGTATCGTAGCATGTGCAAAATGGTATAGTATATTGATACTCACCTATGCAGGAATGATATCTCGTAATAGGGCGAGAATTCGCGTGTGATTATTAAAAATATCTCACGCGCGATCACGCACCAGTAATTTTTTTAAGTCACACTCACGCACTCATGCGTGAATAATTATTGACATGATAAAATCATGGTAGTGCTGGGATACTATAAAATATATAGTATAGATCAATGCTGGCCACCGAGAGAATACTAAGAGCAATGTATTTGCGTATGTGTATTCATATGTATGAGAACCCGCTTGATGTTCTGGTGCCAGTTTGGAGCCCTCATTAATCAATTTCAATGTATTTCTAATAAAAAAATATTTTACTGAACAAGTAAAATAATAATTTGGGATTGTGCGTTAAAAAATTTTAAACTTAAGAAAAAAAATATTTTTAAGTTCACACAAGTACAATTTGTCAAAAACTGGCACTTAAAAGAACGTGCGTACGTGGGTAATAATATTTTTTAAATGTAATTCTCCCAAGGGTCTAGCTTACGGGCTTTATTGTTTTGATAGTAAAAAACATATTTTTAGTTCAATTTGGCGAAAAAAACATAACACTTTTTTTACAATATGGTAAATATGTATATGTACATATGTATTACATGACAATACATATTCATACAAGTATGTTTACATATGATAACAATAAATGGCTATGACAAGGTATTAAAGGAAATAAAGTTCAAGTTATTCTATATATTTCTTTTGTTGTGTAACTATCTTCAGGTTCATTGTCAGCATCATTATTATTCTGCAGTTTTTAAGAGCTTTATTAAATAAAATTAATCTTTTCCTTCAAATTTTCACATTTCTAGTAGCACTTATTTCGATTTTCTTATGAGTCATTTTGAAAAAAAGTATTCATTTATTAAAATCTTTATCGCGTTTGTTGCGTAAGATTTTTTAACGATCGCGAAAAGTAAAAACGCAATTCTTAATATTTTTTCCTGCCCTGCACAATCTTACCAGCATTCGAAAGTGCTTCCATTTTTTTTGATTTCATTTGATTTGACTGTGCCGCGACTGCCAAAACTTTCAAAACCGACAAAAAAGAACTGTTTTGAGGTATATGTATGATGACTCTAAGGCAAAAAAAGAAAAAAAAAAAGAAAAAAGAGCGCACGGTGTCATGGGACATGACATGGGACGTAATTCCTTACGTTTTATTTACCTTATAAATTTTGACCTACCCACTAGTGAGCTTATTTTCGATGAAATATATATGGCGTTTGTGTCTTTTCAGAATCAGATCTATCCATGTTTTGAATTTCAAATATTGCCCCCTAGTTTCAAAGAGGAAAAAATTTCCTTCCGCCTCTCCTCGTGATCTCATTTAAAAAGAAGTATAGGCTATGTGTTCTTTTGGACTTAGATCTATATATGTTTTGAATTTTATCAAAATCAGTTAGATAGTTACTGAGTGGCAGAAATTTCCCCCTACCTCCCCTCATGCTTCTAGTTTTCGAAAAGCATATAACCTATGTGTCCGCCTAGACTTAGATCTATCTATGTTCTAAATTTCATCAAAATCGGTTACGTGGTATAGCCGTTAGAGCGCAACAAAAAAACAATAAATTTATTTTCGCATTTATAATATTCTTTAGCAGAGACATTTTCAGCTATCACTGCCACGAACCACTTGCCTAAGTCACTAATATTTTACTACAGATGCAAACCATATTGGAGAGTCTAAAAAACTAGGCTGAAAACACCTAACACATACGCAGTGAGAATACCATTATGCTATGCAGTAATGCCAACTTAGCCCTTTTCGGGCTAGATTTAGCCCGTTTTCAGTCACTCAAAATCAGGGATGATAAAGTTGGTACAATTGTACTTTTTTTGGTACAATTCCAACCCGAAAAGTACGTAGGTACACCCGTCACTAATTTGGTACTATTTGAAAAATTTGCGAGACTACCCCTTGTTTTTTTTCACACAAAAAATAAATCGCGATCATTTAAAGTATATCCAATTTGAGAGAAAATTGGCGAATTTGATTTGTTGTTGAGAGCGACTACCTTGTTAGACATGCATTACACTTGTTTGGTTTTCTATAAAGAACTATATCTAACTTCACCGGTGTTTCGTTCTCAATGTGATAGCATCGTCTTCATTTATTTTATCTATTGTATTATAAAATTTATAAGAAATAAAAAACTTGCTATATTAATATCATATCATTCGTTTAAGTGATGAAATTAAATAAAGCTGGGTATGCTATATACATACATATGTAAGCGATTAAAATTTACTTTGAAATGAAAAACTTTATATATCTAGAAATATATTTAAAAGTTGTATAGTTACGGATTGTTAAACAGTTCTATATAACCTTTTGCGACACTTAATAAAGTTACTTTTCATTACGAGTAGTGAACTGCCAATTCTGGCGCCGATTAAAATTGTTAAATTGTGGCTGAAATTGTTAAATTGTTGCTGAAATTTTTAAATTTGGCTAATTAAAATTTGAAAATTGTTAAATTCTTGGAAATTTGTTTTTTTTGTTTACATAAGGAGTTTTTTGTTTACATTAGGAGTTTTTTGTTTACATTAGGAGTTTTTGTTTACATTAAGTGTATGTCTGTCTGTCGGTCTGTCTGTCTGTCTGTCTGTCTGCCTGCCTGACCGTGGAAATTTGTGTGTGGAATATTGTGTGTGCATGTATTAAGGCGGTTCATAGTTTGCCGATTTTTATGTGTGTATATGACGATGGGGAAAATCATGAAAATGGTTTTTCCTAATGCTGACGGAAAATCATCTAATGATTTTTCCTAATGCCGAAGGCAAAACATGATAATTTTTCCTAATGCCTATGGCAATGTATGATAATTTTTCCTAATGCCTACGGCAAAACATGATTATTCTTTTTTTCAAATGCCGACGGCAAAACATGATTATTATTTTTTCCTAATGCCGAAGGCAAAACATGATAATTTTTCCTAATGCCGAAGGCAAAACATGATTATTATTTTTTTCCTAATGACGACGGGAAAACGTGAAAGTTATTTTTTCTAATGCTAATGTAGGTGTTGCTAGAATGTGGGAATTTTAGGCTGACCGTGATTTGAGTGGGTGGTGTTGTTGGCGTAATATGTAACCATATGAATTTGTGGATGTGTCTGTCTGTGTGTGAGAATTTAGGTGAAGGTTTGATTGGCAGGGGGCGGGGTGTAGTTGAGGTAGATCGATTGCGTGTGTAGTTGTGTGTGAATGTGTGTGTGTGTGTGTGTGTGTGTGTGTGTGTATGTTTGTAGGAATTTCAATGTGTGTATTTCTGTAGGAGCTTAAGGCTGATTGTGATTTATGAGGGGTGAGGTGTTCTAGTAATATGCAACCGGGGGAATCTGTGTGTTTATATGTCTGTAGGAGTTTAAGGCTGACCATGATTTGGGTGGGCAGGGTTGTTGACGTAATATGTATCCATGGGGATTTGTGGATGTGTCTGTCTATAGTAGTTTAAGGCTGATCGTGATTTGAGGTGGGTGAGGTAACTTGGTTATGTGTATGTATGTATGTATGTATTTTTGTAAGAATTTAAGATGATTGTGATTTATTAGGGGCGAGGTGCTCTTGTAATATGTAGCCGTGAGAATCTATGTGTATAGACGTCTGTAGAAGTTTAAGACTATCTGTAATTTTAGGTAGGTGAGAGTGTTGTGTTGTTGAGATTAATCTTGTATATTGTATATGTATGTATGTATGATCATGGGAATTTGTGTATGTATATCTGAGGGAGAATTTAAGGCTCGTCATGATTTGCAAAAGGTGGGGTGTTGTTGAAATTTTCTTTGATATTTCTTATATGAATTCTGCTATGTGTGTGTATTTGAGGTGGTATTTATATGTAGGTAGAAATAAATTGTTTTCAATATCGACATTTGGTACTATAAAATACTATCATATATCTGGACTTCCCTGATCCTAGTATGCTTTTATACTTATGATTGCTTTATATTTTCTCATGCTTAAATTTGTCTCGCGTTAAAGTCTGTCTGTATGAAATTTGTTTATATTACAGATTTTGTTTATTTAACTACATCCGTCTTCTTTGACTGAAAGAGTTTTCTGCACACAGAGAAAAACCAACTTGAAATCAGTAAAAACCATGCTGAATTAATAAGAACCATTAACAAAGGTTTAGTCATATTGAAATTTCAATGTGGATAAAATATTAATTTACAGTATTCATTTATTAAACTCATTAGTTTGTAGATATCTCAATATACATTTTCTATTATATTAAAAATTATTGAATTAATGTGATGAATTCTTATTTTAATGCTGCAGATTTTCCCTGAGTGTATGGATTGTTTATATTTGCATTGTGCTTTAACTAAACGACGCTTCATATATTTTCATGATGTAGATCTAATAAATACTTAAGCATTGATAAGAAATTTGATATGTATACATACATATCTACAAATTGATTTTATGTATGTATGTATGTATGTATGTATGTATGTATGTACATATATATGTACATACAAATAAGTGTTCAACTCAATCTTTGAATACATTTTTTATTTTATTTTTTGTCATGTGATGTCTGTTGTTGGTGAAATTAAAAACATTTTAATTTTTATCTGCGTTTACTTAAAAGTTTGTGAGGATTTTCTGTTTTAAGTAAAACTGAATTCCTGAAGATATGTACTTACATACTCTATAGTAATAGTAACTATAATAGAAATATTTCTTATACTTAATTTACAGTTTTTTAAAGTTGATGCAATGTTAGTTAGTCAACGTTTGACATTTTTAGGGTATAAAATTTTTTCTAGCTATAGCCTTCTACATTTATTTTGGAAAGCTTGCTTTGCTTTTTAAAAATGTATAAACATTTTTAAATGAAACTGATCCGGCGCTTCAGCTTAGGTACTGATAGTTTTTTTGTTGTTAGTTAACTTACTTATTTTTTATTTTTTATTGATAAACATTGGAAATCAAAAGGGAGTTTTATATTGTAATTATTATTTTCATAATTGTTGAAAACAATCGCTGCTTTTTGTTTGTTTTTTGCGATGAAATCATTTGAATTACTTTTGCAACTTTACGCGTTTATAAAAATTATGTTATTTTCTATATTTCTTAATTTATAAGACTTTTAGACTTTGTCCTTTAGGGGTTATATATTCTATTATACGATTATGAATAAGAATGCAGTAAGCTGATGTATTTGCTTACTGCTTCAAATTAAAATTTTATTAAATTGAATAAAAGGAGTTTTTTTTTCTTAAACTCTGGTGCAGTTAGAAGCGCTGGAGATTCTTTCATATAACAGCTTTTTTGAAATTTTTGATACATAGTATAATATAGAATTGGATAAAATTTATTTTTAATTTTTATGTTAAGAAGTACGGGTATGAGACTGAATTTAAATGTACTTTTAAATTAGTTAAATCATAATGAACAAACATATTTTCTTCTTTAATAGCGATCAACAGAAAACGAACTGGTTTTCATATAATTTAGGTATACCCTATCGACGGCTCCTCTAGGATACAAGATGACTTTGTATGACGAAATTTCTGTTGCTTTATACTGATAATATGTTTACATTAATAAGATACATATACATATGTTTATTTTATGAAGGGTGAGCACCTATGGCTTTTATTTAATGTTCTATATGATTTTTTTTCATTTTATTAAAGTTCAGCGTATTGTATATATATTTCTGAAATGTTTAAGTGTGTTTTGTGTGCCCATCGGGCAGAGTGTACGTATTAGTTGGTCAGTCAGTCTCTATTTTTATTTATTTTTTTTTCTTCTAATGTGCCACTCCTTTTTCAGATTTTACTACTTGGAATAGAGAATTTTTGTCTAATTTTTTGCTGGGTATATACATTAGGTATGTAGAAATTAGTTTAGATACAAAGAAATGCATGTTTAATATACAACTATTGTATCAAATCGATCTCAAATAACTCAGTTCCCTCTACCAGCAATTCACCGTTGGTGTTTTCATAAAGTGTTAGAAACAATGAAATATCTATGTTTTGAGAGAATTTTTCCCCTCAAGTATTTCTACATGAGATTTGAGGGGTCAATCACTGTCGCATTCATATGTAATGATTATTCACTTAAAAAACGTCATCATCACCATCAATCATCTCCGTATACAATACATTCATGAGTTGGGTTGATCCAGATACAATTGCTGTCTCATCATCTTCTAACAGCTTTATATATTTTGACCTGTCAAATTACGAAGAAAAAAAAAACGCTATGATTGGCTTGCTAGAAAGTCCTAATGGAATTAAATTTGAGAACATTTATTTATACTCAGGATCTTTATATCACCCCAGATATAAATATCTGAAGAAATTAATTACAACAATTGAAATAATAATATATTACAAAATTTACCGATAGTGAATCTGTTATTTCAGTCCAAAGTAATTCTAATATGATATTTAACGATGATGCGTATGGGAAGCATATTTTTGTATGGGGAGAGATAAGAATGTTGATTCATTCTACTTATGTAAAACTTACACCAGAATCACCAAACATTTAATAAGAGATCATCATAATGTATATTTAATGTTTAAGTTAGGTGAGAAAAATAAAAAGCATGTTGAAAGGATAAATATGGATTTTTGATTATAAGCAAAGATAGGAATTAAACGATGATCGTTATAGAAAATAATTTTACTACATAAAACTTTACTTTTTCGTATTTCATCTGACTTTAAACTTCATCTATATAAATGTTATAAATGGCTAGCTACTTGTACACTGATAACTAAATCTGACTCAGATATCTTGAAATGAAAATCTGAACAACTCCTGATAGCCTGATCTGTTACCTGATAAGCTGATCTGAAAATCAGACCAGCTCCTAATAAGCTGATCTGAAAACCAGACCAGCTCCTGATAAGCTGATCTGATAACCAGACCAGCTCCTGATAAGCTGATCTGAAAACCAGACCAGCTCCTGATAAGCTGATCTGAAAACCAGACCAGCTCCTGATAAGCTGATCTGAAAACCAGACCAGGTCCTGATAAGCTGATCTGATAACCAGACCAGCTCCTGAAAAGCTGATCTGATTGCTAATACCTGTTATTTGCCCTTAGCGAACATGGATGAGAAAATTTTAAAACAGTTGGTGTTGACAAGAAATGTGTTGAAGAAAAAGCTTCGTAGTATAAAAACTGGTGAAATAGATACAAGTGAACAACTAAAAGATACATTTAAACCTATAGCAGAAGAATTCATAAATAGTTCTAAAAATATTAAAAGAATTCTTATGAAAGAAGAAAGTAAAATCAAGACAGAAGTTGAAAATATACAAGTTTAAAGCCTGAGAAACCTTCACTCAAGATATAGACAAGTACCCCAAACAAACTAGTAGAAGGAACAATATTTGATAATACCATCATATTTAATGATGCTAATACTGAGAATGAAGATGACGATGATTTTAGTCATAGACTTCCAATTCTGAAGACATTTATACTGACTTATCAGTATTGGAAGGCAGAAATGAATTAGATACAAACTATTGTTGATAGTTACATCAAACTGAATGAAGATAAAATACAAGACAAATTAATAATATAGCTTAAAGCATTAATATTCAAGAATATATTTAAATGCAAATTGAGGAACTACAACGTGAAATAAAATTAGAGAAAGAAGACAGTTATAAAATTGAAAAAGCAATTCTAAAAAGTAAATAATTAAAAACAAATTGAAGAGTTTACGGTTAAATATATAGATTAGAAAATTAACTACATGTTAGTATAAATAGCTGAAAGTGCAAGATGTAGATCACAACACTTTCGAAAAAATCTGTGAAACAATTCAATGTCTTTAAAAAGGAATTTATTTAACGAACTCCATATTAAATCTCAACAACTGTTTGTGCTTGTAGAGATGTAATGACAGGAATATATGATGTTTTATGGAGCTAAGTTAGGTGAAATGTAGAACTATTCTACAGAAAATAGAAATTGTTGATTTTTGAAGACTGTAATTGACACATTCTCAAAGTACAGCTGAAAATAAAAGCTGCACTCTAAAAACCAAGGCAATGGAAAATATTTTTGAAGTGGTACGGCTTCCAAAAAACTTACAAACAGATGATTCTAAAGAATTTTTTAATAAATACTTGGGAAAACTCATACATAAATAGAAGATTAAAGATTACTTAATATGAAAGCATCAATATTAGAATGATTTAATAGATCATTGAAAGGTATGATGTGAAAAGAATTAGCTTTAATGGTTCATATAAGTGGATTGGTATGTATAAAGATTTACTCAATGCATGCAATAGAAAAGTTCATCGTACCATTAAAATGTCTCCTATTAAAGTCAACTCAACAAATGAGGAAAAGCTACTTAATATAGTATAAAGTAATTTGAAAAATGAATGTTGAATTTAATAAAAATAAAAATAAAATTAAAACGAAAAATCTAGTTTGTGTTGTGTTTTGTAGGATTGATTAGGAATGATGGATCTTAAGAAAGATAATTAACTAAATGTAGTGGAATTCTCTAAACTTGTTGGTCTGAATGAAATATTGCTAAAACTTCAGTGCAATATTCAGCAGCACATCATATTATCACTTTTTATAAAGTTGTATGTATATTTTCCCATCGAAAGCGCTAGCACGCAAAATTTTACAATATGAAAATGGGATTATGATAGAAGATCTTCACTCTATTTATTTCTTTAGCTATCAGATCTTTAGAAAATATAGATAAACTACGGAAATTGGACTTTGATATCCAATCTTTAAGAATGTACATGTATATGAATAAGTATCAAACAAACTTAGTGAATGAATATACGCTTCAACTAGAATCATGCTGAAGCATACATAAATTTTAAAATGTACAGTAAACAGATCTTACTTTATATCTGTATCTGCATGAGTATTACATAAATTTATAGAAAAAAAAATGAAAGCATGCCGAAGCATGTATAATTTCAATAAAAAAAAAAAAAAAATCCTCACGTCATACAATTTTGTAAGCAAAGAAATTTTATGATTTTGTGGTCAATGAAATACATACATATGTATATACTTTGTAAAAATTCAAAAGAGCGAACTGGTAAATTCTAATAGTAAAGATTTTTAATTGTAACACTCTACATCTCGGACTCTTACGTCACTATCGATAGAAGCATGCTAAGGCATGCATACTAGCAAAATATATAAAGCTGTTAGAAGGTGATGAGACAGCAATTGTATCTGGATCAACCCAACTCATGAATGTATTGTATACGGAGATGATTGATGGTGATGATGACGTTTTTTAAGTGAATAATCATTACATATGAATGCGACAGTGATTGACCCCTCAAATCTCATGTAGAAATACTTGAGGGGAAAAATTCTCTCAAAACATAGATATTTCATTGTTTCTAACACTTTATGAAAACACCAACGGTGAATTGCTGGTAGAGGGAACTGAGTTATTTGAGATCGATTTGATACAATAGTTGTATATTAAACATGCATTTCTTTGTATCTAAACTAATTTCTACATACCTAATGTATATACCCAGCAAAAAATTAGACAAAAATTCTCTATTCCAAGTAGTAAAATCTGAAAAAGGAGTGGCACATTAGAAGAAAAAAAAATAAATAAAAATAGAGACTGACTGACCAACTAATACGTACACTCTGCCCGATGGGCACACAAAACACACTTAAACATTTCAGAAATATATATACAATACGCTGAACTTTAATAAAATGAAAAAAAATCATATAGAACATTAAATAAAAGCCATAGGTGCTCACCCTTCATAAAATAAACATATGTATATGTATCTTATTAATGTAAACATATTATCAGTATAAAGCAACAGAAATTTCGTCATACAAAGTCATCTTGTATCCTAGAGGAGCCGTCGATAGGGTATACCTAAATTATATGAAAACCAGTTCGTTTTCTGTTGATCGCTATTAAAGAAGAAAATATGTTTGTTCATTATGATTTAACTAATTTAAAAGTACATTTAAATTCAGTCTCATACCCGTACTTCTTAACATAAAAATTAAAAATAAATTTTATCCAATTCTATATTATACTATGTATCAAAAATTTCAAAAAAGCTGTTATATGAAAGAATCTCCAGCGCTTCTAACTGCACCAGAGTTTAAGAAAAAAAAACTCCTTTTATTCAATTTAATAAAATTTTAATTTGAAGCAGTAAGCAAATACATCAGCTTACTGCATTCTTATTCATAATCGTATAATAGAATATATAACCCCTAAAGGACAAAGTCTAAAAGTCTTATAAATTAAGAAATATAGAAAATAACATAATTTTTATAAACGCGTAAAGTTGCAAAAGTAATTCAAATGATTTCATCGCAAAAAACAAACAAAAAGCAGCGATTGTTTTCAACAATTATGAAAATAATAATTACAATATAAAACTCCCTTTTGATTTCCAATGTTTATCAATAAAAAATAAAAAATAAGTAAGTTAACTAACAACAAAAAAACTATCAGTACCTAAGCTGAAGCGCCGGATCAGTTTCATTTAAAAATGTTTATACATTTTTAAAAAGCAAAGCAAGCTTTCCAAAATAAATGTAGAAGGCTATAGCTAGAAAAAATTTTATACCCTAAAAATGTCAAACGTTGACTAACTAACATTGCATCAACTTTAAAAAACTGTAAATTAAGTATAAGAAATATTTCTATTATAGTTACTATTACTATAGAGTATGTAAGTACATATCTTCAGGAATTCAGTTTTACTTAAAACAGAAAATCCTCACAAACTTTTAAGTAAACGCAGATAAAAATTAAAATGTTTTTAATTTCACCAACAACAGACATCACATGACAAAAAATAAAATAAAAAATGTATTCAAAGATTGAGTTGAACACTTATTTGTATGTACATATATATGTACATACATACATACATACATACATACATACATAAAATCAATTTGTAGATATGTATGTATACATATCAAATTTCTTATCAATGCTTAAGTATTTATTAGATCTACATCATGAAAATATATGAAGCGTCGTTTAGTTAAAGCACAATGCAAATATAAACAATCCATACACTCAGGGAAAATCTGCAGCATTAAAATAAGAATTCATCACATTAATTCAATAATTTTTAATATAATAGAAAATGTATATTGAGATATCTACAAACTAATGAGTTTAATAAATGAATACTGTAAATTAATATTTTATCCATATTGAAATTTCAATATGACTAAACCTTTGTTAATGGTTCTTATTAATTCAGCATGGTTTTTACTGATTTCAAGTTGGTTTTTCTCTGTGTGCAGAAAACTCTTTCAGTCAAAGAAGACGGATGTAGTTAAATAAACAAAATCTGTAATATAAACAAATTTCATACAGACAGACTTTAACGCGAGACAAATTTAAGCATGAGAAAATATAAAGCAATCATAAGTATAAAAGCATACTAGGATTAGGGAAGTCCAGATATATGATAGTATTTTATAGTACCAAATGTCGACATTGAAAACAATTTATTTCTACCTACATATAAATACCACCTCAAATACACACACATAGCAGAATTCATATAAGAAATATCAAAGAAAATTTCAACAACACCCCACCTTTTGCAAATCATGACGAGCCTTAAATTCTCCCTCAGATATACATACACAAATTCCCATGATCATACATACATACATATACAATATACAAGATTAATCTCAACAACACAACACTCTCACCTACCTAAAATTACAGATAGTCTTAAACTTCTACAGACGTCATATACACATAGATTCTCACGGCTACATATTACAAGAGCACCTCGCCCCTAATAAATCACAATCATCTTAAATTCTTACAAAAATACATACATACATACATACACATAACCAAGTTACCTCAACAACATCCTCACCCACCTCAAATCACGATCAGCCTTAAACTACTATAGACAGACACATCCACAAATCCCCATGGATACATATTACGTCAACAACCCTGCCCACCCAAATCATGGTCAGCCTTAAACTCCTACAGACATGCAAACACACAGATTCCCCCGGTTGCATATTACTAGAACACCTCACCCCTCATAAATCACAATCAGCCTTAAGCTCCTACAGAAATACACACATTGAAATTCCTACAAACATACACACACACACACACACACACACACACACATTCACACACAACTACACACGCAATCGATCTACCTCAACTACACCCCGCCCCTGCCAATCAAACCTTCACCTAAATTCTCACAGACAGACAGACACATCCACAAATTCCTATGGTTACATATTACGCCAACAACGCCACCCACTCAAATCACGGTCAGCCTAAAATTCCCACAGTCTAGCAACACCTACATTAGCATTAGAAAAAATAACTTTCACGTTTTCCCGTCGTCATTAGGAAAAAAATAATAATCATGTTTTGCCGTCGGCATTTGAAAAAAAGAATAATCATGTTTTGCCGTAGGCATTAGGAAAAATTATCATACATTGCCATAGGCATTAGGAAAAATTATCATGTTTTGCCTTCGGCATTAGGAAAAATCATTAGATGATTTTCCGTCAGCATTAGGAAAAACCATTTTCATGATTTTCCCCGTCGTCATATACACACATAAAAACCGCCAAACTATGAACCGCCTTAATACACGCACACACAATATTCCACACACAAATTTCCACGGTCAGGCAGGCAGACAGACAGACAGGCAGACCGACAGACAGACAGACATACACTTAATGTAAACAAAAAACTCCTAATGTAAACAAAAAACTCCTTATGTAAACAAAAAAACACAAATTTCCAAGAATTTAACAATTTTCAAATTTTAATTACCCAAATTTAAAAATTTCAGCAACAATTTAACAATTTCAGCAACAATTTAACAATTTCAGCCCACAATTTAACAATTTCACCCACAATTTAACAATTTCAGCCACAATTTAACAATTTTAATCGGCGCTAGAATTGGCAGTTCACTACTACTATTACGAAATTTTAAATTCACTCCCGAAAATGTTAGTAGTATCGTACCTTTTTTCTTAAACAATATTCCCAAAAGAAAATGGAAATTATGATAGTACAAATAACGAGTTTCGAACTTTGAAAAGTTAATTGGGTGAGCTAATGTTTTCGTAGCTTTCAAAAGTTATCAGGAGAATTTTGTCGATTCCACACTCATCAGCAATTGTGGAAAGAATATTTTCATAATCAAAACTAAGACTCGAAAGTCTAATACAAACAAAGGACTTATTGAAAGGCCCTAACTCGTATTTTTTACGAAATTGAAATTTTTCTGTGATTCCAATGCATTTCACACAAATACACCTCCCCACAAAAATGAATTGCAATAGTGTAAAAAATAACGCTTTTATAATCAGTTGTATAAAAATACTACAGAAAGAATATTACAGTTTCTATTGTGTTTTTGCCTTCTCCTGTAAAATAACAATTATTTTAGTTACGGAATTTTTACTTGAGACAAACGATATGTATTTACTGCCTCTTCCACTATGTCGAAAGAAACCCGCTGCGAAAGAAGACTAGCATCTCGAATTTTAATAAATTTTAGTTTTTAAGTTAATGATTCAGATTAATCTTCATATTGTTCTTTTTTTTAAAACTTTAAATTTGTGTTCTGGCAAACTAGATTTTTTGAGTTATGGCGTTATTTGAGTAAATGAGCGACAGGTTATAAAAATATAATAAAAAAGTTAAAACACAAAAAACCGAGTTTAGTACTATTGGGGTCGAAAAAGTACAACTTAAAACTAATTAGTACGAAATTGGTTTTCTCATTTATCATCCCTGCTCAATACGCTAAAAAAAAATTTAGCCCCAACCGAAAAAACCCGCAAACCTAGCCCAATAATCGCTCAGCCCTTTTAGCCCCTTTTTAGTTTTTGCTCGGTACAGGTACATTTAAATTTTTGCGAACTTTTTATTCCTTTAATCTAGCAAAATTAAATGAGTCGGTATTGCTTTACCAATTTAAAAAAGAAAAATAATATAGAGTAATCTTCTATTTCTTCCAAATTTTTTGTGCTTTGAAAGTTATTCAGCTCAGCCTAAAAACAGATAACTTATGTTTTGGAAGAGCGAGAAATCGAAATTTTATTTAACAACGACCAATTTTAGATGTATCTACTTATGTAAACATACATATGTATACATATATACTTCTATTATAAAGGGTGTTTTTTATT
This sequence comes from Tachina grossa, assembly GCA_949987645.1. NCBI lineage: Eukaryota > Metazoa > Arthropoda > Insecta > Diptera > Tachinidae > Tachina > Tachina grossa. The sequence continues at coordinate 2,681,018 of OX465279.1, read as the reverse complement.
GAGGTATAGAACTTTAAGTTGGCATCACTTTTTTAACTGGCGGCCATTTTGTCAGCTGTTAAGTGATTAATATTGAGTTTGGTTTGCCATTTTATCATGAGCAGGTTGACAAAAGAACAACGCTTGCAAATCGTGCAAATTTATTTCGAAAATAATGGTTCAGTTCGCGAAGTTTACCGCAAGCTCCGTCCATTTTATGGTCGACATAATCGTCCATCAGAGCAATCAATTCGGTTAACCATGGATCGTTTTCGCACTACGTTTACTCTATGTGATAATACGCATCCGCAGAGACGTCGAACAGTGCGCACCGAAGAAACAATTGCCGCTGTAGAGCAAAGTGTTGAAGAGGACCCGAATGAATCGATTCGCCACCGTGCACAGCAATTAGAGCCGACTAACCGACTATTTTGTTCCCGAATTGGATGGCATGAATGTGGATGAGTTGTGGTTCCAACAAGACAGCGCTACATGCCACACAGCGCACGTCAGAATCGATTTATTGAAGGAAACATTCGATGAGCGCATAATTTCGCGGAATGGACCTGTCAATTGGCCACCAAGATCGTGTGATTTGACACCATTGGATTATTTTCTTTGGGGATATGTGAAGTCGCTCGTCTACGCCAACAAACCAGAAACGTTAGGGGACTTGGAAGCCAACATTCGTGGCGTTATTGCCAACATACGGCCCCATATGCTCGAAAAAGTGGTTGAAAATTGGACCTGTAGAATTGGATTTATTCGAGGTAGCCGCGGCGGCCACATGCCCGAAATCATATTTAAACATTAATGGCATAAAATTATCCTTCCAATAAAGCCAAATTGATGGACATTAAAACGATTTTCTTGTGTTTTATTTCAATTCGAAGTTCTATACCCCTCAAAAAAACACCCTATATATGTATGTATATACTAACTATTTAATCTACATATGTACCTTATTGAAATATAATATGAAATATAAATCAAATATGTACCCTATTGTTAGTTATTTATTTTCTTATAACCCAGCTAAAAATATTAAATATGGTCCATATATTTTTAATACATGAATGTATATAACTAAAGGGTGTCCCAACAAGAACGCAAGATTTAAATTTGGCGCCATTCGAAGTGTCATTGTTTGACATTTGAACAATTGTTATTGTTTGCTAGTAGAAGGTACGAGGTTAGTAAAAATGGAGCGCTACACGAATGAACAACGCATTCTCATTGTGAAATTGTTTTACCAAAATGGTGAACGTTTTGCGGCTACAGTTCGCAAATTTGCGATCAATTTGGGGTCACAATAATGCTCCAAAAGAGTCAACTGTAAAGATATTAATGGATAAATTTGCCGAAACTGGGTCTGTTAGTGATGTAAAGACAACAACGCGCCTTCGGCCTGGTCGATCGACCGAAAATGTCGCAGCTGTACGTGATGATGTTGCTCAAACGCAGGTCAAGCGCAACAGTCAATGGTGTTCGGTATCGTGAAATGATAACCAGTTTTTTCGTGCCTAGAATTGAAGAAATGTATGTGGAGGGCATGTGGTTTCAACAATACGGCGCCACATGTCATACAGCCAGAGAAACAATTCAATTGCTACATCAGTCATTTCCCGGTCGTGTTCTTTCGCGTTTTGGAGACCAGAATTGGCCGCCTAGATCGTGCGATTTAACACAATTAGACTTTTTTCTTTGGGGTTTTTTTGAAGTCGATAGCTTACGCGAATAAGCCGACGACGACTCAAGCCTTAAAGCCTTAAAAGAGGAAATTGGACGCTGCATTAATAAAATACCGCAGCATTTATGCAAAACGGCCATTGTAAATTTCATTAAACGATCGCGTGTGTACCAGCAAAGCCGCGGCGGCCATCTGCCCGATTTGTTGTTCCACACATAACCTCATTTTGTCTACTTTACGATATAATAAAGTTTCACGATTTTTTTTTTTAATATCTGTGTTTTATTTAAAATTTAAATCTTGTGTTCTTGTTGGGACACCCTTTATATATGAATATGTATGAATTCATGTTTATACATGGCGAAATATTATATTTGAACTACTATATGGACTAATATATGAAATGTGTTATAATATATGAGCTCATATATGAAAATTTCATTATGAAGCTCTTCATATGTGGATCCATATATAGAAATAAGATTTAATATATGGAGCCATATAAGAATGTATGCATACATGATAATTTCACATAAGATCGTTTTTTCAATCAAAAAAGCTTGGATTTTATCTTTGGTGAATTGGAAATCCATTAGGAAATATATACGGTATGCAAAGCTTATATGCGTATCCTCAACGTTTAAAAAAGAAAAACTTGTTACAAAAAAAAACCCATTCTTGTATGATTTTATACATTGTGGCCCCATTTCATATATCAAATAATCAAAAGCATAATCCAGTCATTAATTTTATAGAAAATAACAAAATTGTCCAGATAAGAAACAAAGTTCATATTACTGCAAAAAATTATATTGAAAACTATTGTTAGACAGATTAGTTTTTCTTTTATAATTAATTGCACTAGTTTTTAATCCGATTTCCTAAATTAAATTTTATGTACGAATATGAGTTTTGTGTTTTTTTTAAATAATTGATTCAACTTTTGACTTAAAATGAGGAATGAAATGACTTTTAGCTCGTTTTTCATTATTTGTCCAAACAAATGTTTCATTTCAGTCGTAAAGCAGCTCTGGGCGAGTCAACATCACGCTTCGTTGGCAATTATTTCTTAAATGCAACCAGGCCACTATTGTTTATTGGCCTTCGAGAGTTTTGCGTCGCACTCGCACTGGTTGACTGATCTGCCACGGATTACCGTTTAATCTTGCAGTTCTTTTGTGGAATTTCCTTAACAACCACGTTGCTACTTCCTTTGTGAAGGCATAGGTCGTGTAAAATCAGTCACAAAAACATTTTTAAGAATACTGTTAACAACATCATGGACATATGGTCTTAGTCACCTGTCCATTTTTGTGCAACCATATTCTGCAAATTTAAATAAATAAAAAATGTTTCATTAAATACAGGGTGGGCCAAAAGAAACCAAGGGGTGTAAAAGTTTAATAACTTTTTTGTTTATTAATTTTTTTATATTTTTTCTTTCAGATTATATAGACAACACTTGGAGAATTTATAATGGAGAGGTTCACAACTGAACAGAGAACCAGAACAATAGAATTTTATGAAATCAACTTTATTGAAAATTTGATTATGAGTGATGAAGCTCATTTTCATTTGAATGGCTTTGTTAATAAGCAGAACTGTATGTTCTGGGGTTCTCAAAATCCAAGAGCCATTCATCAACGCCAATTGCACCCCATCAGGTGTACAGTATGGTGTGGGATCACATCTGAAAATGTCATTGGGCCCTACTTCTTCGAGAATGAAGATGGAAGTGCTGTAACCGTAAATGGAGAGCGGTATCGGTTTATGATAGAAAATTTTTTAAGTCCTGCTCTTGAAAACAGACCTGGTATGTGGTTTCAGTAGCACGGAGCCACTGCCCATACTGCCCGAGACACAATGGCACTTTTAAGTCAAATTTTTGGAGAGCGAATAATTTCTCGAAATTCGGAAATTATTTGGCCAGCGCGATCGCCAGATTTGACAGCACCCGACTGTTTTCTTTGGGGTTTTTTGAAGGAGCGAGTGTATGTAAACAAGCCAGAGACAATCCTTGAACTCAAGGCAAACATTGTTGCAGAAATTCGAACGCTACAGCCACAAGTTTTGAAAGATGTTATGGAAAATGCTCTAAAAAGAGCCCATCAGTGCGAAGCTGAAAACGGTGGTCAGTTTTCATACTTAGTGTAAAGAAATTTCCATTTTGTATATTATATAATCTGAAAGAAAAAATAAAAAAAAGTTAATAAACAAAAAAGTTATTAAACTTTTACACCCCTTGGTTTCTTTTGGCCCACCCTGTACAATCTCCTAGTTCAAACTCTAAAAAAAGTAATTTTAGTAATTTAATTTATTGCACAGCAGTGCGCTTTTGTGAATCAAGAGTGTATGAATATGAACTTTGCATACTGTAGAGGGAATATTTACACATACATGTATGAATATATATATAATCATATATGCTCCATATATATATTTTTTTTAACTGGGAGTGTTTATTTATTGTAAATAAAAAGTGAGTTAATTTGTTTCATTATGTTGAATGCCTATTGGGGACTTATTTCATTTCTAAAATTGGAGTTTTATTTCATATGAAAATAATCTCTAGAAATTAGGGCATTATTTTATTTCTTTGGGGACTTATTTCATTTTTAAAATCAAGGACTTATTTCATATGAAATAAGATCCCATTTTGTTTTTGGGGACTTATTTCGTTGTGACTTATTTCATGCCGCCTTCAGCGACAGCTCCACCGGCCTTTGACGAATTTATGTAACTATTCTTAATAGCCTTATTCTTTAAGAAATATTCATATTGTTTATTTTTGTGTAAGAATATTGCACAGGGATTTTTCGCTACAAGAAGTTCTAAGTTCTGATGAATACGTAAATGTAGAATACATTGTCGAGGAAAACGAATTGTGTCCTGATATGTTAAAATGTGATGCAAACAATAATGAATAAGATATTATTCCATATGAAGAACAAAAATTATACGTTATTTCAGGTAATTATATAATGTATATTAAATGAAATTTGTACACAGACTCAAACATATTTTTTCCTCTTAGCTGACGAGTCCCAATCAACAAAAAAAAAAAAAATCGGTCATTATGGAAGAACAGGATAGCAACATAGAGAACATGAGCAACCGTATAAATCTGCAACAAATAAAATGGTACCTAGTAAATCACTAAAAACATCATGCTACGCCTGTTTTTCTAACTGTGTAAACATATTTTCTAGTGATTAAAGGATGAAAATATATTAGTCGTTTTGGAATTTATCCGACACAATAAAGACTATTTTTATAATACATTTGTAACAAGAGATCAGATAAAGCGTTGCAAAAAGAATGCTGAAAGCAGCATTAAGCAATATTCTTGTAAGTAGTCGAAAAAAACAATCCCTACAATGCGTGTGCCGGAGTTTTTTTCCTCAACACATTAAGCATTGATCAAAGGGAATATGCATATCATTATTTTAAGAATCTAAAAGATAAGGACACTGGCTCAACACTGCAAAAATTTGATAGAAGAGGTTTAATTATTTTATAATAAAATAAATGGGCTTTTTTAATCATCCAAATAAATTTTCAATATTAAAAAACAGCTTTTTTAATTGTTTTTTATGTGTAAGAGATTGTTAATTTTTGTTGAAATATTGTGTTATGTTTTAATATTTTGATGAAATGAACTTATATTTATTTTTTTTATTAATAAAATTTCTTTTATTAAATATATTTAAACTATCTTTTATTTTTTCCGATGTTTTTCCTCTAAAAGTCATGTTATATGAATAACAAAAATTGCTTGACTTACTTGAATAGCAGTGAACAATGTTGTTGTTTTCATTGGGACATGTGTCGACAAAAATTTTTGTAATTTTTTGTTTAAATCCTAATAGCTTTTCATGTTGGATGTAAACTTTAAGTTTGAATGAAAAACATATGTATCTATTACTTTTATTGTTAAAAAAATTCTATCCTGTATTTTTATAAAACTAATGAACTAAACTATTCTTCATGGATTTTCTCGAAAACACATTTTTGCTCCATACAGCAAACCAGTAACCAACCAATGAAATAAGTACAACAGTATGAATTTTATATTTTTTCAATATTATTGACGTTTGGCTAATAAAAAACTAATTTAAGGTAAATTGACGATAATTCATAGCTACGACAGTTATAGCACGAAAAGGACCACGAACTATTGAAACAGTGCTTTGACTTAACTGTTTGAAATTTCGAAGTTAAAGCAACATAATAGTCATCAACAATGCGCAATGTAGCTGTGCTGCAAACATGTGTATAGAACTAAATATATAAAAAAAATAGATAAACTTTTCGCAGCACAGCAAAAGTAAATTTTTTAGTGTTTTTACTATTTTTTTTGGCAGTTTATCAAACACTGGATTTTACCTTGGGAGAGATATTATATTTGCAAAAAAATGCAAAAAGTTATAATCCTAACGCACATACATAAAGGAGATTCATATCGAATAAAAACTATTTGCCATATTTTATATAAGTTTCTAAGCCTAATACACTTATTTGTCTTTTGTGATTTTCAAAAATATTATTATTTGTGAGTTCTCAAATGCTTTTTACAAGTCTGTGCATAAGATAAGAGGTTTGTGACTGTTTATAATGTGTGGTTGAAGGCCACTGACGATTTGTTAAAGCAACAAGGAAATGTTTTATAAACAGCCACATATTATATACTTTCAATAAAGTGAAAAGCTCAAGGAACTATAACCTGATAAAAAATTAGTTAAAGTTTTCTTACTCGAGTTATATCAAGAGTGAAATAAATATAAACTACCGATATCGCCCTATGCTCCAGTGGGAGTTAAAGGAACATACATATATATAAAACTATCGATAGTAGAAAATTCGATAGTATCCCAGTTCTACTGAGCGATAGCTTCAAAAGCTGAATTCCCCTCTTTAACAGTTTCTCTCATTTAAAACAAGAAAATGTAGCTCATAGCATACTTATTTTTACTCATCGCATGTTTGGATATTTAATTAACAACAATAGGAAGCAAATAAATTTTTGTTTATGGAGGTTTATAGGGAATTATTGTAAGAAAAATGGAGATTGCATTTTCCAAAGTGCGTTCGACTTTATCAGTCCTACCGCCTTATTCTATAAATGTCATCTGGCTCAAAACAAAACTATTCAACACTGAAAATCGAATCAGGATACCGGCCCTGTAATTCACTAAAGCTGAACGATGCTTGCTTGAAAAAATAAATTTATAGAGAGAATTTCCCACTTTAACTGTAAAAGAAATAAATTTCTGAAAATTCCCTTGAACGCTTAAAAGTGCTCTCCCGCAAAACAGTAAAATATTTCTTAAGCACATCTTCCTTACTGCCACAGATATATTGACATATGTATGTATATTTAAAATATAATAAAAAGTTCGCACTTAACTTTTTTCTTTAACAAACAACCATTAATGTTGTAAATTTCCTACGACATACTATAATTTTACAACGAAATTTCTGAAATGACTATTCGTCACCATATGCTTCTTCTACATTGCATTCATTGAAAAATATTTTGAACAACATTGGTGGAGAATAAAATACTTAAAAGTGTACGAGAAAAAATTGTGTTAAATTGTTAAATTGTGTTAAATTGTATATTAACATAATATTTTTATTTCATGTATAATGAATATTGTAAAGAAAATGGTATCTTATAAATTCATTTTTATATTTATTATTTATAAATATTAGGTATGTAATTTTTAAAAATACAATAAGTAAACTTTAAAATTAATCATATGTAACTATCTTTGGATGTTATCAAAACAAATTCATTTTTGTAAAAATTAATAAACGAGCGTTTATACTAAGACGATTATATCGAAAAGTTCGTACTATTTCCTCAAAACAACTTCGCACTACTAATAATTATCGATTTAGGTGGATCGTATGTTGAAACATCCTTAATAGTGTTTTCACACTGACATGGTTTTAATAAAGGTTAATTTTAACGTTAAAACCAACTGACAAAGCCTGATTTTACCATACAAAATGATTTTGTTTTAATTGGAACAAAGTTATTAGACCGTCTGTGAGTTAAAACTTGCAGTGTGAACGCAAACTCGGCTCTCTATGGTTTTAACTTTAGGTGTAAAAACACACTATTTATGTCTATTTATTGTTATCTTCTAAAAGTTCATCTTAATATACATACATACACAAGAATAAGCAAACGACAGAAGAACAACAAAATACATACATGTTGTTTTTGTATTTAGTTGTCACTGTTAACAAAATTGATAACTTTAACAAAGTTTGTCAGAGACGGAAAGTTTAATATTTTATTTCTGTAAATTTTGCGTACAGACTCAAAAGATACGAAAAATGTCAGAATTATACATCGTACGTGAAGTTACCAAAAGATGCGAAAAATTTATCTTTCGTATTCTAATGGCATCACTGATACCAACCTGTATTTCCGTATTTTTTTATATACATTTTGGTATGACAACCTGAAATTCCGTATAAACTCCGTATCAGGGTGCAAATTACGGCATCCGATACGACTCGTAATTTAGAAATATTTCAATAGAGCTTATATGGAAATATTTTTAAATTACGAGTCATATCGAATGCCGTGATTTGCCCCCAGGCTTTACTTGAAAATATTCAGAAATGGTAATTGGTAAAATTCAATCAAAATATGTGGCAACTCTCAAAATCGTATGTATGTTTGTATTTACTTTTTCCATTGCATATGCACGTGTGTACATACATACATACATACGTACACACATAATCATTTCATACTGTTGTAGCATGTTTCGCAATATTGATATCAATGATTAATTAAATGAGTTTTTCAATTGCGTTAATGGATCAATGAACAGAGTATCTGGCAAATGGGTTTTCCGTTTAATTGCATAAAAAACCACGCATTTCTATTTTCTAAATAAAGCGGAAATTACTTTACCTCTGAAAGTTTAGGTCCCCTACTAAATTTTTTTGCACATATGTATGTATTAGTGATGTAACGAATGTCAATTTTTGATATTCGTGAATACGAATACGAATATTTGAAACGATATTCGCGAATAATACGAATACGAATACGAATATTATATGCAATATGAAATATTAAAAAATTGTTATGAAAAAGGACTTGACACTCTTGTTGGCGTACTTTAAAGTTAATAAAAAGTACCAAAAATTTTAATGATCGTTATTAAATAATATTTGAAAATGATACAAAGCACAAATTTCTATAAAAAATTAATGTATGTATTTGTACAAACTAAAATTTTGAGTCATTTATTTAAATTTCGTTTAGGATTTATGCATTTATTTATTTAAATTTTTTGGAAAAATATTCGTATTCGTATTCGCCTGAAACTGGCCGAATATTCGACAATTCGAATACGAATACGAATATTCGTGCATCACTAGTATGTATGTATATACATTTTGTAATTGAATAAGCAGTTCAGAAATATTTTTATATACAGTCCCTGGCCATATTATTAGACGCACTGTATTTTTTTTACAAATTTTATGTTTCATAACTGTTTTTAGACAATAATGGTATATTTAAATAACGATATAATTAATTTTTATTTAATTGAATTGTTGTGCATAGACTACATATATATATATATTTATTTTTAACATATGGTATCACTGTGTTGACAAAGTGATAAATGAACGGAAACAAATACAAACCTGTATCAGTAGCTATTGGAATCGTACGGACGTATTTCTGTGTCTTTATGGACTGTAATTGTTTGTAAAAAGCCACAGAAACACGTTCGTACCTGACTCGATTCCGAGTCAGTAGATAAAAAAATTTATTTGATTTCTTTTTTAATAATATTAGTTATTTTCTGAAATATTGTTTTTTTAATAAAGTTATTACGAAATGTTATTTTCTGAGCTATTGTTCTTTTAATAAAGTTATTACGAAATGCGTAAAATAATATGTGGTATATTTTGACAATTTTTTTGTTTTTCGCGAAAAAGATCTCTTACCTTAAATTCAGGGGTCTTTTCGTTGGGAACTTTAATTATCGGCGATGTCTTTTCACCATTGGGTAATTTAGGTCCTTCGAGAGCTTTGCTTGCGGGAGTTTTTATTTCCGGTACTAATTTTTCTTTTTTCGATTTTTCAAATTCGGGTTTTTCGTATTTTTCCAACTCGGGACGTTGGTAATTATCATGAATTTCGGGCAAGCCTTCAGGCTTCTTCAAGCTAGAGACTTTCGCTTTTGATGTTTGACTTGGACTACATTCCATTTTAACAGTTTCCTTTTAAGAAAGTTTTATGTAAATAAAAGTACAACATGAAAGAGCAATTATATGCTTTTTTTGCTCAACAGGCTTGGCGTAAGTCTTAAATACTTATCAGCATAAAAAGACGATGCTCAGCATAAAATAGTTGTGTCAATAATATAGTAGATATATCATAAGAGGTAGAGCGAGACAGTAAAAGGTGACAGTTGTAGAAGTAATGCAAGAAGGAGCAGCAGTCGTGTCAGGCATATCACTAACAAAGTTTTCGTTTTTAGTTTAGCTAAAATATGCTTGGTGGCAGAAGTAATTCTATGAGAAATTATCTATTTACACGCACAGTCACGAGCAAAAATGTAACAGCGAGTATGATTATTTTAAATAAAACCTTAAATGTGTGTCCGCTAATAAGATCACAAAAATGTTTGTTTAAAGCATTGATTAAATATTGCTTGCCCTCTCCTAGTGGCTTAAAGGCTAATATAAAGTGAAAGTTTAAGTGCTTTTAGTTGAGCTAAACTTAAATTTATACGTACTTATATTACACTCTCATTTATTAGCCTTAAGATAAATCTTTTTTTGTCATCAAAGAAAAACGATCAATCAGTATTTGCGAAGAATTTGAATTGAGGTTAAACTATTTTTAACGAAGCTATTAATTAAAAGCAAAAATTGTTCCTGCTTTGAGCAGTTACATACATCTAACTCTAGAGTCTAGTGTGCAATGCCGAGCAAACATTATGGCATTTTATGACATCGCAAGCCAAAATAGAAGTGAGTACTAGTTTCAACGTTTGCCATTTCCGATATTTTTCTTTGTGTGGCACTACCTCACAAACTTTTTACGCATCTAATGTAAACAGCTGTCAGAACAAGTTAGCAGTACTGCAGACACAACAACAAAATGTCAGCGTATTGACATTTTTTTGTATTGAGTATATAACGAAAAAATGTATGTAAGTATTAAATTGTTATTATTATTAAAAATAATTATGCTAGTATTTCGTTTGCTGTGTATATGTACGCGAGCGTAAACATTTAAAATTAGGTAAACTGCAAAGAAATTGGTCCAGTGCACTCAACAAAAACTTCTGAGGCTTGTAACTTTTTTAAAAATTTTATAATTTTTATCGGTTAACGCAGTTTGAATTAAGCTAAAAATTCTTAAGAAATAATTATTGCGTATGTGTTTCCGTATCTCTCTCATAGCTTAGAAGAAAAACAAAACTTTTTACGCCTTAATTTTTGTAATATTTCGTTTATAACTTTTTAGTTTATGATTAAATTTTAATTAAACTTTTGGCAAAATTCTAATTAAAATTAAAAAAAAAACTGTTTAACTGAAAAAACTTAATGTATACGGTATTGCACACATTTTAAAATGACACCACAAAATCACAACACAAGAAATGCCATATGTGTACTTAGCCTAACTTAAACACTGGCTTGTATTACAATAAAGCTGGCTGTCCAAAATATTGCTTTGCTAAAAACTCTTAAAGAACTATTTCACATGATGAAGCTATGTATGTACATATTATCTAAGTCCAATATTATTTGAGTTCTAACAAATCGCAACTTGCCAAGTTTCCTGAAGCACAGATTTTAGGGGAAAGATGACTAAAACATATTTGGGAGGCGATTCCTATGAAGAACAATTAAACGCACGTCAAACCGCAATTGCGTTAACAAAATCATACACATTCTTATGCTCTTTCATTTAGTCGTCAATGTGAAACCAACGAATGAAGTTAAGCACGCATGTACGAATTTTTTCGTGGTTATTGTTTAGTTTTTTTTTTTTTTAGCACACTGGACGAAATTAAAGTTCAATTTGTGTAAAAAATAAAACTATTTTTGAATGTTAAAAATTTTTCGTGATTAAGAATTATGTTGGTAATTGCATCCTTAAAAATGGAATTTTAAAAATTATTCTATATTATAAATTTCATTTTTTTCCTTTTTACGTAATTTTTCCTGACATGAAAAAGTGAAATTTTGGGAAAAATTTTGAAAATTCCGACTGAATTTCAGGTAAAAAGTAATAAAATTACAACATATTTAAATTAATTTAAATATTTGTTCTGAATTTTTTCGATAGATGTCAATCTGGAAGTGCTGTACCAAACTTAATTATCTCCTAACTTTTTTTGAATTTTTGTTTCTCTTAATTTATTCTGTAAAAAGTTAATATTATATTGAAATATTTTTAGCGGAAACTACTTTTTCTTTTATATTGAATTTATACACTATACTGTTAAATGAATTCTTAGATTCTTTAATTCAGATTTTAATATACTTAAGGCTCAGTTAGCCGACTGTAATGTAAAGTAACTGTAACGTAGAAAACAGCTGATCGATATTTTTATATGAAAAGTAGGTTACGTTACATTACATCTCTATAACCATTTTCATTACTTTTCACATAACAAAATCGATCAGCTGTTTCTTACTGTTGCAGTTACATTACATTACAGTCGGCTAACTGAGCCTTTATATTTCTTTCTTACCGTTAAAAATTACAGCGCACAACTTCTTTCCCAACTTTATTTTACTCTCATTTTAGCACCAATGCAAACATATTTCCAAGAATGATAAACTACAAGATTACGCCAGTGCAAAAAATAGTAGACGTGTGACGTCACGCACACTGCGTTGCTATTGGCTGATAATTTGGTTTATTTTTTTTTTATAAAACTCTTTAGAGTATATTTTGACTGCAGGATTGCCAACCGCTATACATACAAGTACTGGTTTTGCTAAGTTCGGTGAAGAAAAGTGGACACATAATAATCCCACTTTTTTACTTTTGCAATTACTTACGAACAAGAAGACAAAACAATATTGTTTTTATTGTAGGTATTTGCCCTTTTTTAATATTATCCGTAATTAGATAATTGATTTTTAACCGATATACAAATTAAGACCCGTGAACTTTTAAGCAGTTCAGTTTGTGTATGTTGTTAGCAGGTAACCAAAAGTATTTGTAAAAAATTTTTTCCATGAAAAATTTTAAAATATTTGTTTAATAATTAACTGACCGCTATGCGTATGTATATAGATGTTATGTTTGTATGGATATACATAATACATACGCATATTCTTAGGTACATATACATATATGTAAGTATGTATGCAATGCAAGGCTGGTACATTGGGTATTTATAACCACAAAAAACTAGTTAAAATTTTATATATTTAAATATACATACATATGTGTATGTATGTATGTATACATATACAAATGTACATAACTTTGTACATTAGAGCCGCTCACATAAAAAATTCTAGTTATCCCTCCCAGAAATTCAGTGTGAACTATATTAGAAAATAGCTATTTAAAAATATATCATAGTTAGAGTCTTTAGTTTTGGTATGTTTCGATTTGATGCTACATATGTATTAACACAGAAAATATTAAATAAGTAATAAAATTCAAATTTAGGCGCTTTGCTAAGATTAATAAAACAAGTTTAATTTCAAAAACTAAAAGAAACTCTCAACAAGAAATAAGAAAAAATTTTGTAGAGAAAATAAAATAATAGAATATAATTTGATTGTTGCGATTTCTTTGTTTAAATTTCTTAGTTTCCCATACTTATGCTTTAAGTCTTTCATTTGATTTTTCCCAGCCTTTATGGCAACTCTTACAATAGACATGTGACGTCACGTCTAAGGGTAAACTCTCTGATTGGCGTAATCTTGTAGTTTATCATTCTTATTTTATTTCGCTGATCGTTGGTCTAGAAGCTCATAAGAAGCCAAAAGTTACTTTGATAAATTTGGAAATAGATTACAAAAGTAAATAGTACTTTGAGTGAAGTGCAAAACTAGGCTCTGACTAATTTCTGGTCTTTAAGTTGAATATCATCCCTGGTATACTTAGAAACTTATTACATACATACATATGTTTGTATGTAGAGTATAAATAAATAATATTTCTTAATGGTCTTGCCATTTCTTTTGATACACGTTATACTCACATTACATTTTTACAAAACGTAACCATTTTCAAGATAATTATTGGCATATTGCTCAATCTATATTTGGTTAAAATTGGTTCAGTATTTTGCGAATAATAAGCTAAACGGTTATTATATAATTTGCTACGGTAGAATAGTAATGTGTCAATCTGTCGAAAATAAATGGAGTCATTATAAATAGATTATAGTGTATAGAGGAGATGCATGTAAATTTTAAGAATCATTTAGCTAAAAAAAACGGCATTGTTATAATTATAACATTCTTTTTATTTACATATGATGCTATAGAGCAAAAGTCGCGTTTTGTAGCCTCGGTCATTTTTGCTCTCGTAGCCTCACATGCAATAACAATTCATCAAATGTCGATAATTGTCGACTTTAGTCAGATTTTTGTGAGCTGTAGAAAGCAGAAGGATTAATAGTACGTTTCCATATACGTGATTTAGTTCAAAACATTTGATTTGCCCAAATTAAGTAATTTGCGAAGTGATTTGCCATACATTTTTCATATGAGCAAATTATCTCAAATGACTTAATTTGCTACAAATTAAGTCGAATTTGTCAATGCAATACTGCGCTGGTTCTATTATTACAAATGCAACTCTGGGTCATCCATTATTGATGACTTACAAATCCGAAAAAGTTACATTTAAGTACGAATTAAAATGGCAGATTCTATTTGCTTATAAAAAGGAAAAAGTAATTTAAAAAAAGAAAGTTATTGTCAATGTTGTTTTCCATTCTTATGTATATGTTTTATTTATTTTGCTGTTCCAAATTATTATTAAACAAATTTGTGTGCTAATTTTAGGTTACAAAAATAAATAAACAATTCAAACGTCAAATTTATTTCGAAAATTCGAACATAGAAACACTTACAACACATAATGGAAACACTTCGACATGATTTTCTCAAATCAACTTAATTTGCTCATAATGGAAACGTACTAATTAATTATAAGTCGCAACGCCCTATTTTCACGCAACCAGCTTAGTTGCGCATTACTTAAGCTTATCGAGAAGAGGAAAAGAAAAAGAGAGAAAAAATAAGGGAGAGAAAAAAACGAAAGAGAGAGTGAGATAGAGAGAAGAAAGGAAAATTCCACTCACACGCTGGAATAATAAATATTTCAGCGACGATATTAACCCTGTAAAAATATCATATATTGTATTGTATCGCCATTTTAAACCCGATTGGAAGCGTTGAAAAAAGTTTTATTGTCTGGACTAGGTTTTTTTTTATTTCATATTGGATTATTTTTAAACGAAGTTAATAAAATTTTAAAATGACTTTCTAGCATCTCGTAGATATCTTTCAATTCGATTTAACTTGTTCTTTTAAAATTTCAACTTTTATTCACTACTCATAATATTTCAATAAGCACTCAAAAAATTAAAATTCAAGCACTTGAAATTTAATTGGAAACAAAGTTAAATTCAAGCATTTTTTCAGGTAATTTTCAAGTTAGAAAATATTTTGAAATAAAAAATTAAATAACATACATATGTGCACTTAATTATGAAAGTGGTCTAAGTCATACACATCATACAAAAAATATTTTTATTTTATTCAAAATTTTAATTTAGATTTGTACTATTTCCGATTAATATAAATTTATTTAATATTCATTCAATATTTATTGAAGTTCTTTTAAGATTTATTTCATTTATATTTATTTGGAAAGCAAAAATGGACATGACTTAGATCACTTTCATAATTAAGGGCACATATATCGTTACCTTAATATAGAAAGGCCTTAACTCATTAAATTTTTGAAATCGAACATCTAATGTAGCGAAAAATGCAAAAATCACGATTTCGAATAAATAATGAGTTAGGGCCTTTCTATAACGATATGTACGTTTAGACCTTGTCAAATACGTAATTTATTTATTCATAAAATTTAAATTGTGATGAAAAATAGCAAACATAAACAAATAAAAAAGTAAATTTTTAACAAACAAAAGGCGATTAAAATTGTGAAAACAATAGTGAAGGTAGATGTGCATAAAATTATTATTAGAAAACAAATGAATTGCATTTTCCTCTCTATTTCAAAACCTTGTTTTTGAAGCTTGAAATATACTTGAATTCGATTGTAATACAAGACTGAATTGCAGCGTAATTTAAGGCTTGAATTGACTTGCAATACAACTGAATTGTTCGAATTGAATTCAAGTTCCCTTTTCACTGGAAAATGATATTGAATTAAATTGTAAATCAAGCATGACTTGAATAACAATTGTTTTACTCTTGATTTCAAGCAAAATGGCTTATTGGGATTACGATGAATTGCCAAATCCATAGTGATTTGCTGATTTTTCTTTTAATTAAGCTTTAAAACGTTTTGAACAAAACTGCAAACAAATTCCAAAATCATTAACATTATGTTGTGAAGGAGCTTAAAATTTATTTTTTCAATTTATAAAATCAACAAGTGTGACGTTTTGTCTCTTGCAAAAAATTAATGCATTTTACTTGGAAAAATCTTGGTTATTAGGGGGAAAGAATACGATGATGCCATATTTAGAATTTAACATCTTTGTAAAAAAAATAGTAAAGAACAAAACATTAACAACGCTATTCAAGCAATTCCGACCGGACTTAAAGTGGCAATCGTATAATGCAGAAAATAAATGAGCTGAACCGAATCTTCTGTACAGACTTGCCCGTGCAGACGATTTATTTGATTTTGTAACGTATAACTTATATTTTAATACTTTATTATTAGTTTTATTATTTGCTTATATTGAATATGTGTATATAATATAATTAAAGGAGATACGAAAATGTGAGAAAAAAATTTCCTCTTGCGTAGAAGTAAAACCAACTTTAAAAAATAATTAATTGTGCAGTTTAAAATAAAGCAGAAAATACGCTGAAGTTGTTGAGATTCACTTCAAATAAACTTTGAAAAAAGACAGATATAGCATGACATTATTTCTTATTAAACAGAAAAATGTTACTTCAAGGTTTTAATTTTTATATAAAGCAAATAGATAGATTTGAAAATAAAGTTTTAAAATGTAAGACTGATTTACAGTAGTCAAGTGTAATTTTACAAGAGATATATAGAGAGAGAGGGAGAGTGATTACATAAGGCTAGGACTCATTGTCCTACACAATCGCACGACTTTTAAAACTAAACAACCCTGATATTATGAAATCTAGTTGTCTTTTAAAAATTTCCATAAACTCCAACACACAAGGGTTGTATTTTCTGAAAAGAAAACAATAGCGGAATTCAAGGTTAGCCTTGTAGATCTTTTAAATATTGTAGCTTTGGTAAATTTTGTTAAATATAAAGGAAAGCAACAACGATTTACCAAAGCTACAAGATGTAAAAGATCTACAAGACCTACCGTGAATTCAGCTAATATGTATGTATGTATACCACAGAAATAATTATTACTATCAGGGTTACCGATCGTCGGCTAAAGTAGCAATTTGATTTTTCTCTGTAGGTCTGTGAGTTTTTGTGAGACTTTTTTAAGCTCCGCTAATTATGCGACTTTTTTAATTTTGTTGTGACTTTTTCAATTTCGTTTTTGAAGTAACCCCAAAAACAAATTTTGTTTTCAACGCATTGCAAATTTTCTTATTCTTAACTTTTTTTTCAAAAAATCTTAGCAGCAATCTTGGCTGGCATCACGATGCATCGTCGTCATAATGCAAAAAGCAATCAACAGATTAATCTTCATTTAGAAAATTTTTTTTCATCATTAATATGAAAAAAATATTAGACAGCTCTTAAGAATATTTCGACAAAAACAAATAAAGTATTATGTGTTTCGCAAAAAGTTCTTTAAACGCTTTAAAAATTTTAGCAATTATTCTTTGAATTAGGCGGTCTAAAAATTTTTGTCTTTTGGCGGTTTTTTTTATAATTACACTTTGGCGGTCGTGCCAATTATATAAATAAACGTAAATAATTTATTCATCTACACATACATACATACACACAAGTATATATATATATATATATATATATATATAAATATATATAATTATATATATATATATATATATATGTATATTTGTATGTATGTTTATGCGTGAAACATAATATTATTTAAAATGACTTTTGCAATGAATGCTGCTTTTTTGTTTAATGCTAAAAATAAAAATCGTTGTGGTACTTTTTCTAAATTCCTCACGGTAACCCTGATTACTATTAAGGAAATATGTGAACCAACTAGTGGTGGCAAAAAGAAAAAGTGCTTAAGTCGAGATAAACTGATTTTGAGTTAATGTTACCCCTGTAATCTGCACCTTTGGTCAAAATCTCAATTAATTTGTGTGATTTTTCAGGAAGTTATAGCACTATGACTTGCGACTTTTTTAGACTTCTCATCTCATTTGGAATAATAGCTTAACTTGAAGGTTAACAGAGAATTTAAAAATTTAACTATAAAAGAGATAAATTTCTGAAAATCGACTTTAAAGCTGCAGAACAGTAAAATATGACTTAAGCACTTTTTCTTTATTGCAACAGATATGTGCAATACACATTGTATATACTTATATATTTTATTATTATTATTACACCAACTTATATTTTGTACCCCTGGAATGTGAAGATTACAGGGGTGCCATTAATTCAAAATGAGCTTATCTCGACACAAGCACTTTTTCTTTTTTGCCACACATTTATTTCTTTTTCACCCTTTTTCTCTTTCTTTGTTTTACGAAAACTTGCCTACTGCAAACTCTATAACATAAAAATGCCAAAATAGCAAACGAAATAAAAATTACATTTGCAAGTGTAATATAGAATCATTCTCCTTTATTGTGAATGGCGTCGTTGACGTCACATCAAGACGACAGTAAATATTGTCACTTGTCTACTCTTTATCGGTAGCAATTGGATCTTGTTGACAATCTCTTATTAATCTCTAAGGTTTTGTAAATTAATGGAACATGTTAATAGTAGTCAATTGTTGTCGACAAACAGTAGACAAGTGATAATTTTTACTTTCTTCTTGATGTGACGTGGAGGATGCCATTCACAATTAAGGGTATTATGATAAGTTTTGCATAAAAAAGATAGTAAAAGCATATAAAATACGTAACGAGTTGAGACAATATAGTTTTATAAGTGGAAAGGAAATCACAGAAGTTTGCAGCAAGCACAATCTGCGTTGTTTAAATAAAACTGGATGGAGTACCTTCAACAATTTTTTGGCTTGTTGAGGAGCTGCACTTTCTTTTTGATCTTTTACGACTGGCTTAAGGACTACACCTAGAAAACTTTCGTTTTCTATAGGTTGTTTTGTCATTAGGGCACGTACCGATGAGCGGCGCCTCTGTTTGATAAGCTCCGATATCGATAAACGCTTGTCTTTGTTATTAAGGTCCTGTGTATTGTCAAAAAATATAAATATGTATGTATGTATAAATGTATGTATGTGCTTGTGTTTAAAATCTGCATATGTACATATATATTTTCAGTAAATAAACCAAACCATCTACTAGCAACAATTGCTAGTTGAGTTGTTAGGATATTTTTTTTGGTGTATATTTACGCACAAGTATACTTAAATGTGTATATTCCAAGTTATTTAAAATAAATCGTTTCCTAAGTTGTACACTTACCTGTGCTGGTTTTTCAACAGCTACTTCGGCACTCTTTTTCTACACGCATTCGCAATTTGTATTTGGTGTTTGTGTTTTGAAAATTGTTAGTCGGCATGAATGAAACAATAAAAGTAGAAAGATAGACAGAAAAGACATGACAAATAATGAATATAACAAAGAGGAAGCAAGTTGATCATATACAAACCTACATACATACATATCGTGT
The DNA here is from genome assembly GCA_949987645.1 of Tachina grossa. NCBI lineage: Eukaryota > Metazoa > Arthropoda > Insecta > Diptera > Tachinidae > Tachina > Tachina grossa. The sequence continues at coordinate 2,661,315 of OX465279.1, read as the reverse complement.
CATCACTGGCAAAAAAGCTTAACCGACATAATTTTCGACCTTAATTTTTTGACTAAAATCGATCGATTCCGATCATAAATAATACTCGTATATTTTCGTTGAAAAAACGAGGTGCAAAAAATGTGTCGGTTAAGTTTTTTTTTTTGGCAGTTATGGCTTGATATATGTATGTGTATGTAATTTGAACTAACATGTGTGAATGCTGTTGTTTTTAAATTTTGTATACATTTACACACATATGTCTGTAATTATTTCTCTGTTATTTATTTACCTCTGGTTCAATAATAACAGGACGCAAAGTGGCTGAATCCTTGTCATTAGCTTCCTCCGGAATTTCACCTTTTCCAACTTTGAAGCCTTTAGGCTCTTCAGCAGGTTTTTCTACAGCGGCTGCTTTCTATTGTGACCAAACATAAAAAAACACACAAAAACAGTGGAGAAACATAGACAACAAAATAATTAAATCATTCACATAATAACAACATTTAAACGTTTTTCATTTGCTCTTAGGCTGATTTTGTTACCTTGGGTAGGCCATTCTTTTGTTCAGCCTGCTGTGCCTCAGGCTTAACTGAATCGAAAACTGGTTTTTCCATTTTGTTTGGAATTTCAAGTTGACGTGTAAAGTCACTGGCCTCAAATTCAGGCTTTTCGAATTTTTCCAACACCGGCCTTTCATAATCGGGAATTTCGGGTAGTTCTTCATATTTAGATTTTGCTTTAGGCTTAGTCTTTGCTTTTGGCTTGGGTGCTTCTGGCTTAGGATCCTCTTTTGGTTGAGCGATCGAAGTTTTTCGTAGTTTAGGCATTTCGGTTTCTGGCTTAGCCTCCTCCGCTACCTGTGCAGACAGGCGTAGAAACAATTTCAATAGAATGATTTGAATTTATAATGCTAAAACTGTATGATATATTCAAACCCCTTTCTGTTTCACCATTTAGCAAAATTAAAAGAAACTACGTACATACATATTTAGGACAGTAAAATAGGAGCAGAAAGATAAAGAGCTGATAAGAAGTTCAAAAATAGTCACATAACAACCTGCTCCTTGATAGATAGGAAAATTCTTAGCGACAGAGAAGAATAGAAAGAGCAAGCGAAAGCGAAGAGAGAGAGAGAGAGAGAGATAGCGAAATATGTTAGCAATAGCGTTGAATAAAGTCGTTGATAAAAAGAGAGCGAGAAAAAAATATAAAAAGAAGACTAAGAAGAAGAACATTCACACGAGTAGTTTTTCAGCCTAAAATGTTTTCTCTTTTACCTTTGGAACACGTCTTTTTTCGGCAGGCTTAAGCTTAGGAATTTCCTCTTTAATTTCTTGAGGTGATTTGTTCGCTTGTAGGGTCTTATTTGCAACTTTCTATATATTATTGTATAAATTTAAATAAATAAAGAAGACATAAAAAACAACAACGATGTGTGTAGTTAATTATACTAACCTCAAGGGCCTTTTTGTCAATGACAGAAGAACGGCGAGATTCAGTCTTTGTTTCCTCAATCTAAACACAAATCAAGAAAAATATGAAAACAATTCAAGAACTATGTATAATGTCGACGAAGGATTTTTTAATTACAAAAGAAACAACGGAAAATAGCTTAATACAGTGACTTGGACTTTATATACAATTACATGCTCATACATACATTAAACTATACAACAAAATCAATTTTTTTTTTCAAAATAGCAAGTTTCTCTTTTGTAGTAAATTGAACGTAAACTACTTCTTCCATAAAACCAACCGCATAAAGTCGGATTCTTAGCAATAATTTTAAATAATTATGATTCCACTCAGTTTTGAATTATATCTGGTGTTTAAGTGGTATTTCAATCCTTTCTGTATTTGAAGGTTTCTTGTTGAATTGGACGGCAACTATCTTTGTAGGACATTTTAACCTGTTATTACCTTCAAAATTATTAAAATGCACTAGCCACGGGAAGTGCTAAAGGATTTGTACTATAAATAAAACTTCTGAACATGTCCTAGACCTGTTGCATGCCTTTCTATACCGACTCAGTATAGGAATATGCTAAAAGGAGGAGCTTCAACACCCTTTTTTTATATGTTAGCTTTCAAAACGTCGATTATTGATTAGTTTATATAGTTTCCTTTTGTTATTTTTGAAAAATTTGATTTTGTTGCATGGTACTATTTATCACTTTAAAGTTATGTTATTGCATACTTACCGCTATGGACGAACGACGAGATGATACTGTGGACTCATCGTAAGTGCTTATTATAGACCTTCGACGGATTTCCTTGGATTCCTCTTGTATAGATGATACACTATCCTATTTACATAAAATTTGACACATACAACAACAAATATTATAATACATGTAATCGTGTAGACAAAATATGAAAGTAACACAAGCAAATTAGTTAATGTACTTATGTATGTATGTAGTGTATTTATGAATGTATGTGATTCAGGCGTTAATATACCGTAAAAGAAAAGCGGTCTGAGTTCTTTCATCAAAAATATCAATATTAATGTATTTCAAAATAATGACTGAATTACAAAACTGTAAGTCTATATACATTTTTGTTTATTATCTTCCAAAGTTGCACTTCAACAGGCTTGTGGTAACTATGAAACTATTAACTTGACGCTTTAGCTTTTCATTCTCTTCCTAATCGACTTTAAGCCTAGTCATGTTTTAGACTCGGCAGTTTATCTTGAAGAAAGTCTAAGCTTATGGGAGAGAGAGGAAAGAAGAAAGAAGAGGGCTACTGCCTTGCTTGTACCGAAAAGTTACCTAAATTCTCTTCTGTTACTTCATTAACTGCATTAAAACAATAGAGAATTGAAGAGAACTGCATCAAGAAAACCTGCCAAGTCTAAAACAAGACCTAAATTAAATGTGACATAACACTGTGGCACTGACGTGGCAACACTGTATTTGACTCGCCATAATGCCATAGCCATTACCATTGAAACCAATTGAACTTTGGTTTGGTTATGGCTACGATATTGTGGCTATGGTACGTATAATATAAGCTTCAAGAAGAGAAGAGGCTTCCACTTCAAATGTGTGCTGAAAAATTTGATTTATATAAAAGTTTGACATATACAATGTATTCTTATATTCGCTAATGGGATTAGAATTCATTAGTGTGCTGGCCTTTTACTCTGTAACTCGAATAAAACGAAAATACTTTTGAACTGCAATGTAAACAAAAGACTCCGCATTATTCTGTAAATATTTCTTACTTTCACGTCAACCCGACAACAAAAAGCTTGTACTGGAATTGTAAGAAGCTGTCAATTGTATTGAAGTGCAAATTTTATTGTGAAGGGTTGATGAAAGTCAACATATAATATAGATAGTTATAATAGGTAATAGCGGAATAAATTTTATAAAATGATGAATTTTCCAAAGCTCATATGCCTCTTTTTGTTTTCAAAATAATTCTCACTGCTCTTTTCACAATGTGCAATTAAAACCTAACAAGGACTTTAACGGATAGTTTTGTATTAAGAAGTTGCAGTTAAAATTCACGTTAACTTTTGTGAAAAGGGACGTTAGTTGTATATTGTAGTACCCTTGATGAAATCAATCCCGAGAAATCCCGGGATTTTAGGATTAGCCCCAATATTTTTAAGCACGATACTGTGTCAATAAAAAAAAGCCCAAAGTGTGTGCCCAGTTTCGCAGCAGTCGGATAGAGCTATGAAGTAATTCGCAAGGCATACATGTACATACATACATATTTACATATGTACATATCGCTTATTTGCTGCAAGAACGGCATAACTCAAAATTTTAGATTTTGAGATAAATGCGTTTTAAGTGTTCAATTGACTATAGCTCTTAAGAAAAATTAAGAAATGTAAACATTTTGATATCATCTTGTAAATCAACTTATATTTAGTATATACGTATAGAAAAAAGTAGAGTAAAAAATTTTTAATAATTGTTTTTAGATGGAAAATTGTTTATACTTTGAGTTAAGAAGTTATTGCTGCTAAAGTTCATTGATAGTAGTGTAGTAAACTAAAATGTGTCGTTGTTATTGCAAAAAAAAATTTAATCAGATGATTTTTTTCAACAAAACAGTCTGAATACAAAATATGCCAGTATATAAGAATTTCTACTACATAAAACACATTTTACCTTTTCACTTATAAAGGCACAACGCAAATTATGTCGCTCTTTCCGAAAACAAACGATGTTCATACCTTAACGACTGTGGCGTAACTAACGATGTGTCGTTGTTGTGAGTAAAAGAAGAGCCAAACATAGGAATAGAAATAACGGCATATACTCGTCTCACACGTTCTGTATACAAGATATCAAAATGAATATTTTACACAAGATAGAACATGATATTGCCAATATTTCTGTATTATTAACTCAAAAATCGCAATTTTTGAGTTATGCCGTTCTTGCAGCAAATGAGCGATATGTAGAAACATATGTACATTCATATGTACATTGATAAAATAAAATTCTTATGTACTTTACTGTTCAACTTAGGGCCAATATTACAACTTAAAGTTAGTTAGAAGTAAGATTTTATCGGGCGTATAAAAACTTTATCATTTGCAAAATTTTACTTTAACCTAAAGTGAGGGATAAATTACAGGCAAGTTTATCCTACCTGGCAAGTTAAATTCAATTTGCAATAATGGAAAGCTTTTATACGTCCGATAAAATCCTACTTTTAACTAACTTAGGACCATTATTACAACTTAAAGATAGTTAAAAGTAGGATTTTATTGGACGTATAAAAAGCTTTCCATTATTGCAAATTGGATTTAAATTACCACGTAGGATAAACTTGCCTATAATTTATCGCTCACTTTAGGTTAAAGTAAAATTTTGCAAATGATAAAGTTTTTATACGTCCGATAAAACCCTACTTTTAACTATCTTTAAGTTGTAATAATGGCCCTTAATGTTGTAATAATGGCCTTAATACTTTTTCTTAAATATACTTACATACGTCCCTTTTCAACATGTATGATTAAGACTTAACATGAACTTTAACTGCAAGTTGATCATACAAGACTTGACGTTAAAGTCCCTGTTAGCCTTTAACTGTACATTGTGAAAAGGGCCGTGAGGCCACTTTGTAGGCAATCAAGCAATTTTTGTGTAAAATGTGTGTGCAAAGAGCTGATATTTTCTTATACATACATATTTCATGGATTAAAAGAAATATACATACGTATTTTGTATATGATATAAGTATATGTATATACATATTCATTTCTAGGGCATACCTTGCGTTGTTGTTGCACTCGTTGTTCTATCTTTTTAAGTCCAATTTGTTCAAATAATTCTTTCTAAAATAGAGCAAAAGGAAAGTAAGAAAACAAAGAAAAAATTTAAATTAGAAAGTTAGTCAGACTTTAAATATATTTGCAATATTAGTATGTATTAAAATTTTATAAATTAGAAAAAACAATAAGGAAATTTCTTCGCATGTAAAATCTGTAAGTTAAAGCTGGAGATGAATACTATATTAATTCTCTTTGAGAAAGAATAAAATAAAATTACAATTTTAGTGTTATAGAAGAAGCGGGTAAAAGCAAGAAACATTTCAAATACGTTTTAAGACTTCTACTTTTATATGTACATATGTATGTATATACAGTAGTGAATGTTTAGTATGTTATTTGATTATAATAACTACTACTACTACGAAAATTTATCTAATTTTTGCAGTGGTAAGTTTGGCTTTAATCTTCTACTCGCAGTAAGAGGCCATATTTCTATTTGATCAAGCAGCATTTTGAGAGATTCCTCTGATATTTCTTACCTCTTCATGAATGTTTTCAGTACCATCAACCATATCGTCGGATTTACTAATGACTTGCTTTTTCTTTTGGTCTGGTTTTTTCTTATCGTTCACAATTTTGTTCTCTTCTGGAGTTCTGGTTTCATCTTCTCCTTTTCGTTTATCGTGAACTTTTTTCTTCTCCGTTTTCTTCACATCCTCCTCAACTTTCTTTTTCGTTTCTCCCTCGGTCTTCTTTTTCTTTTCATCCTCTACCTTCTTTTGCCTTTCTTCTTCGTTATTTATTTTCCTTTCTTCTGCGGCCTTTTGCTGCTTTTCTTCTTCTAGCTTCTTTATCGTTGCTTTTTCAGCTTGTTTTTTCTCTTCTTCTTGTTTTCTTTCTTCCTCGACTTTCTTTTTATTTTCTTCCTCTGACTTCTTTTTCTTCTCTTCTGCTGCTTTGTTTACTTTCTTTTCTTCTTCGGCCTTTTGTTGCTCTTCTGCTTCTGCTTGCGCCTTGGCCTTTTCTTCTTCATCTTCCTGATTATTTAACGAACATTGATTTGTATGTATTTTTGTATGTCATTGTTTTGAATATTACGAAATCTTGTAACTTTTTTTTTAAGTTTGTAAAGAAAAAACTTGGTACAATTGAAGAGCTAAAATACAACCTTACCATTAAAAACCAAATGCTAAAATTCCCTTAAAATAAATGAGTAAACTCTACCGTATCTGAAAATGTGCTAATGTTTAGCTTATACATATATGTATGTATGTAACACTCCTTAACAAGACCATTTTATTTTCTAAGCTACAAGATCCCAACATCTGATTCTAGCAAAGGAAATTAAATGCCTTATCGTATGTAAGTACATATATAATTGTGTACGAACTTAGAACATATTTTAATGGTGTTGCTTACGTGAGTGCTTGTAGGAAGCAATGCATTTCTTCTAACCTAAAAGCTGTTGTAAGTGTCGAATTCATATACATACATTAATATTATGTCACTATGAATATTGCAGAAAAAAGTGTTTAGGTCACCAGAGTAACCGTTAACTCGAGATTGTAACACAAATCTCAACAATGTCATATAAGTGTTTCTAAACATGTTTCTAAGCATTTTTTTTTATAGGTTGAAAAGTGAGTAAATACATGGGATATAAGCACTTTTTGCAAGAATACAGGTTGTTATTTTCTTTATATTTCACTGGGGGTGGAGGAGAAAACAAACATAAAAGGTAAAAATTTAGTTTGCTACCAAAATGTTAACTCTCCAGTTGTAAGCAAGGGCAAGTTTTAAATGTTTGCAAATATGCAATAAAGGGGATTTAAGCTTCGAGTACAAATCCACACAGTTTGTCTTAATAGCAGCCATATCATTCGAATTTGAAAGAAAAAGTAATAGTGAGAAAAAGGGATAGATAAAGTGGGAACGGAAGTAGAAAATGAATTGTCGCCGGTTCATATATTTCAACTTGTTGAACAAATTTTGAGCTTATGAAATAGTGAGAGAGATAGAGAGATATATGGTAATGGTAATATTTTTATGCCATTTAGCATTACAGCATTTAAAAAAAATGCATAAGTATATAGAATATATAGAATATATATATATAGAAAAGCGAAATATGAAAACGACAAAATTAACTTATCACTGTCTCAGAAATATCAAAGAAAGAAAAGCACTTTGAAATATAAGACAAAAGAAAGATAGAAAGATAGGTTATATATGTACTTAACAAACATAAATTAATATGTAAATATATACTAAGGGAAATCGAACCTCGTCTCTTTGTACTGGCTGTGTGGGCTTAAGTTGTACGTCGAATATAACCTTGCTTTCTTGTTTTTCTAGTTCACGTGATAGTTTTCTTTTCGATTGAGAAGGTTTAAGCTTTGGCAATTCGATAATTGTTACTTCAGATGCTAATGATTTTTCGCTATTAGTATTGGCATCAGTAGTCTTAGAAAATGTAACGGAAGTTTGACTAACCGTTGTAGATTCTTGCTTTTGTTGCACTGAGGCAGCAACAGAAACTTTTTCTTCTGATTGCATTTCGTGTTTTTTTACGGCAATTTTTTTTCGTTGTTCTTGCTCTGTAGCCTGTGTAACAGTTTCACTCTTTTGTTTTTTAGTTTGGTGTACTTGCTGTGCCTGCTGTACTTGTACTATGGAAGCCTCTTGAGTTACAGATGCTTCTTGCACTCTGAGGGAAGACCTTCTTTGCTGTTCTACTTTAACCTCAAGATTTTCACTTTGCTGAGCGACATATGCAGCTGTTTCTTGCTTTCGTTCTATTTTAATCTGCTCTTGCTGCTGATGTACCTGTTGCTGAACGACGGTTGTAATCATTTCATGCTGCTCTTGCTTTTCAATTTTTTCTATATCCTGCTTTTGTTTTACTATCCCTACCTGTTTACTTAAAATTTCTTCTACTTCAATTTTGTTGTCCTCTTTCTTTTTAATTACCTTGCGCTTAACTTCAGCTGCCTCTTCCTCCAGCTTTTTCTTCTCTTGCTTCTTCTCGACGACAATCTTGCAAGTGCTCTCGTCTTTTCCCATCTCATTGCTAACGACAACCTTATAGGTGGCACTGTGCTCCATACGCGCTGAACTTAAAGTTAAACGCGCCGTCGTACCGTCAAATGTCGTTGTTATTTCCTTAGTCTCTTTAATCACAGTTGATCCTTTGTACCATTCGATTTTACATTTACGATCCGACTGCTTCAACACAATTAACAATTCGAATGTTTTGCCTTCGACTACCTTCTGGTCGATAAGTTTTCGTGTTATTTCGGGCTTTGTGGGCTTGCGTGCCTCCTCGGGTATGTCAACCAAGTTGACAATTTGAGAGACGGCCTCACCCTTCTCATTGCTAGCCACTAATTTGTAAGCACCCTTATCAGTGACTTCAACTTCGTTAATTTCCAACTTGACAGCAAATTCTCCTTCCTTGGTCTTTTCCACAATATACACATGTCGTTTGCTTTCTTTGACCTCATTTGTCTCCTTGAACCAGGTACACTTTGGTTCAAATTTGGAAGCCACTGTACATTCGATAACCACAGTACGTTTCTTAATAATTTTAATAATTTTGGGCTTATCTTTGATAACAGGAACAACTATAAAAAATAATAAAAAAAATATTACACATTGTTCATATTATGTTCATCTATTGAGAAAAAATAAATTTGTGTGCTTGTTTCAACCAAAACACTTCGGTCGAGAATTGCTTTGCTTTCTTATTAGGTATCTCTTAATCTTATTACGAATGAAAGAAAGCGTTCCTCGCTTACGCTGTTTTAGGAAATCACTGGTAGATGCAACTATTCAATCAACTCACTTTCAATGTTAAGTGTAAGATTTGCATTGAGTTCTCCCAAAATGTTTTTAATATTACACTTGTAAAGCCCAGAATCTTCCAATTGTGGATCGATTAGTTCTAGTTTAATGTAATACTGATCACCACGCTGTTCCATTGACATTTTCAACTTGTTGCTTTCTTTGATTACTTCGCCATTGCGATACCATACAATATCTGGCTTGGGATCAGCTTTAACCTTACATTCCATAATGACAAGTTTGCCATTGTTTTCGGAAACAATTCTTGGTTTTTCCACAAATGTGGGACCTTCACCTTCAGGTTCTGCTTCTGCTTCGATATTCAAATTGAGATTGGCGTTCGATTCGCCGTATTCATTTTGAACGTTACATCTGTAGGTGCCACCATCAGATGCACCGGGATCCTTAAATTATTTTTTAGTTAGAAATCTCCAATTATATTTATTTATTTTTTAAAATTATTATTTACCTTTATTTCTAAAGTCAACTCGTAAGTATCTTCGGATATTACCGTCGTTTTAATCTTAATTTTTTTTGATTTGTTGACCACTTCTTGGCCTCTATACCAAGTAACAGTTGGCTCGGGCTTGGCCTTACATCGGCACTTCATCGTAATTAGCGTACCAGAGTCGTTTGGTATTATTCGTGGTTTTTCGATGAATGATGGTGCAAATCCATTCGGATCGTTTGCGCCTAAACAAGTTCAAGTTTATTTATAATTAATATATATTTTTTATTTCTTTAATTATTGTGGTTAAGAGATATTAATGTTTATTAAACTATAAAGAAGCTTTAAAACAAAGCAAAACGAACAACTATTCGAGTTTGATATTGCAATGAAAAGCATTTGAATGAACACGTTTTGAGAAGATACTAAAAGATACTAAAAATATACTAAAGATACTAAAAGTATTTAGTTGAAGATAAATGTTACCGAAAATCCTTAAGATTAACAAAAAATCAATTTCGGCAATCATTTTAATCACTATGAATCACGAAAATATGGATATTTATTTTTATATAGCATTTTCGAATTTCATGAAGTTTTCGATGTAACTTATTCACTCAATTAATACTTGTTTGCTTAATTAACTTAATTTCGTAGAAAGTAATTATTAGCGAATGATTTCAAGATCCACTCCAAAAAAAAAAAAATTATATTTGTGTTCCTCAACAGTTGAGTTTACTTAGCGGTATGCATAGTTCGTTATTATCTTACCAATCAGTGTGTATCTTTAGCAGGCATCCTTAAAACATCACGCATACGCGTTGCTCTTAATAATAGTCATACGTACATATAACTTCAACGTAAAGTTGAGAACTTTTAAGAGAGTGTGAGGTGTTCTTAAGATGCCTGATCTATAAAAACACATTGAGTTTTCTTATGATGTGTTAAACAAACTATACATATATCTTTATGTTTATAGATACATATGTATATATGTATATGTATATATTGTTTATAAACAGTGAAAACAAAATCACAAGGTTTTAGTTCCCGCTTCTGGTAAATAAGACAAGAAAAAATCGTGTATAACAGCATTTTAAAAGGTTACGCTTGAGAACAAGAATTTCCATTTGAGCAGAATTTTATGGTAAATTTAGATATAGTATGTGTTGACAACATTTATGTAGCCATAACTCTCTGGGGCTTATTCATACATAGGGTGGAGTAAACCAATACAAAATATGCGTCGAAAATTAGCACTTCTTAATCTCTGTGGATACGTGAAAAAAGAGAATTAAAGCTCCTGGGGCACCAAAAATCCGCGTATAACAATCAATATCCTTACTCAAGTAGGCGAATTGGAATTGGAGAACACGTGATTCCAACTGCATATTTCTTTTCAATAATAAAAAAAACACTCAAAGAATATCGGGTGATTATGAGTTTACAATCGGTTTATTTTCGTGTTCGTTCAAAGTTTGAATTTTAGATATAGATCAGATTTTTATGTAAAATCCTACCAGAAATATTTTTGTGGAATATTTTAACCTTTCAGCTCTTCTCGATATAAGTAGCTACCCAGCAAAAAGTTACACATTACCATTAGAACTACTTGCCATATAATGACTTACTTTTCTGATTGCCAATTTTCATTACTCGCTTACAAATCACATTACCTAAAATTACAAAAAATGACGTGCAAGTTGCTAAATGAAGAGAATGATTTTTTTAGACGAAATAGATTACGTTAAATGTTGACAAATAAAAAAATTGTAAGTACTTCTCAAGAATCGATTATTTTAGTCTCACGCCTTGTTAAAATCATTAAGTTGGTAATTCAGTAGAGAAGTGCTTCAACCAAAAATGCTTAATTCCAAACTCGATTACCTTTTTTGAAATTTTTTGCTGGGTCGATCTATAATTTTTGTAAGGTAGATCGAAGAAATTCCTTAACACGATTAAAACGAGGATATAAATAAAAAATAGTTGTCCGAAAATTTTTACTATCAGTCTCTAAATAAACTAAAACTCAAAATTTAATTTTAACAGGAGGTAGTAGAGAATAAACTTGAGTCCAACTCATGTAGTAGCTAATTTTCGTCATGAACCGATGATCAGGGGGCAAATTACGGCACTCGTTATCGAACGAAATTGCGAAATATTTCAATAGAGTTTATATGGAAATGTTTCGTAATTTCGTTCGATAACGAGTGCCGTAATTTGCCCCCAGGTCTATGTAATTTAAATGGGTTTCATCATCAGTGTGTGTCTTAAATGAACTATTGAGCTAGTTCGACACAATTCTAATAATCAAAAAGTTAAAATGCGTTGAAGTGTTAATTTCAGACTTATCAAAATAAACGCTAAGGGCCCTGCAAACCCTGATTTTATGGTGCCACTCTATATGACTGTTTCACGTGAAAGTTTCAATATGAGTTACCATACAAGACAAAGCTTTAAATGAGCACGTTGTTGACTCGATCCTTTTATTTTACCTGAAAGTAGCAAAAGGATAGTGCAAGTACAGATGGTGAAGTTTCGTTTCTTACAACTCTGCTATTGTGAATTTGGTTAATTTTTATAGCATCGTTGCAGCGCGACTGTCGTTAAGTAACCGTATTACTTTAAACTATGTAGAGATTTTAAGAATTGTTTTACCTAGCATGGATACTAACGCATATCAGCAAAATCTGTAATGTTGATATGACTAGGGTCTGGCCAGGGTACATTAGCATGGGCACTAATATTAATATGTAATTACATAAAACATTGCTGTTGAACATTTGAAACGTATATTACATGTACTCATATCTCTTTGAGAGTGAACGAAGTCTGTTCTTGAAAAACTATATTTATGTCTGCATACAACGCAACAACATGTTGTATATTATACCAGCTGTAGCTTTCGCTTGTTTGTTCACTTTTAATTAATTTTTATATAAAACGTTTCTTTATATATACCTCCTTAAGAAACTTTTTCTGCCTGATACAGAAAAAATTAGAAGATTAAAATACTTCCCACGAATATCGTAAGATTGCTGAACATATTTTTTACCATAAAACGCTTTTAATTCTTTATTTTTTTTTTTTTAATCTTTGAACTGGAAGTTTTTTCTGTAATTAATAGCGAAAAATATGCTTTCGAATTTATATTTTAATTGCATGCAAACTTGAAAAAGTTTCCTTTCATTTTGAATTGCAGAGTAGACCCTGAACTTCCATTTTTTGTTGTATTCTAAAATTTTTCCATGCCAATTCATTAAATTGACACAATTTAGATTCGATAAATATGTGTCGTTGGCTACGGAGATGAATTTTGGCAACTTTATCCTTTAATTCAATAATAATATATATCAATACAGCGATCCTTCACAGTACAACTAAAAAAACTAATTGATAAATATATTACCAAATATATTCATACATCCAAAAAACTAAATATGGATTTGACAATAATATATACAAAAACAAAAAAAAAACATATCAAATTATACAAAAAAAAAAAACGATTCGAAAATTCTTTGGGTATAAAAAAAATTCTCTTTGTTGCAATAACTTATTTTTTTAACTAAATATCTAATAACTTATTTGTAATTGTACTTAACAATTTTGGAAATATTTTTTTCACAGGAAATTAAAAAAAGTTATTGAATACCACCATTTTGGTTATTGAAATCGAAAAGTATTTTTTAGCGTGAATGTACTAAAGTAGTAATTTTTAATCTCCTTTTCAGCGGCCCACCCACTTGAAATATAATTGTGCAATTTTTCGTATTGTACAATAATATCGCCAATGTGTATGTACATATGTCATATTCGAAGGTGGCAGAATAAATTGGGAAATATCAAAAGACTTTTGATTTTTATTGTCCAATCGAGACAATTTTGTAATGTGCTGGCAACATTGTTCAATGTTGCTTACTTTTTCTTAGAAAATATTGTGCCATTTATTGCATAGTATAGGTCAAAATTAAAATAATATGTAATAATATGACCGCTTTATAATAAATTCAAACGTAAAATTTAAAAACGCCACTGCATGTGTATCTCTTTGGTCTACTCTGTCTGCACAGTGACGCGATGTAAGAAAAAGTTGTAAAAATCTACAACTTCTGAACTACTTAACCTATGTAACTTAAACAAAATGTTAAAAAAAAATTAAGGTCTAAATTTTTGAGGCAAGCTTTAAATTGAGTAAATTCTTTTTTAAATTTGTTTTTCATGATTTTTTTAGTTTTACTGTACTACAGTTTGATACGCAGGAGAAGCCTTTTTGATATCTCAAATATTAAAACAACTAGTCATTGGCGGATTTAAGTTTAAATTAGATGTGCCATACCATATTGCCATACCCATAATCAAAACCAAAATCAAATGGCGCATATTCAGAAATGATCAGCAAGTATTAACTTTTTTAAGTACCTATTTAAGTTATTCATAATTGATTACTTTCAGCAGTAAAAGTTTGCACTTAATTATGGGTAAAGTTGTAACTAAATTTCATTTACAATTTATTTGAAAAGTAAAATAAATTTTTGGCTCTCTAAAATGCACAAATAACAAATACTCTTTATTTCCTAACAATCTTGCATTCATTCCTATTGCGTCCAAAAAAAAAAAAAAAAAAAAAAAAACATCAATATAAAATAAACTACACCCCTTTTCTACACGCAAAATTTACTTTGCAAAGTCTTAATTCAGCTGTGTGAAAGACAGAGGGAGGAATTCTGTCTCTTTCTGTCTTTCTCCGAGCTGAATTAAGACTTTGCAAAGTAAACTTTCCGTGTCTAAAAGAGGTATTAGAGATGTGTTTTTGGTCAATAAAATTCTATTGAATAAGTTAATTCTTGCAGGCCCTTACTTTAGTTCATTTATGTATATACAGACTATAACCAACAAATTACTTTTTTAGAATTTGTAAAAATATTTTAAAGAAAAAAACTGTTTTTTCAAAATATTATCAACATTTTATGTTCTCTACATACCAATATGCAAGGTTGCGTTTCCTTTACCAGCTGAAAGCAATTGCTGCGATAGTTATGAATTGTGAATAAGAGCTATAGCTATGTATCTATGAACTATTTGTAGTTTCTGTTTTATTAGTTTCGACTTTGGTTACGATTTCTGAATATGCGCCAGAATTTAAGACGTCTTCTTTTCATAACAGTTGTTTAAATTTAAATCAGTTAAGTAGTTGCAATGTTTGTTACCTTTTTTTTTTAATTTTACGCTACTGGACTCTGTCAAAAGTTGGCGTTAAAAACTTGCTGTTGCTTTTATGCATATCAATAGCAACTACATATTTGTATAATTGTTATTTTTTTTTTGTACAATAATTTTTGAATTTAGTTTTATGTAAAAAGATTTTATATTAAATAAATCTTAGTAATAGGTAAAAGTGGCGAAATACATTGCATATAATATATCATACATATATTTACAGATCATATACCATGTATGATTTATGTATTATAATCGTGTATTATTTATTATCGTATATACATATATGAGTACGCATTTCATAGACCTTAAGAAAAAAATATTATGTACCTTGGAAATTAAGCGCAATGTTAGCATTGCTTTCGCCATACATGTTAAATGCATTACAACGATAATTGCCACCATCTTCTTTGGTCGGATTCTGTATTTCCAAAGTCAAAACATAGCTGTCCTTCGAAATGGCTTTGCGTGACATTTTTATCCGAGAAGAATGATCAATTTTGTTATCACCTCGATACCAGGTGATGTCTGGCACCGGATGTGCCTCCAATATGCATTCCATGATTAAAATATCTTCCTCTTGTCGTATAGTCGGTTTCTTGGGGAAGCGCGGGGATTTGCCATCGGGAATTCTATTTTAAATTAATTTTTTAGCATTGTGTGTAATTAATTTATTGTATGATTCTTCATTTTGAATTGTATACCCAGCCCTAGCTAAACACTCCAACTTACTTTTTAGAACCTCCTTCGAAATTTAAATTTATTGTAGCCACACCCTCGCCGTGTTTATTTTTCGCTTTAACACGATATTCACCTTGATCGCTTGATACGACATTCGTTATTTCCAAACAGGCCATGTGGTACAATTTCTGATCCAATGTCAAATTCATTTTGTAACGGCCTCCCTCTTTTAATTCCTCTTGAGCATGGTACCTTTTGAAGCGTAGGTATAAGAGTGATAGAAACAAGAATATGTGCATATGTATGTATATGGGTTGTTTAGACTTGTGGGAAAACATTCAGTTGTTAGATTGATTGTGTCGAAAAGGTACCCAGTTTTTTTTCATTTGTTTTCCAATAAAATTTGTTTGAAGAAGAAACGAAAATCTTTAAAGTTGATTTATCGTATTAACTTGTAGCACCGTGACAATTTGGTCATGAGTATCTGTGGGGCTCACAATAGCTATCGCAAATGAAATCAATCATCTTTTAAAACGTTTAAGGTGTTTTATCACCATTGTGAAATTGATAATTGAAAATTACAGTTTTAATTTTAAAAAATCACATGTTCAAGAAAATAATGTTTAATGCACAATTTTGTGGGCAAACTCATCTCTACTACTTTACCTTCTGAATTTATGTAAAAAGCAGCAGTCAGACGAACAATAAACTTTTCGAATGTGTCAACAGCTGAAGCTTTTTGATGTGTATAGCTATTCGTTTATTTGCTGTATGATCAGAAGCAAAAGAAAATACACAAAAATAGAAACGGACAAAGATTGCCCATATAAAAAAATTAGATGGATAAGACTTTTCATTCCAAATTACTAATAAAGTCTATAATTTTTAGACGATTTTCATAATATTTAGCTTATTTCATTCTTAGCACATTTAACTTCGCAGACAATGGTCAAAAGTTCAATATTTTGCAGTTTGAATTTTTTTTGAGCTTTTAGAAGAAAAAAATTTTTAAATGTGTATAAAAAAAAATATTATTTTTTCCAATCTTTTTTTACGAATAACTAAGAAACCATTAAATCATAAAAAAATCGTGATGTGATGGAAAAAACCGATGATGTAGTTTGTTTTGATATACTTAGATATATCAATTTTATAAAATCTCCATCTCATACGAGTATCTACTAGATTTCCTTTAGTGGTAACTATAGTACAACAGAACAACTGCAGGAAATCGCCGCAAAAAATTTTGTTTATGTACATATTTATGTAGTATGTAGTTTAAAAATAGACCGTTGGTACGTGTCATTAAGTTTAATATCTAAAAACAGTAGATTCAATATATCCAAATAAATTAGAAGTACGATAGCAATTGGTCAACTGAAGTTTTCCGAAAATACTTGGATACGTTCTATTAGCTGCTTTTCAATTCGTACCACGTAACTCCGGGCTTGGGATCACCAACACATCTGCATTCGAATGTTACATTGCCACCATCTTCACTTTGTCGTATGACGGGTCGTTCAGTAAATGTGGGTTTGATGCCATCTTCAGGTACAGGAGCTTCATCGCCTAAGATGTACATATGTAAATATTTTTGTGCTCATCTTAAGTGCATATGTAAAATTTTTAATTTTATTAATTCTAATGTTACATATGTGTAGCATAACAAATATTTAGAGGACACTCAATTATAACAATCGTGATGGTTTTGTCATTCATTATTTTCTCATTCTCTCGCTAAAGTCAAATTGTTTTATTCTTTTTTTTTACTTTTTTTAATGTGGCATATGATTTAGCCATTTTGGCAATGTAATGCAAGTTATGTTTATTAACAATGATAAAAATATATATAAAGTTGGGTTAGAGTACTTACACAAAACAAATAAAATCAGTAATAAAATAAATTATTAGAAAACAACAAGAAAAAGCAGCTGAAACAGTTTATTAAATTAATATGGCCATCATGCATTTGTGAACGGAGCCAATAGATTTGCGATTATACCTGAAAATAGGCAACATACTTTAGGTATTTAATTCTCCAAAGGCTCTGCACACATGTGCGTAATTTTTATTAGAAACAAATTTCTGATAAAAATTCCGCGGTTTTTTAAAGCGGTTCGTTCAAATAAATCTCTCAAGTTTATTTCAAACGCGTTTTGCTGAGATTAATTTTTTTAATGTTTGTGTGTATTTGAGTGCGAAATGGATAGACGTAGCCCGCTTAATAATAATATTGCAATCGAACCTTTCACAAACACTAGCTCAGTTTGCAACGACAAACATTTCAATTTCTTAAATGTTCGGCAATAATATATTTCATTATCCCATTCATTTTTAATAGTTTGGCAATAATTTGAAAACGAAATGTTTCCAATGTAATTAAATACTTTCTTTTTTAAAAAAGTTTTTTCTTGGATTCCAAGCCTTGGTAGCAGCCTTTATTTGATAGGAATAAAATAAAAATATAATTGATTTTTTCTTAGTACAGGAATCTTATGAAAACTCTTCGCCATACCTTCGCTTGTTTTCTAATCAAGCGGAATCTAATCACCGTTGCCGATATCTAATGAACTATCGAACAAAAATAAGATTCGATATGTATCGAGTTGTCTCATGATGGCATTCGATCGCTTTCGATTCCAGTTTCCATACTGCTACTCCCTCCAACATTTCACGTGGAATGCTGTCAAAGTATGTATACAAAAAAATGACATGCATTGTTCATGAAAAATTGTTGCAGAAGTACATAGTACTCTGGTCATCTGGTATCATTTACTCAAAACCAACTTATCTCGACAATAACACAAAAATAAAATGTTGCTGATTCTGTTTTCAATAGCTAATTTGTATTTTTATTATTATTATTATCCTCTCAAATTTTGTTTATTTCTGTTCGATATCAAAAGCCATGACTGCAAATTGAAAATTTTCTATTATAATGATCCGATATCCACAGCGGCGATTAAAGGCCTGGTTGAAGGAGCTCACCATTACATACCCATACACACAAAATAAACAGAAATATTGTGCTGAAGTTATTTTTGTTTCATATTAACATTATTTTGTGTTAAATTTTTTATTTTAACAAAACAAAATTGTATTTGTCTGTACATATGCGCGTATGTCCTTGAGTATGTATGTGTTTATGTATGCATATATTTACATATATGTATGCGTGCATGTAAGTGTGTATGTTTATGTATGTGTGTGCATGTATGTGTGTGCATATGCTCTACTTACTGTCGAAATTTAAACTAATTGTAGCATTGCTTTCTCCCAGCTCATTTTTTCCATTCACTTTGTATTTGCCAGCATCCTCAACTGTAACATTCTTAACTTCCAGTGTTGCAAAATACGAGTGTCCATCCTTATCGATACTTATCTATGAATAGAAAACAAAAATGGGAAATGATTATTAAAAAAAAAACATATCTGCTTACATGCTCAGGGGATGAGCCCTACTGATGCAAAGCATTGTGATAGAAATAAGATAATCGTGTCTGTCATGACTTTCGCATCCGTATGAAAGTGAATCTTTTCCGCATATTTTGGTGTCCTGATATTCACTTCCGAATAATTTTTTCGTTTTACTTTCACTCACAATGTGAAAGTAAGTAGAATCGCCTTTTTCCATATTAAAATTAATTTAATTTAAACGAATTTTTTTTTTTAAATTGGGCTTGGTATCTTATCTACCTAATTCGCAAATTTAAACCAATATATATTTGGTTTTAATACATAGAAAAGGGGACATGAAAAACATGCCCACATTAGCAACCAGTTTTCCAAAAATATTCGGAAGTATGCAGACACCAAATCTTTTTTTTCGATTCGGAAATTTTCATTCTAATTGAAAACGTTCGAAAGTCGTGACAGACACAAATATATATGTTTTGGGGAAGAGGATAGAGTGAGTAGTGCCTGTAGACATAATTTTTGTACTTTTTCACATTGAAAGCGATAGAAAAGACCTTTGCAGTTAGTTCGTTCCACCGTAATACTATAAAACTAATTCAGACTACATAGTAGATCTCTATAGCAAATGTTTGAAAGTTTGTTTTCCCAGAAACTCATTTTGTAACCAAAGGGAGATAAACTGTCGAATGACACGTCTTCTTATGAACCGATATGTTTGATAGATACTTTTGGAAAATTATTCGAAAGCGTTATTTGTAAAAGACTGCAGAATAGCGTGGAATCTAGAAACGGACTTTCTAAGTATCAGTTCGGGTTAAGGAAATCAAAATCAACTGTAGATGCTATGAAAATCTTTGGGAAAACAGCGGGACGATCAATAAACAGGAAAAGTTACTTGAACGGCTACTGCGTTATTGTGACCTTAGACGTCAAAATCGTTTCCAATTCTGTGAACTGGTGCAAAATTGTGCAAGCACTGTAGAATTTAAGTGTTCCACAGTACTTATTAGGCATTAGACAGCGTTATTTTCAGGATGGTCGTGAATAATATGTAGTTATGTATATTGGCATTCTTCAATTAAATCTTCCGGTGGAAGTAAGAACCATTAGGTTTCCATATGATATTGCTATGGTAATGACAGCAGCTGATTTAATATAGGCTATAACTGAGACAAGTGCGAGAATAGGAGTTGTGCAATCCCTGCATGTTTCTATGGGGCTTGCACTATGAAGGCAGGGCGCAGAACGGTGATTGTAGAAATCTGGCAAAGTATATGTTAAACTACCGCCAAAGGAAGATGGGCTCATATACTGATTCCTGGATTACTGCACAACCCAATTCCTTGCCTTTTAGTTAATTTTAATTATTACTCGAACTCCATTTGTTTCTATATTTGTGATTTGAACGGGCTAAGGTTCGTATTGCCTTCAGACAATACCTACTTAAACTTTGAACTAAGGACAGCTCTCGATGCTTAATTCAGTTGCATGCAAGAGTGGGTTGTTATCGTTTAATTTATAACAAGAGGACTGCAGAGGAAAAAACCCTGTCCGGATTTTTTATTTTTTTTTTTTTTTTTTGCTAAAAAATGAGGATGAATTGATTTGTTCCAATAATATTCACCCTTATCGTGAACAGTTTTTCCCTCGAAATATTTTCCCTTTTCCACAAATTTCAATCGTGAAAAATTTTTCCCTAGAAATGTGTTCTCTTTTTTGATTCCGCTTGTCGTGAATAATATTTTTCATGGAGATTTCTTCACTTTTCAGTTGGTTTTGTTCACTTAATGATACAATTATATAAAAAAATCCACGAGACATTTTTCCCGGGGAATAATTTCAAGCAATAGCATTTGCATAACTTACACCATTTTTTGTATTATTACGTTAATATTTCACGAATGGTCCTCCAAGCTTAAAAACACTTTCTATATTATTAATCTACACAAAAATCTCTTTTATGAAGATGGAATCACATTGATGAATATATCAGGATATCTTACTGTTATTGTAAGGATGTTCAAAATCGTGTGTTTTTAGTTTAGTCTTTAAAATTTTTTTAATTATAATTTTGTTTAACCTAGTATAACTAATCCTCATGTATTTTTGTTCGCTGATTACGAAAATAGGCTTATTACTTTTCCAGCCCCCTAGTTTCAGAGATATAGTGCTTTATATAAAAAATACTTTAAATTTTTCTTTTCAAACGCCATCCAAAAAATTGTGTTTAATATTACATTTGTCAATTTACAAGTCATTGATGCAATTATTATGCAAGAAAGGTTGTATGGACCAGCATAGGAAATTTTTATGTTATTTGTTGTTATGGGCTTGAATCTTGCTTGCACCTTAAAAGGAGTATGCAAATGTAAGAACCACCGGCAAATACCATCACATCATCGGCAAACTTTCCCTTGAAAGTAAGCAAAATCTTATGTAATATAATGACAAAATGCACTCCAATAACATGTCGAAGATTAGATGCAACCAAGGAAGCAACATGTGCCTCCGCAATTAGACCGCCAGAATCACTGGTATCAATGGGCGGAAAAAAAAGATGTACCAGATGTTTGCTCATACAGTGTGTAAAAAATTTGGCACAGCCTTATGCTATACGGAAACAAAAAATTATTTAATGAATTTGCACTTAATTGTTTTTCGAAAGGAAATTAAATAAACATGAGTTTGTACGTTAAGTTTTTTTTGGAAAGTAAGCTACTTATGGCGCCACGTACTTCAAGGGTAGGTTAAACAAAATTCAATGCGGGGAGGTAAAACAAAAGATTTTTGGAAATGAAAAAATACTGCACGCGAATACTTGTTAAAAATAGTAGTGGCCACAACTACATAGCATAATGGTGCTGCCAGTGCTACCATAGTTTTCGGGGAAAGTGCCGCGAGTAGACTTGGGTCGAACTCGTTCACTAGTTCATTTTTGCCACAAACCACTGATCAAACCCATTTAAATTACATGGGTTTGATCATTAGTTTGTGCCAAAAATGAACTAGTGAACGAGTTCGACCCAAGTCTAGCCGCGAGACTTGTAGGATTTTGGGGGCTTAGCCTAGTTTTTGGAATCTGCAATGTGGTTGGTTTCTTTGCTAAAACGTTTGTGGCTTCAGTGATAGCTGCAGGTATCTCTGCTAACTAATATTATAAATGCGAAATTGAATTTAGAGCACACAAAGGTTATATGTATGTTTCTATATATATTTCATTAAAAATAAGCTCACTAGGGGGTTAGGGGCAATTTCTAAGGTAAGTAAAATGTAAGGAAGTACGTTCCTTCCCCATATCCCATAATGCCGTGCGTTCTTTTTTTTTCATAAGTTTGTTACTTGTAAAAGGGGTGAACTTTTCCGTTTTTAATAAAAAATTGTAAAACCGAAAAATACGTATTTTCTTGAATTCATACATTTATCCAAATTCATTAAAAATTTGTAATTTTAAGTTGAAAAATTTTTTGAATAAAATTGAAATTTTGAGCTATTTTATTTGCTTACCTTATGACGTGGAGATTCTTTTACTACTGCGCCATTATGGAACCACGTTATTGTCGGTTTTGGATCCGCATTTACTCGACATTCAAATAATAAACGTTTCCCATCATCTTCTTGTCGTATTGAAGGCTTTTTCGCAAATGTCGGTGCGAATCCATCAATTTGCCTGTTTCCAAACAAATTTATATGACACCATTTAATAAAACAATTTGCTAGAGCTGCTAAAATTTTCTATATGCATCCGTAAATACATACATGCTTGCATATGTGCCCTTAATTATGAAAATGGTCTGTCATCTGCATTTTTGCTTTGATAATTAATTAATTAATTTATAATTAATTAATATTAAAATATTGCAAAATATTAAAATACATTTTAATTAGTTCATATGTAATCTACTAAATATCGTGAGCAGAAAAATATATGACTTAGACCACTTTCATAATTAAGGGCACTTATGTACATATGTACATATATATGTATGAATATAACATTAATAAGACCATAACATAACATCATCATGCTTTTTAATTTTGTTAATGATTGTTTAGAATAGCCTACTATGCCTCCAGCACTCTATTAAACAAAAATCTGGAGTGTTAAGACCGGGGGCACAATGAATCCGTCATACGTTAAATTTCGCCTTTTTCAACTGACATTAACGCAATGACAGAGAAGGTTACCACAATGAGTACTTTATTGACGGAAGCATTTGAACAGCTTCAATAGGTAGATTCTCCATTTTATTTATTAAATTCAACTTTTTTATACATGAAATACCAAAGTATATTTATTTGACATAAAGTCTTTATTCATTTAATTTTCAAATTCAACTTTTTTATTTATTTCCTTTATTTCTTTTGTTAAATATAACATAACACAAGCACATGCCAAAAAAAAATACAAAAAAATCAACCAATATCTGTCAAACTACTCTGCGTACGTTGAGTTAAAAATTTATCAATTTATGTACTCTGCGTTGACGGACACGTACTGAATCCCAGCAAAAAATTACACATTACCATTAGAACTACTTGCCATATAATGACTTACTTTTCTGATTGCCAATTTTCATTACTCGCTTACAAATCACATTACCTAAAATTACAAAAAATGACGTGCAAGTTGCTAAATGAAGAGAATGATTTTTTTAGACGAAATAGATTGCGTGAAATGTTGACAAATAAAAAATGTAAGTACTTCTCAAGAATCGATTATTTTAGTCTCACGCCTTGTTAAAATCATTAAGTTGGTAATCCAGTAGGGAAGTGCTTCCACCAAAAATGCTTAATTCCAAACTCGATTACCTTTTTTGAAATTTTTTGCTGGGATGTAATAGACCTCATAAGAAACCATGTATTTCAATTCATCATAGCTATCAGTTGAAAAAGGCGAAGTTTAACATATGACGGATTCATTGTGCCCCGGCCTTTACGCTGCATACACGTGCCTCTAGTGGAATACAAATATTATCCGTATGCGAATTATCAACGATTTTTTTTTTTTCGAAATAGTCGAGTCTCCGTTTACTTTATTGTTTATATATACAATTGCAAGTTCATTTTCAAAATGTCGTTGAAGCGTAAAGCGGCATGACCACACATCAAACTGACGCATCAAATTTTGGTATGTGGTGGTAAAATTCTGGTTTGCCTATCACAGCAACACATCAAATTCATACCATCAAATTTCATTTCAAATTTGTTTTAAAAAAGGAACGATTGTTTTTTTGCGACATCTTTTTTCCGCATTATGATATACTTGAAGTAAAATTTCGTACTACGTATTTTTTTATTACTATATTGTTTACATTTAACTTGACATAAAGCAGGCAAATTGAGACAAGTTTTACTAAATTCAAAATGAAATTTTTTCCATGTTATCGCTGCGAAAATGAAATGAAAAATTCGTCAAACTCACATCAAACCATAAGTGTGAGTTTTTTTTACTAGCACATCAGTTTGATGTGTATCCATACCGCTTAAGCTTTAGATAATTATTTTACTTCTAAAGTAAAGAAAAGTCTTTCCTTTTAATTTTTTTATAGAGTTACCGAGTTCATCATATAAGCACATTCTTGAGGAAACGGTTAACATTTGTTATAATTAGCAAGAAAGAAATAAATCATAATAATGCATTTAAGAAGTTAAGACTATAATTAAAATTTTACGGTTAAATTTTTAATAGGGTAAAATTTTTCATCGTTTAGAAATTCAAAAGTATACAAATGCTAAATTTTTACTAGCATGCAAAATTTCTGCCACTCGATCTTTCACTGCGGAAAATGTGGGTGTGTTAGTATAAAATCGTGAGTGTACCAAGTTTTTCGAACTGCTAGTGGCATATGTAAGTAATTGCGTTTCATTGTAGGGCACCAATACTACGGCAAGATTTCAAATGAGCACCAACAACAAGAACAACACAGTCCTTGGATCAGTCTATATATACTGGGGTCTACTCGTCGCTTTTGATAACGTGATCGAATCAGCGACAATTAGACCCCTGACAATTAGAGCCCTGCATGAATGCTTCTAATATTCGGATATCGCTGTTTTATTCAAAAAGTCCTAACTCAAAAATTAGATTTTTGAGCTAGTAATGCAGAATTAATCCTCATATTGTTATTTACATTGTGTAAAAATTCCATACAAATATCTTGTGTACTCAACACTTAAGTATTCATTACGTTCTATGTCAATTGAAACTTTATGCCCAATTTTTTTGTAAAACGAGTTTCTTGAGTTATGGCCTTGTTTAAGTTAATGGGCGATATGTGCACTCATTCTATAAATGACTTGTGATTTGATACTAAATCAATCAAAGATTTTTTGTATGTAATAACATCTTGCGTGAAAACGATGCAATACACAATGGAATCGTTTATTTCAAAAAGCAGTCAAAGAACCAAAAATCAAAAATAGAGTTATTGGGCGATTACTGTTTTGTAAAGGTAAATGTCCTTATATGAAGGTAAAGCACAGTCGATAAATCCTTGTTTAGTAGAGTGACGACGCTTGACTGGTTACTGTACTGAACTAGAGTGGTCTATGATTAGTTCTACCACTTTAGAAGTTGAAAGAAGTGAAAAAAAGCAATAAACTCTAAAGTGGTAGTTTAACGATAACCACATTTTGGTGACCACTTTTGCCTGAGTTGATTTCTCGTCTTTATGTTCGAAAATACTCATAGGTCGATTTAGCCAAATATGTTACACAGAACACATTCTAATCTAGCCATATAAGGAATTTTACCATCAACATTCACTTTATTAAAAATACATTCGCATCCTGACTTAACTGGAAAAATTTATACGGTTTTATTTTACACTATGTAATACCATTATTGTAGATCACAATAAATGTGAAAAAAAATATTTACAAGCTATAAATCTCTACTCGGTTGGAATATTTCTCAGCGGCCTTCAACGGAAGCAGAATGCACTGCAGAATGATAATAATATTAAATTCTTTATTCAAAAGGGATAATTTTTTCATTTTCATTTTGAGTTCTCTAATAAAATTAGAATATTGCGTAAGAAGTTTTAAAAAGTGTTGGTAATTTGTTGCAGAAACCAGTCAAGTGCAAGTTTTTTATTATTTTTTAAATATACATATGTATGTCAATATAGATAAAAACAAATTTTACGTTTATCAAACAGCTACAGAAATTTATAACTTTCATAGCAAAATATATCAATTTTGTAAAAGAAATTTTAAGATTGCTGGGAAGTTTTCTTTGATTTGTTTAAAATCAAAAATTGTTCGTTTGACTGGTTTTTGAAATAATCTGTTAATATAATTAAGGTAAGTGCAAAAAAATAACATATTTGTTACAATTATTTATTTAAATAGCCATAGCTTGCGCACCTATTGTTCTAGGTTTAATTATCTCTTTTATAAAAAGGAAATCTGCTTTTAAAATTTGCCTGTAATGTAACCCTAAATAGCTTTTCAAATTTTCATCTTATAAAGGTCAAATGTCAAAAAAGATTTTCCTTTTAATGAAAAAAAAAAATTGATATCTGTAAGGTGATCAAAAACTTTATTTTCTTATGTGTACAAAATAATGTCCATTTATAATTATAATCAATCCCATAAAATCAATCCGGAAAGAGCCAATTTAGAGTAATGCTTTGAACACATTCACTGCAGCAGACTACACGAACACACGACTTCAAATGCCGCTAGCCTTTGGAGATGGCAGCAGCATCATACGCTCCTGATGGTAGATACAGGCTTTGAGATATGTTTATGCAACCAAGCACATTCCATTGTCGGTCGCATACTCTGTAGTCTTGTTTATGGTTGCGTTCGAAGTTGCATTCGAAGTTTCGAAAATATCAAAATGTTTTGATGTTTATGGGTTGCATTGACGGTTCCATTGTAGGCTGCAGTGTCTGTATCAAAATATTCGAAAACGTGTTCCGTAAGCAAGTTGCAAAGTCTGTACCTACCATAATATATACCTGTTGCATAAGCACGTTTAGAAATGTGTACATACCATAAGAAACAAAAAAGTACGATATTACCGATTATCTTAACGCTGTTTTTAATTATTGAGGAAATAAATACTTCACATAGTTTATTTTTACTGCACTACAATGTTTAACAATTGCTTAACCTCTTTAAATTACTGCAGTAATAAAATGGTACAAGTGCAATGTTAGAACCTTCAACAAAAAAACTAAAAAAGAAATGCCCTTGGTATTTAATGAAACAATATACAATTAATAAATTTGGTAACAAATTTATTAAAATTGTGTGTACGAATTTTATTTTTGTGGATGAATCGTGGAATCAAGTCTTTAAAAGTCAACTTCTTTGTGACGATGTCAACGAAGCGTCTACACTTTTTCTTTATTAAAACATCTAGTTTATTGCTTTTGTGGAATTTTAGTAAAACGTGCAAAATATACCAATGAAGCCCTGGTTCTAATGCCAATATATGGTAATAACAATCTGATGACAAAGTCAATAGATAGATATTTAATACAAACATATATTTCCTGGAGGGTACATATATACAGGCCCTTATTATGAGTTGCATTCGATTTTCGATCTTCGCTGGCTATCGAACATCGAATTTTCAATTCATATTACGAATTTTCTATAAAATATAATGTAGCTTTCGATGAAGTATTTTAGTATAAAAAAGGGTTTAAAAAAATCACACCGACTTGATGCACTAAAAAGTTAAAAATAACAAAACTATTATATACTTTAACTATTTGCATTCGGTGCCAAGAAGGAAGAATCATGTCATTAGTTGACAACATAACAATTCATTTCTGCGTTTAGTTAAAAACCTTTGGCACCGACTGAAAATAATTAAGTAGTTGACGCATATATTACTTTTGTTATTTTTAATTTTTTAGTGCATTAAGTCGGTGTAATTTTTTAAAAAAGCTTTTCTTTTTTTACTTTTTAGTACATATACTTAAATTCGGTCTAATTTTTTGAAACATTACTTTTTATGGGAGGGTACTTAACATTCCCATTCACTTATAATTATGCTGTACTATGCATACTGCTTTCCCGGGTTAAAAATCAATTGATAAAGCATACTACATATGCGATAATTAGTAATTACTTGTGTTGGAGTGTGATGAAATACACTAAATTTGAAGCCTCTCACTAATATAGTATTCGAGATAAGCGATATTAATTACGTTGTATGGCAGGGAGCCTTTCCCCTGCTCTTGCAGCACCACTTTTCTACTTGATTTTGGGCATTATCAATATAGAGGCAGCCGTTCCCATACTCTTACACTACTACTTTTCCGCTGGATTACGCGCATTAACTGTAAAGTTTTTATCACCAAGTTTGAAGCCTGTCAATGATACGCGTATAGTATCCCATATATGTCATAATTAATAATTACTTTGTACGGGGGTATCCATCCCTCTGCTTCTATCGCATATTTGTGAAAATATGTGGAATATACCATTTCATATAGAAATATAATTTTTAAACTCCCTTTAGAAATGACGGAGAAATCGTTTAATTATTGATTACTTTGTATGGGAGGAAACCCTTCCACTACTCTTACACCACCACTTTTCCGATGGATTACGCACATTAACTATAAAGTACCCAGCAAAAAATTACACATAACCATTAGAACTACTTGCCATATAATGACTTACTTTTCTGATTGCCAAATTTCATTACTCGCTTACAAATCACATTACCTAAAATTTAAAAAAATGATTTACAAGTTGCTAAATGAAGAGAATGATTTTTTTAGATTAAATAGATTACGTGAACAAGTTTCCAAATAAAATAAGTAAGTACTTTTCAAGAATCGATTATTTAGATTATCACGCCTTGTTAAAATCATTAAGTTGGTAATCCAGTAGGGAAGTGCTTCCACCAAAAATGCTTAATTCCAAACTCGATTACCTTTTTTGAAATTTTTTGCCGGGTAATTATCACCATGTTTGAAGCCTCTCAGTGATATAGTATTCCATATATGCCGTAATTAATAATTAATTT
Organism: Tachina grossa; assembly: GCA_949987645.1. Taxonomy (NCBI): domain Eukaryota; kingdom Metazoa; phylum Arthropoda; class Insecta; order Diptera; family Tachinidae; genus Tachina; species Tachina grossa. Next base: position 2,632,482 of record OX465279.1, on the reverse strand, counting down.
GTATGGGAGGTACCCATTCCACTACTCCTATCGCGTATTGCTGAAATATTATATTCCACCTGTGGAATATAATATTTCATATAAAAAACTAATTTTTAAGATCGCTTCACAAAATAATCTCCTCCTTTTTTTGAAGTCGGTTAATAATTCTTATAAATGATTGTTTTTTTTTATTTTAGGTAAAGTTGTTGGAAATTTTAAAAATCACTTTGACTGATATTCACAATTTTTCGAATGCTCGTAATGAAATGAAAATTTGTTCGATTAGTACTTTCGGTTACAATCGAAGTTCGAAAGTTGCTCATAATAAGGGCCACATACCACATAACCGTGTTTTTTGTATTATTAATAACTAAAATAACTTTGTTTTTGGAAAAAGAATACTTTGTTTTAGATAAAATATGACAACTAGTTAAATAATATTTAATTTTTAGCTTGGGCGTCACACAATGTACCGTAAGCATGCCATGGTAAATGAAGTGAATGTATTCTTGCAGGTATTTAATAAAGATTTATAATTTTTATGAATATTTCTTTTTCATTTAAGCAATTTTACTTTCCGTAAAAAAGTCTTGCCGGAATTTCGGTGCTCCCTGTTTCAACGCTTAATATTTTATATTAGAGACAAAAAATGAATAACTTAGCAAAACTTACCGTGTAACCTCTTCTGCTAAAAATGTTCCCTCTTTTGTTGTTACGAACACAATAAAAAAAGCAGTTAAGGTGTTTTTCAAAGCATATTAATTAGGTTTAAAAAGCATAATATTTAAATGTATATGACCCTAGATAAGCAAAAGTAGTATAAACTCCAGCATATATGATAGATAAATGCAAGTTTTCCATAATATTTTATACAGACATATGTAACTCACTAAAAACATTATTTTTCAGCGTTTTGATTATGAATATTATGCCCAGATTACTCATATATACTCATATACATTTAATGCAATCTACATATGTAGTTATTTGAAGCAAAATATAAGTTATTTAGATGGTTTGTAAATAGTTAATAAATTAAGCTTTTTCTAGTAGAAGCGTAATATATAAACCTATATGTATATTTATGTTTCTTACTTTTCTTTAGGTTCGTCGGCAGCTGTTATAACGCCAAATTTAATTCAAAAAAATAAGATACGTTATTAGAGAATTGATTAATATATTTTAAAAGATTTCAGTATAATTAAGAATACATATTTATGTTAAAGAATACATATTTATGTTAAGATATATATATGTAGGTACATGAGAAACTAACTATAAACAAATTAAGATACGCTCTACAGTAATTAATGCCGCCTGTTGCCTTGGACAGTTGGCAATATTTCCTTTTTGCAAAATTTATAAAGGAACGCCACTGAAAAACTCATAACCTTTAATTTGATGGGTATTAAACTAATTCCGATTACACACTGTGGCTTTTTGCGACATCGCAACAGTGTGCTAGTGGCAAGGTTTGTTATTTCTGATATTTTTAGTAGTGCGGCATTGTTTTCCATAAAAAAACACATATTCACCCCTGTCGTGAACATTTTTTCCTTCGAAATATTTTCTCTTTACCCCAAATTGCAATCATGAATAATTTTTCCCTAGAAATGTGTTCCTTTTTTTGAAAATTATTTTTCGCTATAATAATTTTCATGCGGATTTTTTCACTTTTCCCATAGTTTTCTTCACTTTATTTTTTCAGACGAACTGACTTCAATATTATACTTCCAATTATGTATTAAAAGTTGTAAATATTTCATTTTAGGATAAAAGCAGGTTAATAACAAAAATTCCTTGCAACACCTTCTTTTTTTCATTTAATAAGATCCTCTTTGGTTTACATGCAGTAAGTTTTATGACGATGGTATACTAAAGATTTTTCTTCACGGCACCTAAAATATTTAAAAACTTAAAAACATTTCATTTGAAACCCAAAATTTTTGTATTTCTTACTATTAAGCTTAAATTTGTTAGAATTTTCAATTAATTTTTGAGATTTACAAGTCTTCTTCCCATTTTTTACATTCTCATGCAATTCGCGATAGCAAGTTTCCCTTTATGGGAACAAAAATTTCATATTTTATTCACGATAGGGGTGATTGTGAACTACGTTGATGACATTTTGGAAATGACATCACAAGAAACGCCAGATGAGTACGCAACATAAGATTTGTGCAGATAAAATTGCAGATAAAAATAGAAAATTTAATCCCAGTAGGAAAAATCCACTTATGACTAGCATAGTAGGTTTAAGTACAACAGTGAGTGTCACCACTCTTGAATTAATTATTGTTCTATCATCCGCTTCCTTTATTGGCTTCCTACTTTCTCCCATTTAAAAGAAAAATTCTTAGAAAAATTATAAAGTTTTAAAATATCTGTTTCAACTCAGGGCCAATACTTTTGGCATGAGGAGAAAACGTTTCACTACGACATGTCAAAGAAATTATTTTAATTTTTTTTAGTTTTTGAGGTTTTTTAGTAGGTAATAAAAAAACTCGGCTGATTTATTTTTTTATATAATCATATAAATAATTTTTTATTTTTTATTTTTTATTTTTGTTCTGGTGGAGTTAAATAACGTTACGCAATAATAAAATACTATGCAAAATAATTATTTTTAATGTAAGTGTGTTCCAGATGCATAACAAAACAGTCCGAACTTGTACAAATTTATCATGAGTAAGTTCGGACAAGAATTAAATAATCAGCTGTTTTTTGTTTACATATGAAATTGAAAATTTAATCAAAAAATTTGCAAATATAGAAAAAACGTTTTTACATACAAATTTATTAAAAAGCAAAATGAAGTTGTAAGTACAGTTGTTCATATTTCTCCATTTCTTTAGTATAAAAAAATGTTTTTTTAAGTAATTCACGTAGCTTTAAGTTTGTTGGAACTTATTTTCATTTACTTTTTACAGCTGTTGTCAATGATTCAAAACTTTTAATTTCGTAATGTTATGCGTTTTAAGCGACTAAAATCACTTAAATCAAGTTTAATGTAAAAAGTAAGCAACATTAGTATTTCAAGATGTCCAATTATAGCTTTTTACGTTTCAGCATTTTTTTTTTACATATTCAGAGAGTAATTTTCTTATTTCTCTCATTAGTCCGAGCTAGTGGAACACACCTTTTATTTTCGCTATAGAAGAAATCTGCGTATTATTTAAGAGAACGACAAAACTTTTACCGAGAACGTTCGTATCTTAAGTCTTTTGTTGTATTCTATTAAAAAAGTAAGAATTCGAGTATTGTTATTAAAAAATTTAAGCAAGAATTCTCTAAGATTTTAAATAATTTCTTCGTGAACTAAAAATGATTGAGGACATTTTTTAATTTATTTTCTTTTTAGAGTTCCGTACACCAAAAGTGAAATGTAACCCAATTGTTTTCGCTACACTGTCCGTATGTCCGTCAAAAGATCAAACAGTTGAAATTCTGGCGCCTCGAAAATGATTTTTTGATGTGTCATGATGGAACTTTTTTCCTCATAATAAAAGCTACGATTATCAACAAATCGATGATAAAATATCGATTGCAAAATCTAACAACCCTTATGTACATATGTATATCTTGCTTATTTCGTCTTTGAAAAATTCAACAAATACTGCATGCACAGGTGCGCTTTTTCATTAACATTGTGGACGATGACTCCACGATAACTAAACGAAGGAGCATGCATAAGTATGTGCGAAACATTTTGAGCACATTAAAATTAATTCAGTAATGTGGTCAACGGCACCCCTAATCAGTTATTTTAAACCATCTGAAAATTTTGATAAGAATAATTATCTTTTATATATTTTGCTATAACTTTTGAAAAGGAAATTGCATATGAAAAATGAATTATTAATAGTTTTACTTACGCGTGAAATTAAGATTTATGGAGGCTGAAACTTCTCCCAATTTGTTTTTGGCCTTTACTTTGTAGAGGCCAGCGTCAGTTTCGATTACATCGTCGAGTTCTAATACTACAGTAAATTTGTTATCACCGATGGGTTGAATTTTAAATTTAGTACGTTCATCCTCTACCACTAGGTGATCACTGCGATACCATTCAATATCTGGCTTTGGCAAAGACAATAATTGACATTCAAAAATCAAACGATTTCCATCATCTTCTTGTCTCAATTGTGGCTTCTTAACGAAGCTAGGAGCGATATCCTCAGCCACTCCCATGCTGAGTTATGTATTTAGTATCACGGTGTTTTATATTGAACAGCAAACAAAAAGGCCTGCGATGATTCCCTTAAAAAAAACTGAAGGTTTTTTATTACTACAACTACTTTTGTAAGTGAGTTTTCAATGTATTGTGGGAATTTTTTGTAACCATTAATGGAACATTTGACGGTATTTACAGCCGTCTTCGCTTGTATTTTATTTATTTTGCTTATTATTTATTTATTTGTGCTTCTGGTAGCTTTACTTCGTTTTTAGGTATACTTATGTCTTCATGATTTGCAGTGGCGAGGTATTTGTGTTAATCATTTAACACAATTCAGTAGTAATCTTACAATTAGTTTTTGGTATTGTTTTCGAAATTAAACATGTATCTCTTTTTAATAGCGTAACTCTCTCTCTCTCCCTCTCTCTTTATTTCTCTTGTATTTCCCTTATTTTTTATTTCACCCTTTTTTCTCTGGTGTTGTATAATTTCGTTACCTAAAAGGAAAGAAATTATGAAATTTAAATAAGTTAATAAATAACAATTTTGTTTAGTCTCGCTTTGTTGAAAACATACAGAAAATTCTGTCATTTTCTGCATGTTTATAAAGGGTGTCCCAAAAAGAACGCAAGATTTAAATTTTAAATAAAACACAGATATTTAAAAAAAATCGTGAAACTTTATGATATCGTAAAGAAGACAAAATGAGGTTATGTGTGGAACAACAAATCGGGCAGATGGCCGCCGCGGCTTTGCTGGCACACACGCGATCTTTTAATGAAATTTTCAATAGCCGTTTTGCATAAATGCTGCGGTATTTTATTAATGCAGCGTCCAATTTGCTCTTTTAAGGCTTGAGTCGTCGTCGGCTTATTCGCGTAAACCATCGACTTCAAAAAACCCCAAAGAAAAAAGTCTAATGGTGTTAAATCGCACGATCTAGGCGGCCAATTCTGGTCTCCAAAATGCGAAATAACATGACCGGGAAATGACTGATGTAGCAATTGAATTGTTTCTCTGGCTGTATGACATGTGGCGCCGTCTTGTTGAAACGACTTGCCCTCCACATTCATTTCTTCAATTCTAGGCACGAAAAAACTGGTTATCATTTCACGATACCGAACACCATTGACTGTTTGCGCTTGACCTGCGCTTGAGCGACATCATCACGTACAGCTGCGACGTCAATCGGTCAATTGACCTGGTCGAAGGCGCGTTGTTGTCTTTACATCACTAACAGACCCAGTTTCGGCAAATTTATCCTTAATGTCTTTACAGTTTACTCTTTTGGAGCATTATTGTGACCCCAAATTGATCGCAAATGTGCGAACTTTAGCCGCAAAACTTTCACCATTTTGGTAAAACAATTTCACACTGAGAATGCGTTGTTCATTCGTGTAGCGCTCCATTTTTACTAACCTCGTACCTTCTACTAGCAAACAATAACAATTGTTCAAATGTCAAACAATGACACTTCGAATGGCGTCAAATTTAAATCTTGCGTTCTTGTTGGGACACCCTTTAGAAAGAGAACAAGATTTTTTCTTTCACGTTTCACTTTTTTATTTGACAGCCTAGTTATTCACAGAAACAAACACTTCTGTTAAAATAATAGCTTGTGTTTTGAGTAAATCCCTAACTGTGTTCAAACCATTATGTCTCAGTCCTATGACACGATATTTTTACACATTAATGCTGGAAAGATAATCTGTGTAAAATTTGCACATGCGCTTTCGAAAAATTGCTATTTCATTTTAATTAGCACGAATTCATTGTTTTGTGCTTCAGATAATATCTGAGGGGTTGAGCAATTTCAAAATTAAAGACAAAATGACACATAGAGCTAGTTTTTTACTAGTTGGTTAAACTTAGAGTTTAACATATGTTTGAGTTAACCAAGAAACAAAGTTAAACGGGTTTTAACCGCCCATGCTGTTTTTCAGTGATGGATTAAAGTTGTCAATTTAGCTAGAAATGCAATACTTTGCTTTCAATATAGATATGGCATTCTTGAAAATATTTTATTTATTTTATTAATAAATAGGGCAACACCTAAAAAGCGATATGACAATTCTTTAAATTTATATTAAAAAAACTTCTATAAGTTTTCTGAAATTTTTAAGAATTTAACAATAAGTAATATGGACTTGAAAATAGTGACGCTCCAAAAATAAACTACAAAAGAACATACAATTTTAAATCTTACGAAATAGTTGAAAGAATTCCAATTCAATACACACATAAAAATGGTTTTGGCGTGTTCTTATCTCCTTTATATTTCTCACAATTGTCCTATCCAAATTATTATAGGTTTAATAATCGCTAAAATCTTCGTCGTCATAAGAACATCCATATTATTTATTTATTAAACTTTTCAGTAAATCTGTTTTTTTTAAATTTATTTTATACATGTGTACATATGTATGTATGTATATTTATCATTTGACAGTTGTAACTTGAGTTTAACTGCGCAATGTTGCTCGGTTAAACCTAGATTTTTAACTAGATAATCTTTATATGAAAAACAAATTTTTTAGTTTAAACTACAGTTAACTGACAAGTAGAGTTTATCTTTATGTGAAAAACTAGCTCATAATATATTTCAATATTTTTACTTACACTTATTATACATATATTATTATATATCATATCATATTTTATAGAATAGTTTTATATGTGTTGATATTTTAAACTAAAAAAAACCTACTAAGACCATATCCTGGGGGGAGTACTGTTTAATTTTTTTGTGCAGTGTTCCCTGATTTTTGCAGTTTTCTAAGTATTGAGCACTTTTGCAGTTTTTTGCTTAAAAAGTAAGATTTTTTGGAGTTTTTCATTTTAACTTTTTAACCTCAATTAAATTTTTTTCCGATATCTGAAGCAATAGTTTTACCCATTTTGTTTAATATAACAGTGTTAAGGTTTATTGACACTTTTTCAAGCAGCAAGAGAGAATTCACATGATAGTTGTGTTTTTCTATATGGAGTTTGGTCTTATGGTTTGCGAGTTGAGGTCATACGGACCTTCCTATATTATTATTAATTAGCCTTGCCTTATTGAAAAAGAAAAACAAGTTTCATAATTTCTCCATTGAAATAATTCAATTTCTTATAGAATGAGATAAAACACGACGAAATATATCTATACCAAATTAAATGGTAGACCCCATAGAATTTGAAGTCATAAAAATTTTTGCAGATTATTTTAGCGAAATTTTAGTAATTCACAGAAAATAACAACACTTTTTTTGGCTTAGCAAGTGTATTAAATAAATAAATCATAGTGCACTTCAAATAAAACAAAATCTTAAATAAATTCAGTAAAGTGCGACTCTGACTCGCGCACGAAGGGTTCCGTACGAACACTATAATATGTAATTTAATACAAACTTCATCCTATATAATATATAGTTTTGGCATTTTTTTCGTTTTTGTGATCGTTTCGGTTTTTTTTTTTTTGTTTTGGCGGTTTTTGCGTTTTTTCAGTTTTGGCAATTTTTTAAAGTTTTGGCTCTTTTTTTAGTTTTAACACTTTATTTACTTGTTTTGGCGATTTTTTTCGGTTTTTGGCTTTTTATTTCATTTTGGCGATTTTTTTTGGCGATTTTTTTCATTTTTGCGATTTTTTTATTTAATTTTTTTTTTTATTTTTGGCGATATTTTCGCGTTTTGGCAATTTTTTTAGATTTTTGGCGTTTTTTTTTCATTTTGGCTGTTTTTTTCATTTTGGCGATTTTTTCGAATTTGGCGATTTATTTTAGTGTTAGAATTTTTATTTAATTTTGGCGATTTTTTTCGTTTTGGGATTTTTTTTTGGTTTGGCTATTTTATAATTTTCGGATTTTTTAGTTTTACCGTTTTTGAAAATTTCAAGTGTTACCCTCTTACGGTTTCCAAGATATAGCAAATTGTCAAAATTACATAGTCAAAATTGCATTAACTGATGGACCACCCTTTAATTTAAATTTTTTTTAATTTTAGTGTTAATTGTTGTAGTCTGTATAAAAATACACTAATTTTACAAATTTTAAGTTTCAATATACAATTGTATGTATATTACATGGGATTTTAAAATTTTTCGTTGCTCGTTTTGGAACACCATTTAATTTTTAATTCTCATGTATTTGTTGTTGTAGCGGCCAAGGTTCTACATACTGTGTCCAAATTTCAGGTCCGTAGCTCTTACGGCTCCTGAGAAAATACCGTGTGACGGACAGATGGACAGACGGACAGCGTAGCGAAAACAATAGGGTTCCTTTTCACCTTTGGTGTACGGAACCCTAAAAAAAGAAGCAAAAATTTTAGTCACCTTATTTATTGAATTTTTGCTCCACTTACATACATCTTTAGGCTGATTCGAAAAAAAAAGAAATCCAAATACTTCCCTTTCAATTAAATAAAAAATTTCTAGATTTGGAGAGCTATATTTCCTTAACTGATGCCGATGAGGCTTACGAGAGAGTAAAACGTACAAACTTGATAACCGGTCTTTAGCGTTTGGGACTATATACTGTATCTAGTTATCGAACACAGCAGTGTGACCGGAATCGATTTTCATAATTAGATTCTTCGAATTTTTAGGGTTCCGTAACCAAAGGTGAAAAGGAAGCTTATTGTTTTCGCTACACTGTCCGTCTGTCCGTCACACGGTATTTTCTCAGGAACCGCAAGAGCTACGGACCTGAAATTTGGACAGAGTATGTAGAACCTTGGCCGCTACAACAAAAAATACATAAAAATTAAAAATTAAAGGGTATTCCAAAACGAGCAACGAAAAATGTTAAAATCCCATGTAATATAAATACATACAATTGTATGTACATATGTATATTGAGACTTGAAATTTTTAAAATTAGTGTATTTTTATACAGACTACAACACTTAACACTAAAATTTAAAAAAATTTAAATTAAAGGGTGGTCCATCAGTGTACGCATTTTTGACTATGTACTTTTTAAAACTTGCTGTATCTTGGAAACCGTAAGAGGCAACCTCATGAAATTTTCAAAAACGGTAAAACTAAAAAATCCCAAAATTATAAAATCGCCAAACCGAAAAAAATCGCCAAAAATTTTTTAAAAAAATCGCCAAAACGAAAAAATCGCCTAAATTAAAAAAAAAAACTAACACTAAAATAAATCGCAACATCCCAAAATAATCGCCAAAAATCGGAAAAAGTTGCCAAAACGAAAAAAATCGCCAACATTAAAAAAAATTCTAACACTGAAATAAATCGCCAAAATTAAAAAAAACGCCAAAATGAAAAAAAAACGCCAAAAACCGAAAAAAATCGCTAAACGAAAAAAATCGCCAATATTAAAAAAAATTCTAACTCTAAAATAAATTGTTAAATCCGAAAAAATCGCCAAAACTCGAAAAATTCGCCAAAATTAAAAAAAAAAAAAATCTGACACTAAAATAAAAAAAAACGCCAAAATGAAAAAAATCGATAAAATGAAAAGTTGCAAAAAACCGAAAATAATCGCCAAAACGAGAAAAAAGTGCCAAAACTAAAAAAAGCGACAAAACCGAAAAAACACAAGCAACGCCAAATTAAAAAACGTTCAAAACGGAAAAAACCCTAAAACGAAAAAAGATGCCAAAACTATATTTTATATAGGCTAAAGTTCGTATTGAATTGAATATCTAGTGTCCGTACGGAACCCTTCGTGCGCGGGTCGAAGTCGCACTTCACTGAATTTATTTATTTTAATTATTAAACACATACATAGTCTGTTAACTTTACGTTATTGTAATGAATGCATGCACTCACAATGTGTCACAACAATTCATATCTTTTCTTTTGCACAAATCATACTGTATGACTAGTATTGCATTCTTTAAATTCCTTTAAGTGCATTGCCCCTGTGGCTGATGAGTGGCAGCGATGTCCAGAGGTCGTGGGTTTGATTCCCCCCATAGACCCTGGGTGTTTTTCGCAGACAAGCTAATCGCTTTGCAAGTTGTATTAGTTATAAAAAAAAGCTTTACTAAATGACCACTATGACACTAAACATTTCTTAAAAAAAACAAAAAATTAATGTTTTGTTGACACATGCATTCTTGACACCTCTCGCTAGTACATAAGTTTTAGTTTTAGTTTAATATTAATTAATTATTAGTTTGCTTTCAAAGAAAGAACAAAAAAAAAATAATGATTTAAAAAACTTAAAAATATACTAAGCGGTTAAAGTTATTACATTACCCTACGCCTACATCTGACATAATTTTAACATGATAAATGTCAAATTACATATAGGAAAACAGCACAAATTTGCCAAAAAAAAAATGATGTTGGCTGAAGTAGTTAGCACGTTGGCTATAAAACCGGATGTCCTGGGTTCGAGCCAGGTTTCCAACAGTTATTAAAAATAACAACACCACGCATTTTTCTAATGTGCATTAGTGTCCTTTGTATCAGTTGTTGAGTTAAGAATTCTAGTGACGCTAATCCTAATGTAACATCTGAGCGCCCTCCTTCGTTGTGTGGCAGAATCATGGGCGAAGTAAAATAACCAATAACACAGCTTCAAAGTTTAATACGCTTTATTTGACACCAGGAGGCGCTGCAACACTGCATTATTAAAAAGCATGCATCGAGACTCCCATTTTTAACGATAAGCTTTTCTTTCAATATATTATATATTTTTTTATTATTTATTTATTTATTTGATATTAAAAGTATATAAAAATAGAACATTAATATGTATGTACATTAACAGCACTGGCTTCCAAGGCCATCGGCTAAATATTTTTTTTTTTTTTTTTTTTTAATGCATGTTTTTTTTATTTATTGTATCTTCAAATATGAACTAACAATAAGTATTCAAATCTTAAGTCTATAAAAAAATTATTAGGCCCGACCAATGTCGGACATAAGCTTAGTGATAGTTATTAATAATACATAAGTAGTGATAAGCAACAAAAAGAAAAAAGTGTTTTCAAGCAGCTTCATCATCTAGAGTGTTGAATATTAGAGCCCGTGTATCTCTCTTTTTTAAGCGGATGTGCCCAGTAAAGTTCAAAATATTACGAGCAAGCGGATTAGGATGTGACTCGAGTTTTGTTAGATATTTGCCTGCGTATTTTACAATTTCTTCAGTCACTAGTGGCATATTCAAATCGCGATGTATATTTGAATTTTTGATGTACCATGGAGCCGATGTTATCATGCGTAAAATTTTATTTTGCCTTCGTTGAATTTTCTCTACATTTGAAGCTGAAGCAGTGCCCCATAGTTGAATTCCGTAACACCATATTGGCTTTAAAAGCGACTTGTATATTAAAAGTTTGCAGTCTAGGCTAAGTGTTGAATTTCTACCAATCAGCCAATGTACCTGAGTTAATTTAAGTTTCATTTGAGTTAACTTAGAGTCAATGTGATGTTTCCATGTAAGTCGTCGATCAAGGTGTATACCTAGATATTTCACATGTGAATGTTGAGGAACAACTTGATTGTTAATCCGAATGGGGGAGCAAGTATCTCTTCTTAGGGTGAACGTTATATGGACACACTTTTGTTCGTTGACTTTAATTCTCCATAAGTTTAACCAAAGCTCCATCTGGCTAATGTGTTCCTGGAGTTTGCGGGATGCCTCATCAGGGTTTTCGTGCATACTAAGGCAGGCTGTATCGTCGGCAAATGTGGAAGTATGGATACTACTGCTCACAGGCATATCGCAAGTATAAATCAAGTATAAAACTGGTCCCAGTATGCTCCCCTGTGGCACACCGGATGAAATAGTTTCAGGCCTACTCGTAAAGTCTCCTTCCACAACAGTGAACTTACGGGAAATAATGTAACTTTCCAAAATATTTGAAATGTTTATTGGTAAGTAAGTCTTCAATTTTAAAATTAGGCCTTCATGCCACACTTTATCAAATGCCTGGGAAACGTCAATAAAGAGCGCAGAACAATACTTTTTTTCCTCAAAAGTTCTTCTTATAAATTGAACCAGTCTGTGAGTTTGTTCAATGGTGCTATGCTGACTTCTAAAACCAAATTGATGGTCTGGTATGCACCCACTACTAATTAGAATTGGGGACAATTTTGTTTTGAGCAGTTTTTCGAAAAGCTTTGACATAGTTGATAGTAGACTTATTGGCCTATATGACTCAGCCTTGGTTAGATCTTTGCCCGGCTTTGGAATCATTTTAACCTTGGCAAGCTTCCAGCTGTGTGGATAATACTCCAGTCGTAAAATGGCATTAAATATGAATAATAGGATTCTCATTGCAATACGAGGCAAGTTCATAAGCATCTGGTTACTAATTCCATCAATACCCGGAGCTTTCTTCGGGTTGAGTTCGGCAATTGATTTTTGTAAATCACGCGTCTTAAACTTTATGTGTTGAGGGGGTAGAGCGACTACATTCGGCAAATCAGCAACACCAGTACATATGTTTGGCGTAAAAACGGATTTTAAGTGCTCAGCAAATATTTTACCTTTTTCAGTATCGCTTCTTGCCCAACTTCCGGTAGATGTGCGTAGAGGTGGCTTATACTCAACGTGTGTTTTAAGCTTTCTAGCAGCGCGCCACAAAGAGTAATTAGACGCTGGTGTGACATCAAGACCTTCCAGATAATTTTTAAGAGATGCAGTTTTTTCAGATGCAAGCAACTCTTGGAGTCGTTTAGTGCACTCTTTAAATCTGATTTTATTTTGTGGTGATCTGTGCTGTTGCCATTCCCTTCTAGCTCTTCTTTTTTCACGTACGAGACGTTCAATGTCTGTAGAATAAATTTTATTAAACCCAGTCTGCGGATGGGAGTTAGTGGCATGTTCAGCAGCCTGTTTAATATTCTCGCTGAGATTGGCAATGTTAGATTCAATATCATCGGATGTTCTAAGCGTAATGTTTTCCGTACAATGGCTACTGAGATATTTTTTGAACCCCAGCCAATTAACACGATTGATCATCTTCACATATGGGTCAGGTAAGTTACTTCTTAAGGGACTACAAATTGTAATGATCGTCGGAGAGTGATCGGACGAAAGATCAAGAGAAGCTTGAACTTGAATTAAATCCCTAGAGATATTTTTTATGACGCCAAAATCTATAACATCCGGAATTTTTTGTATGTCAGTAGGCCAATAAGTGGGCTCCCCACTCGAAATGACATCCAAGCCCATTTTTGAAATAGTGTTGAACAATGCTCGACCTCTGGGGGTAACAAGACGCGAACCCCAGAACGTATGCTTAGCATTGTAGTCGCCAGCTGCTACAAAACAAGGTCCAAGAGATTTGTAGAAATCCTCATATTGATTCTCAGTGATTGAAAATCTGGGAGGGGAGTAAATTGATGATATAACAAAATTTGTACAAAAACTTTCAATGCCAATATTTGTTGCTTGTAGGTGTTCTTCACAAATGTTATCAAGAACATAGTGCTTGAGTCTTGACTTTATTAGAATTGCTGATCCACCGCAAGCCCTTCCTCTAGGGTCCTTTGTATCATATATAGTGTAGCCATAAATTTTAAAAAGACTTCTCGAAGTCAAATGAGTCTCAGATACTAACATTACATCAATATTTTTTTCCGTGAGGAAGTGCTCAAGTTCATTTTTATGTTGGCGAATGCCGTTTGCGTTCCAGAAACATACATTTTTTAATTTGAAACATTTTTTTTTAATTTGCTAAATTTGAGTCTTCTTAGAAACTTGAGATAAATGACTATATTTCAGCTTGTTCGAAAAGGATTTTCATGAGCTTTCGAAAGCTGTTTACATAAGTAACAAAAATTTAATGTTTAGGTTAGTTTAAAAAAAAATATTTTAATGAAAAATGACAAAAAGTCAACGGAAAATGTAAAACTTATCATTAAATGATACACGAAAAATTTAAAAGAACGTTGTGATCTCTGAAAATAATTTACGGCCTTAGCATAAAGTAAGCATAAGTGACGACATTGAACTAGTTGCTAACGAGTTCCTCCATATAATTTGACATTAAAAATCATAGCGTAATTTTTAATGAAAAATTTCATGTTAAGATCATATTAATTTTTGCCACTTATTATAACTTCTTGCTAGTTTTTTCTTATACATAGGGCCGTTAATGTTTATAAAATGGATTTATTCAAATCAGGGATGGAAAATTTTTTAGCACTGTTTGAAAGTTAAAGACTAATTTAGGCACTACTGAAAATTTTTCCTATTTTATTACATGGCACAATACAAAGCATTGAATCTATGAATAACCAATTTTGAGCGCTTGTTGTTGCACAAATTCTGAAGTCTTTGAGAAATGACAACATATGTCGATTGGAGTTGAAATTAAAAATGAAATATATAAAGCGATTTTTCCCAATATTTCAAGGATTGCTAGACGAATAATATATGCTCCACATTCATCTGCAAATCTGGAAAGGGTATTTTCGTAGCAAAATATAATAAATCCCAAAGAGAGGAACAGACTGTTTGAATCGACTATCTCCAATCGAATCAAAATAAAGGATGCAAAAATATGTCATAAATGTTACATTAAATTCGGATCTCAATGAAATTAACTATTAATATTATTTAAAAATTAATGTTAATTTATAATAATAATTAATAATACATATTATAATAAATGAACTTCGAAGTGCTTCTTTAATAATTGTTAAGTTTTAACTCACATACACATACACGTACAAATTAATTTCGCATACGTTTTCAGTTAACTAATAGAAAAGTATTAAAAATATAAAAAGAAAAAATTTTTTTTTAAATTTTTACTAACAATTTGTAAATCTAATTTTGCATCCCTTATTTAAATAGATTTCTAAAAAGCTCTCGCTTGATATGCAGAAAAAAAATGATTTTTGCTAATACAATTTTTTAATTTAAGTTTTTCTGCATTGCAAATGGGACTTTTTTAAGACTCTATTTGAATGCAAATATTTTATAAACATCTAAATTATTGTTAAAAATCACAACGTTCTTTAAATTTTTGGTGTACCATTTAATGATAAATTTTGCATTTTTCCATGATTTAATGTTTAGTTATCTAAAAATATTTCGAAAGTTCATGAAATTTCAATTGGAACATCCCGAAACATGATCACTTTTGTCAAGTTTCTTAGAAAATTCAATACAATTTTAGGAAATTAAAAAAATAAAATAAAATACAAAAAGAAAAGTTTCTCGTTAAAAATGGAAAGGTCGATTTTGATTTTAGACCCATGGTTCCTTTGGCAAACCTTCTTAGAATGAGTCGTAGATTATGGTTTTGGCAGCCGCTTGGTGAATTTTTTTTTTAATCCATACAAATTGACCCACTCTACCTATCGCTCTCTCTCTCTCTCTCACTATATTCACTTCAACTAACACGTAGCACAAATGAATCATTGTATTGGATCCAAGTGAGCTGGTCTCTAAATTTCACCCTTTATTACCAGCAGCCAGCTAATCTGACCTAACATGGTACATATATCAGAATAACAAGAATTTACGAATTGAGTGACGTAATAATGCAATATTAACTTATTACTTATGACTTTATTCCAGTAAGCCGATAAAAATTGCTACATTGTGCCAGTAGTGTGATCCATGCTTAAGAGACAATATTTTAACTAAATACATAAATAAATAAAAATAAAATTGAAAGAAACATTCAGCAACAATTAAGGAAAAACAGCTAAAATAATCAAGTCATGATAATGTGTTTTTTTTTCGGTAGTAAATAAGTGTTCCTTTGATGCGAGCTTAAATTTTTTATGTAAAATCACAAATAAATTTCATGTTTGCAAAAATAGCTAAATTAAAATAAAAATGGCTTAAAAAATAGCTAATAGCTACAAAAAAAAAAAAAAAACACACCAGAGTATTGTTTGGCATTAATATCAATGAATCCCGGTTCAAACTTGTAATTTTTTTTTGTTGCAGCAGTCTAAAAGTGCTTATATGAAAGAGATAGCTAAATTGGTACTCCGTTCTTATAGTCGTTGTAATATTGTTATAAGTTGTCGGGCCTAATTGGTGGTTTATGATATCAATTCAACAAGGGTCATTTTTGTTTGAAACGAGTGAAAGTAAATCAAAGTTCAAAAAATAGACGCTTCTCAAGAAAAATAAATGAAGGACATATTCGTTTTCTGCAGCCCCAATGTAGCTAAAAAAAATATATAATTTTAGTGGTTAATTTTTTTGTGGCATTCAGCAGTAGTCATTTTCACTGTGGTTATTTTCACTAAATATGTCGGAACTTTTTAATTTTTTGTCCGATGATAACAATTTAACTCTTAATAAGTTTGTACAAAATTTAGTTTAAGATACATGCTTAAAAAATTTTAAGAATTTTTGTTTGGCTTAAGGGCGCAACTTAAAATAATGAATTTAAGAACAAAAACCTAAAAACTTACATTTTTTTTAAATCTAAGGGGCCGTAACTCAGTGAATTTTTATCGAATCAGCACATTTAAAATATAGACTGATAAAAGAAAACATATCTTCGCAATGGTGTTAAATTTCCTAAATTTTAACAAACAGCTCTCATGATTTTTGGAGATATCTTTGTAAGCTGCAAAAAACACGTTTTATGCGTGCTCAGCGACCCTATATTAGCTAAGAAAATATTCAATTTTTGAGGTTATGGCAAAAAGACAAAAATTTGGTGCATAGTGTTATTGCAGAGATCACAAATAACGATTATTTTCAAAATTTAAACTGAAAAAATCACAATAATTGAAAAGTTTTACGTGCACAAGGAATATACCACTATACTATACGTTACGTCCATGTAAAGGTAGATGCAATGATTTTTTTTTATTATTTTTATTTATTCCTCTCAAAAAACAGTTACTTTTTTATTTTTATTTATTTGCTCAAAAAGTGTTAAGTTTTAAAATGAAATGAGGATAAAAAAGTAAATTTAATTTTACATATATGATTTTTTTTACAGACTCTGGCGATAAATTCAATTTTAAATAGGTTAATATTAATTTTAACACAAAAATTACTGTTATTTATCAATAAGTATCTGTTATTTTGTAAGGAATAAATAAAAGTCACAAAGCCTCTAAAATGCCTTTAGGCGCAGAGGCCAAATGAATTCTATGTAAAATATTTACTATTGTACGATTATCTTAAATAAATAAAAAAAAAAAGCTCTTAGTTTGTGAGGTATAAATAAAAATCAAGAAATAACTATTATTTTCGAAGGAATAAAAGAAGGAAATTTTCAAAAACTTACTTTATTGTTTTTATAAAAATGATTGAAGTTTCACTATAAAGCCTTTTTCAACAAAAATAATAAAAATGTAAATTTCAATTTGAAATTTATTTGCTGGTGCTTCAGCTTTGTCTATATGCATTTCATTGTTGCTGTCACAAATCATCAGTAGACTTTTACCACACATTTTGAATAGTCACAAACCTCTTATCTTATGCACAGACTTTCAAAAACTATTTGAGAGATCACAAATAATAATATTTTTAAAAATCATAAAAGAAAAATAAGCGTAGTAGGCTTAGAAACTTATACAAAACCCAGCAAATAATTTACATTCGATATGAATATATTTTATTTTTCTACACCCCTTTAGAATTAGAAATCCATTGGATGACGATAAAAGTATTTATATTGCAAAATGAAAAATAAAATCTAAATTTAACATTTAAGAAATTTATTATTCGGCATATTGTCATAAGTATATTTATTAACTTGAAATTTATTTGCTGGTGTTTTAGCTGTATCTATATTCATTTCATTGTTGCAAATAAATTTCAAATTAATGAATATACTTATGCCAATATGTCGAATTTTCAAATTTCAAATCATAAATATAAAAACAGAGGTATATTTATAGTTCCAGAAGCTTTGCAAAGAGATATTATAAAATTAATTCATGAAAAAGGTAATTTTGGTTCCCAGAAAACGATTGACATAGTTCAAAAAGAATATTTTATTGATGATCTCAAATGGAAAGTAGAGCAAGTAATTCAAAGTTGTATACAATGTATAATAATGAACAGTAAGCGTGGTAAATAAGAAGGCTTGATAAATCCAATACCCAAAGATGATTTACCATTAGTAATACTACATATGGATAATTTAAGACAAATAACTATGACTGCTAAAGGATATAAATATTTTCTTGTAATTGTTGATGGGTTCTCAAAATTTACATGAATTTATCCAGTTAAACCAATTTCAGCTAAAGATGTTTTAGATAAATTTGAAAAACTCGCGAAAACTTTTGGATATGCAGAAAAAATTGTGACTGCATTTACATTTCACGATTTTCGTCAATTTTGTTGTGAAAAGAATATACATCATTTAGAAACAACTACAGGTGTGCCTAGAAGAAATTGCCAAGTTGAGCGTGTTAATGCTGTGATTATTTTAGTTTTGTCAAAACTTGCTATAGATGATTCAAGCAAATGTTTACAAATACGTGGATGAAGTTCAATGAAGCATTAATTCAACGTACCATGGAGTACTGAAATTCTTACCGGAGTACCAATGAGAACAGAATATGATATGAGAATCAATGATATCATTCACGAAGAACTTGTTGAAGCATTTTGTGATAAACATGAGGAGCAACGTATATTAGCACGAAATCATATATGGGCCCTTAATTATGAAAGTGGTCTAAGTCATGTGAATTTTTGCTTCAAAATATCAAATAAATCTTAAAATACCTTCAATAAATATTTAATAAATGTTAAATAAATTTATATTAATCGAGACTAGTACAACTCTAAATTAAGATGTTGCATAATATAAAAATATTTTTGTTTTAGTTAATTTTAATTATTATTCGAACTCCATTTGTTTCTATATTTGTGATTTGAACGGGCTAGGGTTCGTATTGCTTTTTAAGCCAAATTACATGTGATAATTATTAATGAACAAATAACAACAAAATCTGTTGTAAATATTCTGACTAACAACACATAGTTGAACGGAACAGCCAGCCGTTTTCGAAGGCTAGTAAACCTTCATCATCAGCGTTCTTTTGTGTTTGGTCCACTGTTTGTGGTGTCAGTAGATGTAGATTTCTGCTTTATATACTTAGCATTATTGCAAATGGAATGTGTGAATTGTTTTGATTCATCTTATTTCAATTTTGCTGAAAGCTTTTTTGTAATGAAAGCTCAATTTTACCATCTCTATATTTACAACAGTCTTACCATTGTCGTTTGTTCTTTACTAATTATGCACATGTTAGTTAATTTGCTTATTTTTGTTCTACTTAAGACAAACTTTTTTGGTTTGTTTTGATTGGTTCAAATGTAATCTACTAAATATCTCGACTAAAGAAATATATGACTTAGACCACTTTCATAATTAAGGGCATATATATATATATATATATATATATATATATATATATATATATATATATAGGATAAAACTAATTATCTGTCAAATCAGACATGACCTAAGTATTACCATTCACGAAATAAGCACTAGTTGAAAAAAAAACCTTAGATGGCGGACCTTTTATGAAGCGTATTAAATTTTTTGAAGCTGTATTTAGTAGCCCTTTATTTTACTTTGCCCCTGATTTTGCTACACAACGAAGGAGGGCGCTCCGATGTTACATTAGTATCTGCAGTATTGTTCAGTGAGCAGTGACTATGCCTTTATCACTTGAACTTTCCTACAACAACTGACACAAAGGCACCTCAGACAAATGCGTGGTGTTGTTATTTTAATGACTGTTGGATACAGGGATTGAACCCAGTACCTTCGGTTTTGTAGTCAACGTGCTAACTACTTCAGCCAACGCCACCCTCAACCGTTTTACCGTTTTTGAAAATATCAAGAGTTTGCCTTTTACGGTCTCCAAGATGAAGCAAGTTGTCAAAATTTCATTCAGGTCTATTTGGGAAGTCACTTCCACCACAAATACGCGCATCTTTCACTTTTTGCTATTCTAAAAGAGTACATTGGAGATAAGTGCTAGAAAACATATATTTTCTTTCATATTAGAGGTATTTTAAAATACTTCGTCACCATGATTCAATGTCATATTCGTTCGACGCCAATTTTATCGCGTCAAATTTAAATAAATAAAGAAAAAAGAAATACGAAGTGTTTATAAGGTGTCTACCAGTGTTAATTAAACTTTAGTGGCATTCGGGCAGGCTCTACAGCACAATTAAGTTTTTTACCTTCTTCAAAAATGTAAAGACGTTATTAAAAGAAATAAAACAACTAAATAATTTCACTTTCACTGTTTATTGTCTCTTTTGAACTTACTTAGCAATTATATTGTTAAGTTTTTTAATAATTATTTCTTTAAATCCTTTTTTCAACTTTTTCTGCATACAAGTCAGCTGTTTTCAATGTTGTTGATATTTTTATAAGAGATTACAAAAAATCGATTACAGAAAACGATATTTCTTCGCACGTATTTTATAATCTGTCGACGTCGAACAGTCGAAAGTGAACGGTCGACGACGAAGAAATGAAGCGAGTATTCTTGAATAGTCCTGATAAACTGATAGAACACCCTTTAATTTAAATTTTTTAAATCTTGGGTTAATTGTTGTAGCCTATATAAATATACACTATCTTTGCAAATTGCAAGTGTCTATATATAATTGTATGTATATAAAATGGAATTCAAACATTTTTCGTTGCTCGTTTCGGAACACCCTTTACTTTTTAACTATCATGTATTTGTTGTTGTAGCGGCCAAAGTTCTATATACTCTCACCAAATTTTAGGTAAGTAGCTCTTATGGTTCTCGAGAAAATAGCCTGTGACGGTCAGGCGGCCAGACGGACTGCGTAGCAAAAACAATAGGGGTCCTTTACACCTTTGGTGTACGCAGGGTTGGGCAGTATTTGAAATTCATGTGCGTATTTGAAATACGTACTTAAAATACATATACGTATTTTGTATATGTATTTTAAATACATGAAGTAGAAGTATTTTGTATTTTGTATAACTATAACACATAATTTACAAAATACAATTCGTCAGGTTATTGTTGGTGTTTTGCATTTTGATCAATTTATTGTACATTACTGCATTAAAATCTAAAAAAATGTACTTAAAGCCTTTGCGTGTTAAGCCAGCGATATATTTTTTTATGAAATAAATAATTGTTTCTGCTCATAAAAAAGGCATATGTCGTTAGATTGATTTTCACACAAACAAAGAATTATTTTCAGTGAGCTTAGTTTTATTTAAAAAGTCAACAGTTTTTTTCCATTTAATTTAGAGCCATTATATGTATGTCAAAAACAATACGAAAATTTACCGGGTGTTGACACGAAACTGTGTTCAAAATGTCAGCTCCACAGCTCTTGTAGTTCCAAAAATCCTGCGTTAGGAACAAACACACACTACGATTTTATATATGTATATACATATAAGATTAAAAAAATAACCCAAAAGTATTTGATTTTGTACAATAACGATTAGTGTAAGGATTTATTCTAGGTCATGTTTTAAAAGTAAAGAAAATATCGTTTAAAGCCTAAAAATTGGAATCAAATACTATTTCTAAAAGATTATTTTAAAAGATTTCTTTAATCTATTATCTTGTTTTTTTTTATTAATACATAAGTACATATATGTATTTATGTCTATATTATACTTTTCCTCATCGGATTTAGTTTGATAACTGTTTCTTTTGTTATGTTGTAGTTTTTTATTAATAAAATATCAAAATAATGAATAGTTTATGTATTTTTATTTGTTGGAAT
This sequence comes from Tachina grossa, assembly GCA_949987645.1. Lineage (NCBI taxonomy): Eukaryota > Metazoa > Arthropoda > Insecta > Diptera > Tachinidae > Tachina > Tachina grossa. The sequence goes on along the minus strand of OX465279.1, from coordinate 2,610,672 downwards.
TAATAAATTTATAAAAATTTAACCAATTAATCCAAAGCTAATCGATTATTAACCGATTAAACCAAAACCTCGATTAACTAATCGAGCAATTAACCGATTAATACAAAAAATCCGATTAATTTAATACCCTGTTATATACATACATATATATACATATTGTGAAAGTATTTTGTATTTTAAATACGTACAAAAAATTCAAGTATTTTGTATTTTGTATATTAAATACCACAAACCATGTATTTTGCCCAACTCTGGGTGTACGGAACCCTAAAAACACACCTGCTATGTGTGGTACTTGTTTCGCACCTTGAGAAACATTTTTCACAAATTTGAAGAGAGTGGTACATATAAAGCATATTATCTTGTTAACAATACTAGCTGGCGCCTGAAAATATACTCAAGTTTCTTATGTTTTTAAAAATTTCCCATGTGTATATGTTTGCAAATTCCATGCGAAATAAGTGCCACTCATCTTATTTCGCATGAAAACTTAATATTTTTAATATACATTTCATACGTTTTAACCAAGATAAACAGAGTACTATTTCTGCAAAAAAATTTTCATGATCAGTTCTGTAAATTTTTGATGTGTAAACATCTATACGCTAGGGGTAAAAATCTTTTGACTTGGATTTCTTTGCTGAGATTTCTTTGCATTGTCAAATCGGTGTGAGCTATGTATGAGTGTATTAGTGTTTGAAAGAAGCAATACCAAGAAGAGAAACAAGTCGACCGGCTCGAAGCCGACGGTGCACCGCCGCCGGTTATTTTTCTGTATATTTCCGTACACCAAAGTTGAAAATGAACCGTAAGAGCTACGGACTTGAAATTTGGACACAATGTGTAGACATTTGGCCACTACAACAACAAATGCATGAGAGTTAAAAACTAAAGGGTGTTCCAAAACGAGCAGCGAAAAATATTAAAATCCCATGTAATATACATACAATTGTATGTACATAATATACACTTGAAATTTTAAAGGTTAGTGTATTTTTATACAGACTACAACAATTAACACTAAATTTAAAAAATTTAAATCAATGGGTGTTCCATCAGTTAATGCAATTTTGACTTTGTAATTTTGACAACTTGCTGTGTCTTGGAAACCGTAAGAGCAAAACTCTTGAAATTTTCAAAAACGGTAAAACTAAAAAATCAAAAAAATATAAAATCGCCAAATATAAAAAATCGCCAAAAACAAACAAAAATCGCCAAAACGAAAAAAAGCTCCAAAATTAAAAAAAATCTCTAGGACTAAAATAAATCGCGAAAAACCGGAAAAATCACCAAAATTAAAAAAATCCTTAAACAAAAAAATCGCCAATATGAAAAAACCGCCAAAATGAAAAAATCGCCTAAATAAAAAAACCCCAAAAAACAGAAAAAAATCGCCAAAATGAAAAAACCCCAAAAAAACAGAAAAAAATCGCCGAAATGAAAAAATCGCCAAAATGAAAAAAAATTGCGAAAATTAAAAAAACCCAAAAGGAGAAAAAAAAACGCAAAAACGAGAAAAAAGCGACAAAACTGAAAAAAATCGTTTAAACTGAAAAAACTTAAAAAAGGAAGCAAGCTAAATAAAAAAAAATATCAAAACCGAATGTGCGCGAGTCAAAGTCGCACTTTATTGAATTTATTTTAATTGCAATGCGTACACAACAACAAGAACAGCAACAACTAAACGATGAACAACAGGAATTAAAAATTAAAAAGTAAAAGTAAAGGCATTTACCATAGATGAGCACTGCAGTACCACTAAAGTTTCAGTAAAAACAATAAAAAATGTTTAACAAGTAAATTTTTACTGATTACTAAAATTTTTTTGTACAATTTTTATAAATTGCCTAAATGATTTGTTATATGATGAGGTGCATTGAATTTTCAGTAATCAGTAATGCCCGAATTCATAATGAAATTCTACCAAGTGGCTAAATGTTTTTCATACAAAAGCTTCAAAATTTGAATGAAAAAACTTTGCCACTTACTACAATTTTATTATGATTACGGCCCTACGATTTTACTGGTAATGCAAATTAAATTTCATTAGCAGTAAAAATTTACTGAATTTTTTTAGTAATCATTAAATTTACTGCTTACTGCAATTTTGAATGCAGTACACTTACATATACTGCAGTGTGCCCATTTACTAACCAAATAAGTTTAATAAAACAAACAAAAACCAACAAATTCATATGTATTTACAATATTGAAAGTTTTGATACTTTTAATTAATTAATTTAAAAAAAGATACTAAAAGCATAAGTACTTCCAACTTAAAAAAATTTTTCATTACTAGATGTTTACACATCTCCTCTGTGATCGGACTCACATTGCTTTTTTTATATGTATTTTGACAGCATATCACGTGAAATGTTTAAAAGAGTACCAGTCTTAATTAACAGCAAACACATGGGGCGTTTTTGCAGAAGTAAGAAATTGTAGCATATTTCCAAGGACTACTTAATATTGTTTATAGATATATCATATTTTTCGTAGGAAATAATCACTTCCTCAACATTTTTCATAAACTTGTGTTTGTTGTAAATTAGATGATAAACAAATGCCACACAAAGGGTAGGGAAGTATTTGAAATACATGTATGCATTTGAAATTTGAAATACAAATGCGTATTTAGTATTTGTATTTTAAATACATGACGTGGAAGTATTTTTTATTTTAAATACATGAGCTGCAAGTATTTTGTATTTTAAATATATACATTAAATGGATGTACTTTGTATTTTAAATTGTTATTGGTGATGTTTTGCATTTTGATCAAATTATTGTACATTACTGAATTGCATTGTACATAACTGCATTAAAATCTCATTTTCTAAAGAAAATGAACTTTTGTAGCCTTTGCATGTTAAGCCAGCGCTATATTTTTTATGAAGCAAATAATTGTTTCTGCTCATAAACAAAAGGCAATATGTTGTGAGATTGATTTTCATAAAACATAGAAGTATTTTCAGTGAGTTTCATTTTATTTAACAATTCAAGTTTTATTAAAACTAAAGAAAAAATTAGTTAAAACCTAAACATTTGAATCAAATACTATTTCTAAAAGATTATTTTAGAAGATCGCTTTATTCTATTAAACAATCTAAAAAACTCACTTATGTACTTCCTTTTTTATGGTTCCGCACATCAAAAATGAAAAGGAACCCTATTGCTTTCGTTATGCTGTCCGTTTTTCCGTCTGTCCATAACAAGCTGTTACCTCGAGAACCGTAAGAGCTACGGAACTAAGTATGTAATACTTTGGCCGGTACAACAAGAAATATATGAGAGTTAAAAATTTAAGAGTGTTCCAATACCAGCAGCGAAAAATTTTAAAATCCCATTAATATACATACAATTACACTTGAACGGTAAGAGCAAATTCAAATGTCTTTGTTTTTAAACTATTTAGAATTAAGTAACCTTTCAAACTGTGTCATTTGTTTTTTTTTCGTTTTCATGAAAATTTTAAAAGTTATAAAGCGTTATTTCCAAAATTTATGGAAAACTTACGAAAAATTTTAATGTACGCTACCTAAATGAGCAAATTCATTGCAAAAACTTATAATTTTTGCACACAAATACAAAGCTTGGACATTTTAAAGTGCAGAAAAACGTTAATAATTAATAGTTAATAATATGAAGAAAACACACCTGCTATGTGTGGTACTTGTTTCGCACCTTGAGAAACATTTTTCACAAATTTGAAGAGAGTGGTACATATAAAGCATATTATCTTGTTAACAATACTAGCTGGCGCCTGAAAATATACTCAAGTTTCTTATGTTTTTAAAAATTTCCCATGTGTATATGTTTGCAAATTCCATGCGAAATAAGTGCCACTCATCTTATTTCGCATGAAAACTTAATATTTTTAATATACATTTCATACGTTTTAACCAAGATAAACAGAGTACTATTTCTGCAAAAAAATTTTCATGATCAGTTCTGTAAATTTTTGATGTGTAAACATCTATACGCTAGGGGTAAAAATCTTTTGACTTGGATTTCTTTGCTGAGATTTCTTTGCATTGTCAAATCGGTGTGAGCTATGTATGAGTGTATTAGTGTTTGAAAGAAGCAATACCAAGAAGAGAAACAAGTCGACCGGCTCGAAGCCGACGGTGCACCGCCGCCGGTTATTTTTCTGTATATTTCCGTACACCAAAGTTGAAAATGAACCGTAAGAGCTACGGACTTGAAATTTGGACACAATGTGTAGACATTTGGCCACTACAACAACAAATGCATGAGAGTTAAAAACTAAAGGGTGTTCCAAAACGAGCAGCGAAAAATATTAAAATCCCATGTAATATACATACAATTGTATGTACATAATATACACTTGAAATTTTAAAGGTTAGTGTATTTTTATACAGACTACAACAATTAACACTAAATTTAAAAAATTTAAATCAATGGGTGTTCCATCAGTTAATGCAATTTTGACTTTGTAATTTTGACAACTTGCTGTGTCTTGGAAACCGTAAGAGCAAAACTCTTGAAATTTTCAAAAACGGTAAAACTAAAAAATCAAAAAAATATAAAATCGCCAAATATAAAAAATCGCCAAAAACAAACAAAAATCGCCAAAACGAAAAAAAGCTCCAAAATTAAAAAAAATCTCTAGGACTAAAATAAATCGCGAAAAACCGGAAAAATCACCAAAATTAAAAAAATCCTTAAACAAAAAAATCGCCAATATGAAAAAACCGCCAAAATGAAAAAATCGCCTAAATAAAAAAACCCCAAAAAACAGAAAAAAATCGCCAAAATGAAAAAACCCCAAAAAAACAGAAAAAAATCGCCGAAATGAAAAAATCGCCAAAATGAAAAAAAATTGCGAAAATTAAAAAAACCCAAAAGGAGAAAAAAAAACGCAAAAACGAGAAAAAAGCGACAAAACTGAAAAAAATCGTTTAAACTGAAAAAACTTAAAAAAGGAAGCAAGCTAAATAAAAAAAAATATCAAAACCGAATGTGCGCGAGTCAAAGTCGCACTTTATTGAATTTATTTTAATTGCAATGCGTACACAACAACAAGAACAGCAACAACTAAACGATGAACAACAGGAATTAAAAATTAAAAAGTAAAAGTAAAGGCATTTACCATAGATGAGCACTGCAGTACCACTAAAGTTTCAGTAAAAACAATAAAAAATGTTTAACAAGTAAATTTTTACTGATTACTAAAATTTTTTTGTACAATTTTTATAAATTGCCTAAATGATTTGTTATATGATGAGGTGCATTGAATTTTCAGTAATCAGTAATGCCCGAATTCATAATGAAATTCTACCAAGTGGCTAAATGTTTTTCATACAAAAGCTTCAAAATTTGAATGAAAAAACTTTGCCACTTACTACAATTTTATTATGATTACGGCCCTACGATTTTACTGGTAATGCAAATTAAATTTCATTAGCAGTAAAAATTTACTGAATTTTTTTAGTAATCATTAAATTTACTGCTTACTGCAATTTTGAATGCAGTACACTTACATATACTGCAGTGTGCCCATTTACTAACCAAATAAGTTTAATAAAACAAACAAAAACCAACAAATTCATATGTATTTACAATATTGAAAGTTTTGATACTTTTAATTAATTAATTTAAAAAAAGATACTAAAAGCATAAGTACTTCCAACTTAAAAAAATTTTTCATTACTAGATGTTTACACATCTCCTCTGTGATCGGACTCACATTGCTTTTTTTATATGTATTTTGACAGCATATCACGTGAAATGTTTAAAAGAGTACCAGTCTTAATTAACAGCAAACACATGGGGCGTTTTTGCAGAAGTAAGAAATTGTAGCATATTTCCAAGGACTACTTAATATTGTTTATAGATATATCATATTTTTCGTAGGAAATAATCACTTCCTCAACATTTTTCATAAACTTGTGTTTGTTGTAAATTAGATGATAAACAAATGCCACACAAAGGGTAGGGAAGTATTTGAAATACATGTATGCATTTGAAATTTGAAATACAAATGCGTATTTAGTATTTGTATTTTAAATACATGACGTGGAAGTATTTTTTATTTTAAATACATGAGCTGCAAGTATTTTGTATTTTAAATATATACATTAAATGGATGTACTTTGTATTTTAAATTGTTATTGGTGATGTTTTGCATTTTGATCAAATTATTGTACATTACTGAATTGCATTGTACATAACTGCATTAAAATCTCATTTTCTAAAGAAAATGAACTTTTGTAGCCTTTGCATGTTAAGCCAGCGCTATATTTTTTATGAAGCAAATAATTGTTTCTGCTCATAAACAAAAGGCAATATGTTGTGAGATTGATTTTCATAAAACATAGAAGTATTTTCAGTGAGTTTCATTTTATTTAACAATTCAAGTTTTATTAAAACTAAAGAAAAAATTAGTTAAAACCTAAACATTTGAATCAAATACTATTTCTAAAAGATTATTTTAGAAGATCGCTTTATTCTATTAAACAATCTAAAAAACTCACTTATGTACTTCCTTTTTTATGGTTCCGCACATCAAAAATGAAAAGGAACCCTATTGCTTTCGTTATGCTGTCCGTTTTTCCGTCTGTCCATAACAAGCTGTTACCTCGAGAACCGTAAGAGCTACGGAACTAAGTATGTAATACTTTGGCCGGTACAACAAGAAATATATGAGAGTTAAAAATTTAAGAGTGTTCCAATACCAGCAGCGAAAAATTTTAAAATCCCATTAATATACATACAATTACACTTGAACGGTAAGAGCAAATTCAAATGTCTTTGTTTTTAAACTATTTAGAATTAAGTAACCTTTCAAACTGTGTCATTTGTTTTTTTTTCGTTTTCATGAAAATTTTAAAAGTTATAAAGCGTTATTTCCAAAATTTATGGAAAACTTACGAAAAATTTTAATGTACGCTACCTAAATGAGCAAATTCATTGCAAAAACTTATAATTTTTGCACACAAATACAAAGCTTGGACATTTTAAAGTGCAGAAAAACGTTAATAATTAATAGTTAATAATATGAAGAAAACACAAAAACCGGCCGGCAAACTCATTTTGGGCAAAAATTCGACTTGTGGGACCTCTAAGACTCTTCCAAAAAATCTGAAAAAAACCTCAAAAATACGTGGCCCTATAAGCTTTCAAAATATGCTTAAGCTCCCATGAAAATCAAGAAAAAAATTTAGACACGTTAAAATACACATGATGTAGAAATATTTTGTATTTTAAATACAAATGAAATTACATACATGACCAGCAAGTATTTTGTATTTTTTACCGACTTCAAAAAAGGAGGCGGTTAACAATTCATATCTATATTTTTAGATATTTTTAGATATTTAGATATTTTAGACCGATTGTAAAAATTCTTTTTTGTCTGAGAGGGCGGGGACACTCCCACAATTTTTTTTTAAATTTAATTTTATGATATTCTACTTATTTGATTGCTGCGAAACCTATCAAGAACTTTTGTTTCTTGTAATTACACAATTTGAAAGTTGAAAACTTGGCGGGGTTACACCCATTAAAATTTAATATTTTATTTTAAGTGGTTCTACTTTACTTTACAGTACTATTCAGTACTACTTCTGCAACATTTGTTCATGAACAATTCATACAATTTTTTTTTATAAAATTTTTACAACATTTCACGTGAAATGTTGAACACAGTACCATGCTATAGTAACCGCCAAGAGAGCTTAAGCGTCATATTTTTCGAACTTAATTTTATAACGATAACGATTTTAAAAAATTTGTATGTGGCCAAGCTTTTTCGACGGTTATGGCTCGATATACATATTATAGGCCCATCGAAAATAGAATCTTCAATTCACATTATGAACATTGAAAATTTCGTTGAGCAGCGAAATAAAAAATTATTATAAACGATTGTTTTTTATTTTTAGGTATCACTTTGAGTGATATTCACAATAAGGATATTCTTTGTCGTATACTCGTCATGATACCAAATGAAAATTCGTTCGGTAAGTACTTTCGACTGAAGTATAATATCTCATAATAAGGGCCATAGTATGTTATATATGTATGTGTTAACTTTTAACTCAAGCATAGTTAAAATTTGTGAAAAATGTTGGGCAACATTCATTATTTTATACAAAACATTTACAGCCTGTTTTTTTCTAAAATGTAAGTATGTATGTACGTTTATTTTAAAATTACGAACGAAACCACGTTTACGTTTTTGTAACATGGAATCATTTTTATGTGAGTGACAACAAACAGCTTTCAGTTTTTCTACCCTCATAAAATTCTGTAATTAACTGAAATTATAGTCTGCAATAAATGAAAATCTCCTAAGTATCGGTCTACTTAATTTTAATTTGAAATGAACGAAATGATCAATAAATTTTTAATGTTAAAATGTTAACTAATCTAAAACCATAAAAAATTTGTTATTTTTTAACATTTTTGAACACACTAATAATCCCAAATTATTCTTTTACACATTCAGTAAAATGTTTTTTTATTAAAAATAAGTGTGTTCGTTTACTTTTGCAGTAAAATGCAGTAAATGAGTAGTTACTGCGAAAATTTTAAAATTTACTCTCAAAAAGAGCGGTTGCCGAAAAAAGTACGCGAACGGAAAAATAGTAAAAATTAGTAAGATTAAAGAAACAGCTGACTCCAACTCCACATAGTGTTGAAAAATATACATATAACCTTTTGACTATGCAGCTCTTAACTATTGGTACTCGATACAATATTTTTATAACACGGACAATCTAAGAATAAATTCTATAATTTATTTCATGTAATATTTGTAATTAATTTCTTTTTGATTTCCTTGTTTTTTTTTTTGTTGGCTAAATTAATAAAAATTACATGACTATTTGTTAATGTTACTGATTACCTTAAAAGCAAGTACGATACTAAGTACCCAGATACTTTACAGTTTTACAACTCTGAATAATTAAAATAAATTGCAAAACAAAAGGATTAATAAAATATATTACAAAATATGTATATTAACAGCTATTATTATTAATATTTATATATTACTTAATTTTTTAATAACTTTGACGATTTTTATTTATTATTATTATTTATTTATTTGACTTAGTCTTACGAATTAATTCTAAGACTAAAGGTTTAAGGAGCGCTAACTGCCAGGGCTATTTAACCTTTTCTTAAATTTTTAAATTTTTCATTTGCTTACTTTTCATTTGTTTACATTTTGAATCATAAGTTTTTATCTTACTAAGCTTTACTACGACAAATTTCTGCAGTAAAAATTTGCAAAACACTCAGTCAAGAACTGTCACTTTACTCTCTCAATTTGTGTTCTCATTTACTGTATTTTGGGTAAACGAACGCAATTTAGTAAAATGCAGTAAAGTTCAGTAAAAATTGTTAAAAAACTTTTGAGTACGCGAACGCAATTAATACATTGAAATTGCTTATTAAGGGGTATAACTGGATCCTAATTTTTAGCAATCAATTTTAGTGTATTTTTAATAACAAAAATATTTTACTGAATTAGTAAAATAATAATTTGGTATTATTAGAGCGTTAAAAAATGTTAAAACCTAAATTGTAACAATTCCCAAAAAAAAAACACTAATTATTTATTGCAGATTTTTACTTTAAGCATATGAGTCTGTTCAAATTTGTGAAAAATGTTTATCAACATTGATTAATTCGTACAAAAAATTTGACATGTAAACAATATTAACTGGCGCCTAAAACTATGCTATAATTTCTTATGTTTGTAGAAACACCACATGTTAGAGGTGGAAAACTATCGATAGTGTCATAATAATAATAATAAGTTAGTTGAAAAGTAATGCAGTCGGACAATTTACTACTTCCTAGGACATCACTATGTTAAAATGGTCAGTTATCCCCATTAAAAAAGTAAGCTTAGAATTGATTAAAAGTTAACTGAGTTGCCGGCAGAATATTTACATGCACATGTATATATGTATGTACTTATGTAAATTCAATTGGATAGGAAAATGAACGTAACCTTGAAATAACATATTTATGTACATACTATATTGATTGATGAGCATGATGGAAGTGTGTAGGCTTGTGTATATACATATGTGTGTATATTCATGTATTTTCATACATATACACATACAAGATGCATATGTATGTATGTAAATATATGTATACATACAAACATATGTATGTACTCGTACATGTATGTATCTCCGATAATTGTTTATAAATTTATGATTAATTTTTTTTTTAATTTGTGGGGGCGAAAATGGGTTAATTATTTTGTTATATTAATAACGAAAATAAAAAAAATAAATACATATACATACTACATACGTACATGCATATGTATCTAAATTTAACATATTAAATATTTGATCGTAGGTTCTCTGGCACTCTTGCATTCTCATTCTCTATGCGGGCATATAAAAAGCGCATGTGTAGTTGCTCTTGGACAAAATGTAATATGATATACATATATACATATGTATATGTGTATGTTTGTATGTACATCAGAGCTGCCCACAGAGAGAAAACCGAGAGTAATGTATAAGCGTATGTGTATTCATTTGTATAAAAAGCCGATTGATGTTCGGCACTCTGGCGCTTCTCTGGGCAGCTGTGATGTACATATGTATGTTTGCATGCATTAGAAATGTTTTATTTTCCAATTTTTTTTTTGGAAAATAATCCTTTTCATTTTCAGCCATTTTTATTATTTATTTTTAGTTTCTGGTATTTTTCGCTAAATCGAAAATAAATAATCCAGTTCAAAACATACGTACATACATATGCACATATAGATGTGTATTTCCATTCAAGTTTGTCTAATCTTTGATTTACTCTATACACATGTAAATATGTGTGTATGTAGTATAACGTTTAAATATGTATAAAAATTAGTTCAACACATGCATTTAATTATGTGTAAATTTGGCGTTAAAACCAAAATTATACTATATGTGTAAAAATAAATCTATGCACTCAAATTTTGTTCATAAGTAAAATTTTATGTTCATATGTACATACATTTTCTAGAATATGTATCACTTTTATTTATTTATTGTTTAATTAAAGTGATTTATAAACTGGATATACCTAGTACATATTGTTTGCATAACGGGATGTAACAGAAGCTTGGCAACGGACAGTTCTGCCGGCTTTTGCAATAGCAATATTTTTGATTCAACATATGCATATATGCACATATACATATATGTACAATGTACATATGTATGTGCGTTGTTTCTGCGATGTATGGGGGAGGAGGGCAAGATTGATTAATTGCTTGTCAAAGCAAATTTAACCATTGTTCCCACCACATTACAAATAAATATGCGTTACTACAGCTCTGTTTGTAATAAAACTTCAATAAAGGCAAACCAACAACTTATCGTGTAAGCCCCGTAACATACATATGTATGTACATACACAAGTATGTACATATCGCAAAAAAGTCATAAACAGTCAGTCACAACTCAAAATTAACGAAATGGTTTTGTTTTTCCATAAGCCCGTTCTATGAACAATTCTCTAACGATCTTAAAATTATCTTTTGCACACAGTCTTCGTGAACAATATAAAATACCGCTTTGCTTGTTTTTATGTTATACACATACATATCTGCGACATTTGTACAGTGTGAACAACCTTTTTGTTACTCCTGAACATCTGGAATTTTTTGAATTGTAACTGTTTATGTTTTTGCATGCAAGGTTTCTTTCATTTTACTTATAGTATACACAGAGCAAATATTTGCTTAAGTATTTTACTTATTTCCCTCCTTAATTTTTTTCTAATATATACATATATATATGCACCAGTGTGTAGTTTGAAACATCTAAAGGACCAAAAACGACATCAGGTATTGTATACATATATATCTGTTAAATCGCACTTTTTGTTCCCTTTTGAATAAAGATACCAACTAGACCCTAGGATTGCATGATTTTCTGTACCTATTCAACGCTCCTTTTATGGTATGTTTACTCATAAGACATATACATCGCATATGTGCATATGATCCTCGCCTCCTTTAGAGATTTGTTTGTTTATGTGTTATACGAGTACACTATAAGTAATTTTCACTCAATTAATTTTTCAAAAGTGCATTTATACATTGCTATTGATGCAATTAACCGGGTAAATCATTCATGCCTAACTTGACCAGATGGTTTTTGCAAAAAGCGAGATTTCGCAGAAAATACCGCCAAAAGAGGAATAGAATAAAAAAAAGAAGAATACACCTGGTTAGAGCTATGCTGCTTATCTATAAAAAACAAATTTCATGTGTTCAATAACAACGCAATAAAGTTAATCGTATTGGAATCTTTAAAACTATTTATATAGTATTCATAAAATTTATTTATTTTACAATTATTTATAAAACATATTAATATCTCCGCAAATATTTGCATTCGCAAAATCTACAAAATATAAACAAAGAAATCAAAACAAAAATTAATTTATAACTGTAATAGTCTCGATTATTGTCTGTTATGAAAATAACGTCCCAGCTCCTCTGTCTGGCATAAAGAGCATAGCTATAAAACTAAATCTTTTTTTTTAGAGAGGGATGTGTAATATGCTCATACACAGTTTCGTGTGTACCTAGGAAACACAGTTTTCAATGCAAAAGAAACGCTTTTAAATAAACAAAAATACTTTTTTATTTTTTTTTTCATCAATTAAAGTTTTATGGAAAGAAAAATTAGCCACTCTCACTTTTTAAATTTATCTAAATTCCTAGAACGGATGGACTGATTTGTCGATTTTTTTTTAATATTCGTATTAATTTAAAGAAACACTTTTAATGAGCAGAAATATAGTTCATATTTAGTTTGATATATTTTTAGAAGTAATACAGTAAAACACCTGAAAATACGTCATTAAAAAAAGAAAAAGGTAGAATAAAATAAGTAGACGTGGCACCTGAATATACACATTATTTTTATTTAGGAATATTTTTGCATCTACTGCAGTAAGAAACGTGAAATTTTAAATAAGAAAGATTTTTATAATGGTTCGAATTGGACATGTGGGTGTGACACCTCCCATAAAGAGAAAATATTTATTTTAAGATATGTATCTGAAAATCGAATATAGGGAGAACATTGAAGTTTTAAAGAAAAACTGTTGGTAATGTTCATTGTCCTTGGAATCAATTTCAGAATTAAAAACTAGTTCTGGTGCCTCTCATAAAATGCAAATTTTTGTTTGTCTACAAAAATAATCGCAACGTACCAATCTTGCTGATTTTCTTAGAGCGTATTACTTACTGATGGTCTATAAGGAACAATGGGCTACTAATTTTTAATGCCTAAAGTTTCCGTAGTACTTTCCACATAGAAGCAACATTTACTTTATAAAATATTGGAAGTCAAAAGAGCACAAATTTTTAAATTTGTTCATAAGCGGTAACGCCAAAAATAAGAATAATATCATAAAAAGGACTTAATAATCGAGCAAAAGGAGTGCCACCTCATTAGTAAATTAAATATTTGGTTTTTAATATATCGGGATTGGACAAGTAAGCATGACTGCTCTCAAATAGAGAAAATATTTACTTAAAAAAATATCTTGGGAACTAATGCAATGAGAGTTTTGAAACTATTTATGACTATTTATGTTAATAATGAGAATTATATTCTACCAAATAGTGAAGGATGAACCGAAAGCTTCGTACTTCTAACATCAAATAGTTTTTCTTTTCATCTCAAAATGTATATGGGGTGTAACAAAGCATACAGGTTTTGGCTAGTTGAGCAAAAACTGTACTTAAAAAAACTATTTGGAATACAAACTTACATTTTAATAAAAACCCAATAAGATAAGAGCCGGAATCGACCTGAGAAAAACGGGTTAATCCCGTCTAAAGCAGCATGTCTGTTCAGGTTATTGATGCCATACCTGTTAATTGATCCACTCAGTCCATTTATATCCTTTTTAAATTAACTAAACGGGTAAATCAATTAACTGTAGATTATTTAAGTAGATACTACTATAATTAGGAGAGAAAGACTTATTGGTTTCTTTTTCGAAACTATTAAATAATAACATTAATAGAGTTGATTTGTGTCTTATTTATGTACAACTAAAAGTACCAAAAACATGTAATATACATACATATGTCAAGATGTATATGTATTCTACACTGCCTAAGGTTAATTTCGAGTATATTTACTCGCAGAGCGGACATTGAATTTAATCAAGTAAATAAATAAATGGAAGTATTAACATCCTTAGTTATTTCTGCTAAAAGGAAAGACACAAAAATGAACCGAATTTCGCCATTGCACCTAGTTGCTCATTTCATGCGCTTTATTATGGCTCATTTTAATGTACTTACGTAAATTTTTAATACTTTTTTAACCTATAATTTTTGTTTTCCTTCTTCTTTTTTTCTTTCTTTCTTTGCAAAATCATACCAGCACTTCATCCATTGCAAGCATAATTACTAGAAAATTTCTTAACTTTTGCTTTCACTTTTTTTAATTAAAAACAATCACAAGCATATTTAAAAATAAATATATAATGATATTTTTTATAATAATAATACTATGTTGCACAATTTATTTTGCCGTTTTCTTTTAATGTGAATTCAACTTTGAAATTTCCTTAATATTTTTTTTTCTTTTTTTTGGAAAATGTATAGAAATATTTTGCTTTCTTTCTTTCCTTTAACACTAATTTATATATAATATTTTTAATTCATTTTTCTACTCCATAAGAAAAGGAATTTTTAGTCTTTGGATACATTTTTTTCCTGTTGCTCTATGATTGGTAGAATTTTGCTTCCAAAAACCGTTAAAAACTATCCGGCTAATTATATTTCAAATTAAAAGAAATAAAAAACTCAAATAATTAACTAACGTACAGTGGCACACACAGCAGCGCAGCTAAATATTTAGTACGTGCGTCGATACGTCTCTCACGATTGCGAATCTAAAACTGTTCAAATAGATTTTCCTTTAGTCGGCTTTTGCCTCTTATTAACACAGTATACGAAAAATACTCTATAAGCATCTTCCTAATAATTTTAATACTCAATCTTCTTATTTTGTTTGTTGTGGCTGCTTTCGTTGTTGTTGACATATATCATATTGTTTATTATACTATTTATAACTCTATCTAGAAAATACCTATTGATCTACATCATTTTTATCATAAACTTATTTTCGTTGCCACAATTATTATCGCCAATATAAAAAAAAAAAAATAAACGTCAACGCCTGCAGTTCCATACTTAATTATGCCCAGAGGAATTTAGATTCCAATTTGATTTTACCAAAACTTAGCACGAATAGTTCTTTAATATATAAAGTACTAAGCAGCATAGTCAGCTTTGCCAGAGCCGATGTAATATGACACATTTTTAATCGACTTCAAAAAAACATATATATATATATATATATATATATATATATATATATATATATATATATATATATATATATATATATATAGGTATCGGTTGATATTGCAGGCCATCATTGAATGTATATCGAAAATCGATATGACAAGATATTACGGAGTAATAAATAAAATGCAAATTCGCAAATTTTAGACAACCATATATCTCGAACCACTTTACAGGTGTTGGTCAAATTTGGAGCATTCGGTACAATTTTTGCGTCTTTGAAAATCAGTGAATATCTGAGATTGACTTGACAATTGAATTGATTTAAGATTATTAGAAAAAAAATATCTTTCGAAAATTTTCATCAACGGTCACCGTCTTTTAGTAAAATTGGCAGCTATCAACGGTCTTTTTGAAGTTAGATTTTGAACTTGAGGCCAAGTGGTTTAAAATTTGCATTCTTCCAATGCGTGGACCTATTCTTAACCCTGTAGAAAATGTCACTGGTGAACAGTAATGCCAGAATTCTTCAACCAATAATGGTTAAATGTAGACCAAACAATGGCTAAAAACTGGCTAAGAAATGGCTAAGCGAGGTCGAATATAAAAACCATGGGTATTAAACAGACAAAAAAAATATTAATATTATATTCTTATACACCAAATCGGGAACATATCTTCAAGAAAATAAAAGAAAAATACTAAATTAAAGTAATAAATCAAATAATTTTTCTTCCGGTACTAACAAAAAACTGAACATAAAAATACATAAATACCTACATATATGTACATGTGCATATGTATATACATATGTATGTACATATTTATGTATGTAGGTACTTTTTAAATAAAAGATCAGAGCATCATCATTAACATCATTGTCGCTTTTGTCAAAGCTTTTGTTTGTGCCAATAAATTTTAAGAAATTTCATAGTCGTGTCAATAACTGCCTGATATTTTCAATCCACACCTCTTTTGTCCATGTTCTATTTTTGAAGCATTTATTTGAACTTTAATCTCGATTTTATTTTCACTTGTGTAAAACACCTATTTTATCAATATCATAAGCTATAGGGTCCGCCAGATAACTTTTTTTTTTTTTAAATGCTATAAAAAAACTACTGAAGCTTCGGCTGTGTGGCACGTAGCGCCGTCCTGTTGAAACCAAATGTTGCCATATCCTCCTTCAATTTTTATGAACAAAAATTCGTTCAACATGGCCCGATAACGAACGCCATTGACTGTAACGGCCACTCCTTGCTCATTTTCGAAAAAAAAAATGGCCCAATTATGCCTCTGGACCAAAATCCGCACCAAACAGTGACTCGTTTTGGGTGCGTCGGCTGTTCAATGTATGCGTGCGTGCCCCAAATGCGACAATTTTGCTTGTTTACATACCCGCCAATATCAAAATGAGCCTCATCTGAAAAGATGATTTTTTTGGCAAAATCGGCATCTTCTGTAAGTCGATCGCAGGCCCCCTTAGCGAAGCGAAAACGCATTGCCATCTGTCAAATCAGACATGAGCTAAGTGTTACCATTCACGAAATAAGCACTAGTTGAAAAAAAACGTTAGATAGCGGACCCTTTATATATACAATATTTGAGATTTTATTTAAAAGTATTTCAGCAAATAGAATTAGTTTAGTATTACTAAGAAAACAGATTTATATATATTTATAGTTTGAAGGGAAAAAGATAGTCAAACCACTATACAATTTTGATGTATTGTAGTTCCAGTAGTACAAATATGGTACAAATTTTAAATTCTATGGAGAGTTTTTTTTAATATTTAAGTAAAATTATAATTTTTTTCGACGTTTCTCCACATAATTAATGATAACGCAAAAAGTGTTAGGCCGATATTATTAAAATAAACTTAGAAAAATTAAAATTTACATAACCTTTAATCCGTTTGTACATTGCGTCTCAATCGGCTCAGTAGTTTCGAAGTTATAATTAAAAATTGTAGCCAAATATATATTTTTTATCTGATATAGCAAATATTTATTTTTTTAAATCATAAAAAATTTAAAATGGCGCAAATTGTTCAGATTTTTTGCTTTATCGAAAAGCCACATGTAATAGAAACAAAATGAACTATCGATCATAACTTATTCACAATTAAGTGAATTCACTCATTTTCACAAGATTTTAGGGTCGTATGCAGAAAAAAACTTAACAAAGCTTTGCCAAACAATGTTAAGTAAAGTTTTATTTAAAAAAAAATATTATATCAAAATTCCAAAGTGGCACCCACGTTTGTGAAGACTGCTTTAAGTTGATATTTCCAAAATGTGTATTTTGTACCTCAAATATTTTTGTTACAATAGCACACATTGATTCATGTTACATCTGAAAATGAAGTTAGAAGTGCTGGCTGGCTCTTATCTTAAATTTATTATTTCTGTCATGTAATGAAAAACATCAGCAAATTATCCAACTGATTCGAAATACATAAAAAATCCATAAAAAAATATTAAAATAAATACAATTATACAAAAATATTTTAGTGATGTACATAAATATAATCAAAAGGAATTGAAAAAAGCTGGATATTCAAATACCCATTTCATTCGAATAAAACAAATTGTGATAATTTTTAATATTTTTATATTTTTACTTCATAGAAATGTTTATCTATTTTTCTACCATATTAGAAGCTCATATTTTTTAAATTAGCTTGCTTTACTTCAAGATAATAAAAATGTATTTAATAAAATAGAAAATTATTTGAATATCCGAATGAAATTGTATTCGATTTTGTATATCATAAGCTGTGAAGTGGTTGTTGAATACGGTAGTGTTACTAGTACCCAGCAAAAAATTACACATTACCATTAGAACTACTTGTCATAATGACTTACTTTTCTGATTACCAAATTTCATTACTCGCCTACAAATCACATTACATAAAACTTAAAAAATGCTGTACAAGTTGATAAATAAGGAGAATGATTATTTTAGATGTAATAGAATACGTAAATATGTTGACAAATAAAAAAAAGTAAGTACTTCTCAAGAATCGATTATTTTAGTCTCAAGCCCTGCTAAAATCATTAAGTTGGTAATCCAGTAGGGAAGTGCTTCCACCAAAAATGTTTAATTCCAAACCTGATTATCTTTTTTGAAATTTTTGCTGGGTATTTATTATTAAATCACAAAATAATTAAAGTTGTCTTTTGCATATGATTTCTTAACAAAGATATGTTGGCCTTAAAGTGCTTGCCCAATACTATGAACTTTAAAGCAACAACTTTGAAATGCAACGTTAGCAGATTATCTAGAAATTATATGACACCCTTACGATTACAAATTTATAAAATGCATAGCATATTTCAGTGTTGGGTATTGTGCCAAACAAGAACTTGGTCAAAATTCATATATCACTGCTTTTGATGGCCGAAATTTTTGATAAGAACTTGGCCTTTTTTCACATTTACGTTTTTGTGAGCATCTGACTACTTTTTGAAAAATTTTCTATGATAAAACTTTTTAAACTTAAAATTTCTAGGGTGTTTTATTTCTATTAATGATCATTGTGCCAGTTAAAAATGGCATAGTTACATAAAATAATGGGTTAGAGCGTGATGGGTGTTGGATTGTACACCTTAAAAATGCTGGTGCTATAATTTTTGGATTTTCCGATTGAGTAAATCAATTAGGACTATTTGTCTACAAAATGTCAGCTCTCTACAGTATAATATTACGTAAAATTTTTATGGGCCTGGCCCGCGGACTTTTATACCTGTTAGTGCTTATGTTTCATGTGAAGTTCTGTTTAAAAAAGCTAAAGGGAAATACATGAGTAATAGACTAAAAACTGCTAAGCCGAAGTACATGAAAGAAAAAGCTAAGATTTGTGGTTGTAGTCACGGCCACTTTTCAAAACAGGAAATTTTTACTTTGGATAAGTGCAATTTGTATGAAAAGTTTCAATAAAATTGAACTTACTTTTGAGTTTACAATGCTTGTTCCTACGCCCGGATTGATACTTCTGGTTTCTTAGATTTTTCTTAGTGATCTCCGATCTAGATTTATTTGTGTATCAAATTTTAGCTCTCTAGTACGAATTGGAGTTTTAACGGATAAAACTTCTTGGTTTTAAGATTTTCCCATTGGCTTACTCTTACTTGTGCACAAAATTTCAGCTCTCTAGCGCGAATTTTACATTTAAATTTTATGAGCATTACCCCTCTCACTATTTTAAACTCACAATTTTGTTGTGAGCAGAGCTTATAATTCATGCTAATTTTCTTCTGAAAAATGCTAGACCGAAGTAGATTAAACACAAGGCTAAAATTTTATGGGAGTGACCACGCCCACTTTTTTAGGTGATAGTTTAAAGTATTGTATACGTGCAACGTATATGCAAGGTTTCACTAAAATGGCTGTTATGTATATTAACAGCCTCATTTATATAACTTATTAAGGCTTTATAAAGGGATTTTAAGACAAATTTTAATACAAAATTTTTCTTAAAAAGCATTTATAAAGCCTTCATAAGTTTTATAAAAAAAAGGCTGTAAGTTTAAGTTTCAAACAATATTAACGTGACCCCGCCCATTCTGGCAAAATTGTTTGGGGTTTCAGATTTTTCTTGTTGTTTTCCTACCTGGACCTACTTGTGTATCAAATTTTAGCTCATAAGCACAACTTTTAATTTTTATCGGCGCAGCACCACCCCTCTGACTAAAATTTCCGGATTTTCAGGTTTTTCTTGCTGTTTTCTCACCTAGATCTACTTGTATATCAAATTATAGCTCCTTAGCGCAGCTTTTAATTTTTAAGTTTTATGGGCGTAACCCTGCCCAGTTTTCCAAATTCAAGATTTTTTCGGCCAGTGCTTATTCTTTGTGTCAAGTTTCGTTGCAAACGGATAATAATACCTTCATAAAAAGTATATCTAAATATGCTGAGCCGTAGTACATAAAAAAGAGGTTTAAATTGTATGGGCATGTCAACGCCAACTTTTTTAACAAAAAATTTATAGCCTTGCATTATCGCGGTATGTTTGCCGGGTGTATGCCCGCCCTCCTGGCCAAAATTTTCGAGTTTTCAGATTTTTTAGATTATTGCTCACCTGGACCGAGTTCTGTAGCGAATTTCAGCTCACTAGCACATATTTTAGTTTTTATGGGCGTAGCCCCGCCTCCTTGGTTAAATTTTTCAGATTTTTCTAGTTCATTGCTCACCTAGATCTACTCGTATACCAAATTTTAGCTCTCTAGCTATAGCGGAAGTGCTTCATCAATTTGATGAGTGTGTCAGTGGTCAATGGCCAGTGAGTATGTCTTAAAATATGCACTTTTTGTGCCTCCATATCTCAGGAACCTTTCATTGTAAACCCTTCAAACTCCGCATATGAGTCCGGTTTTTTAAAAGGACAGTCCTTTTTTTAACACGATGTCCTTTTAAATTGTTTTCAAAAAAATTTCCTCTTTTTCAATTAATTATTATTAATTATATTAATTATTATTATTATTTTGATAACAATTTTTTTTTTCTTTAAACTACAAAATTATAAGTTTTATTTTATCAAAACCCGAAAATGTCAACATCAATACAATAAAAATTATAATCATTCAAAACTGGAATAACCTGGCAACACTGAAAAAAGTACATATCGCCCACTAAATGTAACATAAAATATGTAACATAAAAACAGGCATAGCGATATTTTATATCTTGTATATAAATTGCATTTAAACTTTAGGTCTTTTGTAATTAATTTACAATTTTATTTATTTTCGGTTCAACTTTGTGTAGTTACACAAAGTTGCAGTCATTAAAAAAAAAAGTATTTTCAAGCAATTCTACCTGGTGTGTTGAGTATTAGAGCCCCTTTATCCCTCTTTTTTAAGCGGATGTATCCTTACATTAATATTGCACTCATTTAAATTAATTGGCCTGATGTATGTACATATATCGTTCGTTAAACCAAAAGTTGCCTGTTTTTCTAATAATTTCATATATAATAATTGCACATTATTATATTCGGGTTTCTCAAATATAGTAAAAAGTATTTTTGAATAATTTTCCGCTCAGGCAAAAGCGAAATTAAGCCAAGGTCATAAATAATTTTTTTCAAAATTATTATTTTTAGACCAACACAGTTTCTTTTTTTTAATTTCTTATTTGCTTTTCAAAAAATCAAATCACTTACACCAAAAATAAGAAGTCTAAAAATAATATCCAAAAATACCTTCTGCATAGATTTGTATGTAAGCATATGTACATCAGAGCTGCCCACAGAGAGAAAACCGAGAGAAATTTATAAGCGTATGTGTATTCATTTGTATTAAATCCGTTAGATATTCAGCACTCTGGTGCCAGTCTAACCAGCCTGGATGTACATCAGAGCTGCCCACTGAGAGAAAACCGAGAAAATGTATAAGTAAATATAAGTAAGTATATTGATTTGCATAAAAAGCTGATTGATGTTCGGCACTCTGGCGCCAGTTTGAACAGTCTGGATGTACATATTTATGCATGTGTATGTGTAAATGTACCCGGTGGAGTATTTGAGCAACATTGTCATTATGACATTTTCATAGACAAATCATTATAACATACTAATTATCAAGTTGTAATTTGGGCGAAAATATTGAAGATGAAAATTTCATTAGTAACTCCACTTGGCAAAGACACAAGTGAAGGAAGTTTTGAGTGACAGCAGTGTAGCAGTGTCACTGTTTCCTTAAAAGGTTCATATTCCAATTTCCCTTCTAAGTGTATCTTTACATTGTAAATTTCAGCTATTTAACTAAAGTCGTTTGGGCTAGGCAATTATGAATCAATCAGTCAGTCACTCACTAACGTTACTCTTTTATATTCATATGAATATAGATTGCACTCTTTTTGTTTGTATTTAAGTGTAAAAGCCTTTTGTTGTTGTGTTGAAACTTAGGGAGATTTTCATACATGGATCCCAATCGTAGCTATTTATATGATCTATTTCATATGTGAATCGCTTGTGAAAAATTCCTGTAATAGTTTTGGTTATAACGACAAGTCTCCACGTTAGCGATACGAATAATTAAAAAAAACATATGTATATGACACCAATGTAAAATCAACACTTGTCATCGATGTTTTAATATTGCCAGCATTTGTCACGCTGAATCAATATGACGTTCGCCACCGGGTATGTATGTACATATGTATGTATGTAGTTATTTTTAGTTGTTTGTCTTTAAAAATTTTTTTCTTCTTCTACATTTCGAAGCATTTCTTGCTTATTTTACTTAATACAAGTGAGTGTGTGTCTTTTTTTGTTTTCCTACATAATTTCATTTATTACTTCCAAAGAGCTATTCAAAAAAAAAATGAGCGCTATTGAGCATTTTGTGCTCTTTCTAACCAGCGGGAAGATGCCTTCTAGAAGTCCTCTATACTACTTATTTTGGATGTACAACGCCTGCTCCCTTCATTTCATATTCATATCTTATTTTCACGTGTTGTTATTGTGGAGTAGGCATTCCGCTCTCGCTTCTTTAGCCAACGATTCTGATTTTGCTTTTGGTTTGGTAAAAAAAACACCTTCACCCTTCTCATAGAAGGATATGTGGAATGTGTATATATCTTTTACGAGAAAGACTTGAGGCTTTCTAAATGAAATTTTCAGCAGTTAAATAAGAATAGTAATTGAATCAAAATACTCCTAAGCTGGCCTTTAATAAGGTCTGAAGTAAGAAGGTCTACTGAGTTTTCCCGCTGGCTATTATCATCGACTGTCAGACCGACAGATATAGCCAGAGAAATATTTATGTATGTATTGTGCACATATATGTAGGTATGTATGTATGCATGTGCATACCCTGAAGGAAGCATTGGGTTAAGTGCCCCCAAGTCGCCACTTTTGTCCACTATTTGGTGACTTTTTGGCAACATTGTCAAACGGAGCGTGTACAAATTAATTTTGTTTTTGATGTGCACAAAACATTTTGTGAGATAAACATAACTATCTATGTACATATGTTTCTTCTTGATGTTTTATTGGTTTAATGAAAATACAAGTGGCGTCAAGCAAAATTCAAGTTTTTATAAAAATTAGTCTACGAAATTAATTTAAAAGGCTAATAGAAATGTATTAAACAATAGTTTAAAAATTCAAACATAAAGAGAAAAAAATAAATTAAAAAATCAATTTATACGATGTTGTATAAAAGTAGAGAGGTGAAGATAACACAAATTTAAGTGAAAGTGTCAATTGTGAAAATTTTGTTGAGCCTGTGGAAGATAATGTGACATCAGTTAAATATTTGGCACACGTTCAGATCCATTCGTAAGTAAGTGTTTGACTATACTAATTCAATGGCACATTAAATTTTTTTATTAATGTATATTTAATAAAAATTACAAACAATATCCCAATCTGCTGGTAATGCTGAATCAATGAATGAATTAGTGCCTCTTATTATATGTTTTTTATACATTAGTTTCCTTTTTATATATTTTCTTAATAAAACACCAAATGCTAACAAAATATACCTGAAATTTCATTAACAAAAGTGTAGGAAATAAATACTAAAATATACTAGTGACTATCTGTTTCCAATGTCTCCATACTACCCACTTAATAGTACCAACGTCAGTAGTTGCTTTTCAATGACACGCTCATGTTAAATGCCTATACCCAGCAAAAAATTACTTATAATTTGACTGAATGACCCTTTATTTTTGTTTAAGAAGTTCAAAAAGTATGCGGTACCATATACTTTTTGCCCACAAACATTCAAAAGTTAATAGATTACTGATTGCCTAAAAGTATAAAAAATTTAATGTATTATTTTGTTGCCTACAAAGATGCAGAATTGTATAAATTACCTTTTGCCTAAAATAATTCAAAAGTTAATAAGCAATTTTGTCTAATAAAAATAAATAAAATTTTGTAACAAAATTTCAGAACTTGTACCTTTTTTGGATTGTTAAAAATCATAACATTACAAAGAAAATATGTAAATATGTATGTATATTGAAGAATATGCAAAAATACTTAAATTTTTATTAAAACTTATAGTAAATCAGAGTTATTTTATTGCTTTAGAAGCTAATTTTTACGACAAATGAATTTTTCTCTAGATATATTTAATTATTAAGTAGAAAGTACTACAATAAGTACTTTCACGTAATGATATAAATAAGTTGTTATTTTATTCATTACAGGACAGTTATTATTATACACATAAAATAATTAGATAAATATTTACAACTCATTACTTTGTAGGCCATTAAAAGAGTACTACGCATTATAAAATTTCGAAAATTTTTTGCTGGGTAACAACAAGCATTGTCTGGGATGTCATTCGTCAGTACGTCGGTTGGTTTCGAGAAAATCGATGAAGAATGTTTAGTTCTTTAGTTTTATAAAAATACACGATAGAATTTTTTGTTTTATAATAAAAGTAATAGATACATATGTTTTATATTCAAAGTTAAAGTTGATAAACTTTTTATATCCAACATGAAAAGTTATTAGGACTTAAAGAAAAAATTACAAAAATCTTTGTCAATGCATGCCACAATCATAACAACAATATTTTTCACTACTTGTTCAAGTAGGTTAAATTACTGTATATATTTAAGTAGATATAAAAGGTGAAAATATCAGTTTTATTCATATAACATGACTTTTAGAGGAAAAACAAAGGAAGAAATAAAAGACAGTTAATTAATTTAATAAAAGAAATTTTATTAATAAAAAATAAACATTAATTCATTTCATTCACAATAATTAAATTTTTGTACTTTGCTTTGATTCACGTTCCATTGAGTAGAATATGCATTGATATTATAACATTATTATTACATATTATGCATTATAACAGATGCGAATAACAATATTAATGTGCCACACATCCCAAAAATTTACGATTTTACAATGTTCAATAATTGTGGAAATGACCCAATATTGCAGCTCTATATCTCCTGATATATTCAAGATATCGGAAAACTTATAACGAATTTGGAAAGAAGACACATTATTCATATATAATCAATAAATAAATCATTTTTTTAATGATACATACATCATACCAGAAACCAACCGACGAGTTGTACTGACAGTAAAAAAAGTCAATAGTGAATCAGTACTAGTGACATTTCCCTTAGGGTAGACAAGCTAAAACACAAAAATGTGTTTAAATGACTACATACATACTATTTTTCAAATTGATGTTATTTCATATACATATTTATTATAGAAATTTTGTTTACATACTATGTACATATCTACATCACAAATTTATTTTTGAAAATAAATACAATATGATTTTTTTTTTATATATAAATTGAAAATTTGTGATTCATATTTTAAGTCATGCGATTAAATTTTTGAAAAGTAGCAATTATGAGTGTACCTTGAAATAATAATTATTTCTAATACATTCACAAATACCATGAACGCTTGATGCAGGTGGGATTTCAGTACATCAGCAAGAAAATGTTTCGTAAATTCCCAGCACAAACAAAATATAAGTTAATTCCAAAATTTGTTTTTCGATCTATGAAATAATTATTTATCCCTAAAAAAATTTAAATGTGAAAATAAGGTCAAGGTTCCTAAAAAATAAAAGTAGATAATGCGATCAAACTGAGGAGCAAGTTCTTGCTTGGTACAATAACACAGTTATCCATATATGTTTTCTTTTGTGAGCATTAGGGTTCAATCCAGCTGCATGACAGTACCTATCACGGTGCAATAACACAGGACCCGCAAATCTACAGCAAATAAAATAACTGGTATTTTTATTGTTGTTTTGTGTTGAGAACTGTCCAAAAATCAAAAGAAAACAAGTAGCATATACTTGCATTTTCGCTTGTATTTGCAAAAATTATTTAGTAACGCTTCAGTGCCCATGCATTGGTAAAACATATACTACATTTGACAGATCACATCACGAAACAAAAAAATAAAAAATATCTATCAGCTAGAGCTTCGAGACTATCTTTATTATTGTATCATGCTACCTGCGAATTCCTAAAGACCGAAGTATAAAAGTGGATTAACCCATTATTTCGGAACATAATCTTGGTCCGGAGAAAATTTTTTTATATGGAGTTTGACGTTTCTCTTTTTAATAGAGAGGGAGAGAAGGATTTTTGTTCGGAACATTTTCTGCTTGAATTGGTATAAAGGTGCAATCAAACGTGACATAACCATAGCCATAGAAAACAGCCGTTCGAACCAAACTAATGGACAACACTGTATTCGATTATAGGTGACTCGGCATAACGCCATTGCCATAGAAACCAATTGAATTTTGGTTTGGTTATGGATATGGCATTATAGCTATGTCACGTCTAATTGCACCTTTATTTTGGTTTTTTCCTGACAAAATCGAACTGAGCTGCCAACTATTTTAATTTTCCAGCCAGAGTATACTTGTATTATATATATTTGTATTTATTAGAATAGAAATAAAGGAAAATTTAAAAGAAAATATATATGCATATGGAGTTGAACGAAAAAATTACATGAAACAATTAAAAAGATGTGTGTGATACAGCAAATTGTATTAATTTGCCACTGTGCTTCCACTTGTAAAACCAATACGCATCGTTTACATAAGCATTTTACTCTCAGTAAAAAAATTTTCTCCTGACAAAAATTTTTTTCCAAAACAATTGGTGAATTCACTTTAATATGCATAAAGGTTCAATCAGATTTATGGGCAACACTGGGTCCTGATTCCCGCATTCGATTGCGAGCGAGTTATTACTCGAACGTGCGAGTTTTTTAGCTCTAGGGATGATCTGATTCGATTTCGAATAACACATATCGAAATTTCTAATCGCAGCTTTCGATAACGTGCAGCCATTCCAATGCAACCGTTCGCGTTTTTACTCGAAAGCATTCGAAGAAACGTTTAACATAGAAAAATCAAAGTTGTATGGGAAATAGAGTTAAAAGCTTTAAACAAATCAAGCGATATAAGAGCACAGAATCTACCCATGTTAATATTGTCCCGAATGGAATCCGTAAGACTAATTAGCAAAGACGTTGTACTATATCCTCGGCGGAAAGAAAATATGTATATATACACATATACACACACACACATATATATATGTATATATATATGTGTGGGGTCAAATTGTATGGAACGATTTTTTTTTGATGAAGCGTATAGCAAAAACGTAATCTATAGGTGATACTGAGAAATTTGGCTCAAGAAACCATATCTCTAAGTCGGATTTGGAGCCCCCCAAAATTTCAAAATATATATTTTTCCATATATACATAGAACAATTTAATTAAATTCGTCATAAAATCAGATAGAATTATAGTAGATTTCGTCACTTATGCTAACTTCATACCAATTTTTGCTTTTTTTACATAAGGCCGATAGAAATTAGAGAGGGCCAACTATTGATCCTTGCGGAACTCCACTTGTGACGGAAAGTGCTCTTGATTTTTTGTGATTTGTTTCAACATATCAATATCTTTAACAAAAGTATGTTGACAATAATTGAGTCGCAGTTGTGGAAAAATTAATTAACTTACTGTCAAAGAATATTGTAGTTCACGGTATTGAAAGCTTTGGAATGATCTATAAGTACTAGAAAGGCAGTGTTACCATCATCAACTTCCTTTCATTATCCCTCAGCAACTTCTACTAAGACTGTTATGAGGCTATTTATTTTATTTATTTTATATTATTTTATTTTACTTATTTTATCTAAAGCCGGATTGGTTATCTGTAAGCAAATTATTGTTATAACCGCAAGGCAAAAATATGGTTGAGGTAACCATAATCAAACAGCAACATACTATGATTGAATTACATAGTTGCAGTCAAATCATATTATTGTCAATAGAAAAGCAAACTTTAAATAATATTATTATCTGAGTTAATAATAATATTATCTACAAAAATAATGAAATTTGTTACACCTAATCTTAGTATTGTAAATATGACAACAATATTGCTAGATATGACTAAAATATAATTGAGACTCACCATATCATGTCCTAATATTATAATAATATTGTGAAATATGACCAAAGTTTTATTTAATATAATAATACTATTTTGTTTTTTAATCATATATTTATTGGTAGATCTTTTGTTTAAAACAGATGTGTGTTAAATTCGAAATAAAAATAAATTAATATTGTTGAAATAAAATGTATATATAGAAATGTATACTTACATACATATGTGTGTATACACGAAACACAGACACGTCTCTATAAAGAGATACCCAGCAAAAAATTTCAAAAAAGGTAATTCGAGTTTGGAATTAAGCATTTTTGGTAGAAGCTGTTCCTTACTGGATTACCAACTTGATGATTTTAACAAGGCGTGAAACGAAAATAATCGATTCTTGAGAAGTAGTTATGTTGTTTATTGTAGGAATTAATTATTTTTATCGTTGTAAGAAATATTTTTTTTCTTGATGGAACTGCTTTTTTTAGTCGAAAAAAATTACTTCTTTTACATATGCCGTTGTTTGAGTGAATGGAAGGTCTTGATTAAAAACTCAATTTGATTATATAAATAATAGCTTTTTAAGACAGATATAAATAAATTAAAAAAAAAACTATTTTTTTACTATGAAATACACCATTTTGTAAAATTAATTTTATATACTCAATTGAAATGGGTTATATTTTATTTGTATCCGAGCCTGCATTGTTACTTATAAATACTATATTTAAAAAAAAAATCAATTGCTTTGATCGATGAACTTTTATTAAAACCGAAAATGAAAGAAATTATTTGGAACTACTGATATTTAAATAATATTTCTTCTGTTTATACTTTATTTATTTATTTATTTATTTATTTATTTATTTAACACCACGCATGCACTACTGATAGCTTACAAACGAAATACTAAATGACTGACAGAAGATGTTTCTGAAAAAGATTTTTTTTAAAACATAATATTTGATGAAGGCACCACTGAAACACATATTTATATTTGAATATGAGGTGCTGATGATACTGCTGCAGTCTCCAAAATAATTAAGTAGCTAGCTGCATTTAAAACCGTGTATTCGTTCGTGTAGTCTGGGGGCAAATTACGGCACTCGTTATTGAACGAAATTACGAACTATTTGAATAGAGTTTATATGTAAACATTTTAAAATTTTGAACCGTATCGAATGCCGTAGATTGCCCCTGCTATGGTGAATGTGTTTACTGCATTAAACTTAAACTGGGCACATGGTGCAATATTAAAGTGATCTTTATTGTTACTAATAGTTGTGAACTATTGTTTAGGATGCCCTTGCTTCATTTGTTTAGTTTTGCTGTTATTGATGTCGTTGATTGTTGTTGATTGTGTAGTCTTTAGCAAATGACATTGTGAACAACGTCGTTTAAGTGCTGGTCTTTGGCGTCTATCCATGAAATGTAGAGCATAAAGAAACTCATCTAACATTTCAACCCACAACGAACGTTGCTTCTGCTGCATTGGAAATTGTACGTCATATTGATGAGACTGACATTGATATTCCTGTCTCTTAATCACTTTGGGATGCTTCTCAACGTCGTCGTCATCGCCGTCGTCACACTCATAATAATCCGCTGGCGTGGATAGCACATTTTCCAGCTCTATCTGTTGAAATTTATAATGTTGCCGGAATTCTAGCATTGCCACGCATATGGCAAATCCAATCCCGACTATTAAAACTACAAAAACTCCACCTGTAATTGCAAAGTGATGATCAATCAATAGGAAATGTAAAATAATTCAAATATGTAAATATAAACATATCGCACATATACTTCAATAGTGGCATAACTCAAAAAAACCAGTTTTGCAGAAAACGCGTTTTAAGTTTTCAATTTGCATACAACTCAATGGAGAAATGAAAAAAAATTCTTCTCTCAGGAGGTGATGGTACAAGCTATTTATGTATATGAAATTTTTACGCAAGATAAAATACGAAATGCCGCATCTTTCTGCATTATTAACTCAAAAAACTCATTTTTTGAGTTATGCCACTATTGAAGTATATGTGCGATATGTAGTATGTAGATACGAATACATATCATTCCTTTATTGAAACAGAGACGTAACTCAAAAAGCTAGTTTTGCATTAAATGCGTCTTAAGTTTTGAATTCAAGTACAACTCAATGAAGATATGTATGTATAAAAATTATTTTCTCGAGAGGTGTGTGTACAAGCTATGTTTCCACTACGAGATTAATCACCTGCTTCGCTTTCTTAATCATGTTTATGAATTATTGCGCTTTGGCAGGAAGTTTTTGTTTTATTTAATTAATATATTTATGTACATTGCACCAGTCTTATTAAATAAAATAAAAAATATTTGGGGTACGGGTGTCTTAAGTGTCATAAGGTCCCAACATTTTACATCAGTTTAAAATTATTTTCATTTTCTTTCATACAAAAGATGTACTATATTAATACAGGGTTTCTGGTGGCAAATTTATGTTTTTAAATACGATTATTTCAAAAAACAATAAACGGTGCGGAGGGAGGGTGGCGCCGTTGGAATTATCGATTGTGCGGTTTTATTAGTCAGGATGTCGCAGTGGTCGAGTGAGCATCGAGCGTTCGCTGTGGAGACATTTTTTAAGAGTAATGATTCTTACGTAATTGCTCGTAGACAATTTTGTTAAAATTTCGGTATTCGTCGAATATGTGATGGACCGAGTGTAAATTTATATCGTTCGTGGGTGCAGAGATTGTGCGTAACTGCTTCGGCTATGAGTGTCCCACGGCCAGGGACCAGTCGATCTTCAAGAACTACCGAAAATATTGAACTGGTTGAAAGCAGTTTTCTTGAAAATCCTCGACTTTCAATACGGAAAAAGCAGCCTCACTGTAACTTCCAAGATCGATTATTTATAAAACTTTAAAATAGGATCTGAAGTTCCATCCTTTTAAAATTCAAATCGTTCAAGAACTGAAAGAAAGTGACTTTGATTTGCACAAAAATTTTTGCGATACGATGATGGAGCGTTTTCTCACTGCAAGTACGATTTTTTGGAGCGACGAGGCTCATTTTCACTTAAACGGCCGATGAATGTCAACGCTGAAAATTAACGACGCATGATTTCGGAATTTTTTTTGCCAAACCTGCGAGCTCATCCATCGTATTCTTCACACACGTGATTTCAACAGGGTGGGGCGACTGCACACACAGCCAGAGCTTCGATGAATTTGCTTCGGGAAAATTTCCCCCAAAAACTGATCAGTCAATTTGGGGAAATCCCATGGCCACCGAGGTCGCTCTATCTAACTCCCATGGATTTTTTTTATCTCAAAGAGAGGATTTATAATGATAATCCCCAATCTCTTGTGGCTTTTTTTTTTTTTTTAAATGCATGTTTATTATTTAGTGTATCTTCAAATATGAACTAACAATAAGTATTCAAATCTTAAATCTATAAAAAAAATTATTAGGCCCGACCAATGTCGGACATAAGCTTAGTGATAGTTATTAATAATACATAAGTAGTGATAAGCAACAAAAGGAAAAAGTGTTTTCAAGCAGCTTCATCATCTAGAGTGTTGAATATTAGAGCCCGTGTATCTCTCTTTTTTAAGCGGATGTGTCCAGTAAAGTTCAAAATATTACGAGCAAGCGGATTAGGATGTGACTCGAGTTTTGTTAGGTATTTGCCTGCGTATTTTGCAATTTCTTCAGTCACTAGTGGCATATTCAAATCGCGATGTATATTTGAATTTTTGATGTACCATGGAGCCGATGTTATCATGCGTAAAATTTTATTTTGCCTTCGTTGAATTTTCTCTACATTTGAAGCTGAAGCAGTGCCCCATAGTTGAATTCCGTAACACCATATTGGCTTTAAAAGCGACTTGTATATTAAAAGTTTGCAGTCTAGGCTAAGTGTTGAATTTCTACCAATCAGCCAATGTTCCTGAGTTAATTTAAGTTTCATTTGAGTTAACTTAGAGTCAATGTGGTGTTTCCATGTAAGTCGTCGATCAAGGTGTATGCCAAGATATTTCACATGTGAATGTTGAGGAACAACTTGATTGTTAATCCGAATGGGGGAGCAAGTATCTCTTCTTAGGGTGAACGTTATATGGACACACTTTTGTTCATTGACTTTAATTCTCCATAAGTTTAACCAAAGCTCCATCTGGCTAATGTGTTCCTGGAGTTTGCGGGATGCCTCATCAGGGTTTTCGTGCATACTAAGGCAGGCTGTATCGTCGGCAAATGTGGAAGTATGGATACTACTGCTCACAGGCATATCACAAGTATAAATCAAATATAAAACTGGTCCCAGTATGCTCCCCTGTGGCACACCGGATGAAATAGTTTCAGGCCTACTCGTAAAGTCTCCTTCCACAACAGTGAACTTACGGGAAATAATGTAACTTTCCAAAAGATTTAAAATGTTTATTGGTAAGTAAGTCTTCAATTTTAAAATAAGGCCTTCATGCCACACTTTATCAAATGCCTGGGAAACGTCAATAAAGAGCGCAGAGCAATACTTTTTTTCCTCAAAAGTTCTTCTTATAAATTGAACCAGTCTGTGAGTTTGTTCAATGGTGCTATGCTGACTTCTAAAACCAAATTGATGGTCTGGTATGCACCCACTACTAATTAGAATTTGGGACAATTTTGTTTTGAGCAGTTTTTCGAAAAGCTTTGACATAGTTGATAGTAGACTTATTGGCCTATATGACTCAGCCTTGGTTAGATCTTTGCCCGGCTTTGGAATCATTTTAACCTTGGCAAGCTTCCAGCTGTGTGGATAATACTCCAGTCGTAAAATGGCATTAAATATGAATAATAGGATTCTCATTGCAATACGAGGCAAGTTCATAAGCATCTGGTTACTAATTCCATCAATACCCGGAGCTTTCTTCGGGTTGAGTTCGGCAATTGATTTTTGTAAATCACGCGTCTTAAACTTTATGTGTTGAGGGGGTAGAGCGACTACATTCGGCAAATCAGCAACACCAGTACATATGTTTGGCGTAAAAACGGATTTTAAGTGCTCAGCAAATATTTTACCTTTTTCAGTATCGCTTCTTGCCCAACTTCCGGTAGATGTGCGTAGAGGTGGCTTATACTCAACGTGTGTTTTAAGCTTTCTAGCAGCGCGCCACAAAGAGTAATTAGACGCTGGTGTGACATCAAGACCTTCCAGATAATTTTTAAGAGATGCAGTTTTTTCAGATGCAAGCAACTCTTGGAGTCGTTTAGTGCACTCTTTAAATCTGATTTTATTTTGTGGTGATCTGTGCTGTTGCCATTCCCTTCTAGCTCTTCTTTTTTCACGTACGAGACGTTCAATGTCTGTAGAATAAATTTTATTAAACCCAGTCTGCGGATGGGAGTTAGTGGCATGTTCAGCAGCCTGTTTAATATTCTCGCTGAGATTGGCAATGTTAGATTCAATATCATCGGATGTTCTAAGCGTAATGTTTTCCGTACAATGACTACTGAGATATTTTTTGAACCCCAGCCAATTAACACGATTGATCATCTTCACATATGGGTCAGGTAAGTTACTTCTTAATGGACTACAAATTGTAATGATCGTCGGAGAGTGATCGGACGAAAGATCAATAGAAGCTTGAACTTGAATTAAATCCCTAGAGATATTTTTTATGACGCCGAAATCTATAACATCCGGAATTTTTTGTATGTCAGTAGGCCAATAAGTGGGCTCCCCACTCGAAATGACATCCAAGCCCATTTTTGAAATAGTGTTGAACAATGCTCGACCTCTGGGGGTAATAAGACGCGAACCCCAGAACGTATGCTTAGCATTGTAGTCGCCAGCTGCTACAAAACAAGGTCCAAGAGATTTGTAGAAATCCTCATATTGATTCTCAGTGATTGAAAATCTGGGAGGGGAGTAAATTGATGATATAACAAAATTTGTACAAAAACTTTCAATGCCAATATTTGTTGCTTGTAGGTGTTCTTCACAAATGTTATCAAGAACATAGTGCTTGAGTCTTGACTTTATTAGAATTGCTGATCCACCGCAAGCCCTTCCTCTAGGGTCCTTTGTATCATATATAGTGTAGCCATAAATTTTAAAAAGACTTCTCGAAGTCAAATGAGTCTCAGATACTAACATTACATCAATATTTTTTTCCGTGAGGAAGTGCTCAAGTTCATTTTTATGTTGGCGAATGCCGTTTGCGTTCCAGAAACATATTGTTAACGTGTTCATGGCTTATTAATTAATGCTTGAAGCAGAGTATTCTGCATTCGCAGCATTTCTTGCATCATGCTAGTCATATTTGTTGTAAAATTGTTTATAGTTTGCACCAGATTTTCAATAGTAGCTTCAAGGCGATTAAAATTAAAGCTTGCGTCAGTATTTTTTGAATTATTTGGCGAGGAAACATTTTGTGTGGGAATTGAATTTGTCTTAGCAGCATCTGCATACGATACACGGGAAGTAACTGGTTGGCTCATTTGCGCAAAAGTGGCAGAGTAAGCGTTTGCTGATTGAGCTGGAGCTAATTTAGATTTTTGCACTATAGTCTTCTTTACGAAAGAGTACACAGGACAACCTCTGTAGTTAGCGGTGTGATTACCTCCACAATTACTGCATTTTTTATCACTTTGATCTTTTGGCTTATTGCAACTAGCAGTGCCGTGTAATTCGCCGCACACAACACAAACAGAGGGTAAATTGCAGTATGTTTTTGTATGGCCATATTCTTGGCAATTATGGCACTGTACAGGACCTGAACGCTTATGTGGCTCTTCAACTGTGATTTTTCGGTACAAGAGGTATTTCAAATTATAAATTGGATGCGTTTCATTTTTTTTCAATTTTATATCATTAGGCTCAAGTTCAACACGAAACAGGTGTTGGGGAATCTTCTCTCTATTTATTATATTGGACACATTTTTTACCTTAAACCCCTGGAGGACGAGTGCATCTTTTATTTCTTCGGGAACAACATAAGAATCTATGCCCTTCAATACGATCTGCATGCCTTTAGCGCTCTTAAGCTGGTATGTGTAGAAGCTTGTTTTATTTTTTTCAAATTCAGCAACCATTTTGCGGAAATCTTTTTCGTCATAAATTTGGACTTTAGTTTCATCGATGTTGCCACGTTTTATTGGAACAACGTGAAATTTATTCTCACCAATGACCGAAATTATTTTTTTAACAAGGGCATTTGAATTTTTTCGTCTCAAATATATTGGTGGCGGCTTGGATATTTTATTCGAGGCTACCTCGGGTTTGT
The DNA here is from genome assembly GCA_949987645.1 of Tachina grossa. Classification (NCBI taxonomy): domain Eukaryota; kingdom Metazoa; phylum Arthropoda; class Insecta; order Diptera; family Tachinidae; genus Tachina; species Tachina grossa. Next base: position 2,575,162 of record OX465279.1, on the reverse strand, counting down.
CGTTGTCATCTTGCAAAATTTCGAAGCGGTTTTGGCGATTAGTTGAGGCTGCGCTGTTATCCCTAGACATTTTTGGAGCAGATGAAATTTTTGAAGAATTCGGGCTTCGCCCACGCTTTACCACGGTTATATATCTGTCCATTCCGACTTGTACCTTGAGTTTCGAGCCGCTGTTATCTGTAGTGATAACTTTGTTAAGTGATGAACACGAGCCTGAAGGGGATGATGTTACTGGCTTATATGAAGAAGTACTGGGCAACTCTAATGTTAATGCATCATTACTATTTGGCATTGGACAAAGCGAAGTTGATCGCTGACGAAAAATTGGCTTTGACGTTAAAAAAAGACTTTCATCAGATTTATTATTTATATTTTCTCAAGGGATATTCGTTTGTGTTTTTTTTTTGTTTGCGGTCTTTTTTTGTTTTTGTTATTTATGATTGTTTATTTGTTTAGAGGTACACATATATAGCATTCCTCAATATCACTTTGTTTAATTTTTTTTTGTTTGCGGTTTTTTTTGTTTTTGTTATTTTTACTATGTAAAAATATTAGCAAAGCATAAAGCTTATTTATTAAAGACAGAATGTACCTATTACGAATAATATGTACTACGAATATTTTTTGTTTGTTTAATTTTTTGTAAGAAAAATTCCGCTAATCGACTGTTCGCTATGAAGGTACCACGAGAACTCTCTTGTGGCTTTAAAGGACAAAAATATTCGTCGAGAAATCAGCCCAATTAAACCAAGTTTACTGCAGCGTGTGGCGCAGAACACAGGGCTCCGTTTCGAACAATGTGATCAACTCGACGGAAGACATCTGGATGACATACTCTTTCAAAAATAAAATCCGCCTTTACATTCTATCGTTCAATACTCTTAATAAATTTTTTGTCAATTATTACGTTTTTTATTTAAGTTTGAAAATACAAATCTGCTACCAGACACCCTGTACAATTCTTCACTCTATGTATTTTTTACTGTCATATTTAATTATTTTGCTTTTCCTTTTGTTTTTCGACAAAACGTTCATTTATGTTTAAATACGTGGCGTTTTCCTCTAGCAAATTTCTGCTAAAATCATTATATATTGCAAAAAATTATAGGCTTACAACTAGTGATGCACGAATATTTTTATTCGTATTCGAATATCCAAATGTTAGGCCATTTTTAGATATTCGTATTCGCCACATTCAGGCGAATACAAATACGAATATTTTTCCAAAAAAAAATTAAATAAATAAATACATAAATCCGAAATAAAATTTAAATAAATGGCTAAATATATTAGTTTGTACGAATCCATTAAATTTTTTATAGAAATTTGTGCTTTGTATCGTTTTTAAATATTGTTTAAATACGATCATTAAAACTTTGAATAGTTTTTATTAACTTTAAAGTACGCCAACATGAGTATGAAGTTCTTTTTCATAACAATTTTTTAATATTTTTAATTTTAATATATTTAACATATTGCAGGCGTAAATAGAACCCCAATTTAATGTCTATAAGTCCCACATATAATATTCGCATTCGTATTCGCATTCGCGAATATCGTTTCAAATATTCGTATTCGCGAATATCAAAAATTGACATTTTTTACATCACTACTCACAACATTTAAATTGAGAAAACTTACAAAAATGCGATTATATTTAAAAAAAACTTCCAAAACCGCAAAACTGTAAACGAACACACTAAGTACATTTTAAGAGTCGAAAATAATCTCATGTGCAAAGAATTTGCGAATAATTTTTTAATTGAAAAAAATCTTAAAATTTAATAATTGAAATTTATTTGCTGGTAGTTTAGCATGTCTATATACGTATTTCATTGGCGCTTGAACCAAATCATCAATTATTTTATGTACACTACTGACAATATGTCAAATAATAAATTTTCTTTAATCTTAAAATTTATTTAGAAAAACGCTAAAAATTTAAGGAATGCAAAAAAATTGGAAAATTTTTCAAAAATTACGAAACTTAGAGATATAAGAAATATCAAAAAAATCGGAAAAATTCGCGAAAATGAAAATTTGCAAAAACATTTTTCTAATATTAAAAAGATAGCTGTTTCGGCGTATATCCGATGAGGAATAAATATACAAATAAAACAAACAAGAATTAATATTTTGTAATAAATATTGAGAAGAAAATCTCTCTCTATAAAACTTTACCTTTTAAAAGTATTTATAATTGCACGTGTTGCTTCGTTGACTTATAAATGACGAGTAATAATTTATAGATAAACATTAGTATAACTAGTGAAAGTTGGCAAAACAAATTTTAAATACCGTTAGCGGTTTACTCGTTGAAATACTTATAAAACCTTCCAGCAAATTTGGAAGAAAATTACTTAAAATTTGCATTAAGTACTGAGAGAAAAGTATTAACCGAAACAAAGAATTTGTAGTTAAACAATCAGTGATGCCAACTTAGCGCGTTTCGCGCTATACTTAGCGCCTTTTAATTATGCCCAACACGCTTTTTTTCGTCTTAGCACGTTTAACAAAAAACTCTGAACGAGAAAATATTTCCCTATCTGCCTTTCATCCAATTGAATAAATACTTTGCAAAGAGAACTTTTCGTATCTAAAAGCGGTCTTATCGATCTTTTTAGACAAACAAAATTTATATGATTAAACCATGCATACAACCAAGACGTTACGTCCAATTCTCAAACTTCATACGCATGTATGTATCTAAAAAGAAAACAGAATATTATTATTATGTTTTCTAAGTGTTTTTATAGGAAATTTGATAATTGGGAAGGAAAACCTTATAGTCAAACAATCAAGTGCATTCACCTTGTTAGATTTTCATTCAGCATGCGTGTATGTTCTTAAATTTACGAGTTTCAAAAAAGTGGAAAATTCCTGTTTGGCGTTTTTTATGAAGCTACTAGACTATCACAAATTAATATTTAGTCTAATTGCAAAACGCACGAAAAGCACTAAAATCAAAGTAAAAAAATCACCAATTTAGTGCCTTTTTTAAAAAAGCACCAACTTGAAAAAATGCGCACTGACTTATTTTCTATTTTATTTTTTTCATAAAAAATGTGACACAAATCTGCTCTTTTTGTGTTTTTTAAGCTGGGGTCACACGATTGGCAGAATGTATCAATTTTCGTCGTCTCACTGCAATAAAGTCATAAGTAATAAGCCAAAATGACATTATTACTTAATTAATTCTTGAATAAGTCCAAATGGCTTTACTACTAATGCAGTGTGGTGCAGTTATGTAATTATATTTCAATTAGTTGAGATATAAGGCAAATTTACTTTGTTACTTATGAATTTATTTCAGTGAGCCGACGAAAATTGGTACATTATGCCAATCATGTGACCCCAGCTTTATGCTCTTGCTTTAGATTTTTGTTAAGCTGTCCTTAAATGGTAACACAATGTATTACGACATGTCAAAATGTGCTGTAGAGCATACAAAATCTTATCATGTAAAAGCAAAATGTATCGAGTAGGAGAGAATACTGATAGAAAATTTGACAAGTGGTCGGTATAAACCATTTTAGAAACTTAATTATTCTCATCAGACCAGAGGTGTATTTCAAAGTAAACAAAAAACCACTAAAAGAAAAATAGAATATAAGAAAAAAATCAATACAAGAAGAATTTAAAAAAAAAACTTGGACTGAAAGTGGACTTTCCGAAGTACTGATATGCAAATACTAATGATGGCAATAGGGCGAGATAATTTTTTGATAATGATGAAGTGACTGCGCAAATTACTGGTGTCCATATAAATATTATAAATAGGTTTGCCGTTATCTTTAATATACTTAACTGTAAAGAAAAGATCAATGGATCAAAACTTGAAGAATACGCATCAAAAACAACTCAACTTTTAACACAAATGTATCACGAAAAAAAAATTACTCCCACATTACACACAATTTTGGCCCATAGAAGAAATTTAATTGAACATCAGTGCTTACCAATTGGAGAACTATCAGAAGAAGCCCAGGAGTGCAGAAATAAAGACTTAAATTTAGATACACAAACACTTACAAGATCTCACGCATTAGGGAGAATGAAGATCTCTTCAATATATTGCTTTCATCATCATATCCGCTTACTTACGGTTGTCAGATCTTAAAATATTGCCAGTGAAATGTGCTCAAAATTTCTTACAACCGTATGAACTGACAATTTTTGTCAGACGTTGTTGCCAGAAAAAGCATTGTGAGTCCATTGCAAGACTAGCAGCTGACAAAAAATTGTCAGACATCTTACAATCGTGTGAACACATTGTAAAATTATTGCCAGATATTTGTCAGACATTTTAATATTGTCAGATGTGCGAAGTTTATTCATCTGACAACGGCGTCATTGTAAGAGAATTCTTTCTATGGACAACACTGCACACGCTTGATTTTAAAGAAAAAATTTATAATAAAATATATGCAGACAAAATCGCTGCAATTGCTTCTTTATGGTCCATAATAATTTATGCTTTCACTTTTTACATCTAACACAAACACGAGCGATAAATATTTAACAATTTCTAACAAATGCTTTAAATCTGGCAACGCATAACAACAGATCTAACAATTTGTGCATATGACAACCGTGTGAACTGACAATTTTTCTACTGACGATTTTGTCAGATGAATTTATTGTCATACAACCGTCTGGCAATAAATTGTAAGATTTTCTGACAACCGTGTGAACTGACAAGGAATATTGTGCTGGCAATTTTCGATTGCCAGTACATTGTCAGCATATTGCCAGATCTGACAATATTGTAAGATCTGACAATCGTCTGTATATAGCTTTAGACATGTTAGATCACGGAATTATTTGGTAAAAACCAACTTTAGTTCAGAAATGCCAAGTTTATTAGATATTTCTCCCAATGTAGATGAATATTTTATAAAAAACTAACCAGTAAAAAGTTCTTATAATGAAACTATTTTACATTTGTTAAAATTCGAAAAAGACGGTCTTAAATAAAAAAAAATCACAAAAAATATTTATTTCTCAGTATTAAAAATTTATCAATAATAGGAATCTTTGGAGCAAACAAAATATTTAATAAAAAGTAAACATATACATTTGACTATGATTTTTGGAACACCCTGTATTCTTGAAACACATATAATACACAACTTCAAAGCTGAAAATATTTGCTTTTTGAATTTTTTAAATATGTTGATTACTTCAAACGTTATTATTCTTGCAACGGAAAAAGTCAAAGCGAGTCACTGTGTGTTTGCTAATGCAGAAGTAAAATCTTGTTCGATTTAGAAAAGGAAACTCATTATGAATTAGGAACAAAAATCCATTTTATTCTACGCAAATTGCTTTTTAATTTTACACTAGATATACCAAACGGACGACACACTCGTCCGTATTCTAGAATCAAAATGTAAATAATTTAAGATTCAAAGAAAATGTACCTATCTAAACATCATAAAAAATTCATTAAAACACAGCCACACACAAACTTACATACATATGCAAGCATAATTAAATAATACATGAAATTAAAAAAAAACATAAACAAAATCCCTTTAACCAAGCTAATTCACTTTATTCAATTCTCTTCCTTTAAGTATTATGGCTTTCATACAACAACAAATAAGAGAAAAAACACACACACACACACTCAAGTTTTGTTTCTTTTTTACTTGTAAGCTAATAAATGCGTGTGTAATATGTGTGCATGTAGTAGTAGCAACTGTAAACGCTTATAGCTCCCAAAATACTAAACGGATTTCAATAAAATATAGATTCAGCACATCTGTACAGAAAATCCTTTAAAACCATATAAATCTTATTAAAATCGGTGTAGTGGTACCAGCGTAAAAGGGATTACAAAAAACATGTTCGCCTATTAATTATATAGATAGATAGATAGATAGTTGTATGGGTATGTACTAACGTGTTAGAAGGAGCAGTAATTATGTAGGTGTATTCGACAACTTATTAAAATATATAAATGTTTTAAATATACTTCAATAACAGTAGGACGGCCTGTTTAGAAACGGAAGAATTATTTAAATTTATTAACGAAATCCTCTACTGTGGGTTATGAGGCATGAATAGAAAGCGAAGCACGTACAGTGTAAACATAACATTAAATGAAATTTTTACACAAGATTAAATCTAATACAACGATTTAGTTTGCACTGCTAACTCTAAAACGCTTTTTCGAGATACATATGTTTATGTTGAATTAATGGATCGATATCTACATACCAATATTATCAAGGCCTAAAGCGTTGGCTTTAGATTTTTTACTATTTCGGCTTCTTATACAGGTGTCACCAGTGTTCTTCCACCATTTATCATATAGCATTTGAATATCGCCTTTCTCTTGCAGCTCCAAAATAGCCAATGAAATTTTATCACGCCAAGGGGAACCCTTAGGAGTTGCAATGCCATAACCTAAATGAAAGAATTTAAAACATTTAAATTAAATTTTCAATAATAAGAATGGGCGAGCTGCTCCGTGGGTTTCAGCCCCAAAGAGTTGATCCTAACAAAACACGCCGCATAATTTTAGATGTGCTCAGCTGTTCTCTTTGCTTCTCAAATTGCTGGAACAGTTTCGTATTAAAATTTTAGTAGTAGGGAACTGTTCATCCTGCCGCAATTAAAATTGTTAAATTGTTGCTGAAATTGTTAAATTGTGGGCTGAAATTGTTAAATTGTTGCTGAAATTGTTAAATTTGGGTAATTAAAATTTGAAAATTGTTAAATTCTTGGAAATTTGTGTTTTTTGTTTACATTAGGAGTTTTTGTTTACATTAAGTGTATGTCTGTCTGTCTGTCTGTCTGCCTGACCGTGGATGTTTGTGTGTGGAATATTTTGTGTGAATGTACAGGGTGGGCCAAAAGAAACCAAGGGGTGTAAAAGTTTAATAACTTTTTTGTTTATTAATTTTTTTTTATTTTTTCTTTCAGATTATATAGACAACACTTGGAGAATTTATAATGGAGAGGTTCACAACTGAACAGAGAACCAGAACAATAGAATTTTATTGTTTAAACCAGAGATCAATTATTTTAACGCAAAGAGCATATCGTCGACATTTTAACGTCAGAATTTCGCCCTCTGAAGCGATGATTCGTTGCTTAGTTAATCGTCATCACCAATATGGCAGCGTAAGAGATTTGCCTCGAACCGGTAGACTACGTTTAAGTCGCACTGCGGAAAATATTGAACGAGTACAGCAAAGTGTTAACGAAGCACCAGAAACATCTGGCAGAAGGCGTTCTGCTCAGCTAGAAATGTCTCGTACGTCACTACGGCGCATTTTAAAAAAAGATTTACAGTTACACCCATATAAGGTGCAATTGGTCCAAGAATTAAAACCTGCAGATCATCGGCAACGTCTAAATTTTGCAGTTAAATTTCAAGAGTTGGCCAGAAATGAAATCAACTTTATTGAAAATTTGATTATGAGTGATGAAGCTCATTTTCATTTTGGCTTTGTTAATAAGCAGAACTGTAGGTTCTGGGGTTCTCAAAGTCCAAGAGCCATTCATCAACGCCAATTGCACCCCATCAGGTGTACAGTATGGTGTGGGATCACATCTGAAAATGTCATTGGACCCTACTTCTTCGAGAATGAAGATGGAAGTGCTGTAACCGTAAATGGAGAGCGGTATCGGTTTATGATAGAAATTTTTTAAGTCCTGCTCTTGAAATCAGACCTGGTATGTGGTTTCAGCAGGATGGAGCCACTGCCCATACTGCCCGAGACACAATGGCACTTTTAAGTCAAATTTTTGGAGAGCGAATAATTTCTCGAAATTCGGAAATTATTTGGCCAGCGCGATCGCCAGATTTAACGGCACCCGACTATTTTCTTTGGGGTTTTTTGAAGGAGCGAGTGTATGTGAACAAGCCAGAGACAATCCTTGAACTCAAGGCAAACATTGTTGCAGAAATTCGAACGCTACAGCCACAAGTTTTGAAAGATGTTATGGAAAATGCTCTAAAAAGAGCCCATCAGTGCGAAGCTGAAAACGGTGGTCATTTAAGAGACATCATTTTTCATACTTAGTGTAAAATAAATTTCCATTTTGTATATTATATAATCTGAAAGAAAAAATAAAAAAAGTTAATAAACAAAAAAGTTATTAAACTTTTACACCCCTTGGTTTCTTTTGGCCCACCCTGTATTAACTCGTTAATTTGATAGAGAAAAAGAAACAAAGGTTTCCTTTTCTGAAATCAGTACATCCCAGCTAAAAAAAAATTATGTATGGTCCATATACTTTTAATACATGATATAGATATAAAAATATATAAATGCATGTATAGAAATGTATAGGATTATACCTTGGGAAGAGTATTATATATGATTATATATGAATTGAATATGAAATGTATTATAATATATGAGCTCATATATGGAAATTTAATTGCGAAGCTCCTCATATGTGTATCCATATATAGAAATAACATGTAATATATATATGGAGCCATATTAAAATGTGTGTATACATGATATCTCAGATATTTTATTAACTCGATCTTTTTCTTTCTTTTTTATCACTGGTGAATTCCAAATCTATTTGAAAATACATAAGGTATTCAAAGTTTATATGCGTAGAGCCTCAACCTTTAAAAACAAAAACTTTTGTTACAAAAAAAAAAAAAAAAAAAAAACTACTCTTGTCTGATTTTATACATTGTGGCCCCATTTAATATATCAAATAATCAAAAGGATCAATCAGTCATTTATTTTATAGAAAATAGCAGAATTCTCTAGATAAGAAACAAAGTTCATATTACTTCAGAAAATTATATTCAAAACAAGTGTTAGTATAAAAACGCATTATTTTTTTTTCTGTTATAATTAATTGCATTAGTTTTTAATCTGATTCCTTAAATTAAATTTTATGTACAAATATGAGTTTTGTGTTTTTTAAATAATTAAATCACATTTTCTCTTAAAATGACTTATGAAATATCCTTTAGTTCATTTTTAATTATTTGTTGTATTAAATTTTTCATTAAATGTTTAAAATCTTAAAAAAAAGTAATTTAAATAACTGAATTTATTTCACAGCAGTGCACTTTTTTTAATCAAGGGATGGCCATATACTCTCATTTTTGGGATCCGAACCATATATGGGATGTCATATATGCTCCATACATATTTGTTTAGCTGGGTATTCGTGAATTCTTTAATAGTTCTTGAAAGTCTGTGCATAAGATACGAGGTTTGTGACTGTTCGAAATTTGTGCTTGGAGTCTGCTGATGATTCGTTACAGCAATAATGAAGTGCATAAGGGCAAAGCTGAACCATCAGCTTATAATAATGGCTATAACACTACTTTTCAATATAATTTTTTGCAGTAATATGAATTTAGTTTCTTAAAAATACCTAGAGAATTCCGTTATTTTCTATAAAATTAATTATAGAATTATACTTTTGATTATTTAATTTATTAAATAGGTCCACAATATATAAAATCCAACAAGAATGATTTTTTTTGTTACACGATTCTTAAATTTAATTTTTTCTAATAGACTTCCAATTCACCAGTGATAATAAACAGAGAAAAAAAGATCGAGTTAATAAAATGCAAGCTTTTATGATTGCAAAAACGATCTTATGTGAGATATCATGTATGCATACATTTTTATATGGCCCTATATATTACATCTTATTTCTAGATATGGATGCACATATGAAGAGCTTCATAATTAAATATCCATATATGAGCTCAAATATTATAATAAATTACATATATAAGTCCATATATTAATTCATATTTAATAGTTTTGCCATTAACAGGGTGGCGCTGAATGAACTATATGGTTTGAATTCTTTCTAACTTTTTGAATCGTTATTCTTTCTTTGTTTCTTTTCAGAATTTTGTCAAGAAGACTTGGGGAATTAATTATGAATCATTACACGATCGAACAACGCACAAAAATAATTGAATTTTTTTCCTACATCAACTGACAACACACACAGTGGACCAAACACAAAGAACGCTGATGATGAAGCTGTAGTGGCCTTCGAAAACAGCTAGTTGTTCCGTTCTACTGCGTCTTTGTCAGAATATTTACAATTATTTTTTGTGCTATTTGTTCATTAATAATTATCACATGTAATTTTGGCTTACAGAGCGATACGAAATTTAGCCTGATAAAATCATAAATATAGAAATAAATGAAGTTCGAACAATAATAATTAAAATTAACTATTTTTCAAACCAACAGTCTATTATGTTGTCACAGCGTGCATATCGTAATCATTTTAATGTGCGCATTGCACCCACAGTTTTCTTTGGGGATATTTGAAAGAAAGAGTGTACGTTAACAAACCAAGAATCATACTCCAACTAAAAACCAATATTCGAAATGAAATCATACCCATTACACCCGTAATTTGGTGATAAGTTATGGAAAATATGATATGTATACTTTCTTTCGCTAAAGAGAGCACGTATTTGCGAAGCAGAAAATGGACATCACTTACAGGATATAATTTTTCAAAGCTAATTGCTTATGCAGATGACCTCAATATTGTCGTTAAATCAAACAAAAAAAAATCCTGTTTTAAATTTAGACAGCCTTTTCGACAGCATTAACAGCTGGTGCCAATACTCGGGAGCAAATTTATCTGGCACGAAATGCAAATATCTGCACATATGTAGAAAGTTTAAATGCCGCTGCCTAGTTCAATCTGGCACGACTAAATTAACCGAAGTAAACACACTTAGAATATTTGGTCTCCATATCAACAAAGGATATAATTGGAACGACCAAATTACTTTTCTTACTTCCTCTTTAACTACAAGACTAAATGTTATCAAATGCTTATCGAGCCTTAAGCTCAATTGCAATTCCAAAACCCTAATTTCCTTAGTCAAAACTATTATATTATCTAAAATTAATTACTTGCTACCTATTTATGGATACGCTCCTAAATATGTCCTTAGAAAACTAACAATAGTCATAAATGCAGCATTACGTAGTGCTTTGGGAGCCTTACGTACCACTCCTACTGTAACGTATTTATTTAAAAAAATGTTCTTTGTATATTTTCCAATATTTATTATTTAATTTAAATGTTCACAATCTATTCACTAGTTTTATTATTCTGTTCTTAATGTGTTTATTTTAAAAAATGTAAACTTATTTATATTATACTTATGCTAGGAAAGTGAAGCGTCATTAATTTGTCATGTTTTATTATTCAAAGAAAATGTGGGTCACTGAAGAATATTGACAGTAACCCGATCTACTGAAATGTTAGTTATTTCATAATGTTTTGAATTAAACAATGTATGGTGGTAATGAACTTTAAGAATGTTAAATATTTGAATTCAGTAATTCTAGCTGTATTGAGTTTCTTTTTTCTTTATTTCAGTAAATAAAGTGTTAATGATCTTTACTTATTAAAGAAGAGTGAATCATAGCAAAATATTTATTGACATACATACATTCATGACACTACTAATAATTTTTTATTCGAATCTAGTATCATACATCTTACCACTCAAAGAGACATTCTAACAGCTAAGCTATTTAAAACATTTATGTATGACAGAACTACACCCCTCAGACAGATAATAAAGAAGCTGACCCGAGCACAAAAAGTACCGAAAATTCCATCTACTATCTATCGGGCAGTTAATGAATGTCGCTCGCTTAATATACCATTAAATCTTGAATCTTCAAAACAAGTAAACCATACTCCGTGGGCTTTAAATCCCTATATATTCAATACATCTCTGACATATTAGTTAAATCATTCTCCAGTCCCTTCCAACTCAAATCGCTTTTTAACGAAATTAAAAACAAATTCTGCTATTATAAATTTATCTATACAGACGGCTCTAAAACAAGCAACTATGTATCTTTTGCCATCACTACAGAAACTGAGATTATAAAAAAATCATTACTACCTATATACAGCTCCGTTTACACTGCGGAATTAATAGCTATATATGAAGCAGTACTTCACGTAAAATCGCAGGAGGGAAAATTTGTAATTTGCACCGACTCGTTATCGGTGATAAAATCTATTTCCAATATAAACAACAATAATATCTATGCAACAAAAACTAGAAATATTTTGATAGAGAAATACCCAAATATTCTACTACTTTGGGTTCCAGGCCACAATGGCATTGCAGGCAATGAATTCGCTGACGAGTGTGCTAAGTCCGCTACTCTATCACCACTCCACACTTATGCAAATTTCGATTGTAATGATATAGACAAATTCATTTACACTCACTTCTTTTCATCCGACAGGACACAAAATTTTAATATGACCTCATCATGGTATAGATTAATTAACAGTAGTAGCATGACAATTAACGACCTAACGGCATCCAAAAATTTCTCATGGACACCTAATCAATATCGATACTCCAACTTACTGCAACTGTAATATATTGCACCCAAAACCACTTCATTTCCTTAAAGAATGTCCAAAATTTAATTTAATACGCAATCAAATCTTTTACAACTCCAGCCCAGAGTCCCATCTCTCCAATCTATCATCAAATAACATACTATTAATATCTCAATTTCTCAAGAAAATTAACTTGTATGACAAAATTTAACAATAGCTTTAGATAAATCCTTCACTTAAGAAAACCCATGTAAATAAATTAAAAGTAAGCTAGGATACAAAAAATGTACTAAATTATATTATTTCTATTCTATTAAGTATTAATATTTCCTTGTTACATCTATGATCGAGCTGTAGGCCTGCGATGTCATTGCTCGTAAAACACTAGCATATAATTTGCAATTATTATGTCAATATTATTAAATTAAATAAATAAATAAAAATAAAAAAAGTTATAAACCATTTAGACCATATAGCTCATTCTACGCCTCTCTGTATAATCCCATACACTTCCATAAATGAATTCATACATATTCATATATATTTATATACATTCATATATCAAAAATATATGGACCATACATATTTTTTTTCGCTGGGATGTGTCTTGCCAATTTAAATTAAAAAATTAAAAATAAAATTAACATTAACTTAAATTAAAATTTATCACCTTCTTATTTCTGTCTTGTTTCTTTTTATATGTATTATGTAATTTTATATAACAAGGTGGTATTAAACGCAATTTCAAACAAATTCGCTGTATCTCGAATAGTGAAATACCATAAATGAAAGCTTTACTGTTTTTCTATATACATATGATCTGACAGTTTTAGCAAATTTGCTTGAGCTGAAATTCGCCTTAAGGCGAACGTAAAGTAAAAATCAAGGCGAATTCACATAAGGTGAACTTAATTCGCCAGCTGACATAAATTCCCTGCTGTCCCTGCTGAACAGGAAATTTTACACAAAGAAATATACGAGGAGAATACGCAGAGTTTCAAATCAAGACCACCTTATATCAATTTGCCTTGGTAAAAATCACTGGTAATTAAAAAAAAAAATAAATAAACACTATGACACGCTATCTTATACACTGAACAAAATTAATATATGAAAACAGTAAAAAAAACAGCAAATACATGAAAAAATCAGTACATTTGCGTACTGATTTGCTGATTATGCATAAATCAGTACTTTAAACAAAAATCAGTACATGTACTGGCAAAATTAGTACGACTGGGAACCGTACCAGAAACTATTATGTGCTCTGAGGAAACTATTAGAGTAATAAAAAATTAATCAACGTCCTTCACATTATATTTGAGATAATTACGTTATCATTTTGAGAGTTTGCTAAGTTGGCAAAGACTATATGCGTATATCGCAGTGGAAGATGTAATGAGAACCTAAAACTTTGTTAAAAAGGATTGCCTATATCTCCAGACTACATAAAATTAAGCTGGTGTGGATCCCAATAAAAGAAAAACAAAATTAAAAAATTAATGGAAAAGTTAAGAGAAAATAAATTTACGTTGCATAGTCTAAATAACTCAACAGCGGTGACTGGTGGTGGTGAGCGAGCAGGCCCTAGTAGTTGTCGTGAGAAAATAAAGAAACGCATGCTACAATCAGCGATGCCAATTTAGCGCGTTTTAACTATGCCAAACTCGCTTTTTTCTGTCTTAGCGCGTTTAATAAAAAAGCGCTAAATTAGCGCGTTTTGAATAAAGTCAATAATATCATTTCAGTTCAATATTTTTTTAACTTTTTTTGTATAAATTTAACAATTTTCTAATATCCAAAACTCCGATAAAAATTTTTAAATTAATTAATGATTCAGCTGTCGCAAACTAAATTCGCTTGACTGTGGTTAGAATTAAAAATGCATTTTAATACTGTAATGGCAAATATTTCGAAATTTCACAACTAAAAATATGTACTACATACAATGACCCAAAAAATGTACATAACTTACAATGCATCTATTATAGCTGAAGTACAAAATGCATTTGAATCGCAAAACTATTCGACAATTTATATATTGTTACAAAGCTTTAGAAATAAATTAAAAGTAAAAACTAAGCATTTCGATTATTTGGAAGGCGATTCTGATTCTGTATTAAATGATTTTAGTTAATTAAAACATAATGTCAAGGAAGCAATATTGCAAAATCTGAAAAATTAATGCTGTAACTTAGCGCGTTCTAGCGCGTTTTGAGAAGGGTAGTAGCGCGTTTGGGTTATAAATATTTGGCATCGCTGGCTACAATATTAGCTCAAAAAAAATTTCGACGTGTATTCAGATCAGTATGAAACTATCTATATAATTAATAGGCCAACAAGTTTTTTGTAATCCCTTTTACGCCGGTGTTACTGCACCAAAAATAAAAAAAATTATATGGTTTTGAAGGTTTTTCTGTATAGATGTGCACAATCTATAGGTCCGTTTGTTTACTTTTCCAGTAAAATTCAGTAGTTGAGTAAATTTTGGGTAATTTGAAAATTTTACTCTCAAGAATGTCTCTTGCCCAAAAAAGTACGCGAACGGAAAAATTGCAAAAATTTGCAGATTATTCAAAACAGCTGCTAATATTGTTGTATGTTTTTGTTGGTTTTGAAAACCATCAAATACATATTTTTGGTAATTGATGCATGCATTTTTATAATTATAAATTTCAAGCGATATATACATACATATTTCAAAAATAGAAGTTCTGTGAAAGCTTTAGCTTGTATTTGGTTTTTATAGGAAAATACATCAATATTTGATTTCTGATAGTCGGCACCCTGAATAGTATACAGAGATAAGTATTCACATATATATAAATAAACCTTACATCTCTAAAAAATTAAAGTAAATAACACAATTAAATTTAATTAAAAACTGATATATTTAACTATTATTATTCTTCAATTTCTTTCATCTTGAACATAAAAATTTTCAGATTTGTTTTGTTAAACTTTTACTTCAACTTTTCTTCTTTTAAATGTTTTTATTTAAAAAAAATATACTTTGTATTTGCTTACTTTTATTTATTTTATTGAATCATATGTTTTTCTCGTCTACTGGATTTTACTGGCAAAAATTTGTCCAGTAAAAATTTGCAGGCTCTTAGTCAACAACTGTCAATTTACTCTCTCAATTGGCACTCTCTTTTGCAATTTTATGTGTAAACGAACGCATTTCAGTAAAATCCAGTACAAATTTTATATTTTTATATTTTATTGAAAAAATGCTTAATTCCAAACTCGATTACCTTTTTTGAAATTTTTTGCTGGGCGTTTAAAGTTGCTACTACTACATGCACATATATTACACACGAATTTATTAGCTTACATGTAAAAAAGAAACAGGACATGAGTGTGCGTGTGTGTGTTTGTAGTATTTCTCTTTATCTAATAATTTTTTTTCTCTTATTTGTTACTGTATGCAGAGTGACCGTTTGACCGACTAAAGTGGCAAATTGCCACTTTTGCAACTGCCTTTCCCCTTTTTCAACTGCCTTGCCACTTTTTGTCCCCTTGTGAGTTATATGAAAATACATTAAAAATAAAAAGTTTAGCGTAGTTTTGGCGTTTTTTTTTTAATTTTGCCCCTTTTTTTGATAAATCCCCTATTTGGTGCCACTTTTTGAAAAATGTCATCTGTCACCCTGATTGTATGAAAGCCATAATATTTAAAGGAAGAGAGTTCAATAAATTGAATTAGCTAGGTTAAAGGGATTTAGTTTATGTTTTTTTCCATTTCATGTATTATTTATTATGGTTGCATATGTATGTAAGTATGTACATAAACGTTTAGATAAATTTTCTTTGAATCTTAATAAAATTATTTACATTCAGATTCTAGAATACGGACGATTGTGTCGTTCGTTTGGTATATCTAGTTTAAGTTAATATCCAACAAAGTTGGTAGAGGAAGTAAGTGCTAATATAGCCAAACTCACCACAAAATGAAAGAATCTATATGGTGGTCAAAAAAGGAAAGTTGCAAGATTGAAGAAGCAAGCAAGTGTACAAAAACCATGTGCACGGAGTCTTTCGAAGGGAAACGTTTCTGCTACACCCATCTTAAATGAGAACTAGAGCTGTAGCAAAGCGTTCATTCCAGTGACCTCCCATTTTGGTTGATTTTCTAAAAAATAACGAGTTCGTTCAGTTCGTTCCTCCGCTCTTTTCAAGAAACAGAATAAAATAAAAATAAACAAGCAGTTGATTCGTCAAATAAAAAGAGACAAATGCAATGAGTTTGTTATGAATTTTTTAGCAAAATAATCAAAAGAAAAAGAAAATATCAGAAACAAAAAAAAACAGCAACTAAAAATGTTTACAATATTTTATATTCTTAGCTATAAGAAATCACAAAAATATATTCTAAAACTTAAGAAATATTAATGTCAATTTTTATTAATTTCATATTGGTGAAATTGTTACTAAAAGGCAAATGTAAACGAGAATATGACAAAAAAAAAATTGCATGAATAAATAAAACGCAAAACATAAAAATAAAACAAAAACAGTGAACAAGTGCATTCGTTCGCTCATTTCGTTCAATTGTACTTTTTATCAGCTCAGTAAAGTGGCCGGCTCAATTCGTTGATTTAAGTGATTCGTTCAATTGTACTCACTTGTTCATGAACGAAACAGCTCTAGTGAGAACGGCAAGAGCAATCCGTCATTAGAACAACAGAAAATCGTTGACAGCTGCTTTGGAGGCGTCTAAGAGGGGGAAAACTTGCCGGTGACATTTTCCTCCAAATAAAAGATGGAGCTTTTAGATTTTTTCGTTTTCACTTTTGGCAAAAAAAATCGCATCACTTGTTAACAAGTCTTGTGAAAATAATACGATTTTTTTGCTCAAAAGTGAAAACGAAAAAATCTAAAAGTTTAAAAACGTCAATTTAAAATTTTTTCATCTAAATTCAGATGTTCGAACACATACTATTAATTTGTATTTTCTAAATCTCAACTTAAATAGGTGTAGCATGTATTTTAACATGCGATCCCACAAGAAAACATGTGAAAATGATGTGGAAACCAGAACATAGACGTATATCTGTTACTTCTTGGAACTGCATAATCTTACGAGCTAAACTCGTTTACTCTGAACTCAATTCATTTAGCACCGAAAAAAATTAGGAAGTTTTCCACAACTTCTCTCCCGCCTAGGTATAAAAACCTAAATCATAGTCTAACCTAACCTAAGATATATGCACTTAAAATAATAGAATTATACTGTATATATTTACCTTTCGTATCTAAGAGTCCACCAATTTGTGTAAGATTGCAGTCACGTTGAACAATGTAATCCAACATAGTTGACTCCATAAGAAATGCGTAATTACTTTCCTTCACTCGCTTTATACCTTCTTCATAAGTGCTAGTAAGAGCACTTGGCTTCTTTTTATTATCCATGTTACGCCACATTTTCCGATAAGTTTCAATAAGCGAGTCTCTAAAGAATGTCATTGTCGAACCACTGTCTAAAGTACCATATGAAATTTCGGTTTGACTAGCCAAATCTTCGGCATTTTCAATAGGTGTTATCATACGTTCCACCGTCAGGAAAGCAGCTAAATTTGCCGTATACGAGGCAATTATAATAAGGGTAAAGAACCACCATATAGCACTCACAATTCGCGTTGAACAGGAACGTGGGGATAAATCAGAGCTTTGCTGCATTAATGTACCGATGGTGAACCAAAAACTATTTGACAAATTGAAATCAGCACTTTTGCTGTTAATACAAATATTGTTTCTATCCCTGACATGATTCTCAACTGGAGAAAATTTTGCTACAATGTAGATGGTGCAGGACACAAAAAAATATGCCGCTAATACATAAAGCCATATATCAAATGACAGCGGATTCATAAATGAAAATAGTCTCGTTGGCGGTGTTGTAGGGACTTTAAAGAGAATACTAATCCCCAGATTCATAAATGGCTTTGTAAAGTCTATAACACTCTCCCGAGCATATGTGATTGTCATGGGGGCTACGGCCAAATCGGCTTTCTGAAAGGAAAGTATGTTATCTGGATTATTAATGTTAATAATAATAAAACTTTTGGAGGTGAATCGGACTATGTGTCCTCTAGATTGGCTGACGCGTGAAAAAGGGTTTATGAAATAATGCTCAATGAAATAAATCATAAAACAAAAACTAATTAATAATTTTGTATCGTATTTGACAAAAACTTTAAATGAAAAGAGCAGAGAAAATTATTTGGTGATATTTAATAGATAATAATCTATATAATTAATAGGCAGATGTGCACAATCTATATTGAAATAGGTTTAGTATTTTGGGAGCTATAAGCGTTTAAAGTTGCTACTACTACATGCACACATATTACACACGCATTTATTAGCTTAGAAGTAAAAAAGAAACAAAACATTAGTATGTGTGTATGTTTGTAGTATTCACCCTGCAGAAAGTGCGAATAGTGAAATTGTGGTGATTTACTAGTGACGTTGTCAGTAGCACTACTGACCAGGTGTACCCCAGCCAATGGTATCATCTATTGACATTTAACATTAGCTTGTCATTAACCACTAGACTATAGCACTACTGACTTAGTAGTTCTTTCGGGACCACATGAAGACATTGGATTCACTAGTAAATTTTAGGGGCTCTAGTCTACAATATCGATATATCCTCTCTCGTTGTCAATAGTAAACTTATAGTGATTTTCTAGTGACATTGTCAATAGTGCTACTAACTAGGTGCACCCCAGCCAATGTAAACGCATATTGACAAATAACATAGGGTTGTCATTCAAAATCTATCAGTAGACTTTAGCACTATTGAGAAGGTAGTTATTTTATGACCATATGGAGATATTTGAACCGAAGATTCACTCGTAGATTTTAGTGACCCTCGTCTACATATGTATATTTATTTAATATTATTGCACAACATAATAAAAAAAGAAAAACAAACTATTGACGCGTTCATTGACAATATCACCAGAAATACACTAGAACTGTCGTCTCTAACGTATCTCTACTCGTGCATAAAAGGAAAGTTGTCGACATTTTAACTAGTGCAATTGTTGCTGGAGAAAGAGTATTGACATAGAGACATATGGTTCTAGGTTGACTAGAGGGCAGTGTTGCCAGAAAATGATGGTGAGAGAATGCTAGATCTGTAAAAAAATTCTGCTAAAATGTTTTACAGAACAAATGTATAATACCAGATTTAAATTTAAAAAATTGTTATTGAAATAGCTTTGAATTTCATGTTTATACAAACTTATTAGTATTTGCAGGTGTTTTTATAGCACATACATACATACATAGTATGTATGTGTTTGATATTATCTATAGATATGAATATTTATGTATTTTCGGACTGGGACCAAGTTTCTTTATGTCAACACATTGTTTACAGTTTTTTTTTCTATTCATCATCAGTATAAAGGTAAGAGAGAAAACATATGTGGTGTATTTCTGGTGAATTTTTCAACAATTTATTAATATACATAAATTTGCATGTACGTAAAGTATAGAAATGTACCAGTAAAGTCTGGTTGGTATTTCTCCATGTTGCCATAAGAACTACGTAGTCACTACCTAGTCAAATGTTTTAGTGTTACTAGTAGATTTTCAATGACAAGCACATGCTAAATGTCTATAGCACAAAGTTTTTCATGTGGAATAATTAGAGAGTAGTACTGGTGACAAAGTCAAAAGGGACTCAGTACATTTTACCGTCGACATTTCCTTCAGGGTATATACATAAAATATATGTAATGGGTGTTTTTTATTGAGGTATAGAACTTTAAGTTGGCATCACTTTTTTAACTGGCGGCCATTTTGTCAGCTGTCAAGTGATTAATATTTAGTTTGGTTTGCCATTTCATCATAAACAGGTTGACAAAAGAACAACGCTTGCAAATCGTGCAAATTTATTTCGAAAATAATGGTTCAGTTCGCGAAGTTTACCGCAAGCTCCGTCCATTTTATGGTTGACATAATCGTCCATCAGAGCAATTAATTCGGTTAACCATGGATCGTTTTCGCACTACGTTTACTCCATGTGATAATACGCATCCGCAGAGACGTCGAACAGTGCGCACCGAAGAAACAATTGCCGCTGTAGAGCAAAGTGTTGAAGAGGACCCGAATGAATCGATTCGCCACCGTGCACAGCAATTGGAGCTTTGTCCATCAACTTTATGGAAGATTTTGCGCAAAGATCTTGGCTTGCGACCTTACAAGATCCAGCTTGTGCAAGAATTAAAGCCGCGAGACCATGCAATGCGTCGTGATTTTGGTGTATGGGCCGAAAATGAGATTGATTTCGATGCTGATTTTCATCGCAAAATTTTGTTCAGTGATGAGGCTCATTTTTGGTTGAATGGCTACGTCAACAAGCAAAATTGCCGCATTTGGAGTGAAGAGAATCCACATGAGACCCTTGAGACGCCATTACATCCACAAAAACTGACTGTTTGGTGTGCTCTATGGGCTGGTGGAGTCATTGGGCCATACTTCTTCCGAAATAATGCTGGAGAGTCAGTTACCGTTAATGGAGACCGGTATAGAGCCATGATAACCGACTATTTTGTTCCCGAATTGGATGGCATGAATGTGGATGAGTTGTGGTTCCAACAAGACGGCGCTACATGCCACACAGCGCACGTCACAATCGATTTATTGAAGGAAACATTCGATGAGCGCATAATTTCGCGGAATGGACCTGTCAATTGGCCACCAAGATCGTGTGATTTGACACCATTGGATTATTTTCTTTGGGGATATGTGAAGTCGCTCGTCTACGCCAACAAACCAGAAACGTTAGGGGACTTGGAAGCCAACATTCGTGGCGTTATTGCCAACATACGGCCCCATATGCTCGAAAAAGTGGTTGAAAATTGAACCTGTAGAATTAGCTTTATTCGAGCCAGCCGCGGCGGCCACATGCCCGAAATCATATTTAAACATTAATGGCATAAAATTATCCTTCCAATAAAGCCAAATTGATGGACATTAAAACGATTTTCTTGTGTTTTATTTCAATTTGAAGTTCTATACCCCTAAAAAAATACCCTTTATATATGTCTGTATATCGAGACTTATTTTCGGTTTAATTGTAAGCAAGATGTTGTAAAAAATAGACTTTTGTAATTGAAATTAAAACTATGAATTATCAAAATTTCGAAATGTTTGATATCTTTTAAAATGCAGGCTGCAAAATTTGTACTTAAGCGACAATTTATGTATGGTAAAGTATATTTGGATACTATAAAAACCTGCCTTCTGAAAACTTTAATTTTTGTCGCTTACGGATAATTTAAAATAGGGCTCCACATACATATGTATACAATACATAGCATATAATACATACATATGTAGGTATTCGTTGCATCTACATTACGAAGGAAACACATAAATATAAAAAAATTTAAATTTATTAATAGAAATACTTTGTACATTGAAAAAAATTTAACTAATTAACATTTATTATTTTAAGCATATTCTGCCAAAAAGCATCTGGCAGAATTTTTTAAAAGTTGAATGCTTTTCACATAATGAAAATGCCAGATAATACTTAAAGGAAGAGAATTGAATAAAGTGAATTAGCTTGGTTGACGGGATTTTGTTTATGATTTTTAATTTCATGTATTATTTAATTATGCTTGCATATGTATGTAAGTTTGTGTGTGGCTGTGTTTTAATGAATTTTTTATGCCGTTTAGATAGGTACATTTTCTTTGAATCTTAAATTATTTACATTTTGATTCTAGAATACGGACGAGTGTGTCGTCCGTTTGGTATATCTAGTACTATTTAATGCGGGACTTACTTCACGAGAAGGTGTACTGTGGATAATCTTGTACCACGCAGACTAAACGCTATCAGCAGGGCAATTTTGGAAAACGTTAAGCATCTAAGCGTTATTTTTTACAGTAAGATATTATCGAACCACAACATCCAGGCCAAAGCACACAGAGCATTCGTGATAGAAATATTTTGTTAAGAGAGAACTTGGGCAGGTGAAGCCTTCTACAAGGGAAACTTATATGTTCAGATTGTCGGAGGGTTTTATGGACTGAAATCTAAGATTAATAAGTTATTTTAAGATAACAGAAGACATCTATTTGCTTATTGATAGTAAGGCAGCCATTGCCACTATAAATGGGGATTACTTCACATACCTCCATGTATGTAAACAAATGCCGGATATCTCTCAATTAGATATCGAAACATTCTAAGGTAACAATGACCTGTACCTGGATTCAGTAACTTTTATTAAGATAATCGTACCGTTATAATAAGTATAACGAAAGTTTATCGACTTTGCTATTCAGTAACATATTTTAACGATATTCGGTGTCGGTTGGAGAAAATAAAAAATTAAGTCATAAGATCTAATTTGTTGAGTTTTTCTACCACATAATCTTGAATTAAATGGTTAATAAGATAAAGTGGGAAACTATCGTAAAAAGAAATTACAGAATCACATTATCGTTATCGCAAGCGAATAAATATGTCGACAAATATTACGATTTTCGGTTCGCAAAAAGTTACAGAATGCAGGTACTGGGTTCCTGGTTAAGTAAACTGCCTGGGTATCTGTATAGCGAATGTTATTGAGAAGAAAAGAGGAGCGTTTGCAGACTCAATGATCAGCCAATCTGCGGGCATTCCTCTAAAATATTCTATAGCGTTACTTCAGTATGAATTATTGTTCAATAAAGTTGGGAAAGTAGTTAGCTTTAATAAATTTATTTATTTATGTAGCTAACAATATATATATAAGTTGGCAATAGTCTCCTGCACAAGACATCTTATAAGAACTTTCAAGACATGAGGGATTTTTCAAATGCTTTACTACAGCGAAATCTTATAAAGCAAACGTTAACAACATTGTTTGCAAGAAATTTGTTTGAGTATTGTAGGTATAAGAGTAAAGAAGAAAACACTTCGTGAAGGAAGAATTTGTGATACTTGCTTCTTTCTACGCATGAGCGCGTGTACAAACGTCATGCATGTATGTGTGTATGATTTTTTATTTTTCTGCGCACATGCAAGGGTACACACATGCATTAACATTAGTTGCATGCGGTTAACCACATAATAGCTTACCATCTACATATTACACACACACTCAAACGTACAATATGAAAAATAACAAGCATACACTAATCAACAGTACTTCTTTTGAGTGTTTGTTACAAGCAAGCTGTCTTGCGACATCGCTTGTTACAACTGATATACACATACACCAATACATCCATCGTACTTCGCTTATAGTACGACAGCATTTATTATTGGTTTAGTATAATACATGCGACGTGAATACATTTAAAAATCATAACGTTTTTACATTTCAAGACTGTTTACGCAGCTCTCTAGTTGGCAATGGTATAAAAGAAATTTATGATTTAGTTAGAAAAATTGATAACAGCTACAAAAATAAAAATAAGTACAAATTAGGAGTTATAGTTACATATTATTGCTTATAGATATCTACAATTTGTCTATTGGTAGTTCAATTACATGGAACCATTTCTACATCTTGAATATATGATATTCGTTGCATATTTTTCAATATTACTGGGAGATGATTAAACTCGGAGCAACCAACATATTCGACTCTTTTTTTAGTTGTTTACTATGAGATTAGATCTGATTCGGATGTTGATGGTAGTTTGAATTATTTTAAGATAGTATATACTAAACGGACGACACAATCATCCGTATTCTAGATGTTAATAATTTTATTAAGATTCAAAGAAAAAATTATTTAAACGTCATAAAAAATTCATTAAATCACAGCCACACATTACACGTACACACCTACATATGAGAAATTCCACAGAATGTCACGTAAGTTTGTATTTCAGAGAAAATTAATATACTATATAATATACTAGTTTCTTGTTGGTCACAACAACGTTCAACATGATCCCAGTTAAAAAAAAATTATTTCTTCGTATTAAATGGAAATTTATAAATAAATATTATATAAATATTAAAGTTCGCGAAAATGGGACCCCAAAAAAATACAAAAAATACGATAAAATTGCGAGCTACTAAAATTGTTTTAATAGTGTGTGTTATTACGGGAACACATCAACTTCGAACAAACATATCAGCCCAATTCACAATCTTGTTCAACTGGTTTTCTTACATCGTTGCATGTGCAGTGATTTCTTGCGACGAAATCTCCAATTTCCGGCAATGTTTTTTTATGTATAGGGTGTTTTTTTGAGGGGTATATAACTTCGAATTGAAATAAAACACAAGAAAATCGTTTTAATGTCCATCAATTTAGCTTTATTGGAAGGATAATTTTATGCCATTAATGTTTAAATATGATTTCGGGCATGTGGCCGCCGCGGCTGGCTCGAATAAAGCTAATTCTACAGGTCCAATTTTCAACCACTTTTTCGAGCATATGGGGCCGTATGTTGGCAATAACGCCACGAATGTTGGCTTCCAAGTCCCCTAACGTTTCTGGTTTATTGGCGTAGACGAGCGACTTCACATATCCCCAAAGAAAATAATCCAATGGTGTCAAATCGCACGATCTTGGTGGCCAATTGACAGGTCCATTCCGCGAAATTATGCGCTCATCGAATGTTTCCTTCAATAAATCGATTGTGACGTGCGCTGTGTGGCATGTAGCGCCGTCTTGTTGGAACCACAACTCATCCACATTCATGCCATCCAATTCGGGAACAAAATAGTCGGTTAGTCGGCTCCAATTGCTGTGCACGGTGGCGAATCGATTCATTCGGGTCCTCTTCAACACTTTGCTCTACAGCGGCAATTGTTTCTTCGGTGCGCACTGTTCGACGTCTCTGCGGATGCGTATTATCACATAGAGTACACGATTATGTCGACCATAAAATGGACGGAGCTTGCGGTAAACTTCGCGAACTGAACCATTATTTTCGAAATAAATTTGCACGATTTGCAAGCGTTGTTCTTTTGTCAACCTGTTCATGATGAAATGGCAAACCAAACTAAATATTAATCACTTGACAGCTGACAAAATGGCCGCCAGTTAAAAAAGTGATGCCAACTTAAAGTTCTATACCTCAATAAAAAACACCCTTTATATACTACTTAAATCTAAAATGATTTCTTGCATTTCGTTGGTGGTGTGCTTACCAATTTTTGAATTTTTGATACCTATGTTTGCACTTTTTCTTAGAAAATTTGATATTAAACTGCCAAAAACATTTTCACTACATCGGCTTGCTAGATCAATAACTGAAGGAAAGGAATGTTGTCTAAAACATTTTCATTTTCGAATATTGGGGCTTAAAAATTAAATTTTTTTTCACTCATTTTATGGAATTTTGGTAGGACTCATTTTACTGGGAGTTATTTCATTGGTCGTTCTTTAAGGTAAAAACCTCCCTTATTAAGCACTTTTTAAAAAAAAATGTGATTCGAAAAGCTACATACATACATACATATATTTCGTAAGATACTTAAAAAAACATTGAAAAGTGTATTTGCAAAAGGCATAACTTTAAAGAGCTAACTTGGTAGAAAATTACAAAATTAAAACTATTTCTAAAAGCGCCTTTAAATTTTTTAAAACACCTTTCAAGTTAAAAGTTCTTTTTCTTTTCAAGCAGAATCTTTTACAAAAAGAACATTTTTAAAAAAAGTTCACTTTATGTGACTAACTCTTGACTTACATATTTCATCAATTCGGCCACCATTCCATTCCATTCACCAGTTTGTGAGTTCTTAGCGCCATATTTGCGATCTGGTACCAGATCTAAAATGTAATCGAAGCCCACATCTCGTGACACTAACTCTAGAATATCGACACAGAACCCAAAAAATCTCTCGTTTCCAGTAAAATTTTTGCCATAGTGCATCATAACATATGGCGTTTCCTAATCTCCAAACATAAAATGAATTAAAATTTTAAAATTTTTTTATCAAAAAAGTATTCACCAGTATTGTGATTACAACCAATGTAACATTCATAGACCCGGTATCGAAGAAAAGGGAAGGCTCTGAAATGTTGAGCCGGCTATGAGGAGACCACTCGCCCACCTTAACGATTGAGTGTTGTTTTAGTTTCATTAAATCTAATTTGAACTGTATGCGTTTTCCTTCTTTAAACTGTATGGGACCAGTCAGGCCGCGCCATTCCACCTAAATTAAAAAATTATTATAAATATTTTGTTTTACTTTATCTTTATTACCGAATTAATGTAATTTATTAAACTCAGGCCTCCATCCCAGGGTGTGGCTTCGCTACAAGTCATATTTTTTAAGCGTAGAGTATGTGACTGTTCCAAAGTTTGCAAGCCCGCAGCAAATATGAAAACGGAATCAAACACTAACGCCGCAGTCGTTCCAATTGTGCGCCGTTTGCTATAATTTTCATTAAACATCGGCTCTTCTTCTTTCTTCTGAGCAGCACTTCTCTCGGGTGAGCTTTCTGCATTTGTGTCATACTTAAACGCTTCCATATCCTTCAAGATTTCCTTAACAGCTACATCGTTAACGTCGACCAAGCGGTACGATGTTATATTAACAAAGTTATATTTAAAATCTTCTAAATCGAATAACTCAATATCGAAGCTTGTAAAGAAATAATGATATTTGTATTCGTTCATTTGCAGTCTCAAAATCTTGAAAAAAAAGTTCTCTATTATTATTATTATTATTATTATTATTATTATTATTATTATTATTATTATTATTATTATTATTATTATTATTATTATTATTATTATTATTATTATTATT